>JAJTWQ010000005.1:3165000-5565000 GCA_029007595.1 Solanum commersonii | reverse complement strand
AATTTTGGCTCCTTTTCAAATTATAAAATATTTCTTTTACCTTCTATTTTGATATGAATTCCATAAATATATTGATTTTTTCTTTAAATAATTCTATCTTATTCTTCTCCTAATTTAATTTGAATTTCATAAATAGATAATTCTTCTAAATATAAATATAAAGAGATTTAATGATAAAGATATAAACTTTAATTAAAGACACATAAATAAAAAATTAATGAGGAAAGTATTTGTGATAAAAAAAAAATGAAATTAGTAGAATAATAAGTTAAAATAAATAATGTAAGTGTTGTAAAACTTAAGAACAAAACAACAATATAAAGAGGAAGAGAAGAAGAATATAAGACAAGAGGAACAATAAACTAACTTTCTTTCTTTCAAGTGTTCACCAAATCTTCAAGTGTATACAATATGAACCCTTATGCCTCTATTTATAGTGTAACATAGAGGCATACAAAAGGTTAGTCATAAACATGTCATTAACATGAATATAATGGAGGAGGTTATGGAAGTGAAAGGTTACAAGAATAATGGTCATAAAGTTGGAGGTTGTGGAGGTTATGATTATCTTCATAATGGAGAAAAGTAATGGAGATAATGGGTGAGAGTAACTTCTTGGTGTAGTGGACATCCACACTATAATATTTTATAACACTCCTCCTTGGATGTCCATAGATAATATGCCTCGTTAAAACCTTAATAGGAAAAAACCATGTGGGAAAAAAATCCTAGTGAAGGAAAAAGAGTACACATATCTTTTAATATGCTTTGAATGTTGCTTCGTTAAAAACCTTACCAGGAAAACCTAATTGGGATAAAACCATGGTTAAGGAAAAGAGTACAACGCGTATTTTTTCTCCCCTTGATAAAAATTTTACTTGATATCTCGGAGACGATGCATTCCAATCTTATATCACAACTTCTCAAATATTGATGTTGACAATCCTTAGTGAACAAGTTTACAAGATTATTACTTAAATGGGTCTTTGAACGTCTATCTCACCATTTTGTTAAAGATCTTGTGTGAAAAAGACTTTTGGTGAAATACGTTTTGTCCGACCTCCTTTGATTGTATCCTCCTTTCAATTGAGCTATATATTATTTCTGTATATGGTGGTTAGAATATCCTTTGCCAAAGGAAAATCACATATTTTCTGAATATGATAGATCATGATTCCAACCATACACACTCCTGATTTATTTCATAGATCAATATTATTTTTGCATGATTTGAAGAAGTGGTTGCCAATGTGATTCTTTGAATGCCAAGATATTGTTGTGCCTCCATATGTAAACAAATAGCTCATTTACGATCGAGCTTTATGCAGATCAAATAAATATTCTGCGTCTACATAATCAAATCATTTCTGACTCAGGGATTGATCATTTCAATTTTATTGAAGCTCGTCTTTTTTTTTGAAAGAAAATTACACATCTTCTATATGTTGAGTCCCTTGCTTTGTTAATTTCTTGTCATAACTTGAATGATAATATGAAAATCCTTCCACATAACTTTCGTTATGTATATCAAATAATCTTCTAGCATTTGCATAACCAACAATCTGTAAGTGCACCAATTGCACTAATACATGACATTTTAAATTATTTTTATGAGATCAAAAAGATTCTTTCCCTGTGTTAAGCAATCTCAAAACCATTGGGTACTCAATGGAATTGCTTTAAGGCATTTTAAATCCTTCAAGGATTTTCATATAACTTCATCGTCTAGTTAGACATAATAATCATTATGCATATTCAAGTATTTCATCTATTGTCAGACTGAAACAAGTCTCATTGCATCCACCATTGAAGAATATATCTCCATTTAATAATGTCAGGATTTTTGCGACACCCTTTATGCTCCGAGGCACAAACCACATTTTCTATCTTACGGTTATACTTTTGCACAATGATTCATTTGTACTACACTGACATTATATTTTGATCCATGAACTATAAGATCAAAAACATCACTTTTCTAAGTAAAACAAAATATACTTGAAAAGTGCCAATCATTTATTTGTCAACACTATATGACAGATTCAAATTTAAGATCCTCGTAACCATTTATAGCATTGAGTGCTACTTCATATTAAAGATACCATCGACGGTCATTTTGATATCGATTCCAATACGACATAACATATTGAGATCTCTTCATTTATCATCATTTTCAGGTACCTCAACCTTTGCCAAGGTTTTATGAAGTGTTATGTCCTAGTGCTCTTTCAAAGCACTTACCTCATTATCATGACCATTTTGATAATTTGCTCCTCTCCTTCCTCAAGGACTTTTACATTTGGAATCGATTGGTCTATCACGCTTATGGCGTACCATAGACTCTGTCCTTTAAGGACTATTTATTGGAGCATTTGCAACCTAATTAAAATATTGGGTCAGCAAATACATTTGGCAAATTATTTGCAACATTTTGCAAATGAATTATCTCTTGAACTTCAAGTTCACATTTCTTTTAACGAGGATATAGATAACTCACCCCACACATAATTTCAGCTGCTAAAACATATCTCCCCCTAATGTTAGGAAACCTACCATTCACCCTCAACCTCATTTGGGGATCCATCTTTGTGTGTGGTGGAGCAATAAAATCATATGTGCACACATCAAAAAAAAATTAGATGGAAATTATTTGGTTCCTGACCCTGAACCAATTGTGATGGGAGAACCTTGTTGGCTTGATGCATACATGTTAAATAAACTCATTTCATACCAAATTTTATTTGAGAGATTTGTTCTCATAATCAATGGTCTAGCTATAATTGGAGGCAAACAATTTCTGCTAAACCAATCGGTATTATCAACATAATTTTATAGTTTGGAATTGTGCTCTTAATTTAACAATTTGAGCAAACAACCTTACAAAAACCAATTTGTAAGTTGATACAAATATACATGTGACCATACCATAGATGCATCTATTAAATCATAATAGTAAGCGGTCCACATGGCAGGTGAACGGGCCCATATTCACCTTTTTATATGTTCCAAATAATTTCAGGGGATACAATCCCAACCTTAGCTAGTACAATGATCATTTTATCATGAGAACAAGCAACACAAGAGAATTCTTGAAGAATCTTTTATTTCTTCAAACATATAGTCACATGAATTCTCAATTTCTTTTGCATCACATTTGAATCGAAATGGCCAACCGATTATGCCAACTAATATTTATTCTAGTAAACTTCTAGTTTACTTTTGCATGTGATTCCATCATCATGCCCATATTTATATACAACAAACAACGGGAAAAAAATGGGTAATATTATGCATAAATATTTATAAACCACTTTGGTTTTAGTAATTTGAAGTTATTAAATCTTTCCATAATTTATAGTCTCAACATAATATTTTTTTTTTCTTTTCAATTCTTTCGAAACTGAAAGTTTCTTTTGAGACTTACTACAACCCCAATATTATGAACAATTTCATTCCTCCCGCTAGTAACAAATTAGCCCTTTCGGAACTCTCAATTAATTTTGTGTACTACCACAAATTTTACAACGCCATTCTTTTGGTGACCATCTCATTCAAGGAGAAAATTATTATTATTGTCATGGTTAAATTTATTACATGCAAGACTTATTTCTTGATAACCAATGACAAATTTGTGTTGCCACACAATAATATTTATTTTGGTCATGACCACAACCTTTATAGAAAAGATTACTTCTTTCTTTTGCCCTCCAATAGTTCATGATAAAACATACCACAATATTTGTGTAGTACTCAAAGTATATTATCAAAATGACCATTTATGTCAAAATATATTATTTTTTCAATATCTCAAACCTCCCGTAGAGGTGAGATGTGACATTTATCCAACCATACATGAACATGTTCATACCCATACGAACACAAGTCACATTCTCTTCAAGAAATGAACCATAACCATTTGCACATGCTCCATAAGTTTTTATCAGAAACTCATTGTCATGCTTTGGCATTATCAAATTTATGTGACTCACCTCAACATCACTTTAAGAGGTCAAATGTACCAAATGTACTACCACTTTGCATTCCTTTATTTTGATGGAGGATTTACAAAACTTTTCAAATTTGGGTTGCACCAACAACAATGGGCCCAATAACTTTTCATACCACTTTGATGGATTAGAATTATTTTCACATTTGAAGGACCATCTTAAGAACCCATACTGTTCTTTCTTTTAATTACCACAATGGTGATCATCAATATTTTACCATACTCATATTCATACATTTAGCCACTTGTCATTTTCAGACACATTATGTCCTGCTACCACATTCATATAAGAGAATGGAGCAAATCAATTGGGCAAATTTCATGACTTTCAGTCAAAAGTATACAACTTTATGTTAGTCATCATCATATCATCACTATAGTGCATTAGGAGTTAAACCCAATGTCTTACTCATATAAAGACACCTTTGGTCATAAATCAATGGGACTTGAACCCAACTTCTTATTATCATGGTGCACCGAGACTTTACTCGATGTCTTATCCATTTGGTGCGGTGAAACTTGAATTCACTGTCTTACCCTCAATCAATGTCTTAATAAACCAAATGCATTACCAAAAAAAATAATATTGAATACCATAAATATAATCTGAATTTGACTTAAAACATAAGAAAAATGAACCAAATCAATTAATTAGAACAACATGTTGGAATCATGTAAAAGTCTCAAGTTAAAATGAATTAAAACCTTTTAACATTCCTTCTCAATATTGTTACGAATGATTAACATAATTTACTAACCATTTTAAAATAACCACAAAACAAACTTCTTTATATTTACTTTGCTTCAATCCTTCAATAGTAGAACAATCGTGCTGATAACGTGTTGTAAAACTTAAGAACAAAAGAACAATATAAAGAGGAAGGGAAGAAGAATATAAGACAAGAGGAACAATAAACTAACTTTCTTTCTTTCAAGTGTTCACCAAATCTTCAAGTGTATACAATATGAACCCTTATGCCTCTATTTATAGTGTAACATAGAGGCATACAAAAGGTTAGTCATAAACATGTCATTAACATGAATATAATGGAGGAGGTTATGGAAGTGAAATGTTACAAGAATAATGGTCATAAAGTTGGAGGTTGTTGAGGTTATGATTATCTTCATAATGGAGGAAAGTAATGGAGATAATGGGTGAGAGTAACTTCTTGGTGTAGTGGACATCCACACTATAATATTTTATAACAGTAAGCACTAATTTTGGCTCCTATTCAATTTTTTTTTTATTCTCCTTCTAATTTGATATGAATTCCATAAATAGATTGATTTTTTCTTTAAATAATTCTATCTTATTCTTCTCCTAATTTAATTTGAATTCCATAAATAGATAATTCTTCTAAATAATTCTTCTTGGCATTTGAACACTTATCACCTTTCCTATAAATTTCTCAATCAAGTAAAATTTTTCTCAGCATGTAGGAGGAATTATAGTGTAACATTCTTTGAAAAAGTCTTTTATTTTGAGAAGAATCATTTGTTGTGTAGTCTTTCTTCCTACACCAATATATTCTCTCTTTCTCTTCCTCTTCCTCTTTCTTTTTGGATGGAATAAAATTATGTATGCCAACAGATATGTAATATCAAATGTTGACATTCACTTCTAACAAAAGTGTACACATCAATTTTTTTCTTAAATTTTTTATTTTTGTATGAATTGATAAATGTGAAGAAACGGAAGAAGAAGAAGTGAAATCATGGAGTTCATTGTTGGCTATGGATGCTCAATATTTTTTTTTAATTTATAGGCAAACTGTATAAACAGTTATAAGAAATGAAAAGTTTTTTTTTGTTATTTCATCTTCCATTTACTTAAATGTATAATAATTTAAGGGATGTTTTTAAGTAGAGGTGATTAATTGGGTAAGATTCTTAAATACTTTCGTTTTTTAAAAAATATCAATTTAAAAATAGAAAACAAATTAAAAAAAAAGAGATAAAAGACAAATAAAAATGCTGATCATAGAAAGGTGCCACATCAGAATTTTTATATCCAGCTTTATATATATATATATATATATATAATACTCCTTTTGGACCCCCCCCTCCCCGCGGCTGTCTTCTCCAAATACGAAAGTTGCGTTTTTGTACCACTGTTTACGATTACTTTTTCTCTTCTTTTTTTCCTAATAACTAGCTTGATAGAGAATGGGAGATTTTTGTTAGTATAAAGATATTTCTTTAGCTTAGTTTAAAGAAACTTACTCCGTTATTTTGCTGAAACCTTCATTCACAGTGGATAAAATTTAACATGTGCAAAATGGTGGCTGAAAAATGGAGAAGAAGAAGAAAAAAATAATTAAAAACTAACTAAAGGACCATTCACGCGTGACGCCCTGGTCAATGAGTGTATCACCCTCATTATGCCATGTAAGTAAAATATGTCAAAATGACATAACAAAATTCTACATAAAGTGTTTAAAATGAATATCGTTCAGTTGAGGTGTCTAAGTGAAACATTGTGCCAACTTTAAGGGGCTATCGATGGGTTAAGTTTAAACAATAAGATGTGGATTAATAAAAATAATGCCACATATTTAATTAAAAAATAATTTATGCCACATCAGCTTCTATTAAAAAGAGTGTTAACTTTAGACATAAATTTACACAGGACATTTTTTTTGATGGAAGGACATTTTTAATCCTTAGATGGAAGAAGGGCATTTTTGAGCCATTTTTCTAAGGTTTTTTTTTTAACCCCTTTTCCTTATTTAAATTATAGATAAAGTATTAAATAAGAGAGAATTTATAATATCATATTAGGAAAGAGAATATATCAAGAGAAATTGAAAATATCAATACTTTGAGGATATTTATATTTTAAATTTATCTTTTTTTAAATAAAGGAGAAAAACTTTCTTGGTTAGGATTTATTATTCTGATTAATAATTATGAACAGAAAAAAAATTGTTAGATCTTATGACACGAAATATAATGAAAAAAAACTTTTTATTTATTCTTTGAACATATTTAAAATTATAGTGTGTATGTCTGCTTCTACTTTAGATATTAAAAGATCAATAGTTAAATACCTAACGAACGTGGATTTTGAAGGAAGAGAAACATATAGAGTTGTTTTTGCTTAATGATATTTAGATTTGATATCACTTAAAATTTAATAATATACAGATTTCTAATCAAATATAGAACTTTTTTTCTTTTATTTTATTGCACGTTTCAATTCATTCTAAAATAATTTTAAAAATAAGACAATTTCAAAAAAAAAAAATTAAAAAAATTATAGAAATAATGCTTAAGTACCCCTGAACTATAACCGAAATTCCAACGACACACCTTAACTTAACTAGGGCCCTATTACACCCCTTAACTATTTAAAAATGGAATAAATACATCGTGAAAGCTGATGTGGTATAGAAAGTGTGCACTCTCTTGAAGGTAGAGACAAAACCCAGGATTTGAAGGTTTCGAGTGCACCAATATTACCTTAGCTCAAATATGAGCTCTAAGCTAAACTTAAAATAAAAACAGTAAAAAAGGACATTAGCTGGATTCAAACACCGTCTCTAGGGTGATTCTTCTAGGCTCTGGCTTGTACCAACAACACTAGGACACTTATATGTTTCTCATGGGTGCACTGTTAATTATACCATAGTTTCTATCAGTTTCTCATGACAGATATACATTTATAAATATAAATTTTTTCAATGTTTTCGAGTGCACGTGCACCCCATTTATAGGTGTGAGTTCGCCTCTGCTTGAACGCAAGTGATGAGTGAAAAAATTGGACACGTGTTCCTTATTAATTGGTAACTTTATAATTAGTTAGTACACATAATTATTGATACTAGTTTCACGGCATGTGCGTTGCACGCGTGTATCGTATCATATAGTATACGATGTTGTGAAATAGAATTATTATTACTAAATTAAAGGTTTTTAGTAAATAATTTTAATTGAAAGAACACAAGACAATGTTTTTATATGATTAATACAAATTGTCATAGAGTTACTTGTTTTTTGAGATCAAAATGACCTGATATCATTGAAACATTTTAAAATACATTCAAAGTTTAAATATTGAGAGAAAGTGACATTTCATTAGGAGTAGTTTTTTTACTTCACTCAATTTTATAAACAAATTTAACCAACAAATAAAAAGTCAATATAAAAAAAGTCACCAATAGCCTTTCTTCATGAGGTAATGACCATAAATGACGAATACCATTTAAGTACAATTTTTCCCTTAAAAATTCATACATAAAAATTAGTATGTGCATGACACTAATAACGGCTATCACAAATATTTCAATAGTTTATCTTTATACATAGTATATATTTAAAAAATATTATTACTCAATGAATATTTGAGTAATGCTATCATAGAGAGACAATTTTACAAAAAAATGTACTTTTATAGTGAATGTCATCAATGTTATAAGTAGAATGTTATAAAGACAAAAAATATAACATCAAAAATTAAACTGTAAAGATAATTATATCATTATAGTGAAATGTTGTAATAACGAATAATGGTTTAATAGAGGTTTGAGTGCATGTCAAATATTTAGCTTGACCAATTCTTTGTTTTAGATATATATACATCAGTAGCATAATTTAATGTTAATATATGAACAACATCATCTATGATGAAAAATATTTCATTTCTTTAAGTTTCTACCTTATAGTTGCGGAATTGTAGTGTTCTCTTTTTTTTTTTGCCTCATCCATATGTTGTCTAATGAAAGAATCTTTTATCTTATAGAAATTGTATCGTGATATAAAACATTAAACTTTTTCAAAAAAACAATAATAGATGAATAAAATTTAAAGTATTATTTATAGAATCTTTAATTTGATTTAAGATCATTTTATGATCAATCACTATATCTATTTTTATATAGCTAGCAAGTAGTGTATCTTATGACATAACATTTTCTTAGATTAAATGAACACAAAATAAGAGGAAATTCATACTTAAAACTTTCATATTCAATATAAATATAAAAACAGAAAAAACATATGGAACACTTCATAGGCAATAAAGAAGGAAGAAGAAAATATATGTTCATGCTATATTCATTCTAGTTTTCCATAAGATCGAAATCTCTTTCCACCAATACTTTACTTTCTTCGTTCATTTGTACTAACATATCTATTAAAATATAATTAATATCATATTAAAAGTTAAAGTGAAAATTTATTTTTGAAATAATGAACTTAAAATCAAAACTAATAATTTAATGGACTTCATTGATGCTAGTTGTTTTAGTTAAATTAGGAAGAAACTCATTCTTTTGAGGGTAAAAGAATAAAAAATAAAAAAATAAAAAAGAAATATCTTACCCAATCATGTGCCTTTTTGTCATATTTGTTTATTATTATTGTCTCTCCCACAACTTGATCTACTAATTTATTAGAAAAATAATCTACAATGTGTGCATTCGTCACTGTTCACTCATTATGTGAACACTAATTATTAAATTCTCTCTTGAATTAAAACTAATTAAAGAACGAAAACAAGAAAAGAGAAAGGAAAATCCCCGCAGTACACTATATACATAAATTTTCTTTGTGAAGCAAAGTTCATAGTTAATTGCACATTTCTCTGTATCTTAATTTCTTCTTATGTTATCTTAATTTCTTCTTTAATAGAAAGTCAATATCTAAATTTCAATGCTAAGAACCTCGACGAAATATATCAATGGATTGAGGATGAATCATTTATGAAAATTTTAAATGATTTCAATTTGTCATAGAAAAGAGATCTCAAAAAATTTATAAAAAGTAAATGAGGGTCTTGGAATTATTAAAATAGCTCATTGTTTAGTGCAAGCCGCTTTGGCGCTGGGTTTTGATGCTCTGACAGGGTCGCTATAGCGGGGTGAGGGCCGCCGTGGCGGGCCAGACGCGACTTAAAATCGTAAATAAACCCCTAAACGACTTTATTTTGCACTTTACAATTTTTAGAGCTAAGGAACGAACCTCAGACGACTCTTGACAGTTTTCCACCATTCTTGAGGCTAAAGTAAGCTTTTCACTCCCCAAATCCATTTTTTGATCCGTAGAACGTAATATAATGGATAATTATTGATGGGGGAGGGTTTTGAATTGGAAACCATGGTGGGAAAAGCCCTAGTTTGGATACTTGGGATCATTGGTATGATCTAGGGTTGTTATATTGTTAGTAATCTGGGTAATTAGTGATTGTTTATTGATTTTCGTATTATATTGATTATTTGTAGACCAAGAACAAGCGGAACAAATCCGGAAAGGTAAGGATCAAGTTTCATTGGGTTTCAAGCTTGTTTCGAGGTAGGTGATGGTTTTGATTCTATGATTGTGTGATGTATGTTTGTTCTTGCTTCATTATGATACATGTATGTATATGAATGTTGGATTATTGATCACACCTGTTGTAAATGAGATAGATGAATGATGGTTACCATGAAATCATGACTTAAATATATGATCTTGAGGATATATACTTGTGATTGTGATTGTGGTGTGTTGAATGAATCGATTGCTACGTTTTGGCATAACTAACTTGGATCGGTTGTCACGTTCCGGCATAATTATGGGATCGGTTGCCACGTTCCGGCATAATCATTGGATCGGGTACCACGTTCTGGTATGCTAACTGTTTGGGTTTGGGTTCCATGAGAGGACCAATGACTTGTCATAATTGTGTATTTTGAGAAATGTGAAGTTGTTCATTGTTCGTAAATGTTGATAATATTGTATATGTTTGATATGTGCATGTATTTATAATGTTGTATTGACTTGCTTATGTTACACTTAGTGGGATAGCCGCGTGATCATATCAGTACACTGTGATTGTGTATTGATACTGCACTTGCTCTTATTTTTGTTGAGTATAGGGCATCTTCCAGTGGCTATTGACAGATCTCGCTTAGAAGATTAGTGATCGTTCGAATTCAAGGGTGAGCCAATTCTTCTAAGCTACCATAGGTTCTCTTTCGTCTATGTCCACCACTTTGGACTTAGACTTTCTAATTAGTTATTAGTGCGTTAGTTTGGGGTTGTGACCCTTCTTGTTTAGACTTTGGTTCATTGTTAGATGTTTTGGTACATTGACTTTCAGGTTCTAGGTATTACTTCCGCATTTGTTTAGTTGATAGACTTTTATTTGGAGTTTATGGGATGTCACGACCCGGGAGCACCCCCTAGTCGTAACCGGCGTACTCGACCTCGAAGAGGTCTAATACAAGCCTCTTAGCATTCATTCATTGCATAGACACCAAAACCATAAGGAATTAAAAACTTTCTTCACTCACGAAGATACTTTCAATAAATAGCAAGCGGAAGACTTTCTAGACTTTATACAATATGTCTCAAAACCATCTAATACCCGAATATAACATTGGGACTAAGCCCACTCAAAACTTAAGCAAATACTAGAGAGACATAAAAAGAACATGTTGGTTATTGCCCTCGAATCTATGAGGACTCACCAAGTCTTCATCTTCAACTCTTAAAACCTATCAAGTAGTCATGACATAGCACCATCTCCAAATCCCTTCACTTTAGTCAAAAAGCAAAAGAAAGGGGTTAGCACAATTAAGTACTAAGTATGGAGACCATGCAAGAAAATATGCACAACGGACATTTACAAGAAAAGGTATGCTTTCATGTCCTTTGATAAAACCTTTCCTTTGCAAGTATAAGAGACATAATACAAGTCAACATTAACATATTAGACCATAGCCACCATACATATACTTAATATAAATCCATATACAATTCATGCTTAACTTTAGAAGGACACATGTCATTTCATTACCATAGGACCTCTACCTAATATAACCTTAAGACACACTTGAGTGAGACAAGAAGTGACCGCCCACACAATCCTCTTCAAGCACACTTAAGTGTTTCCCAAGATTACCTTAGATAAGGACTTTATAGGCAAAGTGCATAATCATACCCGATAGATAGCATATTAATGAGAGGATATGTATAATGATGCTTACATAAAATAAATCATATTTAGTGGGGCATAGTACATGTGTGGTGAGTGACCATCAATATAGTATTTCCAAGGCCTACCACCCCCTTGGAGAGGCGAATGAGGTACAAACCCCTCAATGTGGTTACCCCGGCCTACCACCCCCCGAGCTAGGGACCAAGGTACAAACCCCTCGATATGGTTATACGGGCCTACTACCCCCCGTACTAGGCAACCAAGGTACCAACCCCTCGATATGGTTATACGGGCCTACTACCCCCGTACTAGGCAACCAAGGTACCAACCCCGATACGGTTATACGGGCCTACTACCCCCGTACTAGGCAACCAAGGTACCAACCCCTCGATACGGTTATACGGGCCTACTACCCCCGTACTAGGCTTGGTCGACTCACAACACTTATATAGAGAAAATCATATACATGTGTCCATTTCATCATCATTTCAATAATTATATAGCTATTCGATTCATAGGACGTACATTGGACCTTCCATTTCCTAAGGATTCTATAAATGGGCATTTTATCAAACACATGATGGGCTATTGTTCATGTAAATGAAATCATGTACTTCAAGAGTACTAAGTCCAACCAATTTCGAAATACATATAAATCAGCCCACCAACAACATACATATATATATCAACCTTCATAATTTGATCATGGAAGCATGAAAACCATAAACATCACATAATAATTCCATTTCATGATAATATGCAAAATAGACCATAATAGGATCATCACAAGATCACATAAACTCATTCACATCATACCTTCACATATAGCTTCATATAGGACTTTACATCTAGCCTCATATGTGTATAATAATACAACAATATAATAACATTCACCTAATGCCCTTCATGGCCTCAATTCACAACAATACAACAAATAACCACCTCCACCAAAGGTGGATCAAGCCAATTAATAACAATATTATTAATACTAAGAGATCAAGCCATCTCACCATCCTTTTCAAAGGCCATAAGCCACAATACTCAATTCCATGCCAATTATACAATATTTATCAAGTTTGATCAACTTACCCTCTTTCCATGGCTATCTTCATCATCCTCATCTTCCAACAATTTAACAATACAATAACAATGATAATAACAACAATCAACTATACAAGCTAAGCTAAACAATATCCAATAACCAACATAAAGTCTAAATCCCAATTTATGACCATTCAAGGCTACTACCTCACATTATACCATTCAATAACAATTTCTAGCAACTCAACATAGCTAAGATCATATAAGAACAACCCACATCAACCACTCAATAATCCTACATCAATTACTCAAAATCATTAAACTCACTTTAGGCTAAATTTAAAGAATTTGAGAAGACATGGGTTCACAAATATTTCTTTCTTAAAACCATAAATAATCATTAATAACCACATGAAACATCATTTGAAATTATTTAATGCAAGAACCCATGCTTAGAATTCGAAATAGGATTTTTGTGTATTTGAAAACCTTGAAAGCCTTTTGATTGGGCTCCTTGAAAGAAAGAATGATCAAGGATAAAGGATCCCCATACCTTTGCTATGATCTCCCACAAAATTTGATGAAGAAAGCTTTGAATCCAAGCCCTAGCTCCCACTTCTTCTTCTTCTTGAGTTGTAGGGAAATATTTGAGAGAGGGAATGGTTTTAGGGATGGGGTTGGACTAATTGTATATAGGAAATAATATATGTCATTTGGAAGAAATGGTCCAACACTTAGAAAAGTTTTTAGGCGGGTGAACAGTAAATGAACAAGAATCGGCTTACTGGAAATGCCTTTTTCTGCCGGACCGACTTTACGAAAATAGGCATAACTTCTTCGTCCGAACTCCGAATGAGGTGAAACGAAGTGCGTTAGGTAGCTAACTCAAAGGGCTTTCCATGGATATATTATTAGCCACCTAAATAATTCGTGTGCTAGGAGATATGACCCTTCAAAGTAGACCCTCGAAAAGGCTTCACTTGGAAATTTCGGATTTTGATACGGCTGCTCTAAAATTTGGAAATGGGTTAGACTCATTTCCCACTCAATTTGACCCCCTGAATAAGAATACGAAGTCGAATTTCCGAAATGATGCACGGATTTTGAGATATATGGAAATTACAATTTATAGGTGTTTCCGAAGCACATTTTCGGGCATTTTTGGGGTCGTTTCATGGGAACTCCCTATTTCATTCTTTAGAATTTAACTTATTTTGTATCCTTAAATGCTTAGCTTTTGGTTTAGTTGCTTGGTTTGGGTTGTAGTAGTGGTTCTCCCATCGGAGGGTTAGTGTGGGTGCAAATCACGATGGTCTGGGTCATGACAGGCAAAGTATTCATACAAACATATAATTTACTTGTACTTTAAATATTTCTTTAGTCCTATCAAAATACAACTATTTAAGGTGTTTCTTAAGAAAACAACACAAAATATGATATGATTAATGACACTAAAATATCCAACAAAAAAATAATAATAATGAAATCGTGTAAAACAAATATTGCAAATTAACAAGTCATAATGAAAATGATCATAATTTAAAAGTACTAAATCATGCTAAAATAAATTTAATAAGTATTAGTTAGATGACTAAATATTAAAAGAAATTAAAATTAGATTATGTATTTTAATTGTCTAAACTAATGTAAAACTAAAGAACAAATATTCAATATTATTGTCATTCTTAGTGTTGAATTGATTTTCTTTTGTCATTAGTATTAATTTCATTTTGATTTAAGCTTTATTATAGTTATCAACATTTGTGGACTATAATCTTTATTAAACCATTCAGAATTCTAAGTTTCAAACTTGAAATAATATATTAAAAGATATAAACTATGAAAACATATAAGAAATATTTAAAAATTATATCAAAGTAAATATTTTTATGTATAAAATAAAATTTTAAAATTATATATATAATGTCGGGTTGGTTTGGTCTCGGGTTGGTTTTTTTAGTTAAACCAAACCAACCCAAATATAGTCGGGTTTTATTTTTCAATACCAAATCAAGTCAAACCAAACCACTAGTCGAGTTCTTTTTCCGGTTTGACTCGGTTTGCGGTTTGATTCGGTTTTCGGTTCGATTTTGTGCACCCCTAGTTCAGAGGGTACTTCTGCATTATCCCTAAATTATAAGATAAATTATTACAATTATTTTTGAATAATACACAATTATTAAGAACAATAACTACTACTTTTTTTTTTGTATTTTCTTTATCTTTAGAAAAGAATAACAAAAGAAACACAAAAATGCAAGATTTTTAAAAAAAGTAAAATTAATCTATGCACGCCCCGTCCCTTATTATAGAACTAACTAAGAAATACGCATAAACACAATTTTACACGCATACACAAATAAAAAAGAATATCTTAACTCTATCTTCGGTCACTTTTTTGACTTTATTTTTAACATTGTATTTATATGAAAATGTATATTATTGAAATGCCTAAATAATTAATTTAAAATTCAAACCTTAGAAGATGAATAACTTATCATATCCCTAAAAAATACCTAACCCCATAGCCCACATTTTAAAGATTTTTTTTTTACCTCAAGGCTTTCTGTGCCCCATTCAACGCCTTGCTTACATAATAGAATGGGGTGAAGGACTTTGTTGCGCTTTCCCCCCGGCACAACACCTAAGACTACATCACTAGCATCACACATTACCTCAAACGATTCAGACCAATCTGGAGTAATGATGAGCAATGAAAATTGGAGCCGAAATCAACTTCTCCTTCAGACAATCAAAAGCTTCCAGGCAAGTCTCATCAAAAGCGAACTTCGTCTCTTTCTCCAATGGTTTGCATAAAGGGTGTGTAATCTTTGAAAAGTCGATGGTAAATCACTTGTAGAACCCCCGTATGCCCCAAAAAAATTTTGATCCCTTTTACAGAGATATAAGGAGGCAATTTTTCAATAGCCTCAATCTTGACTTTATCCACCTCCAATCCCCTTTTCAACAATTTCGTGGCCTAGCACAATGTCCTCCTTCACCATGAAGTGTTACTTTTCCCAATATAGGACCAAATTAGTTTATTTACATATCTATAGTGCCCGCTAAGACTTAACAAACATTCATCAAAGGAATCTCCCACTACAGAAAAATCGTCCATGAATTCCTCCAGTGTATCTTCCACCATCCAAACAACATGTGCTTGAACGCAAAAGTATCATAAGGAGATTTATAAGTAGTCTTCTCTTGGTCCTCTAGCATAATAGAGATTGGTATAGCCAAATCAACCATCTAAGAAGCTGTACCAACCTCTACCTACCAATCTGTCTAGTATTTGATCCATGAAAGGCATTGAGAAATGGTCTTTCAAGGTCCATTTGTTCAGCTTCTCATAGTCCACTGGACTAACCCAACCACTATCGGACATTGGGTACACCACACCTGCATCTAGCCACTTTATGATCTCCTTTTTCACCACCTCTTGTATAGGTGGGTTCAACCACCTCTTGTGCTCTTTGCTCGAGTTACAATCATTCTCCAAATGAATTTTGTGTGTGTAGATTTCAGAAGATATACCGATTATATCAGCAATGGTCCAATCAATTTCCCTCTTAAACCTTCTCAACACTACCACAATGGCTAAATATAATCCACACTTTAATATGTAGCCACAATAATTGATAAAGTATTTCTTTCACCTAAAAACACATACCTGAGATGGCCGAGCAACTCTCCAACTGCAGCCACAATAATTGATAAAGTATTTCTTTCACCTAAAAACACATACCTGAGATGGCCGAGCAACTCTTCAACTCCAACATTGATGGCTCCTCAATAAATGGTTTAATCGGAGGAGTTGGGCTATTCTTCAAGTCTATGTTCAACTTCTTTGGGGCATAAGGATATGATCCCATACCCTGCAAGGCATTTTTTGTCTCCTCATACCTTTGATACACTATACCTTCGATACACTCGCCATCAAAATTCATAATTACTACAACTAAGGTCTCAACAATGAGCCTCTCCTCAACATACACCTCAATCATTTCTTCTTCAGCTACATCAATCACAGATACAACACTCATATCTCGTGGCTGCTTCATCGACTGGCACACATTGAATTTTACCTCTTCCTTGTTCAACCTGAACTTGAGCTTACCACTCTCCATGTCCACTAGTGCTCTACTTATGGCCAAAGATGGCCTCCCCAAAATTATAGGAACCTCAAAGTCCATCTCAAAATCTAGAACGGAAAAGGGCCTAAAATACCCTCAAACTATTGGAAATGGTACAAAACTATCCTCCATCCACCTATTGGCTCTCAAATACCCCTGACATCCACCTATTGGCTCCCAAATACCCTTCCATCCACGTTTGGGTCCAATATTGACCACTTTTATAGTGGATTATCATTTAAATAATTTTTTAAATACGTGGCGACCATCTATTAGTTACAATTTAATTACTTAAATTAATATACAAACTCACCCATTACTAATTATACCTAATCCAAATTGACTACACTCGACTCAAGTAAACTATACCCAACCCATATTAACTACACCCGCCCCAAATACACCCTTCATTACCAACATTTCACTTTTTCTTCCAACCTTACTTCCCCAATATATTCACTTACAATCTCGAAAAACACTACCTAAATACACTCACGTATTACCATAAAAAATCATGAGTGCTTTGGTGATACATGCGTATTTAGGTAGTATTTCTTGAGATTGTAGACGAATATATTGGGAAAGAAGGTTTGAAGATGAAGTGAAGTGTTGGGAATGAAGGGTGTATTTATTTTAATTGGTGGGGTAAATGTAATTTGGGGCGGGTGTAATTAATTTATTTGGGTCGGATGTGGTTAATTGAGTCGGATATAATTAATAATGGGTGAGTTTGTAAATTAATTTAAGTAATTAAATTGTATCCAATAGATGACCACCACGTATTTAAAAAATTATTTAAATGATAATTCGTTATAAAAATGGTCACCATTGGACCCAAAGATGGATGTTAGGGGCATTTGGGAGCCAATAGGTGTATGCCAAGGATATTTGGGAGCCAATAGGTGGATGAAGGATAGTTTTGTACCATTTCCAATAGTTCAAGGGTATTTTAGACCCTTTTCCGAATCTAGAATAACAAAATCGGCACGAAAGATGAAATTTTCCATTTTTACCAAGACATCATAGAGAATACCCATAGGCCTCTTGATTGACTGGTATGGCATTAATAACCTCATAGTGATCCGTTTGGGGGCTTCCAAGTCCAACTACTTGTATATGGAAAGTGACATGAGGTTTATACTGCCCACATATCACGCAACGCCCTTGCAAAATGAAATGCATCAATTGTGCAGGGAATAGTGAACGTCCCTGTGTCTTCTTTCTTCTGAACCAAAGACCTTGTAGCAATAGCGCTACAATGATGCAAATTATCTGCCGGCTTGAAAATGACCAAGTCTTATGTGAACTTAGCCTAAGCTGGCATAACCGGGCATCTACTCTAAAGCTTCCACCAAAGATATATTTACTGAAAGTTGACGAAGCATAGATATGAATTTCAAGAACTTACTATCCTGAGCTTTCTTCCTCAGCCTCCGTGGAAATGGAGGTGGTAGTCTAATAATTGGTTGCAAAGATTGTGATACCTCTGCTGCTGGATCCTCTGTCTATTAGCCTCTTCAACATCCTTAGGACTAACTTCCACCTCTTTTGGCTCGCTAGAATCAACAAGAACCTCTTCATCAACCTCATTTTCAGCCCGAGTATCAGCTTCAGCATTACCATCTCTTTCCTACTCAATACTTAGATGTACAGTGACTTAAAACTTCTAGTAGTAATGGACATACATTTCCCATCCTTCCTCGGGTTGTGAACAGTAACACTAGGCAGTTCTCTGATTTAATGTGGCGAACAGTTGCCCCATATGATGCTCCAACTGCTTAATAGATAAAGAGTGCGAATCCACCAGTTGATTCATGTTGGAAACTGTCAAAACCAGCAAACACTAGGCCTTAAATAGGACTCCTCAGCTACAGTTTCACTAATTACAATTCCCAACTACACTTTGGTTTGCTATGCATTTATATTCATTGTATTTTTCACGGGTTTCAGAGAAAATATACAAACATTAACTGATTTGTATCAAAAGGAATACATATTAGGCGGAGAGAGGCAAGCGAGATCGGAAAAGGGAGGAGAGAGGTGAGCAAGATTGTGAGAGGGAGGAGAGAGAGGATGAATCATGTTGTATTCGTTGTATCACGAATACAATTGATATAAAATACAAATCTCTCACATATATTTGATTAGTTACAATTGATACATAACACATTTGACGGAGAGAATGAATGCATATTGTGTTTGTATGAATCACGAATACAATTCATACAGAATACAAATATAGTTGATATAAATATAAAATAGTTTTTCAAATACATTTGATAGAAATACAAACCTCTCACCTATATTTGATTGAACACAATTGATATATAATACATTTGAATAGATTTCTTTTTATTGATAGGGTGAGAGGGGGAGAGCGAAGGCAGTGGGAGGAGAGAGGCAAGGGAGAGAGAGAGAAGAGAGAAATTTGCTATAAAATCCTACATATAGCTATGAATTGTAATATTTTAAACTTTAGTGGTTAATCATAAATAATTATCAATGTTTGCCTTGTTGCGTAATTTTTCCTTGAAGGACATCGTGTACACAATATCAAAAATCATGAATAGACTTCCCCGCTATCATGTATAAGTTAAGGCATATTCGAGGTCCAAGTCTACTTACCTGCATTTGAAGACTTACATCCTTGGCCCAAAACTATGGGGTGTAACAAAAACATTAAGATACATGAATATATATGACAAATATACAGGAGTTCTGCATAATCAGCTTATTCCCCAATGTTACAGGAACTAAAAAATAGAAAAAGGAAAGGCAAGCATGTAGACAACTACATTTAACTGATTCACACCCTAAACTTTCAGATAGTTTGCACTGAACAAAACTGCCACTGAATATAAGGCGGTCCATCAAATTAGACCTTGGGAAGCATTTTTCTAATTCTTTCAGAAATGGAACACTACATCTGAAGTTCACATGTGAGGAGATAAAGGTTTACTACTTACTTACAATGCGAAGTGGCATCGCTCATCTCCAGTTTCATTCTTCTTCTGTGGTTTGTCGAAAATCATGCAGCACACTTTTCCGTATAAATTCAATGAATTAATTTTGTGAAGTTTGCGTTTAGCAGAGCCAATCATTCCCTTTACTGGATCTTTATCTTGGTATTGATCTCTGTAAAGCAAGCTTTCAAACTTCACCAATCATTCCCTTTTACCCTCTTGTGTATCATCTTCTACATCAGAACTGTCGCTACCTTCCTTCCTATCCATTTTGATAAGACCAATGTCACCTTGTGGAGTTTCTTTGCATAAGGATTCAGTTTCTTCATCCTCGTCTTCACCCCTTGCATCAGAGTATGCATATCTGGAATGAAAACTTCGTGTCAGTTAAAAGCAATAAAATGTAAAAGATTGAAGGGGTATTACAGCTCCAGAAAATTAAAGCCTAAAACGCTTCAACTTTTCTCATCTTGTTGAAATGTCTGGCTGTAATTTGAGAAAAGAAATTGTCTCTAACTAGAAGCAAAAACTAGCTTTGCTGCATTATTACCCACTGACGAATTGCTACAGTTAAAAGATAGGTATTTTTTTGAGAAATGGCAATCCAAAGGAATGGTAGCATTAGGAGCCTGCCCTTTTCTTCATTAAAGCAAGTTTCTGGCAGTTCCCAAACCTGGATTCATTAGGATATGGATTTATCCTGTTCACTAATGGTAAACTTTGCCAAAGTTGAATTATAACTCAATTGACTAGATAAATGTTGAAATGGTGAAGTTTAATCCTTCACACATAAACTGAGACAAAACATGTAGAGATGGTGTAATTGTATTGAACAAAAGACCTGTTACTACAGATAGTAACATGGAGGGTGGAGGAAATATGAAAGGGAAAATTAAGCATAAAGTATTAATGGAACTGCAGACTTCAGTTTTTCAATGCTTTAAATGTCATGTCAGGATAAAGCATGGATGCATTCTCTTTTTCAAATAATGTTATATGTTGCATCTCTTTCAGGCAATTAATGTTTGACCATTTTTATCTTCCTGCATTAAATGATTACTAGATAACTCAAGACTAAAACACAACACTATTTATGACTCTTCCAAAATATCTACCGTTGTGAGGTCTGAGATGGTGCCCATAGGTAGCAGATGACACACAGCAGTCCAAAGGCGAGAATATCCCAGAAAGCAGTGATGATCCAACCTCCCTGCCACCTCTCATTGAAGGGATCTGTTGTTTTGAAGTAAACCTGCAGGAAAGGACTAGACGATTTAAGCTTTGCAGGTTGCGGGAATCCCTACAACATTCATCCAGGATTAAAGAGAAGACCATTAACATTCAGCATACGTGGATATGATGATGGGGAAAACTGAAATACAACAGATCAACCAAATGGAGCTGGTTACAGAAGTTTCTTCTAAAACGAACTCCGTCTTATAGGCGACTACTGGTGCCACAGATCAAACAGATGGAACTTTTTTTTTTCATACACTAAACCCCACCCTGCAAAGCCCCTCCACTTCTCCAGTTGTCAACAATGGCTTTCTATATGCCCCCTTGGAGAATCAAACACCCAATCTCATGATTGCAAGTGGAGGGTTGTTTCGACCAGGCTATCCTTCTCTTGTCAACAGGGAAAAGAAGGATCCTTTCAGCAGGAGAAGATCTGACAGTATGATCAGTTCCACCCCGAAGAAGAATAGAAACCACAAGGGCATACTGTACTTGGTAGTTCCATAGCTTGCTAAGTAATGATCTTTAATGGGAAAATTGTAATGGAAAATAATCACGGATTTCCAATTAGCTGACTGACAGAAGAAATACTATGGAATGGGATTTTGTTTTCCTCAAAATTTTGAATATGGAAAGTTGGGCTATAAAATAGTCATGAAGAAACCTAATTCTTTTAGGATTACTTGGAACAATATATTCCCTTTTACAAACCTACAAGTTACCCCAAAACTCACACATGACAGAGTGGTTGAAACTAGTAACAACATTTCCAAGTACCTTAAAAATAAAAATTACTGAGACCAACCCTTTAATATTTAATTACTATGTCAAAGTCGCATAGCTCATGGTAAAGAGGTATATGGTACATAGTGAAGATGAGTCAATAATGAAATGTTTTTTTTCAGAGACTTTTTTTTTTGAGAGACAAGTCAATAATGATGAAATGAGTCAACAATGAAATGTTTGGTTCAGTTCTTTCTCTTACTTCAAAAAAATAAAAAAAATTAGTGATTCAGCTGGTATATATTAGCTGTATCGACTACAACTGATTGTATGACATCTCTTGGGATGGTTGAAAATTTCTTCTCTGAGTTGAAGACAGTCTCAAAGCGCCAGATGAACCGATCCTATCAAGACTTTTTCAGGAAAAATCTAACCAACTACGCCAAAATTATAACAAACTTTAATTAAATTAATGGAACTGCATAGTCCATATAAGAGATTCCTACCTTCTCCCATCCCGCTGCACTAAATAACTTGGCCCAGGATTTGCTTTGAAATTAGGTTCTCAATGCACCATTTGGAATGAGAAATTATGACTTGAGTATCTTCCAGATATGTGTCAACAATTGTTACCTTATCTGAAACAAATATTTGTCTCCTAGGTGGGCATTATGCCGAAAGCACAAGAGATTTATCAAGGAGGGGTTCCTATACAGTTTTCAGCAACTACTCAGACAATAACCACACCGTTCAAGTATTTCACTCAACAACATAGGGACCCAATGTGATCCCACAAGTGGTGTCTGGGAGGGTAGAGTGTACGCAAATCTTGACCCACCTTGCATAAGGTAGAGGTTGTTTCTGATAGATCCTCAAGCTCAAGATAAGTGTTTTCATAAATAGGTTTGAAAAATACAAGAGTGAAGTAGTAATGATGAAAATACTGAGGAAAAGAAAAGTATCTAAAGCAAAAAAGCAACATTAGTAGAATAACAAAAGATAATACAAGAACAATATTAATATTATTGATAAGAAGAAGAGAGAGCAAAGGTGCTTCAACAAGAATCATGCTCTCCCATAGAAAAGAGAGAAATCATTCGGCTACCGACTACTCGAATCCTCGACCTCCATGCTCTCTTATCTAGGGTCATGTCCTCGATAAGTTGAAGATGCTTCATGTCTTGTCTAATCACTTCTCCCCAATTCTTCTTCGGTCTACCTCTACCTCTCCTTAGACCTACCACTACCAAACTCTCACACCTACTCACTCCTCATTGGAGCCTCTGTACTCCTCTTCACATACCCGAACCATCTCAATCTTGTTTCCTTCATCTTGTCCACCAAGGAAGTCACTCCCCCCTTGCCCCGTATATCTTTGTTCCTAATCTTATCTCTCCTTGTATGCCCACATTTTTTTTTGATAAACAGTAACTTTGTATTATATCCAGAAAAGTACTTAGGTAGTACTGAAACCATATCCTAGTATGCCCACATTTAGTGAACCTTTTAAACAAGGAAATTACGATAGACCTAAGGGACAAGCTTATAGGACAAGCCTCTAAGTAGTTATATCATGCTGATCAAATTAAAAAGCCTTATTGATTTAATTTCTAAAGTTCATGCATCAAACACAAACCTCATATCCAATCCATGCAACTGAAGCAATGACAGTGACTGCTAATGCATTTGAAAATTGTCTGTAAATATCCAACTTCACAGAACTCCTCTTTGCCTGAAGAAAACAAGTCGTGAGAGAATCAGACATTTTATGAGAAAAAAGGGGATGAGACGTTTGGAAGATGCAGTTGTACACAAGTTTCAATAAAAACAGTAAGATACAACCTGCAGCTGCTCCAGTGTCTTTGAAAGAGAAGTGAAAGTCCATAAGATCAAGAATGCATCTAATAATGCATCAGGAAGGACCAACATAATTCTTGCTCGCCCTGCAATGTCATTTATTGTACCAACATATTTGGTAATGTCTAGCAGTATAGATGCCACAAAATAGGTTATTCCAAGAAGGAGCACCTTTGTGGTGAGACCACCAAGGGTAGGGCGAACAACACCATAACCCATTGAGATAGAAAGAATAAGAATGCGTGAAACAGTTCTCCTTGTGGCTCCAATTGTAACAACCCAACTCGTGAGTCCCACAGGCCTTGCACCAGTATTGTTGAAATAAGCATAATCAAAATACCAAAATATCATCTCTAATAACCCAAGGGCAATAACTCCAGTGATGCAGTACTGGAGCGGCAGAACGTCCTGCCGGTGTCTGACATACTGAAGACACCAGATTGCAGTGAGAAGTATAAATGCTACGGTCATTATAGCATAAAACTTCATTAGGGGCGACATTCGACCAGGCAAATATCCATCAGGATTTTTCCATACTGTCCTCCCAGATACCTTCATTCCCTTAAGCTTAGGATCACATGAGATGAAGAAGAGGTTATACATTCCCGTCTTTTTTATGTAAACCTCCTTCTTCTTCAATTGGACTGACAACTGTCTTCCTTTAAAGTTTAAATTCAACATCATTGGCCAATTAGCATCCGTCACTGAAGGTGTTCTAATGACTTCGCCTTGCTTGCAACCTTCAAGTTTAGCATGATCAGCGGTGCAACAAATGGACCTTTGCCCACCATACGGCGAACCACCAATATTGTCACGATCTGCAGCCTCAAATATTATGATTTGAACCAACCCACTATTATATGCCATAGTTGGATGCTGGTCTGCAGCTGCTTTGCTCCTCCAAAATGTGATATTCTCAAACCTTTAAATGTTCAAATCATCAGATACTAATGCAATAGGTTACAAACAATGTCACTGAGCCCAAAATCTATCTATCAGTACTGTCCCTTAAATTGCACCAACATCACAATAGATCTTCCGGAAATTTAATAAAAAGTGCAGACCAAGTATCATTTTAGATCTGACTATCTTTTCATAATACTTGTGGGTAATCTATCAAAGGTGGATCTCGGATTTAAAGTCAGTGGTAATGATGTACCTTACATACAATATACGTTTACAACAATGTCTCAACCAGCTCAGTGGTTACAGTGTACATAACATTTATACACTTGCAATTATGAATGAACCAGCTATCTAGGTGGATCCAGAATTTAAAGTTGTGTAATATTCCTCTTCATTTTTATACGGATAGTGTTAAAGTTTTAGGTGGATCCTGGATTTAAAGTAGTGCAATATTCTTCTTCTTCTGAAAAATGACTTAATAGTATCTTAGCTTGATCGCTCGCCCCGACAGAACAAACCAACTTGGGACAGATGGAAAAAAATGTCCCTCAACTGGATTTAGACTTTGATTCCTAAAGTTGCTTGGATACATATAAACACAAACACATATGTAGTTGGAGCCCAAGAGTAATTGAAGAGTTCACCTGATATAAGAGAGGCCATCATGGGCCGTAGAGCGAAATGGGCGACGGGGCGGAGGAATGAAGCGGGAGGAAGCGACGCCTTCACTTCCACCGGAGACAAGGTAAGCATTTCCAACTTCTCTGAATGGATCTCTGTTATAGATGTGAATTGAGGATTCCACTGATGTGAAGACTGATAATAGTATAGCGAGAGTGGGCAGTAGTAGTAAGCACTGGACTGAAATGCACGCCATGGATGAAGGCGCAAATCCAGGCGATAAATTGAGAGAGAGGATGGAGAATAGATCAGCGAGTTTGGTGGAGGTTGAGTGAGAGAGAGAAGATATCGGAGTTTTAAATCTGTTAACCGCTGGAGATGTTGCTTCTTACGCGCCTGTAAAGCGTGTGCAGCGGTCCACCAGATCTCGCTGCTATTAAACTTAAAGCAACGTATTTTCTTTCCTTTCTTTTTTTTTTTTTTTAAATTTATTTTTCAAGGTTAAGTAATTGTCACGCGACATCATCGAAAATACCAAGAATTTGAGAGCTTGAGTTATAATTGCGAGTGTAATATAACTATTGTGACGAAAATTAGCTACCCTTCACTGGGAAAGGATATTTTATACTCTTGGCCCTAAGTAATTGTCATGACCTAAAGTACACCCTATCCGTAACATGGCATATAGGACCCCGAAAGACCCTATACAAGTCACTTAACATACATATACAAGATGATAGAATCTTAAAGAGTTCAAAAGACATTTTTGATTAATAAGGAGTTTGACAAAAAGTAGCGGAAGTCTAACATAAGTCTCAAAACCATCTATTACATCATATGAGTGATTGGGGCGTAACTCATAAATCACATATAAAATCCGAAATGAAAAGACATGAAAGCATAAAAGAGTATCGGTCCTTCAAACATGAGGACTCAACAATCTGTTAAAAAACTCTAAGGATTAATCTAGCCACGAGTGTGGGAAGTAGGAGCGTCGAATCCTACATTAGTGAAACAATGTAGGCAATAGTATAAGTTAGTACATAGAATGCACCATAGTCGGGACCCACGACCCGTCGGTGGGACCACGGCCCGTGGGTGGGTCCCTTCATTTGAGGTCCAAAATTTATTGGTCTCTGAACTTATCGACTCCCAACCAGGACGATCCGTAAATTGATCAACGGACCGTAGGTCGTGGTCGTCGGTGAGCTCGGCAGTTATTTTCTTAAGGGCTTTTGGGTCTTTTCCCAATTATTCTATCCTAATACTATGTCATTTTACCCTTACCTAGAAGTCCTATATAAATATTTTCAACCCTAAATTTCCCCAATTTAAATCATTCTCTCAAATTCCTAAAAGAAGAACAAGTCTTCCTCTCCAAAATATTTCTCTCTAGAAAGCTTGAAGAAGAAAGAGTCAACATAGGGTTTTCAAGTTAAGCCTCAAATTCCACCATTGAAGGCAAGCTTTTGGCATTGAGGTATAATAATCTTCATTCATGGAGCATTTTCTTCCATGGAGTTCCCATATTCTCCGATTTACAAAGTTAAAAATATCCAATTGAGTTAGGGTTTTTCTTCCATGTCACGGGTTCTTTAAATATTGATTTACTTAATTTTTTTTATGACCTATCAAGCATGAATTGAGATAATTACATGATTTTATGATGAACTCCCATGAACCCATGTCTAACCCTTGTTTTCTAGATTATCATGATTGAAAGTGGGTTTTGAACTATGATAAGATAATTATGGAATTATGCATGTTCTTGTGAAATTGATGTAAATGTTTTAAGGATTCTTGAGAGTAAAGTATCAATGATGTTGTGTTGTGAAAGGGTCTCTCATGAACACGTAAAAGCATGAATTGAAAACTAGCTTTGATTGGTAGTCTTAATAGTACCTTTCCAGGGATGACTTATGGCATAGCTTGGATTGACAATATGATGTGCCCTTCCATGGATGATAAAGACAAAATAAGAAATTGACTATTCTGTGGGATTTACGCTTAGCATCGAGAGGATATTGAGATGAAAGCTCTCCCGTTAGTAGAGATCGGGTTTCTAGAAGCAATCTTTATTATCTCATACCTATGTGCCCCCATAGGATGATTGTCTTAGATAGACATTAGCTAGTGGATTCACATAAACTAGAAGTTCATGGTCTTATCTTGGCAAGTAGGACACCCCTTTCCGGTGTGGGGTAGACACCAGATTCCGTGTTGATAGCTCACATGGTCGTATATGTAGGTTAAAGGTAAATCTCCCACAATAATGAACAAAGTTTACTTCAAGAAGTATCTCACGAATGTTTTAAAGATGTTAGCTTGTATTGACCATGTTTATATGACTTATGTTGTTTAACTCTTTTACCTTATGTTTTAGCTTGGTCATTGCATATTATTAAAATGTCCCTTTTCAAGCATGTTTTCAAATGTTTTATGCATGACTTTCATACTTAGTGCATTTTTTGTACTATTGCATACTCTTACCTACATTTCTTATCAAAATGTAGGGTCCGACGCTCCAAGTTTGAACTTCTGTGGCTAAGGATTGTTTGTAGAGACTTGAAGATTGGTGAGTCCTCCTACATTCGAGGATCGGGCCTTTATTTCATTATGTCACGACCCAGGTGTACCCCTAGACGTAACATGGCGTATAGAACCCCGAATGACTCCATACAAGACACTTAATCCTCATAACATAAGCAATAGAATAATAAGAGTAAAACACATTTCAAGTCTAAAAAGTTTTTCATAAAAGAAGGCGAAAGTCTAGACACTTTGTCTCATCATAGCCATCTATTACAATCTTGAATGAAATAGGGCCTAGACCATACAACTTGTTCAAAAGGAAAGTACAAGAAATAAAATAAACATTAGGAAACACATCCTCGGACCATGAGGACCTACCAAGCTCGAGAAAAAATCAAATCCAAGCTCTAGCCACAAGAATGATCACCTCAAGTACCGGATCCTACACTTGGAAAAAAATGTAAGCAAGCATAGACGTTAGTACAAAAATGCACCAAGTATGATAGCCATGCATAAAAACATTGAATACATGATAAAAAGGACATTTCATTCCAAATCATGCAATTTACCAAGTTAAACATAGTATAAGAGGTTAGCAATCATAAGTCATAAAACATAGGCAACATAAATCATCATCATCTTTAAAACCTTTGAACTCATATACAAAGCTTCTTGAGTAACCATAGTTCATTATTCATGTTCTTGTTGTGGAAATAAGCCTTAACCGACATGAGACCATGTGAGCTATAACATGATCACCTAGTGTTACCCACACCAAAAGGGTTGTCCTACTTGCCTAAGGTAGAACCATGGTTTGCTAGCTTAGGTGGATCCACTAGCTAAATATCCTACGGGGCACGTAGTTTATGGGATAATGAGAATGTTACTAGAAACCCGGACTCAACTTGCGTAGAAGGTCTCCATCTTATGAGATATACTTGAGAAACCCGGACTTAACTAGCGTAAAAGGTTCCCATTTGGACGCCAGACTCAACTGGCTTAAAAGCTTTCATCTTATATTGAATATCCACTCAGTGCTCAACATTAATTCCCACAGATTACTTATTAAGTCTTGACTTAACTCATGTTTCATGGAAGGATGTCCTTGACAATCAATCCAACTTAGTTCATTAGGATAGCTCTTAGACCATGCGTGAGAAAACCTTTCACCGTCCATATCTACATGTAAATCTTAGATTCAATTAGGTGAGAAAGCCTTTCAACCTTAGAATCTTCATTATGTGAGAAAACCTTTCACATCATTTTCATATGTGTTTATGAGAATGTCCTTTCAACAACACAACAACAACCATATCATAATCATTGCCACTTCACTTTCAAAGTGTTCTCAAAGCATTTATATAGATTTCATAAAAACATGCATAATCTCATACTTTGCCCTTTTAAGGTTCAAAACTTAATTTCAATCAACATATCTAGAATTAAAGCATTAGACATGGATTTCATTATAATTCATGTGATTCTATCACTTTATGCATAAATTTATGAAATCTCTCTTTCATCAACAAAGACCCACATCATAAGATCACAATTGAGAAATATGGGAATTTCATGGGTTCTTGGGGATATATCATAAACACCATAGGAAATCATCAATTCATACTTAATATAACATAATTCAACCATTAGAATCAAGTTTGAAAGGAACCCGTGACTTTTGAATCAAACCCCAACATTTGGGGATTTCTATCTTTTTGAAATTGGAGATTTTGAGAGAACTCCATGGATGAAAGTTATCCATGAATGAAAACTACCATACCTTAACAAAAAAGCCCAATGAAAGTGATGTAAAAAATCTTGCTCTTGAACCCTAGCTTGAATATCCTCCACCTTCTTCTTCTTCTTCCTCCTCTTCCTCTTCCTCTTTTTCTTCTTCTTCTCCTCCTCCCCCTTCTCCTTCTCCTCCTCCTCCTCCTTCTTCTTCTCCTTCTTCTTCTTCTCTTTCTTCTTATCCTGCTTCTTCTCCTTCTCTTCCTTCTCCTCCTCCTCTTCCCCCTCATTCTTCTTCTTCTTCTCCCCCTTTTTCAACTTTCTAGAGAAAGAATATTTTGTAGAGGATAAACTTTGGGATTCTTTTGGGTTTTGGAAAATTTGACTTAATTGGGTGAGTTTTGGAGTAAATATGACTTATATAGTGACCCTAGGCTTAGGCAAAACGATCTCACTTAAGTTGGATTAAAACTAGAATTGACCAATTAATCCTCAACTTAAAGTGACCTACCCAGGGACCACGTGAGGTACCACGAGCTGTGGTCCCCTCCGTGGACCTTGAGGCAGTGGCTAGGGTGGCCACATCTTGCCTCTCATGGTGAAGTAATGACCACAACCCCTCCCACGGCCCGTGGTGGCCGTCGTGAGTCGTCAAGTAGCTCGTGGGGAGGGTCCTCTTTTGGGCAGCCTTGGCAAGGCTACTGCCTAGCCTACCACGAGCCACATTACATGCCGTGGTCCTTACCACGAGCCGTGGTAGTGGTTATGGTTGCTTGGGAAGTGTCTAGGGGAGAGTGGACTGCCCTAGTCCTCTCCCTTGACCCTTGCCCACTTCCATGGCTCTAACCCCCACGCTTAACTCTAGTTTAGCCTACTAGTTTCTGGGGTGTTACAACATCTCTCCATTGGGAACATTCGTTTTCGAATGAGATTTTAGACACCTTACGATAGTAAAGACTCAAGACTAGCAGCCCATCAAGCATGCAACATCATCAAATGCACACAAACAAGGATGAAACATCAACTCCTACTCAAACATACTCAATGCATCACAAGGAAGTAGGAACTACATCTAACAACCATTATGCATGAAATTTCAACATTTCTCATGATCTTAGGAGGAATTACATTCTCCAAGCTAAAAACATGCTCAACACAATCTCATGGAGCCTTTATGCAATTTATTCTCAAAAAGCATAATCAAAGCATGTTCATCAATTCATTTCATGAAGTCAATAGGCAATTCATACTCAATGCACAACAACATGAGGAAAATCAATCATATAAACTCATTTTCTTTCTAAACATAAATTTCTCATGAACATGCATAACATAGGGAAATCATGGAAAACTCATATAACATACATGACTCCTAAAACAAGGAAAACTCAAGAGGAACTCATTACTTCAAGCTAGAATAGAAGTAGAAGGAAAAACACGAGGATAGCGGGATATCATATCGGTCTCGGCCTCCCAAGTAGCACCCTCAACTAGTTGATTCCTCCATAAGACCTTCACGAAAGTTATTTTCTTGTTTATCAATTTCTTAACTTGTCGGTCTAGAATCTTTACCGGAACTTCCTCATACGAAAGACTTTTATAAACCCCCAACCCTTCTAAGGGGATTATGTATGTCGGATCTCTAATACACTTCTTAAGCATAGAGACATGAAACACTGGATGTACCGAAACCAACTTACTTGGCAAATCTAACTCATAGGCAACTTTACCAACATGTCTCAAAATTTGGTATGGGCCTACATACTGGGGACTAAGTTTTCCCTTCTTGCCAAATATCATCACACTCTTCATGGGTGAGATTTTCAAATAGACTCAATTGTTTACCTCAAATTCTAGATCCCTTCTCCTCACATCGGCATAAGACTTTTGCCGACTTTGAGCTATTCTCAACCTCTCTCTAATGAGTTGGATTTTCTCAATTGCCTCAAGAACCAATTTGGGACCTATCAAAGCAACTTCCCCCCACCTCGAACCAACCTATAGGAGACCTACACCTCCTACCATATATGGCCTCAAATGGAGCTTACCAATACTTGAGTGATAACTATTATTGTAGACAAATTCTACCAATGGCAAATGGTCATCCCAATTACCCTTAAAGTCAATTACACAAGTCCTTAACATATCTTCCAAAGTTTGGATGGTATGCTCCGCTTGCCCATCGGTTTGGGGATGAAAAGTCGTGCTAAGCTTAACCTTGGCGCCAAGACCCTTTTGGAAAGACCTCCAAAAGTGAGAAGTGAATTGAGGGCCCCAATAAAAAATAATGGATAAAGGCACTCCATGCAACTTCACAATTTCTCTTATATACAACTTAGCATAGTCCTCTGTCGAATAAGAAACCTTGACGGGAATAAAGTGAACCGATTTTGTCATCCGATATACAATAACCCAAATAGAGTCATGTTGTCTCTGGGTGCAAGGCAAACCAACAATAAAGTCCATGTTCACCTCTTCCCACTTCCAAGTAGAAATATGTATATCTTGGGATAAACCTCCCGGTCTTTGATGCTCAACCTTAACTTGTTGACAATTAATACACTTAGCCACAAATTTTGTGATATCTTTCTTCATTCCATTCCACCAATAGACCTCCCACAAGTCGCGATGCATCTGGGTGGCTCCCGGGTGAATGGAATACCGAGAACTATGGGCTCCCATCAAGATTTTCTCTCTCAAGTCGTCAATATTAGGATCACACAAATGGCCTAGGTATCTAAGTACACCATCTCCCCCTTGGGAAAAAGCCTAAACGAATTTCTTAAGTACCACCTATTTCAATTCAACCAAAATAGGATCAAGGTCTTGCTTAGATTTCACATCCGCCACAAAAGACGATTCAGACCCATTGTGAACCATAACACCACCCTTGGTGGAGTCCACTAATTAAACACCTAACCAGGACAACCTATGAACATCTCGAACCAACTCTTTCTTATCATCTTCGATATGAGCAATACTACCCATAAACAACCGACTAACAGCATATGCCACCACATTTGCCTTACCAGGGTGATAAAAAACACTCACGTCATAATCCTTCAATAATTCAAACCACCTCCTTTGGTAAAGATTCAAATCCTTTTGACTAAACACGTATTGTAAACTCTTGTGATTGGTAAACACATCAACCTGAACCCCATATAAATAATGCCTCCAAGTCGTTTAAGGCAAAGACAACCGCCGCTAACTCAAGGTCATGGGTAGGATAATTCTTCTCATGGACTTTACGTTTCCTTGAAGCATAGGCAATCACTTTACCATTTTACATGAGCATACATCCCAACCCAACTCTAGAGGCATCAGAATACACTGTGAAACTATCCGTACCTTTCGGTAAAGTCAACACCGAAGGGGAAGTAAGTCTATTCTTTAACTCTTCAAAACTTTTCTCACAAGCTTTCGACCAAATGAACTTAGCCTTCTTTTGAGTCAAAACCGTCATCAGAGAGGTAATAGAAGAAAATCCCTCAACAAGCCTTCTATAATAACCGGACAAAACCAAGAAGCTTCTGATGTCCGAAGGAGTTAGAGGTCTTGGCCAACTCTTAACCGCATCCGTCTTCTCAGGATCTACCTCAATACCCTTACTTGACTCAATATGCCGAAGGAATGCTATGGACCTTAACCAAAATTCATACTTGCTAAACATTATGATAAGTTGATCATGGTCCTTAAGAACTTGCAATACAATCCTCAAATGATCAACATACTCATTTTCACTCCTTGAATAGATCAAAATGTCATCAATGAACACAATCACGAACATGTCAAGGTATTGTCTAAACATCATACTCATTAAGTCCATAAATGTCGCCGAAGCATAAGTCAACCCAAATGACATTACCAAAAACTCATAATGACCATACCAAGTTCTAAAAGTCGTCCTGGGAATATTCTCACCTCTCACCCTTAATTGGTGATAACCCGACCTAAGGTCAATTTTTGAGAAAACTTGCCCCTTGTAGTTGGTCAAACAAATCATCTATCCTTGGAAGAGAATACTTGTTCTTAATGGTCACTTTGTTCAACTGACGATAATCGATGCACATACAAAGAGACCCATCTTTCTTTCTAACAAACAACATGGGAGCACCCCATGGTGAGATACTCGATCGGATGAAGCTCTAATCCAACAAGTCTTTCAACTTCTTTAACTCAATCGGGGCCATTCTATAAGGAGGAATTGAGATAGGTTGTGTATCTGGGAGAATGTCAATACTGAAGTCTATTTCCCACTGGGGGAGAATACCGACTAAATCATCTGGGAACACTTCCAGAAAATCATTTACAATGGGGAACGACTCAAGAGTAGGGGTTTCAGAATCTATATCCCTTACCCTAACAAGATGGTAAATGCAACCCTTAAAGATCATCTTTCTAGCTTTAAGACATGAGACGAACTGACCCTTAGGCATAGAATTTTCCCCTTTCCACTCAAGGACAGGCTCATTCGGGAACTGAAACTTGACTACACAAGTTCTACAGTCAATCGACGCATAACAAGAGTGCATCCAATCCATACCAAGAATAACATCAAAATCTAACATGTCAAGCTCTACCAAATCAACAAGGGTAACCTTATGGAATAAGGAAACATGGCATCTTCTATAAACCCTCTTAGCCACTACAGAATCAACAACAAGAGTAGAGACAAAATAAAGGTTCTAACAACATATCATGGAGCATATAAAATCGTATTGCCACTTATGGCATCACAAAGGACAAAGTAGCACCGGGATCTAACAAAGCATACACATCTATATGGAAAAATTTTAACATACTGGCGACCACATCCAAAGAATTCTCTTGTTCACCTTGGTTTTAGAGAGCATAGAAGTGGTTTTGCTTGGAAGCATTGGAATTTGAACCACTAGGAGGAGCTTGCATGCCCTCTCTTCATTTAGCCTTAAGCATCAGGCAATCTCTCATTTTGTGACCACTCTTTCCACAACCAAAGAAACCATCCGTGCTGGCTAGGCACTTACCATCATGTTTCTTCCCACACTTCACACAAGTAGGCCTAATTATAGAAGATCTACTACCATTACCCCCTTGGGGTTTAGGGTTAGTCACCCTATCTCTAACAACAAGTAAGTTTGCGACAAAGTAGCAATTAGCATGTAAACCCCCTCCCCTTGGACGATCCCCAAGATTATTTCATATATATAGAGAGTGTTACTAAAAAAATTATTACAACACCAAATAAAATAATACAACTATTATAAACACGAATGAAAACTAGATCCCATCTGGAAGACCTATCCCTGGCAACTCTTCAAACTTGAAACCAACTCCGAACCTGCTAAAGTGAGATATAGACAAATATATGGCATACAATAATATAATATAACAAAACAATAACACTAATTACGGGCAGATTCAACATATGCACATGTTCATTTTATACATATTCGACAAAACAAACATTAAGACAAGTAAAGCATAACGATAAATATAATATCACACAGAGCGAGGAGAGAGCGAAAACTGATCCGGATGTTCCCTTTTTATTTCATTTTTCAAACACACAACAACATTCGTAATAAAATAATACAAGACAAAATTTAAACTAATGAAGAAGAGCTAACCGATTATGCAGAAAGTTTTATCAACAATGAAGTATTTTAGCAAAATATCCAAACCGAATCAGCTATACAACAACACAGCAAAACGAGAGCACTTCAATACTTTAGACTTCTTTTCTTTTATACAGTAAAGTATTTTTTTTCTTTTTAGTGTTAAGAGTGTGTCTAAGTCTCAACCATGTGATGGTTCTAGCCCTCTTTTATAATGAGACAAAGGGCCATTTTATATAATAGAAGAATAGAGCACTCAAGGGAAAACAATAAAATAAGGAGTCAATTATAATCTATTTCCTTAAACAACCTAGAACCGAATCAAATTCTATATAATTTATTTTATTTTATTTTTTTACCAAATTAAAAGCAAGTGAGAATCTTCATACTAAATTAAAAAAAAATGCTAATATTCTTTAATATTCACAAGCAATTTCTTACCATTTAATCAGACAAATCATAAACGGGCAAGAGACAATTATGAAAATAAAATTAATTTACTAGATCAAGCAAATAATCAATTCAATTTAAACAAATTGCATTACCTTAAAGAAAGCCATAAATCATGGTTCAAGCAACTAGAGTTATTGACCATTTCAAATAATCAATTATATGCGAGAAAACATTAATAGATTAGCATAATTAGGAGAAATCGAAGCAACATTTAATTGACTAATTATGCATTACCAATTTCAGCAGTCATATTATCATCCATTTGAAGGCTTAAATCATATTACACCATATCATTATCAAGCTAACAAACAAGTCTGCAAGAACAAGAGAAATCATAACTAGTACGGTTCACATTTAAAATGGAATAACCTTTCATAAAGTGAGCATGCATAACAACATTTATACATCAGAAAATCCATGCCAAATTGTGAATGAAAAGAAGAACAAAAATTATTAAAAGATGAGATAATAATTTTAAAGAACTATACCTGGACGGATCTGTTAGAGATTCGTCTTTTAAACCAACTCAAAATTTCAAAAGCTCTAGCGGAGCTCGCTTGTTCGGAGCTTATTGTTGCTATTTACCGGCGTCACTGACCTCACATGGCCGCTGGTTCTCGTCGGAAAGAGCAGAGAAGCGAGGCGGCGCTGGCTCTACCTTCTCGCCAGCGGCTGCTGCTTCCTTGCTGCTCGCTACTGCTGTTGTTTGCGCTGACTGGAGCTGTTGCCAGCGATGGAGGCTTGCTGGTGGTTCTCGCCAGCTATTGGAGTTGTTATCGTTCGAATCTTACTGCTGTCGCCGAAAAAAGAGGAGACCGACGCTGGCCGGCTGGTCGGAGCAGCGTCATTGTTGCTGTCCAGTGGCTTCACTGGTCGGAGTTGCTGCACGTGCTCACCTGGCTGTTGTACCTTCGTCGGTTGCTTGCTGCTGGTGGTCCTGTGAAGAGAGGAGAGAAAAGAGAAGAAGAATGAAGGAGAAGAGAAGAGAGACAAATTCAAAGAGAAAGAAGAAGAATGAAGAATTGGGTTAAGGTTTGGGGGTATTTTGATTAAAAAGGAAAGTTAGGATCTTAAATCAGGACCATTGAATCGTTTTGAGATGAGAGGCTGAGATTTAAACGAAATGAGATGGACGGTCAAGATTTAAATGAGGGATCTTAAATTAGATTGGATTGGATTTGGAATGGTCAAAATTGAAATAAAATTGGCTAGAATTGCAATGAAAGGGTGGATATTATTGAAATAAAATTGAAATTGATTAGGCTAGAATTGAAAGGAATTAGAATAAAATAGGCTACAATTTAAATGATTTTGAGGGAAATTAAAGAAATGATATCTAATTAAAATACTACAAATATTATAACATTTTATATAATCACTTAAATTTTAAAACAAATGAATTATTTCGAGGTTTACTAATAATTTAGAAATATTTTAATAGCATTTACAATAATTTTTATAAAGCATGCATACTAAATATTTTTTTTATACGAAATCGATTAAAATTTTAAACTCGACATATTTTAATAATACGTATTTAATCGGATAGCATTTTCAAAATTGCTAAAGGTCGGTCAAAATTAGGTGTGAACAGCTGCCCCTTTGTTGCTTAACAATGAAGGATGAATTGTCGGGCAACCAACGTTGACTTAGTAGCCAATTTTGTCCGACCGAAGAATGACGTCAGCGGGATAAATTGAAGTTACAAAGTTACAAAGGGGTACGATCGATACTTTGGTGTTAAGCCGCCTACATATCTCTGGTTATACGAGAATCAGATCGTGTGTAGTTTTAGATTTAGGAGCAAACGAAGCTCCTAAAAATTGAAAGAGTGGTACAGTATTCGAACGGGAACGATATTGGCTTGAACGGATAAGATTAGAGTAGCGAGAAGGCATGACAGAGAGATTTTTGGTTTAAGAGCGAAGGATCTGATGAAGATGAGGTAATATGAGTAGCCAAGAATTAGATGAAAAATGGTAATATGAGTAGCTAAGAATTTGATAGGGCCTTTGTTGCGATAGACGTAAGCACGATAATTGTAGCCGAGAGGGAGAAAAATGTCTCGCATGTAAAATGTCAGTCTCTGCAAATCTGTAGCTTGTAATATGACTAAATAAAGTGATTAGAGTAGATATATCAAATAAACGGTAAAAGTAAACATGATGTAATTTCCCATATCGACAATGATGTTTGCCATAAGACTATGAAAATGATGTCTTAGGCTATGATGTCTAGGGCCATGATACGCAAAACTTATATCCTCAGGTCATGAAAATGTTGTTTGCGGGCCATGAAAAATGATGCCTTTAGACTATGACACCTTTGGATCATGATAAGCAGAAAGTAAATCCTTAGGCCATGATATGATGTCCGCAGGCCATGAAAGATGCCTTTAGACCATGATGCCTTCGGAACATAAGTAATGAGTAAAGAAAGCGTATTTGTAATTCGGGCATCTGTTGATACTTGTAGCTTGATTGGAGTTTATTCGGGCATATGCATTTCTCGAGCACATGCAATTCGGGCACAATGCAATTTTCGGGCACATACAATATCGGGCACAATGCAATTTTTGGGCTCATGCAATATCAAGCACAATGCAATTCTCGGGGACATGCAATATCGAGCACAATGCAATCTTTGGGCACATGCAATATCGGGCACAATGCAATCTTCGGGCACATGCAATATCAGGCACAATGCAATCTTCGGGCTCATGCAATATGGGGCATATGCAATTCTCGGGCTCATGCAATATCGGGCACAATGCAATTCTCGGGCACATGCAATATCGGGCACAATGCGATTCTCGAGCACATGTAATATCGAGCACAATGCATCTTCGGGCACATGCATTATCGGGCACAATGCAATCTTCGGGCTCATACAATATCGGGCACATGCAGTCTTTGGGCATAATGCATTCTCGGGCACGTGCAATAATGTAATCCTCGGGCACAAATGCAATCTCGGGCACAAATGTAATCTCGAGCACAATATAATCTCCGGGCATAATATAGTTTTTGGGATCATGCAATAATTGTTTGAGGGCATAAACCTTCACCTTTTAGAAGGATTGAGTGTCATTTGTTGACGAATTTAGAATATTGTAGCTTTGACCCTTCGTCCTATTGTAAGGAGTAAATGCAGTTAAAAAGTTGATTTGTCAGGCATGATATGGAGTAGTTTAATCCTTTTGTCTGATTGAAAGGGTAGGGTACCATTGATCGGCGATTATCGGGCTCAAAATAGCTTGCTCCTTTTATCTTGTCAGAAGGTTATGGCGTCGTTTATTGGCGATTCATCGAGCTTAATAGTGGTCAGACGACGTTGAAGCTGTCTTTTGTATTTGTACTTGTTTTTTTTCTGTATTCAAAGAAAATTTGTAGCTTGATTGCTGTGAATTTTTGAGACCCTCTCAAAAAATTTGCCCCAATCTTGGTTTGTGCAGAAAATGCTCGGTTGAAGGAATTTTTAAGACCCTCTAAAAAAAATTTCCCTAGTTACTGATTTGTGAGAAGAAATGCTTTTGATGGAATTTTTGAGTTCCTCTCAAAAATTCTGCTCTAGTATCGTGATTTGCAAGAAGATGTCCTTCTGATGGAATTTTTGAGACCCTCTCAAAAATTCTGAGAATCAACGAACCAGAAATCGAGTAAGGATTCAAATTATCTCGAGGGGAAGGTGTTAGGCATCCCTCGAGGTCCACAAATGTGGGTCCCGGTTGTTTCTCATGCAATTTATGTGGGGGTTACAAGTAGCAAATAAGGTCACATCATTTATTATTTTGTTAAATTAATTTAAGCATGCGTGCTAGGTGATAACTAACATTTAACAATTAAGATCAATTTGTTTATTTATTTTATTTATTAAGCATACAAAACTAGGTGATAACATAATACTAAATAATTAACACAAATAAAATTTTAAAAGAGATAGCGAGAAGATAGAAAGTAGACAACTAGACAACTATATAAGTAAATATCATTTTTTATTTAATTAAACTGCCCCAAATAAATATAATTATAAGCATATAAAGGGACAAGAGAAAAGGGAGACTCTGAAGGACTTTACGGATCAACACTCGACTTTATTTATTTCGGTCAGTTTCTCATAGGGACAGACAAAACCAAGGTTTGTCATTAAAACTGAGTCGATGTCATCATCTCTGTAGGGCCTAACTACCCCTACCCCACCACCACATGCTTTCCGTCTCTAAAAGGTGCCTAGCGATCCCCGCTTAAGGTCCAAGAGGCATTGGACTACTATTAGGGTGGATTTAGACTAAAATAAAAATAGAGGTTCCTATTTAGGCCCACCTAGACACCAAGTCAAACAAATAAGACGAGCATTTAACACGTAAATCTCATGTTGGCCTCTAGATTAGTTTATTAACATGCTTGCAAACAACATATAATTAGTGAAGGTCTCATGCTATGTGTGTGCGCATACAAGAATACAAACTTCACAATAATTATATAAATAACTATTTAGAATTAGGCAGAAAAATGTGCGCATACAAAGGTTGATTTTATTAGCTAATTAACATTTACAAGGCAAGACTTACACAAGTAGCAGAGAACTAATTAAATGCAAGCTATTAGTTGATTTTAAGAGGGCAGAAATAATAATACAGAGAGCAAAATTAGTTATCAAGTGATTTAAAAAAAAGATAGAAATATTATTGCAAGAGAATGATTTAATAACTCTGTTTTAAATGGTAGACAAATTTAATGTCGCAGTTAACATGCAGGAGAAGACGTTGATTTATTTTAAGTAGAAATTACTTATTTTAGATAGAGAATATTCATAACAGACTGAAAAAAACATATTGAAAATTTATGAGAAGCCTATAAATATGCTAATTAAGTGATTAACATGCTGAATTTTATTAGCAACCTAATATAAATTTATTAACTGGCAGGCTTAAGTTACTAAAACATGCAGAAATTATTCAAACTAACTAGTTAACGTCATCGATTTTATTGTTTTAGTCCTATATGCATGATTTCTAGATAAGAAATGAGAAGTCACTTGAAACCTATATGCATAATTTCTACACCCAAATAATATATTAAGAATCATGTAACTCCTATAGGCATGGTATCTAAGTGTGCACAAGTTGAGATTTATTTTCTTAGGCATGTATTAGAACTATTTAAACCTATATGCATAAATACTACACTGAAATAATATGCTTTAAAATTATTTAAATCCCTATTGACATATTTTCTAAAATGGCAGAATTACTGTAAAAATAAATTAAGACAATAATCACGCGTTATTCATTAATTATATGTAAGGAGCTTGGTTTAAGTAAATGAAGCAACGAGCAGTCATACATTATTTTTATATATTATTAGCGATGAAGAAAGCAACCATATAAATCAACTAAAGCAAGGTATTTAATTACATGGTTAATTTTCCACTAAAATTAGGCAAGCTTTAAGTAGGTGATTGGTGACAAGTAATTGATTTTATTTTAGACAGATCTTGAGTGCAAATATTAGAATGGGAACAATCAAACAGAACACACTCCTATAGGCATGCTTTCTAACAACAAGTAAGTTTGCGACAAAGTAGCAATTAGCACGTAAACCCCCTCCTCTTGGACGATCCCCAAGATTATTTCATATATAGAGAGAGTGTTACTAAAAAAATTATTACAACACCAAATAAAATAATACAAATATTATAAACACGAATGAAAACTAGATCCCATCTAAAAGACCCATCCCTGGCGACTCTTCAAACTTGAAACCAAGTCTGAACTTGCTAAAGTGAGATACAGACAAATATATGGCATACAATAATATAATATAACAAAACAATAACACTAATTATGGGTAGATTCAACATATGCGCATGTTCATTTTATACATATTCGGCAAAACAAGCATTTAGACAAGTAAAGCATAACGACAAATATAATATCACACAGAGTGAGGAGAGAGCGAAAACTGACCCGGATGCTCCCTTTTTATTTCATTTTTCAAACACACAACAACACTTGTAATAAAATAATACAAATGAAATTTAAACTAATGAAGAAGAGCTAGCCGATTATGCAGAAAGTTTTATCAGCAATGAAGTATTTTAGCAAAATATCCAAACTGAATCAGCTACATAGCAACACAGCAAAGCGAGAGTAGTTCAATGCTTTAGACTTCTTTTCATTTAAACCGTAAAGTATTTTTTTTCTTTTTAGTGTTAAGAGTGTGTCTAAGTCTCAACCATGTGATGGTTCTAGCCCTCTTTTATAATGAGACAAAGGGCCATTTTATATAATAGAAGAATAGAGCACTCAAGGGAAAACAATAAAATAAGGAGTCAATTATAATCTATTTCCTTAAACAACCGGGAACCGAATCAAATTCTATATAATTTATTTTATTTTATTTTTTTACCAAATTAAAAGCAAGTGAGAATCTTCATACTAAATTAAAAAAAAATGCTAATATTCTTTAATATTCACAAGCAATTTCTTACCATTTAATCAGACAAATCATAAACGGGCAAGAGACAATTATGAAAATAAAATTAATTTACTAGATCAAGCAAATAATCAATTCAATTTAAACAAATTGCATTACCTTAAAGAAAGCCATAAATCATGGTTCAAGCAACTAGAGTTATTGACCATTTCAAATAATCAATTATATGCGAGAAAACATTAATAGATTAGCATAATTAGGAGAAATCGAAGCAACATTTAATTGACTAATTATGCATTACCAATTTCAAAGCAAATATATTATCATCCATTTGAAGGCTTAAATCATATTACACCATATCATTATCAAGCTAACAAACAAGTCTGCAAGAACAAGAGAAATCATAACTAGTACGGTTCACATTTAAAATGGAATAACCTTTCATAAAGTGAGCATGCATAACAACATTTATACATCAGAAAATCCATGCCAAATTGTGAATGAAAAGAAGAACAAAAATTATTAAAAGATGAGATAATAATTTTAAAGAACTATACCTGGACGGATCTGTTAGAGATTCGTCTTTTAAACCAACTCAAAATTTCAAAAGCTCTAGCGGAGCTCGCTTGTTCGGAGCTTATTGTTGCTATTTTTCGGCGTCACTGACCTCACATGGCCGCTGGTTCTCATCGGAAAGAGCAGAGAAGCGAGGCGGCGCTGGCTCTACCTTCTCGCTAGCGGCTGCTGCTTCCTTGCTGCTCGCTACTGTTGTTGTTTGCGCTGACTGGAGCTGTTGCCAGCGATGGAGGCTTGCTGGTGGTTCTTGCCAGCTATTGGAGTTGTTGTCGTTCGAATCTTACTACTGTCGCCGAAAAAAGAGGAGACCGACGCTGGCCTGCTGGTCGGAGCAGCGTCATTGTTGCTGTTCGGTGGCTTCACTGGTCGGAGTTGCTGCACGTGCTCGCCTGGCTACTGTATCTTCGTCGGTTGCTTGCTGCTGGTGGTCCTGTGAAGAGAGGAGAGAAAAGAGAAGAAGAAGGGAGGAGAAGAGAGGATAGGCGGATTCAAAGAGAAAGAAGAAGAATGAAGAATTAGGTTAAGGTTTGGGGGTATTTTGATTAAAATAGGAAAGTTAGGATCTTAAATCTGGACCATTGAATCGTTTTGAGATGAGAGGCTGAGATTTAAACGGAATGAGATGGACGGTCAAGATTTAAATGAGGGATCTTAAATCAGATTGGATTGGATTTGAAATGGCCAAAATTGAAATAAAATTGGCTAGAATTGCAATGAAAGGGTGGATATTATTAAAATAAAATTGAAATTGATTAGGCTAGAATTGAAAGGAGTTAGAATAAAATAGGCTACAATTTAAATGATTTTGAGGGAAATTAAAGAAATGCTATCTAATTAAAATACTACAAATATTATAACATTTTATATAATCACTTAAATTTTAAAAAACATATGAATTATTTTGAGGTTTACTAATAATTTAAAAATATTTTAATAGCATTTACAATAATTTTAAAAAAGCATGCATACTAAATATAATTTTTTAATTATTTTTTTTAGAAGAAATCGATTAAAATCTTAAACTCGACATATTTTAAAACTACATATTTAATCGGATAACATTTTCAAAATGGGTAAAGATCGATCAAAATTGGGTGTCAACATATCTTCTACTTCTCTTATCAATAACTCCCGTAAGAAGTGAAAGGACTCTTTCAACTAGATAGACAATGACAACTACCTTGCAGAAAAAGAAGATATGACAAATGTAATTTATTTTTTTTGTTAGTTGAATCTTGTATTCTTCTTATAGAATGAGCCTTTTCCATTTTTTTTCGTCCTAATACTATATATTGGTTGCCAGCGTTTAGGTACATGTCCCTCCGCCCCCCCCCCCCCCCCCCCATTTTGTGTAACTTCTTTTAGAAATCATAAACATGGGAGGGATCAAGTTAAACTCTCCACACCTAATAACTCTAAGTTGTGATGGCGATGGCTTAATATTTTTTTTGAAAAAAAAAGATCAACTAAAGGATTATACAACGTCATTTTCTTTTTACTCATGTATCTTGATTGGTTTAGGATTAGAGACTAAATAAGGATAAATATATATATGTGAAATCGTTGAAAACAAGATGCATTATCTAACAAATCAAGAGATTGGGATATAGATAAAATTGGTCGATCCTTAATTAAAGTTATTGAATTTGAGTGTCATAAATAGTAAAATTTCTAGTAGGAATTGCTTTCCCTTTGCATGAAACTTATTTGAATTAATTAAGAACAGAATACACATCAATACAAATACTAATTAAATGGGATTTGATTTAATAAAGAAAAAGAAAAAAAGAAGTAAGGAGATAGGTTATGATTGTTGATAAGGTTAGAGTGATGGGCTAATAGTCTTGTACAACAACAGTGGCTTCACCTCTGTCAAGTTGGTGATAGAAATTCTTAGATCTTTTCTGCATATCCCAATGCCACATCTTAAAAGTACCACCTGCTGCAAATGCCAACACAGATGCAATTACTATTTCCTTGATAAGCATTGGACCTCCAAGCTGGATGTGTTGAATTCTTCCTCCCATTTTCCAATTCTATACCATTAAAACATAACACACAAGTTTAATCAAAATAACGAAAACAAGTTCTACAACTGATATTCTATCTTTATTATATCCTCTCCACTCAGAGGTGGACCCGCCCCTCTAGGTGAAAATGTACATGCACCCGTTAACTTCAGAAAAAATCATGTATATCTATCTTGAGTAACTAACAGAAAGTAGGATATAATTAACAGTGCATCTATAGCATAGGAGTGTCATTGTGCTACTAGTACAAGCTAGAGGATCCACCCGTGAGGCCTGGGTTCGAATCTAGCCAGAGTGTTTATTTCACTACTCTTAGAGCCATATTTGAGCTAAGGTAATATTGGTACACCCAAATCCTTCAAATCCTCGGTTCGCCCTGCCTCCATCCATCCAACCCCGAGCCCCTGTACCTTGACCATTTCATCCCTTGACATGTCCGAGGCCCCCATCCTATCTAGAAAAAAATTAAAAAATTGTTTTCCAAGAAAATATTTTTCATGAAGATTATTCTCCTCCATACCAAACACGAATTCCCTAAAATACCCAAAATGTCATCAAGCCCTGATGCCAACTACTAGAAAATCATTTTCACCAGCGAATGAGACCCCATAAAAACACTAAAAACGGAGAATACGAAAACGATGTTATACTACTCAGATTCATCATGGAAATAATGTAGGGGTTAAGCTAACTTTTTTCTATGCCTTGTATATGTATCATATAATTTATTAAATATTCGATTATTATTATATATTAACTTGACATCATTATATAGAAATCCATAAACTTCAAACCTCTCAATCCCTAATACTATCATCTATATGAATAATATATTCACTCATATTCAAGCCCTGGATATGGAGAAAATCACCCAAAAATTGGCCGAACAATGTGTCATCCAAATTTAGTATAAAAAATATCAAGTTGACGTACACGTGTAATGCATGCACTTACGGTGAATCTAGTATATATATATGCATGCTTATAAGTAACAAGGTAAGCAAATAAAAAGATATTACATGCCATGGACTTGAAGTGCGTAAAGAATATGGAAATGGAAAAATTACCTCACTCTGGAAATGTTGAATCAAAGAGAAATACAAATCATGAGGCAAATAGAACTGAGAGAAGCAAATAAAAGAAAAAATATCTACATTTTCGGATCAAATAGTTATTTATTGCCCGTAATAAAATGGTTCAGTTACCATTATTTTCCCAAGATAATTGACTAGGTCCAGTTTAAAATTTCTTAATTGCAAACAAGCTCAAATATCACTAATATAAAGTTAGTACAATAAATAACTTGAAAAATAATGTGGTTTTGTAGAAATATCATTTTTTTTCTTTACCATGCAACGTCTATTTTACAGTTGCACCCTTCTTTGTACATCCATTTTTTTTATAATTCATTTTTCACCATTAATTTTTATCTTTAATTGAAATTGTATCATATTTATTCTTAATTTTGAAGTGAAGTTTCTTTGGAGACTAAATAAAAAAGTTCATTTATAATTTTGTTATAAAATCTATCTACCATTGTTTTTTATATTTAATTATTTTACTTGTACATATAATATAAGGTTTTAATATTTTTTTCTTTTTTATATTCAACATTAGACACTTAATTATAATTGTCACTATTAAAATTACCTACATGATAAATGGTTTATGTCACAACCTAAAAATCTTATGGATCAGTTAGATAATGAAAGGCCAAATATTACAATCTTATATATCTTTATAATAGAAATTTAATTAGTTTTCGGAAAAAAATATTATTATGATATTCTTATATAATTATGATAGGAAATAACAAAACATATCATATAATCCAATGATTTTTTAACATCATGTCAAATATATATATTCGAATTAAATAATTAAATAAATTATTTTTTAACATCATTTCAAGCATAGATATTTGAATTAAATAATTAAATTAATGATATTCTTTTTCTATTTTATGCAAAAATTATTCAAGAGAAAGATTAATATTATGAGTGTCAATATATTAATAATTTTCATAAACTATATGAAGCAACAAAGTCTAATGATCCATCTATAGATTAATTTTGAATATACTTAAAATTTGTTTTATAAGTGTTTAACACAGCCACCCAGATGAGACTCCCACTGAAAAACATTCTTTTTCCGACAGAACTTGCCACCAAGCTTTGACAAGTCGCTAACTTGCTAATTTTGTGATAGGGAAACAAAAATAATAACCTACTTGATGAAAATTAGAATGAATTGTCTCATTCTTTACAAAGTGATAAAATGATGAAAAAAAAGTTTTGATTTTAAGTCTTGTCCTTGTATTCATTAATGTTAGGAGAACAACTTAGTATAGTAAACAAAGAATTTTTTCTGAAGTAATTTATATACCGGATGAATGAATATTTTACCTCAAATAAAGAGAATTTAAAATATTAACAAAAGTTAACTTCAAAACAAAAGGGGCACATCCGATTGATCATTTAGGGAATTAGTTTGGATTGTAGATAATTAATTTAGTTGTAAGGTCTATTTGTGCACGACCCAGACCGTCGTGATTGGCACCCATACTAACCCTCCGGTGGGAGAATCACTACTACAATCCAAATCAAGCAACTAAACCAAAAACTAAGCATTTAAAGATACGGAAGCATGTTTAAATGACTATAAAAATGGAGTCCCCATAAACTCCAATGTTTAAACAAATAACTTAACCCTAGAACCTGAAAATCATTGTACCAAAATTCTACTAACGACAAGTCTAAGAACAAGGGGTACAGCCTCGAAACTAAACAAACACCTTAAACAAATAGCCTGAGTCTGAAAAGAATGGACTTAAACAAGAAAGATTCATGGCAGCCTGAAAGAACTGACTCACCCTTGAATCCGGTCACGCTCAATAGTCACCTAGTTGAGGTCTATCAATAGCCACGTCAATGCCCTGTACTCAACAAAGAAAGAGCAAGTACAGTATCAGTACACAACCACAGTGTACTGGTAAGATCACGTGGCTATCCCAATAAGTGAAACACATGCAAGTAACCACAACATTATAAACAGGCATATACGGAACATATACAATATTAGTCATCTTTTTAGGATCAATGTAGCATCACACGTTCTCAATAATACACATTGGTTATCAATTTAGAGCAACATACAGTCTTCCAATATCAATCATCATTAGATATGAACGTAATCATCACAAGTAGATACACAACACAATTCAATGGTCCTCTCATGGAACACAATTCAACGGTCCTCTTATGGAACCCACACCAAACTGTTAGCATACCAAAACGTGGTACCCGATCCAATGTTTATGCCGAAACATGGCAACCGATCCCATATTTATGCCGAAACGTGGCAAACAATCCCATGTTAATGCCAAAATGTGGCAATCGATCCTATGTTTATGCCAGAACGTGAAAACCGATCCCATGTTTATGTCGGACCGTGGCAACCGATCCCATGTGTATGTCGAAACATGGCAACCGGCCCATTCAACAACCACAATCATAATGTTTATTCTCACAATCATACAACAAGAGGTTATTCATAGCATATAATTATTCAATTATTCTCATTTACGATTAGGGTGATCAATAATGCAACATTCACATACATGCATGCATTATAATGCGCAATTACAAACATATATCCCACCAACATGAAATCACAACCATCACCTACCTCGAATCCAAGCTTGAATCTCCTAAGGCACTTGAATCTTCCCTTTCCGGATTCTTCTCACTTGTTCGTTGTCTAAAAGCATACAATTAACGCAAGGATCAATAAATGAGGCATAATTATCCGGTTTATAATCAACATTATCAACCTTAGGTCAAACCCTTGATCCCCATAACCATATTAGGGTTTCTTCCATCATAAATCACACATCAAAACCCTCCCCCATCGATAATTACCCAAGAAACTATGTTCTACGGATAGAAAAACCGATTCAAACCTTATCTTTATCCTTAAGAATGGTGAAAAACAATCAAGAACTCGTCTGGGGTCATTCCTTAGCTCTCAAAGTTGAAAGTGCAGAATAAAGACATTTTGGGGTTTATTTACGACCGTAAGTCGCATCGAACCCGCCACAACAATCCTCACCCCGCTATAGCGGCCCTGCCCTGCAGAATCTCACCTCAGCAGCTTGCACGGAACCAGTGAGCTATATTAATAATTCCAAGACCCCCATTTCACAACACACCTGTAACCAACGACGCTTAGAAAATACCATTCACGCTAAGATAGATTCTGGGAGTTCTACTCACCCGAATTCAATTCCGTAAAGTCGTATAGATTCCTTAACGACTTATCTAACCACTCATGTAATCAAAATCATAAATAAGTCACCCGATTATTACCAGATTTCCCTACACATTAACGACTCTGATTTTGTCTAAATCTGGACTAGGTTGGGAAATCTAAAGTTACTACTCGAAAGTTTTCTGGCCCTAATTATTTCCTCATTGGCTTTTCAATAACAACTAGAACAGGTCGTTACAATAGATACCAATTTACCCCTCACTCGTCCCCGAGTGACAAACTAGGAGAAAAGGGCTAAAGCAAGAATATAGTAGTATCTGAATCGTCGAATAACTGGGATACTTGTCCCACATACTTTTTTTTATCGACTCTGGGCTGCTAGAAGCTTAGATTGGATACTTCTCACCTTACCTTGAACATCTTTCACCAAATCAACTCTCAAAGGTTTCACGTCTTCAACCTCAAACCAACCAATTGAACATCTACACATCCTCCCACACAATGCCTCAATGAAGTCATCTCAATACTCAAGTGATAAATATTGTTGTATGTAAACTTAACTAACAACAAATAAACGATTCCCAACAACCACCAAAGTTGATCATACACACATCTACAATATGTTATCAAGGACCTTAACACAATTATCCGGACGAATCCTTTAGCACTTAAGCATGATAAAATTTCAAGATCAAAACTCGCCACAATTAGAGGTGAACCTAAACCAACTAACACACGCTCATGATACTCAAACAATCATAGTTCTTAACAACATCTCTATCCCATAACATAAATTCCCATGAGCTTAAGTTACAAAAATTTCAATCTTTAGACATCAGATACTCCTTGAGGGATATGTCCAAGCATACAACCCCTCTAGCAACCTCTTAAGAAAAGTAAAATTGGATTGAATGATCCCCACATTCAACCACACATAATCAATACATGACCTTGACGACAAGATGAAATATTAGATTGTCAGACAACCATAAATACGTAGGGTAGCTCTTCTATAAATTCTCATAAGCAAGGTGGTGCATGTAGAACCACTAAAATACTTTAACAACTCCAAGACAACACCAATTATGTCATTCAAAATAACCAAATCTTCCCAATATTACCACTCAACCAAGAGAACATCGCAGGATCGGTACACCCGGTCCACCACTAGGGATCTACCCACAAAATTAAAAACACACGTGAGCATAGCTAGCGACTCATACTCACAACCATCATGAACACTCCGACCATTTATCTCACTCGAAACTAACACTTTTATATGAAAACCTTTCTTAGGTACTTTAACAATCAAAAGTAATAAACTTTACGACTCAAATTAGGTGTAAGTCCTTTCACATGCTCAATACCGGATACAATTGATCATTTCTCACCTTGCTAATTCATACCTTGATTAAATACATCACCACGAATGTAGACTTACAATGAAAAATCTGATTTGTAATTTTCCATTGTATAACACAATTCCTTTCTCTATCAATATTAGCTTGTACCCATCTGATGGACCAATGATATTATTACCATAACCACAACAAAACAATGAAATCACACGTCTTTGAACCCAATTATCTACCCCTCTTAAGATATCTCTTTAGCCTTTACAATCAAATAAAATATTCCTGCTCTCGCCTCTCTCTAAAGGTTGTACTACATCCCACTATTTTTCTTCACTATGACTCTACCTCTTTAATTTCTATTCGAATGGTGTCCCACCATTTCTTAAAGCTTTCCATACACCCACGTTACTCACCAAATATTAGAAAACCACAACCTTAGATGCTCGTAAGTCGTAATTACTATACAAAAATTTGCTTAACCAATAATTTTATTATATAGTTGCATCCCGTCACAATCCATCACGAACTCTTATTACCATTATGCTCAATCAATCTTGACTATCACTACAAATCCAACATTTCACCAACACGACACCTCAAACTTAGGTAAAATCATCAAATTCAAAGGACTAACCCAATCTTGGTACGCACTTTCTTACTAAAATCTTCAATTTCCTCCACCCAAGTATACTCAATGGAACTTTCTTTATCCTTAAGCTTGTCATTCCGGTATTAATCCACTCCCTTATGGATTAAGATAAAATCATCAGTCTTCATACTACCCTCCTTCTTCTTAACAAACAAGATAAGAGCACCCCATAGGGAAGCATTAGGACAGATGAAACATTTATCAAGAAGCCTTTGGATTTGGGCTTTAAGCTCTCTCAATTATGACACCACATGAATAGACTCAATAAGGGAGATTCAACCTCAACACCCCGAACATGAACCAAATAAGCCAAACAACTTGCCCTACCAGTTTCCTATCCTGAATGGAGGATATGATCTTAGCTAGCATAGGCTTGTACACCACTTCCTACTCTAATCTTTCCCTACCAAATCTCTAGAGTTACCGACTTAGTATTACAATTAAGCCCGATATAATAGGGGCGGACAACCAAGCCATGCCTAAGATTATATCAAGTCAGTCATATTTAGCATAACCAAATCAACCCAAGTCTGAAAATCCCTAAACACAACAGGACAAACACGATAAACAAGGGTGACTATGACTGATTCAACTGGGCTAGAAACATGGATGGGGGCATCAAGTATATCACAAACCACATCAAATCTCAAGGCAAACTGAACGGGCACATAAGAATTAGTAGAACCCGGATCAAACAACACATTAGTCATCTGGTCACAAACAAGCATAGTACATGTGACCACTGCATTAGACACCTCATCCTCGGTATTGCCCGAAAAGGCGTAAAATTGAGCCTTGTCATCTTGACGGGCAACCTTCTCGCATGGCTGCACTACTCCTCTACCTGCATTACCATTTCCCCGGTCTCCACGGCCTCGCTGATTTCCTCCTCATATGCCTAGGTTCTCCATAATCTTAACACACTTTATAACTTATATTCGATTGTTGAACATTGAATTAGATCGCGGGGGTTAGTTCGGGTACGATTCAGAGTCCATAATTGTGACTAGGGGAAAATAGGAGAGACAGGGCTGAGATTTTGTCTTGCCTTGTCCCACTCGAGCGGGAGAAATCCTACACTGGTGGTCTCGCACTGGCGAGATTATCTCGCCCCAGCGGCTCCGACGAAAACAGAACCCCTGCCAATAATTTTTGGGGTTCCTTTCTTTTCTATAATTCCCCTAGATTTCCCAGCTATAACTAGGCATTTAAGAAAATTCCTTTAGATAGGACAATCATTGTCTACCCCTGGTCAACACAACGAAGTACGCACTTTAGAATCCTTTTACATCGTTTCAACACTACCACACACACATCCCCAGGATACACCCAGACTCTCACATGGTTATTAGTTTAGGCGCAACGCACGTCCAGATTTCTCGCTTATGAACCACATCATAATTTATCTAGACCTTTGCACCTAATCTTATGATGACTTTCTTTTCACAACAAATCCCATGACACTCAAGCGGTTACAACTGGGACAATTTCAATATTTAGGCCAGCACATTGCATATATCAACATTCAGACAAGCAATACTAGGCACATAATCATATCAAAGCATTCAAGTAATACACCCTTCACATTCATAGTTAATATTAGACAACTAAAAGCACACATTCACCGTTCCAAGTTACAACTCGTAGACAAGTCTAATTTCTTTAATTAGTTAGTATCATAAACGACTATCAACCATGCCTTATATGGCCCCTAAGGCCAGATACTAATTGGAACATTCTCAGTTCCAATTAACTTGCTTGTGTCCCTTCAGTAGGGACTACGACGTCTAGTTCACTTTGTTGAGATACCAATTGGACTCAACTTATACCACAAGCAACAATAGTAGCTAGCGAGCCCTACAAAACTGCTAATTTCAATCATAGAACTTGGTCGAACCCAATTCTTAAGTGCCTCAATCTTTAACTGAAGGTAACTAGACCTTAAATCAATCTTAAAGAAAACTGATGCACCTTGCAACTGATCGAAAAGATCATTTATCCGAGGCAGTGGATACTTGTTTCGAATGGCGACCCTATTCAACTGTCAGTAGTCTATACACATCCTCTCTTGCTAGTGATGGTGTTACCACTTGTGTTGCCCTAGTTCGGACCATAGAGTGAATGAGGAAATATACCAATTTGTATCACCCAGATACCAATTGGATTCAAGTCCTAGCACGAATGAGCAGAAAGAAGTGAGTTTTTCCTAAAGTCCTATAGCCTCTAGAAGAAAAGTATGGACGTCATCGTACTATTCCGCAAGACTCTACTAGACTCATTTTGGTACAATGAGATCAACAAACCTAGGGCTCTGATATCAACTTTGTCACGATCCAGACCGTCGTGATTGACACCCACACTAACCCTCCGATGGGAGAACCACTACTACAAGCCAAACCAAGAAACTAAACCAAACACTAAGCATTTAAAGATACGAAAACATGTTTAAATGACTATAAAAATAGAGTCCCCATAAACTCCAAGGTTTAAACAAATAACTTAACCAAACTAATGCGGAAGAATAACCCCTAGAACCTGAAAGTCATTGTACAAAAACTCTACTAATAACAAGTCTAAGAACAAGAGGTACAACCCCGAAACTAAACTAATAGCCCGAGTTCGAAAAGAATGGACTTAAACAAGAGAGATCCATGGCAGCCTGAAAGAACTGGCTCACCCTTGAATCCGGTCACGCTCAATAGTCACCTAGCTGAGGTCTATCAATAGCCACGTGAATGCCCTGTACTCAACAAAGAAAGAGCAAGTGCAGTATCAGTATACAACCATAATGTACTGGTAGAATCACACGGTTATCCCAATAAGTGAAACACATGCAAGTAATCACAATATTATAAAATAGGCATATATCGAACATATACAATATTAGTCATATTTTCAAGATCAATGTAGCATCACACACCCTCAATAATACACATTGGTTATCAATTTAGAACAACATACAACCTTCCAATATCAATCATCATTAGATATGAACGTAATCATCACAAGTAGATACGCAACACAATTCAATGGTCCTCTCACGAAACCCAATTTAATGGTCCTCTCATGGAACCCAATTCAACGGTCCTCTTATGGAAACCACACCCAAACTGTTAGCATATCAAAACGTGGTACCCGATCCAATGTTTATGTTAGAATGTGGCAACTGATCCCATATTTATGCCAGAACGTGGCAACCAATCCCATGTTTATAATGAAACGTGGAAACCAATCCCATGTTTATGTCAGAACCTAGCAATCGATCCCATTATATGTCGAAATGTGGCAACCGATCCATTCAACAACCACAATCACAATCACAATGTTTATTCTCACAATCATACAACAAGAGGTGATTCATGGCATATAATTATTCAATTACCCTCATTTACGATTAGGGTGATGAATACTGCAACATTCGCATACATACATGCATTATAATGAGCAATTACAAACATATATACCACCAACATAAAATCACAACCATCACATACCTCGAATCCAAGCTTGAATCCCCTAAGGCACTTGAATCTTCCCTTTTTGAATTCTTCCCGTTTGTTCGTGGTCTAAAAACATACAATTAACACAAGGATCAATAAACGAGGCCTAATTACTCGGATTATAATCAACATTATCAACCCTAGGCCAAACCCTTGATACCCATACCCATATTAGGGTTTCTTCCACCATAAATCACAGATCAAAACCCTCCCCCATCGATAATTACCCAAGAAACTATGTTCTACGAATCGAAAAATAGATTCGGGGAGTTAAAACCTTACCTTTAGCCTCAAGAATGGTGAAAAATGGTCAAGACCTCATTTGGGGTCGTTTCTTAGCTCTCAAAGTTGAAAAGTGCAGAATAAAGATGTTTTGGGGTTTATTTACGACTTTAAGTCGCATCGGACCTTCCACAGCGGTTCTCACCCCGCTACAGCGGCCCCGCCCTGGCGGCAGAATCCCACCCCAACAACTTGCACGGAATCAATGAGCTATTTTAATAATTCCAAGACCCTCATTTCACAAAACACCTTTAACCAACGACGCTTAGAAAATATCATTCACGCTAAGATCGATTTCAGGAGTTCTACTCATCCGAATTCAATTCTGTAAAGTCGTACAGATTCCTTAACGACTTATCTAACCACTTATGTAATCAAAATCATAAATAAGTCACCCAATTGTTACTATATTTCCCTACACCATAACGACTTTGATTTCGTCCAAATCTTGACTAGGTTGGGAAATCCAAAGTTACCATTCAAAAGTTTTTTGGCCCCAATTCTTTCCCTATTGGCTTTTCTATAATGACTGGAACAAGTCCTTACAATTTGTGTACTTTTTTCAAAATTTAATTCAATTTTATTGTGGATCATTCTCACGAATATCTTTATTTGGGGTGGTTTAATTCTTGTTTCTCAATATTTTAAGTGAAAAGAGTCGTTGGTAAAACTTTTCCTAATATTAAATTATAGGAAGTTCTATGGATAGTTTATCTTAATGGATAATAGAAATTTTTTACCATGGTACAATATTTATTTATTTTTCTAGGTAAAATGAATATATACTTAATATGTATTGTTTTATTATTTGTATTAATTTAATGAAAAGATTGCATATAGTTTCTAATTATGCAATTTTCTGTATTATAATTATGCATTTGTTATTGTCAATTTTTTCCTAGATTTTAATTAACTTCAATTAATTTACTTCTCTGATCACCAATAAGTTATATGATCAAAACATGATTAGTGTCTTAATTTGTGTTTTTCGATTTTTATTAGAGACAAAAGAATAATAATATTAAGTGTTAATTGATAACTTGGAAAATAAAATAGGTAGTATACTATAATAATTAAATTTTTATTTGATTAATCTTAAAGAGAAAAACATTCTAGTGTAAAATAGATAGATTTTATAATTATTTTTGAAGAATTATTATGAGCATTCTTAGTTTACTTTATTACTTCATTTGTACATTTTATTTTATTTACATATACATACATACATACATATATATATATATATATATATATATATATATATATGTATGTATACATATCTATATGTGAGGGACCATGTTTCTCATATGATTAATGTTGGTTTAAACTAGCTCGGAAGGTGATGTGATGCCTTGCACGTTGCAGCATATGTACTGCAAGTTATAACTCCAATGGAAGTATTTAAACTCGAGACGGGAAGGTGGTAATTGAGCTTAAAGTTGAAAGTTAAGTGCTATGTTAAAGAAAAAGAGATTACTAATTAGAAAATGGATTAAAATAGGTGAGCTACTTGCTTGACTTAACTAAGCTAGTAGGTGCATCACCTATTTTGACTTATTGACTAGTCCAAAGAACCAAGTAGGTGCATCACCTACTTGAACTATATGGATCTAGTTAAAAAGGCTAAGGTTTATAGATCAGATTTGGGCCTATGCTAATGGACTCACTTGAGGCCCAAACTATGTTAAATAAAACAAAATGAAATGAAAGCCCAACAGCCAAATCTGTCAAGGCCCAATATTTAAGCCCAAGTGAAAGCAAGTAAGTGCATTACCTAGTTTGACCTTTTGAGCTGCTTGATGTACATAAGCAGGTGCATCACCTACTTGACCAATTAGTGGCTGACAATGAAGCTTTCTAGTGGATATTCTTAAAGGTGAAGAAAGCTCAATATAAAGATATATTGGCTGCTATTCTCATTCATTTTAACACACATTATTGAGGATTAACTCCAGCTCTTTCTCTCTCTTTTCTCTTAAGGATTAAATAATAGCCTTAAAGTTCTTCTAGGGTTCTTGAAGAAACCCTCATCTCTGCAAGACAAGGTAAGTGGAAACACTTATGGATTTAGCTTAATTCTCCCATGAATGATTAGAAAAACATGTTATTCATGCTCAAGCATAGGTATAAAGGCATAATATTTCCAGAAGCTACTACTCACTTCCTTGGTTATTAAGATACATTTCTCTTCTTGTTTGGTTTAAGTGTGAAGGGAGGTTGAAGTTCTAGAGGAATTCAAGTTATAAAGAGAAGTTGCAGAAATTGAGGTAAGGTACTACTCCATTTTCTTCCTCCTTATGTATGAGTTTGAGTGAAGAATTAGGGGTGTGCTATCATAAAGAACTCAAGGGGGGTGGTGAGTTCAATAATTGGTTGTATGATAAAAGAATATTTGAAGTTGTTTTATGTGTATTGTTGTTGGTGCAGTTTGGGTCTACTTATGTTGGTTCGTATCACTGCATCCTATGTAAACTTGTCACAACATTGTCATAGTTATATGCATAGTAGGCACAGGTTACATGTTAGTTCTCTCGGTCCTTTAGGGCATCGGGTTCCTGTCCGTCTTAATGGGATTTGAGGCATGACAAAAGTGGTATCAGAGCAGGTCATCCTAGGGAGTCTACAAAGCCGTGTTTGTGTTAAGTCTTGCTTATGGATATGTTGTGCACCACATTGATAAACAGGAGGCTACAGGACATGTAGGAGTTGTCTTTTTTGTTTCATTTCTTTGACCGTTCGATAGAACCAAAGTTGTAGGTGAATCGTATTTAACATCTGAATTGCTTTTATTATAGCAAAAATGCTGGTTACGAGAAGGAGTGAAAGTACAGGTAAGCGAGTAGATGTGGCTGCCCAAGAAGGGACCAGCCAACCACCACTTAATCAAGCTATTCAAAGTGAGGTTAAAGATGAGTCTCTATCATAGACTTTCCCAACCCTTCCATCTCCAGAAGATCTAAGAATGGAAGCTACACCTTAAGAACCCACTATTAATGCTACCGAGCAATATTTGAGGAATGCAGTCCAATTATTGACTCGTATAGTTGCTAGCCATGGACAAAGACAAAAAGGTCCAGTTGGAGGTACTAGTGGTGTAGATAGAGCAGTTGGCACGCGAATACGTGACTTTCGTAATTTGGACCCTCCATCATTCACTGGGTCAGATCCTAATGAGGATCCACAAGATTTTATAAATCAAATCCAACGCACTTTGGATGTTATGCATGTAAGTGGTAAAGAAGCTCTTGAGCTAGCAGCATATAGATTAAAGGGTGTGGCTATATTGTGGTATAAAGCTTGGAAGCAATCTAGGGGAACATATGCACCTTCAGCTACGTGGATAGAGTTCATAAAGGCATTTCTTGACCATTATCTGACATTGGAGATCCGAGAGGCCCGTGCAGATCAGTTCTTAAATCTCCATCTAGGAAATATGAGTGTGAGAGAGTACAGTCTCAAATTTAATTCCTTGGCCAGGTATACTCCTAATGTAGTAACTATTATGGAGGATAGAGTTCATCGATACGTGGATAGATTAGATTCATATCTAGTTAGAGATTGTACCATTGCTTCGTTGAATAAAGATATGGCTATAGCAAGGATGCAAGCTTTTGCACAAAAGTTGGAGGATCAAAGGCAAAGAAAAAGGACACAAGAGTCAGAAACAGGGCATTCTAAGAGGGCCAGATCCATGGGGCAATTTACACCATCCCAAGATGAGCTTAGGCCTCGGTTCTTTAACAGACCGCCTAGGCCATCATCTTCCTACTCTACAGCTAGTGCCCCACCTGGATTTCAAGAATCTAAGGGCAATCAGTTTGGGCAAAGAGGTGAAAGCCAAGGTTCACGAACAGCGGGGTACCAAGAGTAGGGAAGTATGAGTCAATCAAGACCTCCTTGACCGTCTTGTAAATAATGTGGAAGGAATCATCTAGGTGCATGTAGGTTTGGGACATATGTTTGTTTTTGGTGTGGTACACCGGGTTATCTGATAAGAAATTGCCCTCATAGAGGTGTGGGTGGTGTGGCACAACCTACTAGATCAGTTGTTGCATCATCATCATCAGCACCTTCTTTGGGTAGGGGAAAGATGCCTATTGTTCGTGGTAGAGGATTTAGGGGAGCAGATAGTTCTAGTGGAGTTCAGAATCGCACATATGCCCTAGGGGATGGACAAAATTTAGAAGCCTCGTCGAATGTGGTTACAGGTACATTGTCCATTTTTTCACATATTGTATATGCATTAATTGATATGAGGTCTACACTATCATATGTTACTCCATTGATTGATGAAAAGTTCAAAAGAACACCAGAATTATTAGCGAAGCCATTTGAAGTGTCTACACCGATTGGTAAGTTTATTATAGCTAGAAGGGTTTATCATAATTGCATTGTAACTGTTTGTGATCATGATACATTAGCTGACCTTGTTGAGATAGAAATGATAGATTTTGATGTCATAATGGGTATGGATTGGTTAGCTTCTTGTTATGCCATGGTAGATTGTCGAACTAAGATGGTGCATTTCCATTTTCCAAAAGAGGCAGTCCTTGAATGGAAAGGTAATATTGGGGCACCAAGATGTAAATTTATTTCTTATCTTAAGGCAAAGAAGATGATGTCCAAAGGATACATATGTCATTTAGTGAGAGTGAAAAATATAAATGTGGAGTCACCAACTCTTTAATCCATTCTGGTAGTGAATGAGTTTCTTGATGTATTTCCTGAAGATCTTCCAGGTTTTCCTCCAGAACGAGAAGTAGAGTTTGGTATTGATGTGATTCCAGATACTCAACCTATCTCCATTCCTTCGTATAGAATGGCCCCGGTAGAATTACAGGAGTTGAAGAAGGAATTAAAAGACTTATTAGAAAAAGGATTCATAAGGCCTAGTATGTCCCATGGGAGCACCAATTTTATTTGTACGCAAAAAAGATGGCTCGTTAAGAATGTGTATCGACTATCGGCAGTTGAATAAGGTAACGATTAAGAACAAATATCCCTTCCCTAGAATTGATGATTTGTTTGATCAGTTACAAGGTTCTAGGTGTTTTTCAAAGATCAACTTGAGGTCGAGTTATCACCAAGTAAGGGTCAAAGACAAAGATATTCCCAAGACAGCTTTTCGAACACGATATGGTCATTTTGAGTTTTTTGTCATGTCATTCGGGCTAACAAATGCACCAGCAGCTTTTATGGATTTGATGAATAAGGTGTTCAAGACATTTCTAGATGTGTTCGTGATAGTATTCATAGATGACATTTTGGTGTATTCAAGATCAGAATATGACCATGCTAATCGCCTGCAACAGGCTTTACAAATTATTTGTGATCGTAAGTTGTATGCAAAGTTCTCTAAATGTGAGTTCTGGTTGAAATCTGTGGCATTCTTAGGTCATATTGTATCCGATGAAGGAATAAGGGTTGATAACCAGAAGATAGAAGCTGTGAAAAACTGACCAAGACCTGCAACTCCTACAAAGATCCGTAGTTTTCTTGGATTGGCAGGTTATTACAAAAGGTTTGTTGAAGGATTCTTTTCCATTGTTGCACCCTTAACAAAGCTAACACACAAAGAAACTAAATTTCAGTGGAGTGATGAATGTGAGAAGCTTCCAAGAATAAATTGAAGAATAAATTAACTTCTACACCTGTATTGGTACTTCCAGAAGGCATGAAAGGCTATTCAATGTATTGTGATGCTTCGGGAGTGGGCTTAGGTTGTGTATTGATGCAACATGGTAAAGTAATAGCTTATGGCTCAAGGCAGTTGCGGCCACATGAGAAAAATTATCCAACCCATTATCTAGAGCTAGCAGTAGCTGTCTTTGCTTTGAAGATATGGCGCCACTACTTGTATGGAGTTCATGTTGACATATACACTAATCACAAGAGTTTGCAATATATATTTAAGCAAAAGGACCTAAATCTGAGGCAGCGAAAATGGCTGGAGCTATTAAAAGATTATGACATTGATATCTTGTATCATCCCGGGAAAGCAAATGTAGTAGCTGATACGTTAATTCGTAAAATAATGGCAAGCACTTATGGGTAGTCTGTGGAAATACAAGGAATAACTAAGGATCTATGTCAACTAGCTAGCTTGGGGGTTCGCCTTCTTGAATCTCCAAACGAAGGGGTTATTGTGCAAAATGCGACAGAATCCTCATTAGTAGTGGAAGTGAAAGAGAAGCAGTACATTGATCCTATTCTATTAAAGCTTAAGGAAAATGTACAACAAGGTATGACAAAGGTATTTGAACTTACGCAAGAGGGAGTACTTTGATGTCAAAACAGATTGTGTGTACCTAATGTAGATGAATTAAGAAACAGGATTATGATGGAAGCACATCATTTGAGATATTCTGTCCATCCGAGGTCAACTAAAATGTTTCATGACTTGAAATAAATGTATTGGTGGGGGGACATGAAGAAGAACTTTGCGGAATTCGTGGCTCAATGTCCAAATTGTCAACAAGTAAAAGTAGAGCACCAAAAGCCCGGAGGTTATATGCAGTGTATAAAACTTCCAATTTGGAAGTGGGACATGATCAACATGGATTTTGTCACTGGTTTGCCTCGCTCATTTCGGAAGTTTGACTCCATATGGGTAATAGTTGACAGACTCACCAAATCAGCACACTTCTTGCCGGTGACGACTACTTATACAGCTGAAGAGTATGCAAGGTTGTATATTAAAGAGATAGTTCGACTACAGGGAGTACCAATCTCTATAATATCTGATAGAGGAGCTCAATTCACTGCAAATTTTTGGAAGTCATTTCAGAAGAGTTGGGAACACAAGTGAATTTAAGTACAACCTTTCACCCCCAAATAGACGGTCAGGCAGAGCGTACAATTCAAACACTTGAGGATATGCTGTGAGCTTATGTATTAGATTTCAAGGGTAGCTGGGGTGATCATCTATCGCTTATTGAATTCGCTTATAATAATAGCTACCATTCAAGTATTAAAATGGAACCTTATGAAGCTTTATATGGTAGAAAATGTAGATCCCCAATTGGCTAGTTTTAAACAGGTGAAACTACCTTATTTGGGCCAGACCTTGTTCATTAAGCTATGGAAAAAGTCAAGGTGATACAACAGCGGCTAGAAACAGCTTAAAGTCGATATAAATCATATGCGGATGTTGGAAGGAGAGGACTAGAATTTTCCATAGGGAATTAGGTGTTCTTGAAGATGTCATCGATGAAAGGGGTAATGAGGTTTGGTAAAAAAGGAAAGTTAAGTCCACGCTACATAGGGCCATATAAGATTATCCAAAGAATTGGCCAAGTTGCGTATGAGTTAGAGCTACCTCAAGAACTTTCAACCATTCATCCGGTGTTTCATGTCTCAATGCTTCGAAAATGTGTAGGTGACCCACTCGTATTACTCCTACTAAAGATGTACAAGTTACGAGAGATCTCACTTATGAAGAAGTACTCATTGCTATTCTGGATCGACTAGTTAGGAAGTTAAGGAATAAAGAAGTAGCTTCTGTAAAAGTATTATAGAGGAACCAGCAAGTAGAAGAAGTTACATGGGAAGTGGAAAAAACAATGAAATTGAAGTATCCTCATCCCTTCCAGACCAATGAGAAAGATCAAAATGTTGAGTTGAGGCGTTAACAAGTAAGTATAAGTCTATATGTTTGATGTGAGTAATAGTAATACTTAGGCTTGAACTTGTTTGGGCTGGATAACCATGCTAGCATTCGAAGACGAATGTTTTAAGGGGGGAAGGATGTAACAACCCGTATTATGCATATGCTTGTTTTGTTCTTGTGATACTTGACATAGCCTTATAGTATATGTGAGGGACCATCTTTCTTATATGATTAATGTTGGTTTAAACTAGCTCGGAAGGTGATGTGATGCCTTGCACGTTGCAGCATGTGTACTGCAAGTTATAACTCCAACGAAAATATTTAAAATCGAGACGGGAAGGTGGTAATTGAGCTTAAAGTTGAAAGTTAAGTGCTATGTTAAAGAAAAAGAGATTAATAATTAGAAAATGGATTAAAATAGGTGAGCTGCTTGCTTAACTTAACTAAGCTAATAGGTGACAAGTAGGTGCATTACCTATTTTAACTTATTGACCAGTCCAAAGAACCAAGTAGGTGCATCACCTACTTGAACTATATGGATCCAGTTAAAAAGGCCAAGGTTTATAGATCAGATTTGGGCCTATGCTAATGGACTCACTTGAGGCCCAGACTATGTTAAAAAAAAAAATGAAATGAAAGCGCAGCAGCCAAATCTGTCAAGGCCCAATATTTAAGCCCAAGTGAAAGCAAGTAAGTGCATCACTTAGTTTGACCTTTTGAGTTGCTTGATGTACATAAGCAGGTGCATCACCTACTCGACCAATTAGTGGATGAAAATGAAGTTTTCTAGTGGATATTCTTAAAGATGAAGAAAGCTCAATATAAAGATATATTGGCTGCTATTCTCATTCATTTTAACACACATTATTGAGGATTAACTTTAGCTCTTTCTCTCCCTTTTCACTTAAGGATTAAACAACAACCTTAAAGTTCTTCTAGGGTTCTTGAAGAAACCCTCATCTCTGCAAGACAAGGTAAGTGAAAACACTTATGGATTTAGCTTAATTCTCCCATGGATGATGTTATTCATGCTCAAGTATAGGTATAAAGGCATAATATTTCCAGATTCTACTGCCCACTTCCTTGGTTATTAAGATACATTTCTCTTCTTGTTTGGTTTAAGTGTGAAGGGAAGTTGAAGTTCTAGAGGAATTCAAGTTATAAGGAGAAGTTGCAGAAATTGAGGTAAGGTACTGCTCCATTTTCTTCCTCCTTATGTATGAGTTTGAGTGAGGAATTAGGGGTGTGCTGTCATAAAGAACTCACGGGGGTGATGAGTTCAATAATTGGTTGTATAATAAAAGAATATTTGAGGCTGTTTTATGTGTATTGTTGTTGGTGCAGTTTGGGTCTACTTATGTTGGTTCATATCGCTGCATCCTATGTGAACTTGTCACAAGTTTGTCATAGTTATATGCATAGTAGGCACAAGTTACTTGTTGGTTCTCTCGGTCCTTTAGGGCATCGGGTGCCTATCCATCTGAATGGGATTTGAGGCATGACACATATACATATACATATATATATACATATACATATATGTATATGTATAGATATATATGTATATATATACATATATATATGTATATATATACATATATATATGTATATATATACATATATATATGTATATATATATATGTAGAATATAAGAGACTAAATAGTACTAAAGAAGACCCTATAAGGTTAGATTATTTAATAGAAATAATATCCAGACTAGAATATAAATTTATTACTCAATTAAAATCAAGACAAAAGATTGTATATGAAAAAGCACCCTTTCGCTAATCGACTATGATTACAATATTGGTATTTATACAGAGAAATACAAATAAAATTAGAGTGGTTAAAACTTAAGCAGGCATTAAGCTTATATTTAAAGGTATTAGAAACAAGAGACTTAGCAGATAGACTCTGTAATCACGGAGGCTTATACTCATTAAATAGACCTACACTAATCAACCCAGAATTATTAAGTGCTCTAAGATGGGAATTACAAAGCATAGATATTGATATCCAATCCGCAAATAATAGAGTAACATTTCAGCGGAAAAGTATTAGTAAAATAGATATCCCTTTAGGTTAAGATGGATCAATTAAAATCATTAGAATACTTAGATTTAAGAATTTATCTTGAAAAGAAATACAGAATATTAAAAGAAAATTCAGTAATAAGGTGCAATTTTAGTCAAGGAGAACACCTTCTACATTCAGACGATAAGCAATATAATACTATAGTAGATCTTATAATAAACTTTAGTGAAATAACACAAATTAAAGAAAAGCGTATAGTAAGATTATTAGAGACAATAGAACAAACTCAAAATAAATATAAAAAGATATTAGAAAAGTTAGAACAAAATTTTGATTTCTTAAAATCACAAGAACAAGAAATAGATAGAAAAATCAAACACTTGAACCAAGAGTTTAATATAGAACAAATACCTACAAAGGTTAAAATAAGAAAGCTAATACAGACTATAACAGAAAAGCCTAAAGAATTAGAAATAAAAACAATAGAATTAATTGAAAAAATTAATACACAAGTAAACATAGTAACTACAGAGGTTCGTGAAATAAAAAAGACAATACAACAACTAGAAGATAAAATCCTTTCATGAACGACTTATGCCAAGAACCATCATACATTAAGGCTTTAAAATTCACAAAGAAGCATACTACTAAATCCACAAGGATTGTCTGATCACCAATCTTCAAGTAAATCAGATCAAATAGTTATTAAACAAAATAACACTATAATAGTACTACTGATAGAATTAAGTAAAAAACTAGATAAACTAATTAGAGAAAAAGAGGTTATAAGAGAAGAACAAAAACATTCCTAAATAGAGGAATTAATAACTCGGTTAAAAATATTGAAATTACTCCGCCTAAAGAAAGACCTACAATAGTTAGAAAATCTCAAAAATGGACTTTCTTTCGGGTAGAAGAACAACAACGAAGAAAGACCACGAGTAAGTTTTTAAAAAATCACATAGGAAATGGCCTTATATCCAAAATATTCACAAAAAATAGACAAGACGATAAACAAATCCAAGAGTTAAACCAAGTAATAGATGTAGATAAAGACTTAAGAATATTTCAACGAATCGGTTGAACCTACTCAACCCTAAGATATTATACGATACGGGATATTTCGCGAAAACTAATCGATTATATAGACATTATAGAGAAGAACAAATTTCAGCTATAGGCAACGAAATAGCTACTATGAATCTAGTAAACCAAGAATCCCTACAAAAAATAGTACATAATAAGTTAACCTTAATGCATATGGGTTAATAGTAGTAGGATTAAAAGGATTAACTCGAAAACATCTAGGAACTAAAGTATTAATCGTAATATATGATGATAGATGGTCTGACTTAAAGAAATCCATCATAGGATTAACAGAAGTACATATGACTAATAATGGAGGAATATTTTATATTAGCCCAGATTTTATGATTAATTTAAGAGAATTTGGAAAGCATATAAAAATAGGAATACAGACTAAAGGTTATGAAGAAATGAGTAGCGGAAATAATCTACTTATGTGTACAGGTTTCATCGAAAAAATTGCATCTAAAAGTAATACAAGGTTTAGACTAAAAGTAGAAGATGTAGTAGAGGTAATGGGAAACAAAGGTATAAAATTAATAAAACCAATAAAAATAAATCCAGAAGAATATGCGAGGTTAGAATGGAACCCCGAAACTCTAAATAAGAAGAAGGTACTTACACCAGACTCTCATTTAATGTACACTAATACAAAAGGAGAAACTTCTATAAGATTCACCGATTATAATTACTCCAACCAAATTAATTTGGAAGAAGAATTAGAATTGGAAGAATTAGAAGAGAAAAAGGAGTTTATGAATGTCGAAATAATAATATGAAGTAGATGAGGCATTACAAGAAGCTGAACGAAGGTATAATAACAATAATGATATAACTTTTAAATGTAAAGGATGTAAAAAAGGAAGTATGGGTATAGTAGAGGTAGAAAAACATTTTAAAACATGCACATTCGAACGTATAATCTAGGATATAGAAAGAGTATGAAAACCAAGAAAAATTTGAAAACCTCGAAAAGATACTAGAAAATCTATATGATAGCGACGATGAAATAGAAAGAAATTCTATAATAAGCCAAAAAGAACTTATGGAATCCACTAGTTCAAGTGCTAGTCCATTTCAACGAACTGCCCAACCACATACAATAGATACAAGTACAGGAAATGTACCAAGACGGCGAGTCTTTAGGGTAAATCTAGACACAGTAACTGAAAATGTAAGACCAATGGGTAGAAGGATGCCTATAGAAGAACCCATTAGACTACAAGAAGGAGGAAGTAAAGGAAAAATATTAAACATAGCAGCACATGATCCTCAAATGTGGAATGCAGTCATAGACTTATGGAAAGGAATAGTAGTAGCCGAGACTATATAAAAACATACCAAGATGCGAACGCAGAAACTATGTATAAATACATGGAAACTTTTCTAGGAGAATCCGCAAAAGCCTTATGGGAAGCATATAAATCAAACTTCCCACAAGAATTCCAAGCGTTGGTAAATATGGGGGAAAATCCATATAATTTTACAAATAAAATACATAGTTTAATTACAGGAGAGGACCCAAATAGTGGTTTAGTAGTACTACAACGAAATGCGCTAATAAGCCTAGAACAATTAAGTATTACAAGTTGGTTTCACATAAAGAACTTCTTAAAGGATTATTATTATTACTGCACAATTAGTGGAAATTCTTTTGATGAAGAATTAGGAAAGAAGTTATTTAATAAATTACCAGGAGCTTTAGGCCGAGAAATAGAAGAAAGATGGTATAAAAGAAACGGTGTAGTACAAAACCCAGACGGAAAATGGTCTATAGGACACAAAGTGCAACATATAATGGCAATTTTAACGAGAGAAATGTACAAATATACAAATACAAAAAAAAACGTTAAAACGAGAATGAAATGAGTTTTACGTAAAAATGTTATGTATACAACCCAAAGCTATGATAAAAGAGCGAGAATAAATCCAGAAAAGATATAAGAAGCGTCGACCTTATTATAATCAGCAACATAATAATAATAAAAGATATTATTTAAGAAGATCTTCAACTAGAAAACCATACCTAAATAAGGATAGACATGTTAGAAAATACAGAAACGATAGAAACTATAAAAACAAACTAGAATGCTTCACATGTGGAAGTATAGAACATTTAGCAAATGTATGTCCTAAAAGAAATAATAGTAGAACTAGAAACTCCCAATTAATAGAAGACTTTCAAGAAACATTGATTAATGTTGATGAATACATGTTGGATAATGAGAGCATATATTCAATAGTAAGTGTAGAAATAGAAGAAACAACACGGTCTGATGAGTCAGATTCAGCTAATGAAGAACTAATAAATGAAATAGGTTTAGAATTAAAAAATATAGACTTAGACGGATTACAAATAAGTACAATGATGAATATCTCACAAGAATGTACTCATGAGTTTGAAAGAAATAAAGGAATAGATAGCAACCAATGTATTCTATGTAAATGGTATCCAAGCAAAGAAAAGAGGCAAAATGTAAGTTTTGCTATCTTTGAGATGTATCACATGCATAGAAAATCTATTAAAAATAAAAATAAAAGAAGGACGTGAAAATAGAGATCTAAGTAATGATACAATAAATCTACGAATACTAACAATAGAAAGCAGACTAAATGAATTAGAACAAAAGGTGATATTATTAGAAAAAGGAAAACAAAAAATTAAAGAAAATATCACCGAATCCATACAAAAAACGGAAGAATGGGAGATGGGTCAAACATCTGCCCAAAATGAGAATTAATGAATATAGAAAATATGGTAAATCATTACGAGAATTTAGTATGTAACGAAGACAAAAAATTCACTACAATTAAAGTACTAACCAGACTCAAAATACAAGATATTGAATTGGAAACGTTAGCATTGGTAGACACAGGATGTACAGGTAGTATAATAAATAAAAAGATTTTACCACAAACATTAATAAAAACCTTAGACAAGCCTATTGCTGCAATGCAAATGGATGGAACGTATAATACATACCAACATTATATAGGAAAAACACAAGTAAGTTTTATTAATACATGTAATGAATTTTATAAACCAATGTATACAATTGATAGGATATGGGTAAGAGATCTTAACATAAATGTAGATTTCGTCTTAGGATTAAAATTTATGATACAAAATAATGACGGAACATTAATTACAAGAGATGGGATAATATTTTTTAAACATCTAACATATACACCAGTACAAACTATGAAATTTGAAACAAAAGAAAGACAATCTAATATAGCTCCAAATACTCTTGAAAACGACAACATACAGGCATGTTGTAAAAGCTGCAAAGATAAAAATCAATGTGGTACAGATAATAAGGAACACTATGAAGAAGAAGAAGAATATGATATACGAGAAAAGATTATACTTTAATCAAAGTAGAAAATGAATTCTATAATTTCCAAACAGGTATAGATAGGATAGGAACAATTAAAAGTCCTAAAGACTTGGATAATATAGTTAAAATATTAGATGAAATGGAAATAATAGGAGAAAAACCTTTAAAATATTGGGAAAATAATAAAGTAGTATGTAAACTAAATATCATAAACACTGAATACATAATAAAAACAGCTGCTATTGAAGCAACTAATCAAGACTTAGAAGACTTTGGTATACAAATAAAAGAATTACTAAATTTAGGAGTAATAAGAAGATCTACTTCTAAACATAGGTCAGCAACATTCATGGTAAGAAATCATAGTGAGATAGTGCGAGGTAAAGCAAGAATGGTAATTAATTATAAAAGACTTAATGATAATACTAGAAACGGATGCATATAAATTACCAGATAAAAATAAATTAATCAATCGAATTCAAGGAAAAAGGATTTTTAGTAAATTCGATTGTAAATCAGGATATTGGCAAGTAAAAATGCATGATGAAAGCATAGAATGGACAGCATTCACTTGTCCCGAAGGACATTTTGAATGGTTAGCTATGCCATTTGGGTTAAAAACTACCCCGATTTACAAAAATTTCTAGGATTGGTAAATTATGCAAGAAACTTTATTAAAGACTTGGGCAAATTAGCGGGACCATTATACTCAAAAACAGGTAGCAAAGGACAAAAACATTTCAATACGAAGATATAAAATTAGTAAAGCTAATCAAAAGAAAGAGTGAAAAATATTCCCCGAATTAAATATACCATTAGAAAACAGTTATTTAATAATAGAAACAGATGGCGGTTTTCAAGGATGGGGAGTCGTGTTAAAAGCTAGACCAACTAAATATAGTGATAAAACAAGAGAAAAAATTTGTGCTTATCGAGTGGAAAATATAGAGAAAAAGGAAATATGAGTAGTATAGATGCGAAGTTTTAGCAATAATATATGGCCTCAACGGTTTTAAGTTATATGTTTTAAATAAAAATGAAATATTAGTACGGACTGACTGCGAAGCCATAGTTAAATTCCATCAAAAAATAAATCAAAAAGCTAGTAGCAAGAGAAGATGGCTAAATTTTATGGATACTATATCAATTTATCCAAATGTTATTTTTGAATATATAAAAGGAAAGTATAACAGTTTAGCAGATCAATTAAGTAGACTAAATATTAAAATAACTTAGCGTATATTTGTTTCGGCATGAGACCAACTAGTTCAACGAGACAAAGGCAAAGGAGTAGCCTCGGCATCGACTCATATGCTCGGTTTGTATTAAGTAATATGAAGTTTAGACCTCGAGACACCATCAATAGAGATGATGGATCGTATATACTTCGGTAAGCATAATTTAATATGTTATCCGAATTCGAATTTATCTTTTAGACAATTGCCAGAATGTGTGTTAGACAAACCTCAGAAATGCTTAGCAGATAATTTATGGATGGCATATAATAAGAAGGATAATAAATATTTTATAGCTTCATTAAATGCTTTATGTCAATACTTTACAGACAAAAGTAGAGAGAATAAATTTAAATATTATGTGGTAATACATGGTAAGACTAACGGTATTTTTCAAACATGGATAGAAGTAGTAGAGTCTATAAACGGAGTTAAAACTCCTCTTTTTAAAGGTTTTAATGATTTTACTGAAGCACTAGATTATGCAAGAGGGATACTTGGTCCAAATTATTATATCTCTCCAGCCCTCAAACAAAATCCCCAAAAGACCCCTCAATATAATATCCAAAAAGCTATCACTTTACCAAAAAGTGAAGGTGAAGGTTCTTCATCCAGGCGCAGGTTACCCAGATCATTTATTCAGGTAGAGACAACAACAAAAAATACTATGCTCCATAAAAAGAAAAAGCATGATAAAATAGAGAGCATAATAAAAAAGTATGCCCACATTTGTTGTGTGAGTGCTTACTTTATCACTATCCTCCAAGAAGGAAAAAACTGATAAGCACGCGTCGTATTTTGTGTAAAAGTTTTGTGAAGCGAAAATAATGCATGTGCGATGGGGCCCAAATGTGTACCCGACATGAATTATTTGAGCTAATCTTGTAAAAGTGTCGGCCAATTTTAGGCCGTTACTTTATATTTCATTATCTTAGTGCGTCGACCACATTTGGCCATTAGGATTCTTCCACGCTTTATGATAAGTCCCACTCAACCTCTATATAAAGACACTCCTCCACACTTAAGAAAGAACAAGAAAAGAAAATCCAAAAGAGAGAAACCATCCAAAAGATTTTCTTTTCTTGTTCTTTCTTAAGTGTGGAGGAGTGTCTTTATATAGAGGTTGAGTGGGACTTATCATAAAGCGTGGAAGAATCCTAATGGCCAAACGTGGCCGACGCACTAAGATAATGAAATATAAAGTAACGGCCTAAAATTGGCCGACACTTTTACAAGATTAGCTCAAATAATTCATGTCGGGTACACATTTGGGCCCCATCGCACATGCATTATTTTCGCTTCACAAAACTTTTACACAAAATACGACGCGTGCTTACGCTTTTTTTTTCTTGGAGGATAGTGATAAAGTAAGCACTCACACAACAAATGTGGGCATACCCACATGGCACACTTTTATTCCTACTTTAAATTATTGTCTTGTTTTGTCTTGTTCTCCTTCTTCTTTCTTCGCTTGTCTTCGTATCAAGGTTGTGCAGAGCTTCGTAATCAAAACTCATTCCCGAATCATCATCTCGCATTGGAATTTTTGAGCATCTTGATAATATGAATGTTCTCACAGTCTTCTTCTCCCGAACCGTTGGATCTCGGTTATGTTATTATTAGTATTTCTGGACTAGTATTAGGTCTGTTTCTCGTTCTATATCTCGGTACTAGTCTCGTCTCCGTTTGGATCTGGATTTGGTGGAGTAATTACATGTTTATCTTGTCCCCGTTGAAAAACTGCTCTAAAGTCTTTTTTATTATGCTCTCTATTTTATCATGCTTTTTCTTTTTATGGAGCATAGTATTTTTTGTTGTTGTCTCTACCGAATAAATGATCCGGGGTAACTCCGCGCCGGATGAAGAACCTTCACCTTCACTTTTTGGTAAAGTGATAGCCATAAACGGGTTTGATGTGTCTTTACCGGCTACCGTTTGATCCGACTATCTCGTATCTTTATTATCCGATACAAGGATCTTTTTTGCATTCGTTGGGAATGCACACCCCGCCATCCATTTTTTCGAGAGATGGAAAACTCTTTTCTCGAGGTCTCGTGTACCGATATTAATCTTCCCGAATGGAGTCTTTACCCTTGAGTGATTTTATCTCGCTCCATTAGTTTAGTGTTTTCTTGGAGTAATGCTTCCACCTTTGCATTTAATCTTTTGAAGGCCTCGGTCATTGAAGAACAATGGTCACAAAAGATTATTTTGTCTTTTTTGGACATTATATTGAGGGGTCTTTTGGGGATTTTGTTTGAGGGCTGGAGAGATATAATAATTTGGACCAAGTATCCCTCTTGCATAATCTAGTGCTTCAGTAAAATCATTAAAACCTTTAAAAAGAGGAGTTTTAACTCCGTTTATAGACTCTACTACTTCTATCCATGTTTGAAAATACCGTTAGTCTTACCATGTATTACCACATAATATTTAAATTTATTCTCTCTACTTTTGTCTGTAAAGTATTGACATAAAGCATTTAATGAAGCTATAAAATATTTATTATCCTTCTTATTATATGCCATCCATAAATTATCTGCTAAGCATTTCTGAGGTTTGTCTAACACACATTCTGGCAATTGTCTAAAAGATAAATTCGAATTCGGATAACATATTAAATTATGCTTACCGAAGTATATACGATCCATCATCTCTATTGATGGTGTCTCGAGGTCTAAACTTCATATTACTTAATACAAATTCGAGCATATGAGTCCGATGCCGAGGCTACTCCTTTGCCTTTGTCTCGTTGAACTAGTTGGTCTCATGCCGAAACAAATATACGCTAAGTTATTTTAATATTTAGTCTACTTAATTGATCCGCTAAACTCGTTATCCTTTCCTTTTATATATTCAAAATAACATTTGGATAAATTGATATAGTATCCATAAAATTTAGCCATCTTCTTGCTACTAGCTTTTTGATTTATTTTTTGATGGAATTTAACTATGGCTTCAGCGTCCCGTACTAATATTTCATTTTTATTTAAAACATATAACTTAAAACTGTTGAGGCCATATATTATTGCTAAAACTTCTGCATCTATACTACTCATATTTCCTTTTTCTCTATATTTTCCACTCTGATAAGCACAAATTTTTTCTTCTGTTTTATCACTATATTTAGTTGGTCTAGCTTTTAACACAGCTCCCCATCCTTGGAAACTGCCATCTGTTTCTATTATTAAATAATCTGTTTCTAATGGTATATTTAATTCGGGAATATTTTTCACTCTTTCTTTGATTAGCTTTACTAATTTTATATCTTCTGTATTGAAATGTTTTTGTCCTTTGCTACCCGTTTTTGAGTATAATGGTCCCGCTAATTTGCCCAAGTCTTTAATAAAGTTTCTTGCATAATTTACCAATCCTAGAAATTTTTGTAAATCTTTTGTATTATCTAATTTATCGTGCATATCTAATACTTTTGTCGCTATATGTGGTTGTAGTTTAACTTTTCCTTCGCCTAATGTTACTCCTAAAAATTTATATGGTTCTTACATAATTCCATTTTCTTTTTACTTACTATTATGCCATTTTTAACAAATAATCGAAACACTGTCTGTAGATGTCCTAAATGTTCTTTAATGTCTTTACTAAATACTAAGATATCGTCTACATATACTAAGACGAATCTTTTATAGTCTCCAAATATACTATCCATTTTTCTTTGAAATATTGGCGGGGTAGTTTTTAACCCAAATGGCATAGCTAACCATTCAAAATGTCCTTCGGGACAAGTGAATGCTGTCCATTCTATGCTTTCATCATGCATTTTTACTTGCCAATATCCTGATTTACAATCGAATTTACTAAAAATCCTTTTTCCTTGAATTCGATTGATTAATTTATTTTTATCTGGTAATTTATATGCATCTGTTCTAGTATTATCATTAAGTCTTTTATAATTAATTACCATTCTTGCTTTACCTCGCACTATCTCACTATGATTTCTTACCATGAATGTTGCTGACCTATGTTTAGAAGTAGATCTTCTTATTACTCCTAAATTTAGTAATTCTTTTATTTGTATACCAAAGTCTTCTAAGTCTTGATTAGTTGCTTCAATAGCAAATGTTTTTATTATGTATTCAAGTGTTTATGATATTTAGTTTACATACTACTTTATTATTTTCCCAATATTTTAAAGGTTTTTCTCCTATTATTTCCATTTCATCTAATATTTTAACTATATTATCCAAGTCTTTAGGACTTTTAATTGTTCCTATCCTATCTATACCTGTTTGGAAATTATAGAATTCATTTTCTACTTTGATTAAAGTATAATCTTTTTCTCGTATATCATATTCTTCTTCTTCTTCATAGTGTTCCTTATTATCTTTACAACATTGATTTTTATTTTTGCAGTTTTTACAACATGCCTGTATGTTGTCGTTTTCAAGAGTATTTGGAGCTATATTAGATTGTCTTTCTTTTGTTTCAAATTTCATAGTTTGTACTGGTGTATATGTTAGATGTTTAAAAAATATTATCCCATCTCTTGTAATTAATGTTCCGTCATTATTTTGTATCATAAATTTTAATCCTAAGACGAAATCTACATTTATGTTAAGATCTCTTACCCATATCCTATCAATTGTATACATTGGTTTATAAAATTCATTACATGTATTAATAAAACTTACCTGTGTTTTTCCTATATAATGTTGGTATGTATTATACGTTCCATCCATTTGCATTGCAGCAATAGGCTTGTCTAAGGTTTTTATTAATGTTTGTGGTAAAATCTTTTTATTTATTATACTACCTGTACATCCTGTGTCTACCAATGCTAACGTTTCCAATTCAATATCTTGTATTTTGAGTCTGGTTAGTACTTTAATTGTAGTGAATATTTTTTCTTCGTTACATACTAATTTCTCGTAATGATTTACCATATTTTCTATATTCATTAATTCTGCTTCTTAGGTAGATGTTTGACCCATCTCCCATTCTTCTGTTTTTTGTATGGATTCAGTGATATTTTCTTTAATTTTTTGTTTTCCTTTTTCTAATAATATCACCTTTTTGTTCTAATTCATTTAGTCTCGCTTTCTATTGTTAGTATTCGTAGATTTATTGTATCATTACTTAGATCTCTATTTTCACGTCCTTCTTTTATTTTTATTTTTAATAGATTTTCTATGCATGTGATACATCCTTGAAGATAGCAAAACTTACATTTTGCCCTCTTTTCTTTGCTTGGGTACCATTTACATAGAATACATTGGTTGCTATCTATTCCTTTATTTCTTTCAAACTCATGAGTACATTCTTGTGAGATATTCATCATTGTACTTATTTGTAATCCGTCTAAGTCTATATTTTTTAATTCTAAACCTATTTCATTTATTAGTTCTTCATTAGCTGAATCTGACTCATCACACCGTGTTGTTTCTTCTATTTCTACACTTACTATTGAATATATGCTCTCATTATCCAACATGTATTCATCAACATTAATCAATGTTTCTTGAAAGTCTTCTATTAATTGGGAGTTTCTAGTTCTACTATTATTTCTTTTAGGACATACATTTGCTAAATGTTCTATACTTCCACATGTGAAGCATTCTAGTTTGTTTTTATACTTTCTATCGTTTCTGTATTTTCTAACATGTCTATCCTTATTTAGGTATGGTTTTCTAGCTGAAGATCTTCTTAAATAATATCTTTTATTATTATTATGTTGCTGATTATAATAAGGTCGACGCTTCTTATATCTTTTCTTGGATTTATTCTGCTTCTTTTATCATAGCTTTGGGTTGTATACATAACATTTTTACGTAAAACTCATTTCATTCTGTTTTTAGCCGTTTTTGTATTTGTATATTTGTACATTTCTCTCGTTAAAATTGCCATTATATGTTGCACTTTGTGTCCTATAGACCATTTTCCGTCTCGGGTTTTGTACTACACCGTCTCTTTTATACCATCTTTCTTCTATTTCTCGGCCTAAAGCTCCCGGTAATTTATTAAATAACTTCTTTCCTAATTCTTCATCAAAAGAATTTCCACTAATTGTGCAAGAATAATAATAATAATCCTTTAAGAAGTTCTTTATGTGAAACCAACTTGTAATACTTAATTGTTCTAGGCTTATTAGCGCATTTCGTTGTAGTACTACTAAACCACTATTTGAGTCCTCTCCTGTAATTAAACTATGTATTTTATTTGTAAAATTATATGGATTTGCCCCCATATTTACCAACGCTTGGAATTCTTGTGGGAAGTTTGATTTATATGCTTCCCATAAGGCTTTTGCGGATTCTCCTAGAAAAGTTTCCATGTATTTATACATAGTTTCTGCGTTCGCATCTTGGTATGTTTTTATATAGTCTGTCTTTTTGGCTTATTATAGAATTTCTTTCTATTTCATCGTCGCTATCATATAGATTTTCTAGTATCTTTTCGAGGTTTTCAAATTTTTCTTGGTTTTCATACTCTTCTCTATATACTAGATTATCTGTTCTGAATGTGCATGTTTTAAAATGTTTTTCTACCTCTACTATACCCATACTTCCTTTTTTACATCCTTTACATTTAAAAGTTATATCATTATTGTTATTATACCTTCGTTCAGCTTCTTGTAATGCCTCATCTACTTCATATCCTTCTTGTATTATTTCGACATTCATAAACTCCTTTTTCTCTTCTAATTCTTCCAATTCTAATTCTTCTTCCAAATTAATTTGGTTGGAGTAATTATAATCGGTGAATCTTATAGAAGTTTCTCCTTTTGTATTAGTGTACATTAAATGAGAGTCTGGTGTAAGTACCTTCTTCTTATTTAGAGTTTCGAGGTTCCATTCTAACCCCGCATATTCTTCTGGATTTATTTTTATTGGTTTTATTAATTTTATGTCTTTGTTTCCCATTACCTCTACTACATCTTCTACTTTTAGTCTAAACTTTGTATTACTTTTAGATGCAATTTTTTCGATGAAACCTGTACACATAAGTAGATTATTTCCACTACTCATTTCTTCATAACCTTTAGTCTGTATTCCTATTTTTATATGTTTTCCAAATTCTCTTAAATTAATCATAAAATCTAGGCTAATATAAAATATTCCTCCATTATTATTCATATCTACTTTTGTTAATCCTATGATGGATTTCTTTAAGTCAGACCATCTATCATCATATGTTACGATTAATACTTTAGTTCCTAGATTTTTTCGAGTTAATCCTTTTAATCCTACTACTATTAACCCCATATGCATTAAGGTTAACTTATTATGTACTATTTTTTGTAGGGATTATTGGTTTACTAGATTCATAGTAGCTATTTCGTTGCCTATAGCTAAAATTTGTTCTTCTCTATAATATCTATATAACTGATTATTTTTCTCGAAATATCCTGTATCGTATAATATCTTAGGGTTGAGTAGGTTCAACTGATTATGTTGAAATATTCTTAAGTCTTTATCTACATCTATTACTTGGTTTAACTCTTGGATTTGTTTATCGTCTTGTCTATTTTTTGTGAATATTCTGGATATAAGGCCATTTCCTATGTGATTTTCAAAAAAACTTACTCGTGGTCTTTCTTCGGCTGTTGTTCTTCTACCTAAAAGAAAGTCCATTTTTGAGATTTTCTAACTATTGTAGGTCTTTCTTTAGGCGGAGTAATTTCAATATTTTTTAACTGAGTTATTAATTCCTCTATTTCAGAATGTTTTTGTTCTTCTCTTATAACCTCTTTTTCTCTAATTAGTTTATCTAGTTTTTTACTTAATTCTATCAGTAGTACTATTATAGTGTTATTTTGTTTAATAACTATTTGATCTGATTTACTTGAAGATTGGTGATCAGACAATCCTTGTAGATTTGGTAGTATGCTTGCTGTGAATTTTAAAGCCTTAATGTATGATGGTTCTTGGCATAAGTCGTTCATGAAAGGATTTTATCTTCTAGTTGTTGTATTGTCTTTTTTATTTCACGAACCTCTGTAGTTACTATGTTTACTTGTGTATTAATTTTTTCAATTAATTCTATTGTTTTTATTTCTAATTCTTTAGGCTTTTCTGTTATAGTCTGTATTAGCTTTCTTATTTCAACCTTTGTAGGTATTTGTTCTATATTAAACTTTTGGTTCAAGTGTTTGATTTTTCTATTTATTTCTTGTTCTTGTGATTTTAAGAAATCAAAATTTTGTTCTAACTTTTCTAATATCTTTTTATATTTATTTTGAGTTTGTTCTATTGTCTCTAATAATCTTACTATACGCTTTTCTTTAATTTGTGTTATTTCACTAAAGTTTATTATAAGATCTACTATAGTATTATATTGCTTATCGTCTGAATGTAGAAGGTGTTCTCCTTGACTAAAATTGCACCTTATTACTGAATTTTCTTTTAATATTCTGTATTTCTTTTCAGGATAAATTCTTAAATCTAAGTATTCTAATGATTTTAATTGATCTATCTTAACCTAAAGGGATATCTATTTTACTAATACTTTTCCGCTGAAATGTTATTCTATTATTTGCGGATTGGATATCAATATCTATGCTTTGTAATTCCCACCTTAGAGCACTTAATAATTCTGGGTTGATTAGTGTAGGTCTATTTAATGAGTATAAGCCTCCGTGATTACAGTCTATCTCGCTAAGTCTCTTGTTTCTAATACCTTTAAATATAAGCTTAATGCCTGCTTAAGTTTTAACCACTCTAATTTTATTTGTATTTTTCTGTATAAATACCAATATTGTAATCGTAGTCGGTTAGCGAAAGGGTGCTTTTTCATATACAATCTTTTGTCTTGATTTTAATTGAGTAATAAATTTATATTCTAGTCTGGATATTATTTCTATTAAATAATCTAACCTTATAGGGTTTTCTTTAGTACTATTTAGTCTCTTATATTCTACGTAGAGGCTGTCTAGCTTTCGTTTTGTTTCTAGATGTGTCTGAGTACTTCTTAGAGGTCTTCTCATTAATCATTCGCTTAAAACTTATATATAAATATATATATATATATATATATATATATATATATATATATATATATATATATATATATATATATATATGTATATGTATGTATATCGTGTGTGTGTGTATGCAAACACAATACATATACATATACATATATATATATATATATATATGTATATGTATATGTATGTATATCGTGTGTGTGTATGCAAACACAATATTTATTATGATTCAAAAAATAATAGTTAAATATTGCATTAACAAATTATTTAAAAAAATGACATTCTTTGAGAAATGTTAAGATATTTAAATTATAAATAAATATTTTACGTTTGATAAAAATAAAGTAGAACTGTGTGGACTATATATAAATTATAATAATAAAAATAATTGTTAGAAAAAAATGAAGTCGTCTTTTTGTTATTTCAACAACACATATTTATGAAGTTGTTTTGCACTTTAATCAAACAAAATTTTACAATAATTTTATCAGTTCTTGATAAACAAGCAAGAAGAACAAAAATTAAAAATTTAAAGAAAATAATTTGGATAATTAATAAAGTTGGAGAATGAGAAATACTTGATTTGTTTTTTACGAAAAAAATATGGACCACAGTTTTTTTTCTGAAAATAAAAGTGTATTTAAAAGGGTCTAAATGAGAATATGGCTTCATTTGTTTCCATTAAGATTAAGACATCTGAATCTGAATAAGCATCTAAATATTAAGATGTGCAGTAAGATCTAGATGTCTAGATCTGAATACACATCTGAATATTACGATGTGGTCTCTAGATTTGAACACTGAATATTAAGATGTGGTCTCTAGATCTGAACACTAAATGAATAAGATTGTCTGTTTTCAATATCTTAATATGCATATGGAATTAAACATTAGAAAATTTTCATTTCAACAAGAAAGTATTACTTTTCAATAAAAAAATAATATTTTAAATATTTATATTTGATTAAAAAATCATATGATATGCAAATAAAAATTATATATCGATATAAAAATTATTGTAACGTGATTTCTTCTAAGAATTCTACATGAACATATTTTTATAAGAAATATATCATGAAAAAAAATATTTCATAGGCATAATATGATATCAAAAAATTCAATAAGTATGATAGATACTAGTCGAAAGATAATAAAGAAGGTTTCACATCATCAATACCTAACATATATTCTAGCTAATCAGAAAAATTAAAGAATTTCTATTTTTTTAATGATCTTAAATCAATTCTCTAACTTGTGAACCTCTAGCATCATCATGCTTTTCGGTAGCTGTCATCTTCACAAAATATACTAACAGTTCTATTATATAATGGTTCTTATTATCCAAGTCCATCTAATTTTTTTTATTTGCATTCTTTAAAGCTAGGTACACTATGTTTTTAATCAATAACTCCAAGCAGTATTCATCTTCTCATCAACTTCTTCCTCAAAACTTTTCTTTCAACCAAAATAGAAGATTGGGATGAAGAATTATTAGGAGCTCCATCATTTTTGTCACCTACTAGATATAGGTATAACTTGGACTCCAATCATGAACTTTTGTTGCAGTACAACCTTCAAACAAAAGTTGTACACAAATTTGTAAAGGGTATTGGTGAAGTCTTTGGCCTAAACAAATTAAATTTTCATAAGAGACCTCAGATATGTACATATATAGTTCTGGTTTTTAATTATGACTACTATTTTTTTACTCAAAAATCTTGAGTTCTTGATAAGCATCAATACACCCAAAAATATTATTTACAACAAAAGTTCTTGACAAAAATCAATACAACCTAAAAAAATTGTTAATATAAGAAAATACTTGTAAAGGTTATGAAAACTTACTAGTTCAAGAGTAAAAAATGGTGTTTGGTTGAGAAAACAGAGGAAGAAAGTTTGTAGGGAGACAGAGCAAGTCGCACAATGAGAGAGAGAGAAGACGTGATTTTTTTCTAGTGTATTAAATAAGTTTGAATTTTGTTAAAACTCTCCTACAGATCTGATTCGTTCAGTTCTTTTCAAATCCATTCAGAGGGTTTTTTAAAAAAAAGAAAAAAATGGACTTAATGGGCTGAATCGAATGATTAAGATTCAGACCTAAAAATCAAATGCACTTAATAGGCTGAATCTGAGTGATTGAGCTTCAGACCTCCATTAAGTGCAAAGAAATGGGGCCTAAGACTCTATCACATATCTGATTCATTCAAACCCATTAAGAGATTTTTAAGTAAAAAAAACAAATGCATTTTATGGGCTAATGTCCGAACCATTCAGATTCAGACCTCCATTAAGTGCAAACAAATGAGGTCTTAGGCCTCATGATTTCTTTGAGTTTAATGAAGATCTTAATCTTAATTATTCAGATGTGAATCATTCAGTTTGTTTGTTTTCAAGCTTTGAATCTTATTCATTCAGATCAAATTCATTAAGTGTGTTTTTTATTTTTTATTTTGCAATCACTTAATGAGTCTGAATGTTTAAGATCTGTAAGAGTCTTAATATCATCAAAATGTCTATTTAAAACATTCTTCAAAAATGATCTCCATCTACTTTTGGCCACCACCGTTTCAACCACAAATATCGCCTCCGGCCACCGTCAATCACCACCACCTACGATTCACAACTATCATCCTCAGTCCAATCACCACTACCTTCAATCATCGAAATCAATTCACATCAACATTAGCCATTAGTTACAATCATCACCACCAATCCTTATTACATCCACTAATCATTATTGATAATTACCCCCATTAATCAATATTATATATCATTTTCACAACCCAATCTCTTAGGTCATGATAACACCTACTATAACTCACCAGTAGATAAGTCAACCCGTAACCCGAAATTCCAAGTAATGATGTAATACCCCAGAAGTTAATAAGTTGAATTGGAAAGGAAAATGTTGTAGAAAGTTGTTGGTGCAACTGGTTCACGAGGGCAAAGTACGGACCGTACTTGGTTCCACGATTCGTAATTGTCAGTCATAGATGATGTCCTAAAAGTTGGAAAAAAATTTAAGTCTCAGATGACTTTTTACAAGTCAATAGGATGGCTCGTGGATGGGTGTACGGACCGTAGTTGGGTTTTGTGGTGATGAACTTCAAAAAGTGAAGATGTCAATGGATTGGGTTATACATATGAGTTGTATGGACCGTAGAGGGGAAGACAGGCCTTGGTTAGGTCTCATGGACTCGAGTTTCAGAACCCAATGATTGTAGTACCTTGGGTTTACGAATGGCAGTGTACGAGTCGTACTATGGACCACGACTCATAGTTGGCCGATCGTGGTTCTTCACCAGAGAAATGGGTTTTCAGGAGTTGGATTCACGGATGACTAGTACAGTCTATAGAAAGGAATATGGACCATAGAGTGTGTCCGTAGAAGAGGATTCAACAGTTGTAGTGGGGTTAATTGGGTATTTTCCTATCCTTTTAATTGGTAAACTAAGTCGTTTCTAGCCTATTCCTCATACCTATAACCGTTTTACTCTCAAAATCCCCCCTCTTTCACTCTCAAACTCCCAAAGCTCTCAAGTCTTCTTCTCCAAGATTCCCTCGAGGAGATTCTAGGGTTCCAAGTATCCTTTATAGATTTCAAGCTAGGATTTCTCAAGGTATGTGGAAAGTTCATCAATGGATACTTTTCATCCATTGAATCTCAAAAGATACCTAAATTTCTACTTATGATTTCTATCCAAATTTCTAGGGGTTTTCATGATTCTTCCATGAGTTCAATTGAAGTACGATTTTCTCTCCATAAATGAACTTAGTATGCATCATTTGATCATATTTAAATGTTTTCAATGATTTTTACATAAACCTATGCTGCTAAACAAGTGACCTTGATATGAAATCAAGCTTTGAAGATATATGCATGCATTATGAATTGAAGTACTTATGAATCAAGGATGCTTTTAGATAAAGTATCAAGCATGTTTTATGAAACAGAATGCTTCCGATTGAAGTCATTCTTATTATAAAAATACTATCATGATTTAGATGTTTTAGATAAGTGTCTCTTATGAATTGATTATGTTATGAAATCGTCATATTTTAAAGGAGTTATTCTTAAGATTATAAGTCTTCATGATTGATTTGGTATTACTAGATTCTTATCATTTCAAAGACAATGAATAAGAATATGATATGATTATGTATGTTTTCCTTTAGAAGTTACTTAGCATCGAGTGGACCTTGGGATGAAGGTTCACCCATTAGTAGAGGTATGAGACCTTTAGTAGAAATCTTCTTGTCCCGATGTGCCACCGTAGGATGAGATGAGTCACCCATTAGTAGAGGCTTGACTCCCTAGTATGTCACTCATTAGTAGAGGCTTGGCTTTAGCTAGTAGATCCACATAAACTTAAGATTATGGTCCTTACCTGGCAAGTAAGGCACTCTCTTTTCAGTGTGGGAGTAGTACACCGAGATTCATGTTATAGCTCATATGGTTTATGTCGATTAATGACATCTCCCACAAAAGAATATGACTATGATTATGACTTATACTTATGATATGATTTTCAAAATATTGTACTATGTTTCATGAACTCAGCTTATCAAATCATGTCATCATTGTCATATTTACTTGGTCATGCATTATCATGTTCTCAGATTTATCATGTTATTATGTTTATATTCATGCATCTTTTGTTATACTCAGTACATTTAGAGTGTTGATTGCATACAACTCTTGTGCCTATATTGTTTTATAATATAGGATCTGACACTCCATATCCAGCTTGCGGTTGGCACAAATCCTTGTCACCTTTATCCAAATTTGGTGAATCCTCATGCTTCGAGGACATAACCACACATTATGAGTTCTTTTATTTTCTTTCAGACTTTTTAGTTTTCAGATTGTTCAAGTGAGCTAAGGTTTTTCCTAGTCACTTATTATGTAGTAGAGGCTTGTTGTCAGACATAATATTGTATTTTTTTGCATTTATGATTTTGTAATCTTTTCGGCATTATATGAGATTTCTACTTGAGACTATGATTCCGCTTAGTTCTCTCTTTTCAGGCTGTTGAAGGCCACTATGGCGGCCAAATCAACTGCTTGTCTAAGGCCTCTACACCGGACATATGCCCACTACGGCGTTCCTTGGCTTGGTTGAGACCTCTACGATGAATAGATGGTCGTTATGGCGGTCCTCGACTTGCTTGAGGTCGCCGCGATAGAAGCCTTTCGCTATAGCGGTACCATAGGGTCCCATGAGGATAGAGGTAGCTAGGGGTATCTCCCCAAACTCCCCCATTTCACAACACACCAGGAATTTAGGACAACACAAGAATGTCTCATCGGAGTTCTATTAATCTATTTTTCTTTCTGATAGTTTTCATGGATCACTAATCCTCTCAACTAATATAACCATGAATCACAATACTCAAACACTATACCACTAATCACAAACGGTTCCTAAACCCACCACACCTGATTTTCGCCAAAACTGGTGTAGCCTAAATCTTTCACCAATTCTTATCCCAGGCAAACTCTAATCAAATACATCAATTTTGAATTGCTACAACAACGGAGCAGGTCGTTACATACTCTTTTTAGTGCATATTAATCAAATTTGTGAGGAAATGCACACTCATTAAGAAAAAAAAATTAGGACATAAATTGAACACCACTTTCCACTTTTCACTTTTTCCCTTTTAATTATTCTCTAACTATTCTTGAAAATAAAAATAATTCAAAGTAAAATTATAACTATGAACAATTAACTTTTTTGAACTTATCACCTTGAAAATGTAATGAGGAGAAAAAATGAAATAAATTTCAAATAACTTTCTTCAATATTGAACAAATAACTTATTTTGAACATTAAAATAGACTAAAAAAATTCAAATATTATGGACTACAGGGAGTACTAGAAGAAGTGGCTTCGGTAAACTGAACCGTATGCCATCTCTGTAACTGAATAGTAAAGCTTCAATCACTAACAAGTGTGTTGCAGGTTTGATTCTCATCACTTGAGAATAGCAAAATTACATAGAATAAATCAAGAACAAGTTCAAAATTTAATTACAATAATTATAACAAAAGGATCAAGACAATTGATAGAAAATATAAAACAAATATAAAAGCAATCGATTGAAAATAAGGAATCAAACAGTGGATTGAAAGAAGTGATGAATCATTAAGATGCAGAGCAACAAGCTTTCTTGGTGTTTATCTCCTCTGCTCCAACAACAAGAGTCTTCCCTTCTTTAATGTTAGCAGGTGCAGGGTTTTCTGAAGAGAGTGACTTCTTACTGATTATCCGATAAATTTCTGAAAGATTCATCTGGAAAGCCTTCTCAACATTTGTTGCCTCCAAGGCTGATGTTTCTATGAAAGAAAGCCCTTCTCTTTCAGCATAGCTTTGAGCATCCTCTGTAGCAACTGCTCGCAGATGCTTCAGATCTGTCTTGTTTCCAATCAGCATAATCACAATATTGGAGTCTGCATGATCCCTCAGTTCCTTTAACCACCGGCTGACATTTTCAAAGGAAATGGGTTTTGTCACATCATATACCAGAAGAGCACCAAGAGCACCCCTATAGTATGCACTTGTAATGGCTCTATATCTCTCCTGTCCAGCCGTGTCCCAGATCTGAGACTTAATGATCCTTCCCTCTACCTATGCATATATGATACATCATTAGTTTAGCAGAAACTATGTTTTTTTCAAAATGTACAATTAAGTAAAAACTAGGATGAGTAGAAACACGTAAAGAATCACAATTTACATTTGCTCATTCAACAAACAAGAAGAAAATTGATGTAAACTGGCTTACAGCATGTAAGAAGCTCTGTTGTATATTAAAATCTATGCAAAATATCATAGCATCCACACAAAGGTAGAGTTCATTTGAATGATTTTGTGGCAATCATGTTTGACCTCCTAGAACGTGGAACAATACACTTAACCTCGCTCTTAGCTCAGGTAATCCTGGCTATTTTTCTAGTTTTCCAGTGAAGATGACTGTTCTATGCATCACGCATTCAATTTGCAAATTGAATAACATTAGAAATACCACTTTATATTTTTGCTACTTGAGAGCAAACTCCACCAAAAAGTAAGAACATAGGATAAAATTATAGTTACATAGAAAGTATTAACCTAAGTGCTTGGACTCGGGTGCGGGTGTCCGATACGGGTGCGGATCTAAAGGTCGGATCCTTTATGATCTAATTTTTAAGATTCGGGGATACGGATCCATTTATGGATATGGGTGTGGGGATTCGCCTAAAAATAATTAGACTATCTAAAAATAGAGCTATAAAACCTAAATTATGAGATATTATGTGGAGAACTTGAGGAGAATTCTAGAAGGAGATCAAAGGAAAATGAGTAACATAGAAATTTCTATAAAAAGGTATTCTATTTCCTTCAATTTCACCTTAGCTTTTGTATTGATTACAAAAATCATTAAAATTGTCCAGACTTTTCCCATCGATTTGGTCAAAGTACCCAAAATTGGTTGACCAAATCGGCACGGGTGCAGCACCAAAAGTGAAGAGTCTGAGCAACTTAGGTATTAACATAAGGTTTTTTACTTAAAATTTGCATGCTAATAATAGAAGGTAGGTGTTTGGTCAAGAGAGGAACTTTTTTTCATTGAGCAATTTTCTTTTAATAAGAGCTCTCTGCATCATGAATCTAGGATTCTTAAGAGCAAAAGTTAAAAACATATTTGGAACCAAACTCAAGCAAGTGATAATTTATCAAGGGCAAAGGGTCAAATTCAAATTTACCCCTAAACTATACAAAATGCCATAATTTCTCCCTCCATTAATAGTTGGGGCCACCTATGCTATCAATCCAATTGGCTCAATAATGTCGTTATACACTAATGGACCTAGCTTGGGGTCACCTATGTCTCTAATTAGCCAGTTTTGTCCAATTAAATGACATGGCTCTAGTTAACCCCCCCCCCCCCTTTCACCTACATTACAACCTTACACCACCTTCCTCTCCCACCAAAAAAATAAATAGCATATTGCCCCAGAAAAACCATTAATGCCACTATGCTTCTCACTGTCACTATATAACCTGGCATTCAACTCAAATAAACCCTTCTGCAGCAAACCTTTCTCCATTCTTCCTTTTCATCCTTTCACCACCTTAGACCCACCTACAAACAACCATTAAAGCCACATGTGAATCCCAACAATCAACCAGCGTTCAGTATCAGTATAACCATCACCTTACATAATCCAAACACTGTCGTCCCACCACCACAACATCCTCTTCCTCAATCTTTCAAAATCTCATTCCCCCCACCCCACCCCAAGTCAGTCCACATCCACCATTCCACCTTCAACGGAAGAACCTTCAACAAAAAAGAAATCAAAGCAATAACCAGTGGCGACACTGCCACCACTCGACCAATTGAAGGATCCAGCATCAACTTCTCCCTCTTCTTCAAATTCATAATTTGTTAATTGTAGTTCTTTTAGACTTCCAAAGGCTTTGAACCAAACATTACCAGGTACAGTTGTGATGGAAAATAGTGAGGTGCTTGATGTAGACTTGAGTAAATCTGATTTTTTTAGATCTAATTGATCTTTTTCCTTTTAGGGAGTGAAATTGTGGAGCTTATGGTGGGTAGGAATAAGCGAGAGGTGGTGAGATGATGAAGGTGGTGATGGTTGATGACAAATAGATGATCATTGATGGAACAGTGGTGTGGTGTTGTCTCTTCCTGAGTGCACATTCTGTGTTTGTCACGATGTATGTGTATTTGAGAACAAGTGATGTAGAGAGGAGCAAACCTCTATTTTTGAGTTGACCAGGTCCAGGATAGAAAAAGGACTGTGTGTCATGCCATCAATGACACTGCCACTCTGAATGAAGTATTTATTTGGCTTAATACATACCTTTTCCCAAGCTTGTACGCAAATCTCTTAACACACTCCAATCTCACATGCAACCTTATACAAACAAACATTTTCTCACACGCATCTAACACACCACTTTTGTGTTTGACCACTTTTTCTGAACAAGTGTACGTCTCATGTGTCATTAGCTTTTTTAAAAAGCACTAAAATTAAATGTATACCTCCATCTTCTTCATCTTCCCCTACCATGCTATCACCCCCATGACTGTACTACCATGTCAATCGATGCTTCATTCAAAACTTACCCATTCACAGAAAATTGAACAACAATCTCAAAAACGAATATTTGTTAATACACACATGCTTCAAAAAGAAACAATTAAATAATTTGGAAAGGTATGCCGTATGCCAGAGCCTGCAAGAGAATCGGGTTTGTAATACTACATCTAAAGAAATGGAAAAGTTGATCTAAAGAAACATCAAGTTTAGGCGATTATTCGTTTTATTTGTCATTTCAATTTATACCATCTATCTAATACTACAACACGCAAGACATTGATTGGGGATAATCAACTATGTCCATCAGAAAATGTATTTTCGACTTTCAAAAAGTTTAGTTAATGGGGAATCTAGGTGTTAGTCTCTACTCTCTACTGTCGGTCAAAGTAGGTGGCCAGATTCTTGTTGAAGTTGAAGTTTTTAGGTAATTGTCATGGGTGATGCCAGTTGAAGCTATCGAAGGAATGGGTTTGGGTGGGGAAAATTGACAGGTTTTTGTTAGAAGAGATAGATAGGATGGAAAAAGAAAGATGATTGAAAAAATAAGAATATGACAAAGTTGGAGGGTTGGACATATGCACCCCTATAAGGCTTTAGACATATAAAATTTTGTACCCACCCCACTCCCCACTCCCCTCTCTCTGTCTCTTTCTATCTCTCCATCTCTCCTGTCTTTCCCTAAAAGTTATCTTGACTTAAGGAAAGCTTATCACTCCCTTTTCGTTTTTCTTCAACCTAAGACACCCATAATGGACTTCTAAGACGATCTTCAACCATGTTATAACCTGGACTTCTAGGACTTCTAACACTAGTCCTGAGATTTGTGTGTTTTTCACCTGAGATTTACTGAAGCTGATCAGTTTTTTTTCAACTTCAACTCAATTATATTATTGTTAAAACTCCTACTTAACAACTTGCATAGACGAAAAGTAAGGACTGAGGCTCTGCTGGTTTCAAAGATCTAGAAAGAAGGCTGTTGTGCTGGAGCTCAAAAGATTACAAATATGATTCAAGCTTGTTAAATCAAAATCCTGAAACCTAACTCCATGCCACAAAACAAGGGAGTGAGTTCTCGCGAAGATGCTAAGCCTAGAGATGAGTCTATTCCAAATTGTGAGTGTTCATTGATCAGGTGGATCTATATGCTTCGGGGTGGTGACGAGGTGTAACGCATTCAACTAGAAGAGCGACCCGTTGGTTCACAAAACCCCGTGAGAAAATGGTTCAAATTCTACCGGATCAAACCTATGGGACTTAAGGAATGATATAAAAAAAAAAGGGAAAATATTCGTATTAGATAAATATGAAGTAGAAGAACCCAGATTCCAAATGAACAAATTCAAACTTGAAAAAGGATCTTCCTTATAATTGACCGAATTGAGAAGCAAAATTATTCTGATAAAGACGTTTCTCAGTAATATCATCATTGGCCTGATCTGACTCCCCACCAACCGCCCGTTTCTGAATCAACTGCATCGTAAGCTACTATAGCTCTTGCCGTCACACATTCTCCAGATTATATAAACAGAGTAAATAATCACATCACATGGATGTAAAAATCCAGATCTTAAGTAAGCAACCAATGAAATCTAGCTAATCGAAAGTGTAAAAATCGATTTAATAGATTATATAGATGATAATGAGAGTTGAGTGATGCATCGCTCACTGATGCATTGTTAATAAGTTGATGATGATCGGAAATACAAAAGAGTGAAGAGAAGAGAAGAGAACCTTGAGAGTACGAGTGGCAAATTCAACGCCGATAGTAGATTTAGACTCCAAACAGAACTCATTTCTAGTGAATCTGGAGAGCAAATTGGATTTGCCAACTCCAGAATCTCCGATTAACACAATCTTGAACAAGTAATCGTACTCTTCGTCTGCTCTCCTTGCCATTTCTCTTTCAACAAACACTTAGTCTACTCACAATCAACAATCCTGGATCTGTTAGCTCAATCACAAATATACGCTTGGACTTGTGTTGGACTTCTCTGGACCTCTGTTTTTCAAACTTGTGCTAGTAATTTCTATTTTGCTTTTGCTTTTTGCGGAACAAACGTCACAGTTACGGCACTCAATAGTCATGTGGGTTTACACATTTTCAAACAAATTCCAATTAATGAAATACTGTTTGGATTTAAAGGTAAATATAAAAAAGTATATCTTGTACTATTGAAAATAGTTTAAATATATTTTTAGTTATACTTTTAGGTTAAATATACCTATATCGTTATATTTTTGGTACATATTTGCCCTTATAACTAACTGAGGGACACATGTACAACTAGGATTAAAAGAAACCATCCAATTTAAACCATACCCAATTATAAGGTAATCCGCCCCACCCGAATCAATTTTACCCAACCCAATTAATATCATCCCACCCAATTTTAAAATTCAATCATAAAAAACCTAAAGAATTTTATTTGTGCTTCTTTGCTTTAATTTATAAGGAACAAAATGTTTATCATCTCCACTTATGTTTACAAACTGAAAACATTTCTAAAAACTTTCCATGACAGTGCAGTCTCTATCTTGTCACTAAATAAAATATTTTCTATGACAATGGAAGAGCAATCAGCATAGATAGTAGCGGCTCTTTCCAAGAAGGTAAGAAGAGTAAGAGGACTTGAATTTGCTCCAGTGAAAGAGATGGAGTAAACCAAAACAAACTTCTAATTTTGTTTGCAAAATGGATTATATTTACAGGTCCTCTCATTTTTTATCTTTAAGTTTAAATTGGGTCGGATAATATTAATTGGATCGGGGGAAATTAATTTGAGCTGGGCGGATCACCTTATAATTGGGTATGATTTAAATTGGATGGTTTCTTTTAATCTTAATCGTTCATGTGTCCCTTTGTTAGTCATAAGGGCAAATATGTGCCAAGAGTATAATGGGAGGGGTATATTTAACCCGAAAGTATAACTAATGGTATATTTGAACTATTTTCAATAGTACAGGGATATATTTGACCCTTTTCCGATATAAAAATGACTTAAAATAAGTTATCAAGTGTTTGGTAAAATTAAATAAAAATTAAAAATCAAAAGACCCTTTTTATTTTTACTTAAAATTATTTAAGTTTGATTTTTTATTTTTTTTAGGTTAAATGGTCTGGTGGACCCTTATACTTATAGGTGTTTGTATTATGGACCCTTCTACTTGACCATTTGTCAATTGAACCCTTAAATTTAATGAAACTCAATATTTTAAGCCCTTTGACCATTGATCAAGCTTATGTGGCAACTTAATTGTTAAGTTGGCACAAACACGTGATTTCACGCGTTAAAGGAGCGTGAATATCAAATTTAAACTAAAATAATAATTATTTTAAAAAAATACTAAAAATAAGAAAATTGAATATAATTTGTTTTTTCACTTGTTTCTTCTTTTCCCACCCCACCCATTTCTTTTTCTCTTTCTAATTACATGTACCTTTTTCCCCATCCAAACTTCATTTCTCACTTTCTCCCCTTCCCAGCCTGTTCAATTTTTTTTTCTCTTTTGTTTTTTGTTCATATTTTCTTTCTTTATAGAAAAATGAAAATGTGGTATGGTTGTAGATATGTGTTGTCTTTTCATTTTTCTTGTAATTTACAACCCATAAGGTGAGAAAGATTCGATAATCTTGATGGATGAAAAGAGATTGTTGGTTGACTTTGTAAAATTAGGTGAATGTGTGATGTAAAATTGTGTATAAATATTATGATATATAGAGATATTTTAATGATGATTCATGGATGCGGAGAAAAGGAATTTATGGTGGTTCAAAAGTTGGATGTAGACGTTGGTAAAAAAAAAATACGATTAAGAGTTGCGAATGATGAAAACTGAGAAAGAATCGAACTATGATTTTTAAGAACTTGAAGAGCTTCGTCATGGCTATAGACAATAACGGCCTTAAGAAGAAAAAAATTAAGGAGATTGGAGATGGTGCTAATAGTGATTGTGGGTTAAGGGGGTGAAGGAAAGGTGAGAGATATAACTATTTTATTTTATTTTTTTAAAATAGAAAACTTTTTATTAATTTTTTTCTTTTATCTTTTATGGAGTAACATTTTTAGTTAATAATTTTACTTGTACGAGTTTGTATTCTGGACCCTTCTACTAAATGTTAATTTTTTTTTATTAATTTTACTTGTATGTTAGAAATTAACATTTTTTTCTCCCTTACATAAATGACATGTCATATCCACATCAAATATATTAATGTCATGTCATTTATGTAAGAGAGAGTGAGCTACACACATGGTTGGAGGGGTTTAAACATCTTATTTTAATTGAGTTTGAGGGTTCACTTGACAAAGAGCTGAGTAGAAGGGTCCAGAATACAAACTCATACAAGTACAAGGGTCTATCAGACAATTTTGCCTTTTTTTTTTTTTACTGAAAATCTATTTTTTATAAGACGATCAAAATGGGCTATAAGTGAAATACTCTTTCCATTTCTATTTGTTTAGTTTATCACATTTTGATGACTTCACATGTAATCTAAGGTAGTAGTGATTATTCAAAAAACTGATACACTTAAATTTAACTTAAAAATATTCATTTTACTCTTAATAATATGATTTATAATCACACAATCATCTATGACTTATTTTAGACCACAATCTTCAAAAGTCTATTTTTCTTTCTTAAACTCAGTATCAAGTCAAACTAAGGTCTCATTTGTTTGAACTTAATGAAGGTCCGAATCTGAACCATTCAGATAATACTCATTAAGCGCATTTGTTTTTTTTTTAGATTCTTACACTTATCAGGTCTTAAGACATCTGAATCGGTTAGATTTGAGATGGAATCTGAAACTCATTCAGCGATCTTCGATAGGTAATTCATGCATTAATTTCTCTATTGTACAATCCAATATGACAAATTGATTTTATTGTAATTATCCAAATAGAAAGTGGGCTTCATACTTTCAAGATAAATTTATGTAGTATATTTTGTCTTATTTCAAGACATATTTATCTTTGTTTTTGCTTGTATTGTTATTGGAGGATAATAAACTAATTAATGTTGTGGCCATAAAAATAAGTCCAATCTCTATATATTCAGTTATGTTATAAAATGAAGCATGTGTAGTAAAATACAAGGACAAGAAGAAAAGGAGAGAAAGAGAGACACAAAGTAGTAGTAGTAGCAGTAGTTTTTCTCTATTATTGAATGTTTTTCTCGCACTTACTCTTTCCTTATATTTTTTTACTTTGTTACAAAAAGAGGGGTATATATAGTTGTATATACTTGGGCACCAAGTGTGATACATGGATATCTTCTTGTCATGTATATACTTTCGGCACCAAGTATATCATATGGATGGTTAGGTTACAACACTTTGTTTGTTGCGTGTATATTCATCTTACACAAAGTGTATAGTGTGTACATAGATGTTACCACAAAATATATGTATGTGGACATCCATTTTACAACACTCCCCTTTGGATGTCCATGTATTAATAAATAGTGTGCCTCGTTAAAACTTTACCAAGAAAAACCCAATGGAAAAATTTTAGTGAAGGAAAAAGAGTACACATATCTTATAATACGCATTAAGAGTTGCCTCATTAAAGACCTTACCAGAAAAATCCAATGGGATAATATCTTGGTTAAGGAAAAAAGAGTGCAACACGTATTATACTCCCCATGATTTAAGACATCACTTAACAACCCGAAGATGACACATTTCAATCTTATATCTCGATTTCTCAAAGGTTGAAGTTGATAATGTCTTGGTGAATACTAGTGTTGAACATCTACTACATCCTTCTTTTGAAGGTCATGAGTAAAAAAGAATAACTTTGATGAAATATATTTTGCTCGGTCTTCTTTGATGTATCCTCCTCTTTGTTGAGCACACGAGACATTGTCTTCATATAATGTTGTTGGAATATCTCTTTTCGAAGGAAGGTCACATATTCTCTGGATATGTTTATTGATCTCAACCAAATATATTTTTGAAAACACTCAATACGTGATCTTGTCGACGTAGACAAATTGCTCGTTCGATTGTTAGCAGCAACAATCGAGCACTAACGAACACTTTCAGTAAAATTGATTGTTTTATGGAATGATTTGAAATGATAGTATTTTCAAATGAAAATATATAACTTTCATGAGTTCAAACTTCATAATTTCCTGCAATTTCATGATCAATAAATCTTGACATAATTGTTCAGAATAAATAATTTATATCGATATTTGATTCACTCTAGTATCTCCACCGATAAGAGTGATGTTATATTTTGCATGCATGCTAATAAAAGTATTTACCATGAATAATAATAGCATGATACAAAAGTGCACCAATTTCACTATGACATGGTACTTTCTAACCATTTTAATGAGATCAAAATTGATCTTTATAATATGCAATCTTACAACCATTGAGATACTATTCAACGGAATTGCTTTATAACCTTCTAAACCCTTCAAGGATTGTCATATAATATTTACTGTCTAGCTAGACATGAGAATCATTTATCATGCGTATTCAAGATTTTCATATATTGTCAGACTGAAAGGAACCTTATTGCATCCACCTTAGGAGTATACATCTCCATACAATAATGTCAGGACTTTTGTGAAAAATCTTTATTTTCTAACACACAAGCATTACTTCATATTTTACGATTTCACTTATTGCACAATAATTCATTTGTACCCCACTGACATTATATCTTGGATATGGACGAAATAAGTCCAAAACATCACTTTTCCAAGTGAATAAAAATATACTTGAATTCTATTTTCTTTTGGCCAATCATTTACCTGTCAACTCTCGACAAATTTAATATCAAGATCCTCATCATCATTTATAATTTTGAGCGCTACATTATATTCAATATATCGTCGATAGTTAATTGATATTGATTCTAATGTGACATAACTTATCAAACTCGCTTTATTTTCCATCATTTCCAAGTATTTGAACCTTTGCCAAGGTTTTTATAAAGTGTTATGTCATAGTGCTTTTTCTAAAGCACTTGCCTCATTATTATGACCATCTTAATCATTTGCTCTTTTTCTTCTTCAAGAAATTTTATCTTTCGAATCGATTAATTTATCATGCTTCAGGCGTGCCATAAATTATGTCCTTCAAGGACTTTTCATTGGAGCATTTATAATTGGATTATAATAAGTTAGCAAATGCGTCTGACAATTGACTTAAATTATCTCTTCAATGAAAATCATACCAATGATAATTCATTATGTATAACTTATTTTCCAATTGTTTATCTCCCCCTAATGTTAGATTTCTCTAACATTCCCTCAACCTTATTTGGGGACTCATCTTTCTGCATTCTATAATGGTGGAGCAATGGAATAATATATCATACATTTAAATTTCTAGATGATAATTATTTGGTTCCTGACCCTAAACCAATTGTGATAGGGGAACCTTGTTGGCTTGATACGTACAAGTGTTGCTACACTTTCAATATCACATCTCATACCAAATTTCTTTTATGAGTTTTGTTCTCATAACCAATGATTTAACTATTATTTGAGGCATATAATTTCTGCTTAAACCATTTGGATATATACCAACATTATCAATATTGTTTAATAATTTGAAATGTGCTCTTGATTTATCAATTCGAGCAAACAACCTTTGCAAAAATTAAATTGCAAGTTGATAATAAAGAACATGTGACCATAACATAGATGCATCTATATAATAGTAAATGGTCCACATGACAGGTGAATGGGTCCATATTCACCTTTTTATACATTTCAAAATTTCAGGAGATATAATCTCAACCTTAGCTGGTGCAATGATAATTTTATCATGAGAACAAACAACACAAGAGAATTCTTGAAGAATTTATTATTTCTTCAAATATATGATACTCTATGAATTCTCTGTTATTTCTGTATCATATTTAAATCGGGATGGTCATCAATTGGCCATGCCAACTAATATTTATTTCAATAAACTTCTAGTTTACTTTGCAAGTGATTCTATCATCATGCCCATACTTAGTTACCATAAACAATATGCAAATATGGGTAATCTTTCACGTAAATATTTATAACCCACTTTGATTGTAGTGATATCAAGATCTTAAATCTTTCCATATTTTATAGTCTTAATATATTTTTCTTTGACTATTTCTTTGAAACTTAAAAAAGTTTCTTTCGAGACTTACTACAATTCCAATATCATGAGCAATTTTATTTATTTGGATAGTAGCACATTAGCTCACCAAAGCTCACAATTAACATTGAAAACTACTACATATTTCATAGCATTGTTTGTGTGGTAAACATCTCTTTTAAGGAGAAATTTATATCATTATTGTCATGGTAAAAATCATTACAAGCAAAACTTGTTTCTTGATTTACTTTTGTCATTAGTATCTCCTCCCTTTTATTTCATATCTGGCAAAACATTTTGATGCACAGAAATACATGCATAACCAACCAATGACAATTTTTGTGGCAAGAAATTATTTCCTTCTTTTGCCCTTTCGGTAATTCATACTAAAACATACCATAATATTTGTGATGTACTAAAAGTACTTGATCAATGATCATTTATGCCAACATAAATCTCTTTATATCTCTCTAACCTCCCATATGGGTGAGTTGTGGTATTTATTAAATCATGCATGAGTATGTCCGTATTTATAATTTTCATCATCTCTTGACACACTCATTTTCAAGAATGGTTCATTTTTCATGATACTTACCACAAGTCACATTCTCTTCAAAGAATTGACTATAATCATATATACATGCTTCATAATTATTATTTTTCATTAGAAGTTCATTGTCATACTTTGAAATTAATCATAATCATATGACATACCTCGATATCACTTTTGAAAGGTCAAGTGCACCTTCACTTTATATTTCCTTATTTTGATGGAGGATTTATAAAATCAAATTAGTTTGCACGATAATTGTGTGCCCAAAATCTTTCATACCAAATTAGATGACAAAAATTAGCTTCACTCTTTGAAAGACCATTTTGAGAACTCATAATGTTCTTTCTTTTATAATTATCACAATGATGACTGTTATAATTTTATCCGTTCACGTCCATATTCATATGTCCAATCATAAAATAATCTTGTCATCTTTCAGACTTTAATTGTATTGCTATCACATTCTCTTTTAAGAATGAATCATATTCAATAGGATGGACTTCACAAGTTTTAGCAAGAGCATACTAATTTGCTCAATCATCACTTTATATCAATATATTGCATTGGGACTTTAACCCAATGTCTTATCCATACAACGCATGCTAGGCCCAAATACTAAAGGGCTTGAACTTAAAATCTTATCATAATGGTGCATCAAGACTTTAATCGATGTCTTACCCTTTTGGTGCGATGAAACTTGAATCCACCGTCTTACCCTCAATCAATAAAACTTGCCCTTGAGCCTTTGAAATATCATCACTTTGTTATTAATAGCACAAATAACAAAGTGCGAGAAGTTGAATTTTAAGCCTTAAGAGAGACCGGAAGGGTAATTTTGTCATTTGACCTCTTTTAATAAATTTGATGATTCTATCGAGTCCCAAATATCGAATTTAATAAGGTAGCATTTCCAGTTTATTTTTATCAGACTCCAAACAATTTCTTAAGGTCCATTTGAAGGCATTTTACCATGTGTCGAGTTGCTAGTTTTTCAGTTTCTGGTGTAGGTCATTTTGACCTTCGCGATCCATAGGCTACGATCATGATAAATATGTTTCTTTAGCCCTTGCAATCACAAACAGGGAGTGTCCCGACCCAGGGTACCCCCTGGACATAACGTGGCGTACTTGACCCTGAAGGGGTCTCATACAAACCCTTAGCATAATCATAATATAAGATACTATAAAAGTACGGGAAATTTAAAACTTCTTTAGATCCAATCAATAGAAAACATTTTCATAAGAAACAGAAGTATTTTACTAACTCTTTGTCTCAAACCATCTATTTAAAAATCATGAATAAAAATCTTGGGACGTAGCCCATATAGTCAAAAACATAAGGAAAAGACATAAAAGGAAATAAGGGATATTGTCCTTGAAGCTATGAGGACTCACAAAGTCTTCAATTACTATTCAAGCACCTTAGAAACCTAGCCTCCAGAGAACTCAATCTTCAAAACCCTACATTTGATTAGAATGTAGGCAATATGCGTTAGTACAAAATGTACCAAGTATGATAGCTAGCACAACAACATAGGAGCATCTCAAAATGGTTAGTCAACATAAGACATAAGCATAAGAGATAATAATATAATCTCCAACATGAGCATCGCATAATCATAAATCAACATAGGACAAAGTTAATGAGCATAGGAGACAATTCATAGTCATACAAGCATAATTGACTCTTAGTCCTCTACACCATAGTAGCACCATTCTTAAGTAACCTCAAAAACATACAAGTGCAAAGCAAGAATAGCATCTCATAATACCACCCAAGCCAAGTACCCCTTTAAAGTCATCTTATTCATAGTCTATATACATGGTCATCTCTTAAGTCTTTCTACCATAAGGGCAATATACTCCTAAGTAACCTCAAGACGCACTTGTGCAATGCATGAAAGGCATCCCATACTACCCTTCACACTAAGCATAGCCTTGAAGTCATCTTAGTCATACTCACCCTCCTTTGGTCTTATCACTAGTTTAACTCTCATAACTAAAGGAATCTGTCACCTTTAGTCACTCATAACAAGGAAGGCAACTATAGCACAATCCTAACCCACTATCTTCTTTAGTAACCCAAAGTCATACTTGTGCAATACATGCATAGCATCCCGTAATACAATTCACGCTAAGTACCAACTCTTAGTTCCTCATATGAATACCTCTTGGCTTAGAACCTTGTTCCTTTCTTTAACCTTAGAACACTATGAAGTACTCTCTTAAGCTTATCTTAGTTCATTTGCTTTAGACCAATATGAGATGCCTCTTCAAGCACGTCTAATATCATTGGATATAAAGATTACTACTAAAAACCTTAACTCAACTATGTGAAGGCCTCCATCTCATGAGACCTAACTTTGGGAAAACCCACACTCTACTATGTAAGAGTTCCCCCTTTGACTTGGATAGTCCTCACATCAACTAGGTGTGGTTCTTCTTTCAACTTGGAGCCCGGACCCTCTCTTGTGTGACACTCCATCTCATTTGTCTATATCCACTAGGGGTCAAACATATACCCCTAGATTCACTATTAAGCCTTGCTTAACATTCATATCTCATGGAGAGATGTCCTTGACATCCAATCCATGTTCAAGTGATTGTATCATTTTATTTTATCAAACATTTATAAAGTAGGTTAGGTGAGTATAGGCCTTTCACCACAATTGTACCCAGTAGACTCTATTTTCACTTAGACTTTACTCTCAAAGCCTTAGCATCTATAGTCAATCATATTAGCCTTCAACATTCATAACCAGGAGTCTTCACTCTTAACAACTCTACAACATGAAAGCATCTTATGAACCTAGATTTCAAGGCCTTCAATCACATTCTTCATTACTATGTGATTCTAGCCACAATTCATCCTAAAGGTTAAATTTCAACATTACAAGTCAAGATCAATCATACTTAACTAGGTCTAGTTCAATTCATGATTCATATTCATATTATTGTATAAACTCTATACATGATGACAATCCTAGAAGACCTATCAAGAATCATCAATTTCACATCAAAAAGGCATAAACCCGCATACTTTGAATTCTAGGATTAACCAAGGAATTCACATAAATTATTCATAATGTCAAAATTAACAAGAAATAAGAATTATCCAACCAATTGGAGTCGTACCCAACTATATACACACATTGGAAGTAACCATAACTTAGATTGGGGTTCTTCTTCACAAATTAGGGGATTACTAAGGGGGATCTATGGGTGGAAGAACCCAGAGATGAAAATCTAATGAAACGATCCCAAAAATGCCTGAAAATGTGTTTCGAAAACACCTATAATTGTAATTTCCATATATCTCAAAATTTGTGCATGATTTCAGAAATTCAACTTCATATTCTTATTCATGGGGTCAAATTGAGCGAGGAATGGATCTAACCCGAATTTTAGAGCAACCGTATCAAAATTTGAAAATCACAAAAATGCGATTTGGAGGGTCAACTTTAAAGGGGCATATCTCTTAGCACAAAAGGAACTGGAAGGACTACATCCTATCAAATTAAAAGCTCTTTGAGTTAGTTTTCCAACGCACTTGGTTTCACCTCATTCCGAGTTAGGATGAAGGAGTTATGACCATTTTCGTAAAACCTGTCTGTGAAGATTTGCAATTTCCAGTGAGCTATTTTTTGCTCCTTAAGCCTCATTTTTGAGGATATGTCCCATACTTAGTCATTTTTAACTTTAAAACACTCAAAAACACTCTCTAAGCCCTCTCTAAAATTCCACCAAGATCCTCAACCAAATTCAAAGATCTCAAGCTCTAATTCCAGATTCAATACTCAATCTCAAGCTTCAATTCTACATTCCAATCTTCATCAAGGATTCTCCAAAGTTGAGGTATGTGGGTTTGATTGTGGAAACCTTCCTTTCCACAAGTCTAACCATTTATCCTCTCTTACTACTTCAAGTTTATGGGTCCTTATGGTTATTTATGAACTCTTGAGTATGGAATTACTACTACACACCCTATTATGGTCTATTTTGCATATTATCATGAAATAGAATTATTATGTGATGTTTATGATTTTCATGCTTCTATGATCAAATTATGAAGGTGGATATATATATGTATGTTGTTGGTGGGTTGATTTATATGAATTTTGGAATTGGTTGGACTTAGAACTCTTGAAATACATGATTTTATTTACATGAACAGTAGCCCACCATATGTTTGATAAAATGCCCATTTATAGAATTCTTAGGAAATGAAAGGTCCAATGTACGTCCTATGATTCGGATGGTTATATAATTATTGAAATGATGATGAAATGGATACATGTACATGATTTTCTCTATATAGTGTTGTGAGTCAACCAAGCCTAGCTCGGGGGGTTATAGGCCCGGGTAACCGTATCGAGGGGTTGGTACCTTGGTTGCCTAGTACGGGGGTAGTAGGCCCGTATAACTATATCGAGGGATTTGTACCTTGGTCCCTAGCTCGGGGGGTGGTAGGCCCGGGTAACCACATTGAGGGGTTTGTACCTCTTTCGCCTCTCCAAGGGGGTGGTAGGCCTTGGAAATACTATATTGATGGTCACTTGCTACACATGTACTACGCCCTACTAAATATGATTTTTATGTAAGCATCATTATACATATCATCTCATTAATATGCTATCTATCGGGTATGATTATGCATTTTGCCTATGATGTCCATCTATTATTGCATTGCATTGCATCTCATATACTTAGTACATTCAAACGTACTAATGCATACTCTATGCCTACATGATGTCACCATGTAGGGACCGGAGCACCGCTTGACCATCATCCTCCGCGTGGCTAATACGATTTTCTATCGAGCTTATTGGTGAGTCCTCCATTCCGGGGACGTTGCTTATGATCTCTTGCTATGTATAAGACGTTTCCTTTTTAATTATGTATTGATTATGAGGGTGAGTCTGGTAGTTTGTCTTGGCCCCCACTAAGTATCCATGTTTAGAGGTGGTGTTGGACAAGTTGTGTATTATGTTTGAGCTTGACTCATCTATGATATTTATGTATTATTCTCTTTTTCTTTTGCTCTCTTAGTCCCGATTTCCCCTTGATTATGCTTATCGCTTATGGTCATTTTAATTTCTTTCGCGACCAAAGATGTGTAATGATATGCTATGAGGCTTGTTTGGGGTTCCTTCGGGTTCCCCATTCGTCGATCACGTCTAGGCTCTAGGCTTGGGTCATGACAAACTTGGTATCAGAGCACTAGGTTGATAGATCCTCGGAGTCCAACACACCGCGTTGATTAGAGTCTGATTCATGGTTGTGTTGTGCACCACAACTATGAGTAGGAGGCTATGAGACGTTTTAGGAAATGTTTCCCTTCTCCGTGTTCTAAGTCATGCTGTAGAGTTTAATTAAGTTTTTCCCTAACGGTTGTTCTTTGCTATGCTAGAACATGCCTAATACAAGAGGAAGATGAGCCCGCGCACCCGAGGAACAACCGACCAATGGGGATCTTCGGGATGTCCTTACTTTATTTGCACAACTTATGGCTAATCAAGCCAACCACGGGGCCCAAGCCCCTCAGGCTCCTACCCCGACATCTCGGGTGAGAGACTTCGTGCGGATGAATCCCTTGGAATTCTATGAGTCTAAGTTAGATAAAGACCCTCAAGAGTTCATTGATGAAGTCTACAAGATATTAGCTATCATGGGCGTGAGGTCAGAAGATAATGCGGAGTTGGCGGCCTTCCAACTAAAAGGGGTGGCCCAAATATGGCACAACCAATGGAAGGAAGAGAAGGGGGCAAACTATGTGGTGCGTTAGGAAGAGTTCAAAACGGCTTTCCTTAATCGATTCTTTCCTCTTGAGCTTAGGGAAGCCAAATTGGTGGAGTTCATGAATTTAAAACAAGGGTCTATGAGTGTGAGGGAGTATGCCCTCAAGTTTAACTAACTTTCAAGATATTCTCCACACTTGGTTGCCGACTCACGATCTAGAATGAACAAATTTGTGATGGGTGTGTCCGACCTAGTGAGTGAAGAATGCCGGTCCGCAATGTTGATTAGTGACATGGACTTGTCCCGCTTGATGGTCTAAGCCGAGCAAATGGAGGAGGAAAAGTTGAGGAAGATGAGGGGTCATGAGGCCAAGAGGGCCCGTTTTGAGGGCAAGTTCCAAAGTCGAAGGGGAGGCCGGTTTCATCAAGGCCAAGGGTCTTCTCATGCGCCCCATAGGGGGTTTGCCAATGACGTTTCAAGGGCCCAAGGTGTTGGTGGTATGGGTCCTATTGATATATGTTCGAAGTGTGGTAAGGGCCATGGTGGCCCGTGCTTGAGAAATACCGGTGCTTGCTACAGTTGTGGGGAAATAGGGCACAAGGCAATAGATTATCCTCGGAATCGCAACAAGGGTAAGGAGGTCCGTCCACAAGGTGCCAATGCGGTTCCTTTGGGGAGAGGGGGCTGACAAGATGATGCCGCAAGGCACAATTGATTTTATGCTTTGCATGGGAGGCAAGGGGTCGATGAAGTCCCCGACATCGTTATCGGTATGTTGAAAATCGTTGACTTTGATGTATATGCATTAATTGATTCGGGTGCCTCTCTTTCTTTTGTCACCCCTTTGTTGCCAAAAAGTTTCATGTTGAGTCCGACTTGTTGCATGAGTCATATAAGGTGTCTACTCCTATTGGTGCATATATTGTTGCTAGGAAGGTCTATAGAAATTGTCCTATTTGCATCTTGCATAAAATATTGCCTTGTGATCTTGTTGAGTTGAACATGGTCGATTTTGATGTTGTTCTTGGGATGGATTGGTTGCATGCATACTATGCTTTCATTAATTGTAGAACCCGTAGGGTCAAGTTCCAATTCCCAAGTGAACTCATTCTTGAGTGGGAGAGCCAAAATGTGGTAGTCAAGGGTAGGTTCATCTCTTGCATTAAAGCCCGTAAGTTGATCTCTAAGGGGTGTCTCTATCACCTTGTGAGGGTTAGGGATGTGGAGTCCAAAACCCTTCTTATAGAGTCAGTTTCGGTCGTAAATGAATTCCTTGATGTCTTTCCTAATGACCTCCCCGGTGTTCCTCCTGAAAGGAAAATAGATTTTGGCATAGACCTCCTTCCCAATACTCAACCCATTTCTATTCCCCCTTACCGTATGGCCCCGATGGAGTTAAAGGAGCTGAAGGAACAATTGAGGGACTTATTGGAGAAGGGTTTTATTAGGCCTAGCCAATCACCATGGGGTGCACCGGTGTTGTTTGTGAAGAAGAAAGATGGGTCCCTTAGGATGTGTATTGATTACCGGCAACTCAATAGGGTCACCGTTAAGAATAAATATCCTCTTCCTAGGATTGAAGACTTGTTCGACCAATTGGAAGGGGCTAGCCACTTCTCTAAGATTGATCTTCGGTCCAGGTATCATCAAGTGAAGGTGAGGGAGTGCGACATTCCTAAGACAGCCTTCCGGACTAGGTATAGGCATTATGAATTTGTGGTCATGTCCTTTGGGTTGACCAATGCACCGGCTATCTTCATAGACCTAATGAATAGGGTCTTTAAACCCTACCTTGATTCCTTTGTTGTGGTCTTCATTGATGATATTTTAATCTATTCGCATAGCGAGGAAGAACATATGGGTCACTTGAGGGTTGTATTGCAAAGATTGAGAGAGGAGAAGTTGTATGACAAGTATGAAAAGTGTGAATTTTGGTTGAGGGAGGTTGTCTTCCTAGGTCATGTGGTGTCGGGGGATGGTATTAAAGTGGACCCTAAGAAGACCGATGTGATTAGAAATTGGCCTAGGCCATTGACCCCGTCGGATATTAGGAGCTTCTTGGGCTTAGCGGGTTACTACCGGAGATTTGTGAATGAGTTTTCTTCTATTGATTCTCCCATGACTAAGTTGACACAAAAGAAGGCTAAGTTTGAGTGGACCGACGAGTGCGAAAGGAGTTTTCAAACCTTGAAAGATAAACTTGTGTCCGCTCCTATATTGTTACTACCGGTTGGGCTTGAGGGATTTGTTGTGTATTGTGATGCTTCTAGAGTTGGCTTGGGTTGTGTTCTAATGCAAAATGGTAAGGTGATAGCCTATGCTTCTAGATAACTCAAAGTGCATGAAAAGAACTATTCTACGCATGATCTTGAATTAGCCGCAAAGTGTTTTTGCTTTAAAGATTTGGCATCAGTACTTGTATGGGGTACATGTTGATGTGTTCACCGATCATAAGAGCCTCCAATATGTCTTCACCCAAAAAGATCTCAACTTGAGACAAAGAAGGTGGCTAGAATTTCTTAAAGATTATGATATGAGTGTGCATTATCATCCCTAAAGCTAATGTGGTGGCGGATGCTTTGAGTAGGGTGTCTATGGGTAGCCTAGCTCATGTTGATATTGGTGAGAGGGAAATGGCTAGGGAGGTGCATCGGTTGGCTAGGTTAGGGGTTAGGTTGGAAGAGGTTGGTAATGGTGGTGTGGTCGTTGTTGATGGTGCTAGGTCTTCCTTGGTTGATGAGGTGATAGCAAAACAAGATCTTGACTCTTCCTTGTTAGAATTGAAGGCCTTGGTGAAAGAGGGCAAGGTGGAAATTTTCTCCCAAGGGGGAGATGGTGCCCTTAGGTACCAAGGTAGGTTGTGTGTGCCTTGTGTTGATGGTTTGAGGGAGAAAATTCTTAAGGAGGCTCATAATTCTTCCTACTCCATCCACCCCGATTCCACCAAAATGTATAGAGATTTGAGGGATGTGTATTGGTGGAGAGGCATGAAGAAGGACATTGCCAAATTCGTCTCCGATTGTCATAGTTGTCAACAAGTCAAAGCCGAACATCAAAGGCCGGGTGGCCTAACCCAAGACATAGAGATTCCTACTTGGAAGTGGGAAGAAATTAATATGGATTTTGTAGTTGGTTTACCCAAGACTAGAAAAGGTTTTGATTCTATTTGGGTGGTGGTTGATAGGATGACGAAATCGGCTCATTTTCTACCGGTAAAGACAACATATGGGGCGGAAGATTATGCAAGGTTATATATTCATGACTTGGTAAGGTTGCATGGATTCCTCTATCCATCATATCGGACCGTGATACTCAATTTACTTCACACTTTTGGAAGTCCTTCCAAAGGGGTCTAGGTACGAGAGTTAAGCTTACTACGGCCTTTCACCCACAAACGGATGGACAAGCCGAAAAGACCATCCAAACACTTTAGGATATGCTTAGGGCTTGTGTGTTGGATCTTAAGGGTAGTTGGGATGATCATTTTCCATTGATTGAGTTTGCCTATAACAATAGCTATCATTCTAGCATCGGTATGGCTCCTTTTGAGGCTCTCTATGGGAGGCATTGTAGATCACCGGTTGGGTGGTTTGAGGTTGGTGAGGTGGCCTTGTTAGGACCAGATCTAGTTATGGAGGCTCTTGAGAGGGTTAGGATGATTAGAGAAAGGTTGAAGATAGACCAAAGTCGTCAAAAGTCCTATGCCGATATGAGGAAAAGGGCTCTTGAATTCCGAGTTGGTGATTGAGTCTATTTGAAGGTGTCACCCATGAAGGGTGTGGTTCGTTTTGGTAAGAAGGGAAAGTTAAGCCCAAGATATGTGGGTCCTTATAAGGTGATGAGGAGAATTGGCAAGGTAGCTTATGAGTTGGAATTGCCTAGCGAAATGGATTTGGTTCATCCGGTATTTCATGTGTCTATGTTAAGGAAGTGTGTGGGTGATCCGAATGCCATTGTACCTCTTGATGTTGTGGGTGTTGTTGAAGATAATTTGACTTATGAAGAGGTTCCGATCTAGATTTTAGATAGACAAGTGAAGAGGTTGAGAAACAAAGATGTGGCTTCCGTTAAAGTCCTTTGGAGAAATCAACAAGTTGAAAGTGCTACTTGGGAGGCCGAAGCGGACATGCAAAGGCGATATCCTTATCTTTTCCACTCCACTCAAGCCTAAGGTATTGATCTAAGCCCTTTATAAAATCTCGGGTCTTAAGTTCAGCCCCCCATGTCATTGCATACATTCGGAGTTTAAGTTGACAAGTTCATTGTGGTTTTACAACTATGTTGAGGTTTTCGAAATGAGGTGTAAGTGCATTGTTGCATCCTTATGTGGGCTGAAATTGCCATGTTTGTGTCTCTCATGTACGTTTCTTTGACATTCGGGGACGAATGTTCCCAAGGGGGAGATATTGAAACGACCCCAAAAATGCCCGAAAATGTGTTTCGAAAACACATATAATTGTAATTTCCATATATCTCAAAATTTGTGCATGATTTTGGATATTCGACTTCTTATTCTTATTCATGGGGTCAAATTGAGTGGGGAATGGGTCTAACCCGAATTTTAGAGCAACTGTATCAAAATTTGAAAATCGCAAAAATGCGATTTGGAGGGTCAACTTTAAAGGGGCATATCTCTTAGCACACAAGGAACTGGAAGGACCACATCCTATCAAATTAAAAGCTCTTTGAGTTAGTTTTCCAACGCACTTGGTTTCACCTCATTCCGAGTTAGGATGAAGGAGTTATGACCATTTTCGTAAAACCTGTTTGTGCAAATTTGCAATTTCCAGTGAGCTATTTTTTGCTCCTTATGCCTCATTTTTGAGGATATGTCCCATACTTAGTCATTTTTAACTTTAAAACACTCAAAAACACTCTCTAAGCCCTCTCTAAAATTCCACCAAGATCCTCAACCAAATTCAAATATCTCAAGCTATAATTCCAGATTCAAGACTCAATCTCAAGCTTCAATTCTACATTCCAATCTTCATCAAGGATTCTTCAAAGTTGAGGTATGTGGGTTTGATTGTGGAAACCTTCCTTTTCACAAGTCCAACCATTTATCCTCTCTTACTACTTCAAGTTTATGGGTTCTTATGGTTATTTATGAACTCTTGAGTATGGAATTACTACTACACACCCTATTATGGTCTATTTTGCATATTATCATGAAATAGAATTATTATGTGATGTTTATGGTTTTCATGCTTCTATGATCAAATTATGAAGGTGGATATATATATGTATGTTGTTGGTGGGCTGATTTATATGGATTTTGGAATTGGCTGGACTTAGTACTCTTGAAATACATGATTTTATTTACATGAACAGTAGCCCACCATATGTTTGATAAAATGCCCATTTATAGAATTCTTAGGAAATGAAAGGTCCAATGTACGTTCTATGAGTCGGATGGTTATATAATTATTGAAATGATGATGAAATGGATACATGTATATGATTTTCTCTATATAGTGTTGTGAGTCAACCAAGCCTAGCTCGGGGGGTTGTAGGCCCGGGTAATCAGTAACGAGGGGTTGGTACCTTGGTTGCCTAGTACGGGGTAGTAGGCCCGTATAACCATATCGAGGGGTTTGTACCTTGGTCCCTAGCTCGGGAGGTGGTAGGCCCGGGTAACCACATTGAGGGGTTTGTACCTCTTTCGCCTCTCCAAGGGGGTGGTAGGCCTTGGAAATACTATATTGATGGTCACTCGCTACACATGTCTACGCCCTACTAAATATGATTTTTATGTAAGCATCATTATACATATCATCTCATTAATATGCTATCTATCGGGTATGGTTATGCATTTTGCCTATGATGTCCATATATTGTTGCATTGCATTGCATCTCATATACTTAGTACATTCAAATGTACTAATGCATACTCTATGCCTACATGATGTCACCATGTAGGGGCCCGAGCACCGCTTGACCATCCTCCTCCGCATGGCTAATACGATTTTCTATCGAGCTTATTGGTGAGTCCTCCATTCCGGGGACGTTGCTTATGATCTCTTGCTATGTATAAGACTTTTCCTTTTTAATTATGTATTGACTATGAGGGTGAGTCCGGTAGTTTGTCTTGGCCCCCACTAAGTATCCATGTTTAGAGGTGGTGTTGGACAAGTTGTGTATTATGTTTGAGCTTGACTCATCTATGGTATTTATGTATTATTCTCTTTTTCTCTTACTCTCTTAGTCCCAATTTCCCCTTGATTATGCTTATCGCTTATGGTCAGTTTAATTGCTTCCGCGACAAAGGATGTGTAATGATATGCTATGAGGCTTGTTTGGGGTTCCTTCGGGTTCCCCATTCGCCGGTCACGTCTAGGCCCTAGGCTTGGGTCGTGACATCTAAACATACCTTAATCAATGCCCTAGCACAAGCCTTCAACAATTGAACCTTTGATTATGACCTTAGCTTCAACCTCTAGCTTCTTTTTCAATGGGGGTCTTTCTAAAGAGAGAAATATTTGAGAGGGGAGTGATTTGGGGTTTTCATTTGGGTCTTGTATAAAGTGACTTAAAATTGGGGGGTAAAGACTTAAAATAGTCTAAATAGGTGAATAAAAGACATACAAAACGACCCTTACTTAAACCTAGTCGAATAGGAATTTACTAAACTAACTTTCACTTGGCAGTCGACTCCTAGGCTTCACGGCCACTTTGACGGCTCTTCAAGGACACCACAGCTCGTGGTGGTGCTTGTGGTCCCTTCACCAGTGTCCCTCTCAACTTGCTAAGCCCCGCATTTCCTAAGGCACCTTCACGGCCACTTTGACGAATTGTGGTCAAGACCACTGATCGTGAAGTGGCTCGTGGACTTGGGGCAGTAGCTTGGCCTCAAGGCCTTGCCTCTCATGGGACTAAGGGGTCTTCACGGGCCCTTTAATGGACCGTGGTCAAGACCACTAGCAGTGAAAGTGGCTGTGGACCCTTGGGCAGTAGCTTGCCAAGGTTAGGCAGCCTTGGCCCTTTGGCTTAGGCTTGCCCTTTTGCCTTGGTACTTGCCCTTCCCATGCTCAACCATACTCTAAAAGGTCTTCTAAACTACAAGGTCTAACACTTACCTTGACGTTCAACCACTAAACCTCTCATTCTAAGCACGTAAAGTCTCATCTACGACTCTATTTCACATATATCAAACTCTAGAACCCTAGCTCATGGCTCTAGTTTAGTCTACAAATTTCCAGGTCGTTATAGGGAGTATCGTGATCGCGATATAAACATTGTGTCCTTGGCGATTGCGATGATCATTCTTCACCTGGACAGAACCTAAATTCGAAATTTTTCCCATTTTTCTGATTTCCATTATTTTCACTCGATTTGAGCTTAGGAGAGGCTATTCTTGGAATTTTTTCTTAGTGAAATTTGTTTGGGTAAGAGCCTTTAATCATTCTTTATCAATTCCTTCAAGTTTTATCTTCCGAAAACTCTTTTAAATCTTAATTTCAATGTGGGTTTTGGGGGGTTTTCCCTTAAGTTGAAAAATTAGTATTTTCTTGATTTGGAGCTCGTTTCTTGATCGCTTTTAATGGGATTTTCAACCACGAATCCCTCGTCTTGTAAACCATTTTTCTCAATTAAAAAGAAAATTTGATTTTAGCCTTTTGATTTTTGAAGTGATTTTTGGATTATTTTACCCCGGTTTCTAATCCTATCAATATGGGGATCATCGGGCTCCTTTTGACATACTCTATTCATTCTTGATAGTTAGGGATCGTGTGGTTGATGAAGTACTTCGTTAGAGTTGTTCGAGTGAAGTTTTAGCCTTCAAGGTAGGTTTTGCTATCCCTTTTTTAGACTTAGATGAGTAAGTGATCTTTCTTAGGGAATTAACTGTGAAATGAGTTGTAGTATGTGTTTTAGAGGTTGTTAAGTGTTGACTTTCTTGTTTAATTCGTGTGATGCCTATGTATGATGTTTAGCCTGTGTGGAGACTTGTGTGATATCTTTAAATGTTGCTGAAAACCTGTGATATTTGAGTAATTCCCGAGTGAGGAATTGTGTGACCTATGTTTACATTTGACATTGAGATATCCGAGTTAGGGGATTAAGTTGATTTTTTCTAAAACATCTTAAAATGAACGAAATGTTTTTCTAAGTGGTAAAGATCGATTTAAATGGATTCTTCCACTACCCCTAATATTTGAGGTATGTTTATGACTTGTTGAGTTTGAGAACTTGATACTATTTGAAATTCTTGATGAACTAATTATGCCTTTGTGTTGTATGTATTATGATGCATTCATCCTCATGCAACATATCATTATTCATGAAAATATGAGAAAGTGGAGAACTACTATCCTTATGTGACACCTTACTTATATCCTTGACTACGTGCTAGGTGGTAAGTTGGTAAGATATTAATATGATGAGATTGGTATATGGATTATGAGTCCCCCATGGGTCCTTGTCTAGCAGCTAAAGCTCGACAAGGTGTAAATGACAGGTTGTGGCCCACCTGGTCCCACCTCATCATTTTATTATTAATTACATTGCAGTGGCCAGCTTTGTTGTATTGTGTGACTTGTTTATTTGTATCATTTTGTGTTTATTTTATTCGCTCAGTTTTTACATAAATTGGCAACACCAATGTCGGAGTGGGACTTTTATGCGTGTAGGTGAAAACGTTTTATAGTTTATTTCTTAAGTCTGACTAGTTGTTTATACTCGGTCGGTCTAACCTACTGAGTACATGTAGACTGTACTCACCCCATACTTCTGTTACCCTTTTGATGTTGATCATAGTTAGGGTGATGCTAGTAGTGGTGGTTGATTGGATCTAGCGGTTTCTTCTCTTTTGGAGTCGCGGTGAGATCCTGTTTTTTAAATCGCCATTGGTCTTTGTCTATTATTTATGATCTTTAATTTCCTTTAGCCTGATAGAAATGTTCACTTAGTTTTACTTTTCAGATTTTTGTCAATCCTCAACCCACGAGGACCTATACAAGTGTACTATGGCCCTAAACAGGCATAACAACAGGGTAGGTCATTACATTCCGCCTATAGTGTTCTTTGAAGAGATGGTTGGGAATCTAGAATTTCCATTTCTCATTTGATGTTAATACATGTATTAAAGAGCTATACTTAACACAAAATATGAGCAGATCTTATCTTAAATAATGTTGTTGAAGTTTGGTTAAAAAGGGTCTTGGAAGCTCCCAAACACTTGGTGAAATTCGGTAGAATGAAAGTGGCTGCCCGAATTTGCCTTATGAATCTCGACTAAAATTTCAGGGATGCCTAGTAGCTGTGTTACACCATGAATCAACAAACTTGCTACAAAATTTTAAAGCAACATCTCAACAGTCAACACCAGGACAAGTCGATGTGATCTTTCTATCTTAATGGAAGACAAACAGTAACCATCTTAGCTCCAGAAAAATGATGTCAATATCCAAGGAAAACGGCAACACAACACTCATGGAAATATCAAAAATTTCCTATCAAGAATCTTCAAACATCTTAAAGATACCGGTACAGAATTTCAACAAGAAAATTCCCATTTCAATATCAAACCATATCCACATGCATGTTCGCTTTTGTACAAAAACAAAAATCTGATAATAATACAAGAATTTCAGTTTCCACCGTTAACTGGACCAGAAAAGCTCCATCATTATTTTAGGCCATATGGGACGCGGAGTGCACCAAGTGTAGCAGAGTGCTCCTCGGCTTCCTTACAGATCTCTTCCCATATCTTGAGAAGTTCTGTTTCACATGCTCAAATCAGTAAAAACTGAACTGTGATATGCAACTTAAATTTAATACATAGGGTACCCTCATCTAAGCAAATAATATTTAAAGAGGTCATCTTGAAGATTAGTACATGAAAATGATGTTCCCATAGCATGTGTGTCACACTGCTACTCTTAAATCTCTTCACTTATGTAGTGGAATGATGTGGATAATTATTATGCAAAGCTTTATTGCTTACATTAGTACATAGTAAAAACATGTAATTACATGAAATAAAAATACAAATCAAACATACCAGATTTATCGGTGGATGAAAGGCACAAGATGATCATGTCGAACCTTGGGACCTTTGTCAGATCTTCCAGGTATCTAATTGCCAAATTCATATCTTCACTAGTGAATAGCAGGAAAATATCAATTTCAAGATTAACAGTCTGCAAACTCTACTTGAAGATCCCACCTAAATGTACCCCATACTTACATGAAAAATGTAGCAACACATCTTACAATGTCCATGAGCATCGGAGCAGATAATGCATTTTTAAATATTCTGGGTAACATTGCAGGTGAAGTGACCTGAACAGAGAAAGCAGGTCTAGATTACTGAAACAGGTGCAGAAATGAAAAAAGTAGTCTCTTGACTGTTTTAACATAGATTTGACCAATAAATAAAAAGAAAAAAAAAACCCTTCGGGGTGGCCCAGTGGTTTGGGCTTGGGACTTCCATGTTGGAGGTCTCAAGTTCGAAATCCCTTGCCAGCGAAAGCAAGGGGTTTGCCTTCTGGGTCGAGCTCGTCACATCAGGCTTGCCTAGTGCGGGTTACCTCTCCTATGTGGTTTGCGAGCTATTGCATAGGAGCGAGGGTTTTACCTTGTACGCACCCAAAGGGTAGCGGCTGCAGGTTTCCCTTGCCATCAAAAAAAAAAAAAAGATGACGAGGAAAACTTAAAAACCTTCAATAATTGAGTTTGCAGATTACGATCACCAGAAAGTCCCCGCCAAGAAACCTCAAACTGATAGGCTGAATTTGGTGCTGCAATATTTTTTGCAGCTTCAGTCTTCGCAAGACCAGCTGCTCGGGCAGCAAGCTCTTGGACAGATTCCTCGAGTTCTTGCTTGCTTCTTTTGTGAGTTTTCTGCAAAAATATTAAGTAGGGCATCAAGTGTATGTGTAGAATTATATTAGCATGACAGAAATGACAAAATACTAGTATGGTATCGCCTGTAAATGAAATACAAATACAGTTCACTAAAATAGTCATAAATAAATTCAGACACTTGGAGGCACTAACATTCAATGTTTCACCAAATGTGAAACTTCAGTAATGGATATGAATCAACATAAAATACTCAACAGGTTTTAGAATATATGTTTAGAATAGAAATACGAACAGAAATAATCTATAGAACCCTACTTTGAAGGGGATTGTAATAGTGTCTATAAATAGAGTAAAGTGCAATAATGTACATACACAGTTCAATAATATTTTCCTCCTTTATTTCTTACAAGGTATTAGAGCTTTGATGAGAAATATTGGGGAAAGAAAACAAAATCAGTCACTCTGCCTCAATTTTCTGGCGACTATTTTTCGTCAATTCCTTCTTCTGTCGGTGTTATGTGAAAACCAACGCCACCACAGGGGCCCCTACCTTCCGCCGATCAAACCTCAGTCAACCACTCCGGTAGCCGACCTCGCATATGCCTCCCAGAAGCTTCGTCACTTCCGATGAGATCTGACCATGCATCAGGGCTGGAGCCTGTTTCGGCCAATTTTCCAGCAACGTTCTTGTTCAAGATCTACTTGTCTCTTGATTCCAAGACGACCCATTCACTTTCCAAATGTCATATTAATTTTCCGGCATTGAAACAATTTTTTTTAGATTCCAGCAATGGTTTATATTTTTTTTTAGATTTTAGGCTACAATTCTGATTTCACAAGATGTCTTTCGGAGTTGATATTTTTGGCTCCCAAAATTATGAGAATTGGAATTTCAACCCTATGATCACTTTAGAACCATTAATGAGAAGCTCAAACTATTTAGCTTGAGCTTCCTCAATTGAGTTGTGGTGTAAGAGTCAAGGTGTCCAAGACCACTCAACAAACAATGCTAGTGTGGTAGATAAAAAGGTAAAAGCTAGTGAGGAAGATGCAAAAGCCAATGCACAATGGGAGAAGGTTGACGCTCAATTATGTAGTCTCCTAAGGAAATCTATTGATTCCAAGTTGGATACCCTGATTTCGCCCGTTCCAGACATGTTATGAAGTTTGGGAAAAGGCTTCCTTTATACACAGACATCTCGTTTGTATGATGTGATATCTCAAATGACCAATTCAATGAATCAAGAAACTAATGTCTACTTACTTGGGACATTACAGGCAGTCATGAAAGAATTTGAAATGTTGATGCCAATCACTACAAATGTGGAAAACCAACAAGAGCACAAGACAAATGTTGTTTCTAGTTCTTACACTTACCCGACTTCCTACTGACCATGATTCAATGCGTGTGATCAAATTTTAGCTAGTCCTACAATTCCTACAATTGATGAATTATTCTCTCATTTACTTCGCCTTGCCACCCCTCCCAGTCACAAAGTGGTTTCATCACTCACCGTTGACTCCTCTTTTCTCGCATCTCAAATCATAGAAAATCAAACACATCAATCTACGGAGAATCAAGGAGGAGGAGGTCATTTTGGAATATCTCAACAAGTGTAGTTAATGAGATATGCTTGGACACACTTGTGACATATGTTACTCTGCATGGTCGACCACCCAATAATGTTCATACAACTCAAAAGGAATATAATGAGTCATTTCATTGTCGAGAAAGTAAACAGACATCTCAACATCAAGCCTCTGTTGTGCAACCTGATCAACCATCCAATAATACTCATATTACTTAGATAGAATATGACAATATCGAGCAAGTAAACAGACGTCTCCACAAGTAGCCTTAGTTGCTGGTAATTCCTTTGCCTGTGTTTCTAGGTTTCTTGGATCATGGGTCGTTGACTTAGACGCTTCTGATCATATTTTTGGTAACAAATCACTTTGTCTGAAATTGTTTATTCACAATCTCTTCCTACTAATATTTTAGCCAATGGCCAAACAAAACCAAAAGGAGTTGGAAAAGACAAACCCCTATCCTCGGTCACTCCAAACTTTATTCTTTATGTCCCTAGTTGTCCTTTTAATCTTATTGTGAGTGTTGTAATTCAGTTTATGACTCCCATGTGATAATCCTTGGAATGCAATTGTTCATGTTTGGTGATATATAAAGTCAACTCTAGGTTAAGGACTAATCTTTGAAGATCGAGGCCATGAGCACAACATTGGACATACAAACACTAATTGTGCAGGGTCACCCGCTGATACACGTTCTACATCTGAATATTGTGTTTTAATACGAGGTAATTGGTGTCTTAGAAGGCTAAGAAATAGAGTATGGTTGCTCAATCTAGTGCAGAAGCAGAATATCAAGAAATGGTTGTAGCAAATTATTAGCTAATTTGGATCAAACTGTTGAGAGAACTAAAATTTAGAGAAGTTGGTCAGATGAAACTTGAGTGTGATAATCAAGCAGTCATTACCACGTCAAATCTAGTATTTTCATGTGAAGACTAAGCACATTGAAATTGACTGTCATGTTGTCAAGGAAAAGATACTCTTAGGAGATATTGTTACAAAATTTGTGAAGTCGATTGATCAACTTGAAGATTTCTTCACCAAGTCCCTCACCAGTCCTCGTATGAATTACTTTTGTCACAAGCTCGGTACATATGACTTATATGCACCAGCTTGAGAGGGAGTGTTAGAATAGGAATAGGAAAGAGAATAGTATATAGAATCCTACTTGAAAAAGAATTGTAATATGATGTCAGTAAATAGTGTCTCAATGCAATATATTTCTCTACTATATATATGCCAGATAATCCTTAATATGATCTTAACCCAACCAAATGCTGAAAACAAGGTCCCTATGACGAGTGTTACGATTGTGCATTACTTAGTTGAAGTTTACTATGTGGATGGCTTGCTCTGAATGTGTTCATCATGCGGTAGATGTCTCTAGAGCAAAATAAGTGCATAAGCGAGCAAAATAAGGTAGCTTTATGTGTGGTAAAACAAGCTAAACAAGCATCTGACTACAAACTAACCCTATGTTGGTGATCATAATTGATAATGACTTAATTTTTCATCCAAAAACAGAAATGACATTGGTCTAGTCTTTGCCTATTGTATGCTTGCTCTAAATTTGTTCATCATGTGGAAGATGTTCTAGAGCAAACAAGTGCATGATCTAGCAAGTGAACATAGCTTTATGTGTGGTAAAGCAAATTCATCAAACATCTACAGCAAATTAACCCTATGTTGATGATCATAATTGATAACGACTTGACTTGTTCATCCAAAAAAAGAATGATATCGGTCAAGTGTTTGTCATCATCAAGCATGGATTATGAATAAAGTTTTTCACAAATAACAATATATTTGCTTAATAAAGTTTTTGACACAACATTATGTATACTTATATGAACTGGAACCTTCCGATTGCCTTTCATGCAAAGGGAAATGGATAGGGGTGGGGATGGGGTTGGGGGTGGGGGATATTCAATATGATAAGTTGCAAAACAGCATAGAAGGAGTAGCAGAAATAACTAAATCCTGGAGTAAAACCTTTGCAGTCCCAAAAGCAGGATTCAGGGTAGGAACGGTTGGAGAAGCATCTGAATCTTTGTTGTTAATCTGCATATGAGTATCTTCAACTTTAGCAGTCCCAGGAACATCTCTATTGTTTTCCTGCCACAGAATTTGAATGTTCAAGGCATTGTGGATTGGTGAACACCAGTATTAGACAATTTTCACCAGCTCATAAAATATATTAGTTACCCAATAAATGATCTACTGTTAGCATCGTTTTAAGTTCAAATTCCATGTTGAAATTACATTATAGAGATTGTACATATTACGGAAACAGAAGCAAGTAAATTTGACTTGGAAAGTCGTCGTTTTATTGATCAAGAAAGCTTGCTTATATACATGAAGTCAATAACTGATTGTTGCTAAAAATCTGTTAAACAAGTCTATCGCTAACTAAAATAAAGGAACTGAACTTAAAGATAGCTAACAAAGTTTCAAAAAATAAAAATAGAGTCCAAACTATCTGCAAAACAAATCAGGTAACATTTGTGTGTCCTCAAGAATTGCAGACTCCAAGTTTACTTCTGAAAAACTCAACTTCTTAACATGAAACAACTTTGTAAACAGATCAGCAATTTGATCTTTTAACCTGCTTCTTGCACTTCCCTAGTAAAGTTAATCGGATACTTGCTTGGTTTTCCCATGAAAAATAGATTATGAGAAATGGCTATGGCTGTCTGATTATCCACAAACACTTCTATGCTTTCTTCTTGTTCTAAATCAAGATCTTCCTTAGCCAACAAGCTTGATTTACGGCTGCTGCTGCAGCTATAATTCAGCTTCTGCAGTTGACTGTGCCACAAAATCTTGCTTCTTTGAGCACCATGAAAAACATCCTGAACCAAGGCTAAAACAATAACCTGAAGTGTTTTTCATGTCATCAACTGACCCTCCCCAATCACTATCAGAATAACCTTACAATTTGAAATTCTGACTTTTACAGAACTTAACACCATAGTCCAAAGTTCCTTTGACATACGTTATCACTTTTTGGGAATCTTTCATGTGCATTTCACTTGCACAATTCAAACATCCGGACAAGACACTTAATGCTTGCAGAATGTCAGGTCTTGTGGCAGTGGGATACATGAGACGTCCGATCACACTTCTATAACTTGCCTTATCAACCTTGAAACTGCCATCATCCTTAATCAACTTCTCTTTTTGATTCATTGAAGGTGTTCATAGATTTGCAGTCTTTCATTTTGAACTTCTTAATTATCTCCCTTGCATACTTCTTTTGGACACGAACACTTCATTTTGAGTTTGATGAATCTGCATTCCAAGAAAGTAAGACATTTCTCCCAAGTCTGTCAGCTCGAATGTTTTTTTTTCATTTCTTCCTTGAATTCCTCTATCAATTGAAGGTTGTTCCCTGTTACAAGAAGATCATCAACATAAAGTGATAGAACCACAATATCAGAATCTCCTTTTTCAATTAACAGAGTTGATTCACTTAGGCTGTTCTTAAAACCTAAGCCTTGCAAATGCATGTAACAAGCCCTTGGAGCCTGTTTAAAACCATAAAGGGCTTTCTTCAATAGATAAGACTTTATCTTCTAGTCCCTTTACATAAAAACCTTGAGGTTGCTCCACATAAATTTTCTCATGTAGAAAACCCATTTAAAAAGCTGACTTGACATCTAATGAAAGATTTTCCAACCTTTTTGAGAAGCAACAGTTAACAACAGTCTTATAGTATCAAGTCGAGCAACTGGAGCAAATATTTCTGAATAATCAACTCCAGAATTTTGTGAATAACCTTTTACAACAAGTCTTGCCTTGAGCTTGTTAACGGAACCATCGGCATTCAATTTTGTGCAGTAAACCCACTTCACACCAATGACCTTCCCATCTTGAGGCTTTTCCACTAGTTGTGAGGTCTTTTTCTTGTCGATCATTGCAAGCTCATCCTCCAGTGCAGCTTGCCACTTGGGATCTGAAATGGCTTCTTCAAATCCAGAAGGCTTTAAAATGGCAACATTGCATCTCTGGTATATGTCAAAGAGCAACCTCTTCCTCCCAAGATTGAGCATCAATTACCTCATCATAATCTGATAAATTCTTTATAATCTGCTTCTGGCTAACTTCCTCCCAGTCCCATTGCTCATTCTCCAAAAAATACATATTTGCTTACCATAATTTTTCCAATATGAGGCTGAAAAGTTCTGTAAGTTTTAGAGATTGTACTGTAACCAATAAATACTCCAGGTTCATCTTTCTTGTCTAACTAGTCCCTCTTAACTTGTGGAATATGAGAGAAACACAAACTACTTAAAATTTTTAAGTTTTTTTTAAGGACGATATAATCGCACCATACCTCAAAAGCAAGGGCGGATCTAAGTGGGAGGTAGAGGGTTCAATTTGAACCTCCCTTGAATTTTATTAGGAGGTTCTTGTTTGTGTGAGGCTAAATCTCGAACTTCTAAACCTCCCTTGAATTTTGGCAGAGTGACTATCCCATTTAATTAAGTGAAATTTGTGAGTGCCGTTGTTCCTTTCTCAAAGAAAGTCCCTCTTGATTTTGTGTAGCTGCTTTAGAACCTTGTTGGGGATAGGGAGCAGGTCAAGAACACTGTTAATGAGAGTCGGACTTCAACACAGACAGATATTGCAATTGCCATTGCCAGGAAGCTAGTCTATTCAAATTTCTCGATGATACCATTCAACACCTCACAATTCTTGTACCCACACCCAAAGGTAAGCCAAGTAAGTGGGAGGAAAAATCCCAATGCAACAACCTGTAATACTTGTAAGTTCCTCTATGTTAGACACATGGTTGACATGGTATATAATACTTTTTAGCACATTGAAATGTAGTCCTGAGAGAGCTCAGCACCTCGACTAATTCCACAGGAAACCTATCCCCCTCCACTAGCAACAGGTACCAGGTCACTCTATCCACCAATGCTAGAATAGATAGGAAGAAATCACTAAGCTTTTGTCTCTGGTATGAGATCTCATGATTCTGAACCCATTGACCACTAGGCCACACTCTTCGTCATCATATAAAAATTCATTACAATCCTCTTTATCTGTTGCATCTCCTCACACCAGTTTAACTTTTAGATGCTAAGTGCTAGAATACAAATTTCGCTTATTAAAGAGAGTACTTGAATATTATTAAAATAACTGGTAGAATCAATCATTTATAACGAATTATGACAAGAGGACAGTGAATTGGTCCATGCTTTGCATTAAGATAATTAAATGCTATAATACTTTCCAACAGTTTAAAGTGACAACCTTGGCAAGAATTGTCCGAACTTCAGCCATCTTTTGAGAACTACTTGATACAGATTGGATTACAGGGCCAGATTTAATCGTCTTTCCAGATTTTTGAGCCCTTTGTACAGAAACATCTGTTGCTCCTGATACTCTTTTAAGAATCTCCTACAAGGTTGATTAAATTGAGAACCAAATAATCTGTGATCAATGCATAGAAAAACATAAAAAATGTCAAGAGTTTAAACAGCCTCTAAAAGGGACCAAGAGATCTTTCAAGAGATGAAGCTCCAGAAGATACACAAATGTATCATGGTGCAATCAAGGAACACTAAACATAGATCTTCAGTGCATGCAAAAAGAACTTTATCAGTTAATTTGCATAAGTTCCTTCCTCCCACAACATATATGCACAAACAGCTCCATTTCTCATTAACCAATTATCATGATAAGCCTACATGGAGCAGACATTTTGTCTTGTAAAACAGGAATTACATTATTTCAATAGGTGAATTGCTAGCGGAAGTATAGTATAGCTGTTATTTCAATTGTATCACCAGTGCTTTTCCTCATTTCATCACGGGAAATATTGTGCAAGACACTTCAAAGGACTAGTACCATCTCACAGACCTAGAAGTCATGCCAAAGTATCTCCAAGAAAGAAATCATTGCAGATTATTATAATGCAAACTCTTTTTAAGGAAAACAAAAAAGAGATTGCATCTAAACTAAATAGAGTGATCACCTTCTCATACAGAGCCTTAACTTCTCCATACTGCTTCTTGATCTCTGGGTTCTGTGGTTCCAACCTCAACGCAAATTCAGTATCTGTGCTGCTACAGTTGCATTAGACAGGAAACCTGGATATAACAGTTTTCCGTATGCTCACATTTTAAGATTAAACTATACCTTCAATTGATTCTTTCAATTTCCCAAGTTCTTTCCTAGAAGTTGAACGGCGAGAATAAGCTTTAATGTAACGATCATCCAGATTCAAGGCCTCTGTGCAGTCGTTCTCTGCCTCTTGAAACCTAAATACATGCAGAGATATACATAGAGGTACGACAGTTACTAATTTTCAAGCCTTTACTATACTTCACCTAAAAGAAAATGAAGTGCATTAAACTTGCCTTTTGATTTTAAGATAAGCCATCGCTCTATTGGCATAAGAGACTGCAGTTGGTGAAAGTGCAATGCTTCTAGAATAGCAATCAATGGCTTCATTGAATTTTTTCTGCTTAAAGCACTCATTACCCTAGGAAACAGCATATAATGCAGATTACCAGCTATAATGACCAAGCTTTGCATTTTCAAAAAAAGCACAATTAATTTGAAGGATCTAACGTACCAGCTCTTTCTCTGAATTGGCATTGATGTTGCTCTCTTCCGATATCAGTTCACTTGATAGATGGCTAATTGGATTGTAATTTTTAGAATAATTATATGGACCAGCTGCACTTCTGATCGAGGTAGATTTGCCAACTCGTGTCCCATTAACTTGAGGACTAGTAAGAAGTTCACTAGTACGGCTCCAGTCTTCTCTCTGTGCAAGGTTATTAGGAGAAATGGGAAACGTTTTAATACTGACAAGTCAACACATACAAAATCATTTATAAATAACCCACAGCACTAATCCACATGGCTGAAGTATGTGTGATGTAACCTCTTAGCCACATGGCTGAGAAATTTATAAATGGCTAGACACTAAAATCAACGCAATTTCCACAATTATTCAGCTATTGACAGAAAATTTAGAAAAACTCTTAAACAAAGTTAAGCTAACAACAGCAAATATCAGAATCATTATCACAAATAAAAGGTGTTTCTCTAAGGCATTCCAGGTATCACTCAAAATCCCTTAGAAGTGCCACATAAACATATGAAAGTTGTCTCAGAACATAGGGGAAAGCAAAATGACACGTCAAAGAAAAGTGAATTTCCAAATTCAATGATGGAGTTAGGATTTTCACTAAGGCTATACGAAGTACAAAAAAAGTAAACATAGCAAGAAGTGGAGAGAATTTAACATCTGCTATATATACATAAAAAATAATTGACATAGCTCCTCAGGTGTCGCCAATGCACAATTCTAATTAACTAAAGCATCATTTAGCACAGTATATATGAAGATGTATGTTTTATGAAATAAGTGATTACCAACGTCTCTTTGCCACGAGCCTGAGATTTCATCTTTTTGTCTTTACCCTTCAATGATAGTTCCCAATCTTGCAAGTTATTCAAGAGCCCCTGCATGTCCTGGTCAGCCAAAAAATGTCAGTAAAACCGAATATCAAGCAAAGTAATCGTTAAAATTACAGACATGGTACGCCTCAAACATTTTAAGAAAGGTAAAGAGAAAGAGATATAGGTAACAAAATACCTGAAATTGATCGCGAGAGTGCTTGCTTGGAACCTTCGCCATTGGCGTCGAGCTTGAGGGTTTTTTTGGCTTTCGCTAGGGGTTCTGGGATAGTCTGGTTCAATTTACGAATGACTACTGTTTATTTCAACCTTTCTTCTTTTAAAATAAAAAAGTAAATAAAGTAAGTGTAGTGAAAAATGAGTAGAGGGTGTCCAGCATAACAAGTGTTGAAATTTAAATAAAACTAAAAATTTAAGACATAAATTAAAAAATGTGATAACTTTGACTAGTCAAAATCAAAGCTTTTACTCTGTCCCTAAATACTTGTTCACTTTTGAATTGATACCATAATTAAGAAAATAATAATTGACATAGTGAGTTTATTATTTTATCTCTATTAATTATGAATTGGATGAATTAAAAAATTAAGATTTTCAAGAAGTTCTACCTTTTTCAAAGTAATTAATTGGGGATATAACAGGTAAAAAAAATTGTTTTTTTCTTGATTTGTCAAAATGGAAAAGTAAAAAGGGGCAAGTAAAAAAAGAAAATTGGACAAACAATTAGGGACAAAGGGAGTACTAATTAGGAATTAAGTAGGGGGTAAAATGTACTTCTAAAATTTTTTAGGGATCGTTTGGTAGAGTGTATAAAAATAATGTTAAATAGAATGTCTTAGTTATGCTTGCATTAATTATACATAAATTATATTTATGCATTGTTTGGTATGATGCATTAAAAATAGTATGTATTGCATAAAAAAATTATTTACAAAGACACGCTCCACTATTATGGTGGAAAAGATGTAAAAAGAAGGTTTTGAGGGGTAATTGGATCTTTGATTGAGTTAATGCATGCATTAAAACCATTACATTATTAATACCTAGAAATTCATGGTGTTAGTAATGCACACCTTAATACACAATAGAGTGTATAACTAATGCAAACATTAATTATACATAGATTAAAAAAAATACTAGTAATATACAAAGTTTAATGTGTGTATTATTTTTCCTAATGCACTCTACATAACGAGCACTTAAAACTTTATTAAAATACAAAATAATCCAATCCTTCCCCCAAAGGTTCAAATTTATTCTCTTTCGTCTTCTTAGAAAGTAAAATTTTCTGGCCTCTCTTCATCTTCTTCTCTTCTCCATTTTTTCTTCTTTGTACTCGCATTGTCCTCCTCCTTTTCGTCCCTATCGTCTTGTTCCTCTCACTGCATGAGTGGTTTCAACATTTTTCAAAAGTAAAGTACTTTTTCTTTCTCTCGTAGTTAAGGTTTCAATATTTCTTATGAAAATGATGATTTAGGTTAAAGAAGACAAAAAAAAAAAGTATATAGATTTCACAAATTTTGTCATTGAATGCCCTAATAAATATGTTTTTGGATTATTCTTGTTGTGGTGTGCTTTTAAATATGTTGTTGTTATTTGGTTGTTGTCGTTATACTCTTCGTGAAAAAATATGTTGTTATTGAAGATGTTTTACTCTTTGTGAGAAAAAAATATGTTCTTGTAATTAATGGTCGATTGATGTTGATGGTTGGTTCCTCAGATTTACTGTAAATAAATAAAGCATTTGTTAAAGTACTTACAACAACTCTTGAAATACTTACATCAACTGCTAAACTTTCTGAAACAATTGAATGAATCACTTGCTAAAGTTTCTACAACAATTGAAGATTTTCTTGGGTTATTCATTTAGTGATGTGTTCTTATATATGTTGTTCTTGATAATTGTTGTACTCTTTGTAATAAATTAAAAAATATGTTCTTGTGATTGGTGTTGGTGTTTGGTTGGTATTCTGATGTTAAGCTTGAAAAATATGCATATTTTCTTGGGTTGTTCATTTAGTGATGTGTTCTTAAATATGTTGTTTTTCATTGTTGTTGCACTCTTTGTGAGAAAAAAAATGTTCTTGTGATTGGTGTTGGTGTTGTTGTTTGGTTGGTATTCTAGTATTATATTTGAAAAGTATGCATATGTTGTAACAATCTGATAACTTGTGGTGGATAGATGAAGTAGTTGTTGAAGTTGCTATAACAAATCTGCTAAATTACCAAAATATGTACAGCAACTGCTTAAGTCTATGGTTCAACTGAGGTTTTTTTATAGCAATTTCAGCATTTGTTGCGACAGTTGCTTCATCAACTTCAACAATTGCTTCATTTTCCTCTTTATTTATAATGATTGATTAAATTAGGAGACTATTTCTATTTTGTCTTTGGTGTGTATATTAAATGGCTCGAACTAAAAGAAAAAAAAATACTATAAATGATATTCCTACTATAACTTTAGAAAGAAAGCAAATTAGTAGACAAAGAGAAGCTAAAGAACAACAAAATAAGAACATTAATGAAACACAATTAATAAATCTTGCTGCGCATGCCATTATTGAGAGTGAGGCAACATCAAGTTGTAGGCAACTGGATAAGGCTTTAGAGCAGTTTAAAGAAAAAGAATCTGAAAGAAGAAATGATTCTTCCAAAGATGATTGTGATGTTGCTGATACAATTCAAATAATACTGAAAATAATGGAGAAGCTTCACAAGACAAGGATAGATAAAATGGGGTCCAATTAAAAAAACGTCATAATAAACTTGTACCGGAATCTCCACCCGCCAGTCCTTGTGTCACTAGTCCTTCAACTGTCATTCCTTCTATCGCTAGGCCTTAAATTGTCGATCCTTCAGCTGCCGATCCTTCTATCGCTAGTCCTTCAGTTGCCAATCTTTCTGTTGTCGATCCTTCAGCCGAATCTGTCAAGCTTATTGGGTATTTATTTTATGACTTTGAGACACCTATGGATACTCATACAGATATAATGGATGATATTCTAGTAAGATTATAAATGGGGAAACCGTTTAATGATTTTAGAAAAATACTGAAGAAACAAGATTTGAAAAAAATTCTTTAGGTCTACGATTTTCAAAAAAATATTTAGACCTGGATGAAAGTATGAATAGTCGATTTTAAATGAAGTTGGTTATTGCATCCAAATGCACACGCAAGTGTACGCAGCCGTGCATTTGTAATTTAAAGCAAGTGTATCCCGAAAGGTTGATATTTGATTAAATTATCGATTATTCAAAGTAATTAAACTAACTAATATGATTCACATTTGAGTTGGAGTTAATATAATGACTTAGGAAATTTCAGGGCTACAACCTACTTTGAATTCATGCATACGATTCCTTTAATGGACTTTAATTGGTTATCAAATCAATGATTTATAGGGTTAAATGTATGATCATGGTCTCCCGACCTATAATCGCCTACTGTAATTATCAGTCTAACTACATCGTTGAGCGGGGATAGACTGAACCAATTACTAAGCATTATGTTTTCACCATGTTTATCAACCAAGCAAGATCTCAAGGCATATCCCTATCCTAGATACAAATCAACCCTAATTCTGGAGAAGATCATGCTCCTTTTGTCCCACGTTCTATCCTCATATTCCTCTCCCGAGTTCAATTCGGACAACAAGTTTATTTTAATGATGGCCAATCACGAATTATTAAATCAAGGACAAAAAGAGCAATTTTATGCAATAACCAATTCCAATCCATCAAATTCAATAATATACAATCATCTTGTAGCCACAACCCTAGAATAAAGAATTTAACTACTCATAATGTGATTCTCAATCTTCAAGTATTTAATAATCATAAGAGAAATCGATGAAAGTAAAGAGTAGAAATGAACCCTAAAATTAAAGAAAATAAGTCTCTAGGTTGTCGCTCTCCAAAATCCATAAAAAGAATGGTTAAAATAATAAAATTCAAGTCTATTTATAGTTTGAGAATAGTCTGCAGAAAATTAGGCCCCATGTCCGCGATGTGCAGGTGCTTGCGAATTCAAATTTTCTTGAACTCTTCCTCTCTACGACGCGGAGAGAATAGATACACAGTCCTCTGTCTCTGTATCATCAATGTAGGAATAAATAATTTCGCAGAGAGGAGACAGAGCATAGAGTTTTTTCTCACTTTGAACTTTCTTTTATTCTTTGACACTTTATCGTTTGTGTTTTCGTGCTTGGACCAATCTTCACTTTACATACTGCCGCTTTTGTGCCATTTTTTCTGTTGTTTCCCAACCACAATTAATAATCACATTGGTTACTCAGAATGGAATAACATGACTCAAACACTATCAATAACACAAGAATTTTTCCTCAAAGCATGAGTGTTATTTGGCTCTTAGTCATAGAAATATGCCTAAGATCAGCTTTGTTCGTCCTCGAACAATTCATATGCCTGCAACCCAGACCTAGACTCACCACAAATAGCATTTGTGCTTCACCTACTTACTTTATCTTTTTATCAAGTCATAATAAGCATGTTTGCATTCACATTTAGCCTTGGCCATTATATAGACACCACATGACTTCTAGTATTGACTCAACAACTTTTAGCAACTTAAACATTAATGCTTAAACATTAATGCTTCATGCAAGCCATCATATGTCACCCTTCACCAAACAAGTGCCCTCACAAGAAAAAATAGTCCAAATTCTCAACTTAAAAGATTTAGTATAAAGTATGGACTTCGTATAAAAGAGCAACTCTAACACTCACAAAAAACAATTCACATGTATGCACCCAGAACCAAAGGCTTGCCCATTATGTATATCTCCACTAATTAAGCATGCTTTGAAAAGAATCAAATAAGACTTTCACGGGTTGTAATGTAGGCTAGGGGACGGGTAGGAGATTATATAATAGTGATTTACACTTTCCTAAGCACTGTACACATTTTAAACTTCATCACCTCTTTATTTCCTTCTCCTTAACACTCTTGTCACACTCTTGTCACAAGTAACTCACATCATTTAAAGAATGCCCCAAACATCATTATTATGTTTGCTTTGTTTTTGTCTTTCTCTCTCTCTCTCATATTTATCTTTTATGCATTTATGTGGCTCATTTTTCAATGTGCGCCTTTTCATCACCTTGCAGCTATCATTCGTCTCATTTTTGTCACTACACCATCTATTGACTTTTAATTCTACCAATTCCAATCAATCTATGCTATAGTGCCTAGGCAAGTAGGGTGCAAACAACTAGGAATTCAACAAAAGAGTCAAGGTGAAAATAAGGCTACCAACAAAAGGCTACAGGCTCAAAGGGGCTACTAGTGATAGTATATTTGATAAGGCTGAAACTTCTAAACATATCGAAGAAGGCCTATTATCATCTCCTAAACACAACAATACTTTTGATTTCGTTTCAACAACATGCAGGACAAATTCTAGACTAAGATGCAAAATATGAAATACACAATGTCTCACCACATATGACACAAGTTCAATTCAGGTAAGCTTTCTCATAAAGCACAATAATCAGCTAATGCAAAAGTTCAAATTAAGGGAAACTTTCTTGAATTTGATGTTTGCTTGGAGGAACACCACAAGTGCAGCTCTCACTTGGTTTTTCGCCCTCTTGGCTAAAAATCCCTTAGTCGAGAAAAAAATTAAAGAAGAGAGTAAACAACAATTGCACGTAAAAGAAGGCGAAAACCTCAAGTTTTTCACCAAAAAAAAAATCAAGAAAATTGATTTATTTACATGGTGCTTTGTGTGAAACTCTTAGGTTCTTTCCATCAGTTTCTTTGGAGCACAAAGTTCCACCTGATCATGACATCCTTCCAAGTGGTTACCGTGTTAGTCCAAAAACAAGAATGATTCTACCATTCTACACAATGGGGAGAATGGAGACTTTGTGGGGGAAAGATTGTCTAGAGTTCAAGCCACATAGATAGATTTCTGAATGTGGAGGGATCAAACATGAGCCATCTTTCAAATTTCCAGCATTTAACGCAGGTCCAACGACTTGTTTAGGGAAATAAATGGCATTTATTCAGATGAAAATTGTGGCAGATACCATCATACACAATTACAATATCCACATTGTGGAACCAGAAAATGTTTATCCTACTATAATTATCATGCAAGTGAAAAATGGTCTAATGGTTAAAGGTTGTCAAAAAGGTACAACACATGTATTTATATATATATATATATATATATATATATATATATATATATATATATATATATATATATATATATATATGGTCTTATGTATGTAAATCTTTAGCTCTTTTAAGAAAAGAATTCAAAGAAAATCGTTCAGTTTCTAATTCAAATGTTTGATTACATGTTTTAGAACATGATACAAGACCCTTTACTTCTTACTTTTTTTAGTCAATTTGGTTCAAAAATTTTGTCTTGATTTTAGTCATCTAGTTTTGGTAGAGACGAGCCACCAAATTGCTAAATTTGTGATTGAGTTTCTTTGACACAGACAAAGCAAGTGTTAAGAGAGACTAATATGATGAAAAAAGTAGTATTAAATTAAGATCAAAGAGTGTTTGCAACAAATTTCCTTAAGCGCTGAAAATTGACTACAAGCAAAATAACTAAAAGAAAATGTTATTTTTATTGATGAATCGTTGTGAGTACAGTTCTGTTGTTCTCTTGATTCTCTCTCCTAAGTTTCTCCAAGATTCGAGGGCCTTCAGTGGCGTACTTCTCGAATTGTTGGATGATGTAGACCTCCTTGAGATGTTGTTGATCTCCGGGAACGTTGGAAAGTGCTTTGTCGTTTCAAGTCGATCTCCAGGAAGAACTCCGTTGATCACTCCTTCAAAGAACTATGTAGTTGATGTAGCTTTCTCCAATTGCAGAATGCTTGTTGAAGAGTTTTCTTAATCCCCTTAGAATGTCATGTCCATCCCCTATTTATAGTTGTAGGGGATGGACAAGGTTGCATATGATTGGCCAAAGGATGTCATTTTTACACTTATCATGTTGTGATTGGTTCTTGCATTTGACTAGGACTACCACCTCATTTGGACATGTGGCTTCACCTACTTATCATGTTGTGATTGGTTCTTGCATTTGACTAGGACTACCACCTCATTTGGACATGTGGCTTCACCTTGTTGGTCTTGGATGCCAAGTCATTGTGACACGTGGCATGAGTTTGGGCTTCAAGGTGAAATGGACCTTGAATTTGAATATAATAAAATGACTTTATTTATTTGTAAAGCCCAAATTAATCATTCAGCCCAAATGAGTATGGATTTTATTCAAATTTTGTATGAATTTTAATCCAATAAAATTTATATGTCTACAAATGCCCCTTACTTTGAGACTTGTCGACGTGCAGGCTTGACGAAGTTTGGCGACAAGACTTGAAGTACTCATGAATGTGTTTTCATTTTTTCGAAACTTCTCTACATGTAGGCTTGACGAATTTGACGACTAGTGTTGACATCTTCGTGAATGCATTTTCATTTTTTGAGACTTCTCTACGTGTAGGCTTGCCGAATTTGACGACTAGAGTTGAAGTCTTCATGAATGCATTGTTGAGACTTCAAGAGTATTTGTTTCTTGTCGTCGTATTCTATCTAGGCCACTACACATGATTTGCTTGTAGTGATCTCAATTTTTTAAAACATTCTTGCTCGACAACCACGTGAACCCTCTATATTGATTTCAAATAGATGGGTCTAGTGAGTACATTATTTTTCTGTCTGATCTTCCTTGCAAGGTGTGAGAAAAAATAAGAAGAAGATTGGTTGGATTTTTGATACAAATAAAAAGAATATCAGCTTTCCTTCATCCAAATCAATGAAGATATTCTTCTTCCCTTAACTCTTTGGTTCATCCTTCCATATTGGTGTGGCTTCAAAATGGACATGGAATATCTCAACCCAAATCAGATTTTCATTTTCCAAATTCACCTTATTATGCCTTGTGGAAGGATTAGAAATCTCTCTCAAAAATCCCTATATAATCCCCTCCAATGCATAAAGAATTTCATCACACAAAATTCTAGACGCTGCAAAAAAAAAAAGTTATCCAAGTGTATTTAACTCTTCAGTTGCGACTTCGCTTGTTTTTTTTTTATCAAATCAATAGACATAGCCTCCCTCATATCTCGAAAGAAACTTCAAGTAAAGTACTCTTGCTACTTTCTCAGGTAGCTTAGAATCTTGTTTAGCAGTAACCCGTTTTGATGGTTCAGCTTTGCGCGCCTGTAGTGTAAAATTCATATCTAATTGTAGAAAAATCGAAATTGCAAGATTTTTTATTTTTCTGAAACTAGAATCACAGGGCTATAACATAGAAAAAAGATTGCAGCCAAACTTTTATTCCATTGCTACAGTTTTTATCTTCAATGTTGAACCTGCTTCTGATTGACAGATTTGCGCGCCCGTAGTATAAAATTCATTTCTAATTGTAGAAAAATCAAAATCGCAAGCCGTTTGTTTTTTCCGAAACTAGAAACATGGCACTACGACATATAAAATATTTATAGCCAAATTCCTTTCCAATTGCTACAGTTTTAATTTTCAAGGTTGAACTTATTTCTGATGGTGAGATCTTTTTGTCTTTTGATTACTCTAATTGTGTTTTCGCCAATGTAACCTCCTCCTTTTTTTTTTCAGTGCCACATTATGCAATCTTGATTTCCAGCAGTGACAATGGACTTTAGTGATCGAGATGCGCCATACCCTTGCCTTGAAATCGTGGAGAACAAGCAACATTCGCGCGCCAAAGTTCTCATCTTGAAAGTTCATCCTCCGGTGATCGGCGCCTTCCCACTTGTTAGAAAGATGCTGGACACTTCTCATCATCTCCTAGAGTGGTCGTCAACAGAAACGAAGGAGACAATTTCTCCGGCAATGTCACAACTGAAAAAGTTCTCCTCTTGAGGTCTTCCACTCATCAAAATGTTGTTGTTGCCGTCCCTCCTCGTCGTGATGAACTTCTTAGCAGTTGGCGTATTCCTTCTTCTGGGTTTGGTGAGGTTCGCTATATGTCTGGCTATTGGGAGTGGGTAGAGGATGTGCTTGCCCGCTGCAAGGAGACTTTGGATAACATCTTAGTAGTTGGCGTATTCCTTCTTCTGGGTTTGGTGAGGTTCTCTATACGTTTGGCTATTGGGAGTGGGTAGAGGATGTGCTTGCTCGCTGCAAGGAGACTTTGGATAACATCAAGACTTATGATGCTATCTTTGCTTCAATGTTCACATACGACCACAACGAAAGTGTTCTCCAGGCCTTTTGCGAGAATTGGCGTCCATCCACCAATACGGTCTCTACCTTCGTCGGAGAGTTATCTATTTCTTTATGGGATTTGAGAACCATTGGAGGTCTTCCTATTCATGGTTCCTTTTATGATGAAGTTATACCCTCGGCTAAGGAGTTGACACATGTAGATGATCAAAGGAAGTCTTTTCTCCCTAGAAGCTGCTCCTTCTTGTTTTCAGCGTTCTACCGACTTACCAAAGGTGCCATCGACGAAGTCTCTTTTCGAGAATGAAAAAAGTTTTGGTTTAGGGGGCCGAGAAAATATGCTGAGCCTTCACCAAGGATGTCCAAGAATCGTACAAAACCAAGGATGAATCATGATCCTTTTGGAAATATTGACATGAGTTTTTTGCCTCGAACCGAAGAAGAGAATGCTCCTTTTGTCAAGCTAGGCGTAGAAGAATCATTTAGAGATGAGACTTATCTGACAGTTTTTCTCGCATGTTGGCTTTGCAAGTTTGTTCTTCCTAATAAGAAAGCTGATTGAATTCGTGCTAGTGTCTTCAAAGTGGCAAGCTTGATGGATCATGGAGAAATATTTTCTTTGGCGGTTCCGGTCTTAGCAAGCATCTATCGCGGCCTCAGGGATATATCCACTTTTTCAAACTTGAGTGCTTGCAATGCATTACTTCCCCTCCATTATGTATATGGATGGATAGGTGAGTATTTTGAGACCTACTTCCGTATTACCCGTCCTCAACGAGGTGTGCGAATGTGGCTTTCTGGAGAAAAGATGGTGAAACATTTTGACCTTGTTGACGCTCGCAAGTTATTCCAACAAGTGAATGTGCACAACCTCCACAATTTGGCCATGCTACAAGGAAAGGAGTTGCATATTAATGATAGTGGAAAATTGTCCAATTCCTGGAGCGATTTCCTTATAGACCTTCGTTCAAGTTTTGTCACTTTGAGCCTGGATGATGAACTGATTGTGGAGCCTTATAGCCCTAACCGATTCAGTCGACAATTTGGATATTGTCAAGACGTTCCTGGTGCACTCATACAGCACCATTATGATGGTTCACTACTAGCTTTGGTGCAACTATGGGATTCATGTGTTCATCTTGGGAGCTCTTCGAAGATCATCATACCAATGCATCCATCCAATAAGGGGTCTTTAATGACTCGTGAGTATTCAGATTGGTGGCCATCCCATCGAGAGATTTTGCTGAGACGAAGTACCCACATTATTTTGAGAGGTCCAAAAAAAGATGATGTTTCTTTACCAACCAAAGGAGAACAACTTCAAGAAAAGCTTCCTCACTCTTTAAAGTCCAAGGTGACACCAAATATCCCTCCGCAATCTGTCAGAGTTGTTTCCAAGTCTAAAAGTTCGAAGGGCAAGGCTACACATGTGGATAACGGAGTTAAGGGTCCTTTACAGGCTCCCAAGGCTGCCAACATCACTAATAAAGAGGTGATCGACGTAACTCTCAAAAGGAAGAAACCTTCCAGCTCATCGGATAAAGGTGTTGTAAAGTCACTTGGCATTGCACCATCTTGTAGCAACATGCCAAAACGTCTATTTCACTCCATGAGATTGACATTAGTACTAGTGCAGCCTCTAGCTCCAATGAGAGCAATGTTAGCCAAGAGCTACATTGGAAGTGTTTGAAGAAAAAGCCTAAGGACTTGAACACTCAACAATGCGAGTTCGCCGAATTGGATTCCATTAGTATTGATACTGCGATCTTTGAAGATGGTGCTACTGATTCTACAATGCCCTTGACAGAATTGGCACATCAGGTAAAAGTCACCTCTTGAGTATTTCTCTAAACTTGCCTCCCCCTTTTTTTAATCATTAGCTATTAAATCTATTTTTTTTAATCATCCAGTTGGGTCTTGGGGATCCCTAGCGATGTAGATGTATTTGAAGATTGTATCACAAGCTCGAACTCCCTCAATGTGGCGAAGAGTTCTCACCTCCCTCTTGTTGAAGTTAAGAGTCAAGTTGCAAATGAGATTCAACTAACAAAGTCGATGGCCCCTTTTTCTGAAAAGGTTGAAACTTCTCAAAATATCTCAACTACTAATGCGGAGGTTGTTGAAACTTCTCAAATTGGATGTTCAGATGTTTCTAGGGATTTGGTCTGCCCTTTGCTGAGAATTGCCTCTAATTTTGAACCACAAAAGACTATTTCCAGCTTCAAATTAGCTTACATTTCTGGAATGTGGCGTACCTTATTTGAGTGTATTACTCAATTCTCTGTTGAATCTTCAGAGAACCTCAAAGAGTTGGAGGCAAGTGTTGCCTTGATTCTTAAAGGGCTTCGAGAAGTTAACATCATCAACCTTTCTCCTTTAGAGGTTCTTCTTGAAATTTTTTTCAAGAAACATAGAGATTACGATGTTGCAAGGCTGTCCACTTCTCAAAAGATAACAAGGTATTCTCATCAAGAGTTGCTTTCTGTTGCACAACAATGTCTTGATACCGCAAATGAGGAGAGAATCAATATGGACAAACAGTTGGAAGAACTTCAAAAGGTCCTTAAGAGCTGAAAAATAGCTAAAAGAGTGGACTTCAAAGAAGAAGAAAACCATCTCAATTATTGAAGATCATCAAAAGAGGCTGTCTAAAAATCAAGAGACTATCACTAACCTTGAAGATGGAATTCATGCCATCGAGAAAATCATTCCCTTGTCGGAAACAGAAATAAAAGAACTAGCTAAGCTAAAGGAGGAGGCTGAGACAAGTCGTCACCAAATCCTTAGTCATGAGCTTTTTCCTTAGTCTTCTTCCTGCATAAGGACATTCTCTTTCATTTTCTTGTTCTATTGTGTGTTTTCTTTTGTCTTGTTTGTTTTCTGGAATATTGCTATGATGTAGGGACAATCCTTATTGAATGAATAAAAGTGTTGTCTTTTTTCTTCTCAAATGCCTTCTTTTATTTCTCTATTTCAAATGCTTGTCGTGTGATTTGTAACTTGCTCTATATGCCGGACAACTTTCCCCAAGATTTCAGCTTTGAGCTCTTATGTTTGAAATTCAGTAACTTGTAGTAGGAACATTCAAATAGCGAGTGTGTCATTTCATTGGAAAGATAACTCACACCAATACAATATATGTGAAACTCATGACCGAAAGATTTCCACGTTAGTACGGCTATTATTCCAAAATTAGCTCGAATGCTGCCTTGACCAACTTTTCAGCTTTGAGCACCTGCAGTAGGAAACCAATAACTCGATGTGGGAGCATCGAAATAACATGATTCTTCTTTCATTGGAAGCATAACTCATAGAAATACAATACATGTAAAAATTATGGCTAAAAGATCTCCAGATTAGTACAGATGTATTTTTAAAGTCAGCTTAAATTCTGCCTCGCTCAACTCTTCAGCTTTGAGCGACATTGGGAGAAAATCAATAACTCGGCGTAGGAGCCTCGAAATGATGTGATTCTTGTTCCGTTGGAAGCATAACTCATAGAGGTACAACATATATAAAAATCACGGCCTAAATCTTTCGAGATTAGTACAGATATATTTTCAAAGTTAACTCGAATTCTGTCTCCCTGAATTCTTCACCTTTGAGCAATTTTGGTAGAAAATCAATAACTCGGCGTAGGTGCCTTGAAATGATGCGATTCTTGTTCCGTTGGAAGCATAACTCATAGACGTACAACATATGTAAAAATCACAGCCAAAAGATTTCCAGGTTAGCACAGATATATTTTCAAAGTCAGCTCAAATTCTGCCTTGCTAAACTCTTCAGCTTTGAACAACTTTGGGAGAAAGTCAATAACACGGCGTAGGAGCCTCAAAATGATGCGATCCTTGTTCTGTTGGAAGCATAACTTATAGAAATACAACATGTCTAAAAATCATGGTCAAAAGATCTCCAGATTTATACAGATATATTTTCCAAGTTAGCTTGAATTCTGAAACTATGTGATTCTTATTTCATTGTGAGGAGCACATCTTCGGTGTGAAATCCAAAATTCGTTGTAAGAGTGGTGAAACTATGAGCTTCTTATTTCATTGTGACGAACGCATCAAGAAAATCACTATTTATAGAAGTTACAACAAAATTCATTCCAAATTGATGAGAATAAATTTTTCAAGTTGACTATACGCCCAGAATGCCATTTCCTCAACTTTGTGCGCTCTTGACAACAACAAAAAATTGTCTCTTGAACTTGGAGTGTTTGCATCATGATCTTTGCGGCTATACCATTTCAACATAGAGCTTTGATCCGAAGGGTATCCCGATTTGATGTTGTACGTAAAGATGCCCCTAATTTTGAGTAACTTACTGAAGCATCAGTGAATTACACAAAATTATCTCCACCGTAAGCAAAAAGCTCAAGTAGAATCGCAAGTCGCTTGATCCAATGCCAATGAATTCCTCAGCCTGTCGCATATCAACAATTCAAATCAAAATTCCTTTGAATTGATCAGATTAATACCTAAAGTTGACTTCTAAATTTAGCATGTTTGATATGCAACTTTGAACGATCATAATAGAAGATCAATTACTTGATGTAGGGGTCTCAGTATTACGAGCTTCTTCTTTTGTTGCAGAGAGGGATTCAAGAACTTCAATGTGTGTAACAACGATGATCAAGATCTTTATGAATTCCCACTACTAGGCCTTTGAAATGCTCAGATCAATTCCAAAATATGATGATTATTTTTTTTTCCAGCTTTGAGTGGCCGTGGTAGAAAATTCACAATTTAACGAAGAAATGTCTGAATCACGAGCCGATTTTTATGTTGCGAAGTAGGCTCCAAAAGTCTTCTCCTTTGCTCATTTGTGACGCATTTGAACTCATGTGCTAGCTACATAGAATTTAAAGAGCTAGTGTGATGATCACGCAAGGCCACCAAACCCCCTTTTTTTTTTACTCATTTAGCTGAGCTTAGAGTGATTACTCCAAGCGCCTATGTACCTTGATGAAGAGGATCAAGTCATATCGTTGTTCAAGATGATGAGTTTTATTTTTTTATTTTTTTAGGCCATACACAGTTTATACTCTTGCGGGCCAGAAGTAACATGTAGTTTATGGTCATACCTTAAGGAGCGTTGTCGACCTTCATGGGAAGTATTGCTTCAGAAACTTGGCGTTGATTGGACCAACTCTTACACCATCTTGGTCTACAATTTTATAAGCGCCACTTGAATATGCTTCCTTCACAACATACGGCCCATCCCATTTTGATGTAAACTTGTCACCGATGCGTTTGTTGAGGATTATGGGTCTTCGGACTTCTAAGACCAAGTCTCCCACTTGAAACGATTAAGGTCGCACCTTCTTGTTGAATGCTCTTGCAAGTCGAGATTGATAACACTTCAACCTTTGTTATGCTTCCAATCTCTTTTAATCCAATGTCTCCAACTATGCTAGACGAAGTTGAGCGTTACTTTCAGTTGTAAGTCCCTCTTGGATTGCTATTCGCAATAATGGAATTTGCTTCTCCAACGGAAGCACTGCTTCTATGCCATACACCAATGAAAACGGAGTCGCTTGCGTAGCCGTTCTATAAATTGTATGATATGCCCACAAAGCTTCCCCAATTATCTCATACCAGTCCCTTTTATTCTTTGCAACTACTTTCTTCAACAGGTTACCAAGTGTCTTATTAAAAGCTTCAGCAAGACCATTGGCAGGTGCTGTAGCGACCCTTTTGAAAGGATACTACCACTTAAATAAGAAATCTAATTAAATACTTGCGACATTTAAAAGAGGTTAACTATGGCCATACTGATTTTAATCTAGTATTTAGGTTCATAACGAACAATTTAGTTAAGGATATACATCTTGCCCATTTAAACATTTATTTGATGTTAAAATTGACATGGCGCGGAATTTAACTTATGACGGAAAAAACCTCCTATAATAATTTAAGCAAATAACTGACGAGCTTTTCATGCATATATTATCCTCACACTTAAGGATGAGATAACAAGAATATTACCAACTTTCGAGTATCGAAATCAGCCGGTTCATGCTTCACACAAACATTCAAAACTAATAGTAAATTTCGTATATTACAAGACTTGGGTTTACATAGCCCAAAAGAAGAAAACATATAGACATACTTATATTACAACCCATGGTGCCATGATCAAATTAGTCCTCAAAATTTCATGTAAATAAACAACACATAGATCATGTACAAGTCCCAAGGTTTATACAAAATATAGATGCCTATATGCAAATGTGATCTTCCTTAAGGCTCTCAAAATCTCCATCTCCAATGGCCAACTTCATGCATCCTCTCGAACATTCCCTATGATAGAAACAACTATCGCTAAGTATATAGCTTAGTAGTGCAAAAACTATAGGTTCGGAGACCTCAGATTCACCAAGTTACCTTTCTCAAGTCATGGGCAACATAATTGAACATAATAAATAAATCAAGTAAACAATAAATAAAGAGTATCAAGTTTGATATTTAAAGATCCAAATGTCAAGAACGCTCATAGCATAGTTTTCCAAGAGATTCAACAACAAGGCTCGCCCAATATATACATCATGTCGTCACACCAAGCACAAGCATGTATCAAGAAGGGCCGACGCCCTGTATCAAGAAGGGTCAAAACCCAATAATCAAGAGAACCAATAACCATATTAAAAATGGCTTTCTAGTTCGTACTTAAAATGAACAACTTCCATTCATAAGACGAACTAAAAATCCAGAGTCAAGATGACAAATGATCTGAATCAAGAGGTATGCCAATAGTGACAAAGTCATAGCCACAAGAAGGACAAGGTCCCAGCAAGAGTGCCAAGTGATCAAACAATCCGTACAAGTGGGCGAGTTACACAAGAGTCTTTAACGTCTTAAAGGATACCGACACGACAAGGCAAAGTGACAAGAGGTAACCAAGGTACCAAGATCAACTTTCAGATATACCAGCAGTTAAAAGAGTGCAAGTACAAGTTTATACACAAACCTTAGTGCTTAGCTTAGAAACAGTCCAACAAAACTTCAAGAGTTCAAACTGTAGACCAACCAACGTATCAAGGTCCTCAACTTGTTCACGAGTATATACAACCTTAAAATAAAATAAAATAACTTCTTTAATCCCTAGTAACTCAATAATGTTAATGTAAAACAGGATTATCATCACAAGTAAGCTTAGCCTGGACAAATACGACTATGCTCCCAAAACAGTAATTCTGGCCAGCCTAGTACCTTATGTCGCAACTTAGATTTGAAAAGGAAAACGGAAAAACTGGACTGTATATCCTTCATGAAAGATGTAGGTACATCTCTTAAGGTTGCAAACAATCAAGAATCACCACAAAATATATTTTGTACAAAAATATATCATCGATACACTAACAGTTGTTCATACAGGATTTCTTAATCCTAAATCTGGACAAAACTTGTCCTATGTTGCCTCCCATATTTCGAATCCATAACAGCTAAATTAGAGTTTTACATAAACATAAAAGTTTCAGGTATACGAATTAGCTTTCCAAAACATATTTATTCACTGAAAACGGAGTTCTAGAGAATGAGATGTTCCAAAATTACTAAACACTACTTAGCTCAAAAATAGATTTCGACTACTCACCAAAGAGAAGGGTGAATCTCGAATTCCAGCCAAAAGGTCCAAGTTTTTCCCTTGTGATTTTGAGAGTAATATGGTTAGAGAGAGTTAACCAGGTTTCTTAGAGCTAAGGAACACGAATTTCACTATAGAGGAGGTGTAAACATATTGTCTTAAGAGTGATGGTCATCACATGCACAGCTGCCTCCAAAAGGTGGCTGCCCAAAAAAAGGTTGGCTGCCCAAAATGTATATATATATATACCTCTATGTATAACCCTCACCTCCATTTCAATTTATACATAATTCTAATTAGAATATTACACAAATACCCCAATACAATACCTTAAATTACGATCACAATTTATGTTAAGCAAGTTTGCAAATATCACAACATTTCAAGTTCCCAAAATGAGAGTAAAACACACAGTAGTGATTAAGCAATGGTGTATCGACAAGTGACTCTTGGTTAGCATTTTGGGGTGTTACAACTCTCTCTCCCTTAAAGAAATTTCGTCTCGAAATTTACCTGACACTAGTCCTGGTGCCGATGCTGGGTCCTCATGTCTTCTTCTCTCTCCCAGGTAGCTTCTTTTCCAGAATTGTTCCTCCAAAGTACCTTTACTAAGGGGATTCTCTTGTTCCTAAGTTGCTTTACTTCTCGAGCTTGAATTAGAATAGGTTCTTCATTATACGTCAAGTCAGGATTAACCTCAATAGATTCAACTGGAAGAACATGAGATGGATCAGAACAATATCTTCTGAGCATAGAAACGTGGAAGACATTGTGGATCTTGTCTAACTCCGGTGGCAAAGCTAATTTATATGCAACTGGTCCAACCCTTTCAAGTATCTCATAAGGTCCAATACATCGAGGACTAAGTTTTCCTTTTTGGCCAAATCTCATAATCTTTTTCCATGGAGACACCTTTAAGAATACTTTATCTCCAACTTGATATTCAATGTCACGCCTTTTAAGATCAGCGTACGACTTTTTTCTATCCAAAGAAATCTTTAGACGATCCTTGATAATTTTTACCTTGTCCTCTGTTTGTTGCACAATTTCAGGACCAACAAGCTTTCTTTCACCAACTTCACTATAACAAAGAGGGGTCCGACATTTCCTTCCGTACAAAGCTTGTTCCTTCTCTTTGGTCTTTCTTTCGTTTGCGAGTTTCCTCTTTTCTTTTTCAGCTCTTTCTTTAATCTATTCTATTTCCCACATAGGACATCCTTAACTTGATAATAAGATTTACCACACTTGTAGCATCCATAAGTTTGAGCCCTTTATGTGCTTTTCTCCTTGCTAGGTGGTACCTTTTTACATAGTTCATATCCTTTTTAAAGAGTCTCTTAAAGTTTCAGCTTATCAGTGCTAAATGTTCATCATCTAGATCCGATTCATCACTTTTAGTTGCCGTGAGTCCAACATTCTTTTCTCTTTTTCCTTAACTTCTTTTATCAACATTCATCTCGTATGTTTTGAAATTTCCTATCAGCTCATCCAGAATCATGTTCGTTAGATCCTTGGCTTCTCTAAATATAGTAACTTTGATTTCTCATGACCTAGATAGAGTCCAAAGTACTTTGTCCACCTATTCCTCAATAGTGTATATTTTTCCCATGGAAATTAATTCATTTACTACCATGGTAAATCTGATGATCATGTCTTAAGTGATTCTCCATTCATCTTAAAGGCTCCATACTTAAAGAAAAGTCTAGCTATTTTGAATTTACGAACTTGAGTGGTACCTTCATGAGCATTCAATAGTGTCCCATATTTATTTCCTGGAAATACAACTTGAGATACGATTAAACTCATCTGGTCCGAGTCCACACACCAGAATGCACTTAGTTTTTACATTTTTTTCTAACATCTTGTAATCGGCCTCTCCGTATTATTCCTTTGGTTTTGGAACATTCTTTCCTTCACTATCTTTGATTGCTGGAGTTAAAGGTCCATCAGTGATTCTAACCCATAATTTATAGTCTTCAGCTTGAATGAAGTCCTCCATTCTTGCCTTCCACCATGAGTAGTATTGACCATTGAATAGTGGTGGCCTATTGATGTGTTTCCCTTGACCATGCCCAAGAGGAGGTGTAGAATTCATAGTGATCTTATCTTGAGTTATTAGACTCTTGTTAAGATGACCTACTCTGATACCAATTGTTGAAATTATGGCCTCCTTAATTCAGTTAAGGAACACGTACTAACTATCTTTTCCTTAAATATTTAGTAGTTTGAAGTAAATAAGTATGCAGTTTTAATTGTCTAGCTATAGGATATCTCAAGTCAGCGACTAACATTTTACAAATATTCCTATGTTAATCATAAGCCTCAGTGTATAATTCAAAACATGAAAATAAATTCACACACACAAATAAATCGGGATCTCAAAGGGTTAGACATAAGGAATAAGGAAGGAAAGGAAAGAGGATACCATATAAGGCACCCCAAGCATCAAGAGTCTTTTATAAAGATTCCAATTTTTTCCCAAAGTGTACATACAAAAGAAAAATAATAATAAAGAACTAGTGCAACGATATTCATTCCAAACGAGTCAGATCACCACCACAAGTCAAAAAAATGGAATGATATAAATAGTTTTAACTTATCTTATTAGGAACATAGGCTTGGTAATTCTTACAAATTTCATGTGAAAATACATTTAAAACAAAGACATAGAGAATTTCTTATTACGAGCAAAACCTTCTACAACATAACTAAAGAAAATAATCCAATTCAGGTTGCATCATATAGCTAATCACGTTACAGTTTATAATGCTTTAATGGCTGAAATTACTAGCATGAGAAATTATATGTTTTCATGATTAGAAATTCATGCTATAAAGAGGGAACAAAAAGTATACACATGAATGAGAATTATCAGAGCTATGGATGATAAGAAATATAAGAAGAAACATACTAGTAGAAAGATAAGAAAATTAAGAAGAAAATTAAACAAATTATATCTGGAATATAAATAACTCAATATCACAAAAACTGATAACGATAAATTAGATCAATTAATAGATAATATATCTAAAATAGAATATAAATATATTCAATATTTAAAAATACAATGAACAACGAGAATAATGAATATAGACAAAAATTTACTGAAATAATTATAGCGAAAAGACAAGAATTAAGACATAGGCAAAATAGGCTTAACAGTAATATATTTGCAGGAATTTGTAAAAAATCCATAATAGCATAAAGAAAAACTATTTTATATCTACAGATACAGATAGAAAGTTTAGAATATAAACTTCAACACAATCTATAAATGAATAAGGAAGAATATGCCATAGACGAAAAAACATATGAAAACTATGACGGATTAAAAATAAAGATAATATTTTCTAATCTAGGAAGAAGATACAAGAAAATAGGTGACAATATATGTTTAATGTTAGAAAAAGAAACGGTAAAACTAGAAGATAGTTTAACTGTTATGATAAGAATAACAAACGAATATGAAGAAATAGATAGAAAAACGGAAATTAAAAAAATAAAACAACAAGCAAAAAAGGAAGTACAACAATTAGAAGTAGTAAAAAATACTAAAATAATAGAACTAGAAAAAGAACTGGCAATGTTAAAAGAAATGTATGAAATTAAACAAAAAGAAAAAGAACAAAAAGCAAAATTAGCAAATGAAATAAATAAATTTAAAGAAAAATTGCAATTAGAAGAAGAACTAGAAGAAAAAGAAGAAAATAACCAAGATAATCTACTTGAAATAAGAATTGATGAAATAAATAACGATGATCTAGATGAACAGCATTCGGAAACAAGCAAAACATATACGGAACTTTTAGCAAACATAGATAATACAAAGAATTTAGAAATAAATACAGGAGACGTAGAAATGGATGAAAAACCTAGTACATCAGGAATAAAAAACCCAAAAAATTTAAAATATTATAATGCAAACTATGGACAAGATGATAAAGAAAAAACTATATGGGATAAAAGATTAAATAAAAAATGGACACCTAAAACAATAATTGAACAACATGATTTTTTAGATTTAGACTGTGTAGCAGATATAAATAAAACAATCCAATTATGGATGGAATATATATCAAAACAATTAATAGATAACAAAATAGGAATGACAGAAACACCAGGATATATAGAAAGGACACTTATAGGAACAGTAAAATTATGGTTACAAAATTTATCAGATGAAAGTTTAAAAACTTTAAGAAGTAATAAAAAATTTGATGGCGAATTAACTACTACAACTATGGAAATATTATATAAATATGAAGTAGCTATAAGAAATGAATTTAGTAGTATGACAACAGAAGTAGAAGAACAAAACAAAGAAAAAATCATAAACCGGAATCTAATGACAAAATTAGCAATATGTAATATGTGTTATATAGATGAATATACATGTGCATTTAGAGAATATTATTATAAAGGAACATATAGCATAGAAGAAAGTAAAGAAATAAGAAAATTATATTTTACAAAATTACGAGAACCTTTTAATTCAAAAATAATAAAAAGTTGGAATGAAGCATGATTAACAGATACCTTAGGAGCTAGAATAGAATTCTTACAACAATGGTTTATAGAACTATGTGAAAGGCATAAAGAAGAAATAAAAATGGAAAAAATACTAGTAAAAAACTTAGCATGTTGCAAAAATGAAACGGCACCCCAATTTGGTTGTACGGACAAATACTATAAAAAGAGATATAACAAAAAATATAGATATAAAAAATCGAGAAGAAGATACTATGTAAAAAACTACAAAATCAAAAGACCATATAGACCAAAAAGAAAACTAACGGAATGTACTTGTTATAATTGTAGAAAATTAGGATATATAGCTAGAGATTGTAAATTACCTAAAAATCCAAAGAAAAAACAAATATCAGAAATAATAATAGACAATGAAAAATATACACAAATAGAATACGTAGATTATGAATTAGAAAGTGAAGATAGCATATATGAATTATCAGAAAATAAAACAGACGAAATAGAAAATAATTCAGTAATAGAATCAGATAATGAACACTATACAAATGACTGAAACAGATATACAAATAATAACTAAAGAAAAATATCAAGATGAAGAATCGGCGGAAAAAAAAAAAAATATTTGATAATAATATATTTGAACAAATAAAAGAAAAAGAATTAGACCTAAGCGTAGAAAAATATTCGAAATACCAACAATAAGAAATTGGTTTAAACGACAAAAAGAAGAATATTATGTAGTGAGTCAAAGAGAACATATCGTAGATTGCAAATACACCAAAGGAAAGGCTAAAATATCAATAATAAACAAACGAATAATCAATAAAGAAATACAAGATATTAAGGCTAAAAATCCAATTAAATAGGTACATTTAGGAGGAACAGAAATATTAATAAAAACATGTTTTAGAGAAGGAATAGATACACCCATATACTTAGCGGATGATAGAATTATACAACCCATAGATAAAAGTATAATAAGTGCAGTAAAAGGTAACCTCATATACAAAAAAATTTAAATTTATAATAAGTGATAACTACTTAGTAGCAATAAATGACATAAACATAGATAAATCACTAGTATTATATTGGAAAATGTCAGGTTTAGAACTAGCCCCGGGAAGTAAAATATTTACAGCTAGATGTAAAAACTCATATGTTTTAACAACAAAACATAAAATAACAGCAAAAAATAAAAATAAAAAAAAGAAAATCCTTTTGAAAGGATAGTTACAGTCATAGATAATAATGATTATAGTTATAATGAGATTGATATAGAAGAAGATTTAGAAATAGTAAAAGAAAGATTAAGCACATCAAAAAGAATAAACTGTGAAATACCATAAATTTCATCAAAAATGAGTACCTCAAGAAGAATAGATAAAACTACACAAAAATCAATGGAAGAAGACATAAAACCACACCATTACTACATAACGGGAGTAATGGAACATCGGAAATATTTAATATTAATAAATACAGGACAAGAAGAAAACTATATTACAAGAGAATTAGTGACGGAAGATAAAATAATAACTACTGAACAATTATGCCCCGAACTATCAAAAGCATTAATGTATACCGAAGAAACTACAGAAAAAGAGATAAACATTAGAGGAGTACCAATAGTAATAAAATTTAAAATATATCAAGGAAATAAAAATATCACTCTAGGAATAAAATGGCTAGAACAAGTAAAACCATATAATCTAAAAAACAAATAGTTGACAATAAATTATGAAAATAAAAGAATAATAATAAAAAGAAGTACGATAAAAATATGAAAATATATATACTTGCAAAGATAATAATATAGGGATATTACAACAGATATTATACACCAATGATAGATACGGGAGCAGAAGCTAATATATGTAAATACAATTATTTACCAGAAAATAAGTGAGAAAAATTAAAAACACCGATAGTAGTAACATGATTTAATAATGAAGGAAGCATGATCACATATAAGGCAAAAAATATAAAAATACAACTATGGGATAAGATATTAACTATAGAGGAAATATATAACTTTGAATTGACTACAAAAGATATGCTATTAGGAATACCATTTTTATAAAAATTATACCCACATATAATAACAAAAACACACTGGTGGTTCACAACACCGTGTAAACAAAAAATAAGAGCAAAAAGAGTAAATAACAAAAAACAACAGAATGGATAAAAGGAAGTGAAAAAATTACACAAAAATTGGAAAATATAAAAGAAGAAGACCCTAAGATAGAATTAATTATATTCTCTATAGATAAAGTAAAAATAATTCAAGATAAGTTAGAATTATTATATAGTGAAGATCCTTTACAAGGATGGGAAAAACATAAACAAAAGTAAAAATTGAGCTAATTGATATTAATAGCATAGTAACCCAAAAACCATTAAAATATAATTTTAATGATTTAACAGAATTTAAGATACATATAAGTGAATTACTAGAAAAATGATACATACAAGAAAGCAATAGCAAGCATACAAGCCCAGCATTTATAGTAAATAAACATAGCGAACAAAAAAGAGGAAAAAGTAGAATGATTATTGATTATAGAAATTTAAATGCAAAAACTAAAACATATAATTACCCAATACCAAATAAAATAAGAAAAATAAGAAAAATACAAGAATATAATTACTTTAGTAAATTTGACTGCAAATCAGGATTTTATCACTTAAAGTTAGAAGAAGAATCTAAAAAACTTACAGTATTTACAGTACCACAAGGATTTTATGAATGGAATGTATTACCATTTGGATATAAAAATGCACCAGGTAGATATCAACACTTTATGGATAACTATTTTAAATAGCTAGAAAATTGTGTAGTATATATTGATGATATATTACTATATTCCAAAACACAAGATGAACATATAAGATACTATCCAAAACACAAAATGAACATATAAGATTATTAGAAAAATGTATACATATTATAGAATATTCAGGCATAAGTCTAAGCAAAAAGAAAGTAGACATAATGAAAAAGCAAATAGAATTTTTTTAGGAATATAAAATAGATAAAAATGGAATAAAAATGCAAACACACATAGTACAAAAAATAATTAACTCAAATGAACAACTAGATACAAAAAAGAAATTACAATCATTTCTAGGCCTAGTAAATCAAGTAAGAGAATACATACAAAAATTAGCAGGGAATTTAAAACTATTACAACAAAAATTAAAGAAAGATGAAGAATACCAGTTTGATAAAAAAGACCAAACACAAATACAAAAAATAAAACTATTATGTAAGAACCTACCTAAACTATATTTTCCAGATGAAAACAAAAAATTTACTTATATAGTAGAATCAGACGCCAGTGAAAAAAGTTATGGAGGAATCTTAAAATAAAGGTATGATGAAGAAAAAATAGAACATCATTGCAGATATTATTCAAGAACATTTACTAATACGGAAATAAAATGGGAAATAAATAAGAAAGAATTATATGCTGTGTATAAATGTTTACTATCATTTGAACCATATATTGTATATAACAAATTTATTATAAGGACAGATAACACACAAGTAAAATGGTGGCTAACAAGAAAAATACAAGATTCAGTAACGACAAAAGAAATAAGGAGATTGGTATTAAATATATTAAATTTTACATTTACTATTGAAGTAATAAAAACTGATAAGAATGTTATTGCCGATTACTTATCAAGACAAAGTTACTCAGACTGAGAAAGAAAATACACTTGAAGATATACTCAAAGTCATTACTACACTTTGTAGCTAAGTGGATAGTATGGACAATGAGATACAAAAACTAAAGTCTAAAGCTATAAGTCAGTCGCATGACTATAAACATGCAGATATATGTCAATCGGAAGACACTAAACATCCAGAGCTAGAAGGAGACGTTGGGATACTCCAAAAAATCCATAATGATTGTTTCAATGCAGCTGCAAGTACAAGCAAAACAATTAGGAAACAATATACAAGCACTAATCTAAACAAAATGTTTGAAAAACCATTTACACCAAAAATACCAAAAGACCCATTGATTATATCACTGCAAACCTCAACGTATGTAGAGAGCCTAAACAAAGAAATTTTTTTTTATAACCATATCACATAAACCTATATTAGGAATATACATAAAATTTAAACATATTTGAATCTTAATCCCAGATCTACCACCACTAAAGAACCAACCCAAGACTATTTAACCCAAAAAATACAAGGGTATAATAAGTTGATAGCTCAACCAAAAATTAAAGCAAATTTAGTCAAAACCTATTACAACTATGGATTATTAAGTACAGTTTATACATACGATGGGGAAGAACTAAGTGGTATACCAGAGATTCACAGAGCATTCATAACCTATAAAAGAGTAACAAAAGGCAATCTATTTTATGTAAAGTTTTATGCGGCCCCAGCAGAGATACTATATGATGAGATAAAACCAATAATATAAGTTGTAAAAATAGAATTAACCAGAGATATGATAATTCCAAAAGATATCGGACAACAACCAGAGATACAAGAAATTGAGATACCAAGCTTCTATGCTAATAAGAGAATAATTGATATGTCAACAATTATCCAAGAACTAGCAAATAATTATCTAAATGGGAGTGCAATATGGAGTTATTATTCACGAGACCAACTTAAGATATATTCAAACTCAAAGGAGCTAAGGCAAGCAGTTATGGAAGAAGTACAAAAATGGATATTATCTCTACTCAAACCAAAAGAACAACTATTACCAGAGCATGAAAGAAGGGATTCATCTCAAATGAACTATTAACCAGATATTGTAAACTAATTGGACACAAATATCCAGATCATATATGTTCAAAATGCAATGAAGAAGATAATGTAATCCCTGATGTCCAGTTGGAATGATAAAATAAAAGAAGATAGAGACGGAAAAGAGATAGGATAAAGAGAAGAAGACAAAGAAGATAAAGACAAAGGACAAAGAGATAAAAAGAAGACATAACAACGTGTTTAGCCAACAAAGTCAAAAGTAGATGTAAATTATTATGTAAAAGTCTTACAGTGTACAATAGTAGTCACATTATTGTGAATTATTGGTACAAGTTAGTAGAGTAAATTAGTCAACATATGCATGTGCATAGGACAAGTGTAAAGTGAAAAGTGTAAAGTGGATAAGTATGGTAGGTGGTAGGCATTATTGCAAATGAAGGAGTACGTGCATTATTGTAGATAAAAAATCCTTTCTACATAAAGGAAGGTATATGTAAATTAAGAGGCAAGTTTTGAATAAAGCGAAGCAACCTTTCTTAAAAACTCTCTCAAACATTTAAATACTTAATAGATAATGGAACAAACTTCAAATATCATGGATAAGCAAGAGGCAAAGGTATATTGTTCAAAAAATATGTAGAACTAATTTCATATATTCCTGAATATTATATATATGATTAAATAAATTTATGTTAATTATTAAGTATTAGAATTATTTGAATCATGATTCTAGTTTATTAGCACACTGGAAACAGGGAGAAAACTTCTATACTATGTCACCCTAATGTTGAAACCGGTAGGCGAGGAAAATCGTTTAGGGGAGTAAACAAAGTCGAGGCGCTGATAAGAAGGAAGTATCTGCTAAAGTACGATGCTAGTAGTGACAGGAGAACATGATAAACAGATAATCTAGTTCATAATGATCTAATATGAATTTAATCAATTATAAATATGATAGGAAGGAATAATTGAAAATAAAAAACCTGCATAACAATGAACATGACTACTTACATGCATGATGAAATGATAAAAAACTATGAAACTCTAATATTATATATACTTAAAGATATAGAAATAATTGAATTAAGAAGAATAATATGGGAAAAAATATTTAATGATAACAAATCAGAAGATATATTAAACCAACAATTGTATGAAATAGACTTACATGATTTAGACCTCGAAAGAATAGAATGGTATGATTTAAAAATAAATTCAGATTAAAATGAACTACGAATATTTACAATATTGGACAGAAGCTATGGAAAATATAAAACTTTTAGAACAATTAATGGAAAATAATTTATATATGTACCTAAGAACCCAATATATGTTATATCTAGAATATATCACAAATAATATTAAAGAGATATCAAGATTAAAACACTTAGCAAAAGAATATTATAATAAAATCTTTAAAATGGATTCCTCACCTACCACACTATCACCTACCACACTACCAAAAATATGAATCCCTCAACTACCAATTCCATATATTTATCACCTACCAATAAAATGAATTCCGCTCCAAAAAATGGTTTAAATCTTTTTTAACAAATCAATCAATACAGAATGACTTTTCAGAAAAGGTAAGTACCTTCTCTTGAAAAAAAATTGATAGTAACATTATTTCAACGTAAATAAAATCGAGCAAATAATTCTTTCTCATACACCAACTAGTGTATCATGCTTCAATAGTAAAGACACCATAAGGAGGAAATTTGATTTTCATATGAACTAACCTTTTGGAGTGCAGCGAACTAAGATGACCATCAAGCACACAAATTTGTTATTGCGGCTGGAAAGCCAAAGACTAGAGGGAAGAAAACAAAATTGAGAGACCTTTGAGTGACAGCCAAAAAAATAAACCTCTCAAACTAAGCTCTGAATGCAAGTATTTATAGGGAAAACTTAGGGTTCTTCATTTGTTGAGCAGGAATTCGAGTTTTAAAATTTGAAATCTTATTAAAACGAATCTCCAAATTAGGACCTTTCAAGCTCAAATAGACCTCGCCTAATTTGATCAAACTTGATGGAGCTTGTAAGAGTTTTTCTTTGGATTCTTACAAAAAAAGCGAAGCTTCACCATCATTTTGAAGATAGACATCGGCAAAGTACAATAAAGGTAAAAAAAAATTTGAACCAAAATGGTATCACAAGGTCTGGAATGGCTGATGAAGGACAATTGTTATGTCAAAAATAGAAAGAAGAGGAGGGGCTTTTTGGTTTGAAAACCTAGCTTCTAGATTTGATGATAGGAGTTGGGCTGAATTAGCAAGTGGACTGATCTGAAGGTTTCTTTATGCCATATTTTGGAGTGGATTTGGGTTAGTTTTGCTGCCTAATTTTGGGCTGAGTTTAATGGTCTTTTCCCTTCTTTATTTATATTATTTTGGACTTCTAACTTAATAACTAATGAAATATATATTAGGATTATGATATGGTGACAACTAAAAATTTATAAAATAAAATATTAATATTAGGACTTAACGCTAATATAAAATATAAATATAAGAATATGATTTTATAATTAATTTAATTAATACAAAACTTGAAATAAGATGATGCCAATTGACTATTTAAGAAAAGAGATGTAAATAGTGATAATATAATTTTAATTATAAAACATACAATTTTAGTAGTAATTATAGAATTGTGATATAACGATAAAAATAGTAATAACAAATAATCGTGGTAGTAAGAATAATTACGAAAAAATATAATTTGATACATTATTAATTGAGAAGCTCAGAAACAATAAACTAGAAGAAATGAGGGTCAAAATTGGATGTCAAAAAAGTGCGCAGATTTCATTGGAAGATCCTTGTTCTATTTATAGACTAAGTAGACCAAGAATCATTTTCCTACTTCAACTCTGCTTCAATCACTTTTTACTTCAACTCTGCTTCAACACGTTTCCTACTTTAACGTGCTTCCTCTTCTTTGAAGGACTTGAAAGTATTTTATTCTAACCCCACACGGTTTTAATACTTCGCCGCCTTCACCTTTCCTAAACCTATTAGGAGTGGATGTTCTCATTGTCACAACTTGTTCCACACATCTGTTCCTCAATTGTCAATCTTCAAAATTAGCATTTATATGATCTCACAACTAACTAGCAGGCACCATGCTTCACTACCGCCTAAAATTGCTATATGGTACACAAGATTGATTCAACTAGAAGCCTTAAGTGCAAGAAGATCAGGGGCTTGAATGGACAACAAAAATAGTGTCATATAAAATGGAGTGGTGGGAGTATTTTCTTATAAACATTTAAAACCATGTCTAGAAAAATATAGAACCTTTCTCGCTTAGCTATGAAAAATGATTCAATCATAATCTACAACGGTGATGTTTAATATATAATCGAGAACCTTGTGCTATCACCACATGTGAAAGAATACTATAAACATGATTGGCAGAAATATATAGAATACGTTGCAAGCAACGACTGTTTATTCGGATTGCTTATACCAGGGCTAGTTGGACTCCATTTGATGGTATATATCTCCTAACAAAAACATATTGGTTAGATGTATGATTTGATTAAAAGAATCAACAAAGAAAAATAAAGAACAAAAATAGATACTTTGCAATGTTCTCTGAAATCATGCAAGCATACATCCTGTTTCATGCTCCATATCTATGCAGAAACAATGAGCAAAATTTCTTTGAAACAACATATTCAAAGTCCTAATGCAGAAAAAGTTGAAGCTAAAGTTCAACTTTCTTTGTAATTTATTGACTTCCTTAAGTGGAATTACCTTAATTATGGTATAATTAGAGCATGAAGCCAACAAGGTGTTGGGATATACTATTAACCATATGGTTGAGTTATAGTATTGATTTTAAATCTTTTTAAAAACTTTACATTTTATGTTAATTATTACAATTAAGTCTTTCTTTGAAGAGATCATTGTGTTTATATGTGTGTCCATTACATATATAGTAGACGATTTTTGGGTATGGAGTTGTTTAAGTCATACGCAGAAGATTAAAATTGTCAGTTCTTATAAGTTATAAATTAAATGTTCACAATCAAAGATAAAGTTGGACAAACATCTTGATGATTGTAACACTAGATTAAATATAATTCAATCTTAATAATGGGAATGGTAAAATTCCAACTTCTTGTGTTATTACATTTTGTATGTATTGAACGGACCAAATTGAGATATGTATTTAGGTTCTGAATTTCAATAAATAATATCTCTAGTCCATTACATGAACTTATACTCTTAATCTTTACATAGTTATTATGATTTGTGTATATGCTTTATTATTTTAATCTATTAAAATGTGAGACTCTATGATGAGTCAAAATATTCCTAATGGATTGGATAATAACAAAGTACCTTCGTGAAAGAATAATTAGTTGATAGAACCATATCTCGGATATGAGAAAGAGGACACCCATTTATGGTTGGTTATAAATAGTAAATTGAAAACCCTGCATGTGGATTATAAATGTATATCCATCCCGTGAATTAATTTAAGCATAAGAATAAAGGATTAAATTAATCAATGGATTAAATTTTTCCGAAGTTTGATTTAATTGATTGGTGTCGGTAATCCTAACATGGGGAGTTAAATAAGCTGTAATGGAAAAAAATTGAAATTAAATAGAGGAGTGCAGCTACAGATTTTTAGTGGTACAATCTGTGATTTATAATGATATGATTAATTCGTGCTTTTATCGAATCAAATATTATAATTGGAAGCCTCTGCTAATAAATTTTGCGGTCCCTACTATGCTTGATTACTTGATCGAGTTCAGAAAAGAAAAGGACAGTTAGTATCTTTTTTCAATCTAGGAATAAATCGTTTTTGACTTTTACTAGTTTAAAATAAATAAAAAACTTTTTATTTCCTTAAAAGAAGAAAGAAGAAAATATTGTGTTTCTTTGTTTCCTTAGAAGATGAAAGAAGCAATTAATAATGTTCAATGATTATTGGTGGCTATTGATGGTATTTAATGGTTGTTATGCCATAATTTTCCTATCTTTAGAAAAAATCACTTTATGAAATGTTCTAAGTATAAAACATTTTAAGAAATATACTTAGAAAGAGTCGCCACTTAATTTTTTAAAGAAGTTAAGAAAACTTATAATTTTCAAAGATTTAAACAGAAAAAATCATTTGAAAATACCAAAGAGGGTTCGGGGTTCAATTTACACCTTGAGAAGGGTTTAAGCATTCAAAGTGCCTGCTAACATGCAGTTGACCTGCGACTTGACTAAAATATATATTGACTATTTCTTAGAAAAAATGATTTAACACGAGAATAATAATTAACAATATTTGGCTAACTTTGAGAAAAATAGTTAAATAAATGACACATTTTATTTTATTTTAGAAAGGAACCTAAAAGTGAAACATTTGAATTAAATTGCAAGTGATTAGAATATTAAGAAAACTAGATTAATTAGAATTTATTTAATTCATTTTTGAAATAATAATTTAAACTAATTTAATAAATTAAAGCATGAAAATCATTGATTAACCTTTTTGAGAAAATGACAAAGTAAGTATTCTTTAATTTAATTTTAAAAAAAATATGTTTTGACGAACATTTTTAAAGTTTATTTGAGAAAAATATTTTAACATAAAACAATTTTAAAGTGAGTAAAAAATGTGATTTATGTGAAAACCATTAAAGATCATATCTTTTTTTAAAAAAAAAAGATTTAACTTAATTAAAGATATAAAATTTGATCGGTATACATGATATTAAATGAATGAACACAAAAAATGTATTAAAAGTAAACCAACACAAAGAAAATAACTCATGTTTTGGGGAATCTAAGTAAGTTAAATAAAATAAATTATGGTGAGAGTTAAATGAAATAAGTCAAAGCGTAATCAAAGCAATTAAAGAAGTAAAAGAGATGATGAAATTGGGCCCCTTCTTGGGCCAATTTCGCCGTTTTTGTATACATTGATCGTAAATCAGTGTATATCGACATGTATATCAGCTCTTCTCATGTATCTCCTGCATTCGAACACCTGTATTTTACCTTATCTCTGTATTTTTGCATTTTTGGCCTGTGCTTGCTGCATCGAAATTGTATATCAGCGTATACTTCTGTATACAACTTGTATACAACCCCTTTTTTGGGCTTTTTGAGACTTGCAACCTGACCTCAACCAGTAATTCTGCTTCCAATGGTTTAACTAAGAATGGAGGTTGACTCGGTAAAGAGATTCAAGCCTCCATGGCTCATATCGGAAATGCAAAGAGGAAAGAAAGTCCACGAGAGACTCGGGCAAGGTTCACATGCAACAAAATGGCGAAAGAGATACAATTAGCATTCGAAATAGTGAAACAAATGAGACATAATTTAATTGAAATAAAAGTCTTTCGATTATTTCAAGACCCAAGAAAAAAAAAACAACCAAAAGCGACTCTATTCTTGATTTTTAGTAACAATAAAGCTACAAACATGTCAACACACAAAGAAAACAGCTAATGGGAAGAAAATATAAACCATGAGGGATTGTAGCTCGCACGAGACATAATTACTACATAAGAATCCTAATCAATCCAAATATAAATCATCAAAGGCACGTTAGACGTGAGTAACATTGAAAACAATGACTCCAACCAAATGAAGACTAAGGCCAAAAAACAAATAAATAAATGATAGTGGAGCAACAAGATTATGGGTTTAAACTTAACTTAGAAAACATAAAACCAAATGGCTTATCTGAAGCTAAACTTAAATGGACAAAGTTCCATATCACTGATCATAAGGAAACAAATTTATGCAAACCACGAGAAATCGAAATAATCATGAACGATACACAAAAAAATATATATCATGAAGGACACACAAAAATATATATCTTATGAAGGACTACAGTTAGCAAAGAAAGAGAACTAATATACTAAAGGAAAACTTCATGCCAAAAAACACATCATCAAAGGTATGCTAAACGAGGGTAGCAGTTCATCAACTAAAAAATGATTAACAACGGACATATGATAGCTCTAATACATACTCGAAACAACAACTTCTAATTCCAAGCGATTACGGAGAGAAAGAGAGCAAACCTTTGACTTGACTATATGCTACACCAAGAACGAAACAACCTATAACATGCTCTTAAAATAAGACAAAACTCATTGATTTAGATAAGAATTAGCGAACTGAAACCCTCGTTAAAGATCTAACTCAAATGACTACATTCTAATCCAAAAAGACTCATCTCGCACTTGTATTACATCGAACAGTCGACTAGTTCATTATCTTCACAGAATGGAGAGGCTTCACCTTCAAACCTTTCTATTAACTAGTTCAAATAATCATGCTACATCTAAACATGAAAAGCAGATTATCTTTCAAAGGTAGAAATAATACACGAGAAGTATTTGAATGCATATTTTAATAACATATATTGAGCAGGGAATATACGGGGGAAAAAAAAATTTCTAAGTACTGGAGACCAAATGAGCATGAAGAGAACTCACACTAAGCAAATAAATACAAAAAAAAATACATCGAGTAAGATTATCAAGCAATATACGAATCAATTTTGGATTAGTATAACGATTCACAGTCGAAGAATTATATACACCAAAACTTAGAGCTTAAATTTAAGTCAACTAAAACAATGCTATAAGAGGTCTCAAACTAAGACATTAAGAACTTGAAGGACAGAAACATACTACAACGAGTAACGCCATGTCAAAAATAGCAAAGGCAAAAAGAGTAAGGTAAAGGGAAGAGCGTTACCTTTTCTGGGGTAGCGAGACTAGGACAAACGAGCTGAGAGCAATGACTCTTCTACCATGAAATCTCAATATGAACAGCAAGGCAAGAAAATTTGAGTGGCAAACTTCTTGGAACTTAGAATTAGAGAGCTAAATATAAAATTTGCAAGTGTAAAATAATTATTGCCAAAGAACCGAACTCAAAAAACATTTTTCGCTCCCCCTTTATCACTGAGGGTAGAGGGTTATTTATAGGGGAAGTTCTTGGGTTTACATTTTTGGGGGAAAAGGGTAGAATAGGAATTTCGAGTTCAACATACAATTTGAAATTTTCTTCCCCAAAGGATGGGCAAAAGCTATTGCTTGTACAAGATTTTAATCAAAATCCCCTAAAATCCGAATGAAGAGATCAAGGTGGGTGGTTGTTGTAGAGAAAGCTATGGGAGCTGCTGATTTTTGACGTTGGAGTAGAGAATTGTTATTGTTTCCATCTTCACGCTGTGTCCTCTCCGTGAACTCACTGTTGTTCGTCTCGCGTGAAGCACGTACAATTGTCGTCGTTCACGCGTTGCTGCTTTGAGTCGCTGCTAACGTTAGAGAGGAGAAAGACACACTGTTGGGTTTTATTTTATGGACTGCAAATTGGGCCGGGTCGAGGGAGAAATGGTTAGGCTGAATAGGAAAACAAAAGGGAATTGTTGGAAGTTGAATTGGAACGTTGGGTGGGCAGGAAATAAGGCTATGGGCCGCTGGAAATTATTGAGTGAAGGGCCCAAACATTGATTTCTTAAAGGGGTTGGAAAAGAAGGTTAGACTTGGCTACGAATGTAATAGAAATTAATTAACAATTTAACCAAACGGATTAAAGAGGTATCCAAAAAGAAATAATTTTAGAAGATTTGGCTAGGACAAATTAACATAATTAATTTATGAGCTCTTTAATCTTAATGAAATAAAATAATTACTTTAATTATAAACTAATCGATTCACATATAAACTTATTAATCCAAAGTTAAAATCATAATTCAAACTAGAACTAAATTTATAAAATATTTATTTTAACAAAGTAAAATTCTTTTGATATGATTTTCAAACATCTATAAAATATACTAATTATATGAAATATATACTTGTTATTCAAAATACTATAAAAATCAACTGAAATCATTTAAATTAACCTTGAAACTATTCGAATTTTATAAGGCTAGTTATTCTAAATCATTTGAAAATTAAGAAGCTAGAAAATTAATTATTATCGGGGAGGGTCAAAATTGGGTGTCAACCATGACTATTGAATACCCTTGATGTTTAATGACTTTCTAAATACACTTAATGGTATTTAGTTGTTGCTGATTACTATTGATCATGATTGTTGGATACTTTTAATGGTGCCAAAATACACTTAATGGTATTTAATGGTTATGGATGACTATTGTTCATGATTGTTGGATACTCTTAACGGTGTCAAAATACACTTAATAGTATTTAATGGTTGTTGATGACCATTGATCATGGTTATTGGATACACTTAACAGTGTCTAAATACACCAAAAGGTATTTGATGACTATTAATGACTATTAATTATGATTAGAAATATTTCATCTTTCAAACTTTTCCTTCTACTGAAAAGTATAAATAGAGGTTATTGTTCTAAGGAAAGATAATCCCTTTTTTTCTGAAAATTTTCTTGTCCACACAAGACTTGATTGAGAGAGTTAATTAGGAATTAGTAGACGACTGCAATCCTGGAGTCTCAGTCCCTGAACGAGTTGTGTGAAAGCTACAAAAGGATAAAGTTTCACAATTTATTTAGTTTACATTATTATGCTATTATGTAAGTTTGTGCTTTTAAATAATGCTTCCGCTGTGTATATTCTTACATAAGGAACTTGAGGGGTCCCACTTGATAGCATTTATTTCATTCTGCAATGGAAAAGTAAGCAACCCTTTAAGACTATTCATTTCAATGATCAAATCAAGCATAACATGCTAGGTTTCAATGTTCAACTAGTAATTCAATTTGCACTGGACCACACATGATGTCTTGGGAAAGTTTTGATTGGTTTGTTCTCTCCAACTTTACAAACATATATCATGTTATAAGCGGAGCTGGTCGGGAAAGAATCATTGTTTCATCAAGCAACATCAAGCAATGGGCCTATGTGGGGTTGGATAATAACAGTAAGAACATAAGCAAAATCTATCCTTGCTCAAAGATGAGGTAAAATATAAAGAATAATTGAGACAGAACACACAAACAAAAATCAAATTGCTTCTTCGATTTTCCAGACTTCAAATTCAAAACAACGACAATTGTATCAATACTACCATTAAGGAGATAATCACCTTTCTTTTTCCACTTCAAAGAGATGATTGACCCTTTATGTTATTTAAGAGTACTAACCAATTCCCCTGGATGAAAAGTCAGCAAGACAAAATAAGACATGAAAAGTGATGGCAATTTATATATTCAATCTTCAAAACAAGATTTTCCTCCATGTTCCTTACCAGATCCTTTCCAGATTTTAGCTTTGCCATCGTAACACCTGAAGCAAGAAGGGTATCCTCGCACTGTACAAGGAAAATCCATATAAACAAGATCAAATAAAAACAAGAATATTACCACAAGCAATGCAGGGTAATTTCAAAAACTCCACCAAAAAAGTATTGAACAAGAAAGTCAGCCCAAAACAAGCAGTAGAAAACTCACATTTGAGTCAAGTGATGTAGCATCCTTGTTTTTCTTAGTTGCTTGACTTTCCAAATGCTTCAAAACTAGAACATTTGGAGGACTCCTTTGAATAGTAGAATTACATGGACCATCTCCAATAGTCCAAATTCTAGTAGTGGAGTCTCCAGACCTAATGTGATATTACACATGGTTAGCTATAAGAGACATGATTCCTTAGATATTCTAAAACTACTCTCAACCTTTTAACTAAGAGAAAAAAAATGTGTGAATATGAACATCAGTGGATTGATAGAAGAGAGCAAAAAAGAAAGAAATAGTACAAATGCTTACCCCAATGCAATCATTCATAACCTTTCTGGACTCCAAGCACAGGAAAAAACCTAGCATGAGTTTAGAAACAAGAGAGGATTGTAATGTTAATATAGAATACATTAAACTAAAGATATATATTAGATCACCTATTGTGCAATAATGGCGAACATAAGATGTATGTCCTTCCAAAACCATTACATCACTCTTTTCTTTGTCCTCTTCACGCTCTTTTTCCTTATGTTGTTTCTCCTTCTCCCTTTCTCTTGCAGGTTCTTGTTTGTGGTCAGGATTCACCTTATCTTTCCTCCTAGTTTATTTTTTTGAAGCTTTTGCTTTTTCTCTTTTATTATTTTCTGCAGCTCATATACATTATTTGTAATGAGATCCAAAGGCTCTACAAACTTGAAGTTTTCATCCATATCAGTATTCTGAATTCTGTAGTTATTATTCGTATCAGACAGCGTAATAACTTTAATCAGTAAAAAGAAATTATAAAGACCTCAAAGGCTAAACAATATGATGCCATATGTAGGGAGTCATTTTGTTTTGCATATCTCGAGTTTCAAATTTTCCTTATATATTTCCATCATAATTTTCTCTTCGAGACAAATTTAGAATTTAATTGAGATGTTTAATTAAATTTGATAGTAAATCCCAACACATTCAATTTAATGGATTTGGAATTCATTATTTATACTATTTTAGTAGATGAATCGAGCAAACTTATTTAATTCAAATGAATCAATAAATAATTAAACGAAAAAAGTAGTTTGTGTCTTATATTTACACAAACTCATATTAATTTACTATAGTTAAGTTAAAAATTAAGGTGATAATTTTAATTAATTAACTATAATTTAGTGAAAAAATTGTAAATGAAAGCACATCTCAGTGTTCATTATATTAAAGTAAAAATCAGAAGCGGATATATTTTTAATTACCTACATTATATCTTAGATTCTCCTAGGGTTGCATATTGGTCGGTTTAATTAGGTATTAAAGCTTGTCGGTTCAATTTATTAATCGATGATTTGTATATATGCTTAACTTTTATAGAATCATTAAAATATCAATTTATCAGTTGTTGATTATTATCGGTTTAACCGCTAAAAGTTTACATTTAAAAAAAGATCAATGAAAAGTATTACTAGAAATAAGGTACCAAATCAAATGGACCATATTGCATGCACGTGAGTTGTTATATTTTGTCTTGCTAAAAACCGTAGACAAAATAATCGATTTGGGCCCTATTACAATGGTAAGTGGGAATTTTTGGATATATGAAACATTAGGATTAAAATGGTGTTTGTTCAAAAATGGCACTTTGAATGAATTGTTGAATTACGAAATTACCCTTCACGCTCCTACAAAAAATATTTCTTTTTAAAGCTTTAACACCTAGTGAAAACAAATATTATGTTTCCAATAGCTGAATCATTCAATTTATTTTAGGCAAAAGGGTCTGGTGGACCCTTATACTTGTTTGTGTTTATATTGTAAACCCTTCTACTTGTTCATTTGTCATCTGAACCCTTGAACTCATCAAAACACAATACACTATTTTTTACTTGGCATCTTATGTGGCAGCTAATACCAAAGAGCGTGTGACGCACACCTATTAGGAGTGTGAGACACTTGAAAAAGGGTCTAATAGTAACATTCGAGCTTTATCATCTTCCTATATGCATCTAACACCATTGTTGAACAAAATTCGGGGTTTTACTATCCTTTTTTTCGATCAATTACAGATTAAACAACAAATGAATTCGAAAATAAATTGGAAAAACTACCCAGATAAGTTGAAAATCAAACAAAAACAACAAAAGCTCAAATAATTTTCAACATTGACCCCTCAGTCATCCACCACCCAAATGACCCCCAGTTTCAATTTCAAACCAAACCCAAACTTACTTCCTTCTTCTCGTCCTCCTCACCTTCTCCGACCAAATTGCCTTTGTTCTCACCTTCTCCGAACAAACCGCCTTTGTTCTCACCAAGCTTCAACCGACAGCTATATGCAAGAACAACCAACAAGAACAAAAACCCCAAACCAACTCCACCAATAAGCCTCGACCTTCACAACGCCGCCAACCCTGAGCTCCGGCAAGATTGTGAGCAACTAGAAACAATCAGACCACCCACCAAACACCCACTCTTCCTTAGCACCACCGGTCACCACCAAAACCCAGATCCAACAGAACTCAAAATCAACCTCGAACTCCAATTATATTGTGAACAATCAAAAATCAAGCCAAATTTTTTACTTCAATGGAAAGAGTAGAAGAAGTTGGAAAAAGGAAAAGGGCAAGGAAGATGATAAAAAGGGACGAAGACTGCTATGGCAAAGAGAAATAAAATTGGAAAGAGACTCATAGCTACAATAATTAAATATAATAAAAGGAAAAATTATATGGAGTGACTATATATACACGTGTCATTTTATAATCATACGTGTCATTTTATAATTATTTTTAAAATTATGTGTTAGGCGTTTGCAATACACACACAATTGAGTAGTAAACAACGTGTTTAAAATGTTGTGTTTCGATGAGTTCAGAGGTTCAATTGACAAAGGGGTAAGTAGAAGGATTCATAATACAAACTCACACAAGTACAAGGGTTCACCAGACCCTTTTGCCTTTATTAATCATATCTGCCTACAATCTATTACTAGTTGACACCATTTTGGAAAATTTTCTAAAATGTTGCAACTTTTCTGATAAGGCACATAAACACATTCATACTACTATTTGTGGAGGATTCCTCACATTTTAAACACTCAATTTAGTATATATTTTTTCTATTTCATTTATTTATTATATTATATTTAAATCAGACATTCACATTGAAGGGTTGTGACTTTTTCGTAGGGTTGTGACTTTTTCATAGAGTTGTGACCTTTTCAATTAGTTGCGACCTTTCTGAAGGGTTGTTAATTGATAAGGCACAATAAAAATTTGTTCCTACAACCCTTTGATAGCTATAAATGCAGGAGTTTCCTCATATTTTTAAACTACGAATTTCTAAGTTTTCTATTCTTTTCTTCTTAAAAAACTCAAGTGTGATCTACATCTATTGAGTGAGTTTTAAAGTTCAATAAAATATGAACACCCCCTAATTTGAGTATTCAATTACTACAATACGCCAACTAAAAACACTCAATTTAGTATATCTTCTACATTTAATCTTTTTATATAGTTATATTATATTAAAAATAGGAACTCCAACAACACAACAATAGCTAAGCAATGAATTATACAAGAGGGAGGAAAATGTATATTTAAGAGGTGTAATTAATAGATTTTAAGAATGACTTTTGTATCTTTACATATCACAACTAATTATAAAATGAGAAAAAAGTAAAAAAAAAAAAAAGATGATGAAGAAGAAGATACATGTAATTGGAGGCTATAAAGAGGTGCCACATCACCTTATCTAATTCTAGCTTTCTATTATAACTAGATATAGATGTATTTAGATATTGATTTCACAACTTTCAGTATGCACACGACTAGTGATTAACGTTTCAAAGACACTTCATCCAATTTTAAGTGTCAACGATTGCTAGTCAGTATAATAACCCAACTAAATGAGTTGGGGTCGATCCCACAAAGAGTAGTTTTTCTTTCGAACTCAGTTATAGAAGTATGACAACAAACTCTTCACTTGAACACTTACTGCGCCTTTTTTATTTACACTTCAAAGTTCATGTTATAATTATCAATCCAATGCAACACTTAACACGAAATGATCAGATAGTGGGGTAACACTTGGGGAATTGACCAACCAATTATTGAATTCAACTTAGTGGGTGAACATTGATGCTCAAAATGGGATAAACTGTCGTGGGTAGGTAGGACAATATGTAAACCAATTTTCTCTCGAACAATTACCTTATCTTTGTCAAATTCTTTCGAACTTCAACACTAGACGGAAGATGCCCAGCCCTCGTCCTCATCAAATCCACTCTCTCAAGCTAGATACAAAGTATAGATACCATGTTTCACTCTCTCGAGCTGAAATCATGGAAACCCACTACTAAAGATGTTGAACTTGCGTCTTTGGTTCTGCACTTCTCTCTCTCGAAATCACAAAACACTGAACTTGAGACACTAATCATGCAAGACGATCTCAAAACACAGCAACATATCCGATCCACTTCAAATTAACACCATTATTTGCACATCAATGACACCTACTTAGTAAAACTCAACAATTTGTTACATAGTCAAAACCCCAAGAAGAGGGTGTTAGCCAAGCATAGTAAAAAGAGGAAAATTAACATCCATCTTGTCTTCCATAGCTGGGTACAAATGAAAATTGAAAGTTAAAATATAAAAAATCTTCTCTATTACAAAATCTCCAAGAAAATCTTGCTAAAATCACTTAAACTCCCCAATGGCAATGTTTTCACTCTCCAAATTGTGTTCCTTACGTTTCTGAATGCCTTCTCTCTTTAGCAAAAATCAATTTATGCAAGTCTGATGATTGAATGTTTAGGGCCAATCAGCGAGGTAAGTTGGGCTTCGCCGACAGTTCGGTGACTCGCCGATGTTCCTTTCTCTCGCCTTCAAATTTTCACTTCTTCTTGGTCCAGCCACTGTAATTTTACGGGATCCAGATCGAGATTGCTGAGTGGTTCCACGAGTCACCATTTCTCCTTGCATCTCTCCCATCAGCACTTGTGAGGATCTTCATCAACACTTTTGGTGACTTGGTCATCCAACGACGAAGCAATCGGCGACACGTCGAATAGAGTTTCTTCTCGCCGAAGTGACCCCTAATTTAGCCTCATCATTTTGTAACTTTAGGCGGTAGAGTGGCAACTTGGCAAGTTGCCGAGTGGAATCGGCGATCATTAGGCCTGTTTTTCCCTTCTCTTTTTTGCTTGTGTTGTCTCTATTTCCCATTTCTGCCCTAGGTTTCTTCCTCACTCCATGTACCTGAGAATCAAGGGTTTTGCATCAAGTATTTGCACAAAATGAGCATTTGAGGACACTAAATCTATCCTAATAAACCCCTAAATGAGTCCAAATCATGGACTCATCAACACCCCCAACTTAAACTTTTGCTTGTCCTCAAGTAAAACTCAAGTTCAGCTGTTCAAAAAGGATGTCTCAAATAGTGCTACACAAGACTCAATCATGAATGCACACAAAAAGACTCAACTTACTTATGCAAGGATCAATTTTGCACTCAAAGATTCAAGTTGTGACTCACCATTGTCAATGCTTCTCAAGTTCACAATACTTGCTTCAAATGCAAGTTCAAGCTCAACAAAGGTGCTCAAATGCCCTCACACAAAGAATGATTCCATAATCACACACAATGGTTCAATAATTTATAGCTCCGAAATCACAATCAACACTCACACTCACAAAGATAAACACAATGCATGACTTCACCCATAAGTTTGCTCGTATTTTCCAATCAACACTTGTTTCAGCTCACTCAAGATAAAAAAATTCTTCTCAAGGCTTGTATCGGGGATGAGTGCAAAGGTACAATTATTTAGGCTCAGTGACTTCTATCCTCATGAAATGTGGTATGAACAACTCTTTCTTTCTTTCTCCTCATCATTCTCAATTATACTCAAAAGTTACCCCATTATTCACTTTTCATGGACTGTTGGACACTCTATTTCTTTTTGCCTTTTCATAACTTTATTCCACAACTTTTTCATTCTTTTCTTCTTTTTTTGTATGGACGGGTTCCATTTTTCTCAAAATCATGGGTAAGGGGACTTCTTTGAAATTCTTGATTTACCTTCTCTTTTCACCACACCCCCAACTTAGGCTTTTGGCCTAAGTTGGCTATTCAAACAAATCATGAGGATTATGGGTAATGGCTAAAGAAAGGTTACAATTTGCATCAAGTTTCTTCCAAGAAAAGGTTAAGGCTCAAAAGGTGTTCAAGCGAAGCTCACACACTTACAAGGTAGGCCACAAAATGGTATAGTGTCAAATTGTTTCACACTCTTCAAAGTTTCCTAAGATCATCTAAAGAGCTTGTATCACTTAGTGAGTGGGACTAATGCGGAAAATTCTAGGTGTCATCATACATGATTCACGGTAAGCTCATCACACACAAGGCATTAACACCAATGTCAAACAAGACTCCACACTTTCGCTAGTGTGCAATGATCATCACAAGAGACTCAATTTGATAATTGACTAGTCACAACAAGATGCAAAAAGTTCACATATTTCCTATGCAACTTCATTTGACCTCATCATAGCCGCACATTCATTTTTGTTCGATTATGAGCACTATTCAAGTCATTGGTATTGATACTCAAATTTGCAAGAGAACAACTGCAATTCACTGACTAAGTGCCATCCCCCACCGAAAGCATTCAACATTGTCCCCAATGTGATTAGAGAATGGACACTACCGTAAAAAGAAACAAATATAAAAATAAAACAAATAAAGATAAAGGTCTAGTATGTAAACATGCAGAGCGAGGTAACAAGGAATATTCACTAAGTGCCTAGTTGGTCAGATAATAAACCAGTCGCAGAATGATTCGACGATGTGCCCAAGGAGCGGCATCTCGCCCTAATTTTCAATGTGTGACAGCCTTTGAAGGGGTAAGTCGGCGGAGATGCAGAAGGTCACCGAACAGATCGGTGAATCGCATACTGGACTTGGACGACACCGAACAAACACGGGTTTACGTTGCTAGCGCTGAAGTAGAAAGGGCGAGAAATATCAGGTCGCCTACGTACATCGGTGATTCACTGAGTGAGACAGGTCTCTCATCGAATATTCCAGAACCTCAGCCCCTTCTTTGCTATCCATAAGGCGGGCTAGGTTGTACTCACTGAACAGCTTCGGCGACTCGCCAATAGCATTGTCTTCTCGCACATGTCCTTCACCTGCAAAATCAACACACATTACTTAAAACACTAATACTTGGGTTTCCTCCCAAGAAGCTCCTTATTTAACATCGTGGTACGATATGGAAATGCTCTCAAGCATCTTTCAAGTATACCACCTCAATCAGAGAGATCTCTTAGCACTCGCCGAAGTATAACTTCAAACGTTGCCCATTCACCTTAAATGCAGCTCCTTCTTGACCTTCAACTTTGATGGCACCATTTGTGAACACTCGTGTCACTCTAAATGGTCATACCATTTGGACTTGAGCTTTCTTGGAAAGAGTTGAAGTCGAGAGTTGTATAGTAACACCCAATCTCCCACTCTGAACTCCGTCCTTAGGATTTTAGCATCATGCCATTTCTTCATCTTTTCCTTGTAAAAGGCTAAGCTTTCGTAAGCCTTGAACCTGAATTCGTCCAACTCATTTTTCTGTTCTATTCTCTCCTTTGAAGCCTTTGTCTAGTCTTGATTTAGAGCCTTCAAGGCCCACAATGCTTTGTGTTCGAATTCAATAGGTAGGTGGAAAGACTTACCAAAAATTAGTTGATACAGAGACATACCGATTGGTGTTTTATATGCGGTGCGATACACCCATAGTGCGCCATCAAGCTTTTGAGACTAATCAGTCCTATTAGCATTCACCATCTTAGCCAAGATGCACTCAATCTCTCCGTTTGACACTTTAACTTGGCCACTTGTTTGGGGGTGGTACGGAGTTGCTACTTTGTGTTTCACTCCATAGTTACTCAATGCGGCTGATAACCACTTATTGCAAAAGTGGGATCCACCATCACTAATGATAGCTCGGGGAGTACCAAATCTGGCAAAGATGTAGCATTTCAGGAATTGAACCACACGTTTCCCTTCATTGTTAGAAAGTGCAACAACTTCCACCCATTTAGTAACATAATCAACAGCCACCAAGATATACTTATTACCAAATGAACTCACAAATGGACCCATGAAATCTATTCCCCAAACATCAAATAGTTCAACATCTAAAATAGGGATAAGGGGTAACTCTTGTCGTTTGGACACTGGGTGCACTTCTTAACAAATTCATGCGCATCTTTGTAGATGGATTGCCGGTAGTAGACACTTTGGAGAAATTTAGCAGTTTTACGCACACCACTATGATGACCCCCAACTGGTGAAGCATAATAAGCGTGGAGAATTTCTATGGTTCTTCTTCCGGAACACACCTTCTCATGATATGATCTGCACATTCTTTGAACCAAAAGTACTCTTTAACATTGAACATGAACCTATTTTGTTGGTAGAAGTTCAGTTTATCCGACATTAATCCACACACTGCGTAATTGGCAAAATCAGCATACCAAGGAGGTTGTTTGAGAGTTACCGCGAACACTTGCTCATCAGGAAAGGAATTATTGATGTCAATCTTCAACTCGTAATTCACCTTGCTTTCTAATCTTGATAACTGGTCAGCCACCTGATTTTCATAACCTTTCCTATCTTTGACCTCAAAGTCGAATTCTTGCAATAGTAGCACCCACCTTATCAATCTTGGCTTGGCATCCTTCTTTGCTATCATGGAATGTACGTAGTGCAGCATCATCAGTGTGAACAACCACTTTAGTACCTAGCAAATATGCCCAGAACATCTCAAATGCATAGACTACTGCAAGCAACTCTTGTTCAGTAACGGTGTAGTTACGTTGAGCACTGTTTAGAGTCTTGCTTGCATAGTAAATTTGGTGAAATAGTTTGTTGCATTTTTGCCCTAGCACCACACCCAATGCCATTCCACTTGTATCACACTTTACTTTGAAAAGTACTGACCAATCAGGGCTAACAATGACCGGGGTGGATACCAATTTCTCCTTCAGACACCTGAAAGCCACCATACAAGCATCATCAAATTGGAATTTTACCTCTTTCTTTAGGAGTTTGCATAGAGGATGTGCAATCTTTGAGAAGTTCTTGATGATCCTTCGGTAAAATCGGCATTTCCCAAGAAACTACGAACCCCCTTTACCGATATTGGTGGTGGTAATTTCTCAATCACTTCGATCTTTGCTTTATCAACCTCCTGCCCCTTTTGTGACCAAGTACTATACCTTCTTTAACCATAAAGTGACATTTTTCCCAATTGAAGACCAAGTTTGTCTCCACATATCTTTGGAGAACTTGTCCCAAGTGCTCTAAACACACCTCAAAGGTGTCTCCCACAACCAAAAAGTCATCCATAAATACCTCTATTGAATCCTCCACCATGTTAACAGAAATAGATAACATGCAACGTTGAAATGTAGCTGGAGCATTATATAATCCAAACGACATTAGTTTGAAGGCAAAAGTACCATATGGGCAAGTGAATGTTGTTTTCTCTTTGTCTTCCAGAGCAATGGAGATTTGGTTATAACCTGAATATCTATCCAAAAAGCAATACCAACCTCTCTCGGAGAGGTGATCAAGCTTCTGATCCATGAAAGGCATGGGAAAGTGATCTTTTTCAGTCCAAGAGTTTAACTTTCGGTAATCCATGCATAATCTCCACCCGGTCACTGGTCTCATAGATAGAAGTTCTCCCTTCTCATTTGGGACTACTGTGATGCCTCCCTTTTTCAGTACACATTGTACCGGACTTACCCATTCGCTATCTGCAATAGGGTAGATCACACCTGTGTCCAACCACTTTGTTATCTCCTTTTTCACCACCTCTTTTATTGGCAGGTTCAATCTTCGCTAATGTTCAACACTTGGCTTGCAATCATTATCAAGCTGAATTTTATGTGTACAAATACTGGGAGGAATGCTCACTATGTCAGCAAAAGTTCAACATACAACTTTTATATGCCTTCGCAACACCTCAAGGTGGAATGTTTCCTGCCATTCAAGCAAGTCAGCTGCAATGATCACTAGTAATGTGTTATTTTCCCCTAAGAAAGCATATCATAGATAGGAGGGGAGTACTTTCAACTCTAGATTTGGTGGTTCTTCTGTTGATGGCTTTACGGGAGGACTCTCTCGATTCTTTAGATCAATGTACAACTTCAGTTGAGTCTTTGAACACCCTCCCAAGCCTGATAGAGCTGCTACTACCTCTTCATACCCTTGAATTTCAAACTCATCATAATTAGTAAGCACGATTTCAAGTGGCTCACTCATACACATTAAATGGATCACATTAGCCACCGATTCATTAATAACACCAAAAGTGGAGACCACGTGAATATCACTTGAGTGTTTCATTGACTTACAGACATTAATGGTCACTTCATGTTCATTCACCCGAAACTTCAATTCTCCGCTCTCAACATCTACCAACGCTCTTCCGGTTGCCAAGAATGATCTTCCTAAAATAATGGGAATTCAACATCTATTTCACAATCGAGAATGGAAAAATTAGCTGGGAAAATGAATTGGTCAACCTTTACCAACCTTTACCAAGATGTCATATAGTATCCACACGGGATGTTTAATTGATCGGTCAGCCATCAAGATTCTCATTGTTGTGGCTTTCGGTTCCCCCAACCTGAGTTGTTTATAGATCACATATGGCATTAGGTTGATGCTTGCTCCCAAATTGCATAAGGCTTTAGCAAATTGTAGCTTGCCAATAGTGCAAGGGATGGTAAATGCTCTGGGATCTTCTTTTTTCTTTATCAACTCCTTAGTCATAATTGCACTGCAACTATGGGAAACTTCAATTGTCTCAAAATCCAAGCTCCTTTTCTTTGTGACTAACTCCTTCGTAAACTTGGCATAGTCCGACATTTCCAACAATGCTTCCATTAGGGGGAGATTAATTGAGAATGTCTTGAACACGGATAATAACTTTTTGATCTTCTGATCTTCGTTCTTTTTCTTTAGCCATTGGGGAAATAGGGGAGACATTTTGGGTAAAGGTTGCATAACTTTTGGGATTGGATTGTGTTTCTCCATTTCTCTTTGTGGTTCTTTAGCAATGCTTTGATGGATAGGTGACTCTTTTTCCTCCATGCCTTTTTATTCTTCATATGTTTGAGCTTGTTCATTGCCCGACACATCACCTATTGCTACCTTTCTGCTACGAGTAGCCACAGCCAGCCCATTATCATCCTCCTCCATTGTCATTATTGATTTCAATTGTGCTGAAAGTGAACTCAACTGACCTTCAAGTATCGTGATTGCATTTGCATGAGAGTTCACTTTATTGCTCAATGATGAAAAGTCAACTTTCATCCCCTTCAACAAATCATCTGAACCTTTGACTTTATCAGGGATGCGTGCTAACAAATCATTCACCCGGGGACTACTTGCACTCCCTTTCGATTTTGGGCTCTCACTCGAGTGAGAGTGGTCCTCTTCATGGTAATCCTCCCTTCTTCAATAATCATTTTGTTTAGCCCAATCTTGATAGTATCTCCTTTGCTCTTCCCTTTTGTGATTGTTCCAACATTGATTTCCACCTCGCTGTAAATAGCGTGGGTGGAAACCCTCCTTGTATCTCTTCGAGTTCCAACCTTGATTCTCCCCTGGTTTTGAATAACCAGCGGAAGAACCCTCCTAAACTCTAAACACTCCACTTATCCCCTTGGGTTCTCCTACATTCTCCATCATATGCTTTTGTAATAGCTCCATTTGGGTAAACATTTTCTTGATGTTTGCATCCCTTTCTCTTTCCTTGTCAAGTTGTTCTTGTGTCATTCTAAAACAAAATAGAGAGACTTTATCCTCTTGAGTGTACCAAACTTGATTTATTTTTGTCATGTCAAATGTAGCCACTTCAAAGGATTGCAACATGATTCCCCTTTGTACCAATTGATCAGCCACTCCTTTTTTAATCGAATAAAGACTTTGGTAAAAATATTGGAGTAGAAATTCATTTGGTAGACCGTGAGTTGGGCATTTAAGTAAGAATTTCTTGAACCTTACCCACGTTTCATGGATGGGTTCACCTTCCCGTCGCTTGAATCCTTGAATGCCATCTCTAAGTTTCATCATCCTTGAAGGGGGAAAGAATCTTACATTAAATTCTATAATCAGCTCCTCTCATGACATGATGGAATTGTTCGGTAGCTCGGCCAACCACTTACTAGCCTCCCCCGTTAGAGATAATGGAAATAACCGAAGCCGAATCGACTCCTGAGACACATTCTAGAATGAAAACGGACTGCATACCTCTATAAAATTTCTTACATGCTCATGCAGGTCTTCGTGCTCTAGCCCTCCATAGAGTTCCCTCATTTGGAGGAGATGAAGAGTCGTGCTAGTGACCTCAAATGTTACGTTCCCATCATTTTGCGGTAAGCAAATTGTACCCATTTCACCAACATGAGATGGGTTGTAGACACTATTGATATCATCGATATTGTCCCGATGACCTGCTTGATTACCATTCACCTCTTCTTCACTCATTTTTTCTTTGATGTAACCCAACCAACACTACACAATGCAGCCTAAGTCAATTCAACTACAGTCAACAAATTCATTAATCAAATCTTTGATCAAAGAATTCTAAGTCATGCTATTCCCCGGTAGCGGTGCCATTTTGATTAACGTTTCAAAGACAGTTTATCCAATTTTAAGTGTTAACGATCACTAGTCAGTATAATAACCCAACTAAATGACTTGGGGTCGATCCCACAAAGAGCAGCTTTTCCTTCGAACTCAGTTATAAAAGTATGACAACAAACTTTTCACTTGAACACTTACTGCACCTTTTTGATTTACACTTCAAATTTTAGGTTATAATCATCAATCCAATGCAACACTTAACACGAAACGATCAGATAGTGGGGTAACACTTGGGGAATTGACCAACCAATTATTGAATTCAACTTAGTGGGTGAACATTGATGCTGGAAATGGGATAAACTGTCATGGGTAGGTAGGACTATATGTAAAGCAATTTTCTCTCGAACAATTACCTTATCTTTGTCAAATTCTTTCGAACTTCAACACTAGACAGAAGATGCCCAACCCTCGTCCTCATCAAATCCACTCTCTCGAGCTAGCTACAAAGGATAGATACCAAGTTTCACTCTCTCGAGCTGCAATAATGGAAACCCACTACTAAGGATGCTGAACTTGCGACTTTGGTTCTGCACTTCTCTCTCGAGCAAGCACAAAACACTGAACTTGAGACACTAATCATGCAAGACAATATCAAAACACATCAGTAACTCATACCCACTTCAAATTAACACCATTATTTTCAAATCAATGACATCCACTTGGTAAAACTCAATAATTGGTTACATAGTCAAAACCCCAAGAAGAGGGTTTTAACCAAGCATAGTAAAAAGAAGAAAATCAACATTCATCTTGTCTTCCATAGGTGAGTACAAATGAAAATTGAATGTTAAAATCAACTAAAAATCTCCAAGAAAATCTTGCTAAAATCACTTAAACTCCCCAATGGAAGTGTTTTCACTCTCCAACTTGTGTTTTTTACATTTCTAAATGCCTTTTCTCTCTAGCAAAATTCATTTTTTGCAAGTCTGATGATTGATTGTTTAGGGCCAATTGGTGAGGTAAGTCGGGCTTCGCCAATGGTTCGGTGACTCTCTAATGTTCCTTCCTCTCACCTTTATTTTTCGCTTCTTCTTGGTCCAGCCACTATAATTTTAGGCAATTTAGATTGGGATCACCGAGTGGTTCCGTGAGTCGTCCTTTATCCTTGCATCATGCCCATCAACACTTGTGAGGATCTCCATCAACACTTTTGGCGACCTGGTCATCCAACACCGAAGCGATCAGCGACACACCGAGTGGCAACTTGGTGAGTCACCTTAGTATTCTGTAACTCTAGGCGGTAGAGTGGAAACATGGCCTGAGCATTCTGTAACTCTAGGTGGTAGAGTGGCAACTTGGCGACTCGCCGAGTGGAATCAACGTTCATCAGGCTTGTTTTTCTCTTCTCTTTTCTGATTGTGTTATCTCTATTTCCCATTTCTGCCCTAGCTTTCTTCCTCACTTTATGTACCTGAGAATCAAGGGTTTTGCATCAGGTAGTTGCACAAAATGAGCATTTGAGGACACTAAATCTATCCTAACAAATCCCTAAATGAGTCCAAATTGTGGACTCATCAATTAGTAATCATAAGAAACTTTACATCCATTATTCGTAGGAAATTATACTTTATTAGCCCATTTATAATCATTTATTTAAATTTTTGGTTCAATAATATTGACATCATTTAAAAAAAATGATGTACTACATAGTTTGACATTTATGTGAAACGCACATGCGTCAAAACTAGTTAAATAATTAAATAGTTTGACATTCATGTGAAACGCACGTGCGTCAACACTAGTTAAATAATAAAAGTACCTATTAAAGTAAATCTCTTATATTCATTGGTTTGATGTGAATACATGTATGTTTTTACCCCTATACACAATTATCTGTCAAACTGTTATTTTCTAGTTAAAATGGTTAGTATAAATGTTATTTTCCCCCTAAAATAATAGATAGTCAAAGTTCAATATTACTCCAATACTATCCATCAAACTGTCACGCCCTGAGCCTACACTTTAGGCGGGACTGGCACTCGAGAACCATTGCTTGCCCAAGCAAACCCTTGGTCTAGCTAGACTCTCAGTGGAAGATTTACTCAACTTAAAAGTACTGTAAATACAAGCTTAAATAAACTATCTAGATAAACTAAGAATGTTTTAGAAAATAACATTCAACTTAGCCAAAATGGCAACTCAAGTCTTAAAATAAAAAAACAGAAATATCAAGACTAAAGAACTATAACTATCTGTCTATGAAGCCTCTAAAACTATGAGGGATGTTGGGACAAGACCCCCGATCATCCTAACAACTGAAAATACTAAACAATACAATAAAAAGGGATCCTCCAATAAAGAAGGAGGCTCACCACAAGACTCTGAGTGCTCAACTGGATCAATTAAGAACTAGATAATGATCTTGGTTACCTATATCTACATCAAAAAATGATGTACGCCAAATGGCATCAGTGCATTGAATGTACTAGCATGTGAGGCGAAATCTAAACAAACATAAGCTTGAACTGGAATCTGAAAGAAACACTTACCTCTTCTCAACTCAACTCAACTCTTTTTAATATAAACCAAAATTAAAGATGCAGTATAAAGAAAATCTTTAAAACATGAAGATAACAACTCAGTGCATTTAAGAAAAACACACAACAATTCAGTTTGTATATGAAAATACAAATAACTTTGTGTATATAAGTATACAAAATATCTTCTTAGGAGTTTCTCTAACCGACAACCATCTCTATGAGCTTAAGTGATGGTACAATATTTTGCCTCACGCTGCTAGGGCCATCCTATACCTTTCCTCCAAAACTCAACAATCAAGATTCAAACGAAACTTTCAACAAATTTATCAAGAACTCATATACATCATAGGGATTAAGCCTTGGTGAAATCCACAAGCGAGATCTCAAGAATGCAATGAATCTTAGCTCCTTCTCCTCTTTTTCTCCTCCTTTCTCTTCTCTCAAAACCCTAGCGTAATTTTATAAAGTGTAAACATAACCAAATTAGTTTAGACCCCAAATAAATTACTAAAAACGAATTTAAATAATTAGGTAATGAAAAGACCAAAATACCCTTCGTAAATCCGGTTGACTTTCCTTATCGAGACAGCCCCACATCAAATGGGAATATCTCTCTCATACGAACTCAAAAATTAGCAAGATCGGTGACATTCGAAAAATAATTTAGAGACCTTTAATTTGATATATTGTAGCCCACCTAACTCATCATGTTCTGTGAGTTATGGCCGTTTTAAGTTGACCCAAAACTCATACTTCACATAACTTGCTCAAATGTCTAAATTTGATTATTTCTGAAATAGTTTCTTTCTAATTCTAGTTCTTTCAAATAACCGGGTGTTACAATATCTCTCCCTTGAGAACATTTGTCCTCGAATGAGATTACTCTAAGCAGGCTAAGGTGTAACATCTAACATTCAGCTCAAACACCCAACAATCATAATATAAATACATTATGCCAACTTAAAACAAATGGCAAAAAAAGGATTAGTACCTTAGTTTGAAATTTCTCCGGAGTCAAAGAGATATGGGTATCTCTTCTTCATGTCCTCCCCAACTTCCCAAGTAGCTTCCTCAACAAACTGATTTCTCCATAGAACTTTGACTTATGCTACTTCCTTGGTTTTCAACTTGCGATCTTTACGATCTAGAATCTGCACCGGAATCTCCTCATAAGCTAAGCTATCCTTAATACTAATATCTTCAATAGGTATGATAAGTGAAGGATCACCCATACACTTCTTCAACATAGAAATGTGAAATACTGGATGGACCGCTGCTCACTCTTGGGGTGGCTCTAACTCATAAGCTACATTGCCAATCTTCTTGGATAGCCTGTAAGGACCAATATATCAGGGACTCACTTCCCCTTCTTACCAAATCTCATAACACCCTTCATGGGTGAAACCTTCAAGTAAACCCAATTATCTACTTCAAACTCTAAGCCTCTTCTCCTAACATCTATATAGGATTTCTAACAACTCTACGCTGTTTTCAATCTCTCTTGAATAACCTTTACTTTTTTCATAGCTTGATGCACTAAGTCTGGTCCTATCAACCCAGCTTCACCAACCTCAAACCATCCAATAGGAGATCTACATCTTCTCTCATAAAGAGCCTCATATAGAGTCATTTGGATGCTAGAGTAGTAACTATTATTATAAGCAAACTATATGAGAGGTAAGTGATCATCCCAATTACCCTTGAAATCAATCACCACAAGCTCTCAATATATCTTTTAAAGTCTGAATAGTGTGGTCTACTTGACCATCAATCTGAGGATGAAAACCAGTACTCAAGTTCACCTTTGAACCCAAACCTCTTTGGAATGACTTCCAAAATTGTGCACCTCTATCTAAAATAATGGACACTAGAACTCCATGAAGTCTGACTATTTCTTGAATATACGACTTAGCATAATCTTCTACTGAATGGGTAGTCTTTACCGGTAAGAAATTGGTTGATTTAGTCATTCCATCTACAATCACCCAAATGGAATCATGTTTCCTGCGATATTGCAGCAAATTAGTAATGAAGTCCATATTGATCATCTCCCACTTCCATTCTGGAATCTCTATATTCTGAGCCATACCACTGGGCCTGTGGTGTTCTACTTTAACGTGTTGGCAATTCGAACACTTAGCAACAAACTCTACAATGCCCTTTTTCATATTACTCCACCAATAAACTTCTCTCAAATCACGATACATCTTTATGGAATCCGGATGGATAGAATATCTGGAGCTATGAGCTTGAAGTTCATCCACCCTTGGCACACACAATCTACCTTGATATCTAAACACACAATCTCCCTATTGTTAAAAAGCCATTACTTTGTGCTTATGAACATTTTTCTTTAATTTAAGCAAAATCGGATATTGGTTTTGTTTCCCTTTAACTTCACACACTAATGGTGATTCAACCCCATTCATCACCACTTTTCTTTCGTTGTAATCTATTAGACGAACTTTTAATCGTTTAAGTCTATGCACATATTTTTCTAACTCTTTCTTATCTTCCCCTAAATGGGCGGCACTACCCATAGACAATCTGCTCAAGGCATCAGCGACAACATTGGCCTTACTTGGGTGATCCATGATACTCATGTCATAATCCTTGAGTAACTCTAACCACCTTCTCTGTATAAGATAAAACTTTTTTTGACTAAACACATACTAAAGACTCTTGTGATTGGTGAACACATCTACATGAACACCATAAAGATAATGACGCCATATTTTCAAAGCAAATACTACGGCAACCAACTCTAGATCATGGGTTGGGTAATTTCTCTCATGAATCTTAAGTTGTCTTGAGGCATAAGCTATACCCTTGCCATTCTGCATTAACACATCACCCAATACAACTCTGGACGCATCACAATAACTACAAAACCTTGTGTACCCTCTAGTAAGGTCAATACTGGGCAGTAGTCAACCAATTTTTCAATTCTTTAAAGCTTTTCTCACAAGCTTTAGACCATTAAAACTTAATTATTTTCTGAGTCAACTTAGTCAAATGAGATGAAATAGATGAGAACCCTTCGACGAACCTTCTATAGTAGCTAGCCAATCCCAAGAATCTCTTAATGTAAGTTGGAGACGTGGGTCTAGGGTAGTTCTACACTGCCTCAATCTTTTGAGTATCAACTTTGATTCTATCACTAGAAACAATATGGTCTATGAATTCCACAGACTCAAGAAAAAATTCACACTTATAAAACCTAGCATATAACTCCTTATCCTTTAGATTTTAGAGAACTATTCTGAGATGACTTGCACAATCTTCCTCATTCCTTGAATCTATTAGGATGTCATCAATGAATACAATAACAAACATATCCAAATAAGGCTTGAATAATTTATTCATAAGGTCCCTAAATGATGTAGGAGCATTGGTCAAACCAAAGGACATAAGTAAGAACTCATAATGACCATAGCGGGTCCTGAAAGGTGTCTTAGGAATGTCACTCTCTCTTACTTTCAACTGATTGTAGCAAGATCTGAGTCCTATCTTAGAAAAACAAGTTGCACCCTAAAGTTGATCAAAAAGACCATTTATTCTCGGAAGATGATACTTATTCTTGATAGTAACCTTGTTCAACGTACGGTAATCTATGCATATCGTAAGACAACCATCTTTCTTTCTTATAAATAAGCCTGGTGTGCCCCAAGGTGAGACACTTGGACGAATAAAACCTTTCTCTAAGAGATCTTTCAATTGCTCTTTTAACTCTTTCAACTCTGCTGGTGCCATTATATATGGCGGAATAAAGATAGGACGTGTATCAGCAAGAATATCTGTACCAAAGTCCATTTTTTTCTCAGGATGGACTTTGGGAAGATTTTTTGGAAGACTTCTGGAAACTCTTTTACTACTAAAACTGACTGAACATGAGTTGTCTCAAAACTAGAGTCATTAACTCGGATTAAGTGATAGACACACCACTTGAAAACTAAATTTCTCACCTTAAGGTACGAAATAAAATGAACCTTAGGCACTGCTGAACTACTTTTCCACTCTATAACTGGGTTATTAGGAAACTGGAACATAACAACTCGAGTTCTAGAATCGACTGAGGCATAACAAGCATGAACTTAGTCCATACCTAGAATGACATCAAAATCTACAATGTATATCTCAACTAAGTTAGCCATGGTGCTCTTGTGATTGAAGGAAATGGCATAATCACGATAGACTCTTCCAACTATAACAGACTCACCAACAGGTGTAGAAACACTGAAGGGCTCAAGAAGTTGCTTAGGAAGAACATCAAAATTCATTGCAACATATTGATTCACAAAAGATAGACTCTCTCCTGGATATATAAAAGCATAAACATCAAAAGTAAAGCCTTTAATCATACCAGTGACAACATCTAGTAAATTCTCTTGCTCTTGGCTGCTAGTGATAACATATAGATGGTTTGATCCTCCGCCCGCCCTTGAATTAGCTCCTCTTGGTGTAGCTCTATCTAGTGGAGCAATTGAAGAAGATTTGGCTCTATTGCCCCCATTACCATTACCTTGTCTATTCTTAGGGAACTCTTTCATAAAGTGACCATTCTTACCACACTTGAAGAAACCAGTGGAGAAATCACGACACACCCCAAATTTTCTTTCTCGTTTGGCAACTCTAAACGACCTAGATTCGATTGGTTTCTCCCCCAAACACTTAGATTCGAATACACAACCAAAGTATACAGGAATCTACTCAAAAGCACCCTTAAATCTCATGAAATTAACTCAAAAACTCCTGCAAAACTCAACAATCAAGATTCAAACAAAACTTTCAACAAATTCATCAAGAACTCATAAACTCTTCTTTTAAGAAAATATTTACGCTGAATTAAATCATGATTGGCTCATGGGTGAACAAACCCAACACTATGTGATCTCACATACCTCGTGGGATTAACCCTTGGCAAAATCCACAAGCAAAATCTCAAGAACGCGACGAATCTTTGCTCCTTCTCCTCTTTTTCTCCTCCTTTCTCTTATCTCAAAACCCTAGCGTAATTTTATAAAGCGTAAACTAAACCAAATAATTTCAGACCCCAAATAAATTACTAAAAATGAATTTAATTAATTGGGTAATGAAAAGACCAAAATACCCTTCTAAAATCCGGTTGACTTTCCTTATCCAGACAACCCTACTTCAAACGTGCATATCTCTCTTATAAAAACTCAAAAATTAGCAAACTCAGTGGCTTTGGAAAGATAATTCAAAGACCTTTAATTTGATATCTTGTAGCCCACCTAACTAATCTTGTGCTGTGAGTTGTGGTCCTTTGAAGTTGACTCAAAACTCACACTTCACATAACTTGCTCAAATTTCCAAATTTGATTCTTTCCAAAAACGGGTTCTTTCTGATTCTAGTTCTTTCAAATAAAGGGGTGTTACACAAACACTATAAAGGAAAAAATAACCATGTTTTGAAAGTTTATTAGTGGGATACACTTTATTTGTACAATATAACTACCTATTAATCCAGTAACCCTATCCCATTTACACCCACCACCACTATATATACCCCACAGTCCTCACAAGTCTTTACCAAGTAAATGGTAGGCCCTACATCCCCTTACCACCCCACTGTACATATATAATTTGTACGTTCTATTGCTGGTATCCTTAATTCCCCCTATATCATATGCTCGACTGATTTTATTCAATGGAAAGAATGAAGATAAGAGTTCTATTAAGCATCGATATTGGAATCCTAACGAAGACAAGCTAATGCAGAAGCTAGTAGAGGAATATGAAGCAGAGAACTGGTCTCTTATCGGTCAATTGATTCCAAATCTATTTAGAAAATCATGTAGGCTCTGGTGGCGTGATAATCTTTCTCCTCAAGTTGATCATCAACCGTTTACTCTTGAAGAAGATAATACTATTATCAAAGCTTATGCCAAATTCGGTAATCAATGGGCTCTGATAGCCCATTTGTTATTGGGTTGAACTAATAACGCGATAAAAAAATATTGGAATTTCACCCTTTAAAAAGCACCTGTCCATGTCGAAAATTTTGACATTCGAAAATCCTTTACCATTGCTGAAGAGATCGTTCAGTATAAGGAGGGGTACAAATCCAGTTAGTTGATATGAATCTGACTTGAGCAATTTGGATTTTTCAATGTTTCCTCAATTGTGTCTTTACCCTCCTGTTGCCCTACCAGATAGAATTTTGCCTATTTCGATAGTTTCACCAGTAATATCTTATCCATCAACATCTCATAGTCCATTTGAATCTGATTTGAGCAATTTGGGTTTTTATAGGTTCTTCAGTTGTGTCTTTATTCCCCCATAATCTCATTAGGTGGAATTTTGCCTTTTTCAGCAGTTTCACTGGCAATGCAGATCCATCAATTACTTACTCTGCTCGATTAATCAGATTCAAATCTTGCTAAATTTGAATTGGGTGAATCAAATCGAGATACTAATTGAATTGATACCTGTACTGACATTGAACCCACTAAATCGATGAGCCTCTCGTTACCCAAATTCAAATTTAGCAAGATTCAAATCTGATTAATTGAGCAGAGTAAGTAGTTGATTTATCACTTGTATAGGCATCTAAACCCACTACTCTCTCGGTCTCTCTTTACTCGAATTCAAATATAGTAAGAATTCGAATCGAGTAAACCAAATCAAGCAATCAATTGAATTGACGTACACCTGTAACGACATTTGAACCCACTTCATCAATTTTTATCCCCCATGTTTCAATATCTCATAATTGGAGAAATAATTACTGAGCCCGTAGTTTTTTATAGTTTTGCAAGATATGGTACAAAAAGAAGTTAAAAAATTATATGTCAGAGTTTTAGAATGGAAGGGGTTCAATGAACACAAAAGCAATAAGGGACGTCTTTGTTAACTGTAAAGTTTGCGAAGATTAAGTAATAGTTTATGTTTTTATTGTATCTCATTAAACTTTTGATAATTGTATGAAAAAAAAGAAGAGAAAAAATATTTATATTCATAAGAAATGTAGGGAAAGAAACCTAACCAACCAACCTAACCCACCCCTACCTTCACCCCACCCAAAAAAGAAGAAGAAATAAAATGGAGTTGAATATGGATTTTCAATTAATTTTTTGAGGGAGGTTGTCATTTTTATATCTTTTGAGGTGTTGTTATTGATATAGTTTTTCCGTTGTTCCCTTTTATATTCAAATTAACCATTAAGATAATAATTTAAGGTATTTGATTAACTAATTGTTATTTGAGGTAGTAGCTAAAATAATATTCAAAGGTGGTATGTCTTTTTGTTTTCTAGAGTGGTGATTATTTTCAAAATGATGATTTTTTATATTTAGAAATAATTTATTTTAAAATTATTGTTATTTTACCATTAAAAGATGATCTACAGTCATACACATGTGTTAATACCCAAATAAATTTAATTAATTTTGTAAGAAAAATTAAAATATTTTAAAAGACAATAAATATTAATTATAATATAAAAGGAAGTAAAGTTCGTAGCTTACGTAAACTAAAGGTGGAAAGACTTATTAGGGTTATCATCAACTTCTTCTTCTTGCATGTGACTTTATTCGCAAGTTCTCTGTCATTTATAGATCAATTGATGAGATCATATATGCAAGCTGGGCATTCTTAAGAGTTGTTAATAAATTTAAAAATAGACAAGCGAGTGAGAATTTCTTTGCTTAGGATGTTCAACTTGATTCTGAAGGACGTATAATTAACTTTTCATGGAAAGATGGTCGACTCCGGATTGACTGCAATTTTTTTGATATTGTGTTTCTTGATATCATATATCGAACAAACAAGTATTGTGTGATTTGTAAATCATTTATTGTAATAAATCTTCATTCACTTAATATAATTTTTGGTTTTGTTTTTCTATTTGAATCTTTTAGGTGGTTATTCTTGATATTCTTAAAGTCAATGGAAAGTATTACTCCACATATTATAATTAACCAAGCTCGAGCAATGACAATTTCCATTAGAGAAATGATGTCGAGTATCAGACATAGACTCTATCAATCTCACATAGCTAACAATGCCCCATCTCATTTGATATCACTTAAAAATTGACAAAGGTTCTTTAAAATTTGATAAATGCATGTCTTGATGCGATTCTATTGTTGAATTTGAAGGAACATGAAAGATGATGCTTATAATGAACAATTTAAAAGAACTTGGTTGGCTGAATAATTTATACTATATTCGACACATGTGGTCAACAACTTTTAATAATGATGTGTTTAGTGCTAGATGAAAAGTAACTTCTCGAAGTAAAAGTAATAATCTCATACTAAATGAACTTGTACATCTAAGAACTTATTTGCATATTTGAATGATTGATTATGAGAAAAATTTATTGACTAAGTAACGGTTGAACGAATAATAGGAAGACCTCAAGTGTAAAGAAGGTAAGCCTACTCTTGTTGTTAAATATTGTGCAACTTTAACACAAGTTTTGCAATCTATACTCAGAAGATTCATAACAACTATTAGAAAGAGTTTTACAAAGGAGGTGAGACATGTTCTAATGTTTTTTTGAGACACGAGTTTGTTGTGATGTTCAAGTATCTAAATATGAAGTAAGAATGCATAGCTTAAGCAAGACATGATTTGGTAAGTTCAATCCCATGATTTTACATGTGACATGCACTTGCAAAACAATATACTAAATATATGTATATCATATGAGCACATTGTCACCAATATTAGTTGTGGAGCACTGGTGGGAGTGCTTCACCCTTAACCAGAGGTCTCGGGTTCGAGCCTTGGGTATGGAGATATTTTTTTGGGTGCCCCACCCCCGAATGGGCCCTGCATATTGCGATTCGGATTTAGTCGGAGCTCCAACGTGGGCTCCGGACATCGAGTGGGAAACCAAAAAAAATATGAGCACATTGTCTGCTGATTCTTACTTCCAGTATAAAGTATGTACAATTCCTCAAACAAAAATAATGGAGAAGTTCAGAAAGCTCACCCCTTTAGATTTAGGTACATAGAAATCTTCATCATCACTAGATATTGTTTATGACATATATTTATAAATATTGTGTAGGTGATCATTATCCTATATATTTGTAATTAAAAAAAGAGATTAAATATTAATCTATAAAGTATCTCAATGTATAAAATATTTTACAATAGGAGGGTTAGAAAAGAACTGTAGCTAAGAAATGTGATGCAAATAATCTATCTAGTGTAAGAGTTTATTAATTAATATTCAAAGTTCATTTTGGGAATTTAGGGGCAAATTTATAGGAACTAGGTGATTTTTAGCCCATGAATTTTTGTGATATAGCTTCTGGATGATTTCTTTGCAAAACCTTTACAGAATCCTCCGTAGGGAGTTAGGGGAGCAATACATACACTCTTACACTTTTGAAAGTCCATTTTGGGCATTTAGGCGTCAATTACAGGAATCAGGTGATTCTCTTAGTTTTTTCGTATGTGTTAGCCCATACATATTTTGATGATAAGGCTTTCGAACAATTTTTTTGTGAAAACTTTATGGAATCTTCCCTAGGGAGTTGGGGAGCAGTACATGTTTCACAATTTTTAATTCCATTTTTAGCATTTAGGAGACAATTTATAGGGATTAGGCGTTTCTTCAGTCTTTTGTGTATTAGCCAATGAATATTTTGGTGATATGACTTTCAGAAAATATTTTTAACAAACCCTTTATAGAACCCTCCGTACGTAGTTGGGGGAGAAGTACGTATAGTCTCACAACTTTGAGAGTTAGTTTTGTGTATTTAGGGGCTAATTTACAGGAATTAAGAGATTTTCTTAGGTTTTCGTGTGTTAGCCATGAATATTTTTCTGATATGGCCTCCGGATGATTTCTTTACAAAACTCTCTCTAGGGAGTTAGAGTAGTACATACAGTCTCATGATTTTCAAAGTCCATTTTTGGCATTTAGGGGTGAAATTATAGGAATTACACGATTTGCTTAATTTTTCATGTGTGTTAGACCATGAATATTTTGGTGACTTGGCTTCCGGGTAATTTCTTTGCAAACCTATTAAGAAATTCTCCATAGGGAGTTGGGCGAGTAGTACGTATAGTCATATATTTTAAATCCATTTTGAGCATTTAGGAGACCAATTATAGTAATTAGGCCTTTTCTTAGTTTTTTGTGTGTTAGCCCATGAATCTTTTGGTTATATATCTTTATAAATATTTCTATATGAAACCCTCTGTAGAGAGTTGGAGGATTAATACGTAGACTCTAAAAATTTCCAGAGTCAATTTTGGGCTGATAACGCTCAACTACACTTCATCCAATTCTAAGTGTAGGTGGTCACCATCAAGTATAAATCCAACGAAGAGTTGGGATCGATCCCACAGGGAGTGGTATGGTAAAGAATTCAATTACGAAGTGAAAGGAGTGTTCTAATCGATTGTAGGAGTAAAAGATTTTCGAAACAAGTAAAGTAAATTGCAGGGGTTTGACAATCAATGTCAATTTGGGGGATTAGAGTGGTTAATTAACCACTATCAAGTAGAGAGGGATATATCCTTGGGGATGTGATCAATTGAACACCAATTTCGCTATATAGGTGATTGACATTTACCAAAAGTCGTTGAATCTTAGTGGGTAGACTAGACTTTAGGTGCAATAGCCATTTCTCAATTAACTATCATGAATCAAGAGACTTTTCTAGTACCTCGACAAGCATAACAAATATTAACAACCCCAAACTTTAATTAGTCTACTCTCTAGAGCTAGATTGGTACGTAGGATTGACTTTAGACTCACTTTCTCAAGCTAAGTTAACAATAACACAATTACTACAATCATCAATTAATAGATTTGATTCTAAAACCTCTCTCGAGCAGGCTTATAATTCTAGGCTAGAACTGCATTTACAACTACAATTTATTAATTAAAACTCACCTACTAATTGAACGCACTTAAAATCAACAATTAAAACAGTAAATACTAACACCATAAGCTAATTGAAGCATTCAATCACATGATCACACCCAGAAGAATGGGTGTTTTAGCTACACATAAAAAGAGGAAAGAACTACTTACCAACTAAATCATCCTTTAGCTTGGGTAACAATCCAACAGTTGTCCAAGTGCTTGAATTAGCTTCCAAAATAATAAAACCACAACAATCTACTCAAAAACATAAAAAGTAGTGTGAAAGATCAAAAACCCAGTATGAAAATGTGCAAGAACTTAGAAAAACATCCTCAAACTCGAACTCTCCCTTAGAACTCTTTTAAAATTTGCATTTATGCTCTTCCAATTTTTCAGCTTCAAGACCAATCAGCGAAATAGTCGGGCATCGCCGACTAGGTCAGTGATGCGCCAAATGTCTCCTTCCATCGCGTTCTTGACTTGACCATTCACCATTTACCTTTTGTGACTTTAGGTGATCTGGATCTCAATCGCTGATCTAGTCAGCGGTTTGCCGACATGCCCTTTTCCATCACCGAGTTGGCTTTTCACCAGGGCTGGCCTGCTGTAATATTTGGCGAGCTGAAGTTCTACTCGGCAACTCGCCGAGTGGTCTTGGCAATCATCGACTTTTCTTTTCTTCAGCTTTTTCTCTCATTTTGCCCGGTAATGTCCTTGCCTTGCTCTTTTTCCTTCATTGCTGCAAATTAACATTTAAACATTACTTTAGAGCATAAAATAGGAATTGGGGACACTAAAACACTAGATATTAAGCACTAAATGAATTGAAATTTCCAAGTTATCAACATTCACAACTTCAACTTTTACTTGTCCTCAAGTAATATACAAGATCAATCAGTTCAACAGCATGTCTAGAAACAGTACTACTCAGGACTCAATCATGAATGCACATGAGGTTTAAACTATTTATGCAATGTTCAATGTGCACTACATGTTTCAAACTGTGACTAGCCATAATCAAATAGAACTCAAGTTCACAATGCTTGTTTCAAATGGAAATTCAAGCTCAACATAAGTATTTGAATGCCCTCACATCAAGAATGATGCCATGCTCACACAAATCTCATCACAATTTCAGAATTAAGGAATCGAAAGCAACTCTCACACTCTCCAGGAAAAATACATGCATTATTCCATTTATAGGCTTGCCTATATTTTGAAATCAACATGACATTCTGCTCACTCAAGATCACAAAGGTCTTTCAAGGTTTGTAACAGGGATGAGGGTAAAGGTATGATCATTTTGTCTCAGTGACTTCTAACTTCTTGAAACATGGCCTGCATTTCACCATTTCTCCTTTTATTTCACTCTTTTTTATTTTCACATTCTACCATTTGTTCTTTGAAGAATGATTCCTTGGATACCCCATTTCTTTTGTCCATTGCACAAACTTTATTTCAACAATCTCTTTCTTTTTCAAATGGACCAATGCTTCATGATAGTTATAGGTGATGGGGAAAAGGGGTCAAAGGTGCTCAAGTTTCATCAAAAGAAAAGGTTGGGCTCAAATGGTGCCAGCTAGGTTCACACTCTCACAAGGTGGTCACAAAGAGGTATAGTAGCAATTTTGGCTCAATCTCCACAAATTTTTGCTTAAGATCATTTCTATCATTCGCGTACATTAGTCAATCGGACCAACGGGGAAATTTCTAGAAATTATCACACACATATATCAAGATATCCTTACCACACAAGGCATTCAACACAATCATCAAACAAAATTCTACTATTTTAGTTCGTGTGCAACGATCATCACACGATTCATTTCAACAACCGACCAATCACAATAAGATTCTAAGAGTTCACATATGACTTATGAAACTCAAAATTTGCCTCATTGGAATCGCACACTCATATAATTCAATCAAGAGCACTATTTAAGTTATCAGTATTGATCCCAACCGACACTCAAATTTGCAAGAGAACAACCACATTCAAAAACGTCAAGAGGTGGCAAATTTTTAAGTTGGGTAAAAACCAACACATTCACATTAAAATAAAAAACTAATAGTCACAAAAAGTAAGCCTTTACAATAGGCTATCAAAAATAAATTATCCACAAAAACAGCCAAAAAGAGGTAAGGTATAAAGATACCTCACCCCACTAAACAAAACAAACAATGGTCCTCAAATGCAAAATAAATAAAAAGTCAAACCAGAAAATGAAAAAAGTGTCAAAATCCCCCTGTTAGGCTAAGCTTGAGGTGAACTCTGCATCTTAGTGACTCCCTCAGTCTGGGCATTAGTGCCCAGCTTAACTCCATCCTTTCCTCTACTGGAGCCCACTATAGATGTATCCTTAAGAGACGCCTCCACAACTGTCTATGCCATCGACATCTAGAGGTCTTCTAAATCATCATACACCACTGCATCTCTTGTACCAAGCTTCTCCTCATCAGTCTCGGGAGCCTCTGATTCGACATCATCATCAACCCCAACAACATCTCCGATTGTAGTAGCCAGAAGGATCTAAGAAAAGATTGGAAGATTAGTGCTCGGGACCTTAGGAAGTTCCACCGTGCCTAACAAAATAGAAAGATCTACGGATTTCAGATCATCCACATCACGCGTGAACCCAACAGGATCGAACTTCAAGGCCGTCAAATCCTCAGACTCACTCCTACCCTACTTACATGCCCCCACTCGCACTATAAGGGCATTCATACGCCTCAATCATTTCTCGATGCTCTCTCAACTCTACCTGGATAGGAGCTAAGGCATAAATTATGGCTCTCTCAATCAATCCAGAGACATCAGCCTCTACCCGGGAGGCACGAACATCAGCAGGAGGCCATCTACAGGCATTAGGGGAGTTGGGGAGCAGTAGGTACAGTCTCACATTTTAAAATCCATTGGACATTTAGGAGGCCAATTACAGGTATCAGACAACTTTTTACTTTTTCATGTGAGTTAGCCCACAAATATTTTGGAGATATATCTTCCAAACGATTTCTTTGCGACACCTTTACAGAACCCTTTGTAGGGAGTATGGGGAGTAGTACATACAATCTCACAATTTTTAGAGTCCATTTTGGGCATTTTAGGGCTAATTTAAGTAGATTAGGTGATTTTCTCAGTTTTTCATATGTGTTAGCCCATGAATATTTTGGTGATATTGCTTTCGGACTATTTCTTTGTGAAACCTTTACACAACTCTTTGTAGGAATTTAAGGAAGCAATACGTACTGTCTCACAATTTTTAGAGTTTATTTTGGACATTTAGGGGATAGTTTACAGGAATTAAGCAATTTTCTTAGTTTTTGGTGTGTGTTAGCCCAAGAATATTTTTTTCTTAAAAAAGCAGGCTTGATACCAACTGTATAAGCATGTCAGAATATTCTATTTAAATATTCAAATTAGTCTTGTTCAATTGAAACGTGACTTAGATCAAATGTCTAAATGGAATATCTTGACTAGTTTAACAAGTTAATTATGTATTAAGCCGAAAAAGAACCTCTATCCAACTGATAAAGCAATAAAAGAAAGAATGATACCAAACAAAGTCTTACACCACATGTCCAAATAGGTGCATCAATCCCAATATTTTAAGCACAACTATGAAACATTGATAGTGGTAATATAAGAGAAACTGAAGTTACAAATATTAACTTAAAGGTAAAAACTTTTACATAACCCTCCGTAGGGAGTTGGGGAAGTAAGACGTACAATATAGTAGTTTTTCGAGTCCATTTTGGGCATTTGGGGACGATTAAAAGGAATTAGACAAATTTATCAATTTTGTGTTTGTGTTAGACAATGGTTTTTTGGTGATATGACTTCCAGATGGTTTTTTTACAAAAACATTACACAAAGCTTTGTAGGGAGTAAGGGGAGCAGTATGTAATGTGTTTTAGTGTCTGTTTTTGCCATTTAGAAGTCAATTGATAGGAATTAGGTGATTTTCTCAATTTTTCGTGTTTGATAGCCATGAATATTTTGGTTATATGGCTTCTGGATGATTTCTTTGAGAATCCTTTATGGAACTCTTCGTAGGAAGTTGTGGGAGCAGTATGTATAGTCTCACAATTCTTCGAGTCCATTTTGGGCAGTTAGTGGAAAATTTATAGGAATTAAGTGATTTTTTACGTTTTTCGTGTGTGTTTTCCAATGAATATTTTTGTTATATGTCTTTTAGGTGATTTCTTAGTAAAACCTTTATGTAACCCTCCATAGGGATTTGGGAGAGCATATTTACAATCTAATTATTTTTAGAGTTCATCTTGCTCATTTAAGAACCAATTTACATGAATTAGGAGATTTTCTTATTTTTCGTGTGTGTCCATGACTATTTAAGTGATATGGATTTCAGAAGATTTCATTGCGAAACCTTTACGAAACCCTCCATAAGGAGTTGGGGGAGTAGTACGCACAATCTCACAATTTTAAGAGTCCAGATTTGGCATTTAGGGGTAAATTTACAAGGATTAGAAGATTTTCTTAGTTTTTCATATGTGTTAGCCCATGAATATTTTTATGATATTGCTTCTCGAGTATTTCTTTGTAAAACCTTTATGAAATACTCTGCAGGGAGTTGGATGAGCAGTAAGTACAGTCTCACAATTTTTGGAGACCATTTTGGGCATTTAGGGGCCAATTTATAAGATCTAGGGGATTTTAATAATTTTTCGTTTGTGTTAGCACATGTATATTTTTATGATATCATTTTCAGGTGATTTCTTTGGGAAACATTTACGGAACCCTCCATAAGGAGTTGGGGGAGCAGTATGTACGATCTCAATTTTTAGAGTACATGCTGGTCATTTAGGGGAAAATTTATAGGAATTAGGTGATTTTCTCTTCTTTTTTCGTGTGTGTTAGTTAGCCCATGAATATTTTGTCGTTATATAAGAAGCTTGATCTAACTTTTTAAACAAGTCAGAATATTCTATTTAGATATTGAAATTAGGCCTATTCAATGGAAACATGACTTAGATTGAATGTCTAAATGTAATATTTTGACAAGTTTAACATGCTAATTAGGTATTAAGCCGAAAAAGAACCTCTATATATTTGAAAAAACAATTAGGGTTGTTTATCAGATGGATTAGGCAGATAATTTCGCTTATCGATTAGGCTTTTTAGATATTTATTTTTAAATTTATTAATCTGCTAGCTAATCTATAAGATATTAATTTGTTCAGTAACGGGTTAGCAATTATCGGACGGTTATCAGGGCGGTGTATTGGTTAACCTTTAATTTCTATGGTATCCTTTTTTTCTGATTAATGTATCTTATAAAAAAAATGGCTTTTAAATAGTAACTAGATAAAATGGATAAAGTGATCTAGAATTTCAACTGGTTGTCACGTTTTCATTGTCCATTAGAAGCATCTTTGTCAATGACTCGATAAATTGTTGCATACTTTTCATGTACATATCCTCAGTGCTTTTTTGAGTTTTCTGACTTGCACTCTATTTTTTTAAAAGCAAAATAGATAGTTATAGAAAGGTAAATTGGTTTTCAAGGCTTTATGACTTTAGTCTTTGGGAGTTAGGACAAAGAAAAGAAAAACATATAATTACTATAATATATATTGGCAAAATATTAAATGAGGCTAATAGACCAAGAAAAAAATGTAAGTATGGTAATTCTTAGTGGGTTAACGGTTTACCCAATAAGGAAGTTGAATAATCCATTCCCATAAGCCATTAATTATAAAAAATTATGCCCCGCAACCATTTATTCGGCAATCCAATACCAATAAGCCATAAGAAATTTTTGCGGTTGACTTTTTGGTTACGGTTCGGTTTTGAACACCCCTAAAAGCAATGAAAGAAAGCATGACACCAAACAAATTTGTACACCACATGTCCAAATAAGTGCATAAATCCAAATATTATAATTCCCACACACAATAAAAAAATTGATATTGGTAATTTAAGAGAAACCTAAGTTAGAATATTGACTTGAAGGTACAAACTTTGTACTTTTTAATAGGAGATTATTTACATGCATGTAGATGCTTTAGGCAAAAAATGATGAATAGATATGCATGCACCTAATTTTACAAACAAAAAGAAACTCAAGTACAATATTTTAAATCCCTATATAATAATTCCTACACAATAATCCAGTATAACTTGTTTTCAAACCAAACGATCACTTAGGTTTTTGGGCTCAATTTCAAGCAAGGAATTGTCAATGTGGGTAAATCGAACACCGGTGACAAATAACAAAAAAACATATCTACAATATGCATTTCTACAAGGTAGAGTTTCTCGAATTATGAAATTCCAGCCTCTGTGTTCCCAAGACATTTTTAAGCTATTCCTCAACCTTTACAATCGAATATCAAACACACAAAGCTTTTTGTTTGCAAAACAATCTGCAACCTTGTTGCCTTACTTATTCCAACACACTTCAAAAATACCTTCATGGGAATTATAAGTTTTTACAATTTTGGACTCCTTCAATGACCATATATTCATGCATTTATCCAATGAACCACTTGCCATGTATTCACCTATTAGACTAAATGCAACAGAGTAAACAACTTCCTATATTAAAAATTGAAGACAACCTACTCAGTAAAAAGTAATAACATTCGACAAGAAAGAAACAATTAACTTATTTTCACTCCCCTTCCTTCACATCCCCACAAAAATAAAAGGAACAAGTATATAGATATCGATAGTTCAATTGAATACGAGTAAACAAACCACATAATACTTGAGCCTGTATTTGATAGTTAAAGATGTAATTTTATTAAGAGTCACTATTTATCTCTTGTATCCAAGTAGACATAATGATTTCACATCAATTACTTGAGTCTGTTCAAGCTGTGAATAAGATGCCCTTGTTCAATGATTTAACGTATCAGGACACTTCATCCAATACTAAGTGTCAACGATCATTAAGTAGTAATATAACCCAACTAAGTGAGTTGGGGTCGAGTCCTAAGAGAGTGGTTCAATTATTGTTAAAAACATTTACGAGTAAAAACATGGTTCAAGTTAGGGGCGACACAAGTGTTAAATGTCAGGGGGAATTAGTTTCAAATATCAGCTACAATAACAAATAACATGAAAATAGCAAGTATAGAGACGGGTTCTTGGGATGTGATTGAATCATGGGCTAAGGTAGACAATTGGGTGATTGAAATTAATAGTGAATAACTGTAAATTAGTGAATAGGCTAGACTTTAGTGGGGATAAATTTTCTCTTGAATAGTTTACCTCGAATCAAATTGATTTCTCTCAAACACCAATAAGCAACAATTAAGAATAACCTACGCTTTAGTCTATTCACTCTCTTGAGCTGAATGTGTGGAAAAGGGTTTAGGGTTCACTCTCTCGAGATGAAAACCCATGACAACCCAGTACCCACAGACCATCAAATTAGTAACCTTGGTTTTAAAACCTCTCTCTCGAGCAAGCCAAAAACATAAAGGTAGAGTTGCATTTGCAACTACAACCCTTTAGATTAAGCCACAATTACTGAGTGAAATCATTTTTAAAAAGCATTTACACTATCAATTAACAATACACAACAACTAAATTAACCCATAATCACATAATCACACTCCAAGAATTGGGGTTTTAGCTAGACATCATAAAAAGATAAAAATCGTTACCAAATTGTGTTTCCATCAACCGTGTAAGATTGATATTGTCTTTACAAAGGTCTAAGATGAAGAATCTTCAACATCCACTTCCACTTTCTCAGAAATGGAAATCTTCAAATCTTCAAAGCTAAGAAAATATTGTCTCTAAACTCAGTTCTAAGCTCTCAAACTTGAAAACTGAATAAAAATGAAAACTATTGAATGTTAGATACTAAACTAAGAATTTAAAAAATGTATTTATAGTCGCCAAAAATGTGCTGCGAAGGACCATTCGGTGCAATAAGTTGGGATCACCGATCCACTCGGCGATCCACCCTTTGGTCAATTCCATCGCCTTTTTTGTTTGGTCTTCAGCAACTTCAAGTTCTGAAACTTTGGGTGACATGGCATTGCATCGCGGAATCGTTTGGCAACTCGCCGACTGCTTCTTTCTATCAATGACTTAATTTTCTCCATAAGGGCTTGGCACACTGGAATATTAGGTGAGACATTAGCCATTCGGCGACTCGCCCAATGGATAAGGCGATCCTTAGGCTTTCATTTCTTCTCTTTTCAGCTGCCTTGTTCCTTTTTGCTCATTAGTGTCAATGCTTTGTTCCTCAATCCAAATACCTGAAATTCAAGGATTTACATCAGTTATTGGCAAAGAATATGCATTTGAGGAAACTAAATCTATTAAAATGAAGCCCTAAATGAGTCCAAATTGTGGACTAATCAACACCCCCAACTTAATCTTTTGTTTGTCCTCAAGTAAAACTCAAGTTCAGCAGTTCAAAAAGGATGTCTCGAATAGTGCTACACAAGACTCAATCTTTAATGCACACAAGAAGACTCAACTTACTCATCCACAAATCAATTCTGCACTCAAAGAATCAAGTTGTGACTTACCATTATCAAATAATCTCAAGCTCAAACTACTTGCTTCAAATGCAAGTTCAAGCTCAACAAAGGTACTCAAATGCCCTCACACAAATATGATTCCATATTCACACACAATGGTTCACAATTTAAAGTTTTGGAATCAAATGCAATGCTCACACTCACAAAGATGAACACAATGCATGACTTCACCCATAGGTTTGCCTGTATTTTCCAATCAACCCTTGTTTCAGCTCACTCAAGATCAAAAAGGTCTTTTTAAAGTCTTGTAATGGGGATGAGTGCAAATGTATGGTCATTTAGGCTCAATGGTTGTAATCCTCATGACATGTGGTGTGAACAACACTTTCTTTCCTTTTTTTCATCACTTTCATTCGTGCTGAAAAGTCACCCTATTATTAATCTTCCATGGATTGCTTGGGCACCCCATTTTCTTTGCAATTCCACAACTTTATTCTCCAACTTTTTCATTCTTTTCTTCTTTTTCTCTTTTTTTTATATGGAGGGGCTCAATTTTTTTCTCAAAACCATGGGTCAAAGGGGACTTTCTTGCACTTCTTGATTTACGTCCTCTTTTGGTATTTATCAAGACCGATACTCAAATTTGCAAGAGAACAACCACATTCAAACACAAACAAGGGGTGGCACAATTAATTTTTTTCCGAAAGGGTCCAAATATCATCTATAATTAAAAACAAGGAGCCACAATTTCAATCATCCACAAAAATAGTGCAATACACAATTATAGCTCAAAACACAAATATATACACAAAAAAAGAGAGTTACAAAAGGCCACAAAGGTGGGCCTCACCCTACCACAAATAAAAAATCATTTTTCCTCAAATGCAATCAAAATAATCCAAAAGTCAAAATAAGGTAAGACAGAGAGGGAGGTAAAAAATGGATCCTGTCTACTGAGTCACTCCATCTTTCTAGGTATCAGTGCCCAGAGTCACCTTAGAAGGAACAGTAGTTGCATCTACCATGGCCTCCTTGGTCTCAGTAAGGACCTCATACAAAGCTTCCTATGCCACCTCAAGCATCCCCTCATCCATCTCCAGTTTAGACTCAAGATCAGCTGCCTCCTCCACTCTAATCTCATCTTCAGTGGTAGCTGGAGGCATATCTGGTACATTTAGGATCTCCACCATCCCAAAAATCATGGACATGTCAGTGGACTTTAGTTGATCCACATCGCTCCTCAACACAACAATAGTGGCCTTTAAAGTCGTCACCTCTTTGGTGGCCCTTGGCCACATTCACACACCGCTATCCTAGCCGCAAGGGCATCAATTGTAGCGCTCAATAGTGTCACAACATCAGCCAGAGAAGTCTGAATCATACTCAAAATGGAGGCCTCGAGTTTGGCAGCCCAACGATCAGCAGAATGGGCAAGCACCCCTATCCGGAGTAATGCAACCTGAGTAAATGGGGTCCAGGTGATAGAAACAACAGAAGGTCTAGGAGGCAGTGTAGCACCAACAGGTCTAGGGATGTCAGAAGGTATAGCAGAAGAAGTACCTTAAGGCCCAGCGGCCAGAGTAGGCAAAAATGCCTTTGCAGGTAGTGAGTATGTGTCCACAACTGAAGAACCATCCACCGGGGATGCCTTCTTCTTCTTCTATGACTCATCTGTCAAATATTCTTCCTCAATCCTCCGGATATTAGTAGAGGATGTGGGAATCACTTCCACATCCTTCGTTGCATCTCTCAAAACTAGAGCCCATTTGTATAGCTCCGTGATCAACACCGGGAAGGGAAGTGAGGTCTAGCACTGCTTGGCCCTCATAACCATTTCTTATGCTATAATCATCCTCAGATTGAGCCTCATCCCATAAATGATGCAGCCTAGACAGGTTGCCTTGGCAAGGTGGAGAATAGAATCATTTTGGGAGGGCATGATCATGTTGCTGATGAAGCAAAACCAATACCTCGCTGCTACATTCAAGTCTTTCTTTTCTGATGGAGCCTCTTCCTCCAACCACTTCGGAGTGCCATTAGATATCAACAGAGCTAACCACTTCTTCATGTTGTCTAGCGTCTTTGTCCTAATCATATGCATGAAGTCATCTTCAAGTCTCGTAGTGCACTCTAAGACAACATTAATGGAAGGAAAATCACACTGCACCCTCTTCCCCTGGACAACTAAATAGTCAATCGGTTTAAATGCTGCTGCCTGCTTCTTCCTTTGTGGTATCAAGGTACTGTAGCCACTATAGAACTCCCTAACCCAACTTGGAATATACGGGCCACAGAGCTTTGTGAAGAGTTGGAACTTATGAGACTTCAGACAACTCATAATATCGGGGTACCTATCAATCACCCCATCCGTGGATAGATATTTCTCCTCAATGATTGTCCTTGGCCCCTCAATCTTTAATTTGTTCATAGACTTGGGCGGAAGACACTGAATTGGTGGTGCAAGAACCACTACCTGTGCTGGAACTGGAGGAGAAGAAGTGGTGGGATGAGGAATCCGGATCATAGACAGATAATTCATGCTTTTTTACCGCAGCTATTTCTTCTATGCTGCTACCAACTCATCATCATCAAAAGCTATAGTATGAGGCTCATGGTGCTCACCTTTACTTTCAGAAGTGGTGAGGTGAGTTGCATAATACCGTCACTATTGAAGCTGGCTATTACGCCCAGAGCTACCCCCGAGGCAGGGACACGGGACCTAGGATCACAAATGATCCCAAGCTAACCCTACTGGCATGACATGAGCATAATAAGGATAATAATAACTGATGCGGAAGCTAACTCATAAATAAAATTGAAATGATAGGGATTACCCATATACTAAAACTGAATATATAATCTGAGAGTTTAATACAAAAGAAAGACCAAACTCAATAGCTAAGCTAAATCAAACTATGTCTGAAATAAACCTCTAAGTTGATTAGAAATGTTGGGACATGCCCCAACTAGATATAGCAAAACTGAAACTAAAGGACTAAAAGTACTGAAAAGATAAACATGTCACTGGTCCTCGAAGAATGAGGACTCACCACTGATGTTGCGGAACTGACGATCGGGAAGTGATATAAGCATGATCTGGATGCTGAGAACCTGAACCTACATCACGAGAAGATGTATCGCAGAGTATGCATCAGTACTTGAAAGGTATAAGCATGTAGGATAGAATAAAGCTGAAATAACATATAACTAAACAAAGAAAATAAGCAATGATATAATCTGAACATGATATAGATACTAAATGCTGAGCTAACTAAATACAGTGACCAATTTAAAACATGTTGAAACTGAATATTGGATATACTGATAAATGGTTAATGCAATAGAATCTGACTGAACAGTGGGACCACTAATAACCAATAGTACAACAACATGAGCTAAATGTGGAGTCCAATATATACGCCCCATCGAGAGGACCCAATATACCCTGCAAGAGGTATAGAGGCATGCTGGCGTGATCACTGAAATGATGCCCATAAAAGGGACTTACAACCTACGTGACTAGTAGTTTTGGGACTATTTTGGTACGTTGAACCGTAGTCCAACTCGGTATTATGCTACTCCCAATAGATTAAGTAATTAACATATTATGACTAAATTTCTGTAAGTTACTGCATAGCTCAAACTGAACATGCAAACTGAGTATGCAACAATTAAACTGAAATTGATGCATTAATAACTGAGGAATGTATAACTGAATAACTAAAATGTCTTACCTAGCATGTGTAATTGAAGAACTAAAGAAATACATAGCTAGGGTTCTGGATTCATGGAATAAATTGAATATTAACATACTAGTCTGATTTGGATCATTCTAATAGCTAAGAACCCAATAATTCTAACATTCAAGAAACCACAGGTCTAGTCATAATAAGGGAATTAAGAAACTGACTGAAAACTAGAGACCTAATGGATGAAAGGAACCCACTAGTGAAATCCCACATACCTGGCGACAAATTCAACGGAGAAATCTTTAGATTTTGGGGTTGGAATTGATGGAACCTTGTTGTGTTCTTGAACTAGGGTTCTTGACTTCTCTTCTCCTCTTACACTCTAATTTTTCTAAGTTTTTATTAATGATTTGACTTAGGTAAGTTCTAGTTATGTTTCTAGGCTGAAACTGACTAAAACCTCATAATTTAGGGTTAAAATGATATAGTTTAGGTGTCCAACAAATAAGGAAAGACCGAAATAAACCTGACTTAAACTGCAGACGGGATGACCACGGCCACCTTCACGGACCGTGAAAAGGACTATAGACCGTGAAGTCTGTCGTGGGCTGGATTTGGTGACTACTAGATGAGGGTCAGAGTCCACGAGCCCTACCATGGCCCGTGTGAAGGACCACAGACCGTGAAAGTGTCCATGGTCTCCACTTGAGCTGTGGTCTGGAGGGACTGGCTAGGGGGTTTACTAGTAAGGCTCCACGAACTCCCCCACGGGTCATATGAAGAACCACGAACCGTGAAGGTTCTCATGGTCCTCACTTAGGCATGAGGTCTAAGGGGCTGGCTAGGGAGGTTCACTACCTCCACTTTACGGGCTCCACCACAACCTATCATCAAGACCATAGACCGTGAAGGTGCTCGTGGTCTAATGTCTGGGCATGGTGACTTCCAAGTCAAGACCACGGGCAGGTCTAAGGACCGTGGACCCTTTCACGGTCTGTGAATCCTCTCGTGGTTTATTACTTTAAGTATATTTTTGTAGTTATTTTCTGGGTTTGGTTTTCGAGGTCTTACCATATCTCCCCCTTGGGATCATTCGTCTTCGAATGAAGACTAAACTTGTTGAAATAGAGGGAATGAGCTGCAACCTTACAACTAAACACTGAAGGCTGATTTCTGACTGAACTAAGTTCCAAAAACTTGCAAATACGCTGAAAATACAAGTACAGACTGAAGGAACATGCTACTAAGACTGATTTCATGCATGAATGCCTGAAAAACTGAAGAGGAACTATTACCTCAAGCTGGAATGGATTTGAAAGGAAAGAGGTGAGGATACTTGGCTTTTATCGCTGCTTCTGCTTCCCAAGTAGGTCTTTCTACTGACTGACTCCTTCACCAAACCTTGACTGAAGGACTTCCTTGTTTCTCAATCTTCTAACCTGACGATCAAGAATCTCAACTGGTACATCCTCAAAAGAAAGACTATTTTTCATGGTCAGACTCTCTAATGGCACCACAGATGTTGGATCGCCCCCACACACTTCTTCAAAAGTGAGATGTGGAAGACTGGATGCACTGCTCCTAAATCTGCTGGCAACTCTAACTCATAAGCCACTTTACCAATCCTTTTCTAGATCCAGTAAGGGCCTACATATCTTAGACTGAGCTTCCCTTTCTTGACAAACCTCATCACCCCCTTCATAGGTGACACCTTCAGGAAAACCCAATCATTAACTTGGAACTGTAGTTCCCTTTTTCTTACATCTGCATAAGACTTCTGGCGACTCTGGGCTGTCTTAAGTCTATCTCTAATGATTTGCACTTTCTTCATAGCATAAAAGACTGAATCTGGACCTATCAAGGCTGCTTCACCTACTTCAAACCAACCAACAAGAGATCTGCATCTACGCCCATACAATGCCTCATAAAGGGCCATCTGAATGCTAGAATGGTAACTATTGTTGTAGGCAAACTCAATAAGAGGAAGGTGATCATCCCAACAACCCTTGAAATCGATCACACAAGCTCTCAACATGTCCTCTAAGGTATGAATGGTACACTCTTCTTGACCATCCGTTTGTGGATGAAATGTTATGCAAAGGTTACTGAGTACCAAGACCCTCTGGAATGACTTCCAGAAATGAGAGGTAAACTGAGGACCTCTATGTGAGATGATAGACAAAGGAACCCCATGCAACCTCACAATCTCATTAATATAAAGCTTGGCATAGTCCTCCGCCGAATCTGTAGTCTTGACTGCCAAAAATCCATAAGACTTAGTAACTCTATCAACTATCATCCAAATGGAGTCATGCTGTCTGCGAGTACACGGTAAACCTATGATGAAGTCCATGTTTATCACTTCCCACTTCCAAGTAGGAATGTCAATCGCTTGAGTCGTACCTCCTACTTTCTGATGTTCTACCTTGACTTGCTGGCAATTGGGGAACTTAGCCACAAAATCTACTATATCTCTTTTCATACCATTCCACCAATAGACTTCTCGTAGATCGTGGTACATCTTAGTGGCACCTGGATGAATAGAATATCTGGACTTATGGCCCTCTGCAAAAATATATTGTCTCAACTCTCCCACATTAGGAACACATAATCGACCCTGGTAGCGAAGCACACCATCTCCCCCTTGGGAGAAAACCTCAACTCTCTGTTGGTGGATTGCACCCTTGAGTTCAAGTAATATCAGATCACTTTCTTGCTTTCCCTTAACTTCCACTACCAAAGAAGATTTTGCCCCATTCTGAACTGGTACACCACCGTCTGATATGCTCATAAGACGAACTCCTAGGCGAGCAATTCTGTTAACATCCTTTGCTAGCTCCTTTCTTTCTACCCCAACATGTGCTACACTACCCATAGATAGTCTGCTAAGGGCATCTACTAATACATTTGCCTTACCAGGATGGTAATGAACACTCATGTCATAATCCTTGAGGAACTCAAACCATCTTGTCTGACGAAGATTCAACACTTTCTGGGTGAACACATACTGAAGGCTCTTATGGTCTTTGAACACATCTACATGAACACCATACAAGTAGTGCCTCCGAATCTTGAGAGTAATCACCACTGCTGCAAGCTCGAGGTTATGAGTCAGATAATTCTTCTCATGCAACTTAATATGTCTGGAAGCATAAGCTATAAACTTACCTCGCTGCATCAACACACAACCTAGGCTGACTCTGGATGCTTCACAATAAATCATATAACCATCTGAACCCTCTGGTAGAGTCAAAATAAGAGTTGTAGTCGACCTAGTTTTAAATTTTGCGAAGCATTTCTCACAATCATCTGAACACTGAAACTTGACCATCTTCTGAGTCAACCTAGTCAATGGTGAGGCTATGGATGAAAATCCTTCCACGAACCTTCTGTAATAACCCGCTAAACCCGCTAAACTTCTGATATCGGTAGGAGAGGTAGATCTGGGCCATTGTTTCACTACCTCTATTTTCTGGGAATTTACTAGAATCCCTTCACTAGATACTATATGCCCAAGAAAAGCAACCGACTGCAACCAAAATGTGCACTTGTTAAATTTGGTGAATAACTGGTGATCTTTGAGAGTCTGTAGAACAACTGTCAAATGAATCGCATGTTCTTTCTTATTTCTAGAGTAAATAAGGATATCATCAATAAAGACGATAACAAACAAGTCCAAGTACTGCTTGAACACTATGTTCATCAAGTCCATGAAAGTTGCAGGAACAATTGTTAGTCCAAATGATATAACTACAAATTCATAATGACCATACTGAGTCCTGAAGGCTATCTTCGGAATGTCACTATCTCTGACTTTAAGCTGATGATAACTCGATTTGAGGTCTATCTTTGAGAAATGACTAGCACCCTAAAGTTGGCCAAATAAGTCATCAATCCTGGGAATGGGATACTTATTCTTGTTTGTAACCTTGTTCAACTACCTATAGTCAATGCACATTCTGAGAGAACCATCTTTCTTCTATACGAACAACACTGGTGCACCCCATGGCGAAATACTAGGTTTGATGAAGCCCTTGTCTAGAAGGTCTTTCAACTGCTCCTTCAATTCCTTAAGCTCAGCTAGAGCCATTCTATAAGGAGGAATAGAGATAGGCTAGGTATCTGGAAGGAGATCAATTCCAAAGTCGATTTCCCTATCGGGAGAAACTCCGGAAAGATCTTCTGGAAACACTTTTGGAAACTCATTAACCACAGGAACTGACTCAAAAAGTGGGGTTTTGGAGCTTGAATCCTTAACCTGAACCAGATGATAGAGATAACCCTTATAGATCATCTTTCTGGCCTTAAGGTAAGAAATGAATCTACCTATAGATGCTAAGCTACTACCCTTTTATTATAAGATTGGTTCATCTGGAAACTGAAAATGAACAACCCTAGTTCTACAATTTACTGTGGCATAACAGAAATGTAACCAATCCATGCCTAGAATGATATCGAAGTCTACCATTTGTAACTCTATAAGATCTGCTGAGGTGACTTTTTAGGAGACTGTGACAGGGCATTTTCTGTATACCCATATAACTATAACTGGGTCACCGACTGGAGTAGAGACTGAGAAAGATTCTGGGAGAGTTTATGGACTAACACTGAATTTGACCACTATAAAAGGTGTTACAAATGACAAAGTAGCCCCTGGATCTAACAATGCATAAATGTCAAGATGAAATACTCGCAATGTACTAGTGACTACATCAGGAGAATCTTCCTGATCTTAGCGAGCCTGAAGAGCATACAATTTGTTCTGGCGCTGTCCACCACTTGTACCAGATGAGTTACCCTACTGAGTTGGGCCACCTGCTGGTGCTGCTGAAGTTGTAGACTGAGCTCTGTCATTATTACCTCTTTGATCCTGTCTAGAAGGACAATCCCTCAACCTGTGACTATACTGACCACACCCAAAACATCATTCTTTTCCTGCAAGACACTCTCCCGGATGGTTCTTACCACACTTAGGGAAAGTTGGGTAGGGTTGGTGCCTGAAATAGTAGCTTGAGACTTAGAGCATGATGCTCCACCTTTCTATTTATTCCGAAACTTGAAGGATGGAAGGTGCTGGAGTCGAAGACTTTTGCTAAAACTGTGAGTGATTTCCACCACTCGATTTCTGTTGGGAATACTCATAGTTGCCTGTTCTTTCTTTCTTACTCTCCTTAGCCTGTTCCCTGAGCTTTTCACCCTTAACCTGCTGAGCGTGAGTCATGTGCTTAGAGATGTTCATGTCTCCTAACAACATAGCATTCCTTCACTCGGTCTTCACTAAGTATGACACTACATATAGAAACTTATTCATATGAGCCTTGGAATTAGCAACTATGTAAGGAGCATACCTGGAGAGTTAGTTAAACTTCAGCCAAAATCTTGGACCGTAATGTTACCGTGCCTTAAGTTCATAAATTCCTGGGCCCTTGCTTCTCTCAACTCTATGGAGAAAAACCTGTCAAGAAAGATTTCACTGAAACAATCCCAAGTAATAGGAGTTGCATCTGTAACCCTGTTCTCCTTCCACTGAGTATACCAGATATGATCTATATCTTTCAGTTGATGCTAACTCAACCCGATCATTCCAGTTAGCAGCATCACTTCAAAGATCTTCTGGACCTCATCAATGAAGTTTTGGGGATCTTCTCCAACTTGCGATCCTAAGAACTCTGGTGCATTCATCCTAATAAAGTCTCGCGCTCTAGCTGCAGCTAACCCAACATTAGCATTTTCCTGAATTGGAACCCGCTGATTTTTCTGGTTGGCCACACTCTGAGCCAACATCTGAATGGCGTTCCTGAATTCTGCATTAGAAACTTCATGATCTGGGACTGGAGAAGCTTCGTTTGCATTCCTGGCATTAGCTCTACGAGGAGGCATGATTACCGAAACATAGAATGTCGAGTTAGAATAGAATTAGATCATACCTTACGCACGATAAGAGTAACAAGAAAATGAAGTTTTCCTAAATCACTTCGTAGCCTCCCTCTCATTAGATTTGGTGCACTTCACACCCATGAAAAGGACTCTACTTAGTGCAACTTTTCAGAAATCCTAGGACTCTTAAACCTAATACTTTGATACCAAGTTTGTCACGCCTCGAGCTACCCCTGAGAAGTGGACAGGGGACCAAGGATCACATGTTATCCCAAGCTAACCTTATTGGCATGACATGAACATACTAAGGATAATAATAACTGATGCAGAAACTGAATCATAAATAAAACTGAAATGATGGGGAATACCTATATACTAAAACTGAATATATAATCTGAGAGTTTAATACAAAAGAAATACCAAACTCAATAACTAAACTGAATTTAACTATGTCTGAAATAAGCCTCTAAACTGACTAGAAATGTTGGGACATGCCCCAACTAGATCTAGCAAAACTGAAACTAAAGGACTAAAAGTACTGAAAAGAGAAACATGTCACTGGTCATCGAAAAATGAGGACTCACCACTGATGCTGCTGAACTGACGATCGGGAAGTGATCTAAGCGTGATCTAGATCCTAAAAACCTGAACCTACATCACTAGAAGATGTAGCGCAGAGTATGCATTAGTACTTGAAAGGTAGTAAGAATGCACTATAGAATAAAGCTGAACAAAGCAAATAAGCAATGATATAATGTGAACATGATATATTTACTAAATGCTGAGCTAACTGAATGCAGTGACCGATTTATAACATGAAACTGAATATTGGATATACTGATAAAAGTTCAATGCACTAGAATCTGGCGAACTGTGGGAGCTACTAATAACCGATAGTAAAACCAAATGAGTTAAATGTGGAGTCCGATGTATATGCCCCATTAAGAGGACCCAATATACCCTGCCAGAGGTACAGATGCATGATGGCATGATCACTTAAATGATGCCCATAGAAGGGACTTACAATCTATGTGGCTAGTAATTCTCGGACTATTTGGGTACGCTGAACCCTAGTCCAACTCGGTATTATACTACTCCCAATGGATTAAGTAATTAACATATTATGACTGAATTTCTGTAAGTTACTGCATAGCTCAAACTGAACGTGCAAATTGAGTATGCAACAATTAAACTAATATTGATGCATTAACAACTGAGGCATATATAATTGAATAACTGAAATATCTTACCTTGAATGTGTAATTCATGAACTAAAGAAATACATAGCTAGGTTTCTATAATTCATGCAATAAACTGAATATTAACATACTAATATGATTTGGATCATTCTAACAGCTAAAAACCCGATAATTCTAACATTCAAGAAACCCTAGGTCTAGTAATAATAAGGTAATCAAGAAACTGACTGAAAACTAGGGACCTAATGGGTTAAAGGAACCCACTAGTGAAATCCCACATACTTAGTGATGAATTCCACAAGGATATGTTTAGATTTCGGGGCTGAAATTAATGGAACCTTGATGCGTTCTTGAACTAGGGTTCTTGACTTCTCTTCTCCTCTTACGCTCTAATTTTTTTAAGTTTTGATTAATGATTTGACTTAGGTAAGTTCTAGTTATGCTTCTAGACTTAAACAGACTAAAACCTCATAATTTAGGGTTAAAATGACATATTTTAGGTGCCCAACGAATAAGGAAAAGACAAAAATAACCTTAATTTAAACTGAAGACGGCTGACCACAGCCAGCTTCACGAACCGTGAAAGGGACAGCGGACCGTGAAGTCGTTTGTGGTCTATATTTGGTGACTACTAGCTGAGGGTCTAAGTCAATGAGCCCTACCACCGCCCGTGTGAAGGACCACGGACCATGAAAACGCCCCTACGGTCCGTGTGAAGGACCAAAGACCGTGAAGGCCCTCGTGGTCCTTACTTAGGAGTGGGGGTCTAAGGGGCTGGCTAGGGAGGTTCACTGCCTCAACTCTACGGACACCACCATGGCCCATCATCAAGACCATGGATCATGATGGTGCTCGTGGTCTGATGTCTGGGCCTGGTGACCTCCAGGTCAAGACCACGGGCATGTCTATGAATCGTGGACCCTTTCACTGTCCGTGAACCCTGCCGTGGTTCACTGCTTCAGGTATATTTATGCAAATATTTTATGAGTTTGGTTTTAGGGCTGTTACACTGGCCTCCGGTGACGCAGGTACCTTGCATTTCCCAGCAGTTGTGGGAAGTTTGGTAGCCTTGCCTCTGGATGCAGCGGTATTCTCATTGAGTGCAATCCCCTTAGCTTTCTTTCGGGGTGGCATGTTCCTACCTGCAACCTTTGGTCTAGCCATGTATGCAAAACATTGGGAAAAATTGGAAACTTTTAATATAAATTACCGAAGAACATTTGCAGACAGAATTGCCGAACTGGTCGGAGAGTTGTCGAATCACTTTGGCGAGCTAGATCGGGCTCGCCGAAAGGATCAGCTCAAAATTCTCGAAAAATTTTGGTGAGTCACCGATGGGAAAAACTTTTGACGAATCATAAAAAATTAGCCCATCAAAAATTACAGTGCAATTTAAGCTATAGGGTTGTAGACAAAGGGCGATCAAGAAGACTTTCGGCAAGTCGCCGATTATCTTCAGCGAGTCGCCAAATGTCTTTGGTGAGCCACCAAGTGGTTTTGTGAGCTCAACCTAGCTCGCCAAATGACCTAACGTGCCTACTTTCAACCCAACTTCTCGAATTCAACCCCGCAACCCATGAAAACAAAATCAAAGTATGCATTTATTAAATTAAAGCAAAACCCATTACACCCATTACCCTGGGATACTTAGACTTCTCCTGCTTTTGCCAAATTTGGCCATTTGATGACTTTTGCCCTTAAGAATGACGTCACCCTCTTTATCATTCAGCAAATTACGTTATTTGGCACAACTACGGGTTACGTATTAGACTTCATCTGGCTAGACCCAACAGCATGCAAGCACAATCCCACAAGATTTAACAAATTTTAAGGAACAAAATTATGGGAATTCAATATTATAAACAATATGGACAAGAATAACAAATTAAAATAGGCATTCAAACAAATTAACGCTATCAAAGAGCCCCAGCACACATCACTAAGATATGATCATTGCAAATGAGTACAAAATTCTAAAAATAAACTCGGTGTTCGTAAAACAAACCTTTAATGCCGAATTAATAAAGATTGAAATGCTAGGTGGCAAGAATTCCTACTCCGAGCACCAATCAATGACTAAAACACTCTAAAGATGCCAGAAATATAGAACCTAATTTGAGGGTGTGAGTTTGTGAAGTTTGAAAGTGAAATAGTTGGATGTTTAAACCTTTGGCCTTTTAAAAATTGTCCAGTTCTCTCCCATTCGACGACATTAGTCGTGTTCTCCAACCCACTCGGTGACACACCGAGTGGTCACTTACCTCGCCGAGTTTTACAGGACCTTCAGTTGATGTGGGGGTCCAAACGACGGATTAGATCGCGATCGCAGACCTGGACGGTGACTCGCTAATAATTTCCTCGGCTCGACGATTTTTAGAGACTCCAATATAAAGTTGTCTTGAGTCCAACGATGGTCTAGGTTGGGGTTGCTGACCTCTTCGGTGATTCGCCGACTGGACCTTTAGCTCGCCAACATCCACTTTTCAGCAACTTTCACACTTCGACCTACACAAACAACACACCATTATTTCATAAAGAAAACATAAAGCGATAAACACTTGGGTTTCCTCCCAAGAAGTGCCTTAGTTAACGTCCTAGCACGATGCAAGTCCACATTTAAACCTCATTTATTTGATCAGCCATAGTGTCTCTAGGCAGTCCTCCTCTTTGCATGGGGTAGAGTCAGGACAACCCATGAGGGTCTCAAGCAACTGAATGGACGTGGAGTAGGAGGCAACCATTTTATTTATCATTGCAACATTCTCCCGTAATTCTTCTAGTACTCTATCTTGCTCATTGACTTTGTGGGAAAGAAGTGTGAGCATTGCTTCGACTTGTCCGTCCTCATTGTTCTTAGGATTGCTCCGCTCATGAGGAAGAATATATCGATCCTTCTTTTTACCCTGGACTTCAAACTCCATAATCTTTTTGGTGAACACGTCAAGCTGAGTTAACAAGGTGGCTAAGTTGAAATCCCTTTCTACTTCTTGGTTTGCCTCAACCATGTGATCAAGAAGTTGGGCTACTACCACATAGGGTTGTCGTACAAGACCACCCAGGATAAGTTGATCAATCAATCCTTTGTTCCCTGGACTAAGACTCCTATAGAAGCATTCCAGTAGAGCTAAATCGCGAATCCCACGAGTTAGGCATTACATCAACAATGCTTTAAACATCAGCCACAACTCATGAATTTGCTCACCTTCTAATTGCTTGAAGGTTAGGATATTTATCCCTGAACCTCATCACTTCTAATGGAAGGTGATCCATTTGTTCATAGTTACTATTTACACTCATTCTTCCTGTTTCAACAGATAAACAAGCAAAACAAAACTAAAATTAAGTATCACTATAAATAACAAGAACAAAATTCAACTCAACTAAAAATTCTTAAGTAACGCCACTCCCCGGCAGTAGCGCCATTTCGATTTAACGTATCAAGACACTTTATCTAATACTAAGCATCAACGATCGTTAAGTAGTAATAAAACCCAACTAAGTGAGTTGGGGTCGAGTCCCAAGGGAGTGGTACGTATTTGAGAATCAATACGAAAGCATGAATATGCTTAAGTCAGTTATAGCTAAAAACATTTACAAGTAAAAGCATGGTTTAAGTTAGGGGCAACACAAGTGTCAAATATCAGGGGGATTTAGTTTCAAATATCAACTACAACAACAAAGAACACGAAAATAGTAAGTATAGGGACGGATTCTTGGGATGTGATTGGATTATGGGCTAAGGTACACAATTGGGTGATTGCAATTAATAGTGAATATCTGTAAATTAGTGTATAAGCTAGACTTTGGTAAGGATAAATTTTCTCTCGAACAATTTACCCCGAATCAAATTGGTTTCTCTCGAACACCAATAAGCAGCAATTAAGAATAGCCTATGCTTTAGTCCACTCACTCTCTCAAGCTAAATGTGTTGAAAAGGGTTTAGGGTTCACTCTCTCGAGCTGAACCCATGACAACCCAATACCCACAGACCATCAAATCAGTAACCTTGGTTTTAAAACCTCTCTCTCTCGCAAGCCAAAAACACGCAGGTAGAGTTTTAACTACAACCCTTTAGATTAAGCCACAATTCCTGAATGAAATCACTTTTGAACAACATTTACACTATCAATTAACAATACCTAACAACTAAATTAACCCATAATCACATAATCACACCCCAAGAATTGGGGTTTTGGTTAGACATCATAAAAAGGTAAAAAGCATTACCAAATTATGTTTACATCAATTGGGTAAAATTGATATTGTCTTTACAAAGGTCTAAGATGAAGAATCTTCAACACCCACCTCCAATTTCTTAGAAATGGAAATCTTCAAAATTTCAAAGCTAAGGAAATATTGTCTCTAAACTCAGTTCTAAGCTCTCAAACTTGAAAACTGAATAAAAATGAAAAATATTGAATGCTAAATACTAAACGAAGAATTTAAAAAATGTATTTATAGTTGCCAAAACTGTGCTGTGAAGGACCATTCGGCGCAATAAGTCGGGATCACCGTTTCACTTGGCGATCCGCCGTTTGGTCAAATCCATCATCTTTTTGCTTTGGCCTTCAACATCTTCAAGTTCTGAAACTTTGGGGGATATGGAATTACATCGCAAAACCGTTCGGTGACTCGTTGACTGCTTCTTTCTTTCGCCGACTTGATTTTCTCTTTCAAAGCTTGGTACACTAGAACATTAGGTGAGACATTAGCCATTCGGTGACTTGCCCAATGGATTAGGTGATCCTCAGGCCTTCTTTTCTTCGTCCTTTCAGCTGTCTTGTTCCTTTTTGCTCATTAGTGTCCATGCTTTGTTCCTTAATCCAAATACCTGAAATTCAAGGATTTACATTAGTTATTGGCACAAAATATGCATTTGAGGACACTAAATCTATTAAAATGAAGCCTTAAATGAGTTCAAATCATGGACTCATCATTCAACATCCCATTGCATCATAGTATAGTCAAATGAAGAACTACACAGATAGCCAATAAAACAAAACTAATAAGGTCAAATAAATAAAAGGTTAGGTGAAATATTAAATCAGCACACACCAAAAATCTATTTGCTGGACTGCTAATATGAAATTGTATCTCTCTGGATTATTTTTACTCGCACGGGGTTTACAGGTCAGATTGCAATCATTCCAAATACATTACAAAGTCAACAAGGGAAGAATTAAAGACTACTAGTGATACATGCAAACACCACAAAGACAGTTAGCACAAGCCTTGCGTCTAAGATTATACTAAGTTTGTGATTAAAAAATGTACTAACTCTTGTGATCAATTGTTGAAGGTTGCGAGTATTAGTTATGCTACCGAGTCCTCAAAGAATGATGGTATCTCAAAGAAAAACAAAAGTATTGAACCATTGTATAGGATGAATGACTTATGGGAACCATTGAATAAATTGGTAACAAAAGGTGACATCTTAGACAATTCCAAAGTTCCTCTTCTAAAGTTCATCAGTAGTACTCCACTTATCAATCTTGATGATTATGAAAATGAGAACAACGATGATGATGAAGAATAAGATGATGAGTATGTGCCTTCACCACAAGTTAAGTAACACAAAGTGAGCAAACAAATGTTTTTTTCAAAAATTAGATGTTGTTCAAGCTATAAAAGTGCCATCAAGTAGTAATAATAATAATACTGATAATGGAAAAGGGAAAAAGGGACTATGTTGAAGAAATAAAATAGAAACAAATAAAGGTTCTTATTCTCCTCCTCTTGTTAGATGCGGAGGTGATGGTGATGGCGGTGTTGGTTGAGCAAATATTAATATGGCACAAGTTAAAGTTCCTACTGAGATAGTAGGAGGTATAAGCAGTGGTAGTATAGGAGTAGTGAATGAAAGAGATCAAGTTACTACCGAGACAACATGGTGAACCTTTCATTCACTACTCTTGTGCTACCATTGCTTGTACCTTCTGCTGTCTCAGTAGTAACTTGAACTTGTGCCACATTAATATTTTTTCAACTACCACCACTATCACCATCACCACTATAACACCTCGGATCCAAGAAGATAAGACTTACGACCATGGTGCACGGTCTGTAGGTGGGTCCCATTGTTGGGGTCAAGTATTTAGGGATCTTTGATCCCACCCACGGCCGACTAGTACCATTCGTGGTTGGACCTACGGACCATAGTTCTGGACCTTGGTGATGGTCGGTAGTTATTTTGAAAAAAGGCTTTTGGGTTAATTTCAAATGGTCATATCTTTAAGCACAAAATGAATTAGGTGGCTGATGACCTGTCAAATTAAAGATAATTGAATCCTCTTTCCAACACCACCGAATTTTCTCAAATCCAAGCTTGGAGTAAAAAGGTATAGTCATTTTAGTAGAGAACTTTTTGGAAGGGCCACAAATCATGACCGAGTTGACGGGTAGTGGTTCAAATGACGGGCCATCAGTCCTACCGTGGATGGTACTTCGCCAATTTTAAGTTAGGGTCGTTTTGGTATTTTCCCCTATGCTTTGGGCACTTAAACTACGTCGTTTACTGTCTAAACTATGCCATTTACTTAGTCTAAGCCTAATAATCTAGTCATACAATACCCATAACTCTCATTCTCCAATAATCACCCAACTTAGAGTGACAAGAAGAGAAAGAGGCAACTAGTTCTCTCAAGAACAAGTAGAAGTGTTCTGTGAAGTTTGGCCCTAAAATCCAAAGGATTTCTCCATAGATTTCATCACCAGGTATGTGGGATTTCCCTAGAAGATTCCTTTCACACATTAGATCCCTAGAATTCAGTTAGTTCTTCAGATTCTCATAAACTATCCTGACTTAGGGTTTCTAGATTTTCAATATTTATTGTGATTATGGTTCCTTTGATCTAAATAACTTGTTTCTTGATAATTTAGTATAATTCCATGCATAGTACTCAGAACCCTAGTTTGTGTAAATTTATCTTAGTTCATGAATTATACTTGCTAGGCCAGTCAAAAATTCATGCTTCAGATTTCGAATGCCACATTCTCAGTATTTAAATGTTGAATTCTCAGTTAGCATGTAAGTTCTAAGCTAATCAATATTCACTCCATTTTAGCTTCATGAATATTCTCATGGGAGTAGACTTAACACCGAGTTGGACTAGGGTTCAACGTACCCTTAAAGTCCCAAAACTACATGTCAACCTAGGTTCTGAAGTCCCTTTTGTTAGGCATCAATTTTTAGTGATCACACCACAATCATGCCTCTATATCTCTGGCAAAGTATATTGGGTCCTCTCAATGGGGTGTATACATTGGATTCCACGTTTATGTCACATGGTTTATGTCGGTAATAGTAGCTCCCACAGTCAGACTTTATATTGCATTGACCAGGTTTTCAACATTTACTTCTATATTAGTTCAACATGTTATCTTCATGATTAGTACTTGTTCATTCCATCCAATTTAGTTTTTAGTACATATCTATATCCTTTTTTAGATAATATTATTTCTCAAGTTATGCATTGTTCAACTTATATACTTTGTTCATCTTAGCATATCTATATCCTGCATGTTGAGTGCATTCCAATTATTGATGCATACTTTTGTTCTATATTATTTTATGATGTAGGTTAAGGCACTCAACATCCAGATCCTGCATAGTTCGATCCTCAGTCCGACTTTAGCAGCTTAAATGGTGAGTCCTCATACTTTTAGGACAACAGACATGCTATACTTATTAGTCTTTACTTTCAGTTTTTAGTCTTGTTAGAGTTAGATAGGGGCATGTCCTAGCAACTTAACTCAGTTAGAGGCTTTTTAGAAATAGTAGTAGATTCAGCTCAAGTCATTAAGTGATAGTGTCATTTATCACTAGACTCGTATTATTTTATAGTTACTTTTAGAATAGTTGGATTTTGTTTCCTCTTCATATATCCATTGATTTAGCTTCCACATACTACATGTTTTACTTTGTTATTTACAGTATTCTTGATATATACTAGACTTAGGATTAGATTTGGGTCACTCATGATGCTAGGTCCCGTGTTATGTCTAGGGAGTAGCCTCGGGGCGTGACAACCACTGCGGCCAACACGAGGAGGAGGAGTATTATTTGTTTCTTTTTCCTTTCTTCCACATCATCCCTTTTTCCCTTTTCCTTTATTAGTATTATTATTATTACTACTTTATGGCACTTCTATAGCTTGAACACTTTCTAATTTTTGAAGAACATTTGGTTTGTTAACTTTGTGTTTTTTAAATTTTGGCGAAGGCACATACTCACCGTCTTCTTCTTCTTCATCATTGTCATCCTCATTTTCATAATCATCAAGATTGATTAGTGGAGTTCTACAAATGAACTTTGGAACTGGAACTTTTGAATAGTTTGAGGTGTCACCTTTTGTTACCAATTTGTTCAACGGTTCCCATAAGTCATTCATCCCCTCCAATGTTTCTATACATTTGTTTTTCTTTGAGATACTATCATTCTTTGAGGACTCATCAGCATAAACAATGCTCTCAACCTTCAACAAGTGATCACAAGAGTTAGTTACTTTTTATTCACTAATTTACTGTAATTTTAGAAAAAGAAGAAACACACTTAGTAGATCTCCACTAAACAAACAAAAATAAGAGGCATGCCACTTTGCGTCTACAGACCCTTATTTAAACCTTTTTGAACCCAAAGAGTCGACTGACTCTTAGTTGCTTCCGTCGTGGATGCAGAGGGCCATCCTAACAATAAAGTATTCCTTGTCTTGGGAAAGGTCCTCCCTTTTCTTCCAAGGTGTTGATTTTTTAAGGAGTTTTTGAATGTTTTGATCCACAAGCTCCCGAAAAACATCAGGCAGATGCTTTGAAAAAGCACGAAGCGTTTGTTGATGTTCGCCCCTTTGATTTTCAAAACATAGAATTCTTTGATTCACTTAAGAAGATCTTTGGAACTTAACTCTTAGAGCTTTAAAATTCGTTGGGGCTTTAAGTGCTCCTTTGAAAAGAATGTAGCAGAAAATATTTTAGAGATAAGTCATCCCCAATGCACCCAAGGCTGTAAACTAGCGAGTAATAAAGTGACTAAAGATCATGGAGACTAGAGTTTATATCCTAAAGAGGACCAAATGCTTTAGCTAATTTCTACCTATCTACCTAAACCTTGATAGGCAGGGTAAATGTTTTGGCCCAGTGGAAGGCAAATCAATAAGGTGAGGAAGAAATGTATTGCCAAATATGAGATGGGGGAGCAAACAACTAGTGAGTTATATAATGGGGAGGAAGTTGTGCTAGCATGGAAGGGGTGTCGTGGATCCAGGGAGAGGATGATGAAAAACAAAAGGGGTCTATAGCAAAATATAGAAACTTTATTGTTTAGCTACAAAAAATGATTGAACCATAATCTACGACACTAATGTGTAGTATATATGTAATCGGGAACCTAGTGCTGCCACCACATGTGAAAGAAAATTATGGTACAAAGAATACTATAAACATGACTGGTAACAATAGATAGAATACCCTACCAGCAACAAATGTTGATTCGTATTGCTTGTACCAACAGCACCAGTTGGACTCTTAAAAAACGTAATAATCAGCAGCTGATGTCTGATTTGATTAAATGAATCAACAAAGAAAAAGAAAGAACTAAAATAGATACTTTGCGATGTTCTCTAGAATCATGCAAGCATACATCTTGTTTCATGCTCCATATCCTCACAGAAATAATGAATTATTGACCAATTTATTTTAAACAACACAATAAATATCCAAAGTCTTAGCGTAGGAAAAGGTGAAGATAAGATGCATTAACACAACTAATACAAAAATTTAGAACGTAAATAGATATTCAAGGGTACTTAGAAGACCGTAAAAAGTAATTTTCTAAAGCATGTGGACGCAAGAGTCTCCTTTAGTTGTAGCTTTAGAAGGTTAGGATAGAAATTACTTTAACTGTGGTATCTTCAGAGCATGAAGCCAACACGAACCTGAGGGGTCCCACTCGATAGAATTGATTTCATTCTGCAATGGCAAAGTCAACAACCCTTTAGTGTTCCATCAAGCATAGCTACAGTGTTCAACTTGTAATTCAGTTTGAACTTTGCGTAAACAGTGAATTATTCAGAACATCATCTGGTTAATTTGTAATATATCAAAGAGGTAAAGTGTAACAACCTGAAAATCTAGTAAGACCAAGCTAGAGTTTAATGGCAACTAGTGGGTGAGACTAGAGCCGTACGCGTGAGCTTTTGAGTTTGATGTTTGGTTGTAAGTTGTATATTGACTTCCCGAGCTTAGGTTGAGGTGTCTAGGGGTTAAAATTCAATGTACAACCCCTAAAATACCAACCAAGGGTCCTTGGGGAGGACCCTAAAGTCTAACCCCCAAGGCTGCCAAAGTTCACAAAAGCTGCAAAAATTCCATGACCTAAGGAAAGCTTGAAGATGGGAGCTTTTGACTACAAATTTGGAAGTATTATACACCTAAGGTATGGAAGTCCTTCATCCTTAGGAATCTATCACCCATGGAGCCCTTTCAAAATCTTTTAACTCAATTCTAGAAAACTCAATTAGCTAGGGTTTCAACTCAACTCCATGGATTCATTTTAAAGCTGCTTTTAAAGGTTGAATTATGTTTTTTCATCAATATATGAATGATTTTACATAACTTTAACTCGCAATCCTTCAAGAATCCATGAGACCCCCAACCCTAGCTATGGTTTTTCTTTACGTTATGTGATGGTTTTGCAAGCTGGTCCAATTGATTGGATGTGAGTTAATTATGATGTAATTGCGTGATCTAAGTGTGATTTTACGTGGATACTTGATTAACTTAAGATTTCTAAGGTGAATTGATATAGTCTAGGGTTGTGCCATGAAAGAGGCTAGATGAGGGTTTAAATGTGATCCTCCAAAGATGATGAATTTCTTCATGTAATGCCTTAGTTTAGATCACCTACACTTGAATTGGTTTACGGTAATGCTTCTGGACATGTATTGCTTATGAATGAAGCTTCTAGACATGAACTAACTTGGTTAAGATCTTAAATGATGAATCATGGTTGTAGTAGTATTGAGATTTAGTTTACTTGATGCTATATGTCTATAATGGAGTGAGAAGGAACATGTGGTTAGATTATCTTGAGAATTAGGTATACATGATGATCATGTGAGGCATTGCTTGAGAGTAAAGGCTTGCAACATGAATATGACTCCTAGGGCTTTAAAGGTAAAAGGTAATATGAACAAGTTAAGAATGTTTAGGTTTAAGGAAGGAAGCTATTATGTATGTTGAAGTTGTATATGGCATTATTGTGCAAAGACTTCACCCACATGACCTATAATATGATCACATGAGTTTGCACATTAAATGAATTGATTACTTGATTCAAGGTTGTATCTATGTTATATATGTTGAATGCTAGATGTGTTGACTCAATATGATCCTTGAATGTAATATATGTGAGTTACATGTGATTGTGGTATTATTATATGGTTATGAACACTGGAGAAGGAAGTGTCTATGATGATAATGTATGTATGGTGTTGATTGAAAGGTTAGTTCTCATATGCACCTTTACATTCTATTATGCATGAAATATACATGATCATGCTGATCCACTTGAAAGGTGTAGGTGTTTAGTTATTGTGTATATTGTGGTATTGATATAAGATCCTTCTTTCCTATACCCTTATACATGACTTTGTATGGTATGATATGACTATGTATGAGATGTTCTGACTATGGTCATATTGTTGTGTTGAATGAAAGGCTATTCTCATGAACACACTATGAATAATGAGGTGAAAGGTTACTCACCTAATAATAATGATTCTAAAGTGGAAAGTTAGTTCTAACCTAAATGAATCGATGATCTATTTAGTGAATTGTATTGAACGAAAGGTAAAGTATGCCTTCCCACATGTAGATACAATTTAATACTAATTATGTATAATTGGGAAGTAACGCTTAGTACCGAGTGGATATGGACAATGAGGAAAAGGCCTTTCCGCTAATGCAATAGGTTGGGTCATCTACAGTAAACTCATGAGATGGAAGCTCCTCCGCTAATGCAATAGGTTGGGTTTCTAGAAGTAATTTCGCTATCCCATAACTATGTGCCAAACATAGGACTTAGCTAGTTGATCCACATAAAAGCTAAATATATTTAGTTCTACCTTCGGCAAGTAGAACATCTTCTTTCAGTGTGGGGTTATATGACACCAGATTCCATGTAGCTCACATGGTCTATGTCGGTTGTGGATATTCTTCCCTAAATAATAGGATAACGAATATGATGGGAATTATACTATGACTTCTTAATGGGTTTACTTAGTAAGAGTAGAGGTATGGGATTTCACTTTTACATTGCAAAAGTAGACTTATTAGGATGTTAGGGAATAGTTTCCTTATGCTATGATGAGATATGAATTTATGTATAGATAATGAATGTATTGAGTTATAGACGACTTTACTTATGTTTAATTAATATATATGTCTATTTCTTTACTTATGATTACGGATTATAATATGTGTAAAGATGATGAATATGACTAATGTAACTTCAAAGGGATACTTAGTAGGGTTGGTATTATGGGATGCCAATCTCACATTGCACATGTGTTCTTAGGGGTTGCTTGATACGCTCAAATTACACCTCCCTACAGAAGTATAAGCGATCGTTATCAAGTAGAGAACCCAACTTGTAGGTTGGGGTCAATCCCACAAGGAAAGATGGTTTAGACTTTACTTTAACCAACAATTATATTCAATCAGTCAAATTACTTCCAGAAATAGGTAATTAAAGGGGGGGGGGGGTTGTTTATATGAAACAAATAATAAGAATTCAACAAGTACTCAGTAATCAAACTAAACTTAATTTTTGGTTGTCATCAATATGAGAGAAATAACTACGGTGTACGTGTTCCCCACAAGCTCATAATGCCATAATCCTAGTAACAGCAATCCTTTCCTAGTGTATTACATGCAAAGAGATAAGTTAGGTATCTCTAAATCCTTGATCCTGCATCTAAAGAATTGCACCCCGCACCTTGATCCGGCTACCTGTGTATAATTTACTAACCCTTACCTTTACCTCATATTAGACATCATAATCGATGTTTGGCTTAGTTATTACTTCGCACCAATCGACACTAGCCTATTAGATAGTATCACAATAAATATATGTTGATAATTCTTTTCTTGTTGATTACCTCCTTGATCCGGAAAGTAGCAACAAGGCGAGTTCTAATGCGTGCACTCGTTAAAAAGACTTCTAAATGAAAGAATTATCAATGCATGCAAAACACTATTCACGAATTGCTTATTTACTATTCATATTTTGTTAATCGCTCATGGTTCCCACAACCCTAGTTGTGGATTTAGTTACTCATATTAGCAAGAACACAATTCATAATTTTTGATAAAGAAATCATGAACTTACGTAAAGAGAATAATAAACCCAGAATTTCAACTTGAATTGCAAAGCCAAAATCTTCAAAACGAACTTAGAAAATCAATAATTGCTAGAATTCCAACTTAATCTCCAAAGTCACAAAGTGAAACTAAAATAATAATGTCTAACCCCCAAAAACGAGGTTTACATGCCCTATTTATAGAAAAACAAATCCTAATTTAAAAAGGAAACAAATTAAGGAAAGTCTGTTCACGCACGCGTCTTCAATCCACGAGACTAACTTACGGACCGTCGATGGATTTACGGTCCGTAAGTCCCTTCCGTAAGCCAGGACTTGGAAAATATTTCAGCACCCAAAAGTCAGCCTCTCTGAATCAAATGACGGACTGGATGTACGGACCGTATATCGATCTACGGTCCGTAAGTCCCCTCCGTGGCTCCACACTTAGAATCTTCAAGAATCAGGTACTGGAACTCTCGCAATCTCATTCTACGGTTTGATCAGTACGGTCCGTAGACCAATCTACGGACCGTAAATTGCCACCGTGGTTCCACACTTGGTCAGATTTCCCTGATTTGTCATCTATCCCTTGGCTGCTGATCTACGGTCATCACCTACAGACCGTCAATGGACCTATGGTTCATAGATCGTCTCTGTGAGAGCCCTTTTTCTGCATTTAGCTCAGTTGTCTCCATACTTCTGTGCCTGAACATCTTTCCTGTAAAAAAATACAATGAAACACATAAAAACCAATAGGATAAGTCCCTAGACACACACAACTTGTAAGTTAAATGTATTAGAAATACCGTAAACTCACGGTATATCAACACCCTCAACTTAAATTTGTTGTTTATCCTCAAGTGACGCAACGCAACTCTAAACGACACTTGTAGAGAAGCAAGCATTTCAGGCCCAAGCAATCACATGGCTCTCTACCCCCTTTACTTTTTTTAGATGCAACTTCGTTCTTTTAGACTCGACAAGCTAATCCATGCAGATCAAACTATGACACAGATCGACCAACCGGCACACAACCTGCACCTTATCACTATCACCAAGGTACCAACTTTTCGACAATGTAACTCGTGCCCTGACTTCAAATGAAATCCCCTTTTCATTTATGGTGCAAGGATTTATTCAACACTCACGCTCAGAAATAATTTCAAATACAGTTAGTGCTTTATGCCATAAGCTTATCCTTATTTTCACTGTTTAGATTCTCCAAACTAGATTCTAGGATCACTATAGGACTTTATTGGCTTGTAACGTAGGATCAGGGTCAGGTGTGGTACATTTGGGTACTGCTTAGTGACTTTCTGCCCTCCTTGACATTACACTTTGGCTTTTAACCTCTTTTTGCCCTATTTCTGACATCCTATAGTTTTACCTTCTTTCGCTTGATTTTCGTCAACCAAGGATGTGATTTCAGAATTTGTAACTCTTTATTTCTCACATTCATCTCTTTTTTTTTTTTTTTTTTTACAAATCACATCCTTTCCTCACGTTTTGTCTCTTTTTCATATCACTCTTTTCATACCTATTTTTCTCTCAGTATTCTCTTTCATAGCCACCCTCAACTTATGGATTTTTCATTAGTTAAGGTGCACAATACCCGATGTTGGGTCAGGGCCTAGATTGAAGTTACTTTTGCATTAGCCACCCTCAACTTAGTCTTTTGGCCTAAGTTGAAGTGCACATGTCCAAGGAGGGACTAGGGCCAACGTAGTAGATTATGGGAAGGTGAGTTTGGGGTTTTAGAAAGAAATGGTTTATTTTAGGCTCAAAGCTAGATCAAAGGGAACAATTATTTCATTTGGTTGAATCCTTCTAGGCAATTTGCGAACTTTTCAGAACAATTGCCTATGATCACTTTCTAACCTCTAGATTGAATTGTCTTCGCAGGTCTAACCGGGCAAGTTCTAGTTTTGCACAAAACTGTTTGAACACTCAATGATTCTCACCCACTCTTGGCACATAGTTTCATTATCAGATTATTAGATTACCTAGTTCAAGTTTCAGCTCAAGTCATGCCATCAAGTTGATTTATTATGTCATACTCAGAGTCAACACAATCAACTAATCATAGCCTACAACATCTAGCATACACCCCAAAATTTGACGGGTATCATTTTTTTATAAGCCATCATACTTCATTCTGTATCATGCTTCTACACATACAATCCTAAGACATGCCGGTTCAACAAAAATTAAACAGTCCTTTGGGGAAAAGGAACACAGGCAAGAAAACATCAAGGGAGAATTCATGAGTTGGGTTATTCAGATTTCACCTTATCACTCACAATCCATTTACCCCACCCCAAAAAAAAAATAGATGCAGGTGTCCACAACGCATATAGAAGTATTAAAAGAAAATGGATTGGGTGAAGCAAACCTGTGGCGCAAAGCACCGACGAATCATCAACAAGCAGGGGGTCCGGTTGCCCGGAACCCGCTGAAACACCAGTGGGTGCACCTTCAGCAGTGCCCACATCAACAGTTGTAGCACCCTCAGTAGTTCTCTCTATCAATCTCTCTACGTCCCCCAAAATAGGCTGGGCCACTACAACTGGGGCAGAGCTCGACGCCCCTGCAACTCTCTCACGCTCCCTCTGCTGGCGCAACTCTTCATCTACTATCGACGCCCTCCTAGCCTCCTTTTCCTGCCTACGCTATCTCTTGAGGGCTTTCTCCTCCTCAGTGCGGTGAGAGCGGTGCCGCTTGCCTTTGGCATGTATAAGTGCAAGTCCCTCCTCGACGGTCCCACTAAATAGGGCATCTATCATTGTATCATCAGCCAGTGCAGTGGGGGCAACCTGAAGCTCAACTGAAGGTGCAGCAAGGATGGCCTCAACGTCATATCGGAGGCTAGCTATGTCAGCTTGCAAAGTAGATAGATCTATGGCTGGGGCTGATCGCTCGAGGACTCTCAGTTCGAAGGCATCTAGACGATTATGAACAGCCTGGACCTTCCGGTCCATCATCCCCTCCATCTTGCGCTCCACTCTAGCCTCAGCTCGGTGATCGATTTTTGCATCCACGGCTGGATGTGGTGTAGCAGTGTGGCCATTTGAGCCTCTAACTTCTGTACTCTGGCCAAGGGAACAACAGCAGTGCCCAACTGCGGTGTGGACTGGGAAGCGCTAGGGCCCATGCTAGCTGCCTGAGAGGAGGAGCCCAGGATAGTGTCGGTGTGATCAGGGGCGCTACGGTCATTGCCCTATGCCTTCCCCACTGTGTCTCCAAGGTTGGTACCCAAAGGAGGTACCTCAACCTGAGGCTCTCTGCGAGGTGCTGCTACATTTTCCTCATATCTAATAAGGATGATGTCCAATGCCCCTGTAGGGTGGATAAGCCTGTCACAATGCCTGATCGGCACTCCAGAGTCCCTGCACAACTAAAAAATTAAACATGGAAAAGGCTAAGTAGTGGAGGTCTTGAATGCCCTCTCGTGTATCTCTGCCAGCAACATGTGGGCAAAGTCGATCTCCACCCCTACTACCAATGCCGCTACCATTACTGCTCTATCCCACGTGACTTGATTATCAGCTTTTGTCGGCGACACTCGGTTACATACCAGCAGCCAAAAAAACTTAGCCACAAAGTTCAATGTTGCCTTCCGGATGCCCAACTGTGCAGCTATGACCCATTCCGCACGCTCGCCATCTTCAGCAATGTATCTGGCCAACCAAAGTATCACAGCCTCTCGCTACTCAGAATTCCTCTAGAAAGCACCACTCCGCACAATGTCCCATTTGTAGTCAAACTCCGCTGTATTGAGAGACCAAGAGTGACCCGTAGTAGGACCATAGAGAAATTGTCTGATCGTGGCAGGTGATATGTCCACCGGGTACCCTTGAACCAATGTGGAAGTGAGCGGGTCCTGAGCTAGTGGCTTCGACCGCTTAGAAATGGAGCCCCGGAGAGTGGCAGCACAGGAAGCATAAAACTCCCACACAATTTCCTCGCTATACGTCCCTGGATCTCGAGCCATCCAGTCACACTTGTGAAGGTTGAACTGTCGGTGAATGTCTGGAACAATGTGCAAGCTCCTCGTGAGAACTCTCCACTCTTCTGTGATCAGTCGGGCCATTTTCTATTTTTCATTGACCATCTTTGTATCCTGGTAAATTTGCCATTGGCCTTCCATACACCACCTATTTAGCTCGCCGGCTACAGGAGTAGGGTTATCATTTGGTGGTGCAGGTATGGACTTTGAACTAGTAGCCTCGTCAGATGAGGCTGCTTGGTCATTTTCTCCAGACCCGGTGGAAGATTTGGTATTGGACCCTATAGCATGGGCAGACTCGGATCGTGAAGAGTCGGCAGACTTGGAGCCTGAAGCGTGGTCAGACCCAGACCCTGAAAGAGACCCTTCTTTACTGGAAGCAGCCTCAGTTGGTGACCCGATCAGTGTGTGCTCCTCATCAGACTGGGATACAGTGACTACGTCGGGAAGCACCTTCCGGGGTGTGCCTCTGGCGTGAGAAGTCCTAGTGTTGAGAGGCATGTATGCTGGATCAGTGTCGGTGTTTGTGTCCTCATCAATCAACCAGAAACTAGGGGCAACAGATTTGGACTTGCCCCATTTGGAGTAGGTGACCATCTTTTTGGGTGCCATTGTACCTTGGATCTACGGACACCATTGACGGTCCGTGGATCAATCAACGGACCATCGATGGGATCCGTAGACCTCTGCACCAGACCAATTTATATAGATTCATTAAGTGGTGTACCTGCACATGTAGCAACCAATAAGTTATTATTTTTTTTTACATATTCTTGACACTTTTTAGACACGGACCCTATACTAATTCTATCCAACACTAAGAACTAAATTAATACAAAGACGCAAGTAATTAGAGAAAACTAAACTACTAATTGGAAAACAGAACCCTATCGTTGGCTAGATTGTACATCTTGGGTTGCCTCCCAAGCAGCGCTTGATTTAACGTCGCGGCACAACGCAGGTGTCTTGATTACTCAGGCTTCATCAAGATTGTAGGCCTTAATCACTTATTGCACAGTTTCAGCATTTCCCAAATAGATCTTAATCCTTTGCCCGTTCACCACGAACCTTGTTCCATCCTTTTTTTCAAGCTCAACCGCTCCATGTGAGAGCACTTTTGTGAGCAAAAATGGCCCTGTCCACTTGGACTTGAGTTTGCCTGGAAACAAGCGCAGCCTAGAGTTGAATAGCAGCACAAGATCACCAATCACAAATTCTCGCTTTTCAATTCTTTGGTCATGATACCTCTTCATCTTCTCTTTGTACAAGGCTGAACTTTCATAAGCTTGTAGGCGAAACTCATCGAGCATATTCAAGTCATTCATCTTCTGGTTAGATGCGGCACTCCAATCCAAATTTAACTTTTTCATTGCCCACATAGCCTTATGTTCTAGCTCTACTAGTAGATGACAAGACTTCCCATATACAAGTTAGTAAGGAGACATACCTATGGGAGTCTTGTATGTAGTGCGATATGCCCATAGAGCATCGTCAAGCTTCCTTGACCAATTCATTCTATTAGCATTCACAGTCTTTGCCAATATCTGTTTGATCTCTCTGTTGGATACTTCAACTTGACCGCTAGTCTGTGGATGGTAAGGAGTGGCTACATTGTGACGGACACCATATTTCTCAAGTAGTACCTTGAATAACTTATTACAAAAGTGAGAACCTTCATCGCTAATTATGGCCCTCGATGTACCAAATCTGGAGAAGATATTCTTTTTCAAGAATGCGGTGACACTTTTACCTTCATTGTTGGAGAGTGCAACTGCTTCCACCCATTTCGATACATAATCAACCGCAACAAGAATATACTTCAATAATGTAGTTAAAATATATCTAAAAGCCAAAATTACCCGACAGCGGCGCCAAAATTTGATACGCTCAAATTACACCTCCCTACAAAAGTATAAGCGATCGTTATCAAGTAGAGAACCCAACTTGTAGGTTGGGGTCGATCCCACAAGGAAAAATAATTTAGACTTTACTTTAACCAATAATTATATTCAATCAGTCAAATTACTTCCAGAAATAGGTAATTAAAGGGGGGTTTTGTTTATATGAAACAAATAATAAGAATTCAACAAGTACTAAGTAATCAAACTAAACTTAATTTTTGGTTGTTATCAATATGAGAGAAATAACTACGGTGTACGTGTTCCTCACAAGATCATAACGTCATAATCCTAGTAACAACAATCCTTTTCTAGTGTATTACATGCAAAGTGACAAGTTAGGTATCTCTAAATCCTTGATTCGGCATCTAAAGAATTTCACCCCGCACCTTGATCCGGCTACGTGTGTATAATTTACTAACCCTTACCTTTACCTCATATTAGACATCATAATCGATGTTTGGCTTAGTTATTACTTCGCACCAATCGACACTAGCCTATTAGATAGTATCACAATAAATATATGTTGATAATTCTTTTCTTGTTGATTACCTCCTTGATCCGGAAAGTAGCAACAAGGCGAGTTCTAATGCGTGCACTCGTTAAAAAGACTTCTAAATGAAAGAATTATCAATGCATGCAAAACACTATTCACGAATTGCTTATTTACTATTCATATTTTGTTAATCGCTCATGGTTCCCACAACCCTAGTTGTGGATTTAGTTACTCATATTAGCAAGAACACAATTCATAATTTTTGATAAAGAAATCATGAACTTACGTAAAGAGAATAATAAACCCAGAATTTCAACTTGAATTGCAAAGCCAAAATCTTCAAAACGAACTTAGAAAATCAATAATTGCTAGAATTCCAACTTAATCTCCAAAGTCACAATGTGAAACTAAAATAATAATGTCTAACCCCCAAAAATGAGGTTTACATGCCCTATTTATAGAAAAACAAATCCTAATTTAAAAAGGAAACAAATTAAGGAAAGTCTGTTCAGGCACGCGTCTTCAATCCACGAGACTGACTTACGGACCATCGATGGATCTACGGTCCATAAGTCCCTTTCGTAAGCTAGGACTTGGAAAATATTTCAGCTCCCAAAAGTCAGCCTCTCTGAAGCAAACGACGGACTTGCAGTACGGACCGTATATCGATCTACAGTCCGTAAGTCCCCTCCGTGGCTCCACACTTAGAATCTTCAAGAATCAGGTACTGGAACCCTCGCAATCTCATTTTATGGTTTAATCATTACGGTCCGTAAATTGCCACCGTGGTTCCACACTTGGTCAGATTTCCCTGATTTGTCATCTATCCCTTGGCTGCTGATCTACGGTCATCACCTGCTGACCGTCAATGGACCTACAGTTCATAGATCGTCTCTGTGAAAGCCCTTTTTCTGCAGTTAGCTCAGTTGTCTCCATACTTCTGCGCCTGAACATCTTTCCTGTAAAAAATACAATGAAACACATAAAAACCAATAGGATAAGGCCTTAGACACACACAACTTGTAAGTTAAATGTATTAGAAATACCGTAAACTCACGGTATATCATTGCTTAGGTGGTGACTACTAAATGATGAGATGGTCTTGGTGTTTGACTTGTATTACTTTATGATTGGAGGCTATGTATTGTGAAGATTGGGATTTGTATGATGTTGATATTGGAGACTACGGTTATTATTTTGATGATATCTCTCATGTTATGATGAAATGTGTGTGAGTTGCCTTATGGGGTGCATTCTCCAATTATTTCAAAGATGATTATAAAAAATGACATATAGCATGATTTCAAATGACACGTTCCTTTCTATGCATGTTTTCATGATTTTGTGCATGACTTCCATTCTTAGTGCTTTTTGTGCTAACCCCATCTTTCTACATTTTCTATAAGTGTAGGCTTTGGAGATATTTGATTCCATCCTCGTGGCTAGGTTCATAGGAGATCAAGAAGAAGAAGATTGGTGAGCCCTCATTGTATTCAAGGGCTCAACCTTATGTCCTTTATTGTTTTTCTTTTATGTTTTAGACTTTGGATGTAAGGGCTATGTCCCTACGATTGTATTTCAAGAGTTTTATTCTAAGTTTAATAGATGGTTTGAGACGTAGTATCATAGGTTGTCTTTCATTTTATAGAGATTTCGAGTCTAAAGAAAAATTTAAAATTCAGCACTATTTTCATATGATTTAATGTTCATGTATGCTATGAGGCTTGTATGCGACCCCTTCGGGTTCAATTACATTGTGTCACATCTAGGGGTAGTCCTGGCTAGTGACATAAAGAGAAAATGTATATTATGCCATCAGCGGAGCACACCTGATGTCTTGAGAATCTTTTGACTGTTCTACGCTCACCGACTTTACAAACGTAGATTATGCCACCAGTGGAGTTGGTGGCAAAAGCATTATTGTTTCGCCAATAAAAATCAAGTAATGGACCTGAATGGGGATATTTAACACGGGAAACAAATTGTTGCATCCATTCGCCAAACCTCACCTCAAAAAAATATAGATCACTGAAAGTCATCCCAAAAAAGGCAGTAGAAAACTCACATTCGAATTAAATGTCGTATCATTCTTGATTTTCTCAGTTTTTCGACTTTGGATAGTAGAGTTACATGGACCATCTCTAATAGACCAAATTCTAGTAGTAGAGTCTTAAGACCTAAATTGATATGGCATATGGTTAGGTATAAGAGAGGTGATTCATTAGACGAGTCTAAAACTACTCTCAACCTTCATAAAATTCGGGTACTTATGATGGTCATTTCCAAAGTCATAAAATAACAAGAGAATTAGAAGCTGAAGTATGAATATGAACATGAGTATTCATAGATAAGAGAAAGAAAATAAAGAAACGGAAATAATATTTATCCCTATGCAAGAAAAGACCCTTCTAGACTCCAAGCACAACCAAAAACCTGGAACAAGAAAAATTGTAATGTTAACAGAGAAGACAGAAAAGATATGATATTTATCATTTTTCCTATTAATAAATGATGTTAGATTAGGAGAACTTTATAAAGATACAGTCAAACCTTAGATGTATGTCTTTCCAAAATCGATACATCAGAACTAGGAATTTCACTTGGCAGAGAAGTTGCGACTGCGCTGATATCAATAGGCTCCAAATATGTCTTGCAGCAAAAGAAAAACTTTATTGTCACTAGACCAACAAAACTTTGAAGATCACTTAAAGTCTTTGAAATGAGCACGAAAATGTAAGCTTATATCGTTTGTCATCCAGAAAAAAGAAAACCAATATGCAGTTCAACTGAGAATGAAATAGAAAGCACATTAAAATTAACATGGATTCTTGGAGACTAAAATCTAGCACAAAAAGGCACTCCTTTTTATATTTGTGGTGTTTGACAAAAAACAACACAAAAAACAAATCATTTTTCTACAAAGGTACCTTTTTTTTTTGTAAAAGTTGTTCTAACAAAAGTGTCTCTAGATTTAAATAATATTAATTCTCCTACCTTTGAGGTACAAAGACTGTTTCTGATAAAACCTTGATTCAAAAAAAGATTATACACTAGAATGGTTACAGAAAAATATGAACTTTGGCAGAATTTAACACTTTTAGCAATAATAACAAAAACAACAACATATCCAATGAGGTATGAAGAGGGTGATGTATACGCAAGCCTTAATTAAAGCATATCAAAGAATCTAATAGAAACACCACATCAAAATCTCAATAAAAAATAGTTCAAAAGAGGATGAAAATTGAATTATCGAATTTAATGAGGGAATCATAGGATAAAGAATCCATTGCCGTGAATTGACGGCAGCTTAAAGAAATAGACAAATGGTCAATGGATTGATACTACCTTTGATATGTATAGAGGAAAAATATTGTAAGTGGGAATTTTGGGAAATAGAGAATTCTTATATAAGTCTAGAATTAGAAATGTTTTAATTTTAAAAGACATTTTGAATAAAATGTTGAATGATTGATGTATCCTTAAGTCATTTCAAAGAGTGGAAAGATTAAATTTATTTAATCCTAGATGGATTCACAATTAAAACTAGATGTTTAAATTTGATAGTATATCACAATACAATCAATATTCCTAAGTTCACTTTATCGGTTGTTTTATGTCTCAAAGTTACAAGTCCTAAAACGTATTGTAGAATTATGTATTTTTTAAACCTAAACCCTAAGTTTATTAGTACTTATAATATCTTCATGTTTGTTTTGATTTGTTAGTGTTTTAGGTCTTTAAGTCGTGACATAATACCTTAACCCCTATTTTTAGAAGTTATAATTTTTCGAAACCTAAACACTAATTTTATAAGTATGTATATTTTTTTTTAAAATCATCATGTTGGTAATACATATATAAGGTCTAACCTAAACACTAGTTTTATTTTTAAGTGTATTTTGTTTGTATTCATTCTCAATGATTTCTTTTTTCAATTATTTCTTGTTAGTATTATTCATATGTTTTCTAGTTTGTTTAAACTTTGAAGTTCGTCATTGGTTTTTTCATATGCATTTAGAATTCTCATATGAATATAATGAATCTAAACAACTAAGAACAATAGCCGTAATAATATGCACATTATAAAGAGTGTTAAAGTCTTTATAGACATTAGCTAATTGCCGTTGAATTAAATATCGCTATAGGGCTTTAGTGGCATTTACAAAGAGCTCTAAATTCTCTCTCTCTCTCTCTCTCTATATATATATATATATATATATATATTATTTTTTTATTTTTTTATGACAATTAATTACTGCTAAAAATCAAATTTAGTATAGTACAAGTTGATAAAGGTAATATAATTAAGCATGTCTATTTAAAGTTGATTAGTTAATAGTATATAGTGGGGTCCAAACATTTTATCACCACAGAAGATGAAAGTCTGGATGAATGGATTCTATAAAATAAAAATTAAAAGAATTAGTGAGTTGGCTAAAGTGGTTTGGGATAATTTGTGTTACAATAAGGGAATTTTTTTTTTAGAGAATATACCCTTTTCATTTCTCTTTATTTTTTCACTTTAATTAGATCAAAAGAGTATATTTTGGTCAATTGGGTTGCAATAATGGTATGTAGGAGCTGCTTTTTTAACAAGGGGTATATCAATTCTAAATCGTGAAGCTGAAGGGTATATCATACCCTGAGTTATTTAATTTTAGTTTACTTAGTATGCTAAAATTCTTTTAGTGTTCCAAAATTATTATATTAAAACTGAAACATTGAAATAAAAATAAATGTTATATAATAGGAGTTCCAATATAAATATAGTTCTTAATTATACACAATTTAATTTTTAACTATTAAAATTTGTGATTAAAAATAAATATTTAAATTAAATTGAAACCCCCACTACGCGCACCTCACTACATCAACTTTTTTAATAGACTGCTTCAATTTGCTCCTCACCACACCCGCTTTGACCGGTTGCCATCTTTAATATCAGGGACAAATCTAATATATCATTACAGTAAAATTATATTGTTATTTAATGTTTACGCATAATGAAATTTGCGACGAGGGAAACTAGGTTTCAATACAATTTGTGACGGCGGCAACTAGGTTTCAACTGTATGTTGCCGGCTAACGGCCAGCCACCCAGATGGCCGGTCTGGCCTCTGCCTCATCATCCCAATTTCCACCCCGACCAAACAAAACACACTCCTTTCACAACTCACATACTCCTACCCCTACATTTTTAAATAAATTTGCAGACATTCTTAAAGGTAAAAGAGGAAAAGAAAAAGCTATTGCTAATGTGGAGCCTATTCCTATGAAAAAGCTCAATCTCATTTGAGGTATTCATACCATTAACTAGACAAAAATTGAAATAAAAAGAATGAATATACTAGATAATTTGCAATTTGCTGTGATAGGCATATTCTCTTATGGAGCTTCTGATATTAATGAAATAAGAGAATTAATCCCAAAATAATGTGGGATAACTGGGGAATGTCAAATAGGATATCTTCGAAATAGACATATTTTAATGAGATTTGATTGAATGAAGGATTATATTAAAATAATTTCTAAAAAAAATCCTATTACATAATTAAGAAGGATGGATAGACATATCAGATGAGGTCTTTTATTAATGATGCAAACTTCAAAGCTAGTGAAGAGACGACAAAGGCCACAACGTGGACCTCTTGTCTAGATTTACTACCAACCTATTTTGTGAAGGAAGTGTTGTTCTCACTTGCGTCTGTAGTTGGGAAGCCACTACAATTAGATCTTGAAACAATTAATAAGACTCATCGAAATTGTGCAAGGGTGAAGGTCCATGTGGATCTGCTTGCTGAAAAGCCTAAGGTTGTGCAAATGCAGTTAGAAGACTAAAACACTCTTGAGATTAGAGTTGTTATAGTGAAAATACAATAGGATGCACTACTTGCATATTTTATGAAATATATATTACAGGGACATGGAGAAGAAGATTGCAGGGTTCTACGTCTAGAGTTAGTGTAACAGTACGAAGAAACACCAAAAGCAACGGAACAAATAGACAATAAAAGATTCTACAAAGGGGTAGTAAAGAGGAAATGGAAGCCTACTAGCATAAATTTTACAAAGAAAGCTGGGAAATTAATGAGTGATGAGTTACTAGTATGTGAGAAGCTCAACAAAAAGAGCAATCCTTTTATTGTACTAAATCAACAAACACAAGAAGAGGATGAGGTCCTAGAGGATGACGTATCAAATTAGAGGCAACAAGGAGGAGAGGTGGTTAAAAGGGTTGAGATTACTCAAGGGCCTGCTTCAAGTATGAGAATATGCTAGAAATAGAAGACAAAGAAGAAGGGGAAAAATTCAAGGCAGTAGCAAATAGGATAGGGTGGTTTATGTTAGGAGTGAATATGTCATGAATTTTAATGCATGGGTCAAAAGTTAGGTGAAGATAGAGATGGCGAGGGAAGATAAAGAGAATGAGGGTTCATCAAAAAATCAATTGCAAATCAAGCTTATGGAATGTAATTTGGAGAATGCTTCTTATCATATTCCTTTACATATTATTCATCCAAAAGAAGAGTGGTATCCATCAAAATTGCAGGGGCCTTTAATAACGATGGGTGTTGAGGAGAACCACAAAAAGCAGGAGCTGACAATGGTCTATCCAAAATCACAGTCTGCTCAAACATTGCATGAGATGGTGTCTGTGAGTTTACGATATTTTTGATGCTTTATACTTGGTATTTTGCATGTCCTAGGAAATTTGTTGTTAGATGTGATGGTATTATTTTCAATTTTTTGCACGATATAGGTTTGAAGTAGTTACTGTTAAATATTACTGAAGCAACAAGATTTTGGCAATAGAAAAGTCCACTTACGAGTTGTTGTTCACTTAATGAGCCATAGGTGGAGGTGTGGATCAATATTTCAAGGAAGTTTGACTAAGGGTGGAACCACAAAGGCACTGACGACGCGTGAATCAAATAACGGGCCGTCGTTGATGGGTCATCGATAACTTTAAAAATGATGAGTTCCCGTGCTTGAACAATGGTTAAACAGGACAGACTGTGCTTAGACCTATGGGCTGTAGGTCAGTACCATCGTTATCATCCACAGGATTATTTTGGGCAACTGTTGAGCAACGGTAGAGACAACGAATTATAGGTGGCCAACAGTCAACAACACTTCCCAAATCAAATTTCCTGCACTTCCTTTTGCTACTTGGTATAGGATTTACTTTCTATAAATATTAGTTGTATTTTTCATTTTTGGGTTGTTAGACTTTTTGGGATACTTTGATTTTTTCTTTGAGAATTATTTTGCGAACACTTTCGACATTTAATTTTTAAAGTTGGTTTATGCAATTTGTATTTGTTCTTCGATTCAAGATTTTAGATGTCATCTATTCTAATTGTAAGTTCATGATTTATATTTCAAACTCTAATATGAATTGTGAGTATTCAAGCATGAATAGCTAAAACCACAAATAGGCTCGTGGGAACCATGAGTAATTAACAATATAAAACTAATAATTTAGTAAATCTAAACTAGTGTTTATGCATGTATTGTTAATTTCTTTATTTTGAGATTTTTAATGGTGCGCAACGTTAGAACTCACATCATTCCTACTTTCCCGATTAAGGAAGTAATGAATGAGAAAGGGATTGAAAAACAAATGTTTAGCATGATAATTGGCTATATAATAACCTGTACCACCTTCTGTGAGGGATAATCTAGGTTTAAAGGATAGGGTTAGTAAAGCAACGCTCATAGACCAATCTAGTTGTGTGGTGAAATTCCCTACTAGGACGATCAATCACTTTGGAGATACCTAACTCACCAACCTTGGATGTTAAAACTAGGAAAATGTTACTATTATTAGGAATACTGTGTTAAGAACTTATGGGGATCATATATATCCTACTTTTCATCTCATAATGATAATACAAACTGCGAATCTTGATTACTTGTTACTTTTTAAAATAAATAAATAAATTATTACTTTATTTATAAATCCCCCTTTTAATCGAAGTAACTTGACTAAAAGTATACATAACCATAAATTAGCCTAATTCTAGACCATATTCCTCGTTAGATCGACCCTAACCTAAAGTTACATTCTTTATTTGATAGTAACCGCTTATACTTCTTCAGGGAGGTGTAATTTGGGCGTATCAAATTTGGGCGTCGCTACCGGGTAATAAGGCTTTAGATTAGACTAATTTCTTCATTGAACTTTAGTTACTTATTTCCTGATTTAGGTTTTGGTTTGTTCTTGTTTTGTACAATTCTTATCTCCAGTGTGTGCCAAGTACATGAACTCAAGGCAATCCCCTGACTCCTTACAATCCTAAATTGAGAAGAACTCTTAGAAGAATGGTTGGAAGAGGCCTAAATCTCATGTTATAAAATGATCCAATTAGGGTGGGTCAAGGGGATGTAGCTGAATTGCACCTTCCAGGAATCTTGGATGTGCTTAGACATGTTCAGGGTAACCCATAAATTGAAAATGCTAAAGGAGTGCAAAATCAGCCAGCACCGGATGTCTGCAAAAACTACATGGTTAATTATAATGTTGTGGGATCGACCAGTGCTATAGATTTTCCTCCACTACCTCTTGGACATACTTTTGTGGTGACCAACAGTTTGATGAAAATGCTTACATCTAGAGGGTTATTTACTGGGTTACCATCAAAGGATCCATATGCTCACATGAGCAAAGTGAAGAGTGTCTGCATGAGAAGTGTGGGATGACCAAATTTAGGCATGGATGCGATCGACTTAAGGGTGTTTCTACTTTGGTTGACAACTGATGCTATAGTATGGGTGTTTGAATTATAAAATAACTCAATCATGACTTAGGGTTGTTTACACAAGGTATTCATGGAGAAGTATTTTCCGCTGTCCAAGAGGTTGAATTTAAGGGATAAGCTCAATAACATCGTAGCATTGCATGGGGACTCGGTAAGTAGCTCTTGGGATGTATTCACCGGGTGTATGAGGAGTGTGCCTAACCACCAGATAAATGATGAGTTACTAAAAGAGTATTTTTTATAGAGGCCAATATGATAATGGGAAAGTTGTGCTAAATATTATTGCTGGAGGATCTTACGGAGCATGCACATTTCAAGAGATAGCCGTAAAACTTGAAAAGATCTCTAAGAATAACATGGCATGAAGAAATAGAAAGTCAAATACTGGAAGGAACATGTTTTTTGTACAAGCCACACCAAATCAGTCCAATGATGATATTCGTGAGGAAATGGCTCAATTGAGAACATAAACTGGCTTAGTGTTGAAACATGTGAGCAGAAATGCTGACAAAGTGAATGCAGTAAACTATAAGAATAGAGCACTACCTAATAATGACTAGATTTATGATTAGGACGCCAATCTTGTGAATGATCAAATGAGGGTTTCCGAATTAACGCTGAAGCATCCAATTCGGATAATTGGAGCCAAAGTTAAGGAAATCAAGGTCAGAACTATGGTAACTATAATAGTGAAGGGCACTATGTCCGAGATGATAACTTTAATCATCACAACAACTATAACCAGAATGGGAATATCAACAAGAATGAGAAAGAGATTTTAGAATCAAAGCATTCAATTGATGATTGTAATTATTGTGTTGATAGGGGTTTAGCTCGGAAGAGTAAATCCTTAGCTCGATTCTACCTATCTAGCTCAAGAGAGTAGATGAATTAAGGTTTGGGACTGTTCTTATTAGTAAGCTTGTTGAAGTTCGAAAGATGTCACTTAAATCGTGGTAGTTGTTTGAGAGAAAACTATTAAACCTATAGTCTAGCCTACCCACTGATATTTAGTAATTCGTTTGTAATTTCAATTACTCGTATAGTGAACTTAGCCTACAATCGATCACATCCCGAGAATTCCTCTCTATATTGTTAATTCTTCTACTTTTGATTGTGTTGTAACTGATAGTTGACTACCCAATCCCCTATCTGACATTCGTTGTCACACCCTTAGACTTGTTTACTTATTTTTGGTAATTTATATTCCTACAACCAATTATGCCACTTTTATAACTTCATAACTGAATTTGAACACGTACCGCTCCCTGTGGGTTCGACCCGAACTCTTCGTTTGGTTTTATACTAGTTAACGATCGTCTACAGCTAGAACTAGATGAGGTGTACTGAAATGTTAAATCAAAATGGTGCCGCTACCGGGGAGTGGTGTTGTTTAGAATTCTATTATTGATGTTTAAATTGCGACCTTTTTGTGTTGTAGTTAAATTGACTTACTTTGTTTTGTGTTTGTGTTGATTGTATTTGAACAGAAGAAGAGATAAGCGTAAACGGAAGTAACGGTAGCCATATAGGCCACCAAGATGACATTGGAAATCTAAACGATGCTAATGACCCAATTGAGTTGGGTGGTGTTGGTGCAATACGTCTACCCCTATGAGGGAAATGTTGTATTCCATGTCATGAGTACAATGTTGCAACTATTGCAAATGAAATGATTATATGGAGGGCTAACTTATGAGGATTCCCATGAGAATATCAAAATTTTGTGGACATTTGTGGCCCATTCTCATTTATGAACATCTCTCAAGAATCAGTCTGTCTCTAGTTGTTCCAATTTTCCTTGATGGGGGAGGCTATGAAATGGTTAGCTGATCTCCCAAGGTACTCCATCACCACTTGGGATGAACTTAACGTAGCTTTCTTGGTAAGGTTCTTTCCCTCTTCAAGGATGATGAATTTAAGAGATAATATTCTGAGTTTCAAACGCTTGGAGAGTGAACCGTTGCATGAGACGTGGCTGCGATTTCAGAAGTTGTTACTTAAGTGTCCGACTCACAAGATGCCAGACTACCTGGTTTTATAACACTTCTGTAGGAGTCTTGACATGGTGAACAAAGGTGTTGCTGACCAACTTATTCCTGGGGTATAATGCAACAGCCTTTCGAAGTTTTGTCTCAACTCCTTGATGGATTGACCAAGATCAGTAGAGCATGGTACACCCGTGAGGACCAAGTGTCTCCTCTTAACTTTAGGATGTCAAAAGAGCAAATCGAGAAAGATCAAGAGAGAGACCAGAATATGGCAAAAATGATGACCCAGCTAAATCTATTGTTGAAAAATGTTATGGGTAATGGGTTGAAGAGTTTGAATGTTGTGGGTATTGGGGGATCAAACCCTTAGGAGGCACATTTTGAGGCGTTGTACAATGAAGAAGTAAACATCCTTGCAAATCAAGGAGGAGGTTTTCGTTCTAACTATCAAAGGTCGGGCGGAAATTTAGGTTGGAATAGAGATGATGGATGAAAAGACTGTGATAGATACATCCCACCTCATGAATGTCAAAACCGTAACGATCAAAGGGCTGACCCAGAGAACTTTTGTACGAAAGATATGCTTGCTTGAATTATCAATAAATTGGAAGGGTCGGACAAAGTGTTAAAAGAAACAAAAGAGGATGTCTCCACACTCAATCAGATGGTCACCTCGCATTCAATGTCAATCAAGCAGTTGGAAACGCAAGTGGGTCAAATTTTGTCTCATTTGATCCGACGCCCAAAAGGGGGCTTGTCAAGTGATAACTTGGCTAACCCGAAGAATGATGCTTGAAAGCATATCCATGTCGTGCCACGACGTTAAATGAGGTGCTTCTTGGGAGGCAACCCAAGGTTTATTTCTTTTCATTTTGTTGTTTAAATAATGGATGTTGATTTTGCAGGTTAAAAAGTTGAAAGTGTTGAAAAGGGAGGAGTAGGCTAACTAAACCTCCAATCGCCGACATGTTGGCGTGCCCGATTTGGACCGCCGTTTGAACCCCCAAATTGCTGGTAGTTCTGTAAAACTTGGTGAGCCAAAATACCAATCAGCGAATCGCCAAGTGGGTCGGCAGACATGACTTACCTCGCCGACTGGCATGTGATCTGATAGGTTTTAAAGACCAAACGATTTAAATTTAAAAAATCCTTTCACTTTCCTACTTTTTAATTCTTGCATTCTCTCATTCGTTATTAGATCTTTCATATTTTCATACTTTTATCTTCGTTTTACTTGGGATCTTTGTTTGAGATTGATTTTTGGATTTCTTTGTCGCCTAGCTTTGCAAAATATCAGCATAAATGGTTGATTTTACGAACCCCGAACTTCATTGTTGGTTAAAATCAAAAGTTAGTGATAAATTATTGTTGCATATCGTGGGTAGTGTATTTTGATTATCGTATGATTGTTTCATTGCCCGTAATTAATTTAATTCGTGCTCAAATGATCGTAATTGGCTAATTCTCATGTCAAAAGTTGTTGAAATTGTTAGGTTGCATTAAATAGTTGTTGGGTCTAGCAGAGTGAAGTTTATGTAACCCCAGATTGTGCTAATTGTCGTGTTTTTCCTAATGATTGAGCGGTTGACAACATTCTTAATGTAAAAGACATGAATTGGCATGCGGGAGTTCTATTCCGCCTACGGTGACTTGGTACCAAAATGGAAGAAGAATACAAGTCCTTTCACGCCGGTAGACTTTGTGGTGGTCCGAGGCAAGAATGTAAAATGCAGTAGCTCTGACATAAATGTTGTATTTGGGCACTCTTCCGACTTTATGCATGACTACCAGAGCATGATCAAGAAAGAGACTATGGATGATTTAAGAGGTTGGCTGGCACCCCTTCTCTCCGATATATCACCTCGAGGTGGATTTTGGAAAGTGCACCCATTGAGAAGAAGGACCTAAACATTGCTATCAAATATTAGTGCGGGTTCATCAGCAGCACAATTATGCTGTCTCTGAATGAGTCCATCCTCCGTCACCTAAATGTAGCTTGTCTTGGTTCCATTATTGCTAGGAAGAGGTTGAATTTAGGGTTGATTGTTCAATAAGAGATGGCCATGAGGGCCAAGGAACGCAAAATTTCACTCTCATTTCTGGTGTTGATCACCAAGTTGTGTCGATGGGTCCATGTTCTAAGAGATGAGCAGAGGGATGTCAAGATGACACTGACCTCTTCTACAGACATCTGGTGTATAGAGGTCGAGTACATGCGGGACGAGGTGGATAGGAGGAGGGCTGCATCAGTGGACACATCCTTGGAGGTTTATATTGATATGCTGCATACAAAGGCAGTCATGCCTAATCAGGCTAGTGGGCCTTCAAGTACTTCTGGCTCTTTTCCTTTTGAGACTCTTGGTACTTCTGTTGCACCCCCTCTCCCTAGATCTCCTATTGCTGTTGCTTTTGCTTCCTGGCATCCAATCACCTAGGCAATGCTTTTCAAGATGGGGTATTTGGCTTACTTCGCCGATGTGCGTTCCTCCCGGTTAGATGTCGTTATTCCTGGGATGATTAAGAGAGACATTGTTGATGCATTATCACCCCTCAGAGCTGAGATTGATGGCCACAAGTTGTCCCTAGATGCTCTTATAGTGAGAGTAGAGGAATGTGAGAAGAGACAAAGAGTTGCTGATGTTGTGATGCCCTTGAAGGTCGATCTTGTTGGGCTCTGTAGAGATGTGGATGAGCTAAAGTCCACTGATATGTCCATTTTCTTTGGTACTATGGACATACCAGATGTCCCAAGCTTAGATATTCCAGCTTGTTTGGATGTGCTTATGGCTACTACGATCGGAGATGAGGTTAGAGCTGATGACTCTAAGGGTGAGTCCGAGGCTGAGATGGACTAGGAGCAGCTTGGTGATCGTGAGGACATAGTATATGAGGAATTAGAAGACTTGGAGGGTGCCATGTTCGAGACAGCTTGGCAAGCATCACTTAGGGAAACTTCTAAGGTTGGCTCTACTGGAAGGATGTTGAGACACCGCGTACTCATGCCCAGACAGAGGGAATAGCGGACATGTAGACTCACCCTAGGCCTAGCCTGGGAGGATGATTATTTTTGCCTCTTTTTGCTGTTCATTTTTATATTGTTGTTTTATTTACATTAGAGGACAACTGCATTTTTTTTGTTGAAGGGGTGAGGTATTTCCATAGCTACATCTTTTGAGCTGTTTTGTGAATATTAGTTTGAGTCTGATGTTTATTGTGTTTATGTTAATTTTGGAGTTTATAGGTTTATATATATATATATATATATTTTGGTTTATTGGAATGCGGTTGTTGATAAATTACGGCCTATGGTTTTGAATGAAAATGATTTTGAACAAAATCTAAAATATTTTCCACCTTTTTTTTGTGTGATTGTGGTTGTTCTTGTGCAAAATTGAGTTTCGGTTGTGGTCAATACCGATTACTTGAATATTGCTATTAATTGAACAAAATGAATGTGCAGCTACGACGAGGCAAACTAAGTTACTTAGGCATTATGTGAACTTTGAGCCTCTCATTGTGACTAGCCGATTGTCGAATAAGTCTCTTGTGACGAACATTGCATGCTAGCTAGAAAGTTTGGAGTCTTGTTTGATAATGGTATCAATACCTTGTGTGGTGAGGTTGTCTTGAACATTATGCTTGATGACACATAGAATTTTCCTCGTTTGTCTAATTGATTGAGTGAAGCAAGCAATTGAAATGATCTTAGGCAAAAGTTTTGAGGAGTGAACCAATTTGACAAATACCTCTTTGTGGCCAACCTTGTGAGATGTGTGAACCTTTCTTGGCACCTTTTGAGCCTATCCTTTTCTTGGAAGAAACTTGAACAACTTTGACCTATTTATCCCATCACCCATAACCTTCATGAAGTTTTGGTTTGTTTGAATAGCCAATTTAGGCCAAAAGCCTAAGTTGGGGGTGTGATGAAAAAGAAGGAAAGTCAATAAGTGTAAAAAAATTCCCCTTTGATGGATTGTTGTGAAAAATATGGAACCCCTCCATATAAAAAAAAGAGAAAAAGAAGAAAGAAAAGAGAAAGACTGAATAAGAGAGAAAATTGTGAAATAAAGTGTGAAAATAGCAAAAGAAATGAGGTGTCCGGTGATTCATGTTTGGTTGAATGATGGGGTGGAATATGATCTTGTTTGAATGTGAAAGAGAAGGAGAAAAAGTAATCTTCAAGCCATACTTCATGAAGGTAGAAGACACTAAGCCTAAATGACTATACCTTGACACTCAGTCCCGTTACAAGCCTTAAAAAACCTTTGTGATGTTGAGTGAGCTGAAACGAATGTTGATTGGATAGTAAGGGCAAACCTATGGGTGGAGTCATGCATGTGTTCATCTTTGTGAGTGTGAGAGTTATATGTGATTCAAGGACTTTAAGTTGAGAAATTTTGTGTGAATATGGAATTATCTTTGTTGTAAGGGCATTTGAATACCTTTGTTGAGGTTGAACTTGCATTTGAAGAAAGCATTGTGAGCTTGAGTACACTTGATAATGGTGAGTCATAATTTGAAAGTTTGAGTGCACAATTGATCATTGTATGTGTAGTTTGAACCTTGTTGTGTGCACTTATTTTGAGTCTTGTGCAGTACTCTTTGTAGATGATGAGTCTAAGATTTGGACTCATTTAGGGCATTATTTATATAGATTTAGTGTCCTCAAATGCTTATTTTGTGCTAATAACTGATGCAAAACTCTTGATTACCAGGTATATGGATTGAGGAACAAAGCAAGGACACTAATTTGCAAAAAGGAACAAAGCGAGCTGAAAGAATGAAGAAAGGCAAGCCTAGTGATCCCTAAGTCCACTTGGCGAGTCGCCGAATGGCTATTGACCGCCTAAAGTTCCAGTGTGCCAAGCCCTAAGGGAAGAAATCATGTCGATGAGAGAACGGAGCAGCCGGTGGATTGCCGAGTGGTTCCGCGATGCATTGCTAGATTGCCCAAAGTTACAGACCTTGAGGATTCTGAATGCCAAAGCAGAAGGGTGATGGAAGTGACCAAAGGGCGGCTCACCGAGTGGTTCGGTGAGCCTGACTTACTTCGCCGAAAGAGATTTCGTAGCTTATCTTCGACGACTATAAAAACATTTTGAACATTTAGTTTAGAATCAATTACTCTTTAGAATAGTTTTTTTTATGAAGTTTCGAGACTTATGAGATAGTGCTCTCTAGTTTCCCTTAGCTTTGAAGGATTGAAGATATTCACTTTTGAGAAATTGGAAGTAGGTCTTTGAGAATATTCAATTTGGAACATTTTAAAGAAAAACTCACTCTTACTCAGTTGATGGAAACTAAATTTGGTAACTATTTCTACCTTTTTATAATGTCTAGCTAAAACCCCAAATCTTGGGGTGTGATTATGTGATTATGGGCTGATTTAGCTTATGGGTATTGCTAATTGTTAGTTTAAATGCTATTTAAAAGTGAGTTCAATTATTTATTGTGGTTTAATTTAAGAATTATAGTTGCAAATGTAGTTCTACCTTTGTGTTCTTGGCTTGCTCAAGAGAGGTTTTAGAACTAAGGTTTTGGATTGATAGTCTGTGGGTATTGGGTTGACCTAGGTTCAGCTTGAGAGAATGAACCCTAAACCCTTTTCCACTCATTCGTTCGAGAGAGTGAATGGACTAAGGTGTGGGTTGTTATTATTTTGCATGCTTGTTGATGTTCGAGAGAAATCAACCTGATTAGGGGTGAATTGTTCAAGAGAAAGTTTACCTTCACTACAGTCTAACTTACTCACTGATATTTAGCTATTTTACTAATAGTTGCAATTACCCATATGTCTACATTAGCCTATATTTGATCAGATTCCAAGAACCTGTCTCATTATTGTTAACTCGTATTATTGTGACTGCTGTTTGTAGTTTATAATCAAAACTAAAACCCCCATTTGACATTTGTGTCACCCCTTGGTTTGAATGATATCTTTATTCAATAATTTTTATTCTTATGACTGATTTGATGGGATTCTTATTTCCCAATCCAATCTGAAACACCTATCACTCCCTGTGGGATTCGACCCCAACTTATTTAATTGGGTTTTATATCGATTAACGACCGTTGACGCTTAGAATTGGAAGAAGTGTCTTTGATAACGTCTAATTAATTAGTAGACATCGTTGTTGAACTAATTGATCTTGAGTTTTACTTGAGGACAAGAAAAAGTTTAAGTTGGGGGTGTTGATGAGTTTGAGATTTTAACTTATTTAGGGCTCTATTTTGATAGTTTAAGTGTCCTCAAATGCCTAATTTATGCTCTAAGTTGATGTTAAAATGTTTGTTTGCAGAATTGAAGGCTAAGGAGCAAGACAAGTACAATATAAGGCAAAAAGGAATAAATAAGTTGAAAAAGTGAAGAAAAGAGATCCTTGTGATCGCCAAGACCACTCGGCGAATTGCCGAGTGGATCTTTAGTTTGACTAAAGTAGCAGCGTGCCAATACTAGGGAAGATCCAATTTGGCAACAGAGATGGGAAGTTGGTGAATCACCAAACGTCTCTGCGATGGAAACCTTGATCGCCCAAAGCTACAGGACCTGGGAGGCTAATGACCAATGCAAAGTGGCAATGGAATGGAGAAAAGGGAGGACCGCCGAACCACTCGGTGATGCACGACTTGTTATGCCAAATGAACTTTCATGCCAAAAATTGGGTAGCTATAAATTGGATTCTGAAAAGAAAAATTTGCAGTTCTGATCCCCAAGCTTAAGAGTTAAAGTTTTCTCTTAGTTTTTGAGTTTTAATTGTAGATTTTGAGAGTTTCTGAACATAATTTTTAGGATTTGTAATTAGGTTTTTGAATTTAATCACTTGGGAGTATTGTGAAGGCTTTGAGACTCTTACCCAACTAATAGCTAATCGAGTTGGTAAATGTATTTATCGCTTTATGATGTTTAGCTAAAATTCCAATTCTTGGGGTGTGATCATGTGATTATGGGCTGAATTAGTATAAGGGTATTGTTATTTACTGATTTAAATGCTTAATTGTATTTGGTTTATTTGATGGTTGTATTTTAGTCTATGAATTGTAGTTGCAAATGCAATTCTAACTTAGAATTCTGGGCTTGCTTGAGAAAGAAGTTTTAGAATCAAAGCTTTCAATTGATGATTGTAGTTATTATGTTGATATGGGTTTAGCTCGAAAGAGTAAATCCTAAACTTGATTCCAACTATCAGGCTTGAGAGAGTAGATGAATTAAGGTTTTGGACCATTTTTATTGTTAAGCTTGTTGATGTTCGAAAATAACCACTTGAATCGTGGTAGTTGTTCGAGAGAAAACTATTGCACCTATAGTCCAGCCTACCCACTTATATTTAGCAACTTGTTAGTAATTTCAATTACCTGTATAGTGAACTTAGCCTATAATCGATCATATACAGAGAATTCCTCTCTATATTGTTAATTAATCTGTTTTTATTGAGTCGTAACTGATAGTTGACCACCCAAACCCCCATCTGACATTCGTTGTCACACCCTTAGACTTGTTTACGGTAATTTATATTTCAATAACAGATTAGGCTCCTTTGGGTTTGACCCTAACTCTTCGTTGGGTTTTATATTAGTTAATGATCATCTACACCTAGAATCGGATGAGGTGTATTGAAACGTTAAAATATTCATCCATGAATTCATTATTGAAGTTGATTGATTTAGTTTCTAGATAAGTTCTCAAGTTCAACCTCATTCTGTAAATATGGAGGTTTTTAGTTCATGAGGTAAGGGTCTTGCAAATGAGTGGTGTTTGTTGATAAAATTTGAGTAAGATTTTAATGAAACTGCATTAGGTTCCTGTTTTGTTATAGAAATTAAGTGAGATTTCAATGGAATCGCATTGGTTTTATGATTTAAAGTGAGTTTGGAAGAGGAAGAAAAAAATGGCCAAAATACGCATCCAGTTCCACGTCGCAGAGACGCTTGAAATTTCTAGCTTTAGTAGAACACCATCTCTCCGTGTCGCGGAGATGATACAGAGTCTTCTGTCTCGAAGGTCTTTTCACAACCAAAAATTTAATTCCCTCTTCGCTTCACGCCAGCGTTTCGTCAGATCGTGTCTTTGCTCGAGAAGATAATATTACTAACTATAGAAGCCTTCCTTAATCATTGAGAGATCATATGTCCTAATCACAACTCTTAAATTCAGTTTTCAAATCAACGTAAATTTAAGAGAAATGTTCAAAAAAGTCTTGTCGAGTCATTTTGAGAAGTCATTTGCAATTATCTATAACTTGATTTAAGACTTGAGTAAATGAGTATCAGAATGAGGAGAGTTGACATTCATGTTTCAAATGAGTATAAATGGAACAAAGTATTCCCAAGTGTAACACTTTTACAATTAATGGAAGAGAAATATTGTTTTCTAAATAAGTATATGAGTAGTCTTGAGCATTACCTCTTTTAAGAGTATCTTTGAGTAATTATCTCAAATTGTTAAAGAGTTATGTTTCAAACATATAAGCATGAGTTATATATTATGGGATTTGTATTGAGCACCGCTAATGGGATGAGTTCAGACAACTCAAAATCCTCATAAGCCATGTATGCCAACTTGGGTAAAGGGTCATACTTTTGAGATGATTCCTTATTGCTTTTAAGCATATCTTAGTGGATCCACTTAGTTGAGGAGTTCTATAACCCATTAAGGTATAGGACAGTTCTGATGGTATGGGCAAGAAGTTGTGTCATCATGTAGCTCATAGTGATGGACATCGGTTAGAGAATCTCCCAAATAAGAGTAGAGAGTATTATTTTATTTTTATACATACTTAATTGATATATACTATTATAAAAGCTTTATACATTGCATTTCTTATAGTTGCACATTTGAGTTGAGATGAGGTGAGTATGTCTTCCCTAAGTATCAGTTCAGTTACTTATGTTCCAGCTTTCCCCTTGCATGCTCGTACATTTAATGTACTAACGTAATTTGACATGCATATTATGTATGATGGAAATATAGGTGTTCAAGGTCATCAGCAGGCGCTCTGTTGATACATTTTGCATTACAGCTAGCTTTGGTGAGCCTCCTTGCTTTCTAGACGACATCATATTATTGATTTGTTCTTGTTAGGCTATCGGGGGTCTTGCCCGGACATCCATCGTTTTATTTAGATTCTTCTTAGATAGTAGTAGTTGATGAATCTTTCATTGTTTCCTTGTTGATGTTTTGAAAACCTTGAGACAATATCTTATGTTTAATTAAGCATTTCGACATTTATTGAGCTAAGCTATTGTTGAGACAAATTTAAGTTAATCTTTGTATTTGAGGTTCTTGTTTTGTGGAGTAAGTCTTCTGTTGAGTAGTCAGATAGGCCAAGGGTTTTCTTGGGGAACAACGATGGTTCTCTAGTGCTAGTTACGCCCAAGTGTAGGCTCATGGTGTGAAAAAACTTGATATTAGAGCACAAAGTTCAAGAGTCCTAGGGTGTGTGTGAAGTAGTATTTGTAGAGTCCTCGTTATCAATGTAAAGCACGCCACATCTATAAATAGGATTCTGTGATATTTAGGAAACATTTAATTTCTTTCTTGCTCTCTTTCGTAAGATAGCGTTCAACCCTATAAAAGTTTCCTTCTAATTTGTGCTTGCGCATATCTTTATCTATTCAGATAATGCCTCAATGAAGAGCCTTTCAAGGACACCTGCTAGGAGGAATGTTAATCCTCAAGAACCAGAGGTTCCAAATGCACCAAAAGTGCAACCACCTTAGGGAGAAGTCATCAATGTTGTGTTTTGGGTCGCTATCCCAATGTTGAGTTAAGGTATGGCAAATCAAGTTAGTCAACACAGAGGGGTTCGTCAGGATGTGGTTGATACATCTAGAATCCTTGAGTTCCTAGTAATGAATCCTCAAGAATTAACAAGTTCAAATGTCATTGAGGAACTAGAGAACTTTGTGGAGGAGTTGCAGAAAGTGTTTGAAGTTAGGCGAGTTGTTGATACTGAGCAGGTGGAGTTAGCTTCATATCAACTCAAGAGTGTCTCTAAGATATTGTACGACCAATGGAAGAAGGGCAGAGCTCAAAGGGCACCATTTTTTAGTTGGGCGGTGTTTGAAAGTGCCTTCTTGGGGCACTTCTTTCCCTGTAAACTGAGGAAAGAAAAGATAAGAGAATTTCTGAATCTTAAACAGGAGTCTATAAACGTGCATGAGTACAACTTCAAGTTCACCTAGATGTCCCGTTATGCTCCAGATATTATGGCGGATATGAGAAGTACGATGAGTCTGTTTGTATTTGGGTTGTCTCGCTTGCCAAGTAAGGAGGGTAAGACAACTCTGTTGATAGGAGACATGGACATAGCTAGCCTTATGATATATATGCAATATGTTGACGAAGATAAGTTGAAAGATAGGGAAAAGTTCTACAGTAAGAGGGCTAAGGCAACATGTCACGAGTCCGAATAGCAGAAGACTGAAAATGTTAACTGGCCTTCTTTTCAACAAAGGTCAATTGGATCTACACCATCATCAGCTACTACCCAAGAACAAAAGTACAAAGGTGATTTCAAGAACCAAAACTCCCAAAATTTAAGAGCTAGACTTACTTAGTCTTATGGTAGTATGGAACAAAGGGCTAATTAGGCTCCTGATGTGCTATCTGTGGTGGGAACCACCCATGAGCATGTCGTGATGGCTCGAATCGTTGATTCATGTGTGGGCAGGCAAGTCACCTCATGAGAGAGTGCCAAAAGATTAAAGCAGTGTAGAACTTGTTCAGACCCACATCTCCAACGTATGTAAGAACTTTCTTGAAACTTTCTAGTTACTATATAAGGTTTGTCGAGGGGTTTTCATCAATTTCATCCCCGTTGACAAAGTAGATTCACAATACAGTAAAGTTTCAACTGTCTGAGGCTTGTGACAGAAGCTTCTAGGAATGGAAAACCTAGTTAACTACTGCCCTAGTGTTGACCCTGCTAGAGGGTACAAAAGGATTTGTTGTTTATTGTGATGCATTTAGAGTCAGACTTGGTTGTGTATTGATGCAGAATTGTAAAGTTATAGCCTATGCCTCCAGACAACTTAAGATTTATGAAAAGAACTACCCAACTTATGATCTCGAGTTGGCTGCGGTAGTATTTTCTTTGAAAATATGGTGTCACTATCTCTATGGTGTTCATGTAGATGTGTTCATGTAGATGAAGAGTCTTCAGTGTGTTTTTAGTCAAAAAGAGATTAATCTCAGAGAAATGAGGTGATTAGAGTTATTCAACGATGACGACATGGGTATCCTCTATCACCCAAGTAAGGCTAATGTTGTTGCAGATGCTTTTAGCAGATTATCTATGGGAAGTACTGCTCATGTTTAAGAAAGCAAGAAAGAACTAGCTAAGGAAAATCATAGAATTGCCCATTTGGGAGTCCGTTTATTGGATTCTAGCCAAGGTGGAGTTGTGGTAATGAATGGGGCTGAGTCATCACTAGTTTCTGAAGTGAAGGAGAAACAACACCATGATCCTGTTTTACTTGAATTAAAGGCGAAAATTCATGAGCAAAAGGTGATGGCTTCTGCACAAGGGGGAGATGGTGTGTTGAGATACCAAGGTAGACTGTGTACCAAAGGTGGATGAGTTTCAAGAGAGGATCATGATATAGTCTCATAGTTCAAGATACTCTATCCATCCCAGTTCTATGAAGATGTACCGTGACTTGAGATAAGTTTATTTGTTGTGGAGTGGTATGTAGATGTCACGACTCAAGACTAGGGACTAGAGGTGACATGGCGAATGAGGAACCCGAAGGAACCCCAAACTAGCCTCTCAAACTTGTCATCACACTTCATCGGTCGCGGAAGTACATTCATCATTAAATAACGGGAATTAGGGACTAAGGGCAAACCATTTCAGAATAACATCATAGAATAAGAGTCAAGCTCATATACAAAATACTTGTCCAACGCACACCTCTACATACATAGATAGGACGGGGGCCATGACATACTACCGGCTCCCCTCATAGTCAAAATACAATTGCAAGCTAAAGTCTCAAAACATAGGAGTAGGAAACATAACATAGCCCTCGAATCATTGAGGACTCACCAACAAACTCGGATAAGCACCGTACTAGCCACGTGGATGGAGATAAGGATCAAGAGTAGCTCCGGTCCCTACATGGTGACATCATGTAGGCAAAATATGTGTTAGTACTTTGAATGTACTAAGTATGCGGGGTGCAATACAACAATAGACAAGGACACAATCGAAATGCAAGAAATAGTTTCATAGGCATAGTGAATAACAATATGAGGATGCATGATCAAAGTGAAGTAAAAACATGTTTAAGTAAATCTATACTAATAGTAGATATCATATGTGTGTGCATGATCCAACCAATCTATAACCGCAACTTAGGATGGGGGATGCCGTTCACACCCGGACACCCTGGTGGCAAGGTATAAACCCCTCACATGGTTGATGTTGGTCACACCCCAAGCATCCTAGGTGGTGAGATATAAACCTCTCACATGGTTGATGTTGGTCACACCCCAAGCATCCTAGGTGGTGAGATATAAACCTCTCACATGGTTGATGTTGGTCACACACCAAGCATCCTAGGTGGTGAGATATAAACCTCTCACATGGTTGATGTTGGTCACACCCCAAGCATCCTAGGTGGTGAGATATAAACCTCTCACATGGTTATCCGGTTCTTTTCCCCGGACCGGGCATGGTCATGCAACACTTTATATAGAAAATTCCCATTAGGCTCTAATGCAATCTCATGTATGGAATGAACATATACACAAGCTTAGTTTGTCATCAACACATATCTGGAATGCCACACATCTCATAACTCAAGCCCTAAAGCATCAATTCATCAATTCTCCATAATTGGACATTTTGTCAAACACCTTAAAGGCATGTAATGAGATCAAAGAGCATGGAAAATAGGGTAGTAATTATGCAGCCAAACCAATGAACAACCTACAACAACGCCTTTAAACACCCACAAGACCACATGAAAAATCTCCATATCCATTCCAAATTTAGATTCAAGTTCTAGAGTCACAACATGCTCAAAACAATCACTTTTCATGTTTAAAATTCACTGTGCAGGAAATTTATACAAGGAACAAGACTAATTTATGAATTCTCAACTTAAACCATGAATTAGTGAGTTGAATAGAGACTAGGCACTATGGGTGGAAGGACCCATGAGTTCAACACCACATACCTTAAGTTTTTATGAAGGTCTTGAGAGTGTCTTTAATGAAATCTTGGAACTTGGAGCAAGAGTCTCTTCAATCTTGAGGAAGGTTTTGGATTAGGGTTCTTGAGAGAACTTGAGAGAAAATGTGTCTAAGTATGGGAGAGATGTTTTGGGAAATATTTTAGAGATGGAATTGAATTAATATTATATAGGAAATAAAATATGCCCTTTGGAAAAACGGAACCAACACTTAGAAAAAAAAATGAGTCGGGTGAACAGTAAAATCGCTCTCTGGAAATTGCATTTCCTGCACGGACAGGTTTTACGAAAATGGGCATAACTTCTTCGTACGAACTCCGAATGAGGTGAAACGAAGTGCGTTGGGTAGCTAACTCAAAGGGCTTTCCATGGATATGTTATGGGCCACTCAATTATTTGTATGCTAGGAGATATGACCCTCCAAAGTAGACCCTCGAAAAATGCTTCACTTGGAAATTTCGGATTTTGATACGGTTGCTCTAAAATTTGGGTTAGATCCATTTCCCACTCAATTTGACCCCCTAAACAAGAATATGAAGTCGGATATTTGAAAAATGAAATGGATTTTTAGATATAGCTAAAACAAGCTTTCGGTAACTTCCGAAGCTCATTTTTAGGAACTTTTTGGGTGGTTTCAATATCTCCCCCTTGGGAACATTCGTCCCCGAATGTGGAAGAGACGTACAAGGCAAGACTTAGTAAGAACATATCAGCCCCAACATGAATGCAAAAATTTTATTTAAACATCACTTCAAGATTTCAAAACTTAATGTAAAGCATTCATAACTCATTAATTTAAACATATATGCACATGAATGATCTAGGGGCTGAAATGTAAGACTCAATGGAGTACAAAAGACTTGATTTAATACCTTAGGCTTGAGTGGAGTTGAATAGATAAGGATAACGTCTTTGCATGTCTGCTTCGGCCTCCCAAGTAGCACTCTCCACTTGTTGATTTCTCCAAAGCACCTTAACGGAGGCCACTTCTTTGTTCCTCAACCTCTTAACTTGTCTATCCAAGATCTGAACCGGGACTTCTTTATACGTCAAATTATCTTCTACAACACCCACAACCTCAAGAGGTACAATAGCGTTAGGATCACCAACACATTTCCTCAACATCGATACATGGAACACCGGATGAACTAATTCCATCTCCTTGGGCAACCCCAACTCATAGGCTACTTTACCAACCCTTCTTATTACCTCATAAGGACCGACATACCTAGGACTTAATTTCCCCTTCTTACCAAAACGAACCACACCTTTTAGAAACTTTCAAATAAACCCAATCACCCACTTTGAATTCAAGATCCTTTTTCCTCACATCGGCATAAGACTTTTGATGACTTTGGGCTGTTTTCAACCTCTCCCTAATCATCCTTACCTTCTCAAGAGCATCCATGACCAGATCCGGACCCAACAAGGCCACCTCTCCAACTTCAAACCACCCAACCAGTGACCTACACTGTCTACCATAAAGTGCCTCAAAAGGAGCCATACCGATACTAGAATGATAACTATTGTTGTATGCAAATTCAATCAAAGGAAGATGATCATCCCAACTACCTTTCAACTCCAAGACATAAGCTCTAAGCATATCTTCCAAGGTTTGAATTGTTCTTTCGGCTTGGCCATCCGTTTGAGGGTGGAAGGCCGTGCTAAGCTTTACCTTTGTACCAAGACCCCTTTGGAAAGATTTCCAAAAGTGAGAAGTGAATTGGGCACCACGATCCGAGATGATAGACAAGGGAATCCCATGCAACCTTACCAATTCATGAATGTACAACTTGGCATACTCTTCAGCCCCGTAAGTAGTTTTAACCCGTAGGAAATGAGCCGACTTTGTCATCCGATCAACCACTACCCAAACCGAATCAAAACCTCTTCTAGTCTTGGGCAAGCCCACTACAAAATCCATGTTGATTTCTTCCCACTTCCAAGTAGGTATCTCAATGTCTTGAGTTAGGCCACCCGGCCTTTGATGTTCGGCCTTGACTTGTTGACAACTATGGCAACCCGAAACAAATTTTGCAATGTCCTTCTTCATACCGCCCCACCAATACACATCCCTCAAGTCTCTATACATCTTTGTTGATCCCGGATGAATAGAATAAAAAGAATTATGAGCCTCATCAAGGATTCTTTCCCTCACACCATTCACACAAGGAACACATAATCTACCTTGGTACCTAAGGGCACCATCTCCCCCTTGGGAGAAAACTTCCACCTTACCACTACTCACCGAAGCCTTTAATTCCACCAAAGAAGGATCAAGGTCTTGCTTGGCTATCACCTCATCAACCAAGGAAGACCTTGAACTATCAACAACAACTACTCCTCCACTATCCACCCCTTCTAACCTAACTCCCAATTTGGCCAACCGATGGACCTCCTTAGCCAACTCTTTACTACCTTCCTCCACATGAGCCAAGCTACCCATGGACACTCTACTCAATGCATCCGCCACCACATTAGCTTTCCTTGGATGATAGTGAATACTCATATCATAATCTTTAAGGAACTCTAACCACCTCCTTTGTCTCAAGTTAAGATCTTTTTGCGTGAACACATATTGGAGACTCTTATGGTCGGTGAAGATATCAACATGCACCCCATACAAATAGTGATGCCAAATCTTTAAAGAAAAAACCACGGCGGCCAATTCAAGATCATGGGTTGGGTAATTCTTTTCATGAACCTTAAGTTGCCTAGAAGCATAGGCTATAACCTTACCACTTTGCATCAACACACAACCCAAACCAATACGGGAAGCATCACAATAAACAACAAAACCTTCTAACCCATCCGGGAAGTGACAAAATAGGAGCGGACACAAGCCTTTCTTTAAAAGTTTGGAAGCTTTCCTCACACTCATCCGACCACACAAATTTAGCCTTCTTTTGAGTCAACTTAGTCATAAGAGAAGCAAGAGAAGAAAACCCTTCCACAAATCTCCTAAATAACCCGCTAAACCCAAGAAACTCCTTATATCTGACGGGGTCAAAGGTCTAGGCCAATTCCTAATAACATCGGTCTTCTTAGGATCCACCTTAATACCATTCCCCGACACCACATGGCCTAAGAAAGAAACTTCCTTCAACCAAAACTCACACTTTTCATATTTAGCGTACAACTTCTCTTCCCTCAATCTTTGGAGTACAACCCTCAAGTGACCCATGTGCTCTTCCTCACCCCGAATAGATCAAGATGTCATCTATAAACACCACCACAAAAGAATCAAGGTAGTGTTTGAAGACCCTATTCATCAAATCCATAAAGATAGCCGGAGCGTTAGTCAACCCGAAAGACATCACCACAAACTCATAGTGCCCATACCTAGTACGAAAGGCCATCTTGGAAATATCACACTCCCTCACCTTCACTTGATGATACCCGGACCGAAGATCAATCTTAGAGAAGTGACTAGCCCCATGCAATTGGTCAAATAAATCGTCAATCCTTGGAAGAGGATACCTATTCTTGACGGTGACCCTATTAAGTTGTCGATAATCAATACACATTCTAAGAGACCCATCTTTTTTCTTCACAAACAAAACCGGAGCACCCCATGGAGAATGACTAGGTCTAATAAACCCCTTTTCTAACAAATCTTTTAATTGCTCTTTCAACTCTTTCAACTCCGCCGGGGCCATACGGTAAGGGGGAATAGAAATAGGTTGAGTATCGGGAAGGAGGTCTATACCAAAACCTATCTCCCTTTTGGGAGGGACACCGGGAAGGTCTTTTGGGAAGACATCTAGAAACTCATTAACAACTGGAATAGACTTAATAGGAGGGACTTTAGACTCCACATCATTGACTCTCACAATATGGTACAAGCACCCTTTGAAAATCAACCTATGGGCTTTAATGCAAGAAATAAATTTCCCCTTCACCACAACATCCCGACTCTCCCATTCAAGGACGGGTTCGTTAGGAAATCGAAACTTGACTTTACGAGTCCTACAATCAATAGAAGCATAATATGCATGCAACCAATCCATCCCAAGAATCACATCAAAATCCACCATATTCAACTCAACAAGATCACAAGGCAACAACTTATTCAATATTTAAATCGGACAATTTTTATACACTTTTCTAGCAACATAGAGACACCAACGGGAGTAGATACTTCATATGACTCATGCAACAATTCCGACTCGACATGAAATTTTATAGCAACTAAGGGGGTAATAAAGGAAAGGGTGGCACCCGGATCAATCAAAGTATAAACATCAAGATCAAAGATTTGCAACATACCGGTCACCACATTGGGAGTTTCATTAACACCTTGTCTACCATGCAAAGCATAAAATCGATTGTGCCTTGGGGCACCACTTTGAGAAGCACCTCTACCCGAAGAAGTAGTGTTAGTATTTCGGACCTTGTTACGGATCTTGGGACACTCAAACCTCTTGTGACCCACTTCTCCACATTCAAAGCAAGCACCTGAACACTTCATGCAAGGACCACCATGCTTCCTCCCACACTTAGGGCATACATCCATAGAACCCACTTCACCTCCCCCTTGAGGTATAGGAACATTGATAGCAAATCCCCGGTTGGCATGAGGGTTTCCTCGGCCTTGATGGAATCTAGCACCCTTACGGAACCTATTCTCCAATCGGGCCCTCTTGGCCTCGTGCCCCCTTCTCTTCCTCAATTTTTCCTCCTCCATTTGCTCGGCATAAGTCATCAACCGAGACAAATTCATATCTCCAATGAGCATAGCGGACCGACACTCCTCACTAACCAAGTCGGATACACCCATCATAAATTTGTTCATCCTTGACCTAGAGTCGGCCACCAAGTGAGGTGCATACTTGGAGAGTTGGACAAATTTAAGGGCATACTCCCTCACACTCATAGCTCCTTGCTTCAAGTTCATGAACTCCACCAACTTTGCCTCCCTAAACTCAAGAGGGAAGAACCTATTAAGGAAAGCAAGTTTAAACTCCTCTCACAACACCACATAGCCATTACCTTTCTCACCCTTCCATTGATCAAACCAAATTTGAGCAACCCCCTTAAGTTGGTAGGCCGCCAACTCCGCCTTCTCACAAGCACCAACATCCATAATGGTCAAGATTTTGCATACCTCATCGATGAACTCTTGCGGGTCCTCATCCACCTTTGAACCATGGAAGACCGGAGGGTTCATCCTCATGAAATCTCTCACCCTTTCCCCCGGGGTGGTAGCTCGAGGAGCTTGGGCTCCTTGTTGCACTTGGTTAGATACCACTTGTGCAAGCATGGTGAGTGCATCACGGAGCTCACCATTAGTGGGTGGCTCTTCCGGTGATCGGGCCCATCTTCCCCTCATGTTTGGCATGATGATCTAGCAATCCAAAGAACAAGCGTTAGGGAGGAATCACCTTATTACACTCTAAGCACGACATAGAACATAAAGAAGGGAAACCTTTCCTAAAACGTTTTGTAGCCTCTCATTCATAGTCGTGGCGCGCTTCACAACCATGATTAGGACTCTACTCAATGCGGTGTGTTGGACTCCGAGGATTTAACAACCTAGTGCTCTGATACCAAGCTTGTCACGACTCAAGCCTAGGGCCTAGATGTGACATGGCGAATGAGGAACCCAAAGGAACCCCAAACAAGCCTCTCAAACTTGTCATCACACTTCATCGGTCGCGGAAGTACATTCAACATTAAATAATGAGAATTAGGGACTAAGGGCAAACCATTTCAAAATAACATCATAGAATAAGAGTCAAGCTCATTTACAAAATACTTGTCCAACGCACACCTCTACATACATAGATAAGAGGGGGGCCATGACATACTTCCGGCTCCCCTCATAGTCAAAATACAATTGCAAGCTAAAGTCTCAAAACATAGGAGTAGGAAACATAACATAGCCCTCGAATCATTGAGGACTCACCAACAAACTCGGATAAGCACCGTACTAGCCACGTGGATGGAGAGAAGGATCAAGAGTAGCTCCGGTCCCTACATGGTGACATCATGTAGGCAAAATATGCGTTAGTACTTTGGAATGTACTAAGTATGCGGAGTGCAATACAACAATAGACAAGGACACAATCGAAATGCAAGAAATAGTTCCATAGGCATAATGAATAACAATATGAGAATGCATGATCAAAGTGAAATAAAAACCTGTTTAAGTAAATCTATACTAATAGTAGATATCATATGTGTGTGCATGATCCAACCAATCTATAACCGCAACTTAGGATGGGGGATGTCGTTCACACCTGGACACCCTGGTGGCAAGGTATAAACCCCTTACATGGTTGATGTTGGTCACACCCCAAGCATTTTAGGTGGTGAGATATAAACCTCTCACATGGTTGATGTTGGTCACACCCCAAGCATCCTAGGTGGTGAGATATAAATCTCATGGTTGATGTTGGTCACACACCAGGCATCCGAGGTGGTGAGATATAAACCTCTCACATGGTTGATGTTGGTCACACCCCAAGCATCCTAGGTGGTGAGATATAAACCTCTCACATGGTTATCCGGTTCTTTTTCACCGGACCAGGTATGGTCATGCAACACTTTATATAGAAAATTCCCATTAGGCTCTAATGCAATCTCATGTATGGAATGAACATATACACAAGATTAGTTTGTCATCAACACATCTCTGGAATGCCACACATCTCATAACTCAAGCCCTAAAGCATCAATTCCTCAATTCTCCATAATTGGACATTTTGTCAAACACCTTAAAGGCATGTAATGGGATCAAAGAGCATGGAAAATAGGGTAGTAATTATGCAGCCAAACCAATGAACAACCTACAACAACGCCTTTTAACACCCACAAGATCACATGAAAAATCTCCACATCCATTCCAAATTTAGATTCAAGTTCTAGAGTCACAACATGCTCAAAACAATCACTTTTCATGTTTAAAATTCACTGTGCAGGAAATTTATACAAGGAACAAGACTAATTTATGAATTTTCAATTTAAACCATGAATTAGTGAGTAGAATAGAGACTAGACACTATGGGTGGAAGGACCCATGAGTTCAACACCACATACCTTGAGTTTTTATGAAGGTCTTGAGAGTGTCTTCAATGGAAGCTTGGAACTTGAAGCAAGAGTCTCTTCAATCTTGAGGAAGGTTTTGGATTAGGGTTCTTGAGAGAACTTGAGAGAAAATGTGTCTAAGTATGGGAGAGGTGTTTTGGGAAATGTTTTAGAGATGAGAATTGAATTAATGTTATATAGAAAATAAAATATGCCCTTTGGAAAAACGGAACCAACACTTAGAAAAAAAAATGAGGCGGGTGAACAGTAAAATCGCTCTCTGGAAATTGCATTTCCTGCACGGACAAGTTTTACGAAAATGGGCATAACTTCTTCGTCCGAACTCCAAATGAGGTGAAACGAAGTGCGTTGGGTAGCTAACTCAAAGGGATTTCCATGGATATGTTATGGGTCACCCAATTATTTGTGTGCTAGGAGATATGACCCTCCAAAGTAGACCCTCGAAAAAGGCTTCACTTGGAAATTTTGGATTTTGATACGGTTGCTCTAAGATTTGGGTTAGACCCGTCCCCCACTCAATTTGACCCCCTAAACAAGAATATGAAGTCGGATTTTCGAAAAACAAAATGAATTTTTAGATATAGCTAAAACAAGCTTCCGATAACTTCCGAAGCACATTTTTAGGAACTTTTTGGGTCGTTTCAGTAGAGTTGCATTGCAGAGTTCGTTGGTAAGTGCCCTAATTGCCAACAAGTGAAGTTAGAACACCAAAGGCCGGATGGTATGACTCAGAACATAGAACTTCTGGAATGGAAGTGGGAGATGATTAATATGAATTTCATTATTGGCTTTCTGTGATCTTCCAGGCAACATGAATTGATTTGGGTTATTGTATATCCGATGACTGAATCAACCAATTTCTTAATAGTGAAGACTACCAATTCAACACAAGATTATACCAGATTCTAAATACAAGAGATAGTTCGACTTTATATAGTTCACGTGTCTATCATTTCAGATAGAGGTGCACAATTTAGTGCACAATTCTGGAAGTCTTATTAGAAAGGTTTGGGTTCGAAGGTAAATTTGAATACTGCTTTTCATCCTTAGACAGATGGTCAAGAAGAACGAATGATTCAGACCCTTGAGGACATGTTGATAGCATGTGTGATGGACTTTAAAGGTAATTGAGATGATCACTTGCCTCTCATAAAGTTTGCTTATAGTAATAGTTATCACTCTATCATTTAGATGGCTCCTTATGAGGCTCTATATGGGCGAAGATGTAGATCTCCTATTGGATGGTTTGAGGTTGATGAAGTTGATAGGGCCAGACTTGGTTCATTAAGACATGGAGAAGGTGAAGACTATTCAAGAAAGGCTAAAAACAGCGCAAAGTCGTTAGAAATTGTTTACTGATGTTAGTAGAAGAGACTTAGATTTTGAGGTTGATGATTGGGTCTACTTGAAGGTGTTGCCCATGAAGGGTGTTACGAGATTTGGAAAAAAGGGGAAACTCAGTCCCGGCACATTTGTCCTTACCAGATATCCAAGAGAATTAACAATGTATCATATGAGTTGGAGCTACCGTTAGAGTTAGTAGAAGTTCATCAAGTATTTCACATTTTTGTGTTGATGAAGTGTATGAGTGATCCTTCACTTATTATACCTACCGATAATATTGGTATTAAGGACATTCTAACTTATGATCATCAAGTTCTCAAGTTAAGAACCAAGGAGGTTTCATCAATCAAGGTCTTATAGAGAAATCAATTTGTGGAGGAAGCTACTTGGGAGGCTGAGGAGGATATGAAGAAGAGATACCCACATCTCTTCCCTTCCGGTGAGAGTCCAAACTAAGGCATAAATCCTTTGTAAAGTACTCTATAAGTTAGTATGCTGAGTTATGTTAATTGTATGTTGTGTACTTGAGTTGGGGTTATTAGATGCTTCCCATTTCCTTTTTTCTTAGCGTGATCTAATTCGAGGACGAATGTTTCCAAGGGGGAGATATTGTAACATCTCTTATTTTGGAAAGCCAACTAGAGATTCATACAAGTTAAACTTCAGTTTTTAGTTTTGGAGAAACTTCAAACGACCTTAACTTTTAGTATATAAAGAGTTAGGTGGCCAATAAGGTATCAATTCGAAGATCTTTGAGTCCTCTTTCCAACGCCACTAAGTTTGATATATGTTATGCTAGTATTAAGAATTTATGACTATTTGATTGGAGACTATCTAGTTAAGAGTTTTCATTCATTTTAGGAAAGGACAATTTTGTCTTATCCTTAACCCTAAAGGCCTACCCATGTTTTACCCACCCAAGTTAAGGGTCTAATCAAAATTAAGTAATAACTTCAACAATACAAAAATAACGAAGTATTGCACTATTGGGGAGGGCGGAGAAGTATATTTAAGATGTGTAACTAAGAGATTTTAAAAGTGTCTTATTCATTCTAAATATTACAATTAATTTTTAAATGGGAAAAATTAACAAAAAAAGGGAGAAGGAAACAAACAGATTGACTATAAAGAAGTGTCAGATCACCTTATCTTTATCTACCTTTATATAATAAATAGTTATAGTTGTCTTTGGAATGTTTATTTGACAACTTTCAGTAATAATCAAAACAAAGATTACATCCACTATTCATAGGAACTTATACTTTATCATTCAATTTAGAATTGTTTATTTAAATATTTTATTGAATAATATTGACATTATTTTTAAAAATAGTGCAATACATCGCTTGATATTCACGTGCAACACACGTGCATTGAAACTATTATATATAAATATTTATGTAACACCTCTAACTTCAACAAGTTTTTTGTGTTAGGTCAACTTCAAACGACCATATCTTTTAGCACATAAAGTGTTAGGTGGCCCATAAGGTATCAAATCAAAGGTCTTTGAGTCCTCTTTCCAATGCCACAAAGTTTGCTAATTTTCGAGCTTGTAGTAAGAAATTATGGCCATTTGAGTGAAGTCTAACTAGTTAAGGCTTTTCATGCGTTTAAGAAAGGGTACTTTGATATTTTCCTAACCCGAATAGACCTATCCACATTTTTCCTAACCCAAGTGAAGTGTTTAATCAGACGCTAAGTTATTTTTCACATTCCTAAACACTTATAATTTTAGGGCTAAGTTTCAAGAAGAGGAAAAGAGGGTTTTCAAACGAACATTCAAGTGTTGAGGAATTTCCCCCAAGCACAACTCTTTTTTCGAGGTATGTGAGGTTTTCACAGTGTAGGTTTTTCTCCCTCATGCCATACATGTAATTTCATTCATGAATTCATCCATGAGATCGTTTATAATGAGATTCTCAAGTAATTCTTGAGTTTTAGCATCATTCTTTAACAATGAAGGTTTTGAGTTCTTGAGGTGAGGATCTTGCGAATAAGTGGTGTTTTTTTTATGGAGTTTGGGTAAAATTTCAATGATTTCATCCTGGGTTTGTGAATCAAATAAAATTTTAAAGAAACCAATCAGTTCTAGACGAGTTACGACCCAAAATTGAGCAAGAAATTCATCAAATTTATGCGAAAAGGTGTGGGGCGTCGCGCGAGCCATAACATCCAAACTATAGTTAGTAGTTGGGGGACTAGAGCGCCACACCAGTAGTGTGCCCCAAACACTGTCCAGTAGTTTGGGGGTTGGTGCCCTGCGCCACGTAGTGCGCCAAGGTGCCTAGGTCCTTACTCTTCAGTCCTTCTTTCTGTGTGTGTACTTTTCGAATCATATCTATTTTGCCTTGTTGATATTAACTTTTAGAGTATTAATTAATACTTGAGAGATCCTACATATCCTTATTAAATGTCTTCATTTACATTTTAAATTAATGTAAAGTTAATAGGAAAGTTAAAGAGGTCCTTCTGAGTTAAATTTGAGAATCCTTTTACAATGAACTAAAGTTTTGAACTAAGTATTGAGGAAATAAATATGAAAATGAGAAGAGTTTCATTCATGATTAAAAATAGTATAAAGGAACTAAGTATTCCAAAAATCTAATAATTTTACATTTAAAAGAGAGAAACATTGATTTCTAAATGAGTTTACAAGTTTATAGAGGTTTTAGAGTATTACCTCTTTTAGGAGGATCTTTTGAGTAATTACCTCAAATTGAGAAAGAGTTATGTTTTATACATTTTAGCATGAGTTAGATATTATTAGGAGTAGTATCGAGCACCGATATGGGGACGAGTTCAAACAACTCAAACTCCTCATAACCCATGTGGCCAACATGGGTAAAGGATCATACTATTTAGACGACTCTTTATTTCTCTTTAGCATAGCCTAGTGGATCCACTTAGTTGAGGTGCTCTATACCCCGGGAATGTATAAGATAGTTTTAGCAATGTGGGTGAGACGTTGTATCATCACATAGCTCAAACTGATGGTGGTCGATTAGAGAATCTCCCAAATAAGATTAAAGAGTATGTTATTGTATTTTTAAACATTTGTGTTGAAATATAATATTTTAAAAGCTTTAAATATTGCATCCATCATTTATACTTTAATATTAGAGTTGATGAGAGTATTGTCTTCCTATGTTATCAGTTTAATTATCTATGTTTGATCTTCTTTCCCCCCCCCCCCCTTGCATGCTTGTACATTCAATGTAGTGACTTCATTCGACCTACGTCTTTTTATGATGCATATATAGGTGTTCAGGGTCATCAACATGCGCTTCATTTATACCACTTGCATTCCACTTATCTTTGGTGAGCCTTCTTGTTTTCCGGAGGGTTCCACATTTATATTTCAACTTTGTTAAGATGTCGTGGGTCTTGTCCCGACATCTAACATAATATTTAGAGGCTTCATAGATACTAGTGGTTGAGGATTCTTTCACTACTTCCCTTGTAATGTTTTGATACTTTGAGTTGATTTCTAATTTTATTTGAGTATTTCCAGAAATACTTTAAGTGAAGTTGTTGTTGAGAGCTTATGAGTAAAACCTGTGCCACTAAAGTTCTTGTTTTGTTGACTAAGTCATCCGCTGAGTAGTGAGTCATGCCAATGGTTCGCTTGGGACTATAGGTGGTTCTCGAGTGCCGGTCACACCTAGGGTGCAGGCTCAGGGTGTGACAATTTTTACATCGCATTAGTTCATATTTCTCAACAAACATATTTTTGTCAATCTAGACCTACTCAAATCTTCTCTAAATATTTTAAAATTTAGATATAAGCGCCTGTTGATGTTTTAAGTCTTTTGGTATATCATCCCTTGAAATGATTAACGTTTGTAACAAGTCAAATTTTAAAATTTTAAGCTTCAAAACTCATCAATGACGAATATTTCCATTTTTCAAGCGAATATAAAGTAGATTTCCAATACTAAAATTTCAATATAATCATCTAAACTCTTCAATATTTCATTTTTCAAGTGAATATAAATTCAAGGGATTTTCATAATTACAATAATGCTATAAATTTTTATTGGGAGATGAAATCATATTAAAATGTGTCTTTTGTTAATTAGTAAAAAATCAGATGTATTATTATTAACATATATAACCTTGTATATAAATGGTGTTGCATGTATACAATAAATGTGACCTAATGGTCACATTTTGTAATATTGATTGTTCTAGATAAAATATATTGATTGTTTAACTAACGAGAGCAAAAATAAATATGGTAAGTTTTGCATATATTTTATCTTATAGACCCTATTTGCATACATTCTATCATCTCAAACCCTATTTTGTGGAATTACAGTGGATTTGTTGTTGTTGGAAAACTATATGCACAATGAAAGCATACCAGAATTATATTCCTTACATGAATAATAGTCAACACAAAGTTTATGCTAGGATACGTACAATCATTATAAACCACATAAACTTTCTAAAATTTAATTCAAGAATAACTTTTTGAAGCGTGAACAAATCCCTTCATGTGAATCCACAAGCTAGTCGACAAGCTAGAACCTTCAAGCGAATCCACAAACTAGTCAACAAACTAGACTGTTATTCTGCGGTCTTCTACAGCGACGCCAAGATCACTTTTGGACTCTCTCAATACATAGGTGGGCAAGTATCCTATAGAAAACTTATGTCCTTTCAAGGTTTAGAAGAATCCCTATTTATAGATATTTTTCCAAGTCCAAGAAGGAGAGGAAACAACATATCTTTCCTTAGAATAGAAAAAGACATGCACTTCTCCTTTTGCTTATAATAGAGAAAGACACATACTTTTCCATTTTTTTAGAATAGAAAAAAGACATGTACTTCTCCTTTTCCTTATAATGGAGAAAAACACATACTTCTCCCTTTCCTTATAATAGAGAAATACACATACTTTTCCTATTCCCCCTTAGAATAGATTATGATTTCTAGTTAAATACGGACATGGTAGGGACCACAAAAATTAACTACCGAGGCTTCCTATTTTAAAAATAATTCTAAATAACTAATTTAAAATATTCTTAATCTAGTAAATTACAAATCATTCCACTAGAAATTCGTACTTGCACTCCACTATTTATTTTTGAAATTCCCCATTAAATACACATGTCATTCCCATGTTAAGATTACAAATACTAATTAATAAATTAAATTACTGACGAATTTAATTCAATTATCAATTTTCTTTAGAGCACTTCTTAACTTATATCATGTGTCAAATTCATAAATTCACTTGCGAGATTTTACACGATAAAAACTTATAAGTTTCTCAAAAAGGACAACCATCAATCTGTATATTGAGACATTAATTCTGTCATCTAACTTATTACTTCACCAATATATATTATTATCATCCAATCTACCAGGCATATTTATCCATCATAGAGTCTTCCCTTTTAATAAATCTAAACGAGAATTAATAATATACAGATTGTAATAGTTATATTAGGATTAAGCATATAAGTATATTTAATAGTTTAGAGAATATGTTTTTGTTAGTTAGTCTAGAGCAACTATCTCTACTAGGTCCCGTTTAATACATAGAGAATGCACTAGCACAAGCAGTTGGAACTATACTATTCCCATAATCAAGATAAACTACATAAAATCTTGTGCTACAATCATACCGATGTCATGTCACGGTCCTATCTTAGATTGTGAACAAAAAATGCGATACGTATAAGAACCGATGATTTAATATGTTGTGTATAAGCTAAAACTCTATATACTAAATCGTCTACTATATAATTAATTAGACACCATAAACGAATATATGATCTATTTAAAATGAATAAATAATTATTCTATAGTAAGTACTATATCTAAACACATGCTTAATAGTATATATCCCAACAATCTCCCAATTAGACTCTTAACCATCTATATTGTTCTAGTGTACTATATCTAAATGTATGGTTAATAGTATATACCCTAATAATCTCCCTCTAAGATAGTTAATTTTGAAAATTGTTTGAATACAATTTCTAAACACATGACTAATAGTATATACCCTAACTGTAACACCCTGAAAATGCTAACAAGAGTCGCATATCGATAAACCACTGCTTAATTATTACAATATGTTTAATTCTCATTTTGGGAACTTGAAATAATGTTATATTTGCAACCTTGCTTAAAATAGTTGTCATCGTAATTTAATGTATTATATGGGGGTATTTGAGTAATATTTTAATTAGAAATATGTATAGCTTTAAAAGGAGGTGAAGGATATATATGTATAGGTGTATATGTATGCATTTGGGCAGCACACAAGTATTTGGGCAGCCAACTTTTATGGACAGCTGTGTATATGATAAGCACCTCTTGTGTTACTATAATTTGACACCTCCTCTTAGGAAATTCGTCTCACCTGAAGTATAATTCCCTTAGAACATTATCTAACATGTTGTTCTTCAAGATCACAAGAGAAAATCTTGGTCCTTTTGGCTAGAAATCGAGTTACACTCTTCTCTTTGGTAAGTGGTAAAACCCATTTTTGAGCTGGGTAGCGTTTAGTAGATTAAGCATATCTCGTTCTATAGAACTTTGTTTACTGCGAATAAATATTATTTGGAAAGATAATTTGTATATGTACAACTCTTATGTAACTCGCCCACTTGAACGGATTGTTTGATCACTTAGCACTCTTGTTGGGACCTTGTCCTTCTTGTGGCTGTGACTTTGTCACTCTTGGCATGCCTCTTGGTTTGGATCATTTGCCATCTTGACTCTGGATTTTTAGTCTTAAGAATGGAAGTTGTCCATTTTAAGTATGAACTAGGAAGCCATTTTTTAATATGGTTCTTAGTTCTCCTGATTATTGGATTTTGACCCTTTTTGATACCTGCTCATGCTTGGTGTGACGACATGATGTATATATTGGGTGAGCCTTATTATTGAATCTCTTGAAAAGTTGTGCTATGAGCATTCTTGACATTTGGACCTTTATATATTGAACTTGATACTCCTTGTATATTGTTTGCTTGATTTACTGATTTTGTTTCGATCGTGCTGCCCTTGATTGGAGAATGATAACTTGGTGAATTTAAGGGCTCCAAACCTATAGTTTGTACACCACTAAGCTATATGCTTAGCAATAGTTGTTTCTATCGTAGGGGCTGTTCGCGATGATGCTTGAAGCTGGCCATTGATGATGGAGATTTTGAAAGCCTTAAGGAAGATCACATTTGCATATAGGCATATATATTTTGTATAACCTTAGGACTTGTACATGATCTTTGTGCTGTATATTTACAGGAGATTTTGAGGGCTGATTTGGTCATGTCACCATGGGTTGTAATATAAGTATGGTTACACGTTTTTATCTTTTTGGGGTGTGTATACCCAAGTCTTGTAATATACTAATTTTCTATATGTCTTGAAAGTTGTGTGACGCATGAGCCGGCTAATTTTGGTACTCGGAAGCTTTTAATATTCTTGTTATTTCACCCTCGAGTGTGAGGTTAACATATGGATGAAGATCTGGTCAGTTAATTGCTTAAATGTTATATTATTATTTTGGGAGTTCGTTATGAATCTAATCCCTCTACTAGATTAAAATCAGTATGCCCTCATTAATTAGTTTTAAATGTCAGAAGTATTTAATTAGATTTCTTGTTTAAGTAGTGGTATCGTTTTGAAAGGATCGCTACACTAACAATCTCCAACTTAAACAACTAACAATGAATTAAAACCTTTCACACATATTCCTTTTATATTTCTTATCAAAAGGATCTTACCTAGTGGTTTTCCTATTCAACTTTTTATAGTAGTGCTTCTTCGTAACTTATCAATTTTGTATTAGATCTTCAAAGGCCCAATCTTGAAACATTTCAAAAGTCTACTTCTTTTAAGGTGTTGTATCATGAATGTCCTCTTAAACATACAAAACCAATCAATCTTCGTTATGATTCCCGCAGTACGACGAAGTACTACTACAATAGTCACATTTTCATATTCTAGAGTCTTAATATTTTCCTTAGAACCTAGTAACAAGTGTTCTTTAATTTTCCCAACCACACTCTCACCACTTGAGGTAGTAGTTTTATTATGTCTAGTAACATTTCTCCCACTACTTAAGTGCATTAGAACGTCAATTCTGACATACCGATTAAATGTTCTTGAAAGCCTGAATTTACAACTGGCTCGTTTGTTAGTTCTTTATTCAGTTCCTATAGAACTAGTTTACTTCTAGGAACATGGATTACTAAATAGTCCTTTTCTAGAAATCAGATAGTTATTTTAACAATTGCCTTATTTTATTTAAGACAATAAAATAAACCTTTTTTCATTCTTTTTGTATATCCAATGAACACACACATTTCATTCCTTCTATGAAAGGAATTGAATTCAAATGTGATATGTAGTTCTTAATACATATTCCAAAAGAAACAAAACAATAATAAATAAGCCAATCATTAATCTTATCATCTTCATAAGAGTCTATTTCTTTTGTTTTTTACACTAATCTATTATAGAGTGTCTGGTGTAGACAATTGAAATGCAATTATTCAATTAGATAAATGACTCATCATCTCTACAAATAGGTATACATCACTAAAATCAGATTGTAGTGACTTTATATATTTTTCCTGATGTATTTTTATATGTCTTAAATATTTTGAGTTTATCAAGACATTCAGACTTACAAAACATCAAAAATATTTATTCATATAATGCGTAACCTTCTAAAAATCTCATAATACTCAAATTCATCTCTTGCATGAATGATTATTTACCACACAAATCACAATAAATTAATTTTAACTTATCACTACCTTTATTTCATATTTAATGTAGTCCACAAACTGGACAGTAGTTCTGTGGTCTTCTCGTCTTCTACAGTGATCCCACGTTCACTTTCGAACTCTCTCAATATTTGGGTAGACAAGTATCATATAAAAAATTTATCTCCTTTTAAGGGTTAGAAGAATCCCTTTTTTTTTTTATAGAGAACTCATCTTAGTCCAAGGAGGAGATGAAACACCATGTCTTTCCTTAGAATAGAAAAAGACATGTACTTCTCCCTTTCCTTAGAACAGAGAAAGACACATACTTCTCCCTTCCCTTAGAATAGAAAAAGACATGTACTTCTTTGTTTTCTTATAATGGAGAAAGACACATACTTCTCTCTTTCCTTAGAATAGAGAATGACACATACTTTTCCATTTTCCCCTTAGAATATATTTTGAGCGATAGTTAAATATGGGCATGGTAGAGACAACATAATTAATCACCGAGGCTTCCTATGTTGAAAATAATTTTAAACTATCAATTTGAATTATTCTTTACATAATAAATTAGAAATTATTTCACTAGAAATTTGTAATTGCACTCCTCTATTTATATTTCGAAATTCTCTATTAAACACATATGTAATTCCCCCGTGTTAGAATCATCTATACTAATCAATAAATTAAATTACTGACAAATTTACATCAATGATCAATTTATTAGAGCACTTTTTAACTTATTTCATGTGTCGGATTCATAAATCCACTTGGAAGATTTGCCACGATGAAAACTTATAAGCTTCTCGAAAAGGTGTATCATCAATATCTATATCGAGACATGAATTTGTCACCTAACTTATAATCTCACCAATATATATTATTAATATCTAATCTACCAGGCATACTGATCCAACCTAGAGTCTCACCTTTTAATAAATTTGTAAAACCTAAGACTTTGAGAAAGGGCTAAAAGGGGAAACTAGGTCAAGTCCACGAATCTAAAATGGACCAGGGACCTTTCATGGCATCCAAGACAATCCGTGTAGGGGACCACGGTGCATTAAGTATGTCGTGAGTTACCATCCAGGACTGTGCTAGGAGGGGTCACGTAGAAGGCGCCCTAGACGGCTAGTGGTGACTTTGACGGCTGTCTAGGGGTCCGTACAAGTCACCCTGTCAAGAAAGTTGCACCCACGTCAGGTCTTGAGTGTTGAGGCAAGTTTAAACAATCACATCTTTTAGCACAAAATGAATTTGGTGGCCCAAGACCTATCAAAATAAAGGTCTTTGAGTCACTGGCTCAGGACCACAAACGTCTAAATGTTCTGTGAAGTCGTCTGTGAAGGAGACTTCTCAAACATAGAGTTTAGGGTCAACTTCTAAAGATCCCATCTTTCACAACAAAATGAATTAGATGGCCCATGACCTATCAAAATAAAGATCTTTGAATCCTCTTTCAAATGCCATCGAGTTTTCTAAGTTTATGATCGAAATGAAAACTTGTTATCGAAATAGTGAAGTCTTGTCGGGCAGAGCATCTTCACGACCCACTTGAGGGGCCTTGGTGCTCTAAATGTTTTGTGAAGCCTCCCTTGAATTCATTTCATCAGCTTTTAAGTTAGGGTCACACTGGTCTTTTTCGTTATGCATTTGCTACTTAAACTACGTAGTTTTACTCAATCTAAGCTTAATAATATAGTCAGCCACTACCTAAAACCCTCATTCTCCAAAAATCACCCAGTTTCTCCCAAGAACAAGTAAAAGTGTTCTTCAAAGTTCATCCCCAAAATCTGAAGGATTTGTCAGTAGATTTCTTCACTAGGTATGTGTGATTTCACTAGTGGGTTCCTTTCACCCATGAGGTCCCTAGAATTTAGTCAGTTCTTCAATTTCTCATAAACTGTTCAAACCTAGGGTCTCGAGATTATGAAGATTTATTGTGATTTTAGGTGTTATATTTTCCATGATCTAAATAACATGTTTCTTGGTGAATTAGTGTAGGTCAAGGCATAGAATTCAGAACTGTAGCTTGTGTAAATTTATTATATTTCATGAATTATACTTGTAAGGCAAATTAGACAAAAAATTTTGCTTCAGAATTCAAATGTCATATTCTCAGTATATAAATGTTGCATTCTCTGTTAGCATGTCAGTATTTTGAGCACCTTAATATTTCAGTGCATTTTAGCTTCATATATTTAGTTAGGAGTAGACTTAGAACCGAGTTGGACTAGGGTTCATCATACCTTCAAGTCCTAGAACTTTGTGCCCACGTAGGTTTTTAAGTCCCCTCTACGGGGCTTAAGTTTTAGTGATCACGCCACAATTATGCCTTTATAACCCTGACAAGGTATATTGGGTCCTCTCGATGAGGCGTATGCATCAAACTCTACCTTTAACTCACGTGGTTTAAGAGGTCCACTGCTTTTAGATTCTACATAGTATGTGATTTACTTTGTTATATTTCATTATGATTGTTATATTCCAGACTCAGGGTTAACTTGGGGTGAATCGTGTTCCTATGTCCCGTGTTACATCTAGGGGGTATCATGGGTGTGTGATAAACATGGTATCAAAGAATCAGGTTCAAGAGTAATAGGGTGTGTGAAAGCCACACTAAATAGAGTCTATCTGATGAGTGTGAGGCGCGCCACACCTATTACTGGGAGGCTATCGGTGTTCTAAGAAATCTTCACTTCTTTTGATATTTCTATTGTGCGTGCAGTCTGATTCAATTTGTACTTTCTAATATGTCGTTATGTGTTTCTAATCATGGCTCCTCGCAAAGTTAACATACATAAGTTTAACGCATGAAATGATAACACAATTCTTCCATTGCCCAAAAGTGAGGTTTCAAATGTAAAGTTACGAAATGTGATCCTACTATTGGCTCAAACTGTAGCCAATCAAAACAAATAGTATGCCCCAGTTCTTGCAAACCCCACCAGTGGATCAGCTGTTGCCATGGTTTAAGACTTTGTTCGTATGAATTCTCTAGACTTTCTAACGTTGAAGCTTGATTAGGACCCACAAAAGTTCATTGATGAGGTCAAGAAGATTCTTAAGGTAATGTGAGTGACTAGTACTAATAGTGTCGAGCTAGCATCCTATAAGTTTAAGGATGTAACTCATATCTGCTTCACACAGTGGAATGACATCAATGGTGTGAATGCAACTCCTGTGACGTGAGATTATTTTACTGGAGCTTTTTCTGGACAGGTTCTTCCTGGGAGAGTTAAGGGAGGTTAAGGCTCAGGAGTTTATGAACATGAGGCAGGGTTTGATGTTAGTCCAAGAATATGGGCTAAAGTTCACTTAACTCTCCAGGTAAGATCCATATATGGGGTCTGATCAAAGAGCACAAAAGAGCAAGTTCTTATTTGGGGTATTCTATCTGGTGAAGACTGAGTACAGGAATTATATGCTATTAAGGTATATTATATCTCCATACTAATGACCTAGGCTCACTAGGTTGAGGGAGATAAGATCAAGGAAATGGCTAATGATAACAAAAAGTCTAGAATAGGAAACTATAAATACTCTCAGCATAGGTGGGGTGGTGGAAAGTGCTCACAGTTTCAACATAAGTCACAGCCCCAGCGCCTTCATCAGCTAGACTTTATCCCCTAGGTTCTGACACAATCATAAAGGGAGGGAAAAACGCTCTAAGTCCTAAGGGAGTGCTTCAGGTAACATGACTTTTCCATCATGTCCAAAGTGTGGTAAGAACCATCCGCGCGAGTATCTTTCTAGCAGAGAGGAGGTGTTTTGGCTGTGGTCAGTCTGGTCATAGGTTGAAGGACTGACGGTTTGCTAGGCAAGGACAAGGAGGTAGCATGGCTCAGTCTAAAATTTCAGTTAAGCCAGCAGATCGCCCAACTTAGCAGGGTGGCTCGTCTAGTACAGGTGGTAGTCAGCGCCACAATAGGTTGTACGCTCTTCAGGCTCACCAGGACCAATAAGATTCTCCTGATATGGTCACTTGTACATTACAAGTCTTCTATTTAGATCTTTATGCATTTTTAGATCCAAGGGATACACTTTCTTTTGTAACTCCCAATATAGCAGTAAACTTCGGTGTCAGTCCAAAAGATCTCTCAGAACTCTTCTTAGTCTCTACTGTAGTTAGTGAACCAGGTATAGCTTGACGGGTATACCAAAATTGCGCTGTCACAATTTCCTTGAATGTCACCTCAACAGACCTTGTTGAGTTAGAAATGGTTGATTTCAATAACATTCTAGCCATGGATTGGTTACATTTATGTTATGCGTCAGCTGATTGTAGAACTAGGATCGTTAAGTTTCAGCTTCCATATAAGTCAGTTTAAGAGTGGAAGGGTGATTAATAACGTTTCAAAGACACTTCATCCAATACTAAGTGTCAAAGATCGTTAGTTAGTAATATAACCCAACTAGGTGAGTTGGGGTCGAGTCTTAAGGGAGTGATATGTATTCGAGAATTAATAGAAAAACATGAATAGGCTCAAGTCAATCATAGGTAAAAACATTTACGAACAAAAGCATGGTTCAAGTTTAGGGTGACACAAGTGTCAAATAACAGGGGGATTTGGGTTCAACTATCAGCTACAATATCAAATAACATGAAAATAACAAATATTGAGACGGGTTCTTGGGATATGATTTGATTAAGGGCTAAGGTAGACAAATGGGTGATTGCATTTAATAGTGAATAGTTGTAAATCAGTGAATAAGCTAGACTTTAGTAGACATACACATTCTCTCGAACAATTTATCCCTAATAAAATTGGTTTCTCTCGAACATCAATAAGTAGCAATTAAGAACGGCCTACGCTTTCGTCCATTCACTCTCTTGAGCTGAATGTGTGGAAAAGGGTTTAGGATTCACTCTCTCGAGCTGAACCCATGACAACCCAATACCCACTGACCATCAAATCAGTAATCTTGGTTTTAAAACTTCTCTCTAGAGCAAGCCAAAAACACGAAGGTAGATTTGCATTTGCAACTACAACCCTTTAGATTAAGCCACAATTACTAAATGAAATCACTTTTAACCAAAATTTACACTATCAATTAACAATACCCAACAGCTAAATCAACCCATTATCACATAATCACACCCCAAGAATTGGGGTTTTAGCTAGGCATCTTAAAAATTGTTACTAAATTGTGTTTCCATCTATTGGGTAAGATTAATAAATAGTGTCTTTACAAAGGTCTAAGATGAAGAATCTTCAACATCCACTTCTAATTTCTTAGAAATGGAAATCTTCAAAGCAAAGGAAATTTTGTCGCCAAACTCAGTTCTAAGCTCTCTAACTTCAAAACTGAACAATAATGCAAAACTAGATAAAAATTTGATCCTAAACTAAAAAATCAAACATGTATTTATAGTCGCCAAAAATGTGTTGTGAAGGACCATTTGACGCAGTAAGTCGGGATCAACGATCCACTCAGTGATCCGCCCTTTGGTCAGTTCCATCGACTCTTTTCTTTGGCCTTCAGCAACTTCAGGTTCTGTAACTTTGGGTGATACAGCACTGCATCGAGGAACCGTTTGGCAACTCATCGACTATTTTTTTCTATCACCAACTTGAGTATATCCTTCAAGGCTTGACACACTGGAACATTAGGTGAGACCATGGCCATTCGGCGACTCGTCCAATGGTTTAGGCGATCCTCAGGCCTCTTTTTCTTCGTTCTTTCAGTTGCCTTATTTCTTTTTGCTCATTAGTGTCCATGCTTTGTTCCTCATTCCAAATACCTAAAAATCAAGGCTTTACATCAGCCATTGGCACAAAATATGCATTTGAGGACACTAAATCTATTAAAATAAATCCTAAATGAGTCCAAATCATGGACTCATCAAAGGATAATAACTTAACGCATTTAGGTTGATTTATCTCTTATCTTAAGGCGAGGAAAATATTTTTGATAGGGTATATCTATAATCTTATTTGGGTTAAGGATTCAAACTCTGAGACCCTAATTCTTGAGTCAGTCCCAGTCATAAATAAGTTTCCTCAAATGTTTCTAGAAGATCTTCCCTAAGCCCGTCCCGAAAGGGAAATTAATTTTAGAATAGATCTCTCCTTCTAGATACGATGTTTATTTCGACTCCTCTTTATTGAATGGCTTCAACTAAGCTTAAGGATTTGAAGAACAATTGAAAGACCTTCTAGATAAGTGCCTCATTAAACCCAGCATCTCTCAATGGGGTTCTCAATGTTGTTTGTGCGCAAGAAAGATGGTTCTCTTAGGATGTGTATTGACTATCGTCAGTTGAATAAAGTCACAAACAATGATAAGTATCCCATTCTAGGATTGACGACTTGTTCGACTAACTTAATGGTGCTAGTTACATTTCTAAGAAGGACATCAGATCTGGCTATTATCATAAGTTCAAATAGTGACATCCTGAAGACATTATTCTGGACTCAGTACGGTCACTATGAATATTTAGTTATCGCTTTTGGATTAATGAATGCTCCTAGAACGATCATGGACTTAATGAAAAGAGTGTTAAAACTGTATTTGAACTTGTTCAGCATCTTCTTTATTGATGATATTCTCAGTTATTCTCGGAGTGAGGAACAACATACGAATCATTTAAGAGTTGTTCTACACACCCTTAAAATGGCCATATATTTGATAAGTTCAGCAAATGTGAATTGTGGTTACAGTTCATCACTTTCTTTGGTCATGTGGTGTGCAATGAAGGGATCTAAGTGGATTCCCAAAAAATTGAGGTAGTACAGCACTGTCCCAGACTCACCTCTCCAACTAATATGAGAGGTTTCATGGATATGGCCAGTTACTACTAAAGGTTTGTTGAAGGATTTTCATCCATAGCTTCCCTATTGACCAAGTTGATTCAGAAGAAGGTCAAGTTTCAGTTGTAATAAAAGTGTGAGAAAAGTTTCTCAGAAGTGAAGACCAGGTTGACTACAACTCATGCCTTGACTCTACCATATCGGTAAGATGGTTATGTTGTTAATTGTGATGCATCCAGGGTCAGCCTAGGTTGTGTGTTGATGCAGCGAGGTAAGGCCATAGCTTATTCTTCTAGACAACTTAAGGAGCATGAGAAGAACTACCCAACTCGTGATCTTGAGCTTGCAGTCGTAGTGTTTGCTCTAACGATTTGGAGACACTACTTGTATGGTGTTCATGTTGAAGTGTTCACAGATCATAAGAGTCTCCAGTATGTGTTCACCCAGAGAGAGTTGAATCATCGTCAAAGGAGATAACTTGAATTCCTTAAAGACTATGACATGGATGTGCTCTATCATCTGGTTAAGGCTAACATAGTGGTTGACGCCCTTAGCAGACTACTCATGGGTAGTGTAGCACATGTGGAGAAAGAGAAGAAAGAATTTGCCAAAGATGTTCACTTGCATGCTTGCTTAGGAGTTTTCCTTATGGATAGATTAAATGGTGGTGTGATAGTTTATAATGGGTCAAAATCTTCATCGATAGAGGAGGTTAAGCAAAAATAGGATAGTGATCTTATATTACTTCAGTTGAAAGGTGTAGTTCATCAATAGAGAGTAGAGGTTTTCTCCCAAGGGAGAGATGGTGTGCTTCGTTACAAAGGTCGCTTATATGTTCCTAATGTGCGTGAGTTGAGGAAGTAGATCCTTACATAAGTGTATAATACTAGATATTCTATTCATCCGGGTGCCACTAAGATATATTGTGATCTAAGGGAAGTCCTTTTGGTGGAACGGCCTGAAGAGAGACATCACAAATTTTATGGCTAAAAGATAAAGTAGAACATCAGAAATTAAGAAGTGTGACTTAAGATATTAGTGATCTTGGGCATATTTATATGCCCAATTATTATAAATGACCCAAATTTAAAGTGAGTTTAAGGATATTACCTAATTTAACTTACACGATTTGAGTTAGGATTGCGATGATTGCATACTAATATACATGATTATTGAATCATGAGAGTAAAGGAATCGTGGACTACAAAACAATGCCAGAAGAGAATTTAGTGTGAAACCCCATCCTCATTGGTGCGATAGAGGCGCGACGCACCAGGCTAACATGTTCTGAGGCTTTATTTGGCCCACTGGTAGCACTATGTGCCAGCCTTCCAGGTATTGTGTCACGCTGCCCCAAGGTCTTAACAATGTATTTGGCAAAAATTGGTTTAGTTAGGATTCCTTCTTGTGATAAATTGGAAAATTATTTTCCTAAACTCTATACATAGGACCGTAGGGTTAATTTAAGGGGGTTGGACTTCTTTTTGGTGTGCAAGTGCAAGGATTAACATATTGTAATTGGTTTTGATTCTCTAACCGTTCTTTATTTTGGAAATCGCATGAACAATATTATTTTGCTATTTTTGAATATTATGAGTTGCTAAACGCCCTTGTTCTGGGGCTGTAGTTGCGGTTTATTGTTGAGTATCAATGGTGATGAATTAATTCATGGTTATCGCTTTCAAGTTACTTCTATGCTCTTGTTTTAGTATTTCAGGCTTGATCACCATAGAAATAAATTTCTTGTGTACTCTTAAACTCGGGAGATGCTAAGGTATATAGACCAAAGAATATAGAAAGCTTGATATTCCATTAAATTGTGTTGATTTGTGTTTAAGAGTGACTTCCGGATGAACACCTAACTTGTTTACGAAATAGGATGAAAAATAAATACTCTCCAATTAGGACACCCTATCCTCACTCAACGATGTAGTTAGACAACTAATTGGAGCAAGTAATTACAGGTCGGGAGACCATGATCATAATATAATCAACCTTGTAAATTAGTAACTTGATAACCTAAATTAGTTCTTTACCTGAGATTTGATACATGAAATTAAATGCATACTATAGCCTTGGAATTGTCTCTTACTTGCTTAAACCATCAATTTGATGTCGTTAGCATTAGTTACTTAATTTATTAAATTAGTTGTAGTAGTAATAAACACCAGTCAGCCTTTTTTAAATATACTCTTGTCAAATTGTCAAATTAAGTAAATAAATATAAGTTGTTCATAAGTCCGTTGGGTATGATAACACATTTATAAAAGATACTATATTACTTGCGCGACCATGTCCACTTGCGTGTACAATTAGGAGAAACAAGTTTTTGGTGCTGCTGCTGGGGACTTATGAATTAAATTATATCTGATTTTCTTAAGTCTACAATTAGATTGTTCAAGTGTTAACAACTTGATCTTAGGTCTTTTGTATTGCAGGCACATGGTTCTAAAGTCTGGCTCTAAAATGAGATATTGTTGACCCAGATGACGAACCTAAAAGAGATTTTCGATTACAAAGAAAGCTAGTGAATCAAGAATGTCAGCAAAAGTTGGGACTGGCTCTGTCGAAAAATATTTAGGGTGACTACGTGGAAAGAATGAATAACGAAGGACAAGAGGTACCCCAGTTATACCGGCAAGACCAGTCTGGGATGTGGCAATCCCACTCATAGCTAATGTAGCATCAAGTATATGAAAACCACAAGCGGGTGATAGATTTAAGCTGAAACAGAACATGGTGCAACTTATCCACTAGATGGGGCAATTCATCAGTTTCCTACACGAGAATCCCCAAGTGCATATAAGTAACTTTCTTGAGATAAGAAATACATACATTATGGGGTCTCATCAGATTATATAACGTTAACACTTTTCCCACTTTCATTATTGGGAGGAGCCAGGCAGTGGTTAGATACAGAGCCACCAAATTCCATCACTACATGGGATTATCTAGCAAAGAGGTTCTTAAATCGAATAATTTCATCGGACAAAACTGCAATGTTGAGGAGTAAAATTTTGATCTTTAAGAAGATAAATGGAGAATATATGTATCAAGCATGGGATCTATCTATTTAACACCCAGAAAACTAGTAGGTTAAACTAGAGCCTTACGTAAGGGTTTTAGAGCTTTACGTGGGGGGTTAGAGTTGTAGAAATGACTTCCCATACTTAGAATGAAAAGTTTCAGGGTTAAACATAAAGGTTTGACTCCCCAAGGACCAATCAAGGGTCCTTGAGGAGTACCCTAGCAAAACAACCCCAAATATGTCCCAAGGCAGTGACCCACGATGGGGACTCACGCCCCGCGGGTCAACCCATACCCCGTGGGGGAGGTTCATGGGTCAAGACTACCAAACCATGCTACAGTACCCAGCCCACAAAGGACCAGTATGGTCCGTAGACCCACCTACAGTCCGTGGGTCGGGATGTCGTGGGTGAGGCAGTTCACTCACTTAAGTTGGTGGGTTAAGAAAGTTTATAGAATTAATTAGTTATTAAGTAGGGTCATTTTATTAGTAATTAGACCACATATATAAATCTATTAGACCCTTAATTAGATGATTCAAAAATTATTATTTCAATTCACCCAAAAGAACCCAATTTCCTCCAAAAAATGATCTTTCTAGAAAGAAAAGAAGAAGAAGAGAAGGAAGCTATGTAAAATTCCTCATTTGTTTCAAGCTTATGTGAGGGCTTTATATATAAGGTATGTTAGCTTATTCATCCATGGATTCTTCCATCCATGGAGTCTCCTAGAATTCCCCCAATTTGATGAAGAACTCCCCAAGTTAAAGTTAGGGTTTCTTCAATATTGTGGGTTATGATGGATGTTGATCAAATTGAATAAATAGTAGTTGTTAATGATTTAATTTAATATTTATGATGAATGTTTGATGAGATTAGATGATTACATGGTGAACCCTAGTCTAATTGATGACATCAAAGTATGTGGGTTTATGACTTGTGACGGGAAATTAAGGATTCATAGGTGATCTTCCATAATGAATAATATGTATAGTATTTGATCAAGAATAAAATCATGTCAACATGAATTGAATTAGAATAATGTGTATATATGAATGGATCATTATTAGTAATGATTTATATTGGGACTTTATGATGAAATATGATTAGAATTGCCTAAGAATAAGGCTTCTGGCTAGTATGTCTTATAATCTAAGTATAGATGATGATATTGTGAAGTAAAGCTTTGAGAGTAGGGCTTGTAGTTATGAATGTTGATCATTAGGGCCTTGAGAGTAAAACCAATTTGATGAATTATGCATGTAAAGGCTTTAAGAGTGAAGTTTACCTAAAAATGGTAGACAATTAGATAGAATAGTGGTGGAAAGACTTTACTCACCTAATCTACCTTATGAATGTTAGAATGCATGAAGTGATGAAATCACTTGAGTTATGATGGAATCCTTGTCTAATGTAGTAATTCTAGACATGTCAATTTGATATGAACCTTGATACTTAAGAGGGAAAGATATGATATTATACATGTTTCTATGAAATCTATGTATATGCTTTAAGAACACTTTGAGAGTGAAGTGTCCATTACCATGCTGTAGACTTTGTCATGTTGAAAGGCTATTCTCACACAATCACACTTATACGTGAATATGATAGAATATGAAAGGTTCTCTCACATAGAATGATTCTAGGTTGAAAGATTTGCTCACCTAAATGAATCTAAGTCCAAGGACTATGAAATGTGACGAGGTTATGTTGAGTCCCCCAAAAATCTTGACATGAGAGGAATGTGAGTTCCCTTATTCATAATTAGTTGAAAATGAGAATATTACCCATGTCATGACATGAGGAGTGTGAGGTGAATACCCTTTTTGTATATATGACTCCTAAGGCAAACAGTGATTACTCATTAGCCTTTATGTTGATCATGGAGGCGATTACCTATGATCCTTATATGGTGATGTGGAGGTGAATACCTACATTACACCTTAAAATGAATATGGAGGCGAGTACATATATCTCATTAAAATTAACATGGAGGAGAATACCTATTAATCCATGATATGTTTGACTTGTGGTGACTTCCCTTTTATTTATGAATTCAAGATATGTTTGACTTGTGGTGAATCCCCTTGTTTCTATGATTCCATGATATGTATGACTTAAGGTAATTACCCTTGTCCTTTATGATGAGCTAAACATGTATGACTTGAGATGATTCCCATTATTCCTTGTAATGAGCTTAATATGAGAATAAAAGATGATACACATAAATGATGAGCCTAGATTACCTAGCTTAGCATGGGTAGGCTTATAGGATTTTATTCATGCATTGCACAAGCTTGCCTTGAGAAGACTCATGAAGTGTTTCTCTCATCTGATGTATGCTTAGATTGGGTGTTTCTATAGTTGCCATCCTTGCTATGTTGACTAAAGATGATAGATTCCCTTGTCTATGTTGTTTAAGCTAAAGATGAAACCATGAATGGAAGGTATGAATATGGTAACTTCAAGGTCATACTTAGTGTGAATAGAATTATAGGATGTCATTCATGCATTACAAAAGTGTGTTTTGAGGTTACTTAGGAGTGTAGTGCTCACATGATATGAAGGTCTAAGTATACACTATGCCATGAACATGATGTGTATCCTTTGCTCAAGAATTATGTCTTATGTTGACTTATGTTTAAATGATGCTTATGTTGGAGATTATGTTTGTCTAATGTTGACTAACCATTGTGATATGCTCTTATGATGTTATACTAGTTAACATATTTAGTACATTTTGTACTAATGCATACTTTTTCCTACATTCTTATCAAATGTAGGGTCCGGCGACATTGATTTCTATCTTTAATGTTAGGTTCTTAGAAGGAGAAAGAAGTTGAGGATTGGTGAGTCCTCATAGCATCGAGGATAAAGCCACCATTTATTTTATGTTCTTTCTTTATGTTTTAGACTTTTGTATGGGCTGCGTCCCAAAGTTTTATTGAAGTCATGTTTAGATGGTTTGAGACAAAGTGTAGTAAGACTTCCATTTGCATTTTATAAAGACTTCGATTGTATGGATAAAGTTTTAAAATTTATGTACTTTTCGATTAACTTATGTTATGATATGCTAAGGGCTTGTATGAGACCCCTTTGGGGTCAAGTATGCTATGTTACATCTAGGGTGTACCCCTAGGTCATGACAAACTTGGTAATTAGAGCACAAGGTTTAGAATGGTTCTAGGATTGTCTCAAAACCACGTCAAGTAGAGTCTTGTTCATACGTGTTAAGTGTGCCACATCTATGAATATGAAGCTATTAAATGATTAGGAAACTTCACTTCTTCATTATCTAAGTCATGCCAAGAGCTTAACTTTAGTAGATCTTTCTCCTAATATGTTCCTTATGGTTTTCAGGATATGATGACCACAGGGGCTAATGCTTAGAGGAATGATGATGTCAATGAGGTCTAAGAGGTTCATCCCCAAGAGGTTCCTCCCCAAGCTTAATAAGTTCCGATTGATCTTACGGAGATATCAAATGTGGGGATTACATGGGCAATTCAAATGTTGGTCGAATCCATGACAACTCAAGCACAAGTCATGACGACTCAAAATAATAGAGAGGTAGTAGCCTCGGTGAATCCTAATGTGAACTTAGTTGCTTCTAAAGTTACGGGTCTTATCAAGATGTTCCCTCCAGAGTTTTATGGATCCAAGGTGGAAGTGGATCGTAAAGAATTTATAGATGAGGTTTATAAGGTACTTGATGTTATGGGGATGACTTCGGTACAAAAAGCAGAACTAGCCTCTTGCCAATTGAAAGATGTTGCTCGAGTGTGGTATGATCAACGGAAGAATAGGAGGCAGGTAGGAGCGGATCCAATAGAGTGGGAAGATTTTAAGTTGGCATTTCTTTATAGGTTCTTTCCTCTAGAGTTGAGGGAAGCTAAGTTGCAAGAGTTCATTAACCTTAAGAAAGGTAGCATGAGTGTTAAGGAGTATTCCTTAAAGTTTGCCCAACTTTCCAAGTATGCTCCAACTATAGTAGCGGATTTGAGGGCTAAGATGAACAAGTTCATGATGGGAGTGTCCAACTTGGTAGAAAAAGAATGTTGTGAAACAATGCTTGTTGGTGATATGGATATCTCACGTCTTATGGTTTTTGCCCAATAAATCGAGGAGCCAAAACTCAAGGAAGAGAGTTCCAGGGAGAAGAAGAGGTCAAGAATGGATGATGGTAAGTTCTCTCATGATGAGTCTGATGATCAAGGTAACACTAAGCTTACCCAAAAGTTCCTCAGGCAAGGGCGCTCAAGTACTCCTAAGTTCAACCAAAATAAGGTGTCTAACCCTAAGTCACAAGATGATAGTAGTGATATTCTATTGCCGAGATGTAGTAAATGTGATAGGAGTCATGAGGGTGAATGCTTAGACGGGTTCTAATGTTTGTTTTAGTTTTGGTGAGTTGGGCCACAAGATAAGGCATTGCCCTAAGGTTACTAGAAATAAAGAGGACACTCGTCATAGGTCTCAACCCTACCCTTCCTCCGGTCCAATTGGTTTGGGTGGGAGTGATCCAAAAAAGAATAGGTATTAAGCTCTCCAAGCTACAGGTGAGCAAGAGTTCCCTTCAGATGTGACTATCGGTATATGTTTTATGCTTTATTAACTTCTGGTATTGTTTGATATTTTATGGTTGGATATGTGAGACTTGAAGTTGTTTTTAATATGAGTGGTGATTAGAAAGTCCGTTTAGGCTTGCTCCCAAGGGGGAGATGGTGTGCCTTGATGGCAAGGTCATTGTGTGCTTATGTGTTGCCATGATTTCCTTAAATGATGCATGTTCATGAAAATTTGTGAATTAGAAGAAAATGAGTTTGCATAATTATTTCCTCATATTGTAGGTCATTAAGTATGAGTTGCCTATTTGACTTCATGAGATGAATATATGAGCATGCCTTAGTTTGAAGTTGAGAGACTCCTCCATGAACAAATGCTTTTTGAGAGTAAATTACATATGAGCTATATAAGTGTATGTTGAACACATTATGACTAGGAGATGGTAGTTCCTCCTTGAACATGACTAGTTATGGGAATTACTTGCATAATGGGATGTTATATGTAATTCCTACTTCTTTGTGTTGCATTGAGTATGTTTAGCTTGGAGACAAAGTTTTCCTTTTTGGTTGTGTGCATTTAGATGTATTGCATGCATGATGGAGTGATATTCTAGAGTCATTTCCATTAATAGGTGTTTAGATTGTCATTCAATGACGAATGATCCAAGGAGGAGATATTGTAACACCCAGAAAACTAGTAGGTTAAACTAGAGGCTTACTTAAGGGTTCTAGAGCCTTATGTGGGGATTAGAGTTGTAGAAATGACTTCCCATACTTATAATGAGGGTTTTAGGGGTTAAACGTCAAGGTATGACTCCCCAAGGACCAACCAAGGATCCTTGAGGAGGACCCTAGCAAAACAACCCCAAATATTCCCCAAGGCAGTGACCAATGATAGGGACTCATGACCCATGGGTCTACCCATGCCCCATGGGGGAGGGTCATGGGTCAAGCCTACCAAACCATGCTCGAGTACCCCACCCACAAAGGACCAGTACGGTACGTAGACCCACCCACGGTCTATGGGTTGGGGTCTCGTGGGTGAGGCAGTTTACTCACTTAAGTCGATTAAGTTGGTGGGTTAAGAAAGTTTCTAGAATTCATTAGTTATTAAGTAGGGTTATTTTATTAGTAATTAGAAAACTTATATAAACCTATTAAACCCTTAATTAGATGATTCGAAAATAATTATTTCAATTCACCCAAAAGAACCCAATTCCCTCCAAGAAACTCTCTCTCTCGAAAGAAAAGAAGAAGAAGAATAGGTCAAATTACTCCATTGTTGCAAGCTTATGTAAGACATTTATATCCAAGGTATGTTATCTTATTCATCCATGGAGTCCCCCAGAATTCCCCAATTTGATGAAAAACTCCCCAATCCAAAGTTAGGGTTTCTTCAGTGTTATGGGTCATGATGGATGTTGATCCAATTGAGTAAATAATAGTTGTTTATGATTGAATTGATATGTATGATGAATGTATGATGAGATTACATGATTCCATGGTGAACCCAAGTCTAATTGATGAAATCAAAGTATGTGAATTTATGACTTGTGATGGGAAATTGACGATACATAGGTGATCTTCTAGAATGAATAATATGTATAGTATTTGATCAAGAATAGAAGCATGTAAACATGAATTGACTTAGAATAATATGTATGTAAAATGGATCATGATTAGTAATGATTGAGATTGGGACTTTATGATGAATTATGATTATGATTATAATTGCCTAAGAATAAGGCTTGTGACTAATATGTCTTATCATCTAAGTATCGAGGATTGTTTTGTGAAGTAAAGCTTTGAGAGTAGGACTTGTAGTTATGAATGTTGATCACTAGGGCCTTGACAGTAAAACCAATTTGATGAATTTTGCATGTAATGGCTTTAAGAGTGAAGCTTACCTAAAAATGGTATACTATTAGATATAATAGTGGTTAAAGGAATTTAATCACCTATTCTACCTCCTGAATGTTAGAATGCATGAAGTGATGGAATCACTTGAGTTATGATGGAATCCATGTCTAATGTAGTAATTCTAGACATTTTGATTTGATATGAACCTTGACCCTTAAAAGGGGAATATATAATATTATGCATGCATATATAAATCTATGTATATGCTTTAAGAACACTTTGAGAGTGAAGTGTCCATAACCATGATGTAGTTGTTGTGATGTTGAAAGGTTTTTCTCACAGACACACACTTATGCATGAATATGATAGAATATGAAAGGTTCTCTCACATAGAATGATTCTAGGTTGAAAGATTTGCTCACCTAACTAAATTTAAGTCCAAGGACTATGAAATGTGATGAGGCTGTGGTGAGTCCCCCAAAGACCTTGATTTGAGAGGAATGCGAGGTGAGTTCCCTTGTTCCTAATTAGTAAACATGAGGTGATTACCTATGTCATGACATAAGGAGTGTGAGGTGGGTACCCGTTTGTATGTATGACTCATCAGGCAAGCAGTGATTACCTTTTAGCCTTTATGTTGATCATGGAGGCGATTACCTATGATCCTTATGTGGTGATGTGGAGGGCAATACATATTTTACACCTTAAATTGAATATGGAGGCGAATACATATATCTCATTAAAATGAACATGGAGGCGAATACCTATGAATCCATGATATGTTTGACTTATGGTGACTTTCCTTGTCTTTATGAATCCATGATATATTTGACTTGTGGTGACTCCCTTTGTATTTATGATTCCAGGATATGTATGGCTTGAGGTTATTACCCTTATCCTTTATGCTGAGCTAAACATGTATGACTGGAGGTGATTCCTATTGTTCCTTGTAATGAGGTTAATATGAGAATAAGATATGATACACATGAATGATGAGCCTATAGTGCCTAGCTTAGCATGGGTAGGCTTATGGGATCTTATTCATGCATTGCACAAGCTTGCCTTGAGGTGACTCATGAAGTGTTTCTCTCATATGATACATGCTTAGATTGGGTGTTGTTATAGTTGGCATCCATACTATTGTGACTAAAGGTAATATATTCCCTTGTCTATGATGTTTAAGCTAAAGATGAGACCATGAATGATAAGTATGAATATGGTAACTTCAAGGTCATACTTAGTGTGAATAGGATTATGGGATGTCATTCATGCAGTGCACTAGTGTGTTTTGAGGTTACTTAGGAGTGTAGTGCTCACCTGATATGAAGGTCTAAGTATACACTATGCCATGAAGATGATGTATCTCTTATGCAAAAGAATTATGTCTTATGGTGACTTATACTTATATGATGCTTATGTTGGAGATTATATTTATCTAATGTTGACTAACCATTGTGATATGCTCTTATGATGTTATGCTAGCTAACATATTTAGTACATTTTGTACTAACGGATACTCTTGCCTACATTCTTAACAAATGTAGCGTCTAGCGACATTGAGTTCTATCTTTGAGGCTAGGTTCTTAGAAGGAGCAAGAAGTTGAAGATTGGTGAGTCCTCATAGTATCGAGGATAAAACTACCATTTCCTTTATATTCTTTATTTATGTTTTAAACTTCCGTATGGGATGCATCCGAAAGTTTTATTCAAGTGAAGTTTAGATGGTTTGAGACAAAGTGTAGTAAGGCTTCCGCTTGCATTTTATAAAGACTTTAATTGTATGGACAAACTTTTAAAATTTCTATACTTTTCAATTATCTTGTGTTATGTTATTCTAAGGGCTTGTATGAGACCCCTTGGGGGTAAAGTACGTTATGTTGCATCTAGGGTGTATCCCTGGGTCGTGGCAATTTAAGGAAATGTTAAATTCTTAACTGCATCATTACCAGAAAAATGAGGTACTCGCTACACTTTCTTTGAAGGTTTTGATTATAATGCTCAAGTGCTTCTTAATAGTGCCGCAGGTGGACAAGCACTAGAAAAGACCCATGAAGAGCTATTTGACCTCCTAAACAGACTCTGTAAGGGAAACCCCGAATGGAATGGGGAGGTACCAAGGACCACGACACAAAGGGTTATTGGAATTCTACACGTGGATCAAGTTATTGCTATAAATGCAAAATTGGATGGAATGAACCATATTTAAACCATGCAATTCAATCAAATTGCACTAAACCAACAAGCACCGGTGAATGCCATACAATAATCTGTTGTTTGGTGCAGAGTCTGTCGTAATGGAGAACATATAACTGAATTTTGTGAAGCAAATCCAGACTCCATGAACTATGTGGGAAATGCACAAAAGGGTGGAGGCATGCAGAGTTATGGTAATACTTACAACTCCAGCTGGAGAAAGCATCAAAAATTCTCATGGGGGTGGAAATCAAAACAAGAGCCAAAATCAAGCGCAAGGTTCTAACCAATACCGAGAATAAGGAAATGGACAACAATAGTAGAATAATAGCAAAGGTGGAACCCAAAGTGCACCAAAAAGCTGAATGACTAATGAAGATTTGTTCCAAAAAGTGATGGCATAAATCGATAAGAACAATGTTGAGAATGCAGTGAGTACTAGATATGGGATACAACTAGAAGAACTAGCTCCAAAGAAGAGAGATACTGAGGTAGTTAGAGAAGAAAAGAGACAAGAATAGGGGGAAAAGAACTCCAGTGTTGAGAAGGGTGTTCCTCAAATGAAACCACCTCCTTCTTTTCCACAAAAGTTCAGAAAGAATAATGAAGATGAATGATTTGGTAAGTTTCTCTATCTCCTTAAACAGGTTCACATTAACCTGCCTTTTGTTTATATTTTGTAGGGAATTCCTAAGTATGCGAAGTATGTGAAGGAGATAGTGGCAGACAAGAGAAGGATAACGAAGTAAAAAATTGTAGCACTTAATGACGAGTGTAGTTCTTAAACTTAGAATAGACTACTAAAGAAGATAAAGGATCTGGGTAGCTTCACTGTGCAAATTACAATAGGAAAAACTATCCATGCCCGGGGTTTATGTAATTTGGGTGCTAACATTAATCTCATGTCGACATCTTTATACAAGAAACTTAGGTTTGGGAGACAAAGCATACCAATGTCATTCAACAACTTGTGAATAGATCCATTGCAAGGCCAGAAGGGGTAGTAGAAGATGTGTTGGTACAAGTGGGATCATTGATCTTTCTGATGGACTTTGTAGTCCTAAATTTTGAGCCAAATCTGGAAGTCCCATTTATTTTGGGGCGTATTTTCTTAGCCGAGGGGAGAGCATTGATTGATGTAGCAGCTGGGTAGTTAACGATGAGAGCACATGATAAGGTTGAAGTGTTTTATGTCTATCGCTCTTTGAAATTGCCTTCTTCTATTAAGAGTTGTCTGCCATTATTGTTGTGGATATAGCAGTAGAGTCAAATTGTATTACTTTCTAGGATCCCTTGGAAATAGTTTTTGTGGGTCATGACATAGATGGAGATATATAAGCTCAAGAGATGGCGGCTTCTCTTAATTTGGTAGTAGTGGGAACACAAAGAGGTACGGTGGAATTATTGGATCATAAATTGGGGCCTCCCCCAAACCCTTAATCGAAGAAGTACCTAAATTGGAGTTGAAATCTTTGTCGTCTCACCTAAGGTATACGTATTTGGGTAACAATGAAGCTTTACTTGCAATAATTTCTGTAGAATTGTCTAAAACACAGGTTGATGCGTCATTGAGAATCTTGAAGCGATGGAAGAGATCTATAGCGTGGCAGATGGCTGATACTCATGGGATTAGTCAAGCGTTATGTATTCAGAAAATCTATATGGAGAAGGATCACAGGCCAAGTGCACAACATCAACATAGGCTAAATCCCTTGATTAGAGAAGTAGTGAGAAAGGAAGTGATAAAGTGGTTAGATGCTAGAATTGTATTCCTAATTTCCGATAGTAAGTGGGTAAGTCATGCGCAGTGTGTCCCAAAGATAAGAGGTATGAAAATGGTGAAGAATGACAAAAATGAGTTGATTCCCACTAGAATTGTCACCGGATGGAGAATTTGCATGGATTACCAGAAGCTAAATGAGGCCACATAAAAAGATCATTATCCTGTCCCTTTTATTGATCAAATGCTTAACCGTTTAGTAGGGTAGGAGAACTATTGCTTCTTGGTATTTCAGATATAATCAAATTTTGATTGCACCCGAAGATCAAGAGAAGACCACATTCACGTGTTCGTATGGTACATATACTTTCCAACGCATGCCATTTGGACTGTGCAATGCTCCAACAACTTTTCAAAGATGCATGATAGCCATTTTTCATGATATGGTGGAGGAATTCTTGGAGGTATTTATGGATGATTTCTCTGTCTTTGGGAAGTCTTTTGAGGTATGTCTCCAGAACTTTGATAAAGTACTAGCTCAATCTAAAGATACAAATTTAGTGCTCAAGTGGGAGAAGTGTCACTTCTTGGTTCGAGAGGGCATAGTATTGTGTAACAAGGTGTCAAAACATGTCCTAGAAGTTGATAAAGCAAAGGTGGAAGTGATTGAAAAATTACCCCCTCCTATTTCTATAAAAGGGGTGTGAAGTTTCCTTGGGCATGCAAGTTTTTGGAGATTCATCAAGGATTTTCCAAGATTGCTAGAGAGATGTCAAGTCTCTTGGAGAAGGCGGTGAAATTTGATTTTGGTGAGATGTGTTTGAAGGCAGGTGTTGAAGAGAAACTTAATTGAAGCTCCAATCTTTGTGGGTCCCAACTAGGAGCTATAATTTGAACTCATGTGTGATGCAAGCGATGTAGCAGTGGGTGTAGTGTTGGGACGAAGAGAAGATTAAGTGCTCCATTCAATCTACTATGCGTGTAAGACTCTTGATTCAGCCCAAGCTAATTACATAGTGACTGAGAAGGAGATATTGGCTCTAGTATTCGCCTTCGACAAGTTCAAATTGTATTTGGTAGGTACCAAGGTAATTGTTTATACTAACCATTCAGCTATTAGGTACCTATTAAACAAAAAGGATGCCAAACCAAGGCTAATTCAGTGGATATTTTTTCTCCAAGAATTTAACCTTGAGATCAAAGATCGGAAGGGTACTAAGAACCAAATAGTTGATCATTTGTCAAGATTAGAAGATTTTTCTCAAGTACATGAGGGGGAACAAATATGTGAAGAGTTTCCGGATGAACAGTTTATGGCATTGGATATCTCTCATGTGCCTGGGTACACTAATATAGTGAATCCGTTGGTGAGTGAAATGTATCCTCTAGGTTCAACTACCTAACAAAAAAGAAGCCGACTCACGATGCTAAGTTCTACATCTGAGATGAACCATTCTTGTTCAAACAAAGAGTGGATTGAGTTGTAAGAGATGGATTCCAGAATATGAGGTCTCAAGAGCTGCCATGTGAGTCCTTATAGAGGGTACCATGGAGGATAGCGCACGACTGATGCTTATCATGACCAATGACACTATCCTATGGTATGAGTGTCTATGATCATCGATAATATAGTAACCCAACCAAGGGTTGGGGTCGTGTCCCAAGGGAGAGGTTTTGAGGATTAATAACCAATTAGAATTTCATGCAAGTTAGTCGTAGTTAAAGACATTTGCGATAAAAGACATTGTAAATTAAAAGGGCTGACACAAAAGTGTCAAATATCAAAGGGGGTTTTGTAACAAGTACTAAAACAGCAAAATAAACAAGAAAATCAAGTATGGGGAAAGGTTCTTGGGTTATGACTGCAATACAAGTTGAGATAAATTGTTGGGTCCATGCTTTCAATAGGACATTTGCAAAATAATAGTGACTAGGCTAAGCTTTAAATGGAAATAAGTTCCCTCTAGGGCAACTTACCCCATTTCAAATGTGTTCCTCTCAGACACCCATTTTTTGCATGAAGACCAACCTACACCTTACCCCACTCACTCTCTCGAGCTAAGTGTTAGGATATGGGACTAGCGCTCACCCTCTTGGGTTGAATCTCATGTCAACCCACTCCTTAGGCCATCAGTCTAGTGGTTTTGGTTTCGCAACCTCCCTCTCGGGCAAGCCAAAAACACATGGGTGGCTTTGTATTTGCAACTACAAACCCTTTAGATTAAACCACACCACTAGGTGAAATCACCACTAAAATACATCTAACCTATCAGTAAGCAAGACCCAACAAGAATATCAACCTATAATTGCTAAATCACACCCCAAGAATGGTGGTTTTTAGCCACACATCAAGAAATAATAAATTATACCTAACATGATAATGAAATCAACTGGGTAAAAGAAATTAAACCTTGAATTAAGCAAACAAAAATAAATAGAGAAGACCCACTTCTAACTTGGGGAAGAAGAACTCATTTCTTCAAGTCTCCACAAAACCCTCTCCAAACTTGAGAGAAAAATATCAGCTAAAGTATGTAATAAAGTGAAAATAATAATAATAATTGTTCTACTCCAATAATCTCTTTAAGACTAAAATTCTAACTAGTATTTATAGTTTTAACAGATTGTGCTGTGGAGGATTGTTAGGCGACATTAGTCGAGATCGCCAATGAACTCAGCAATCCGCCTTTTGGTCATCTCATCACCTTTAGTTTCTTGCCTTTGGCATCCTCATATTATGGATCATTGGGCGGTACAGTACTGCTTCATGAAACTAATTGGCTACTTACCGACTACTCCTTTCCTCGCCTTTTGATCCTCTTCCTTAAAGGCTTCTCATACTAGAACAAAGGGCAGTTCATGTCGTTTTAGCGACTCGCCAAGTTAAACTCGGCGATCCGCAGGATTTCCTTTCTTGTTCTTTTCAGCACTATTTGCTCTGTTTTGCGCCTCAGTGTCCATGCTTCCACTAAAACTTCAAATACCTGAAACTTCAGCATTTTAATTAGGTATTGAGATAAAACAAGCATTCAAGGACACTATTTACATTAAAATAAATCCCTAAATGAGTCCAAATTGTGGACTCATCAACACCCCCAACTTAAACTTTTGCTTGTCCTCAAGCAAACTCAAGTTCAGTCGTTCAAAAAGGTTGCCTCAAACAATGCTACACAAGACTAAATCATGAATGTACACAACAAGACTCAATTTACTTATGCAAGGATCAATTGTGTACTCAAAGATTCAAATTGTGACACACAATCACCAAAGATTCTCATGCTCGCAATACTTGCTACTTGTGCAAGTTCAAGCTCAACAAAAATATCTAAATGCCCTTGCACGAAGAATGATTCCATATTCACACACATATATGAGTCAATTTAAGATCAAGAATCAGATACAATGCTCACACTCAAAAAGTGGAACACAATGCATGTTTTCACCCATAGGTTTACCCTTATTTTCCAATTGACTTTCGATCGAGCTAACTCTAGATCAAAAAGGTCTTTCTAAGGCTTGTAACGGGGCTGAGTGCAAAGGTAAGGTCATTTAGGCTTAGTGACTTTTTTTCTCGTGAGTTGTGGCATTCTCAAGGCATTCCCTTCTTTTTCTTTATCAATTCTTTTTCTAGTGCTTCTAAGTCACCCTTTTTTGTTTTATTCTCCTCCATGGATTGCTTGAAACCCGATTCCCTTCGTACTTTATTCCACATTTCATATATATATATATATATTAATTGAATTGAAGGGGTTCCATTTTTATGCAATACCATGGGTTAATGGGGACTTTTCTTGCACTTCTAGACTTTTCCTTTTCCCTTTCACCATACCCCCAACTTAGGGCCTAAGTTGCCTATTCACTAAACCACAAATCAAGAGGATTATAGGTAGCGGATCAAATAAGATCTAGGGTTTATCAAGGTTCTTCCAAAGAAAAGTAAGGCTCTAAGGTGTTCAAAAGAGTTTCACATGCTCACAGGTAGGTCACAAAAAAGACGTATATATCAAATTGGCTCACTCTCTTCAAAATTGCCTAAGATCATCTCAAGAGTACACCTTTCTAAATCAATCAGACTAACCGGGCAAATTTTAGGTTTATTCATGCATGGTTCAAAGTAAGCTAAAAACACAAGGCATCGATACTTCAGTCAAACAAGACTAGACAGGTTCGCTAGCGTGCAACGGTCCTCACAAGAAAATCAATTCGATAAATGGCTAGTCACAACAAGATTCAAAGAGTGCACATATTGTCTATGTAACTTCATTTGGTCTCGTCCTAGCCGTGCATTTATGTTTGTTCAATTGGGAGAACTATTCAAGTCATCGATATTGATCGAAACCGAGACTTAAATATTTGCAAAAGAACAACCACTTTCAACACAAGAGGTGGCAATTTTTTTTTGAAAGGATCAAAATTATTTTGCAAGTAAAACAACAGGAGCCATAAGCTCAAGCATCCACAGAAAGCAGTATTAAAACACCATTTAAAATAAACAGCCCAAATATCAAAATAACATACAAAGGTGGGACTCACCCCACCACAAAAAAAAGTGTTTGTCCTCAAATGCATGTAGGAGTATCCAAAAGTTTAGACAAGTAAAGATAGAGAGAGATGAAGGGGAATCCTGTCTACATGCTTGCTTCATCTATCGGAGCATTGTTGCCTGCTGCATTAGCCTGACACTTGACAATGGCCCCTGGGTTGTCATTCTGGGTTTTAGTGTGTTCCTTTGTTCTAGATTCTGCAGCGATGTTAGCTTCAACCATTCTATCCACGTCATAGGCCACCAAAAAGGAATTCGCGGCTGTGTATAATTCGCGCCTCCATGAAGGAATGGCAGGATCAATGGGAATTCTCCTACTGGCACTTGCCAGTTCTGCTATCTTTTCGTCTCTTTTGAAATCCCTTGCTCTTACATGTCGGGGTGGCATGTCTCTTCCTGTAACTTTTGGTCTTCCCATTTCTACAAAGGCTTCGGGAAAAGCTAGAAAGTATTTAAACACAGCAGGACAATGGTGCATGTATAATCACCTTGCCATATTAGTTGGTGACGTGCTGACTCACTTAGGTTAGTTATTGAAATCGGTGCATAAAGGAACTAAGGGTATAGGCAAGAAGGGTGAATTAAATGGCCTCTAGGCTAGTCACCCAAAATATTCAACTATAGCAGGTTTCTCGCTGATTTTTATAGATTAAATAATCCAAATTTGCTTTTAATGAAAGCCGACAAGGGCAGTTAGGTGAATAGATGAGTAATTTGTCTCCATTAATTCTTCCTAAAACCTTCACCCCTTACCTTTTTCTCCACACCCAACAAATACAACCACTAAAACTCGAAAGAAAAAAATCAAACCCACTTACCCCATCCTCCTTGCCAACCCGACCCCCACACACTCTCTTCCCCTAATTTTTTGTTTTTATTTCTTCTTTTCTTCCAAGTTGAAGTTAGGATGGCTCATAATGGTAAAAATATTGCAAGTAGCGCAGGTACTAAGTGTAGTAGAAAAGGGGCGGCTTCTGGAAGTTCAAGTCAGGCACCTACCGACTTGCCACCTCAAAAGTTTGGTAAGCAAGCGGTAATTAACTATGGAGAAGAATGGTATGATTTTCAATAAGAATCTAAGTATATGGGTGATGAATACGTCCATGAAGGATGATTGTTAGAGGACATTCCTGACATTCACTCCCAAGTCTGTGCATTGGATCTCCATTATATATTTGTGGATCAAGTTGAGTGTAATTTGCGCCTTGTGCGTGAATTTTATTCCAATTGGAATACACATCATGTTAGGTGGAATCAAGTTCTAATTCGAAATAATTGTTTACAATATTCGGTTGTAGTGTTGAATGAGTTTTTGGGTTCCCCTAATTGTGATCACTCTAACTTTCAAGCCATGATATAACTACCCCCTTATCGTGATATTAACCATACCTTGTTTGGGGTGAACTCTGTTGCTAGGTGGGATAGAGTTAGAGATACAGTCGACATTCAACTCTTCATTATCCTCACTTGAATTTGGAGGTGCGTATATGGTTGAAGATTATGTTTAGGACCTTATTACAATGCAAGCATACTATCGATGTCCCTATGGAAAGAATTGTGCTAGTACACCGAATTATAAAGGGGTTGCCAGTAAATGTAGGTGCCATTTTGAGGTAGAATATGATCAAATTTCTTACAAATAAGAGATGACATTTTTTTGTAATGGCAGCCTAATCACTGTACCTTTATGTATTGGAAATTGAAGAAGAAGTCCACGATGAGTCCCCTCCATGTGGCCCTCATTTGATGTGCCACCTAGTTGATGTCACAGAAACTAAAGCGTACGATCAGTCCCAAGGGCAAGTGTTGTTTGCTGCTAATAGACAAGCCTAGGATGAAAGCTGGATGGGTCGAATGTTTTGAATGACCGAGCTTAAACTATGGATTGGTGGCCATCCGGTGACTGAGTCAGATGATGTTAACCCCGTAGATGATAATACTATTGCGGGCGATGGTGAAGGTGACACGGCCTTAATGGCTGTGGATTTTACCACAAATATGGTAACTTGCTGATTTGTAGAATGTGTCATAGAGGCTGACGGGGAGTTTTTTTAAACTCATCACTTTGTTTTACCTTTCACACTAAGGATAGTTCTTTATTTAAGTGTGGAGTGGAAGTTGAACTTTAGTGTATATAGTTTATTTCATTATCGAGTTCTTTTCTTTTTATGAGGGTTCCTCGGCTTTTATTTGCAGTACTTTTCCTGAGGATAGTCCCATTTAACCAACTAGAAGTAGTTTGCTTATTATTGTTGAGTCTTAGAGTCATCATAGAAGTGACAATTCCTGATGATGGATTGCTGACAACCGTCTTAAGATAAAATTAGTCACTGGGAGTAGAGGAGTACAAAACTAACCTTTTTGGTTACTTTGAAACCTTGTCTTGATAGTGCGCCAGACGTCATGGGTGGTAACACTTTGAGTTGTAATATTGAGATGGTAAACTTGAAACAAACATAAGCTCTTTTATTTTGACTCTAAATGAAAAATAATATGGGCTTAGTTGTGTCGAAACACCGTAATGCAATTTATATGAGCATGATACAAGTGAATGTTGCTTTATATGTGTTGTGATGCCATGTGTGGTGAGTACTTGCTTAATTTTTTTCATTGAATAACATCTAGTACTTTCCCCAAGTGTGCCTAATGAGTAACTTGTGTAATTTATGGAATTTGATTGAGGCGTTTATTTGAATAGCCAAGTTTAAATTTTTTTGTGTGCCTCCAAATGAAATATCCCTAGTATATCCCCCATTGAGCCTTGATTTTATTCTAACCTGCTTAATTGAGTTGAATCAATTTTATTGATACCATTAGTTTTTTATCCTAAAGTAATCTTTAATGCACTAGATTAAGATGAAAAGTGAAAACGATGGTGAAACTAGAGAGGGAGAAAATGTTTGGTTTTATGGCAAAGAAAAGGAAAGAGGTAGAAGAATGATGCCCTATGAGTTCCTAAATCTATGATTGCCTTGGTCCCTGGGACATTGTTCACTTCAACTGAGGTTGAAAACCCAAGTTAAGGTGGTTGATTCAGAAAGAACCTTGATAATGGCCCTGGTCCTTCAAAAGACATTATGAACCTCAACTCGTGCAGAATACATAAGTTGAGGCTGGCTAGTGTTAAGTTAATAAAAAAAAATAGGGTGTATAGAAAATAAGTCCCTAAGTGTAAAAGAGGGTAAAGTTTAGAGTACAAGTGGAAAAATAGTCACTGAAGTGTACCAAATGGAAAGATAAAGGGTTGAAGATGTATGTCCTCAAGAAAATCAAACATGTGCATTAGGGAGGATGAGTCACTAATTTTACCTAAATGTATCCTCCCTTACCTTAAGCAAACATTAAAACAAAAAAACAAGTCCTCTTGATTCTATGAGTAATATTTTTACGAAAGTTAAAGTACACTAAGGGAAAGGTTATGGCATGTTAGAATATGTGAAAACTTAATTTGTGAGTGTGAGAGTGAAGTTTGATAAAGGAGCCTTATGTTTAAAGACAGTGATGTTTGTGTGAGAGAAAGGCTACACTTGAAATGGTGAGGGCATTCATGATGCATGTTTGGTGCATACTTTTGTTTGGTGTGATTTCTATATAAGTTGCGTTATCCTAGGATTGTTAAAGAAGAGTCATTCATCGAGGTTGTGAATTGTTGATTGGTAGACTATCATGATGAACAAAACTTGTGAATTATTGCATAAAGTGTGTACCACAAAATCATGCTTAAAGAGGTTTGGCCGATTATAAAGCGAGGTGATGAGTCCAAAGGGTAAGAATGTGAGTTGATAGTGTAGAGTTTGTCTAAGGACTAACAAATGTTTAAGTGTGGGGTGGTGATCTTGGGCATATTTATATTCCCAATTATTACAAATGACCCAGCTTTAAATTGAGTTTAAGGAAATTCACTAATCTAACTTACACGCTTTTACTTAGGATTGCGATGATTACAAACTAATATACATGAGTTTCCATTTTGCAGGGTTCTTAAAAGGAATTATTGAATCATGAGAGCAAAGGAATCGAGGACTACAAAACGACACCAGAAGAGAGCTTAGCGCGGCGCCCCAGTCTCATTGGCGTGATGTAGGTGCGACGCACTAGGCCCAGATGTTCTGTAGCTTTATTTTGGCATACTGGCAGCATGATGCGCCTGCCTGCATGGCGCGATAGTGGCGCATTGCCCCAAAGTCTGACCGACGTATTTGGCATAATTTGGTTTATTAGGATTCCTTCTTGGGCTAAATTGGAAAATTATTTTCCTAAACTATATAAATAGGAACCTAGGGTTAATTTGAGGAGGTTGGACTTCTTTTTGGTGTGCAAGAGCAAGGATTAACATATTGTAATAGGTTTCGATTCTCTAACTCTTCTTTATTTTGGAAATCGCATGAACAATATAATTGTGCGATTTTTGACTATTATGAGTAGCTAAAAGCCCCTGTTCTAGGCTGTAGCTACGGATGATTGTTGAATGTCAATGGTTTAGAATTAATTCATGGTTATCGCTTTCAAGTTAATTCTATATTCTTATTTTAGTATTTCATGCTTGATCACACTAGAAGTAAATCTCTTGTCTACTGTTAAATTCGGGAGACGCTAAGGTAAATAGACCAAAAAATATAGAACGCTTGATCTTCCATTAAATTGAGTTGATTTGTTTTAGATTGACGCCCAAACGAACACCTAGCTTTTTATGAAACAAGATGAAGTATAAGCGCTCGCCAATTAGGATACTCTATCTTCGCTTGGCTCAGAGATAACAGCCTGAGGATCCTTGTGTTCCCCTTCACTTTCAGAAGTGGTGAGGTGAGTCGTATAGACTCCCTCACTATCATTGGTGAATTCTGGTGATGCAGTTATGGGCACCTTGCCTTTTCCTTTACCCTACCCACCCGTGGTAGGAAGTTTAGTTGCCTTTGCTTTGGATTCTGCTGCATCCTCATTGATGATGATTCATTTTGCCCGTTTGCGGGGTGTCATGTCTCGTTCTAATACTTTGGGTCTGGCCATATCTGCAAAACACATCAAAAAGAGTTAGAAAATACCCAAGAAAAATTGCAGAATTCAGGTTGCAGATAAACTTGCTAAACCAATAAGAGAGTCACTGAGTCACTTGGGCTCGCCGAAAGGATTGAGTTGAAAATTTTCCATAAATCAGACAAGTCGACAATATTAATGGCCCTTTGGTGAATCGCCGACACTACTCGGCGAGCACAGACTAGCACACCAAAATTTACAACATGTTTTAGGAATTAGGTGTGCAGAAAGGGCAATCAAGGGAACTTTCAGCGAACTTAGGTGTCTCACTGAAATTTACAGACTCCAACTAGCCAAAACAAGAAATTAAAGCTGATCAAAGGGGTACGTTGGCGAATCGTTGAACCGTTTGGTGAGCTCGACCCAGCTCGCTAAACTGCCTAACGTGCCAATTTTCAACCCTGTTTCCCAAACTCAATCCCGCATCCCCCGAAATCAAAATCAAACTACCCACTTTTGCAATTAGGCAAGTGCCAGTCGACCCATGCCTTCGGGGTACTCAAAATTCCCCTGAATTGGCCAAATTTGGCCATTTGACTACTTTTACCCTTAAGAATGACGTAAACCGCTCTATCATTGGGAAAGTTACGTCATATGGCACAATAGGGGGTTTCTTAGACTTTACCCCAACTAGACCCAACATAAATGAACTGCAACCCAATAATTTATGATTAATTTTAATGCACGAAACTTGGGAAATCAACATTTTAAGCAAATAGGTGCAATTTTGAAACTAAAACATGCAAACTAACACATAAAATACAATTCCAACACAGGCACAACACACAACAATAAAATTTTACCAAATGCATTCGAGTTCAACACTAATCAAGAGTTCAGGGTTCGAAAAACCAACCTCAATAGGAAAATATGAGAAATCTAGACTGCGGGGAAGAGAGTACAGGGTTTGAAATATGGGAATATGAAAGATTTTGAATTTTTAAACTGTTTGGCCTTTTAAAACCTTTCAGTTCGCGGCCCTTCGAATGGTATTAGTTGACCACGTCAAACGACTTGGTGCATTTACCCCATCGAGTTTTATAGGACCTCCAATTAATATGAGGGTCCAAGTCAGGCTGCTCGTCGATCTCTTCGTCAAGTCGCTGACTAGACTCTTTGGCTCGCCAAACCACACATTCTCAAACATACTCCACTTTTCAACCTGTACAATCAACATATCTTATTCAAAATCAAACTTAAAGAAATAAAAACTTGGGTTGACTCCCAAGAAGCGCCTTAGTTAACATCGTGGCACAACGCAAGTACCCATTCAAGCTTTATTCTTGGGGTTTACCATAGTATCACTAGGCAAACCCCATTTTTGTCTTGGGTTCAGATGAGACAAAATTTGACCCACTTCGGTCTCCAGCTGCTTAATAGCAATGGAATGAGAGGTCACCATCTAATGAAGAGTCAAGAAATCCTTTTTAAATTTCTTCTACACTTTGTTTGACTCTTCGAATTTGTGGAGAATATGTGAGAGCATATTATATGTCCAGTTGCTCTTAGAGTCCTTGGGTTTTTTATGCTCATGGGGAGGAACATACCTATCCTTCTCTCCTTCTCTATTCCATCCTTTGTATCCTCCTGGCCTTGAGTATTTTGCATGCTAATTTCCTCCTTGATTGGCTACAAAGTTTACTTCCTTATTGTACAGGGCTTCAAATTCCAGCCCGACTAATGTCGGTGAGGTTGTCATGCTTGAATTTTGGGCCAAATTTTGAGAAACTATAAATAGTCCAAAAGAGATAGAAAATAGATCACTTTTTGAATATCATTTTTCAGTATTAGCTTTGTGAATTAGTTTTGAGTAATTTTTTCTTCACCCTTTTAGAAATACTCTTAGTTTTGTGGTGTGTGAACAATTTTGTAATTGACAAATGAAGGTTCAAAATGAAGCGGGTATTGAACATTATTGCTTAATATCAATTTCTCAATGGCTGAAACATAATGGGTATACTCTCTTTTTCTTTTATGATGATTGGCTAAAACCCTAAATCTAGGGGTGTGATTATGGGGTTGGGTGTTGATTTATTATAGTGAGTTTTATGTCTTGCTCTGTTTTATTGTTGTAGATTCATGCATTTAAGCTAATTAGAATGAATTTAATTCATGGGTTAAGGTTGCGAACTTAATCCTAGTCTAGATCTTCGGTTGATGCTCAAAAGAGATTAATTGAAATGGGTAATTAGTTTAAGGTAAAATGGTCTGATGAACCCTTATACTTGTAAGCGTTTGTATTCTGAACCCTTCTACTTAAGCCTTTGCCAACTAAACTTTTAAACACAGTGAAATTTAACATAATAAATCACTTTGACCATTGACCAAGCTTATGTGGCAACTTAATTGTTGACTTGGAACAAATGCGTGATTTCACGCATAAAAAGAGCGTAACATAAAAATTTAGATAAAAAAAGTTAAAAGAAAAATAAAGATACATAAAAAGACAAAAAATCAGATTGAAAATAAATTTTCACTTCTATCATCTTCCCCCACCCCATCCCCATTTCTTTTTCTCTTTCGTTTTTCCCCACCCAGTCCCCCTTACCCACAACTCTCCAATTTCTTCTTTTCTCTTTTGTTCTTCCCCGCTTAGTTCTCCTTCATCAAGGCTCTCCAATTTCTTCTTTTCTTTTCTTTTTTACTTTTTATTTCTCCCCAAATTAGAAATGAAATCACGCTACAATTTCTGAGGTGACATATCTGATAATTTTGGTGGGTAAAAAGTAATTGTTAAATGCTTTTTTTATGAAATCAGGTGGAGTGGATTTTCTAAATTTGTATATAAATTTTAAGATATATTGAGGTATTTTAGTGGTAATTTGTTGACATAACAGAGAAAAGAGGTTTATGGTGTTTAAGTGATGGAAGAAGTGGTAAAAAAATTGTGACTGAAAGTTATGAATGATTAAAATATAGAGAATAATGGTGATTTTTAGTGATATTGATGGTTAGGATGAAAGGTTGTGATGGTGAGTCTAATGTAAAAAATGGAGAGAGAGGTGGTCAAGAAGAATGAGGAGGAATGGAGTGGAAAAGAACAAAAAATGATTTTTTTTAAAAATAAAATAATAAATGATGTGTAATTTTAAATTAGACGTGGATGATGATGTGTCATATTTGTTGAAAGTTTGAAGTACACGTAGAGCCAAGGGGGCTTAAAATGTTAAGTTACATTGAATTTAAGGGTTCAATTGGCAAAAGGTTAAGTAGAAGGGTCTAGAATACAAATACATACAAGTACATGAGTCCATTAGACCATTTTGCCGTAGTTTAATGCCTACGATTTAGATTCTCTTACTATAGTTTGCTAGAAAGAGATATTGTGGTTCAGTTCTAGTTGTCAAATCTGCTCGGAAGAGAGATTCCAGCAAGTTATTGGGTTGATTTGTGATTCACATAGATAAGACCAAAAGAAGATTCTATGATTTAATATTATGAGATAGAAAAAATTTAGTGTTATTTAAGATTACCCCGCTGATTTCACGTATCAGGACGCTTCTTCCAATTCTAAGTGCCAACGATTGTTAGTCAATATTGGCTCAAAAATCTCAGAAAAATTTGGCATATCAGCGATGAGAAGGCTTTTTGGTGAATTGCTGACAGAATTCGGTGAGCAAAGATTAGCTCGCCGAAAGTTACAGTGCAATTAAGGGTTAGGGGCGCAGACAAAATGAGATCAAGAAGGACTTTCAATGAGTCGCCAAGTGCATTTAGCGAGCTCAGGCTTCTCGCCAAAAGTTACAGAACCAAACTTCACATTTAGCATGAAATCAAAGGTGATATGGGGAACTTCGGCGAACCGTCGAGTGGTTCAACGAGCTCGACCTAGCTATCCAAACGACCCAACGTGTATACTTTCAACCCATCTTCTCAAATTCAACCCTTCAACCCCCAAAAACAAATAAAAAAAATGTAACCATCAAATTAAACTAAGACCTATTACACCCATGCCCCCGGGATACTCAGACACCTCCCGGTTTGGATAAATTTGGCCATTTGACGACTTTTGCCCTGAAGAATGACGTCAACCGCTCCATTATTGCGAAAAATACGGCATTTGGCACAAATACAGGCTACTTAGACTTCACCCTACTAGACCCAACAACATGCAAGCACAACCCCACAAATTTTAAGACACAAAATCACGGGAATTCAATAATAAAGGCATTACTGGCAAAATTTGCAAATTTAACTAGGCACACACATATACTATAACGATCAGAGAGGCCCAACACTCAACACTAAGATAAGATCATTGCAAATGAGTACAAATTTCTAAAAATAAATTTGGGATTCGAAAAACCAAACTCAGATGCCAATTAAATAAGTTGAAATGCTAGGCGGCAAAGAAATCCACTCTAAACATAAATTTGATGACCGAAATGCGATAAAAATGCAAGAAATATAGATAATATTGTATGGGTGTGAGTTTGGGAAGATTAAAAGTGAGGGAAAATGAAAGAGTTTGAAAGTTTAAACCTTTGGCCTTTAAAAACCATCCAGTTCTCGCCCATTCGGCGACATTAGATTTGCTCGCCGACCCACTCGGTGACACGCCAAGTGGGAACTTACCTCGCCGAGTTTTACAGGACTTCCAGTTAATGTGGGGGTCTAAGGGGCCAACTAGATTGCGATCACCGACCTGGTCAGCGATTTGCCAAGTTGCTCCTAGGCTCGCTGAGTTTTATAGACTCCTATTTAAAATTGTCTTGAGTCCAACATCAATCCAGATCGGGCTCGCCGACCTCTTTGGCGATTCACTGACTGGACTATCAGCTCGCCAACCTGCACTTTTCAAACACCTTCCATACTTTGACCTGCACAATCAACACACCATTACTTCAAACTTAAAAAGAAAGAAAATAAAACATAGGTTGCCTCCCAGGCAGCGCCTTAGTTAACGTCATGGCACGACATAAGTCCACACTCAAAACTCATTCTTGGGGTTGGTCATAGTATCACTAGGCAACCCCCTTGCTGTCTCGGGTTTAAATGAGACGAGATATGACCCATTTAGGTCTCCAAATGTTTGATCGAAACGGAATGGTAGGTAACAGTCTGGCTAAGGGTCGACACATCTTCTTTCATTTCTTTAAAAATCTTGTCTGACCCCTCAACTTTGTTGAGGATACGAAAAAGCATATCCTCAAACCAGCCACCTTCTGAATCCTTTGGATTTTGACGCTCGTGGGGATGCACATACATATCCTTCTCCCTATCCTTCCAATTGGGATTTTGATCCCTCCATTCTTAATCACGATCCTTCCAACCTTTATCCCTATTGCAACCTTGGTTACCACTCGCCTCAAGTAGTTTGAACAATAACCACCACCTTGGTTGGCTAGGAAATTCACCTCTTCGTTGTAAAAAGCCTCAAAATTGGCCTCATTAGGATAAACAGACTCGACACCCACGACATTGACACTTTTAGTACCAACTCCCATGAAATTTTTGGTCAAAATGTCAAGTTGTGTCATGATCTTGGCCATGTTCTGGTCCCTCTCTTGGTCTTTCTCCATCTTCTCCTTGGTCAATTTAAATGTGAGTTGGGAGACCTGATCTTCGTGGGTGTACCAATCCCGATTGATTATAGTCACGCCATCCAAGAGCTGAGTTGCTATCATATAAGGTTGTTGGATCAAACCTCCAGAAGTAAGTTGGTCAGCAACACCATTGTTTACCGAGTCAAGGCTCCGATAAAAATACTGCAACAATATGTTGTCAGGCAAGCCATGAGTTGGGAATTGGAGCACCAACTTCTTGAATCGTAGCTAGGTTTCAGGAATTGTCCCACCCTCCAGATGCTTGAAGCTCTGAATGCTATCCTGTAGAGTCATCATCTTTGAATGAGGGAAAAATCGCACTTGAAATACAGTAACCAATTCCTCCCACGAAGTGATTGATTCACGTGGCAATTCAGCCAACTACTTACATGCTTCTCCCATCAAAGAGAATGGGAACAATCTCAACTGGACCGACTCTTAGGATATGTTCTTGAAGGAGAATGGTCTGCATATATCCACGAAGTTTCTAATATGCTCATGGGGATCCTCATGAACCAAACCACCGAACAACCTTTTCAATTGCAAGAGCTGCAACATAGTACTTGTGATGTGGAACACCACATTCCCTTCGATTGGGGGCAAGCAAATTGCACCAATACCACCCATAAGATGGAGGTCATTAGCTTTAGGCTCGTTGACATTGTTGATGTTACCTATGTCATCTTGATAGCCTACTTGGCTGCCATTACTATCGTTCACACTCATACTTCCTGTTTTAAAATACAAACAAGCAAAACAAAACTAAAATTAAGTAAGTTCAACTATGACTAACAAGAACAAAATTCAACTTAACTAAAGAATCTTAACCAACACCACTCCCTAGCAGCGGCACCATTTTGATTTCACGTATCAGGACACTTCTTCCAATTCTAAGTGCCAACGATCGTTAGTCAGTAATATAACCCAACTAAGTGAGTTGGGGTCGAATACCACAGGGAGTGGTACGTGCTTAAGATTCAAGAGCCAAGTGCATATATGTTCAAGTCAATCATAGGTAAAGACATTTACAAATAAAAGCATACTTCAAATTAAGGGTGACACAAGTGTCAAATATGGGGGTTTTGACTATAATTATCAACTACAATAGCAACAAATATCACGAATAGACAAGTAAAGAGACAGGTTTTTGGGTTCTGATTGGATTATAGGCTAAGGTAGACAAATGGGTAATTGCAATTGATAGTAAATAGTTGTAAATCAGTGAATAAGCTAGACTTTAGTGGGGATAAACTTTCTCTCGAACAATTTACCCCTAATCAAATTGGCTCTTCTCGAACACCAATAAGCAGCAATTAAGAACAGCCTTCGCTTTAGTCCATTCACTCTCTCGAGCTGAATGTGTGGAAAAGGGTTTAGGATTCACTCTCTCGAGCTAAACCCATAGCAACCCAATACCCACAGACCATCAAATCAGTAATCTTGGTTTTAAAACCTCTCTCTCGAGCAAGCTAAAAACACTAAGTAAGAATTGCATTTGCATCTACAACCTTTTAAATTAAACCACAATTACTGATTGAAATCACTTTCGAAAATGGAAATCTTCAAATCTTCAAAGTTAAGGAAAATATTGTCTCCAAACTCAGAGTTCTAAAATTGATTGATAAAATTAGATACTATGAAAACTCATGCTAAACTAAGAATTTAAAAATGTATTTATAGTCGCCAAAAAAATGCGGCAAAGGACCATTCGGTGCAATAAGTCAGGATCACTGATCCATTCGGCGATCCGCCCTTTGGTTAATTCCATCACCTTTTTGCTTTGGCCTTCATCATTTTAAGGTTTTGTAACTTTGGGCGATCTAGCACTACATCACAGAATCATTTGGCTGCTCACTGAATGTTCCTTTCTATTACCGACTAGATTTTCTCCTTCAGGGCTCAACACACTAGAATTTTAGGCGAGATCATGGCCATTTGGCGACTCGCCCAATGGGTTAAGCGATCATCAAGCCTTGTTTTCTTTGTTCTTTCAGCTCTTGTTTCTTTTTGCTCATTAGTGTCCATGCTTTGTTCCTCAATCCAAATACCTAAAAATCAAGGATTTACAATTGTCATAAAATATGCATTTGAGGACACTAATTCTATTAAAATAAAGCTCTAAATAAGTCCAAATTATGGACTCATCACCCGCCTATCCATGATTACTTAGTGATAATGAGCAAGCACAAGTACCCTTACTTGACATTGATACCAATCCTCACACCCTTAGATAATCTTTTACTTGTTTGAAATCCAAATTTTAGTTTAATTGTACTACTTGATACCAAAACTCTTTTCATAAATTAGGTGGAATCACCCACCTATATATTTTAATTGCTACAAATAAATTGGTTTACACCCTTAATTTCCTAATTGAATTCCTTACATTATATCACTCTATGTGGATATTAGCCCCAACTCTTGTTGTGTAATTTTATTGCTAAAGATCACTTATTTTCTTACTTGTTTAGAGGGTAACTTGAGCATTATCAAAGATGGCGCCATTGCCGAGGAGTAATAGATAATAATTCCATTTTTGATATTAGTTTGTGAACTTGTTGAGTTGTAGTAGATTGTTGTTTGGTGTTGTTGTTGTGTCTTAATTGCAGGTGGAACTATAAGCAAAGATGAAAGTGACGATGCTAATCACTTTCGGCTAAATGATAACATGGGAGATATGAGCGATATGCAAGTAAATATCATTCAAAAAATGGGAGATAAGTGTTCCATGTGACAAAACCATGCTCCAACTACTTCAAATGAGAGGACTATTTGGGGGCCTTTATCATGAAGACCCTCACGAACACCTTAGAAATTTAGTGGACGCCTATCAGCCATTCACCTTTAAAAAAATTTCACAAGAATCTATTCAGCTGAGCCTATATCCATTCTCCTTAACGGGGGAAGCTACTAGAAAGTTAACTAAATTGCTAAATGATTCTATCACTTTGTGAGAGGAACTATCCCAAGAATTACTTGAGAGATTATTTCCTCCCTCGAAGATGATAATGCGTAGGGACAAGATCCAGATTTCAAGAGAGTGATATGTGAACCCTTCATGAGACTTGGTTACCATTTTGTAAGTTGCTACTCTAATGTCCAACACAAGGTGTTTCAGTCAATTTGTTGTTGCAATACTTATAGTGTAGCCTTGATTCAGTCAACAAATGACTAGCTGACCAATTTGTTCAAGGTAGGTTGATGAGACAATCATTTGAGGCAGCAACAATGCTGCTTGATGATATGAGAAAAATCAACCAATCATGGCATACTAGATAGGATCAAGTATCTTCTCTACACTTGAGGATGAGCAAGGAACAAATGGAGAACGATCACGAGTGTAATGATAATATTACTAAGATGATGACCCAACTTGACTTTCTATCTAATTATGTCATAGGAAATTACTTAAATTGGTGAATGTGATTGGTAAAAGCACTGGGGAATGCCTGGATGATTCCAGGTTTGAGGCATTGCACATTCAAGAAGTGTGATACTTGTGGAACCAAATGGGGGGTTCTCATCCAAACTATCCTAGACCACGTGACAACCAAGATTGGAAAAAGGAGAGAGATAATGACCAAAGAGATCGAGGTGCCCATTAGAGAGATCGTGAACTTGAAAAAGATAGATACATTCCACATCATGATTGTCCAAAACCAAAAGAGCAAGTTGGAACAGAGGTAAACTGAACGAATGATATGTTAACAAAGATCTTCAACAAGGTTGAAGGGTCCGATAAGGTGTTAAAGGATTTGAAAAATTACTTCTCTACCTTAACTCAAGTAGTATCTTCTCATTCCATGTCAATCAAACATCTCAACATCCAGATGTGTCAACTCTCTACCCAGCTAAACCCAAGGCCAAAGAAAAGTTGCCCAGTGACACCATCACCAATCCCAAATATGATTGTTGAGGAATAAGAATTGTTCATGCAACGACAATAGATAGGCGATTCTTGGGAGGCAACCCAAGTTTATTTTATTACTTTTAATAATGTGTGTTGTCAGTGTAGATTTAAATGAAGTCAAAAAGTTAAAAAAGAATGCAACAGACGAGCAAGAACCCAGTTGGTGATGCACTAAAATTATTGGACAAACATTTTCATGTTCGCCTTTTGAGTCAAGAATATTTTGAAAATGGTACTGTCAACTTTGGTGAACAGGGACCTAATCGGTGATCCGACGAATGAAACTAGGTGAAGTACATCGGGTCTACCGGATTGAATGCCTAATTTGGTTTTTGTTTAGGCCTCATCAATGAGCTTAAGCTCCTTCAATAATTCCTAAAACATGTTTGGTGACATTATTCACAGTCCGCTGAGTGTGCCTGAAATAAAAAGGCCAAGAGTCTTTTTATGTTTTAAAAAGAAACCTTTCATCTCTTTAAACTATTCGATTTCCAAACTCCCCATACCTTTATTTGTTTGTGTTTTTGTCCTTGTGTGTGTTTTGAGTGGTTGGAGTGCATAGTTTTGCGTGATTTTTTATCCCAAGACCCCTTCTCCCTTTATGTTATGTGTGCTTCTCTGAGGTTGGTTTTCAAGGATTTCATTAATATTTTTACTTCATCTTGATGTTTATGAAATAAGTCACATGATATATTGATGTTGTGTTGTCTAATTTTCTTAGGTGTTGCTAAATATTATTGATTGGACTGTGCCCATGAACTAGAATAGATGAAATTATGTCTGAAATTGCTAAAATTGAATGTGAAGTTAATTATTTGAATTGAGTTTTTAGAATTGATAGGTCTTTCTTGAATTCTGTATGGGTGAAGTTTGATTAGCCTTGTGTTGTCCTGACGACTTTTATTTATCCAATGATGGATAGGGTGACGTCTTTATTTTGGAAAATCTTTCGTTTGGGCAATACTTTGTCATATTTTGTGGAAGTCTGCATACCCATGAGTAGAATAGCATGAGTGTAGCTTGTAAAAATAATTGGGTAATGGGTATTGTAGCATGTTAGTGTTAAATTTATGAAAATTAGGCATTGGGATAATATTACCTATTTGGTTGACTTGTATTAGCTCACCAAGGTGATTAGGCGAATCGTAGAGTAAGCCCCAATAGCCTTCTGAATTTAAATTAATATATGACTTAGGTATTGTCCCATTATGTGGGCTTGTCTTAGCTCGCCGAAACCAACTCCTTGAATCACCAATTTTGAGTTTGACAGCATATTTCTACCTGTCCCTTTTTGGTTTTGCATTGTCACTTCTGGTGGAATTGTCTTAGCCCACCAATACCAACTCGGTGGATCGCCATGTTGGAGTTGACTTTGCATTTCATGCGAATTTCCCTTCCAATCGCAACCTTAGAACTTGTTTTGAACTATGTTTGTTTTCAAACATAGTTTCAATTAACCTTCACCCGATTTGGGTTTTGAATTGTTGTGCCTTACCGGAAATAGGTAAAGCAAGAGGCAAAAGATTAGTGACCTCCAACTCTAACCACGAGTCTCCACTTCCACCCCTTCTAAAGATAAGTAGGAGGATCACTATGAACGACCCCTTCGAGGCTCCTCAACAACAAACCACTCCACTTTCTTCTATACGTGTGAGTAAGGCCCCAAAGAAGGCAATGACAATTAAGAGGATGTACATTCGTTCCAAGGTGCCACATCCTTCTCAGGCTCAGTAACATGCCTTTTGTGTTCTCCCTATAATAGCTTCAAGATCTCTTTATAGGCTTAAAGAGGCAGGAGAATGTACTATTCTTGAGGAGAGGTGACTTTTAACTGATGGGGTGGGTCAACTGATGGGGTAATGAGTGACTACCCTGTAATCTAGGGCATAATATAATGCTATTGGTTTGAGCGGTTTACTAGAGGTCGACCTCTATGTTTCACAATGTGGGTGAGAGAATTCGATAAGGCCGATGCAAAATCCTTACCAAAGAATAGAAAAGGCGTAGTGTGGAGACCCTTGGAAGAAGTTGAGATCTGAGGGAAGATGGTAGAGTGTCATGCTAGTGCCATAAATGACATTTTGGGCACCAAGGGAAACAAGGTGGATCTATACAAGCTCTAGATGAAGCAGGGCTTGGATACCCCTTCATGGATGGCTGACGGAGTGAAGATCAAGTAGGACATGAATCACCTCCTGGTATTGGTTCTGGTTAATAAGAAGCAACCTCATGCCATCTCAGAATGAATCATCCTTAAGCACCTGAAGGCTATACTAGTTGGTAATATCATTAACTACATAGAGATTCATGCTAGTTTGATTATCGAAGAGGAGATGTTGATAAGAGCTCGCCAGGAGCAGTCCTCTTTCCCATTCCCAGTCTTTATCACACTATTGTGTGAGAAGGCGAGAGTGACTTACATAGAGATAACACATGTTTGTATCACCCCCTGCCTCCTCCAATGAAATTTGGAGGATTAGGGCCAACTACTTGAGAGATGACGTGGCTCGGAGAATGATGCCACCACTAGACACTACTCTAATGGTTTGTCCTTGAGACTGATGCTACTTATCTCGCTCTATCTCTAGAGCTGTCAGGTATTCCTTAGCCTTCTTCTGACCCTTCTAGCTTATCCACTCCCTCTACTTCATCTGCACCTACCCTACATCCAGACCTCCATTAACCTAGGCCTTGATATATAAGCTGGGAAAACTTTCCAATTCTACGGATGCTAGGGCAGCTAGACTAGAGGCAAAATTACCTAAGATTATTGTTAGGGCAATTAAGGCTGCAATGGGTTGAATTGAGGTTGATGTTGTGATCTACCATGCCACATTGGTTTCATATAGGGAGAGGTTGGACAACCTCACACATAGAGTTGAGGCTCGATAGAAGAGAGAGAGAGCATAGTCTCACAAATTTGACTGCTTTGAGGGGTGTTATATCTACTACTAGGGTTGGTGTGGACCAACTGAGGTATACTAGTATCTCTACGCTTTGCAGTGACGTTGCCTTGCCCGAGATGCCTGAGTATCTGCCTCTTTCCGAGATGAGAGTTGATGCCTATAGTAGCGTAGCTGAGTAGACAGCCAATGTTAAGGATGATGATACTGAGGAGAGAGATTTGGAAGAGTTCGTGAGAGCTGATTGTAACACCTTGAATTTGGGAAAAAATAAAATAAAAGGGATTCTAGGTTGCAAGATGGTTCTACAGGTCCCCATCTACGGACTGTAGAAGCTTCTACATGCCATAAATGACATACGTAAAAGGAGGGAAAATATTTTTTGAAAAATCAAGTTTTTCAACTCTTTCTACGAGTGACCATAACGGTCCATCTATTGATAAATGAGTCGTAGATGGTTCTCATAGGTAGGTCCCACACTTGGTGAAGTTTTAAGAGTCAAGTTCAATTCTAAGTGTAGGATGTACAGACCATAGAAGATTCTACGGGCCATAGACTAGCCTTTATCATAAGTTGGGTAGAATTGAGGCTCCAGTCTTTGATCTACGGTTGACCAGTACGGGCCTTAGAAATTTCTACGGTCCTTAGGTCACTCCCCTAGACCAGTCCACCAGTTAAATTTTAGGGTATTTTGGGTCTTTTCTTAACTGTTTTAAATATATACTATGTTGTTTTGGGATCTACCCTAAGTGCTATATAAAGCTTATAAGTCCTTAAACTACCCACTTTGAACCCATTCTTCTATTTTCCCAAAAACCCAACCTAAGGAAGAAGAAGAAGAAGCTAGGGTTCAATCAAATATCCAATTCACCATTCATTGTGGGATCTTAGTATCAAGGTATATGGGAATTCACCCATGGAGTCCAGTCCTCCATGGGGTCCCCAAAGTTTCCAGTTTCTTAATTTCAGTTTCAATTGAACAAGTTAGGGTACTTCCTAGTTTCATATGAGTTTTATTCATTATGATTGTTGTTGTTGATTCAATCTCATCATGCATGATTTAAGATGAATTACATGATATTTAGTTGAAATTATATTGATCCATGAATGATTCATGATTTTCAACTATGAACCTGTGATGAACCTATGAACTATGAATTTTCGATGATTATGCATGTATTTTGAAATTTATGCTTATGATAATAGGGTGCTTATAGATGAAAGTATACATTTTGTTGTGAAGTTCTTCTCACATACAAATATGATCATGATTTGTTAAAGGTATTTCTCACATATGGATTTACATTGGCCAAAGGTATTTCTCTCCTAGGTTTGAATTACAATTTAAGGAGTTATTCTATGTTTTGATCTTTAAGATGTGGATTGGTATTGATCACTATATTTTCTATGTTATAGTGATATTTAGTATTAATCTATTCCATTGGGATTTAGATTTAGCACCGAGAAAGCTTTGAGGTGAAGGATCAAATATCATAATCTCTAGTAGCAGCCTATAGTCCACAACTACGTGCCCCCGTAGGATTGTCTTAAATGATCCAACTAGTGGATCCACTTTAGTAAAATATGATGTGTATGGATTCTACCTTGGCAAGTAGATTCCCCTTCTTTCGACATGAGGGATATACCGAATTCAGCGATATAGCTCTTATGGTCTTATAATCGGTTAAAGCTAATATTCCACAGAAATGACTATGTTTCTTCAAAGATTTTCTTATGCGTCTTATTTGAATGTAATGGTCATATTTCATGATTTACATGTCATTGCTGCTTTAAGCTTTTAAATGTTCAAATAATGGTCATGCCTACATGTTTTAAGTCATACATGCTACCGTGTGTATTTAATGCATATTGTCCATACTTAGTACATTCCATGTACTAATGTATACTTGTGCCTACATTGTCTCATTCATGTTGTAACACCTCATATTTGAAAAGATGAAAAATTGCAGCTGTTTCCTGGAACTGGTGCCGATACTAACAGAGCCACCAACGGTCCGTGGACTTGCTTACGGGCCATAGGTTGAGTCGTGAGTGGCAAGTCCAATTCTTCTAAAAGTTTCAAAATCTCGGTACTTTCATATGGTTTACCAAAACGGTCTCTCATCCAATGTATGAGTTATAAATAGGTCTCATAGGTGATTCTCACACTTAGTGGGATTTTAAGAAACTTTAGTTGGACTCTAAGAAAAACGTTTCTGAACCCATCGACGATTGGCTAGGACGGTCGGTAGATGGGCTCACAGACCGTAGGTCCCCACCGTCGATGAAGGTCGGCAGTTATTTTTAAGTTAGGGTCATTGTGGTCTTTTCCCAAAGTGTTTGGTACCTAAACTACGTCGTTTTAAAACTTATTTCAAGGCCTATGTAAGTGAATTAAGCCCAAACACTACTAATTTCAATAAATTCTCATAAATTCCCTAAACTTGACCAAATTCATCCTCTCAAAAACTCTTCACTCGAGATTAAGGAAAAAGAAGAAGCTAAGGTTCTTCAAGTTCAAGTCTCTTTTCTTCATTATTTCTTAGGGATTCAATCAAGGTATGTACGAAGTTCATCAATGGGTTCCATCCACCCATTGAGCCCCTAAAAGTTCTTCAATTCTCCAATACAATTTTTCAAGATTTGATTAGATTTTCACTCAATTCCTCATGGGTTCTATTTGTATGGATTCAATTGCTTTATTATGATCTTATTTTGATGATTTGGATTTAATTACATGATTTTAAACAAATTCCTTGTGAATCCATGCATTGATCTATGAATTTTACCCTAATTTACATGAATTTATGAATATGTTTTATGAAATTATGCATGTTTTTAAGAAAGAAATATTTATGACTCAAGTAAGCTTATAGATAAATGTATATATATGTTCTGTGAAGCTTGACCACATGACATGAATGACATCTAGATTTTCCATCAATGTTTTTCGTGTTATTTTCCTAAATTAGGTGTTGTGTAGTATGTTATATCAGATATACCATCAATGATTATATATCACACGTTCAAAACTATTTCCATTAGTAGTAGGTCATCTCTAGTATGAAGTGAATGGCTATGGGCCTTAAGAGCTATTGTGAAAAGATCATGTATTGTGAAAGGTTTTCTCATGCATGGTCTAAAAATCTATCCAATGATAGGACAAAAAGTGAATACCCATGTCCCATAATGATAAGATGAGTTAATATTAATGACTATTCCATGGGATTTATGCTTAACAATGAGAGGATATTGAGATAAAATCTCCCCCGTAGCTTGAGGTCATTTTTTAGTATCAATCTCCTTATCCCATACCTATGTACCCACATAGGAGGATTGTCTTAGATAGACATTAGCTAGTGGATCCACGTAAGCTAGACTTTCATAGTCCTTACCTTGCAAATAGGACACCCATTTTTGTTGTGGGTCACACACTAGATCACATCTTATAATTTGCATGGCCTATATGTCGGTTAATGGTAAACTTCCCACAAAATGAACTAAGTTAATTTCAAATATTTTATGAAGTTTACTTTATCATTTAAAGATGCATTGGCCATGTTCATGATCTATGAATCTTCTTAAATAATTTTACTATGTTTTAACTTGGTCATTCATTCCATGTTTTCGATTATGTCCCTTTATGATCATGTCTCACGTTTTATTGCATTCCCTTCATACTTGGTACATTACATGTACTGATGCATATTTTTTCCTACATTCTTTTACTAATGTTGGGTCTGATGTTCTTACTCCATATCTCTGTGGCTAGTGTTCACTTTAGTAAATTTGAAGATTGATAAGTCCTCATGTTTCGAGGATCAAACCCTTATTACTTATTGTCTTTACTTTTCCCTATTGTATGTGATGCATGGGTTACGTCCCAATCACACTTGATGTACTAGATGACTTTGAGACTATATTAGACTTCCGCTACATTTTATCAAGTCTTATGATATAAATTGTCTTTTAAAATATCTTGATTTTCTATTATCTTGTATGATATATGTTAAGTGTCTTGTGTAGGGCCTCTCGAGGTTCTATACGTCGAGTCATATCCAAGGTGTACTTTGGGTCATGATAAACATGGTACAGAGCACAAGGTTTAGAAAGGTCCTAGGAAGTCTCATAATCAACGTCGAGTAGAGTCTTTTTCATGAGTGTGAAACACGTCAAATTTATGATTGAGAGGCTATAAAATAGTTAGGAAACTCCACTTCTTCCATTATTCTAAAGTCATGTCATAAAGTGTAACTCTATAAAGGTCCTACTCTCCTAACCCTACTTATTTTTTTACAGAATATGCCTCCACGAAGGAATCCCACGAGTAGGAATATGAATGTTTGTGAAAATGTGAGACAAGAGGTTCCCCAAGTGTTGGTCAACCCTTTGGCTGAGCAAGTGAATAATGATGAGTTTCGAGCTGCATTGCATGCATTGGCCCAAGCTGTGACGGCTCAAGAAAATAGAGAGGTTGTGGCTCATGTGAACCCAAGGGTGGGTACAATGGCAACAAGGGTGACAGACCTTACTAGAATGAATTCGTTGGAATTTCATGGGTCTAAAGTCAAGTAAGATCCTCAAGAGTTCACTGATGAGGTTTATAAGATAGTGGAAATTGTGGGTGTCACTTCAGTAGGAAAGGTGGAATCGGCTGCTTATCAACACAAGGGTGTTGCTTAAGTTTAGTTCAACCAATGGAAGGAAGAAAGGGTGATAGATGCGGGTCCTATTGATTGGGAGAAATTTAAGGTTGCCTTTCTTGATTGATTTTTTTCCCTTGAGATGAGGGAGGCAAAGGAACTTGATTTCATTAGCCTTTGTCAAGTTAATGTGAGTGTGAAGGAGTATGCTTTGAAATTCACGTAATTGTTCGAATACGCTCCAACTATGGTTGCCGATCCAAGGGCAAGGATGAATAAGTTTTTGTCGGGTGATTTCAACTTAGTAGTCAAAGAATTCCTAGCCACCATGCTTGTGAAGGAGATATATGTCTCGTGTTTGATGGTTTATGCACAACAAATAGAAGAGGAGAAACTTAAGGAGAAAACTATGGACTCAAAGATGGCAAGAACGGATCATGGTGATTTATCATATTCAAGGTCCAATGGAGGTAATCGTTCTCAAGGTAATGGTTCTAGTGAGAAAATGGTACCCAAGTTTGGGAGTGTGGAAAAAGACACATGGTTGAGTGTCTAGCCGGTTCAAATGCATGCTTTGGGTGTGGAAAGAGTGGTCACAATATGAGAGATTTCCCAATTCTTACTTCTAAGGAAGGGATGGTAGGCAATATCAAACTCGACAAGATCACAAAGGTTCCCCGTATGCGGTAATTAGTAGGTTATCATCTTTAGCTTTTGGTTATTCTATCAATTTCTTGATATTGAGTTTTTCATTGGCTATGGTAAGACCCCATGTGTGGTAATTGTGTTTGAAGTGGATTTTGAAATCTTCATGGAAATTCCCTAAGTATTTACTTGTATCAATGGTTTTGTGGTTGTTAAGACTTTGGTACTATGTTTGGGTTGAGAGAGATGGATTTGAATAGACTAGAGAGGTTTGCTCCCAAAGGGGAGATAGTGTGCCTTATGGTTGGTGTGTGTATGGGACTATTTAAATTGATGGAAAGGTTCCTTTCTTTGGGTGAGAATGTGAAAGGTCGGAGATGGTGTGGTGTCTTAGTATATCTATCTCTTTCCTTTATCTTCGGGTCTAGTTGAGGCATTAGCCACTCATGATCACTGTAACGACCCTAAAAATGAACTAGTGAAACTAGAGCCTCACATGTGAGTTTGGAGTTGAGAACTTGATGAAACGATGAGAAATGACCGTGACGTCCGGAAACTAGTCATTTGAACTAGTGAGTTGTAAGGGTCAACTTTAAATGGTCATATATTTTAGCTCAAAATGAGTTAGGTGGACCTTTACCTATCCAATTAAAGGTCTCTGAGTCCTCTTTCCAACGCCACCAAGTTTGCCCAATTCAGACCTTGGAGTAAAAAGTTATGCCTGAAATATTGAAGCACTGTCAGGCTGAAGAAAAGGGCGAACTAAGACGAGAAGGGGCAAAATTTTTAAGTTAAGACTTTATGGGTCCTTAGTCCTTTTCCAAAATGGACCCTATGCTATTTTATTCCTTTCCTAGCAACTATAAGACCTTTTTATGACTTAATTCCTTTCATTTAAGTCACTCCTCTTAGAATTAAAAAGAAACCCATCTCCTTTCATATATTTCTTTCAAGTTCAAGGAAGAAGAAGGGTGAAGAACTAGGGTTTCAAATTGGAGGCTTTTTTCATCAATTTTCGTGGGATTTCTCAATATTAAGGTATGGGACTCTCTATCTTTGATTCCTTTTTCAATCAAAGAGCCAATTCAAAGTATTTTCAAAGTTCTTCAAAAACCCTAAAGTCCTAATTTCGATTCTAGCATGGGTTCTTGCATAAAAAGGGTTTTAAATGATGATTTGTATTGTTATTAATGATTATTATTGGTTTTTAGAAAGAAATCCCCATGAACCCATGTTTTCTCAAATTCTCTAAATTTCACCATAAAGTGGGTGTTTTGATTTTGAGTAGATGATTATAAAAATTGTGTTTAGTATGGTATGGGCTGTTCATAAATGGTAAGATGGCTTAATCTCTTAGTATTGATATAATTGTTGTTGATTGGTTTGATCCACCTTTGGTGGAGGTGGTTATTTCTTGTATTATTGTGAATTGAGTCCATGAAGGGCATTATATAAATGTTATTATATTGTTGTATTATTATACACATATGAGGCTATATGCAAAGTCCTATATGAAGCTATATGTAAAGTTTTATGTGAAGGTATGATGTAAATGAGTTTTTGTGAAGCTATATGTGAAGGTATGATGTGAATGAGTTTTATGTGATCTTGTGATGATCTTATGTAAAGTGGATAGCATTGTGAGTTAAAGTATGATTTATCATGATGGATATATGAAATGATGTTGGAATATGAAGTATCCTTAGATGATAATGATGTGACTTGGTTGATAGACTAAGGTGTCTCTCCTTGTTACTTAAAGTCTTGAATGCATGAATGTGTGAAGTGGGCAGAACTAAGAAATGGTGCCTTTTCATAAGTCTAGCTTTCCTAAGTAAGTGTATAACCTTGAAGGATGGGCCTGAAACGACCCAAAAAGTTCCTAAAAATGTGCTTCGGAAGTTACCGGAAACTTGTTTTAGCTATATTTAAAAATCCGTTTCGTTTTTTGAAAATCCAACTTCATATTCTTGTTTAGGGGGTCAAATTGAGTGATAAATGGGTCTAACCCAAATTTTAGAGCAACCGTATCAAAATCCAAAATTTCCAAGTGAAGCTTTTTTCGAGGGTCTACTTTGGAGGGTCATATCTCCTAGCACACAAATAATTGGGTGGTCCATAATATATCCATGGAAATCCCTTTGAGTTAGCTACCCAACGCACTTCGTTTCACCTCATTTGGAGTCCGGACAAAGAAGTTATGCCCATTTTCGTAAAATCTGTCCGTGCAGGAAATGCAATTTCCAGATAGTGAATTTACTGTTCATAAGCCTCATTTTTTTTTCTAAGTGTTGGACCCGTTTTTCCAAGGGCATATTTTATTTCCTATATAGCATTAATTCAATTCCCATCTCTAAAGCATTTCCCAAAATACCTCTCCCATACTTAGACACATTTTCTCTCAAGAACCCTAATCCAAAACCTTCCTCAAGATTGAAGAGATTTTTGCTCCAAGTTCCAAGCTTCCCTTGAAGACACTCTCAAGACCTTCATAAAAACTCAAGGTATGTGGTGTTGAACTCATGGGTCCTTCCACCCATAGTGCCTAGACTCTATTCTACTCACTAATTCATGGTTTAAGTTGAGATTCATAAATTAGTCTTGTTCCTTGTATAAATTTCCTGCACAGTGAATTCTAGCATGAAAAGTGGTTGTTTTGAGCATGTTGTGACTCTAGAACTTGAATCTAAACTTGGAATTAATGTGGAGATTTTTCATGTGGTCTTGTGGGTGTTAAAAGGCATTGTTGCAGGTTGTTCGCTGGTTTTGCTACATAATTACTACCCTATTTTCCATGCTCTTTGACCCCATTACATGCCTTTAAGGTGTTTGACAAAATGTCCAATTATGGAGAATTGATGAATTGATGCTTTAAGGCTCGAGTTATGAGATGTATGGCATTCCAGAGATGTATTGATGACAAACTAAGCTTGTGTATATGTTCATTCCATACATGAGATTGCATTAGAGTCTAATGTGAATTTTTTATATAAAGTGTTGCATGACCATGCCCGGTCCGGGGGAAAAGAACCGGATAACCAAGTAAGGGGTTTATACCTCACCACCTAGGATGCTTGGGGTGTGACCAACATCAACCATGTGAGGGGTTTATACCTCACCACCTAGGATGCTTGGGGTGTGACCAACATCAACCATGTGAGGGGTTTATACCTTGCCACCAGGGTGTCCGGGTGTGAACGGCATCCCCCATCCTAAGTTGGGGTTATAGATTGGTTGGATTATGCACACACATATGATATCTACTATTAGTATAGATTTACTTAAACATGTTTTGACTTTACTTTGATCATGCATCCTCATATTGTTATTCCTTATGCCTATGGAACTATTTCTTGCATTTCGATTGTGTCCTTATCTAAGGTAATCTTGGGGAACACTTAAGTGTGCTTGAAGAGGTTGTATGGGCGGTCACTTCTTGTCTCACTCAAGTGTGTCTTAAGGTTATATTAGGTAGAGGTCCTATGGTAATGAAATGACATGTGTTCTTTTAAAGTTAAGGATGGGTTGTATATGGACATATGTTGAGTATATGTATGGTTGGCTATGGTCTTATATGTTAATGTTGACTTGTATTATGTGTCTTATACTTGTAAAGGAAAGGTTTTATCAAATGATATGAAAGCATTTTACTTCCTTGAAAATGTCCTTTTTGGCATGTTTTTGCATGGTCTCCATACTTAGTACTTAATTGTGCTAACCCCTTTCTTTCCCTTTTTTGGACTAAAGTGTAGGGATTTGGAGATGATGACATGTTATGGCTATTTGATAGGTTTCTAAGTGTTGAAGAAGAAAACTTGGTGAGTCCTCATATATTCGAGGACAATACCCAATATGTTCTTTTATGTCTTTTTAGTATTGTTTAAGTTGTGTATGGGATTAGTCCCGAATTTTGTACTCTAAAGTATTAGATGGTTTTGAGACATCATGTATAAAGTCTAGAAAGTCTTCCGCTTGCTATATTTTTTTTTATGAAATGTTTTCTTGGTAAAGAAAGTTTTTAATTCCTTATGGTTTTAGTGTCTATGCGATGAATGAATGCTAAGAGGCTTGTATTAGACCTCATCGAGGTCGAGTACGCCGGTTACGACTAGGGGGTGTTCCCGGGTCGTGACAATCACTCTTTAGGATTTTTGTGTTTTAGTCATTTTCATGTTTCAAAGGATGGTTTAAAAGTATGTTTAAGCTAGAAGTTGATATTCTTTCTTGATAATGTGCATTTTGATGAAGTTGCATTAATGTTGGGTTGTTAGTTTCTCTCATACTCTTTTCGTGCTAGTTTGAGTTCCATTCGAGGATGATGTTCCCAAGGGGGAAATAATGTAACACCTCAGATTTGAAAAGATGGAAAATTGCAGCTTTTTCCTGAAACTGGTGCCAGTACCAACAAAATCACTGACGATCTGTAGACTTGCTTACGTGTAGTAGGTGGAGCCGTGAGTGGCAAGTCTAATTCTTCTAAAAAAATGTCAAAATCTCAGTACTTGTATATGGTTCACCATGATGATACGTCATCTAATGTACAAGTCGTAAATAGGTCTCGTAGGTGAGTCTCAGACTTTGTGGGATTTTATGAAATTTCAGTTGAACTCACAGAGGCCATGTACGAACCATAGGTTGACCAACGGTCGTACATGCGTCCTGTAGGTCAAGGGTCCAAGAAACAAGTTTCTGAACCCATCGACGGATGACTATGATGGTCAATAAGTGGGCCAACATGCCGAAGGTCCCCACCGTCAATGGAGGTTGGCAATTATTTTTAAGTTACAGTCATTCTGATCTTTTCCCAAAGTGTTTGGTACCCAAACTAAATCATTTTAAACCCTATTTAAAGACCTATAAAAGTGAATTAAGCCCAAAAACTACCAATTTCAATTCATTCTCCTAAATTCCATAAACTTGACCAAATTCATCCTCTCCAAAAATCTTCTCTCTAGATCAAGAAAGAAAATGAATCTAGTTTTCTTCAAGTTCAAGGCTCCTTTCTTCATTATTGCTTAGGGTTTCAATCAAGGTATGTAGGGAGTTCATCAATGGATTCCATCCACCCATTGAGTCCCTAAAGTTTCTGCAATTTTCATATTCAATTTCTCAAGATTTGATTAGATTTTCACTCAATTCCTCATGGGTTCTATTTGTATGGATTCAATTGCTTTATTATGATATTATTCTAATGATTTCTATTTAATTACATGATTTTCAACAAACTCTATATGAGCATATGCATTGATCTATGAATTTTGACTATGAACCCTAATTAACATGAATTTATGAAGAAGCTTGAATGTGTGAATATGTTTTATCAAATTATGCATGCTTTTATGAAAGAAATGTTTATGACTCAAGTAAGATTATAGATAAAGGTATCAATATGTTCTATGAAGCTTGGCCACATGACATGAATGACAATCTAGATTTGCCCTTAATGCTTTTGGGGCTATTTTCCTAAATTAGGTATTGATTAGTATGGTATCAGGATATGCCATCAATGATTGTAGATCACGCTTTCAAAACAATTTTCATTAGAAGTATGGCATCTCTAACATGAAGCGAATGAATATGGGTCATAAAATCTATTTTGTAAAGATGATGGATGGTTAAAGGTTTTCTCACGCATGGTCTAAGGAGCTATCCAATGATAGGACATGAGGCGAATACCCATGTCCTAGAATGATAAGATAAGTTAAGATTAATGACAATTCTGTGGGATATAAGCTTAGCACCAAGAGGATATTGAGATGGAAGCTATCATGTAGCTTGAGGTTGGGTTTCTAGTAGCAATCTCCTTATCCAATACCTATGTACCCCCATAGGATGATAGTCTTAGATAGACATTAGCTAGTGGATCCACGTAAGCTAAAAGTTCATGGTCCTTACCTTGGCAAGTAGGACACCCCTTTTTGGTTTTGGGCAGACACTAGATTCCATGTTATAACTCTCATGGTCTATATGTCGGTTAATGGTGAACTTCCCACAAAAGAAATAAGATGATTTCTAATGTTTTATAAAGCTTCCTTTATGATTTAATATGCATTTACCATGTTCATGATCTATAAATCTTCTTAACTAAATTTACTATGTTTTAACTTGGTCATGCATTCCATGTTTTCGGTTATGTCCCTTTATGATCATGTTTCATGTTTTATTGCATTCCCCTTATACTTGGTACTTTCCATGTACTAACACATACTTTTTCCTACATTGTTTCACTGATGTAGGGTTTGATGTTCTCACTCCGCATCTCCGTGGCTAGTGTTTACTTTAGTAGATTTGAAGATTTGTGAGTCCTCATGTTTCGAGGACCAAACCCTTTATTACTTATTGTCTTTACTTTTCTATATTCTATGTGATGCATGAGTTACGTCTCAATCACTCTTGATGTACTAGATAGCTTTGAGACTATGTTAGACTTCCGCTATATTTTTTCAACTCTTATGATATGAACTATCTTTTAATATCTATTGATTTTTATTATCTTGTATGATGTATGATAAGTGGTTAGGGTAGAGCCTCTCGGGGTTCTATACTCCATGTAACATCTAGGGTATACTTTGGGTAATAACAAATGCACTCCTGCTTCTCTCACATGTGGCTAGTTGGTCATTCTAGTGGATTCAAGAGTGAGTGAGTCCATATGTTCTGAGGACCGAGATACTTTTACTTGCTTTATGTATTTCTAGTTTTTGGATGATGTATGTAGTGTATTGGTTATGTCCCAACCACTTCTTTGACTTCTAGATGGCTTGTTGAGACTTATGTTAGACTTTTGCTTTGTCAAACTCTTTTATTGTATAAGATTGTTACTTTTGAAATATTTATTTTTATTATTTTCTTGTATGATGTAAGCTAAGTGGCTTGTGTAGGCCCTTTTGGGGTTTTATATACCATGTTGCACTTAGGATATACTTTGGATCGTGAAAAACTTTGTATTTAGAACACAAGGTTTAGAAAGGTCCTAGGATGTCTCAAAAGCTGAGTTAAGTAGATTCTTGTTCATGAGTGTGAAGTGCGCCACATTTAGGAATAAGAGGCTATTAGACATTTAAGAAATTCCACTTATGTCATCACTCTAAATTTTTGCAATAGAGTGTAACTCTATATGTCTCTCTCTCTCCTAATCCTTATCCGATACTTTTCAGGATATGTCCTTTCGAAGAGCATACGTTAGAAGGAATATGAATAAGAATTTGGAACAAGAAGCTCCTCAAGTTTCGGACGACCCTTTGGCTGAACAAGTGACTAATGTACAAATTCGAGCCCCTTTTCAAGAGTTGGCGTGAGCCATGACGGCTCAAGCCAATAGGGATGTTGTGGTCCGCCTTAACCCAAATGTAAGTACGATAATAACAAGAGTAAGGGACTTTAATAGGATGAATCCCCCAGAGTTTCATGGTTCCAAGGTTGAGCAACATCCTCAAGAGCTCATTGATGAGGTGTATAAGGTTTTTATGATCATTCGAGTGACACTGGTGGAAAAGGCAAAATTGGCTGGTTACAACTTAAGGGTGTTTCTCATTTGGTTCAACCAATGAAAGAAAGAGAGGGTGGTTGATGTGGGTCTTCTTGATTCGGAAACGTTTAAGGTTGCTTTTCTTGGTAGGTTATTTCTCCATGAGATGAGGGAGGCAAATGTACTTGAATTCAATAACATTCGTCAAGGTAATTGTGGTTAAAGAATGTCGTACCACCGTGCTTATTAAGAAAATTGACATTTCTCATTTAATGGCTTTTGCTTAACAAATTGAAGGGGAGAAGCTTAAGGAATGATCTAGGGAGCCAAAGAGGGAAAAGATTGGGGATGGTGACTTCTCACAGTCAAGGTCCAATGGACATGGTCGTTATAGGTTTCGACAAAGGTTTTCTGGCCAAGGTTCCTCCAATGCTCCAGCTCCTAAATTCAACAAAGAAAGAATGTGTAACCCTAAGCCTAAAGGAGGAAATGGTGGTGGAAATGAATTTTCGGTTCCCGCATACAAAAATTGTGGCAAGAGTCAATCGAGAAAATGCTTGATGGGTACGGATAATATTTTTGGCTGTGGTAAAAATGGCCACCGCTTAAGAGATTTTCCATCTAGAGTCGATAAGGGAAAATATGGTTGGAAAGCTCTACCCAGAGGTTTAGGTTCAAGTGCTCCAAAGCTAAATCGATTCTATGCACTTCAAACTCAACATGATCAAGAGGGTTCTCCCAGTGTGGTTACCGGTATGTTGAAAGTATTTCATCTTTATGTTTATGCTTTGCTTGATCGTAGTGCTACTTTGTTTTTTGGGATTCCATATGTGACTGAGATTTGATGTTTCTCTAAATGTGTTGTTAGATCATTTTTCTATTTCCACTCTTATTGGTGAATCTATTATGGCTAACAGAGTCTACAGAAATTGTCTTATATCCTTATCCATAGAGCCACTTATGTTGATCTTTTAGATCTTGATATGCTGGATTTTGATATTATTATTGGTATGAATTAGATCCATTCTTGTTATGCTTCTATTGATTGTAGATACCGAGTGGTTAAGTTTCAATTTCAAAATGAGCTCATCCTAGAGTTGAAAGGGGCAATTTTTTGCCTAAAGGTCAGTTTTTTTCTTGTATTAAAACTAGGAAAATGATTTCTAAGGGTTGCATATATCATCTTGTTTGGGTTAGAGATACGGATTTTGAAACATCTACTCTTGAGTTGGTCCTCGTTGTAAATGAGTTTTTGGTAGTATTCCTAGATAATCTACTCAATATACCTCCTAAAATGAAAATAGACTTTGGTATTGACCTTTTCCCAGATACGCAACCTATATCTATCTTTCCTTATCGTATGGCTCCGGCAAAACTTAAGAAATAGAAGGATCAATTGAAAGATTTGTTGGATAACCATTTCATCCAACTGAGTATCTCTCCATGGGGTGATCCAATTTTTTTGTTCCTAAAAAGGATGGTTCACTTCACATGTGTATTGATTACTGACAATTGAACAAGGTTACCATTAAGAATAAATATTGACTTCCAAGAATGGATGACTTGTTGGTCAACTCCAAGGTGCAAGTTACTTCCCTAATATTGAACTTTGATCAGGTTATCACCAATTGAGGGTGAAATAAAGTGACATTCTAAAGATGACCTTTCGGACTCGGTATGGTCATTTTTCAGGTGAAAAGAAGATAGATGACTGAGAGTCATGGGATTTTTAAAGCGCCGCTTCTAGCCTTTCAGCTTCTTCAAAGAGATGATGGATACAGAGCGGTTACCACTTGTAGGTTCCTTCACCAACTTGGCTAGGCCTTGAATTTAACGAGTGCACGACTAGAGGCGGAGACAGAGTTGCCCATGAATTCTTTGTAAGTTATTTGGTTCGACTAATGCTCCTGCCATATTCATGGACTTGATGAGTAGATTGTTTAGACAATATCTTGATATGTTTGTGATTATGTTTATTGATGGCATTTTGATTTACTAAAGGAGTGAGGATGAGCATGCCGATCATTTGAGGATTGTATTACAAGTCCTCAAAGACTAATAAATATTTGCAAAGTTTGGTAAATGCGAGTTTTGGTTGAGATCTCTAATCTTTCTTGGTCACATTGTTTTCGGTAAGGGTATTGAGGTAGATCCTAAGAAGACGGATGTAGTTAAGAGTTGGTCTAGACCTTTATCTCCTTTGGATATTCAAAGTTTCTTGGGTTTGGCCGGATATTATAGAAGTTTTATGGAAGGGTTTTCTTTGATTTCCTTTTCATTGATTACATTGACCTAAAAGAAGGTTAAGTTCATATGGTCCGAAGCATTGAGAAGAGTTGAAAGATAGACTTACTTCGACTCTTATTTTGACTTTACCAAAAGGTTCCGATGAATTTGTCATGTATTTTGATTCTTCAAGAATTCGATTAGGGTGTGTTCTTATGAAAAATGGGAAAGTGATTTTTTATGCTTCAAGACAACTCAAGATTCATGAAATGAACTATCTTACCCATGATTTGGAACTAGCGGCGGTTATTTTTGCCTTAAGATTTGGAGGCATTATTTGTATGGTATCCATGTTGATATCATTACTGACCACAAAAGTTTGCAATATGTGTTCAAGCAAAAGGATCTAAATCTTCACCAAAAGAGGTGGCTTGAGTTGCTAAAGGATTACGACATGAGTGTCCTCTATCACCCTTCTAAGGAAAATATAGTAGCGATGCCCTTAGTAGGCTATCAATGGGTAGTGTTGCACATGTTGAGGAACATAAGAATAAGTTGTTTTGTGATATTCATAGATTCGCCCGATTGGGTGTTCAATTGGTTGATTCTAATTAATGTGGTGTAGTTGTTCAAAATGGTTCAAAATCATCTTTCATGTCAGAGGTGAAGCCAAGCAAGGTCTTGATCTGATTTTGGTTAAGTTGAAGGAAGCAATGCTTCAGAAGTCTATTGAGGTTTTCTCCCAAGGAGGACATGGTGTACTTCGATATCAAGGTCATTTATCTGTTCCTAATGTTAGTGACTAAAGAGAGAAAATCTTTTCTGAAGCCCATCGTTCTCGATATGCTATTCACCTAGGAGTTACCAATATGACATGAACGAGGTCTATTGGGGGAATGAGATGAAGAAGAATATTATGTAATTTGTGGCTAAGTGTCTTAATTGTCATCAACTGAAAGTTGAGCACCAAAATCTAGGAGGTTTGTCCCAAGATATTAGCATTCCTACCTGGAAGTGGAAAGATTTGAATATGGACTTTATTGTTGGTTTACCCAGCAGCCGGGGGAAATGTGACTCAACTTGGGTTATTATGGATTATATGAAAAAATCAGCTCAGTTCACACCCATCAAGGTTTCTTATATGAAGGAAGACTATGATAAGTTTTATTTAAGCAAAATAGTTAGGTTGCATTGGGTGCCCTTATCAATTATGTATGATCGTGGTACCCAATTTACTTCTCAATTTTGTAATTCTTTCCAAAAAGGCCTTGGTACTCGTGTCAAGCTTAGCACAACCTTTCATCCTCAAACTGATGGGCAAGCGAAGCGTACTATAAAAACTTTAGAGGATATGTTGAGAGATTTTGTCATTGACTTCAAGGGTACTTAGGATGATCATTTTCCTTTGATTGAGTTTGCTTATAATACTAGCTATCATTCAAGCATTGATATGGCTCCATTTGAGGCTCTTTATGGTAGGAGATGTAGATCTCCTATAGGATGGTTTGAAGTCGGTGAGATTGCTTTGATAGGTCTCGAGTTGGTACGTGAATCTATGGATACATTTTGACTTATTAAAGAAGGTTGAAAATGTCTCAAAGTCTATAAAAGTCCTATGCCGATGTTAGTAGAAAAGATCTCGAGTTTGATGTTGATGATTGGGTTTACTTAAAAATTTCACCTATGAAGGGTGTAATGAGATTTGGTAAGAAGGAAATCTTAGTCCTCATTATGTTTGTCCTTATCAAGTTTTGAGGTATATTAGTAAAGTTTCTTATGAACTCAATTTGCCTAATGATTTGACATCAGTGCACCCGATTTTCCATGTCTCTTTGTTGAAGAAATATGTTGTTGATCTGACTTCTATAGTACCATTGAAGAGTATTGGTATAAAGGAGAGCCTTTCATATGATGAAATTCCAGTTGAGATTTTGGACGGACAAGTTAGAAAGTTGAGGAATAAAGAAGTTGCATCCGCGAAAGTGTTGTGGAGGAATCAAATGGTTGGGTGCTACTTCATAGCCGAGGCCGATATGATTTTCCGATATCCTCATCTCCTTCCCTTTGATCCTACTCTAGCTTGTGGTATTTAGCTCCTCATGGTGCATTTTTTAAGATTCATATGTCTTAATCTTCTCATGTTTCCTCATGCATGCATGCTCATGAAAAATTGAATTTGTGAAAGATATGATTTAGCTTGATTGATTGCTTCTTAATTATGTGCATTTGAGTATGGTTTGCATGTATGTTTTATGAAATGATGTTTGAGTATATGTTAGCTTGGATTTGATTTCCTCTTTGACTATATACATTTATGTGATTGCATTCATGTTGGGCTGTTAGATCTCTTTCCCTACCCTCTTTATTGTCACACCCTGAGGCTAGCCCCTAAATGTAACACGGGACCTAGGGTCACAAGTAACCCCGAGCTAACCTTAAATCTGGCATATCACAAGCATACTGAAATAACTCTAACCAAGTGGAAGCATAACTAAATAATGAATATAATCTAAAGGAATTCAAATGAGAGTATCTAAAAGAAATAACTAAGTTCAAAGTAGAACAACCCAAATCAATAGAGTTGGATTCTATGTTTGAAAGCCTCTAATACTGATGAGCTGCTAGGACAAGTCCCTAACTAACTCTAAAATGCTGAAACTAACAACGAACTAACTAAATAAAAAAGCATAAAGAAACATCCTCGGATGATGAGGAATCACCCCTGACTGTCGTTGATATGGTGCCGGTATGAACTAATCATATGGCTGCACGTGAGAATCTGAGCCTGCATCATAATAGGATGCAACATAGAGTATGCGTCAGTACTTTGAATATATTGAGAATGAGGCATATGCAAAGCTGACTGAATATATATACATTCTAAAATTACTGGTCAAGTATGTAAATTGAACTGAACTAAAGTAAATAGGAAGCATGCTGAAAACTGAAAATAAATACAACTACGAGCCTGAAGTACCTTACTGAAGCTAATACTTTGGGAGAGTCTGTTAACCGACATAAACCATGTGAGTTAAGCATGGAGTCCTACGTATACGCCTCATCTACAGGACCCAATATACCTTGCCGGGGTATAAAGGCATGATTGTGGCATGATCACTAAAACTGATCCCCAACAGAGGGGACTTATAAACCTATGATTGCACATAGTTCTGGGACTTGAGGGTATGCTGAACCTAGTCCAACTCGATTATAAACACTACGCCCAAATTGAACACTAGTAGCTCATTTGAAACAGTGGTATTGAATTCATGAGATAGAACTAAAATGGTCTGAAAACAATTTCTGGGTAAAACTCTCGACAGAAAACTAAAGAAATTTTGCTTAAAACTAACTGCTAACACCCTGTGCTAAATTTTAGAGAAGAGCTAATTCATGTGAAAATACTACAATTACTAGCTAAGTTCTTTTCTTTTCAAATCTCTATAATAATTCCTGCAAACTCATTTAAATAAGTATAGAATTTAGTGGTAATCACAAGAATCAATTTTGTAGAGAATATGCATAGTTGGGCAAGAACCCTAGTTTCATAAAACCATAATAATCGGAAAAAAAGTCCAAATTTTTGGGCATAAGGGGAATGAAACCCTTACTGAATACCCACATGCCCGGTGGATGAAAATCCATGCAAGAAATCTGAAGTTGACACTTGGAAGAGAGAACCCTAGGCCTGGAAATTTGAGAAGACTCTCTTTTTCTATTTGGAACTGACTTGAGAGGAAACTGATTTGTTGTAGGTAGTTTTTACTAATTAATTAGTCTTAGACGAAGTGAAACGACATAGTTTAGGCTTAAAATAGGGTTAAAACGACGTAGTTTATATACCAAATGCATATGGGAAAACACCAGCGTGACCCTAAACTGATGATATGATTGAGAAGAGGGGCTTTACGGGCCATTTAAAGCATCACGACCCGTCTAGTGGGTCATGATGTTGCCCTTCCAAACAACGCTTCCCTAAAATAGGCACAACTTTTTACTTCAGGCTTAGAATGAGGCAAACTCAGTGGCGTTGGAAAAGGGACTCAAAGACCTTTGATTTGATAAGTGATAGGCCACCTAATCCATTTTGCACTGAGAAATATGATCATTTGAAGTTGAACTTAACTTGAAAACTCACGACATCATCTACATTGAGGGATGAACGGTCTGTTCAAGACCCCATGGGTCGTATAGGGGACCGTCTAGGAGACCTCCTACCTGGAAGCTCTAGACAATTGGGGGCCTCCCCTAAATGGGTTGTCTACCTCTTCATGGATTGTCTCGAGGTTTTTCCAAGTAGACTTTTCCCGTGCAACCCTACATGGTAGTTCACAATTCCCTTAACGGGTTGTAGACCCCTAAACGGCCCATCTAGGGTGTCATGAAGGGTCCATGGTCCATTTTGAGCTCATGGACTTGCCTATTTGTACTTTTTATCCCTTTCTCAAAGTCTGGGGTGTTACAATATCTCCCTCTTGGTATCATTCTTCCTTGAATGAAGACTAAACAAGTTGAGTTTTAAGAGAAAGAGCTCCAATCCCTACCAACAGAGTACTAGAAACTGATGTTTAACTGAGTTAAGTCCTATGGACATGAAAACATGTTTAATTCTAGAAAAACTAAGGAAACATGATACTGGGACTGAATTACACATGAGTAAACTGAGAGACTGGAGAGGAACTATTACCTCAAGCTGAAACTTGGTCGGAGGAGAAGCGGTGGGGGTACTTGGCCATCATGAGTCCTTTGGCTTCCCAATATGGACTAACTTCCTCCACAAAACTTTTACGAAAGCGACTACTTTATTTCTCAACCTACGAACCTGATGGTCAAGAATATCAACTGTAACCTTATCATATGTGAGGCTATCATTCACAACCACACTCACAAAGGTACTATCGATGCCAGATCACCCACACATTTCTTCAACAAGGAAATGTGAAAGACTGGATGAACCACTGCTAGTTCAGCTAGCAACTCTAACTCATAAGCCATATTACCAACTATCTTCAAGAGAAGTAAGGACCTACATACCTGAGACTAAGCTTCCCTTTCTTGCCAAACCTCATCACCCCCTTCATGGGTGACACCTTCAGGAAAACTCAATCATCGATTTTAAACTCTAAGTCCCTTCTCCTTACATCTGCATAGGACTTATGACGACTCTGCGCTATCTTTAGTCTCTCTATGATGAGCTGAACTTTCTTCATTACCTCATAAACTGAATTTGTCCCAATCAAGGTTGTTTCACCTACTTCAAACCAACCAAGCGAAGACCTACATCTATACCCATATAGTGCCTCATAAAGGGCCATCTGAATACTGGAATAAAAGTTGTTATTATAGGCAAACTCTATGAGAGGTAGGTTATAATCCCAACTACCCTTAAAATCAATCAATCACACAATATCTCAGCATGTCCTCTAAGTATGAATGGCACGCTCTGTCACCATTCGTCTGCGGATGAGATGATGTACTAAAATTTACCAGAGTAACAAGACCTTTTTGAAATGATTTCTAGAAAGGATAGGTAAACAGAGGACCCCTATCTGAGATGATAGACAAGGGAACCCCATGCAACCTGGCTATTCTTTGATATAAATTATGGCATAGTCCTTCGTTGAATCTGTAGTTTTGAAAGGCAACAAGTGAGTTGACTTAGTGACTCTGTCCACTGTCACTCAAATGGAGTCATGTTGTTTGCGAGTACGAGGTAAACTCGTGATGAAATCCATGCTTATCACTACTCACTTCTATGTAGGAATACTAATCTCCTGAGTCATACCTCTGGGTTTCTGATGTTCTACTTTAACTTGTTGACAACTAGGACACTTAGCCATAAAATCTGCGATGTCCCTCTTCATGTTGTTCGACCAATAAACTTCCCATAGATCAAGGTACATATTAGTGGCACCTGTATGAATAGAATATCTAGAATTACGGACTTCTTTAAGGATCTTCTACCTCAACTCACCCACAATTGGAACATATAAGCAACCCTGGTAATGAAGCACACTATCTCCCCCTTTGGAGAACACCTCAACTCTCTGCTAATGAACTTCACCTTTTAACTGAAGCAGTATTGGATCATTTTCTTATTTCTCTCTACCCTGCGCTACCAATGAAGATTCTGACCTATTATAAACTATCACACCCCCATTTGACGTATCCATAATGTAAACTCCTAAGTGAGCAAGCTGGTGAACATCTATGTTTAATTCATTCTTCTATTTCTCAACATGTTCCACACTACCCATGGATAGTCTACTGAGGATGTCAGCCACTAAATTGTCCTTACCTAAATGGTAGAACACATTCATGTCATAGTCTTTGAAGAATTCAAGCCATCTTCTCTAACGAAGATTCAACTCTTTTTGGGTAAACACATACTGGAGGTTCTTATGATCTGTGAACACATCAACATGAACAACATGCAAGCATTGTCTCTAAATCTTTAGGGAAATCATGAAGGCTGCAAGCTCAAGGTCATGAGTCGGGTAGTTCTTCTTAAGTAACTTAAGTTGTGTGGAAGTATAAGCTATGACCTTACCTTATTACATTAACACACAACCTAGGCCGACCCTGGAGGTATCACAATAAATCACATAACTGTCTGAACCCTCTGGTAGAGTCAAGACAGGAGCATAGTCAATTTGGTCTTTAGTTCTAATAATCTTTTCTCACACTTATCTGACCACTCAAACTTGACCTTTTTCTAAGTCAACTTTATCAATGAGGAAGTTATGGATGAAAGAGAGTTCATGTTATGTGGATGAGGCATCGAGTTGAATATGAGGGATTTCAGACAGCTTTAGAAGAATGCTTGATAGATGCAAAAAAAGGTGAGGATCCACTCGAATGAAATTTCTAAGGTGAGGATCCAAGACTGATGGGTATAGAATCCGGTGGTACTTTTTATTGATCATAAATTGCTTGTTATCGTACTGTACTCCTTTTGCAAGATCAACTCTTAGATGCAAAAAGTCAAATGATGAATGAGGAAATGAAATATTGGATTGAATCACCGAAGCTGGGAATCCTTCAATGAACCTCCTGTAGTAACCATCTAAACTTAAGAAACTTCTAATTTCATTCAGAGAGGTGGGTCTAGGCTAGTGCTTTACTGCCTCTATTTTCTGAGAATCCAGTCGAATCCTTTTTTTGGATACCATATAACCATGGAAAATGACAGACTGTAATCAGAACTCACATTTGCTGAACTTAGCAAATAAGTGTCGGTCTTTGAGGGTTCGTAGAACAACTCTCAAATTAGTCGCATGATCTTTCTCATTCCAAGAATAAATGAGGATATCATCAATAAAGACGATGATGAACAAGTCCAAATACTATTTGAACACCCTGTTCATTAAGTTCATGTAAGTTGCAGGAGCATTTGTTAGTCCAAAAGACATAACTACAAATTCATAATGACCATACCGAGTCCTGAAGTTTGTCTTTGGGATGACACTATCTCTGACTCTGAGCTGATCATACCTAGATCTGAGGTCTATCATAGAAAAGCAACTAGCACCCTGAAGTTAGGTGAACAAGTTATCAATCCTGGGGATGGGATATTTTTTTCATGATTGTGACTTTGTTCAACTGATGAAAGTGAATGCACATCCTGAGAGAACCATCTTTGTTACGCACAAACAACACTGAAGCACCCCATGGAAAGATGTTGTGTCTGATGAAGCCCTTATCTAAAAGGTCTTTTAACTATTCTTTCAATTCCTTAAGCTCAAATAGAGTAATCTTGTAAGGAGGAATCGAAATTTCTTGGGTATCTTGAAGAAGATCTATTTCGAAGTTGATTTTCCTTCCGGGAGGAACTCCGAGAAGATATTCTAGGAACACTTCTGGAAACTTATCTACCACTGGTACTGACTCAAGAGATGGGGTCTCGGAGTTTGAATCCTCAACTTGAACAAGATGATAGATAAACCCTTTGGAAATCATTTTCCTAGCCTTAAGGTAAAAGATAAATTGACATACAAGAACTGGGTTTCTACCCTTCCATTCTAAAAATTGGCTCATTCGGAAACTGAAACCGAATGATCCTAGTTCTACAATCGATTAAGGCAAAACATGAATGTAACCAATCCATGCCTAGAATGATATCAAAATTTATCATTTCTAACTCTACAATGTTTTTTTAGGTGACTTTCTAGGAAACTGTGATTGGGAAATTTCTCATATCCGTCTAGATATAACTAGGTCACCAACTGGAGTAGAAACTGAGAAGGGTTCAAAGAAAGTTTCTGGACTAACACCAAAGTTTACTACTATATAAGAAGTTAAAAAAGAAGGTGTAGCCCCTAGATCTAACAATGCATAAACACATAAATGGAAGACTTGTAACATATGAATGACCACATCAGGAGAATCCTTCTAGTCCTATCGAGCAAGAAGAGCATACAACATGTTCTAGCATTGACCACCACTTGTACTAGACAAGGCACTATTTTGAATGTGGCGATGTCAGGACCCAAAGTACAACCTAGAAGTGACATGGCGTATAGGCCCTACACAAGCTACTTAGCATATATCATACAAGATAATAGAATTCAAAGAAAGTTTATATGATAGCTTCCAATCGTAAGAGTTGATAAAACGTAGCGGAAGTCTAACCTAGTCTCAAATCCATCTAGTACATCAAGAGTGATTAGGACGTAACCCGTGCATCACATACAATATGGAAAAGTAAAGACAATAAGCAATAAAGGGTTCGGTCCTCAGAACATGAGGACTCACCAATCTTTAAATCTATTAATGTGATAACTAACCACAGAGATGCGGAATGGGAACGTTGGACCCAACATTAATGAAACAATGTAGTCAAGAGTATGTGTTAGTACATGGAATATACTAAGTATGACAAAAATGCATAAGAGTATGAAATCATGCTATAAAGGACTTTACAAGACATGCAATAACCGAGTTACACCATAAGATAAGACAGTTAGAGAACATAAATCATAAGTCATTCTCAATGTGAGTTACAAATCTTTGAAACTCTTGTTAGATACTTCTAAAAGTGACCCTAGTTCATTATTATGGGAGATCTAACTTTAACCGACATAGAGACCATGTGAGCTATAACATGGAATTCGGTGTCTACCCCACACCTAAAAGAGGTGTTCTTACTTGCCAAGGTAAGAACCATGAACTTCTAGCTTACGTGGATCCAATAGCTAATGTCTATCTAGACAAATGTATGGTGGCACATAGTTTACGGGACGTGGGTAATCGTCACTTTTCCAATCGGTGCTAATCATACATCCTACAGAATAGTAATTAGTCTTAACTTATATCAACATTTATGAGACAGGGTATTCACCGTTTGCCTTATCATTAGAGGACATGGGTAATCGCCACTTGCCTTATCATTAGAATAGCTCCATAACTTGATTCATCTTAGGTGAGAAAACCTTTCAACCTTATAAATACTTTATGTGAGAAATCCTTTCACAATCATGCTTTCATGTATATGTGAGAAATCGTTTCATATCAACAACATTGATGCTTCACTCTCAAAGCAAATCTTAAATCATTTTCAACAATTTCATAAAGAACACACATATCTTCATAAATTTATCTTTCATAGTTCAAAAGCTTCTTCATATGATCATAGTCTTGAAATCATGGATTTCACATGGGTTCATGGGAATTCAACTTAGAAACATGCAATGACTTCAATTTATGTATAAAAATACATAAAACAATTAACTAGATCAGAATTGAAAAGAACCCACGAGATTTAGCAAAAACCCTAACTTCCCTTGGAGATTCTACATTGAAAAATTGGAAAATTTAGGAAACCTACGGAGGAAAGGACTCCATAGGTGAATACTATCATATCTTTTTGCCAAAAGCTTGCACTCAATGGTAAATTTGGAGACTTGACCTTGAAACCCTAGCCTTCTTCTTCAAGCTTTTAGAGAGAGAAATATTGGAGAAGAAATTTGATCAACTTTGAGAATTTAGGAGAACGAGTTCAATGGGGAGATATTGGGAGGTAAAAACTTTTATATAGGGTCTATAATAAAAGGTAAAACAATATAGTATTGGGTTAGAATAATTAGGAAAAGACCCAAAAACCCTTCTAAAAATAACTGTTGACCTCCATCGATGGTGGAGAACCTACGGTTCGTGGGTCCACCTACGGACTATCCTAGTCGACCGTTGATGGGTTAGGAAACTTTTTTTCTTAGACCCTTGAATGACATGACCCATGTATGTTTCGTTGGTCAACCTACTGTCCGTACATAGCCGTTGTGGGTCTAGCTGAAAATTCTTAAAATATTACTAAGTCTGAGACTCACCTACGAGACCTATTTACGACTCGTGCATTGGATGATGCACAGTCCTGGCAAACTGTATAAAAGTATTGGGACTTGACATTTTTAGGAAATTTTGGACTTTCCACCCATGGTCCCACCTATGGATCGTAAGCCAGTCCACGGACCATCTTTTGTTCTGTTGGTACTGGCACCAGGTTTAGATAAAGCAGCAATTTTTCTATCCTTTCAAATCTGATATGTTACAATATCTCCTCCTTGGGAACATTTGTCCTCGAATGGGATTCAAGACATCATACAAAGGGTAGAAACTTAAACTAATAGCCCAACGTGAATGCAATCACATATATGCATATATTCGAGGAGGAAACATCAACTCCAAGTGTAAGCGTGTTCAAAACATCATTTCACATGGTCTATATGCAACTCATATTCAAATGCACATAAACATAGAGAAATATATCAAATAAACTCATTTTCTTAAAAATTAAGCTTTTTATGAACATGCATAAATGAGGAATCATGGAAATATCTAAGACACATGAAACCAAAAAAGTAAACCATGAGGTACTGAATACCTCAACCTAGAACAGGGATAGAGGGAAAGAGATGAGGATAATGGGACATCATATCGGCCTCGGCCTCCCATGTAGCACCCTCAACTAATTGATTCCTCGAAAGAACCTTTACAAAAATTTCTCAACTTCTTAACTTGCCGGTCTAAAATCTCAATCAGAACTTCTTTATAAGAAAGATCCTCCTTAACTCCAAAACCTTCTAAGGGAACTATGGATGTTGGATCTCCAACACATTTATTCATCAAGGAGACAAGGAAAACTGGATGCACCGATGCCAAGTCATTAGGCAAAGCAAGTTCATAAGTAACTTTACCAATACGCTTTAAAATTTGATATGGGCCCACATAGCGGGGACAAAGCTTCCCTTTCTTCCCAAATCTCATTACACTCTTCATGGGTGAAATTTTCAAGTAGACCCAATCATATATATTAAACTCAGGATCTCTTATTCTTACATAGGCAGAGGACTTTTGTCGACTTTGAGACATTTCAACATTTCTCTAATAAGCCAAACTTTCTCCATAGCCTCGTGCACCAACTCGGAACTTATCAATGCAACTTCACCCACTTCAAACCAACATATAGGAGATCTACACCTACCATATAGAGCCTCAAATGGAGCCATACCAATGATTGAGTGATAGCTATTATTATATGCAAACTCAATCAAAGGCAAGTGATCATCCGAATTACCTTTGAAGGCAATTACACATGCTCTCAACAAATCATCCAAAGTTTTGATTGTACGCTCCGCTTTCCAATCGGTTTGCGGATGAAAGGCCGTACTAAGCTTAACACGAGTACCAAGAAATTTTTGGAAAGATTTCCATAACTGAGAAGTGAATTGGGTACTATGATTGGAGATAATGGATAAAGGCACTCTATGCAACCTAACCATTTCTTTCAAGTACAACTTGGCATAGTCTTCCACTGAGTAAGAAACCTTGACGGGATTTAAATGAGCCGATTTCATCATTCGATCCCCAATAACCCAATCAAATCATAATGTCATCGGGCGCAAGGTAAACCAACAATAAAGTCCATGTTCAAATTTTTTCACTTCCAAGTAGGAATGCTTATATCTTGGGACAAACCTCCCAGCTTTTGATGCTCACTTTCACTTGTTGACAGTTAGGACACTTAGCCACAAATTCTGCAATATCCTTCTTTATATGATTCCACCAATAGAGCCTCCCAAAGTCACGATACATATTTGTGGCTCTCGAGTGAAAGAAGTATCAAAAACTATGGGATTCTGATAATATTTGCTCTCTCAATTCATCTTCATTGGGAACACACAAATGACCTTTCTAACAAAGAACACCATATCCCCATTGGGAGAAAACCTCTATGTATTTATTAAGCACCGCTTCCTTCAATCTAATCAAGATCGGGTCAAGACCTTTCTTGGCTTTCACATCTGACACAAGGGACAATTCTAAACCATCTTGAACTATAACACCGCCCTTGGTAGAGTGACCTAACCGAACACCCAATTGGGACAATCTATGAACATCCCTAACCAGTTCCTTCTTGCCATGCTCAATATGAGCAATACTACCCATTGATAATCAACTAAGAGCATCAACCACCACATTCGGCTTATCAGAATGATAAAGAAAACTCATATGATAATCCTTTAGTAACTCAAGGCACCTCCTTTGGTAAAGATTTAGATCTTTCTATTTAAACCCATATTGCAAACTTTTGTGGTCGGTAAAAACATCTACATGAACAACGTACAAGTAATTCCTCCAAATCTTTAGGGAAACCACAACTGCTGCTAGTTCAAGGTCATGGGTAGGATAATTCTTTCCATAAATTTTAAGTTTCCTTGAGGCATACGCAATGACTTTGCTATTTTACATGAGGAGACATCCTAACCAAATTTTGGAGGCATCACAATAAACAACAAATTAATTAGACCCTTCTGGTAAAGTCAACACCGGAGCGGAGGTAAGTCTATCCTTCAATTCCTGAAAACTCACAAGCTTCAGACCAAAAGAATTTTAACTTTCTTTTGGGTCAACGCCGTCAATGGAGAGGAAATCGAAAAGAACCCTTCAACAAACCTTCTATAGTAACCAGACAAACCCAAGAAACTTCAAATATCAAAAGGGGATAGAGGTGTAGGATAACTCTTGACCGGATCCTTCTTCTAAAGATCTACCTCAATACCCTTCTCAAAAATAATGTGACCAAGGAAGACCACGGATCTCAACCAAAACCCGCATTTACTAAACTTTGCAAAGAGTTGTTGGTCCTAGAGGACTTGCAACACAATCCTCAAATGATTTGTATACTTCTCTTCACTACTTCAGTAAATCAAACTATCATCAATAAACATGATCATGAACATACCAAGGTATTGCCTAAAAACCCTTTTATCAAATCCATAAATTAAGCTGGAGAATTTGTCAAACCAACTAACATTACCAAGAACTCATAATGACCATACCGAGTTTGAAATGTTGTCTTTGGAATGTCATCTTCTTTCACCCTTTATTGGTGCTAACCCAACCGTAGATCAATCTTAGCAAAGTAACTTGCTCCTTGGAGTTGATCAAACAAATCATCTATCCTTGGAAGAGGATATTTTTTCTTAATGGTAACCTTATTCAAATGTCGGTAGTCAATGCACATACAAAGTGAACCATCTTTCTTTCGAACGAACAAAACTGGAGCACCCCATGTAGAGATACTCGGTCAGATAAAGCCCTTATCCAACAAATCTTTCAATTGGTCCTTTAATTCCTTAAGTATTATTGGAGCCATACAATAAGGAGGAATAGATATAGAATGCGTATCTGGGAGAAGGTCAATGCGGAAGCCTATTTCCCTTTTAAGAGGAACACCAAATAAATCATCGGGAAACATTTCTGAAAACTCATTAACAACGGGGACTGACTCAAGAGTAGGGGTTTCGATATCCACATCCTTGACCTAAACAAGATAATATATACAACCCTTAGAGATCTTCTTTTTAACTTTTAGACAAGAGACAAACTGACTCTTTGGCATAGAATTTCCCCATTTCTATTTTAGGTTGTGTTAATTTGGAAACTCAAACTTGACTACTCAGGGTTCTATAATCAATAGAAGCATAACATGAATGCAACCAATACATACCAAGGATAACATTGAAATCTAACATATCAAGCTCTACAAGGTCAACATGAGTAACTCTATGGGATACAAAATGGGGCACTTTCTATAGACTCTCTTTGCCACAATAGATTCAACAATGGGAGTAGAGACATAAAGAGGATCTAACAGCACATCTGGAAGAATATCAAACCTCATAGCTACATATGACGTCACAAAACACAAGGTAGCAGTGGGGTCAAGTAAAGCATAAATATCAAGTTGGAAGACTTTCTACATACTGGTAACCACATCGGGAGAACCCTCTTACTCATGACGAGTCTGAAGTGCATAAAATCGATTTTGCTTCTGATTACCACTAGAATCTGACGGGGGATATGGTTGAGCCTTCCGATTATTATCTCCTTCATTCTTAGAAACACAGGGGAAATATATTATCTTATGATCCATCTTGCCAAAACCAAAACATACATTAGAACCTTCTAGACATTTTCCCTCATGCTTTCTTCTATATTTAGTGCATGTAGACAATGAAGTTCCACTACCATTCCCTCCTTGAGGCTTAGGGTTAAACGCCATCTCTTTGTTGAATTTAGGAGGAGCATAGTAGGAACCTTGATCAAAAAACCTTTTTTGGAGCTTAGAACGACAATTTCTCTCAGACCTTGAATGTTATAAGTCATCATCCCCAGTCTTGGCCCTCTTTTCCTCCCTAGACCTTTCCTTAAGTTTCTCATCTTCGATTTGTTGAGCATGAACCATGAGACAAGAAATTTCCATATAATTGATAAGCATGGTGGTACGACATTCCTTAACCACCATCTCGAACACTCCTAATAAAAACTTACTTATTCTTGCCCTAGGATCGGCAACCATAGTAGGAGCATATCGAGGCAATTGTATGAACTTTAAAGTATATTCCTTCACACTCATGTTCCCTTGACGGAGGTTGATGAACTCAAGTAACTTGGCCTCCTCATCCTAAGTGGAAAAGAACCTATCTATGAAAGCAACCTTAAACTTCTCCCAATCAAGAGGACCTACTTCGACCACCCACTCTTCCTTTTATTGGTTGAACCATATTTGAGCAGCACCCTTAAGATGGTAAGTGTCCAATTCCACCATTTCCACCGGCATCACCCCCATGATCATCAACACCTTATACATTTCATCAATGAACTCTTAAGGATCTTCCTCAACCTTAGAACCACGAAAATCTGGAGGATTCATTCTAGTGAAGTCCCTTACTCTAGATGCCACCATACCCACATTTGGGTTAATAGGGACAACAACCTTCCCATTGACTTGAGCCAACACTTGAAAAGCAGCCCTAAACTCCGCATTAGTCACTTTTTTGGCCAAACGGTCGACCAAAGCTTGAGGAGCTTATCGTTCCACATTCTCTCCCGCATTCCTTCTAGTATATGCCCTTCAGTGGCCATATCTTGTAAAGCATCGGATAGGGATTAGGAGAGAGACATAATAGAGTTAAAATCTATCGCATGACTTTAGAGTGATAAACGAAGTGGAGTTTCCTAAACATCTCATAGCCTCTCATTCATAAATGTGTCATGCTACACACTCACGAACAAGACTCTACTCGACGAGGTTTATGAGACTTCCTAGGACATTTATAAACATTGTGCTCTAAATATCAAGTTTGCCATGACCCAAAGTGCACCCTAGACGTGACATGGCGTATAAGACCCCAAGAGGCCCTACACAATCCATTTAACATACATCATACAAGATAATAGAATTTAAATAAAGTTTAAATGATAGTTTAAAATCATAAAAGTTGATAAAATATAGCGAAAGTCTAACATAGTCTCAAATACATCTATTACTTCAAGAGTGAATGGGACGGAACACATGCATCATGTACAATACAAAAAAGTAGACAATAAGCAATAAAGGGTTCGGTCCTCAGAACATGGGAACTCACCAATCTTCAAATCTACTAATGTGATCACTAGCCACGAAGATGCGAAATAGGAACGTCGTACCCTACATTAATGAAACAATGTAGGCAAGAGTATGTGTTAGTACATGGAATGTACCAAGTATGATAGCAATGCATAAGAGTATGAAATCATGCTAAATAGGACTTTGCAATACATGCATTGACCGAGTTACACCATAAGATAAGAGTGTTAGAAAACATAAATCATAAGACATGGTCAACGCAAGTTAAACATGTTTTAAACTCTTGTGAGATACTTATAAAAGTAGCCTTAGTTCATTATTGTGGGAGATTTACCTTCAATCGACCTAGAGACCATGTGAGCTATAACATGGAATCTGGTTTCTACCCCACAGAAAAAAGAGGTGTTCTTACTTGACAAGGTAAAAACCATGAACTTCTAGCTTACATGGATCGACTAGCTAATGTCTATCTAGACAACCCTATGGTGATATATAGTTTATGGGACATTGGTAATCAACACTTTTCCACTCGGTGCTAAGAATAAATCCCATGGAATAGTCATTAGTCTTAACTTATCTTAGCATTCATGAGACATGGGTATTCGTTGCTTGTCTTATCATTAGTGCAAATGGGTAATCGCCGCTTGCCTTATCATTAGAATAGATCCTTAACTTGATACATCATAGGTGAGAAAACCTTTCAACCTTATGAATATTTTATGTGATAAATTCTTTCACAATCATGCTTTCATGAATATGTGAGAAATTCTTTCACAACAACAACAACATTGACGCTCCACTCTTAAACAAATCTTAAATCATTTCATCAATTTCATAAAGAACATGCATATCTTCATAAATTCATCTTTCATAGTTCAAAAGCCTTTTCATATGATCATAGTCTAGAAATTGTGGATTTTACATGGGTTCATGGGAATTTAACTTAGAAACATGCAATTACTTCAATTCATGTATAAAAAGACATAAAACAATCAATTAGATCAGAATTGAAAAAACCTATGAGTTTGAGTAAAAGTGCTAACTACCCTTGTAGATTCTACCTTGAAAAATTGTAGAATTTAGGAATCCTATGGAGGAACAGAGTCCATAGGTTAATACTACCATACCTTGTTGCCAAAATCTTGCAATCAATGGTGAATTTGGAGACTTTACCTTGAAAGCCTAGCCTTCTTCATTAATCTTTAATAGAGAGAAATATTGCGGAAGAACTTTGATCAACTTTAAGAATTTAGGAAAATGGGTTCACTTGGGAAATTTGAGGGTAAAAACGTTTATATAGGGTCTATAATATAAGGTAAAACGATATAGTATTGGGTTAGAATAATTAGGAAAAGACCCAAACTCCTTTCGAAAAATAACTGCCAACCTCCATCGACGGTGGGGACCTACGGTCCATGGGACCATCTACGAACTGTCCTTGTCCACCGTCAATGGGTTCAAAAACTTGTTTTATTGGACCATTGGTTAACGGGGCCCATGTACAGTCTGTTGGTCAACTTGTGGTCCATACATGACCTCCGAGGGTTCAACTAAAATTTCTTAAAATATTACTAAGTCTAAGACTCACCTACGAGACCTATTTACGACTTACGCATTGGATGACAGATCATCCTGGTGAACCGTATAAAAGTACTGGGACTTGACATTTTAAGGAAATTTTGGACTTGCCACCCACGGTCCCACCCACGGCCCGTATGCTAGTCTACGGGCTGTCTGTGGTTCTGTTGGTACTGGCACCAGTTTTAGAAAAAACTGCAATTTTTCCATCTTTTCAAATTCGAGGTGTTACAAGTGACCTGCTAGAGCTGTTGAAGTTGTAGATTGAGCTTTGTACCTTCTTGACCTTTCCTGGAAGAATGGCAATCCTTCAACCTATGGCCATACTAGCCGCACCCAAAATACCCCTCTCTACCAACAAGAGAGTTTTTGGCTAAAATCATCCCTTAACTATGACTCAAATCTAATGTACATCCTTGTATTATCTAAGTGAGAAAAACATCCTTATACTATCCAAAAAATAACAAGTATCATCCTTTTGTCTATTTTTGTCAAGAAACTGATTGAAACTATATATATATATATATATATATATATATATATATATATATATATATATATATATATATATATATTCTATTTTTATTTTTTATTTTATTTTAAATTTGGTCATGTTTTACCCACAACGAGATCTAAGTTATCTAAAACGAATAAGGATATGGATAGGAAATGGATTTTTCATTCTCAGAATTTAAATTTTGTGTGTTGTTAGTTTATATTTTTTTTGCATCATCAAGTAAATTGACTTGCAACAATACATAAGTCTTGAAATATATATACGGTATGTTGTGATGGTATGAAAGATTATGCAAAACAAATTATTTAAAAAATATTACGCCCAACTATTTGGAGATTTTCTATAATAAAATATTTAGTACATATGTATGTTATATACAATGCAATTCACATTTTATACAATGTACATAAATGCTGAAAAATTAGTGAAATTATGTGGGCATTTAGTTATGAAAATTTAAAAAAAATTACTTTATTTGAAACTTTTTAAGTTGGAGTTGTATTTGACCATAATTTTTACAAAAAATATTTAAAATTTGAATATGTTCTGTCTGAATATGATTTAAGCCCTCAATTTCTAAAAATTAGAAAAACTACTTGAAGAGATTTACCATGTGTACATATATTCATTCGACTTGGCACTTTTTTTGTTGGTGACATGAATTTCTTAAAAAAAATAGACAGAACGATGAATCTTGTAACTTTTTGGATAGTGTAAGGATGTTTTCTGTTCACTTATATAACACAAGGATGTACTTTAGGTTTAAGTCATAGTTCAGGAATGATTTTAGCCAAAAACTCACCATCAAGGCACTCGCTGCCCGGATGGTTCTTACCACACTTTGGACAAGATGGATAAGTCTAATTACCTAAAGCACTGCCCTGAGACTTAGAGCTTGATACCCTCCCTTTCTGATTATGTCTAACCCTGGGGGACGGAGTGTTAGAAGCTGAAGACGCTGGGGCTGTAGACCTCTGCTGAAACTGTGAGCAATTTCCACTACCAGACCTCTGCTGAGAATAGTCATAGTTTCCCGTTCTAGCCTTTTTGTTATCCTTCTCCATTTCCTTAAGCTTATCTACCTCAACCTACTGAGCATGGGTAATTAGTCTTGAGATATGCATATCCCCTAATAGCATAGCATTCCTGCACTCTGTCTTTACCAGATCATATACTCCAAACAAGAAATTTCTCATTTGTTCTCTTGAATTGGCCACCATATATGGAGCATACATAGAGAGTTAAGTGAACTTCAGCTCGTATTCCTGGGCCCTAGCCTCCCTCAACTCTATCAAGAAGAACCTGTCCAGAAAATCTCTAGTAAAATAGTCTCACATCATAGGAGTTATACCCCTATTGTCTTTCCACTACATGAACCAGTTATGAGCCACATCCTTGAGTTGATAGAATGCTAGTTCAACACTATCAATACCAGTCACTTGCTACCTCAAGAATCTTTTTGATATTATCAATGAAATTATGTGGGTCTTCACCAACCTTGGACCCTAGAAACCTAGTTGATTCATATGAACACAATCTTGAACCCTGGTTGTAGCTGATCCACTAGTGCGGTTTGTAGGAAATGGGGACTACTAGTTGACTCGGTTGGCTACTGTCCGAGCCAACAACTGGATTACTATACAGAACTTTACATTTGTAACCTTATGGTCCGGAACTAGAGGAACGGTGTTAGCATTACGTGTGTTAGTTCTAGGAAGAGGCATGATAGAAACGCATAACTAAGGATTAGAAGGGAGAAGTTGAATCACACTCCATGGCATGATAAAGATAGCAAAAGAGGTTAAGTTTTTCTTAGAACACCTTATAGCCTCCCCATCATAGGTGTGGCGGCTTCATACCTATGAAAGAGACTCTACTTAGTGCGGCTTTAAGACATCCTAAGACTCTTGAACCTGATGCTTTGATACCAAATTTGTCACACCCCTAGGCTAGCCCCTAGACGTAACATGGGACCTAAGGTCATAAGTAACTACAAGTTAACACTGAATTTGGCATATCACAAGCATACTGAAATAACTCTAACCAAGCGGAAGACTAACTGAATAATGAATATAATCTAAAGGAATTCAACTGAGAGTATTTGAAAGAATTAACTAAGTTCAAAGTAGAACAACCCGAATCAACTGAGTTTGACTATATGTATGAAAGCCTCTAATACTGATGAGATGCTAGGAAAAGTCCCTAGCTAACTCTAAAATGCTTAGACTAATAACGAATTACATGAATCAAACAACATAATAAAATGTCCTCGGATATGGAGGACTCACCCCTAACTGTCGCTGATGTGGCGCTGGTATGAATTAATCATGTGGTTGCACCTGAGAACCCGAGGCTGCATCATAATAAGATGCAACATAGAGTATGCACCAATACTTTGAATGTACTGAGCAGAGCATAAGGCATATGCAAAGCTGACTGAATATATAGACATTCCAAAGATACTGGTCAAGTATGTAAACTAAATTGAACTAAAGTACATAGGCCCACAATATAATAATGCATATAAAAACTAGAATGCTAGAGTAAACTGGAAGCATGCTGAAAAACTGAGAATAAGTACAACTACGGGCCTGAAGTACCTTACTGAAGTGAATACTATAGGAGAGTCTATTAACCGACCTAAATCATGTGAGATAAATGTGGAGTACGATGTATACGCCCCATCGAGAGGACCCAATATACCTTGCCAGGGAATAAAAGCATGACTATAGAGTGATCACTAAAACTAATGTCCAACGGAGGGGACTTATAAACCAACGATGGCACTTAGTTCTGGGACTTGAGGGTACGCTAAACCCTAGGCCTTGAAATTGGGGAAGACGCTCCCTTTCTACTTGAAACTGACTTGAGAGGAAACTGATTTGTTTTAGGTATTTTTTGACTAATTAATTAGTCTTAGATAAAGTGAAACGATGTAGTTTAGGTTTAAAATAAGGTTAAAATGACGTAGTTTAAGTACCAAACGCATAAGGGAAAGACCAATACGGCTTTGACTTAAAACTGATGAGGTGACTAAGAAGAAGGGCTTCATGGGTCATTTAAAGTATCACGACCCCTCTAGTGGGTAGTGATGTTACCCTACCCGATACAACTTCACTAAAATGGGCACAACTTCTTACTCCGGGCTCAAAATTAGGCAAACTCGATGGCATTGGAAAGAAGATTCAAATACCTTTATTCCAATAGGTCATGGGATACCTAATTCATTTGTGCTAAGATACATGATCGTTTGAAGTTGACCTTAACTTGAAAATTCATGAGATCATCTACACGGAGTGCTGGAAGGCTCATTCAAGACCCCATGGTCCGTATAGAGGACCGTCCAGGAGACCCATTGCATGGAAGCTATAGATGGTTGAGGGCCTCCCCTAAATAGGTCATCTATCTTCTCACAGACTGTATGGGGGGTCCATCCAAGTGGACTACTTCCCTCGCATCCCTAGATGATTGTTCACGATTCCCAAAATGGGTCAAGGTCTATTTTGGGCTCGTGGACTTGCCTGTTTGTCCTTTTAGACCTTTATCGAAGTCCAAGGTGTTACATTTATGTTTCCTTCAGTTCTATTCGATGACGAATGTTCCCACAAGGGAGATATTGTAGCACCTTAGATTTTGGAAAAGAAAAGAAAAGGGATTCTAGGTTGTAGATTGATTCTAGAATTCTCCATCTATAGACCGTAAAAGCTTCTACGAGCTATAGATGGCCTCTTTAGAAGGAGGGAAAATAAATTTTGAAAAATAATGTTTTTGAAACTCTTTATACGAGTGAATAGGATGGTTCATCGATTGACTAACAAGTCGTAGATGGGTCTTGTAGGTAGGTCCCATACTTAGTGATATTTTAAGAGTTAAGTTGAGTTCTAAAGTAGGGGTCTAGAGACCGTAGAAGGTTCTACATGTTGTATACCCGCCTTGTCAAAAGTTGGGTAGAATTTAGGCTCCAGTACTTGATCTGCGCTTGACCAGTACTGGCCATAGAAAGTTCTATAGTCTGTTGGTCATGCCCATAGATCATTAATGCAGTTAAATTTTAGGGTTTTTGGATTTTTTCCTACATTTATTAAACCTATACTATGTTGTTATGGCATCTAACCCAAGTCCTAGATAAAGCTTTTAAGTCTAAAAACTACCCACTTTGAACCCATTCTCCTATTTTCCCCAAAACCTAACCAAATTCACTACCCAAATTCCCACTCAATCTAAGGAAGAAAAAGAAGAAGCTAGGGTTCAATCGAAATCTCCAATTTACCATTCATTGTGGGCCTTTTGTAGCAATGTATGTGTGTATTCACTCATGGAGTTCATTCTTCCATGGGTCCCAAAATTTTCAATTTCTCAATTTCAATTTCAATTGAACCCTTGAAAATGATGTTTATGATAATAGGGTTCTTTTAACTGAAAGTGTCAGTGTTGTTGTGAAAGTTTTTCTCACATACGAATATGATCATGATTTGTGAACGATATTTCACACATATAGATTCGCATTGGCGAAAGGTTTCTCACTTAGGTTTGAATTGCAATTTAAGGAAATATTCTATGTTTTAACCTTTAAGATTTAGATTTCTATTGATTATTGCCTTTCCTATGTTATATTGATAGTTGACTTTTATCTATTCCTTTCGGATTTAGACTTAGCACTGAAAGGTCTTTGAGGTGGAGGCTCGAATAGGGTAGTCTCTAGTAACACCCTCTAGTCCAAAATTGCGTCCCCGTAAGACTGTCTTAAATGACCTAACTAGTGGATCCACTTTAGCAAAAAATGATATGTACGGATTCTGCCTTGGCAAGTAGATTCCCCTTCTTTTAGTATGAGGGATATACCAGATTTGTGATATAACTCCCATGGTCTTATTTTCGGTTAAAGCTAATATCCCACAAAATGACTATGTTTTCAAAGATTTTCTTATGACTCTTATTTCAATGTATTGTCCATGTTTCATGATTTACATTTCATTGCTTCTTTAAGCTTTAAAATATTCAAATAATGGTCATACCTACATGTTTTAAGTCATTCATGCTACCATGTCTATTTTTTATACATATTTTCCCATAATTAGTACATTCCATGTACTAATGCATATTTGTGCCTGCATTGTCTCATTAATATAAGGTCCGACGTTCCTACTTCTCCACTCGTTGTTGATTGATCATTCTATCGGATTCAAAAGTGGGTGAGTCCTCATGTTTTGAGGATCGAGACACTTTTACTTACTTTATATCTTTCTAGTTTTCGAATGTTGTATGTTGTGTATAGGTTACGTCTCAACTACTTCTTTGATGTCTAGATGGCTAGTTGAGACTTATGTTAGACTTCCACTTTGTCAAAATCGTTTATGGTATAGGATTGTTACTTTTGAAATTTTTACTTATATTATTTACTTCTATGATTTAAGTTAACTATCTTGGGTAGGCCCTTTTGGGGTTCTATACGTCATGTTATGCCTAGGGTATAATTTCGGCTGTGACACTGATAAGGAGAGGATTGGTGAGATACTAACAAAGTTGCAGCACATTGAGGAGATGATGATGCAGGCTACATTGGATAGAACACATCTAGAGACATCCATGGTCGGCACTAGTGGGGTCTCCCCTTCGAAATATACCTTTTCTCCTATATAAGTTTTGGGAACAGATGCCCCACTTGATGCTACCATGCTGCCTCCTGCTCGTATTTTGTCGAGCACTGATGCCTGAGATAATGTCATCCCTTCCAACCGTAGGATCAGAGCACTAAACAGGCACTGCCTGTTACGGGGATCTTTATATCATGCTCCTACCGTACTTACTTTTGATAGCATTGAGAACACTATTGTTTTTATTTTAGTGGGTTGAGGGAACTTGTGCCCATATTCCCCTTTTTATTGTATTTTGTTATTTCTAGTTTCATTTTGAGATGTTTGTAGCATTTTGGTTTTTGTTATGATAGGTGATGATTTGGATTCATTTTTTTCTCTCTCTATCTATTACCCCGTGATTTGGAGTTTTGAAATGATTGTGAATGCTTAAATTTTCATTGTTGATTTTCAAAGATTGATTGTGTTCAATATCGATGACTTGGATAGTACTTATGCTGAGAAATGTGTTTTGTGTTAATGTTGCAAGAAGAAATTAGTGTGGCTTCACTTTCAAATAGTCATTTTTATTTTTGTGTTGACTAGATGTGTATCGATGTGATCCTTTCAATGAACATCGCACACAAGATTATTGATTTTGTAGAGTGTGCTAAATGATTGTGTTTGAAGTGCCATGTGTGGTGAGGTCCTAATTGAAAGCATGCTTGTTGAATCCTAGAATTTCCCTTGTTAGTCTAATTAATGATCTTTGGCACAAATTTTGAGAGAAAACCCAAATGTTCATACCTTTTGTGACAACCTTGTGAGGATGTGCAACCATTTTGGCACAGTTTGAGCCTAAACCATTTGATGTCAACCTTTTTGAAACCTCTTGATCCAAATTGTCCCTAACTTCTCACTTGTAAATCTTTTTCTATGCATTGGTTTGTTCGAATAACCAACTTAGGCCAAAAGCCTAAGTTGGGGTGTGGAAAGGAAGGAGGAAAGAAAACTAAGTGGAGAGTAAAGAAAGAAAGGAAGACTTAACGTAGAAGTTTGTTGCAAAAAGAAGGACCCCTCCCTTATTAAAAAATTAGGAATAAAAATTTTAAAATTGAAACTAAAAAGAAAATTTAATGAAATAAAATAGGTGTCCAATAAATTGAGTGAAAGATAGAGGTTTGACTCTCCAAGTGAAAAGAATGGAAAGAACTTGAAAGACGTAAATATAGGCACAACAATGCTTTGAAAAGGTGAAGTCACTGAGCCAAATTGACCATACCTTTACCCTCAGCCCCATTATAAAACCTAAAAAGACCCTTGAGATCTTGCATAAACTAGATTGTGTGATGATTGGAAAATATGAGCAAACCTATGGGATGAAGCTTCCACGTATTTATTTTTTGGAGAGTGATGTATTGATTCCTTACTTTGTTATTGATATAGTTTGTGAGAGCATGGAATTGCTCTTGATGTAACTGCACTTAAATGCATTTGTCAAAACATGGTTTTGCATTAGAAAGGAAGCACTAAGTGAGTGTGAGCTTGGATTGATACCGGCTAGTCATCATTTGAAGCTTTTTGAGCATGATTGAGTGTTTCATATACTTGATAGTAATCTTGTAGTTGTCACTCCCCGAGTCTATACCCTGGATGTGCCGGCACTTGAAAACCATTTATGGTCCCAAGCGAACACTTGGTCTAGCTTATTACTAAGAAGAAGACTAAACATACATACGGATGCCTTATAAAACAAACATTTAAAATCAATTAAGCATGTCTTATGCAAAAGTTTGAAATAAATCTAAATGATAAATGATAATAATGTTTAAACTTCTGAATATGGCAGACTGAATTGACTCACTGACTTTATCTATCTATAAAGCCTCTACTAACTGGAGATAGGTTCCCGGAAAAGACCTATGGCTTCCTGACTATTTAACTAACAATGATTGAAAAAATAAATAAACTAAACTAACTAAATTAGAGTCCTCTGAAAGTGAGGAGCTCTCACCAATTGCTAGTGGAAAGTGATCTTATTGAACGTCTGCTATCAAGAGTACCTGAAACTGTATCATAAAATGATGCACCGCCAAATGATATTAGTACATGGAATGTATAGTATGTAATAAGAGTGAATGAAATAAATAAATAACTGAACGAAAAAGAAACTAAAAGTAACTTAACTGAAAGTAAAGCATGAACATGAGGTGAAATCATTAAAGCTCTACAATGAGATATGTAATAGTAACAAAATACTAAAATAATATACTTTAATTTTCTTGAGGTGTTTCCCTAAACGACAACTGTCATTATGAGCCTTGTGATGATACAACGTCTAGCCCATGTTGCTAGAGCTATCATATACATTGCCAGAGTATAGGATAACAAAACTTAACTTATGGATCCATATAAAATCTCTCAACCAGGCTATGAAGATTTTCCTAAATCAACAGGACAATGCTATCCATGTGGTAGTGCAATTTAGGGGTTTTGAGTTGTCTTAACTGCTACCCAATTCAATCCTCAATACTACTCTCAAAACATGCAATAAGAACTTATATATCAAGGCTTTCATAAAATTCATAATTAAATATGGTTAATGGGGTGAAATAATCATGATCAACGATTAATAAATATCCAATAAATAATATACTAACATACTCACAACAAAAATTGATTATTGATGATAAGAGAATAAGTAGAACTTGTGAATATAGTAAACATTGGGTTTGAAACCCTACTTGAACCTTGCTAACTGAAATTTATATGTAGGGAGTGAGTAAGAACTCATTCACTCACTATGATAGCCTTACATACCTTGAATCACTCTAATTGAAACTCTCACTTTGAAGAGGAACCCCAAAAGTCTCTTCTTGAACATTAGGATGAGCTCTTGTTTTTGCTAGATATGGGAGAAAGATTTGATGTTAGAATATTTTTAAGAATTCATGATTAGAGATTGATATTGTTTAGAAATAATTCATATACATGAGAGAAACATACTTTTGTGTTGGAGAGAAAGGAGGGGAGATGATTTTGAGAAAAAATAAGTCCTAGATCATTCAAGATGAATTTTATAATGACCCACTAACTTAACTTTATAAATAGAGTGTCTTAAAAAATCTTAAACCACAAAAATTGGCTTGGCACAGTGCACCCGCTATGGGCCGCACGGAGCACATGACCAATTTTCAAAAATAATGAGCTTTCTTGAAAATTGGTTGGGTGCGGTCCGCCCACGCTACAGGCCACACAGAGCACACGGCCACTTCAAAAATAACAAGGCTTATAGAATTTTAGCTTGGCGCAGTGTGCCCACGCTACGGGCCACGTGGAGCGCATGACCAATTTTACGTCTCTCAAGTAAAATACAAATAACTCTTTGATCAAAAGTTGGATTAACAAGCGGATGCTGGCATTTTAAAGAATACTCATAGACCTTTAATTTGATAGATCATGGGTAACCTAACTCTTACTATTCCAAGATATATGGTCATTTGAAGTTGAACCTTGTATGAACTCATGTGAAAACAAAGCCGGTAGAAATGCTTTAAACTTGGCTTGGTGTTTTAGGTACTTTATGATCCTAAACCACATATGATACACTTAATATACTTATTAAAGGACCTTAACATATATGTAAATCTTAGAAATCATTGAGTTTAAGCCTATACACATATAGAGGAGGGTTTTAATCTTTGCTTAGAAGTTGGGGGGCATTACATTAGCTTTCATTGAGAACTATTGTAGACACCCATGTTGAACTAATTGTGTTCTTGATTTACTTTAGGATAAGTAAAATATTAAGTTGGGGTGTTTATGAGTGGTAGATTTCCACTCATTTGAGGACTTTTTTGTTCAAAAATTAGTGTCCTCAATGCCTAATTATGTCCTACGTAGATGATATTTTGATGTTTTATGGCTATGAAGGTTAATGGACAAGGCAAGGATGAATACATGAAAAAAGGCCAAAAACATGGAAATGAGTATAAACTCCTAACTGGTAGTCGCCTAACCGAAAGGGTGGATCGCCTAAATGGCCTGACCTCACCCAAAGTGAAAGTGCTCACAATTAAACATATTTGAGGTAGGTCTTTGGACTAAAAGATGAAACGGCGACTCTAAAAGCTGAAGGGCCGGACTAGAAGTCCATCGCTGAAGGTGATAAATATCTGAGTTAATGTGAAGGCTTAAAAGGTGCACAAGGTGGTAATTGGCAATCCACCAAATGTGAAAGGCTAACTTGATCAGGTCCGCTAATTGAGGTTTAAAGACTTGAAGCCTCAAGCAAACAAAGGGTGAGTTGAGGAACAAACAACGATCCGTCAAACATGTTTGGTGGGCCTAACTAATGTCACCGAGTTGGTCACACATTGAATTTGGGCCAAATTTTAGAAAACTATAAATAGTCCAAAAGAGAGAGTAAATAGATCACTCTTTGAATATCATTTTTCAATATTAACTTTGAGAATTAGTTTTGAGTAATTTTTTCTTTCACCTATTGAGAAATACTCTTAGTTTTGGGATTTATGAACAACCTTGTAATTGACAATTGAAGGTTCAAACTGAAGTGAGTCTTGAAGATTATTGCGTAATTTCAATTCATCAATGGCTGAAATCATAACAAGTATACTCTAGTTTCCTTTTATGATGCTTGGCTAACACCCCAAATATAGGGGTGTGATTATGGGGTTGAGTGTTGATTTATTGTAGTGAGTTTTGTGTCTTGCTCTATTTTATTGTTGTCGATTAATGGATTTAAGCTAATTAGCATGGAATTAATTCATAGGTTAAACTTCTAAACTTAATCATAACCTAGACCTTTGATTGATGCTCAAAAGAGATTAATTCAAGTGGGTAATTATTTTAATGTCTACAATTTAGATTTGTTTACTATAGTTTGCTTGAAAGAGCAATTGTGGTTCAATTCTAGTTTCCAAATCTTCCCTAAAGAGTGATTCTAGTAAGGTATTGAGTTTGTTTGTGATTCACATAAATGAGACCGAAAGGATATTCTATGATTTAATGATATGTGATCAAAAGAAGATTAGTGTTATTTAAGATTACCTAGCCTATCCATGATTGTTTAGAGATAATGAGCAAGCACAAGTACCGCTACTTGACATCTATACCAATCTCCACACCCCTAAATCATCTTTTACTTGTTTGAAATCCAAATTTTAGTTTAATTGTGTTACATAATACCGAAACCCTTTTTATAAATTTAGTGGAATCATCCACCTATCTCTTTTAAATGCTACGAATGATTTGGTTTATACTCTTAGTTTCCTAATTGAATTCCTTGCATTATATCACTCTCTATGGGATTCGACCTTGACTCTTGTTGGATAGTTTTATCTCTAACGACCACTTATTCTCTTACTTGTTTTGAGGGTAACTTGAGTGTAATCAAACTCGAGATAATGAAAGGTGATATTTGATGTTAAAGTCAAAAGTGGACAAGTGTATATTAGTGTTAAGGTAAAGTAAGGAAATAAGATTTGGAAAATGACATAAAAATAAGTGAGGTGCTTACTCAACTAAATTAAGCTAATATGTAACAAGTAGGTTGCATCACATACTTAAAGTATATGGATAAAGTTAAAATGACCAAGTAGACGCATCACCTACTTTGACTAATGGGCCAAATGGAGACCTACATTACGTTATCAATTGAGGGCCCTATTAAGTGGACAAAAAGAAAAAAAAAGAATGACAGTGCAAGACTCAATTTTTCCAAACCCACGAGAAATAACTAAAATGGTCAAGTAGATGCATCACCTATTCAAATGTGTTGCCTAAATTAAATACCAATGGTGGCTACAAATGAACTACAGGAGAGGTGGCAAAAAGAAAACCTATGAAGGCCAAAAATCTTTTACAAATATCGCATTTCCTCTCATGCAAATTTGAAGTCTCTCAAGCTCACGTAGATATCTCTCTCAAGAGAAAGTCATTCAAATATTTCCTCTAGGATTCTCAGTGTTTTTCAACTTGTTTCTTTCAAGGCAGTCACAAGATCACCTTCTCTCCTCCATGGATTCAACTATATTAGAGAGTTCTTCAAGGGGAGTGAAATAGATAAAGCTATAGGTGTTGGCAGCCAAGGTAATGTTACTCTTTTCCAATGATTAAGGCAACAATTTCATACTATAAGCTCAGATTCTTTCCCTCATTTTTCATGTGATGTTTATGCTGATTTTTCTCTCCTATTTTGTGATATAGAGAAGGTTACAAAATCAAAAAATTGAAGAAGACTAACAAACTTCTAATTATTAGGTCATTTGAGAATTCTAGATGATAGTGATTGAAAACCTTAAATGCAAGTCTTTTAGTTATGTTGGGATATTGAGGATTGTATTATTGTATCAATTTGTGACGAAGTACTGGAGGTAGTTGATGTACTTAGAAAATGATTGAGTAAAGCTGTTACGGGGCAGATTTGTTGACTGTGGCGATACACCATTAAAGTTTGTTAAGCTCACTGCATGTCCCGTGTTGGGTGTTGTTATATATGAAGTCTGGAGAGTGACGATAAAACTCATGGGAAGTTCGTTTCATGTAAATAACTACAGTATATAAAATGCATAAAATAACACTTTTAATTAAGAGGATTATAGGCTTGTTGCTCGACTACTATTTTGATGAGTTGAAATATCTCAAGTTGATTTGTTAGCTTTCAATGCTAGCCTTATTACTTGACATTGTTGTGGATGAATATTATCATATTAAAAGACATGTTGGCAGTTCATAATCTATATGAATTGATAATTGAGGTATGTCAGGCTATTTGATTTCATATTCTTTGACATGAAGTCTTATAATTGTGCTACTATCAACAAAGTGAGCTTCCGAAGTGCTCTTCCTTATAAAAGACATAGTGACAACATACGATTACCAATGTAGCTAATGATATTTTCTCTCTCATTAGAGTGTCGAATTACTTTAATAGGTTTTCATTACTTTATATTTGTGTGTTTATTCTCCTAAGTGGTAGCATGCAAAATTTATTCTCAACAACAAGTTTTATGACTTCTCCTTTAAGTCAAATGAGGTTCATCAAGTCATATAAGTTCCTAAGTATCGCATTGATGTTATATTTGGTTTTTATATCATCTTTACTGACTCAAGTATATTTTTCACATATCTAAACTACTAGTATATAGTTTCAAAGCTCAATAATGTCATAATCACCAAAAATAACAATCTCAAAGATTTTTAAAAAAATACGTAAAGCAAATTTGTATAACCATAGGTGGCAGCTCAGGGGAAAAAATCTGGAATGGTCCAGTTCCAATCAATGTACATAAGGGTGGCATTCCGTGGAATAAGCTTAGCATGGATTGATCTCAATTTGTATATTTATAAGGAAAAAAGGTTAGGGGTTGAAATACCTTGCATGGATCATCCTCTTCTACCACAGATTAGTTGGTCATTCATATCACATAACTAAAAAGGTATACAAAGAAAAGAAGAGTAGAGTAAAGAAGCAGATGTAATATATATGATCCCACAAGTGTAATTAAAGGTGGTCTTCCATCCTTATCTATGAATTTATACATTGATACGTGATTTCATTTGAGCTCTTATATTACATATGGTTACTTTATGCCTTATATATTCAGTACATTCTTTCGTACTAATGTCCCCAATTGGGAACATTGTGTTTCATGTCATAGGTACATGTATTCCAATTAGTAGATCTCTCCAATAGAGTCACAAGATACTCATGTGCTTTTGGTGAGCTCCAAGTTGATATCGGGTTTTGCTGAGACTTTAACATATATTTTAAAATTGTATTATAGTTACGGGTATGGAAGGCTTCTCTCCCGATCTAAATAGGTTGTCTATCTTTTAGAGGCTTTGTGTCACGCCCCAAGACTACCTTCTATACATGACACGGTGCTTAGATCCATGATAACGCTCAAATTTCCTCTTGAAATCCAATTAAAAGAGATAGTGGTCGTAGTCAATAAAAACTCAACAAAGAGTCGGAGTTGAATCCCATAGTGAACGGTATATCATAGAGAATTCCTATCAAGAAATTTGGATTGTAAAATTGCTCATTTGTAATAGTAAGAACAAGTGGGTAAATAATTCCACCAATTTAATAAAAAGCTTTGGTTATCAATTATCACAATTAAACTAGAATTTTGGAGAATATAGGAGTTAACAAGCAATCTAGGGGTGCGAGAATTGGAAGTCGATGTCACAAAGAAGTAATTGTGATGCTCTATAGTTATAAAAATTCATGAATAGTATAGGTCATCTCCAATGAAGAAAATCATCTTTTGATCTCAAAGAATCTATGCATAGAATCTCTTTTCGGTCTTATCTAAATGACAATCTTACAGAAATAGGGCAAATAGATCTGATCCATAACCTCTATTTTTAATCAAGTTACAAACATCAAACCTGAATTGCTAGTAATGGACTAATTACCCAGTCAAATCAATCTCTTTCAAGCATCAACCGGAGATCAGAAGTAAGAATGAAGTTTGCAACCTTAACTCATAAATTAAATCCATGCCAATTAGCCAAAATTCATATATGAACAATAGCAAAACAGGGCATAACACAATACCCACTACATTAAATCAACACCCAACCCCATGATGGCACCCCCTATATCTTGCAGTTTTAGTCACCCATTACAAAAAGCACCTTCCATGAAAGCAACCATGAGTAACTTGAAATTGAGCAATTACAAGTAAACCCACTTTGGATTCAACTTCAATTTATCAAATTCAAGAGCAAAGTTGAAAAACCCCAAAAGCTAGAAAGTGTTCTTCACAAGGTCAAGTGTTCTATCTCAAAATTCAAAAATTTCTCACTCTCTCAAAAATTTAGAACTCTCTAATTTCTATCTCCTTTGGGCTATTTACAATTTCCCAAAATTTAGCCCAAAACCCGATGTACATCTTATTCAGTGACATTAGTCGTTGAGCACATTCAGTGAATCACCTCTTGTGCTTCAGCTCACCTTTTCATGATCTAGGCTTCAGGTATTTGAACCTCAGTCGGTGAACTTGTTCAATTCAGCCTTTTACATTCAACAAACCACAGAGTACCACCTTAGTTCACCTTTCGAGCATTTAATTTTTCTCCTTGCACTATCATTTTCGGTGACGATTGGCAATGTTGCCTTTCTCATTCCAGTATCACCTTCTCTATTGAAGTTCACCAACCTGTTTTGATAAGTGCTATGCACTGTCATTTTGGGTGAGGTTAGGCTCACAAGGTGATTTGCCTTTCTCATTTGGCGACCAACAATGTGTAGTTTGCACTTTTTTTTGTATTTTTGGTCATTCTTTCAAACATCAATCATTGACTTGTCCATTTGCTTTCATAGATGCAAATCATCAATATTTCATCAGAATAGGACAAAACTAGACATTCAGGACACTAATTATTAAGCTAAATAGACCTCAAATGAGTTCAAAAATACCACTTATAAATACCCTCATCTTAAACGTTTGTTTGTCCTCAAGTAAATCAAGAACACAATTAGCTCAATAAGGGTATCTACAACATTACTCAATGAGATCTAACATGCAAGTTTCATAAAAAGACTACTATCAAGAGCATGCTACACTCAATCATGATTAGAAAGTTTCAAATGATGACTAGTTGGTCTCAACACAAGCTCAGCTCACTTTAGCTTCTTTTATACTACAAGAACATGTTTCAAAAATGCATTCAAGTGCACTCACATAGAGAATGATTTCATTCTATTAAAAAGAAAATTAATCAAAGAAATAAGGAATCAATGCAACTCTCACTCTCTCAAAAGAGAAACACATGCAAGCTTTGTCCAATAGGTTTGTCCATATTTTCCAATCATCACACAACCTAGTTTATGAAAGATCTCAAGGGTCTTTTAGGCTTGTAATGGGCTGAGTGTTAAGGTATGGTTGATTTGTCTTGGTGACTTTACCCTTTCAAAGAATTGTTGCAATAATCTTCACCTCTTCTCAAGTTCTTGTCATTCCTTTTCATTTGAGAACTCAAACTTTGACTTTTCACTCAATTTATTTGGAATCCCCTTTATTGCATCACTTCTCTTTTTCATTGTCAGTTTTCAAAGAATTTTCATCCCAACGCCTCTTTATTTTTATAAGTAGGGGGTCCTTCTTTTTGTAACAAACATCAAAGTTGAGTCTTATTTCATCTTTCTATGCCTTTCACTTGTCTTTCATTCCTCCTTCTTTTCCACAGCTCCAACTTAAGCTTTTGTCCTAAGTTGGCTATTCAAACATAACAAGGCTTCAAAAAGAATTTTTATGTGAGGAGGTAGGGGAAATTTGGTTCACAAGGCTATTTTTTAGTTTTGCCAACAAATGGGTTAGGCTCAAATAGTGCCAAAATGGATGCACACCCTCACAAAGTAGTCACAAAAGATTATGGATATTTGGGTTCCCTCTTTGAATTGTTGCCCAAGACCACGCCTCACATTCACCAAGATTTAAACAATTGTACTAAAGAGGAAAATTCTAGGACTCCACGCACATACTTTCAAGTAAGACCTCACCACACATGGCACTATGAAATACACTCATTTAGCACATACCAAAAAGATCAAAAGTGTATGTGCGATATTCATTACAAGACTCAGATCAAAACACATCTAGTCAATAAAAGACTCAAAGATATCACTCAAAAGTGCAACCACATCGATTTCATTCTTCCAGCACCAACACTCTACATCATGCTTATTATGAGTACTATTCAAGACATCGATATTGAGCAAAATTGATCCTCAATTCATTATCAATGAAAACTTCAAGCATTTCATGAGTTTCAAAATTCTTGAGGGGTCGCAAGATCAAGAGAGAACAAAATAGATAAAACAGATGCATTCAACCAAAATAAGCACTATAATCTAAACAAAAGTAAACTAGTACAACTATTCAAAACTAAAAGTAACAAAATACAAGCAAAAAGGAAACTATTTTCTCAGTGGCCCTCACCCCACAAAATATAAACAAGCAATGTCCTCAATGCAATGATAATAAAAGTATGGGTGGCTGAGATAGAAGGGTCCCCCTAAAAGGTGATGCCTGTAGAGCCTTTTAATTTGGAGTCTCCGAAAGAGAAGCATCATCCGGGACATCAATGCCTGACAATAGGATCGCCAAAAGTAGTAGTAAAGACTCAGTTAGGCCATCAATGTCCGTCTCAACACTCAGAGTGAAGGCGAAGTTTGAAGAGACTCAACTTGTACCAACTGTTGAAGTCTCCCGAAGGGATCTCTCCAGGGTCGCTTGAAAAATGACCTCCTCAGTCGCATGGATCTCTATCAGAGTTTGTGAAATCCCATGCTCCCCGCTCCTCAACTCCTACTCGCCTATCTCCAAGGCCAACTCATCATCGACTCTCTCAACATCCTTATCAGCCTCAATCTCAACACTCGCAACTATCTCAGGTTACACACTAGGAATATGATCACTACAATGCATCTATGGTGGCATGGAAATAGGTACATCCGGTAAGGGAACCTCATCCCATAGCATCAAAAAATTGGTGGACTGCAACTAAGTCACCTTCGCTCGTAAGGTAAAAAGCTCCTCTCTCATGGTGTCTAATGCACCAGAACTGCTCCCGACCTTCTCCTGGGCCTGAAGTCTTGTAGTGAGATCGTCCAACCTCACACCATGGCCCTCAATCAGCCCCTCACACCTACTCATCCTATATCTCAATGGAGACAAGGTTTTCTCTATTGCCCTATCAATGATTCTGGACATGTCCGTCTCAGCCCATGCGACTCTAACATCTATCGATCAGGCAAGGCTTTCCATCTGATAAATAATGGCATGGGTCAAGGGGGACGACTGATAGAAGTGGGGATAGGCCTCGCATGAGCAGCAGATACAGTAGGAGGAGAAGATATAGTGGAAAATGAAGGCACTGTGAAAGAGGAGGATATACCTGCCTGCTCCATAGAAGGAGAAAATGTGACCTCAGCTACTAAGGTAGTAGGATCAACTATGGTCGCGTGTCTAGTGGTGATAGCTTCCTCGGAGCCACATCATCCCATAAGCACTCAGACTCAATCTTCCTGATATCGCTAGAAGAGGCTAAGCACATCCTCCCATTTGTAGTTGCCCTAAAAGGGAATCATGCCCTCTCGCACAACTGTGTAATAAGGATTGGGAATGGGAGAGAGGTTTTCTCTTTCTTAGACCTCATCAGTATCTCCTCTGCAACAAGGGCTTCCACATAAATATGATCCTGGTCAATGATTTGTGCCCACCAAGACATCCCTGGGATGGAGAAGGATCGACACATTTTTCTAGGGCATGACATTACAATTGATGAAGCCAAACCAGTATAACACTACCACATTTAAATTGTTCTTCTCAATTCGGGCACCATCAGCCTTCCAGGAAGGAGAGGAATCCAAAATCAGTGGAGCCAACCACCTTTTTAAAGAGTCCAATTCAAGTCACATCCGAAGTGAATAGATGTCCGACTGAAATGTCGGTACCTCTACTGCAGTATTAATAGATGCAGCATGGCATTGTACTTTCTCGATATGCACTTCCACTTCTTCAAGAGGCTTCAAAATTGTACCCTTCCGCTTCTTTGGCAGGGCCTGAACATAAGTTGTGTAGAACTCTTGCACCCAAGAAGGAATAAGGGTTTCTTGGCTTTGTGAACCCCTGAAACTTGTGGAATTGAATGGTGTCCTAGCTGGGTACTGGCTCATAATGCAATCTGTGGAGAGCCGTCTTTTCTCAAGAATAGTCTTCTCTCCAACAGCTTTGAGCCTATTAAAGGTTCTTGGAGCGATAACTGAGAGAACTGTATAAGTTAGTGCTTCTATGGAGGAGGGTTGCACCAGTTTGGACCTAATCTCTATCATTTTCCTCACTACCCCCATTTTGGGTTGCACCATCTCTTGGGTAGTTACTCGTGGAGTGGTAGGCTGCTGACGATGAGGAGCCTCAGATGGCTCATTGTAGAAATACCCCTATGTGTCTTCAGAGAAGGAGAATGATCTCTGTCTGACTCTGTATCAGATGTTATCACTTGCTTTCCTTTTGTTCGTGCCATAATATTCAAAGAATACATTCAAACATAGAATTTGTGAAGGTTAGTTGAAAGCAAACTCATTCGAAACTTAGTTTAAAAACTATCATACGGCTCACCTAATGGGTAGGAAGATCACCAAATGGGATCAGCGAGCTTCGATAAACTTGTCGAATCATATAATAGCAAAGTCTCAATGAATCAAGCATGAAAGGCAGAGTCAATTCCAACTCGGTGATTCACCAAGTTGGATTCAATGGGCTAAGACAAGTTTGCCGTAAATGAAAGTGCAAATTGAAAAGAAACAAGCATCAAAGGCGATGTCCACTCCCACTCAACGATTCACCCAGTGGGTTCGGTGGACCAAGACAAGTCCGTCAAATAGGACAATACCCAAGGTCACATATATGCTAAAGAAGGCGAACTAGGGCTTATTCAGTGATTCGCCTAACTTTCTTAGCGAGCTAAGACAAACCCACTCCAATGCTTAATTTTTATATCTAAACCCAACATACACAACAAACATGTGTTCCCCAACAACATTATGACCCACCTATATGCTTATCCACCCATGGGTACTCATACTTCCCTCAGATACTTCTATTGCTCCAATTGACGATTTACCCTTAAGAAAGTAGTCACCATGTCTATCATTGGGTAAAATCATGCAATTTGGTTCAACACTGGGTTAATCAAACTTCACCCACGTCAAATTAGGTTTTGACCCAACATTTATATCATCTCAATTTCACAAACTAACCAACACAATCAAGATTATCATTCTACAGGCACACACATGCAAACAACTCACAAGTATAGTTCAATATGCAGAATAGAAAGCTACTCAACAAATTCTAACAATCAATATCAACTAATGGCTTCAAGCCCACACCCATATTGCAATTTAAAGCTCAAAATTCTCAAATAAAAATCAAAACCAAACTCAGTAGGAAACACAAGTCAATAATAACAAAGAAATGGGATTGGGTTGATAGTGAAAGCAAACAATCACACTCCTCAAACTTCTAAAGCACATACTCACGACTCACAAACACTCAAGTGATACAACCCGTTTGATGGTCATGACTATCATCGCTAAACATATTCGTCGAATCGCCAATTGGAGCTCAAGCTCACCGATCCTACCTAAACAAAACACCAAACCTAAAGGATTAGTCGGTGGACCCGATAGAGTATGTATAGTTCATTTAAGTGGATCAGCTTTTAGAGCTTTGATCACCAAAATTGACAGTACCTTTTTCCACATTTTCAATTTCATAAGGCGGACAAGAATAAGTCTGCACAACACCTTCGTTTTATCGCCATTTAGGTCGTGGCATTTCCTAATGTTCCCTTTTTTAACCTTTCAACTTCTTCTCAACCTGCACTCACTACGCATGTTACTGAAAGCAATAAAAAAAGGTTAAGACTTGGGTTGCCTCCCAAGAAGCGCCTTATTTAGCGTCGTGGCACGACATAGTTCTCAACTTCTCCATATTAATTCTTGGGATTTAGGATGGTGTTACTAGACAACGTTCCCTTTTACCTTGGATTGAGATGAGTGGAGATTTGACACTATTAGGTCTCCAACTGCTTGATAGACACCGAATGAGAATCCACCGTTTGGGATAAAGTGGAGAAGTCATTTTTCAATTCCTTCAACACTTTGTCGGACTCTTCAACTTTGTTGAAGATCCTTGTAAGAATTTCCACAGTTCGGTTTCCTTCTGGCCAAACTGTGTCTTTTGGTCTTAGATGATCATGGGGAGGCATATATCTATCTTTTTTAGCCTCTTTATCTCTCTAATTTTCAGCTCGCCAATCTTTCCAATCACTATCTCTATCCTTGTTCCAATCTTGGTTCGCACCTTATCGTTGATAATTGGTGTGAGGACCCCCCCCCCCCAATTTGGTTTCTCAAATGCACTTATTGTATAGTGCCTGACACTTGGCATCATCCGGGCACTGCCCACTATTGGTTCTAATAGTCCACCTCTCATGTCATGTTTAGACAACAAATCGAGTTGGGTCATCATTTTGGCTATGTTTTCATCTCGTTCATTGTCCTTCTCGATTTGCTTTGCTCAAACTCAATTGTAGAGTAGATACTTGGTCTTCTCTGGTCATGTTGTCTAGAAACAAAGTAGCCGCATCATACGGTTGTCTTATTAATCCACCTTGGACCAACTGATCAGTCACACCTTTATTGACTGAATCAAGGTTGCAATAAAAGTATTGCAGCAGCAAATTGTCCGGAACACCATGTGTCATACATTGTGAAAGAAGTTTCTTGAACCTCAACCAAGTCTCATGTATAGGTTCACCTCCAATACGTTTGAATGTCTATTAATTTTCCCATCGATAATTTCTTCATTTTTAGTAGTGAGGGGCGTTGACTAAATCAAAATGACAGAGTTTATCAATTGAAGTCCTCCAAGTGTAGATGAGATGCATGAGCTACATTTAACAAGATTTTTTTTAAGTAATTCAAGATTAGAATTACTACATCAGACAAGTATAACTGTCAATATGAGTTGGCTCACCCAATTTGGATTAATCCATATAAACTTTGAAATTTGACAGTCTAGGCCGGGCTATTCCATTTTTTTGTGGGTCAGAAAACGGTTAGCCCAAGCCACAAGTACATTGGACTATTGGCTATGCCGGGTCAACCCACCTTTTTTTTAAAGCATATTTTTTAGGGAAAATTGTATGAAATAGCAAACTATTAATTCAAATTAAATGTTATAGCCATAGTTTCTTTAATTTGTAATTCGCAGCAAACATTCCATTTTTTGTCATCTTATTCGGTATACAATTAGCCATTTTATACATTTCGGTATAAAATGTGTTTGTGTTTGTATAAAGCGAGAGAAAAGTGTATATATAAATACAAATACAAATACATATATTTTCGTCCTATACATTTATATTTATACAAATACATATCTTATTATACAAATTACAATGTATAAATGAATTTATACAAAACTAAACATTTTTTATAAAATTGGATGTATCTAGCGAATTATACAAATCAAAAGCTCCATAGCAAACATAAAATTTGCTATGGAGCGCAATTATGCAAACTATAGTTATAACATACAAATATGATTTTTATGTTTGCTATATGTGAAAGTTGCTCTTTTTTTTTATAATTTTTTGAATCAAATTATAATTTAAAAATATTATCATAAATATCGATAAGACAATATTACATGGTGTTAGTATTACTATCTATTAGTCAAATCCACAAATAAAATTATTTTTATGATATTTATTAAGTTTGATTTCTAGTAAAAGTATAAATAGCTAAAAAGAAATATTAACTTAATTTTTTTTCAATGATTATAATAAAACACAAAATATATGACAATATTTCATAGGCTAGAGCCTACATAAAGATTTCCTAGAAATTTTAAGGAATTTTTATTTTATAAACATAATTTGTATTTGAATATTAATATTAATATTTAAAACTTTAAATAGATTTTGAGTTTGAACTCTTGTGTATTTTTGATACTCTATTTTATTTTTATTTTTTTAATTAAATTTTATTTGGCCCACGAGTTGGTCCAATCCATATTTCTCAAGCTTCACAAATCAACAGACTTATTCAAACCGAGCCAAAAAATACTCTTTTCTTAAATGAGCTTCAAAAACCTTAGCCCAGCCCTATTAGATTACGAGTTAGACCAAACCGACCCAACGATTCTAGCCCATATTGATGGCGCTACAGGCAAGTGAGAAGGATGGATAGTTGTTGACTGTGGTTTGTGACGATGTTTTCTTGCGTAGTTATTTCAATCTCGATTGTTGATAACTTGATATAGTACTCCCAATTCACGCATCAATATAAATTATGTTTTGAAATCTACAAAACTTTATTTATTTAAATGGTGGAAATGTAAATTGATTTGTATTCCTTATATCATATTGCGTTATTCATGCTTTTTTCAACACTTGATTATAGAAGGTGAATTCGTCATTATTGTGTCGCGTAATAAATACGCTGAGTTAAACTATTGTGAAACCGATGGAACCAACCGAATGTAGAGTCGCACCAAATTCCAATGACAACTCTAGGTCAACAACAATGGTGCATCTCCGCCGCCATAGTGAAGCCTACGAGAGCAAACAAAAAATAAAGGGGGTGTGTATTGCAGATGACCAGTATACAGGGACTTCTGAAAAGTAAAAACCTTTTTGAGCATCTGATAATCAATTAGAGATGGAAGATAGAAATCTGAGTTCCTGCACAATGTATAATTATCCATCCAAATCATGGTTCTAACTTGCTCACCAACCGGTAAAACTACCCTGAGTCTCATTCATTTGCAGCAAAATAATTTATAAAAATGAAGGATTACTACTTTAGAGCGTCCAAAATTGCTAAATGACAATCTGAAAAGCTAGCCTTGAATACCTCAAACTATCTAATCTTTCTAATTGTAAGTACAAAAGAAAAGAAAAAATCTCTTACAGCCCAAACGAAAAAAGGAAGACTTTCAGGCTCCGATGATTCCTGGCAGGGGCACCTACCATCAGTTGACTGAATAACCCCACGAAGATACTTGATACTCTTCTTGACCTCATAGCCAGTGACCAGGTAAATAAGGACATTGAACTCTCTCCTTCCAAAGAAAATCAGTCACATTTGATGTTTCTATAAATCCTCCTCACAAATAGATTAGAGCCCAAAAATCCAACAGCTCCTGAGCATAGATGACATTATGATGTAGTTGATTAGAAAAGCATAAAACAAAATAAAAGGCCGCAGTAGTTCCTCACAAGCAACATAAAGAAAGAAACTTATTAACAGATGTATCCTTGTCCAGAGCAATGAGACAGATATAACAGTTGACGTAAATTCCTAAAAATGAAAAGCAGATCCTAGTCAAACTCAATATCGCATGAATGGTCTTTAAAACTGGAGCTGATATACTCACCGCAGAGAATCCCTAAGCCAAGACAAAACATCAGTGTGTAGCCAATGTAGAAGCTGGTCTGGAAGAACCCTGACATCTTAGTCTTCACATAATAATAATATACTGAGTACAGGTATACATAGACAGCGGTAGAGGAAGCTGAGGAAAACGAAGTCCACTGCCAATGATAATTTTCAGCATTTAGTAGAAAATATGTTCCCACAATAGTCACGCAGACGGTAACAATAATGAGGATCAGAAACACCAGAAGCATAAATCCATACACATAGTATACCTGCAAAAGAACACAATATAAGAGATTAGCAATGACTTCAAATTTTGCAAAAGCCCAGCAGCTTCACAGAAAAATTGCATAACACCACTACCTAATAAAAGGCTTTATTACTTCATATATTCTTCTTCAATTTAAAAAGTTGACAACTGCAAATTACAACATATCATGCTATAAAAGGAGTAGGTTGAAATCGCTTAGCTTGTCTGTCCTCTTCCCATACTAACCAAGGATGAAAAAAGGATGATACTCTCCCCCTTTTCTTTGCCCTCCATACTCGGGGAGGGAAGGAATGTAATGAAATAGGAGCATCTGATGAAGAGTTAGACAAACAAAATGTGCAAAAGTACAAAAAAAAAAAAAAAAAAAAAAAACAATTCTGTAGGTACAATAAATAAACTGAATACACCTAAAGGAATGTATTATCTGCCTGTCCAGAAGCAATGAACTTGTCATCATCCGATTTAATCTTATCCGGTTATTCTCCAGGACATTTTAATAAAGGGACAATTTTACCCCTCTACTTTAATATAATGGTCACATCTATCCTCCATTATACTATGTGGCTAAAATTACCCCCACCATTAAGAAGGTTCTCAATATTTAACGGATTCCCCTTTCAATTACCCAATTACTCCTTATCGGTGGGGTGGCAGATGAAAAACTACGAACTAGCTGAAACGAACAAGCAAACAGTCTGATCAAAGGGAGGAGGACCCCTCATTGTATTTCAAATCCATGAATCGTTTCACATTCATATTCATTAGAAACAATTCCTAATCAATTGAAGGATTGTATTCAAGTTCTTTGTATCTATTTCTGTCAACTCTTCCCCTTCAGTTTGTTATACCAAGTCACTCAGTGTTTACAAACCTCACAGAAGGTTAGACTTTACCTTGTAATTCCAGAAGGAGGTGAAGACAAAATACATTTCAATAAATATGCTTCCAAATGGCAGCAATCCTCCCATCAAGGAAACTACAGATGGTGTCAGATACCACTTCTTCTCGGGAATAGGCCGAGGTATGGTCTTGACACGGCATGGATTGTTTGGAGCGCCACTCCAGTTTCTCCCAAAAACAGTACCAAGAAGAGCCAGGGGGAAGGAAATGAAGGCCCAGATGACAAAGACAACTACCATTGTACCAAAGGGAATGGCTGCTAGAGACCCATAAAATATTGCAATTGTGTTCAGAATAAAGCCAATCCCAAAGCACAAAAATGGGAAAAGTGACGCTGTAAGAATCATTGATTTGATCCAGCTTTTCCCTGCAACCAGGAACCAAACACCATGACACTTTTATGTAGACATTCAGACAGAGTAACATGCTTAAGCAATTATATACATAGTAAACCAAATGAAATACTTTATATACTCTCTCTGTGTATATCCATATATACACACAGAGTAAACCTGATAATACAAGGGAATAAAAGCTATGCACCTAGATAATGCTGGTACCAGAAATGTCTACAGTATACACTAACAAACATGAAGGCAAAATATTCTGTTCATCTGTACTTTCTTAGTCAGATGAACCAAAAATGGCAAGCCATAAAGAAGACGTCTGGCAAAAGTAGTGGCTTGTATGCATAGATATAGCTAAGTAGGAGCACATACCACCATTCCGTGAGTACATTGCACCACTAACATAGCCCGAAATGAATGATGTCAAAGCATAGCACACTATGAAAGTTGTGACAATAGCTCCTCTCCTGCAAAAAAATAATATGCACATGACATTTAAGCTTTCCTCCCCTTCCCCCACCCAAAAAAAAGAAAAACAATGCAGTTTAAGCTGATAATTCTGTCAACATAGTATATACATGGAGTTAGTTAAAATAAATGGTACTAGAAAAGCATAACAACAGTCTTGGAGGTGAAGTGGGTGTCCTCCCAACCACATACTTGGCTATGTCTTTGGGGGTAAAATCCAAGTCTATAGAAATCTGGAATGGGGTGATTGAGAAGTGTGAGAAGAGGATAGCAAGGTGGCAGTCTCAGTAGCTTTCACTAGGGATAAGACTGACTCTGATTAATTATGTGCTTGATGCACTTCCAACATGTATGATGTCATTATTTCCTGTCCCAACAGGAATCATCAATAGGTTGGATAGTGTTAGACCCCTAGTCTAACTGAGCAACGTCGGACTGGCATGGCAAGGATTTGGGCATTGGCCTTGGCATGTGTGTGGGTTAAATAGTGCAGTTGTGCGGCGAAGTCTTGGTGAGCAGCAAAGTGTTCAAGATGCTCGAGTGTTGGCAAGGCAGCTAGGACGTGCAAAGGCAAACACAGGCGTATGGTGGCGCCACCTTTGGGGCCTATGTGTGAGCAGTGGCATCGGCAAGGAAAGGCAGTGTGTTGGCTTGACAAGCCAAGGATATGGGACTTGACGATGGCAAGACAAAGTTGATTCAAGTGTTGGCACGAGTTGGCAGAATTGAAGGAATAAAACTAAGTGTTGGAAGCAGGCTGAAATATTCTAAAGTGTTGGGCAGATGCAATTTCGGCTAAGGCAAATAGATAGCATGTGCTAGGCACATGGGTTGATGTATTTGAATTCGGAAATGTATACATGCTGTTAGAATTTTAAAAAATAATGTCAAGTGCTCCGGCATACCCAACATATAATGTCCCCACAATTGCCAACAGAATGACAAGGAGAACAAGCAGTGCAAGTTGTGCCCCAGTACCAACAAGAGCTGAAATTAGTGCTAGATAATGAGGAGGCCGAAACGCATCCCCATGAACAAGTTTCCAACCAGACTCTTCACTAACATCTCTTTCCTGAGACAATAACATTAACGTTTTAGGACAGAAAGCCTATTCAAGCCTTAGTTAAACACAAGGTTCTTCAGCATCAAGTCTTTACCAGGGTTTCGAGATCATCATCTTCCCGAGCATACTTGGCATAATCATTCCTCAGTGTCCGCATCAAAATCATAGACACCAAACCAGTAAGGAAGATGACCATCATGAAGGAATTAAATATGGAGAACCAATGGATCTGCAGAGTGAATATTACAATTATAACCAATACGAAACTCAAGCACAATAATGAATTTTTCTATGCCACATTGAACACGTGAGGATTTTACAACTTTACATTGATCTAGATCTAGTGATACAAAACAAAAAAGGTATAGTAAGTTTGCTTAAAGAAATAATGCCTCAAACTAAAACCCACCTGATGCTCAAAAAATGGGTAGTCCAAGTATACATCAAAACGATGAGCAAAACTGATATTGGTAGGTTCCCATTTGACAGAATATGTCGTGTCCAAGGTTCTCCCAGCTTCCAAAGGCTTTGGGCTCTCCTGAGAGAGATTAACATGAATGGTCTGCAAGAAAGAAACCAGGCACATCAGTATGCAGACAGGCCACATAGGTGAAATAAACAAAGACACTAACCTGGTCCTTGTTGTATTTAATATTAATATTCTTATGTGTGTAAAGCACATGCTTGTTATCACTGTTTCTGTCAGTATGTAGCTCACCAACAAAACCAAAAACACCAAAATAAAGCACAAAGTAGAACCACTTACCCATACATCAAGTAAGAAAAGGAAATTTGCAAGAGAAGGAGAGAAAGCTTAGAGAGCACATACCCCATAAAGGCAGGTCATCTGGAAAAAGGCATTCGGCCGGAGACAAAAGAAGATAATAGTCAAAACAAGCAAAATGGAAAATTAGAAGGTAAAATAAATAATCCTTCTACAAGACAGTCAACAGAACAATAAAACAGTGAGGCACAAGTGAAGAAAAGCAAAGTCAACATGAATTCAATAGGGATGTTGCAAATAAAAAAGGGAAGAAGGAAGGAGACTTTATAATATGCCAGAAGATGTTGCTAAAGAAATCCATCTCTTAAGACGTTAAAACCACAAACAGCTGAAGTTTCACCAATGTCACTTCATAAGCAAAAGAAACATATCTCCTCAGTTGGAGAGCAAAGGTTCCATCGAAAATTAAAAACATATCACATTCTCTCCACAGCAATAACTATAGGAACACAATTGAACAAAGAAACTGAAAAGCTGCAATTTTAATTAAAATCTGTAGAAAAACCCATGTCAATTTTTGAAATTCATTTTTAATTTTTCTAAGTTGCAGTTTTTAATTACTAATCTAGATTTAATGACCAATCTTATAGTATTATAATTTCTAATTTCCCACTTCCAGTCACTAACAGGTTCATCAATAATGTTACCAAGCAAATAAGATATTATTTTTCAATCAATATTTACTAATTGGTGAAGTACTCTCTTATACAGAAGCCATGTGCTCGCCTTAGTACCTTGGTACCTGTACTGATGTGCCAACTATTGTTTAACCTGTCACTCACCAAGCTTCAAGCATAAGTGCATCTCAAGAATACCTTTATATCATGAAATGAAGTAAGCCTACATTACTTCATGCATTGTCCTTTTTATAGAGAAACATATCATACAAACATAGAAATTCATGGATTAAATCTTGCCCTTTGAGTAAACCCTTGATCATCAAATTGTGTGACCTTGGGATAGAATGTAAAGCTCTCGGGAAACTGAGCAATGTTCATATTTTGTAATGCATTTTTGGTCCAATGTAAGCATTTTGAGACCATGCTATAGCCTAGTGTCTATGTTGAATAGGACAGTATTCTAAGATTATTTTTTTTGATAAAGTTAAAGTTGTATTCTTCAAGTATGCTGGCTACCTCCAAAAAGTTACAAGCTAAAACCATAATTACATAGATCCTAGGTATTCTAAGATTTTATGCATTATGTTGTACCATTTCCAAGCAACACCTACCTCTTTGACAAAGTAACTTATATTTGTTTGCAGTCTACAACAAAATTTGTGACTGCTATCTTGCTTAAAAATCCCAAAACGATTTTAAAATCAATCTCAATTCTTTACTAAAGAGAAGACAAACAAAGCTAAATTAACTTTCCAGTACCCATCAAAAAGCTTTAGGAGATTATTAACATTCGAATTTGGTAATTCATAACAAAATTTTAGCAGGATATACGTTACACCAATCACCTATCTGTAAAACCATCTATGATCTTTCTTTATTTCATTTCCATGAAAACCATCCATAGATTATTATAAATGTAGATCAGCAACAATACTTAGTGCATGATGTAACATATGACAGAACAAAAGATGTACTTATTGGAATATTTCACGGACTTCTACCAAAATAAATTAACAAAATACTTATGATCAATGTTGGAATAATAGGATTACTAACTTGAAAAAATTCCAATCTTTGACAACTTTGATTGTGCAATATGTTTTATATGCCATCTCACTCCAAAATTTTATTGGAAGTTTTGCGCTATGGTGCAGACAAAACTCAATATTACCATTAGCTATATAATGTTAAAATATATCAAAAAGAACAAAATTTGTAACGTACCAATGAAGAATTCAAACCAGTAATTGTTTTCAATAGCATCCTTGAATTGCTTAACCTTCGTCTCATCAAGCTCAAGCTCACAAATGCTACCCTTGTCCACATTTTCTATCAAATTAGAATAGTCCATGTCAACTCAATAACAACATACCCGGTGTAATCCCACAAGTGGGATTTGGGGAGGGTGGTGTGTATGTAGACCTGAACCCTACCTTCACTACTTTGTAAAGGTAGAGAGGTTATTTCTGATAGTCGATAGACCCTTAGCCCAGCCATGCAACTCAAATTAAACAAGAAAAAGAAAGGTAGTATTTCAAATCAAAAGAGATTCACATACTTTGAAACCTTAGTTCAATCTGACTATCGATAAGCTCATTTCCACCTAAAACTTCACCAAGGCCACCCCATTTGTGAGTATTACCAGATGCATGACAGAATGGAAGGATGTAATAGTTGTATGTTTCCTGTGGGTTATTATATGGCCCAACTTTATTTACCCAGAGGGTAACCGGATCATCTGCTTGATACTGTTGAAGAAAGCATAGTGGTCACAGAAAAGCAATTTCATATGAAAAATAGTTGGTCAAGAAAATATAAGTAGGTGTACTGATTTGTTCACTTTACTGGTGCATTCATTAACGCTTAGCAAAGTTTCCAGAACATATATTTTCTATATTCTAAGAGATTTATTTTCTTCTTTTTTTTTAGAAGGTAACTTTCTAAGAGATGTATCTTCTCCCAGTATTAGCAGAAAAGAACAAACCATGGAGCAAGGAAGTAGGCAAACCTGTATTGCAGAAAAACATAAGCTAAAAAAACAATATAGGATTAACCTCTTACAAACACCCGTGCAAAGATAGTCAAACTAAAGGGAGAACAGAAATCACAAAGTTTTAAACGCATCATACTACAATAGTCCAATTGACAGAAACAAGCAATAGAATAGATCAATAGAATGAAGTGTGAAAAGAACCATTATGCCTTCTGAACAATAGATCATATACCTACTTTTTGATGAAGAAAAAAACCATATCTTCAGAGAGAGAATATGAATTAAAATATTAAGAGCTAAGGAGAGTGCATGTGAGACTGAGTCAGCCTCATTAGTGTTAAGCTAGGCACTCTCCAGTAGAGATGTTTTTCCAGCTATACAGAGGAAAAGCAACTGAAATGATCCAATAATTTTTATTATAATACACTTAATCCATTTGCCGGACCGGTGAAAAGGTTAACAACTGTATATGTCACAAATTCCCAAAAACACTCTATTACACTGTAGAATAAAGGGCATATGTTCAAATTAGCAGGTATGGTCATTAAAATAGAATCACCCAGTGAAGAATCGGACAGTGGTGTGGTAATTATCATGAGAAAAATGCACCTCCACAATATGCTGCTATCCAGCAATATTGCCATTTAGCAAAAAAAATGACTTTATGTGAAATACCATTGCCAGCGAGCAGCCCTTTTCATGCTAACTTTTTTCCTTCTGTACGTTATTTCGAGAATTGTTTGAAGCTTTTGTATGTCTGCAAAAAGAACTTTTCTTTACCGATTATCATGCTCTTTGCACCCAAGGGTTTGGCTTAGCAATCCAGGAAGAAGGTGAAAACCATGGGCGACCAGGTTTAAATCGCAGCAGAGACGAAAAATGCAAGGTGACATTTTCCCATCTGCCTTAGTCTGTCTTAGTGTCAGATTACGTAGTACCTTTTCTACAGAGGTAGTAGGCACCCAGTGGAATAGTCAAGGTGCGTGCAAGCTGCCTGAACACCATTGCTATAAAAAAATTATAAAATATCGCTAAGTTTGCATGTATACAATCCTCCTATCATTTTTATATTTACGGGAAAAAGACACTCTTTTGAATACTAGAGATGGGTTTAGGGAGTACTTTGAGAAATTGAAAGATCTTCATGAGGGGGATAATAAGAAAATTACCTGAAGAAAACACAAAGTGTATAAAATGCTCCCAGATTTTAACCAAGCTGGCCCAAACATCAAGGTTCTCAAAAAATAAATAAATAAACTTTGAGCACCTCTACAACCAACTGTATGAAGCAAACTAATCCGACTAGAAGGTTTCAACTTTTAGGATAGTGTTGTTTTCCTTCTAACAAGTTGTACCTCCTCTAACCATGCAAATTTAGTGGCATCGCCTAAACTTTACTAACATTCAACGTGCCTTTATCATAAGTATTTACTTAGAAGGCAAAAATAGCATGATAAGATCAAAATGGAGTTGACAGTGTCCCTTATCCAGAATAACCAGTAAAGTCATAGAGGCTGAAAAGTCGTCGCGGACCGTTTAGGACGCATTAGATTTTGTAAAACAATCTCACATTTTCTTCATTTCAGTGGTTTTCCACAAATTTTAGCAACTGATAATTATTGATCATCGTCAAATCCCCCTATCCATCACACAGTGGAGGAGACACCTTTAACCAGGACGTAAATAATATTTCCCAAATATGCATATACAGTAGTCCTATAAAACTTGGAAAATAAAACAAAGTAAACATCAACTCCGGTTAAGAAGTTAACCGCTAAAACCCCATTGCTTCAAATCCAAACATGTATACAAATTGCATTTTGACAATAGATCGACACTGTTTGCACAAAATCCTGCCTAAGCTACTGCATGCACACACAATCATTCTGAACACTTATTAGAAACTTTACTTCACTACTAGGTTGCCGTCGGTTACAGTCAGACAGATGTAATGCTTACAAAGATAAATTTCTTGTGAAGAATCAGCATAATGTAATTCCAAGATGAGTGAAGTAAGTTAGTTAAGATGTACAGCTAACACATTATCTTGCTTTAGAAGAAAAAGGTATTTACTTTCATTCACAGTTCCCATTAAGACTTCGCTTGGAGGTATTTAAGAAAATCTGCATGTCGGGATAAACTGTATAGTAACATCTAACTATCTAACGCCTAAAAAAGAAGTTTTGATGAAATTGGATTTTGAATGAATATAGAAGATTTATATATCTAATTGATACCTACTCAAAACTATAATGGCTCAGAAATTATAACATGACACACAAGTAATCAATATCCTCATAGATCTGAACAATACATGAAGAAAGTGATCGAATTTCAACAAATGTCAACCATGAAAAACAAAGAATGAAGGAGAATTAGGTTTCCCCATTAATATGAAGAATATGTGAAACATTGTTACCTTGTGATCGGACTCGGAAGCAAGCGCAGGCGGAACGATGATGAAGGCGGCCAGGAACAGGACAAGAGACAGTGATCGAGCGGTCGTCAGCATCTGTATCGCCGGCAAAGATATGGATACAACGGTTCAGGTTACTCGTTCGGCCTGGTTTTATTCCAGAGTAAGAGAGTGTCCGAGTAGCCCCTATTGCGGTAGAGCTGCATCACAACTTTCTTATTCTTAACAAAAATAGTACATACAGCAGAAAGAAAATGAAGTCCATCATAATGGGTTATTCTCAACACAAAAATAATTTGAATAAAGTGTGTATTTATTTTTTGAATGGGCTAAATGAGATATCATCCTTTTAAAAGTTATTACCTCTTATTCCTACTTTTTTAAATTATAAAAATTTCTTAAATTTGGTGGAATCTGGATACATCCTAAAACGTCTTCATACTTCGCGTTCTCGTTCCAGATATATCGTTCAACGTCCTAATACATTGCATCTCGATTTCAAATATATCACTCAATGTAATGATACATCGCTCGACGTCCCAATACATCGCATATGTCCTGATAAATCCCGTAAAGTGATGTATCCGGCCGATACATCGTGTAAAGTGATGTATTCGAAAATAAGAGAGAGTAAGGATTTTTATAAATTTTTCAAATAATAGGAAATTTTAGAAAATATGGTAAAATAAGTTGTGTATTTAGGTAGTTTTTCTTTAAAATAAAAAAGATAGAAAATTGCACACTAGTAAAAATTTGTGTGGACAAAAAATATTTTATAGACCTCTAAATAGCGAGATGATTTTGGTGCTAGGGAGGGTTAACACATATACAACTTAATAAAAATAGCAACCGAAAGGATTTTAAAATATATATATATATATATATATATATATATATATATATATATATATATATATATATATATATATATATATATATATATATCTACACCTTTTTTATACTATAGAGAGAACAATTGTAATTGTGAAGAGAGAAATGTGAAACGCTATACAATTTTTGCTTTCCGCAAAAGTAACCAATTTTCACAAACTAAATTATTCAACTAACGAAAACTGTGTCCATCCTGCCATCTAGAGTTTCATTTGATTAGATTTCCTGGACTAAGGCAACCCAGATTTTTTCTTAAAAACAACCCATTTGTATCACCATCTTTGAAGTGAAGTAGCAAACACATTGTAATACTTCAAAATTTGATAAGTTGAGTTTGGAAAGAAGTTGCAGATTTTGAGTTGTTGGTGCAGCTTTTACGAGGCATATCTATGGTTCGTAGATGGTTTTAAGGATCGTAGAAGGACGTCGTAGAAGTTGAGTGAGATTTTGGAAAATGTCAAGATAAACCTCTATGGTTTGTAGCAAGTGCCTTTAGGGTGAGTTCCAGTGTTGGTTATTTTGGGTACCTCATGCCCTACGGATGGACCTACAAATCCACAAAACTCCTACGGTTCGTAGAAAGTGCTTGTGGAAGTTGTTTTTGGACTTGGAGGATTTGTGGGTAATTGGGTTCTATGGATAAGATCTTCGAGTTGTAGAACGGTTGACAACCCATAGAAGTAATTCTACGATTGAACAGGACGGTCTGTAGAAGTTTCTACGAACCGTTGGTCGAGTCACAGATCCCCTCCAAAAAATTTAAGTTAGAGACTTTTGTGTCTTTTCCTATTCTTTCTATGTCTATACTATATCATTTAGACCATATAACTAAGTCCTATAAATTACCTTTACTGTAACACCCCAAATTCGAGAATGGAAAATTTTTAGATTTTCAAAAGTTCCAGGTGCCCCCGATGGAGGCCACCTATGGATCGTAGGTCGAACCACGGATTGTAAGTGGGGTCTGTGGTTGGGCACCTCAACTTTTCCCCAGAATTCCTAGAAAACCCTTGACTAAATGCATGACCTACGGACTGTAGGTGGGACCACGGTCCGTGGTTCAGAACCCATTTTTTAGCCCTCTAACAGACAATGATGACTGACAGGATGGACCGTCAGCCGACCTACGGTCCGTCGGTCAAGTCCATCAGTCACCTAGTCGATCTTTTAGTTTAGGGGTAGTTGGGTCTTTTTCTAATTATTTTATTCCTAAACTACTTAGTTTTGGTCAATTTTAGCCTATTATTCTAGTTAGATTTTACCCTAAACCATTATTCACTAGAATTCACCAAGCTTAGAACAAAAGAGGAGAAAGAGGCGACTCAAGCCCCTCCAAGAACGCAACAGGTTTTCTTCAGTTCCAACCCCAAAATCGAAAATTTTCTCCATAAAATTCAACGCTAGGTATATGGAATTTCACTGGTGGATTCCTTCCATCCATTAAGTCCCTAGAATTCAGTTAGATTCTTGATTCGCTATATCTTGCTTAGACCTAGGGCTTCTAAACCCTTAGATATTGGTTATGATTTAGCTGCTAAAGTATTCCTAATCATGTTTTCATGGAATCGTTGCTTAGTTCTTTGCATGAAACTCAGAACTCTACTTGTGTAGATTCTCTTAGTTCATGAATTACACATGTTAGGTTAGTTAAACAGATATACATGCTTCAGTTTTCGAATGTCACATTATCAATATATAATTGTTACATTCTCAATTTTTTGCATGTCAGTATTTTGAGTTATTCATCATGTTAGTATTTCAGTCATAATGTGTCATATACATATCCAGATCACGCGTAGACCGGTTCCCGATCCATACTCAACAACATCAGTTGTAAGTCATCATACTTCGAGGACAATAAACATGTTTTCAGATTTAGTCTTTCATTTTAGTTTCAGTTTTGCTAGGGTTAGCTGGGGGCATGTCCCAGCAATTGTAGTAGAGGCTTTTTAAGACATAGTTTAGATTCAGCTTTAGTTTTTGAGTGATTGTTCAGTATCACTAAACTCTTATAATTTTATATGTATTCAGACTAGTATTGGGTATTCCCCATCATTCAGTTATCTCATAATTTAGCTTCCGCATTAGTTATATTTTCATAGATATGTTCAATTTGCTTATGATATGCCAGCTCAGGGTTAGCTTGGGGTCACTCATGATCCTAGGTCTCGTATTTACACTCGGGGAGTGAAAAACTTAGTATTACAACATTAGGTTAAGAGTCCTAGGATGTCTGAAAGCCTCACTAAGTAGATTCATTTTCATGGGTGTAAAGTGCACCACATCTAATGAGAGGGAGGCTACGAAGTGTTTTAGGAAAACTTCACTTTCTTTGCTACTCTCATCGTGTGTGAGGTATGATCCAATTTCCTCATTTCTAATATGTCATTATGCGTTTCAGATCATGCCTCCTCGTAGAGCTTACCCACAGAATGCTAATGTACGCAACGCTAATGCAATTCCTCCAATCCCAGACCATGAGGTTTCGAATGCAGAGTTTCAAAATGCTATCCAGCTTTTGGCTCAGAGCGTGGACAACCAGAACAACCAGTAGGTTCCAGTTCCTACTAACACTAGTGGTGGATTAGTGGCAACTAGAGTACGGGATTTTGTTATGATGAATCTGCCTGAGTTTTTAGGGTCGCAAGTGGGTGAGGACCCCCTGAACTTCATTGATAAGGTCAAGAAAATCTTTGGAGTGATGTAAGTGAGTGGAAATGATAGGGTAGAGTTGACATCCTACTAGCTTAAGTATGTAGCTCACATTTGGTTCACTCAGTTGAAAGAAAACAGTGGTGCAGATGCAACTTCTGTGACTTGGGAGTGTTTTACTGGAGCTTTTCTGGAAAGGTTCTTCCCGAGAGAGTTAAGGGAGGCTAAAGCTCAAAAGTTTATGAATTTGAGACAAGGTTCAATGTCAGTCCAAGAGTACGGACTTAAGTTCACCCAACTCTCCAGGTATGCTCCACACGTGGTTGCCGATCCAAGGGCACAAATGAGTAAGTTTATATTTGGGGTATCTGACTTAGTGAAGACAGAGTGCAGGAATGCTATATTGTTAGAGGATATGAATATCTCTAGGCTAATGACTCATGCTCAACATATTGAGGGAAATAAGCTTAGGGAAATAGCTAAGGACAACAAGAACTCTAGAACATGTAAGTATGAGTACTCTCGGCAGAAATCGGGTGGTGGAAATCACTCAGAGTTTCGACAAGATCAGAATAGTAGGGCATCAGGCTCAAAGTCTCAGGGGAGTGTTTCGGGAAATAGGACCTACCCAGCTTGTCCAAAGTGTGGTAAGAATCATCTGGGCGAGTATCTTTCAGGCAAGGAAAGATGATTTGGGTGTGGTCAGTCTGGTCACAGGGTGAAGAATTGCCCTTTTGCCAGGCAGGGTGAAAAAGGTAACAATAGTAGGGCTCAGTCTATAGTCCCAACAACACTAGTAGGTCGCCCAACTCAGCAAGGTATGTCATCTGGTGGCGTTCAGCGCCAGAACAAGTTCTATGCTCTCCAGGCTCGCCAGGACCAGGAAGATTCTCCTAATATGGTCACTAGTACGTTAAGAGTCTTTCTTTAGATGTTTTTGCATTGTTAGATCCAGGGGTTACTCTTTCTTTTGTAACTCCCTTTGTAACAGTAATCTTAGGGGTCAGTCAAAAAACTCTTTTAGAACCCTTCTCAGTCTCTACTCCAGTTGGTAACCCAGCTATAGCTAGACAAGTCTACAGAAATTGCCTTTCACAGTCTCTTAAAAAGTCACCTTAGCAGATCTTGTAGAGTTTTAAATGGTAGGCTTTGATATAATTCTAGGCATGGATTGGTTACATTCATATTATGCCTCAGTCGATTGTAGAACTAGGACCGTTCGATTTTAGTTTCCCAACGATCCAGTCTTAGAATGGAAGGGTAGTAGCTCAGTGCCTATAGGTCGATTTATCTCTTACCTAAAGGCCAAAAAGATGATCTCTAAAGGGTAGTGTAGCACATGTTAAGGAAGAGAGAAAGAAATTAGCAAAAGATGTTCATCAGCTTGCTCACTTAGGAGTTAGTCTTACGAACACATCAGATGGTGGTGTGATAATCCAGAATAGATCAGAATCCTCATTAGTAGTGGCAGTTAAGGAACAATAAGATAGTGATCTTATAATGCTTCAATTGGAATGTGCAATTCATCAACAGAAAGTAGAGGTTTTCTCCCAAGGGGGAGATGGTCGCTTATGTATTCCTAAGGTGGATGAGTAGGTGAAGCAGCCTTGATTTGGGCTAGATTCGGTTCATTATGCTAAGGAAAAGTTCAGCTTATTAAAAATAGACTTAAGACAGAAGTCCTATGCGGATGTAAGGAGAAGGAACTTAGTGTTTGAGATAGATGATTGGGTTTTCCTAAAAGTATCACCTATGAAGGGGTGATGAGATCTGGCAAACTTGGTTAGGAGCTACTTGGGAAGCAGAAGTAGCCATGAAGGCCAATTATCCCCACTTATTTCCTTTCGATTCCGTTTCAACTTGAGATAAAAGTTTCCTCTCTAGTCTCTCAGTTTCCTTGTGCGTAAATTCAGTCTTAGTACCCTGTTCCTTTGGTTGTACTTCCATTTCAGCATATTTCCATGTTCTTGGAACTCAGTACAGCCAGATTTTAGTTTCCCCTACTTAGTGATAGGGATTGTAGCTCCTTCCCTCTATATTCAGCTAGTTTAGACTTCATTCAAGGACGAATGTTCCCAAGGGGGAGATATTGTAACACCCCGGATTGGAGAAAGGAAAAATTTCAAATTTTAAGAAGTTGTAGGTGCCACCGACGGAGGCCACCTACAGACCGTAGGTCGAACCACGGACTGTAAGTGGGGTCCGTGGTTGGCCACCTCAACTTTCCCCCAGAATTCCCAGAAAATCCTTGACCAACAGTAGGACCTATGGACCGTAGGTAGGACCACGGTCCGTGGTCCAGGTCCATGGTTTAGACCCCAGTTTTATGCCCTCTGATAGCCAACGACGACTGACAGAATGAACCGTCAGCCAAGCTGACAATCCGTCGATCACTAATAAACGCTCAACTACCTCTTATCCAATACTAGGTATGGTTGATCGTTATCTAGTATAAAACCCAATGAAAGGTTGGGGTCAAACTTACAGGGAGCGGTACAAGTTCGAATTCAGTTATGAAGTTATGAATGTAATCTAATTGGTGGTAGGAATAGAAATTATCAAAACATATAGTTAAATTGAAAGGGGTGACAATAAATGTTAGATGGGGGATTGGTTTGTCAATTAACAACTAAAACAAATACGAAAATAGGAGTTTCAACAAGAATAAGATTAATTCTCGAGATGTGATCGATTATAGGCTAATTAAGTTATATGGGTAATTGAAATTTAACAATAATTTGCTTAAACATTGTGGGTAGGCTAGGCTATAAGTGTAGTAGTTTTCTCTCGAACTACTATTACGGTTCAGGTGAGTTCTCTCGAACCTCGACAAGCTTAACAAGATAAACAACCCACAACCTTAATGTATCCACTCTCTCTCGAGCTAGATAGGTAGAATTGAGTTTAGGATTCACTCTCTCGAGTGGAACCCATATCAACCTAATACCTACAATCATTAATCAAAAGCTTTGGTTCCAAAACCTCTCTCTCAAGTAAGTCAAGAACTCTAACCTAGAATTGTATTTGCAACTACAATCCATAGATTAAAACACAACTAATGATTAAACCCACATTAAAACAACAATTTCATCATTAAACAACAATATCCACAAGATAATTAGACAAATAAACCCATGATCACACCCCAAGAATTGGGGTTTTAGCCACACATCATAAAAATAGAGAAACGATTACCAAATACATTAGTCATAATCTGGGTAAAGGTTCCCAAGTCTTTAAAATGGTCAAAATTGAATAAATTCCAAAACTCACTTGCAAATCTTCAAGTTTAAGCCTCAAAAGCTTCAAAGTCTATAATGGAAACTCAAAAACTGAGAGAAAAGCTTAAAATATCGAACTCATGGAATTAGAACCGAAAGGGATCTCATGAAATTTCATTTTAAATTTCAATTTATAGTTGCCCAATTTTTGGCCCAAAAGGCCATTGGGCGAAGTAAGTCAGGCCTCGCCCAACCAATCGGCGATCCGCCCTTTGCTCTAGTCTATCACCGGTTTACATTGGCCATTTTTCTTCAGGGTTCAATGACTTTAGGTGATCTAGGTTGTTGTCGCGGAGTCGTTCAGCGATTCACCGACTGCCCATTCTTGTAGCCAAATTGGTTCTTCCCCAGAGATGGCACATTGCAACTTTGGGCGAGCTTTTTGGCGATCACTAGGATCTTTTTTCTTCATTTCTTCAGCTTATTTGCTTCTTTTTGCCCGATAGTGTCCTTGGCTTGCTCCTTAGCTTTCATAGCTGCAAATCAACACTTTAACATCAGCTTAGAGCATGAATAGGCATTTGAGGACACTAAAACTATCAAAACAAATCCCTAAATGAGTCGAACTCTCAGACTCATCAACACCCCCAACTTAAACTTTTGCTTATCCTCAAGTAAACTAAAGATCAATCGGTTCAACAAGGATTTCTACAAACAGTGTTGCTTAAGTTTCAACATGAATGCACACAAAAAGTTAAAACTACACATACAATGCTCAATTGTGCACTCAAAGATTCTAACTGTGACTCACCATTATCAAGTGTACTCAAGCTCACAATGGTTGCTTCCAATGAAAGTTCAAGCTCAACAAAGGTACTCAAATGCCCTCACAACAAAGATGATTCCACATTCACACAAAATTCCTCAAAAATTTACGGTCCCGAAATCATATTCAACTCTCACACTAAAAAAGAAGAACACATGCATGACTCCACCAATAGGCTTGCCCTTATTTTCCAATCAACATTCGTTTCAACTCACTTAAGATCAAAAAGGTTTTTTTAGGGCTTGTATTGGGGCTGAGTGTAAAGGTATGGCCATTTAGGCTTAGTGGCTTCTACCTTCATGAAGTATGGCCTGAAAATCACTTTTTCTCCTCTTTTACATTCAAACATGTTCATAATCCACCCCATTATTCAACTAAACATGAATCACCGGACAACCCATTTTTTCACTATTTTCACGCACTTGATTTCACAACTTTTTCTTTTTTCAGTCTTTTTCTTTTCTTCTTTTTCTCTTTTTTTTTTTTACATAGAGGGGTTTCATCTTTTTCAAAACAATCCATCAAAGGGGGATTTTTCACACTTCTTGACTTTCCTTCTTTTTCACCACACCCCCAACTTAGGCTTGGATATTCAAATGAACCAATACTTCATGAAGGTTATAGGTGATGGGATACATAGGTCAAAGTTGTTCAAGTTTCTTTAAAGAAAAGGATAGGCTCAAAAGGTGCCAAGCAAAGTTCATATATCTCACAAGCTTGGCCACAAAGAGGTATATTGTCAAGTAGGTTCACTCTTCAAAATTCTTGCCTAAGATCATTTCAATTGCTTGATTCACTCAATCAATCGAACCAACGGGGCAAATTCTAGGTGTCATCAAGCACAATGTTCAAGACAACCTCACCACACAAGGCATTGGTACAATTATCAAACAAGACTCCACACTTTTCTAGCTAGCATGCAATGTTCATCACAAGAGACTTAATCAACAATCGATTAGTCATAATGAGATGCTAATAGTTCACATATTGCCTATGTAACTTAGTTTGCCTTATCGTAGCCGCACATTCATTTCGTTAAATTAAGAGCACTATTTAAGTCATCGATATTGACCATAATTGACACTCAAATTTGCACAAAAACAACCACAATCACACACAAAAGAGGTGGCACAAATTTTAAACTTTGTTCAAAACCATTTCAAAATATTACTATGGGCCACAATTTATCAATAACCAAGATATATATAAACCAATAAGCTCCAATATTCACAAAACACAATCAAAATCAAGATCAAACCACTATTCACAAAACAACCCAAAAAAAGTAGGTATGGAAATATCTCACCCCACTAACAAAATATGCAGTTGTCTTTAAATACAACTAAAACCAAAACAGTTTAAAATGAACATAAAAGGAGGTAAGAAGATCATCCAGTCAGGCTAGGCTGGGGTGAAGTCTGCATATCAGCCACTCCCTCTGTAGGGGCATTAGTGCCCGGTATCTCAGCATTCGTGGCTCCACTAGAGCCTACCATGAAAGTGTCTCGGAGTGATGCCTGTCTAGAAGTCTCAAACATAGTACCCTCCAAGTCGGCCAGATCCTCACACACTGTCTCCTCATGAATACCAAGGTGCTCCTCATCTGTCTTAGACTCAGACTCAGCAGCAGCGTCATCAGCTCTAGTTTCATCTCTGGTAGTAGTCGAAGGCACATCAGAACAAGCTGGAACATCGGTGCTCGGGACATCTGGGATCTCTACAGTGCCAAAGAACATGGACATATCAGTGGACTTCAGCTCGTCCACATCTCTGTGTAGCTCAACAATGTTGGCCTTCAAAGCCATAACAACATATGTGGCACCCTAGCCCTTCTCACACTCTTCTACCCTCACAATAAGGGCATCTAACGCTAACTTATGGCTTTGAATCTAGACAACATACTCTCTTATCTCAACCCTAATGAGGGCTAAGGCAGCATCAATAGCCCTCTCTATCATTCCAGGAACAACGGCCTCTACCCGGGAGGCATGCACATCAGTAGATTGGGCCAAATGGCCTATCTTGTAAAGCATCACCTCGGTGATAGGAGGTCAGGAGGAAGAAGCAGTAGTAGGAGACGATCTAGGGGGAGGGGTGCAACAGATGAACTAGGAGTCTCAGAAGCAGTCGATAGAGAAGTACTTGAAGGCCTACTAATCTAAGGGGGTATGATTGCCTCTGTCGTCAATGTATCAACATCAACCTCCGGGGAGGTATCCACTAGTGCTGCCCTCTTTTGATCAGCCTCGTCCTGTAAGTAATCGACCTCAATACACCGGATGTCAGTAGAAGAGATGGGAGTCACCTCTACATCCGTTTTCTCATCTCTAGGAACACGGGCCCATTTGCATAACTCTGCGATCAGAATTGTGAATGAGAGCGAGGTTTGTCTCTGCTTGGCCCTCATGTCATCTCCTGCTCTATCAATAACCCTAAATTCAGTGTCTGGTGAGAAATTATGGACCCTAGACAGGCTGTCTTCGGGTGTTTGAGGATGAATTCATTCTGGGATGACATAATAGTGCTACTAATGAACCCGAACCAGTATTTGGCAGTAACATTCAGGTCCTTCTTCTCTATGGGAGCACCTGCCTCTATCCATCTTGGGTGGGCATTGGAGATAAGGGGTGTCATCCAATCCTTCAGATCCTCTGAGGTATTCTTTTGGACCAAGTTGATGTATTGATGCATAATGTCCATTGAGTAGCCTAGTACCACATTGACGTCTGAACAGTGGCATTTGACCTTCTTTCCGCGAACCATCACAAAGTCAACCGGCCTGAACATGCTGACCTTATTTTCCCTCTTAGGGACCAGCTCACCATAGGTCGAATAAAACTCCCAGATCCAATTGGAAATGTAAGGACCCCGGGGTTTTGTAAAAATCTCAAACTTGTGGAACTTGATAGTGTTCCACACCTACCCATTTGTCCACTACACCATCGGTAAACAATCTCTTCTCCTCTAAGATGGTCCTCAAACCCTTAGACTTTAGTCAATTGAGTGATCGGGGAAGAGGACCCTGAACATGTGGTGCCTGTACTACTATATGTGCTGGAGGAGGCACTGGAGCTGAAGCTGGAGGGGTAGGAGTTGGAGGCACCAGGATCCTAGATGAATCATTCATCATTTTGGAGCGAAGCTCTAATCTCCTAGCCTGTAGTAACTGGTCATCCTCAGGCTCAGGGATGGAAGCATGAGAATTATGTGATTCCTCCACACTGACAGATGTGTTGAGGTGTGTCTCATAGACCCCCTCACTGTCTGAGCTCACCTCTGGTGTCTCAACCACGGGCGTCTTGCCCTTGCCTTTGCCTCTCTTTGTAAGGAGTTTAGTCACATTTGCCCGGGACGCAACTGCATCCTCATTAATAACAATTATGTGTGCCCGCTTTTGGGGAGGTATATCTCTACCTTCTACCTTGGGTCTAGCCATGCCTGCAAAATAACATGAAAATCTTTAGAAAAATATCAAAAAAATAACTGCAGGAAGACTCATCGAACCACTTTAGTGAGCCAGACTAGGCTCGCCGAAAGTTCCAGAATAAAAATTTCAAAAGTTCAAAGCTACTTGGCGATGTCCAGGGCCATTCGACAGATTGGTGACAACAATCAGCGAACTAAAAGTAGCTCACCAAAATTAACAGTGTACTTTAAAAAATTAAGGACGCAAAAGGGCGATCAAGAAGCACTTTGGGCGAGTCATCGATTAAACTCCGCGAGCTCAAGCGTATCACCAAAAGTTACCAAATAAAACTCAGCATTTTAGGGAAATTAAGGGCGATCCAAGGGACATTTGACGAACCGCCGAATCACTCAGCGAGCCCAACCTAGCTCGCCAAATGGCCCAGCGTGCTAGATTTTCACCCCACTCTTCAAAATCAAACCTGCAGCCATCGAAAACAAAATTACACTATGAAATTAAAACAAGACCCATACTACACATGCCCTCGGGGTACTCAGACTTCCCCCGATTTGGCCAAAATTGGCCAATTGAGGTCTTTTGCCCTTAAGAATGACGTCAATCGCTCCCTCATTGGACAAAATAAGACATTTAGCACAATTCAGGGTTACTCAGACTTTACCCGGCTAGACCCAACATAATATTATCATAACCCAATAATTTCAACTCGATATCAACAAGCAAAGACACATAAATCATGATTAAAGGCCGAATAATTACTATTTCACTCAAAATTAGGCAAAGAAACAATCACACAATGATTCAACTACATTACCCAATGATATTCATCAACAAAACATCATAAGCATTTGATTTCAACTACCATTAAGTTCACGGTTCGAAAAACCAAACTTTTATGTCGAAATAGATTTGAAAATCTAGGCGGCAAAGAAATCCAAATTCCATCCCCGAGCAAAGATTCCAATAAAACGAGAGTAAAATGCAAAAATACTAAAGAACTAATATCGGATGAGAGAATGCAGGAGTTAAAAAGTAGGAAAGTGAAAGGATTTGAAAGTTTAAACTGTTTGGCCTTTAAAACCATTCAATTCGTGCGCCAGTTGGCGGTATAAGTCGTGCTGGCCGACCCATTCGGCGATGCGCCAAGTGGTATTTTGGCTCGTCGAGTTTTATAGAACTCCCAGCAGTTTGGGGGTTCAAACGACGGATAAAGTCGAGCTCGCCGACCAGTTCAACAAGTTGTCGACTGAGCTTTTGGCTTGCCAAGTTTTATAGAATCCCCATCAAGATAGGTGATTCAAATGGTGGTCCAAATCAGGGACGCCGACCTGTTCGGCTTGTCGCCGTTTGGACTTTTAGCTAGCATATTACCCTTTTTCCAACGCTTTCAGTTTTCAACATGTAAAATAAACACTTGTTATTCAAAAACAACATTTTAAAACATCAAAAACTTAGGCTTCCTCCCAAGAAGTACCTTATTTAACATAGTGGCACAATGGAAATACCAATTCAAGCTTCATTTTTGGGGTTGACGGTTGTGTCACTAGGCAACCCTTCTTTTGTCCTTGGGTTCAAATAAGATGAAATTTGACCTATTTGGATCTCCAATTGTTTATTAGAGACTGATTGAGAAGTTAGCGTCTAATTGAGAGTTGAGACGTCTTCCTTCATATCTTTTAATACGTTGTCCAACCCTTCAACCTTATTGAGAATGTGTGAAAGCATGTCTTTCGTACGGAAGTTCTCCAGATCAGCTCTTTGCTCATTAGGCTTTTGGCGTTCATGAGGTGGGATGCATCTTTCCTTTTCACCATCCATTTTCTTCCAAGCAGTATTACGGTCACGCCATTCCCTATCACAATCTCTCCATCTGTCATCTCTATTCCAACCCGGATTTCCACATTGCCTTGGATAGTTTGAAAGAAATCCTCCTCCTTGATTTGCAAGGAAGTTTACTTCCTAATTGTACAACGCCTCAAATTGTGCTTCTTTGGGGTTTGCTCCACCAACACCCACAACATTTACACTCTTCAACCCACTACCCATCATATTTTTCAATGATAAATCAAGTTGGGCCATCATTTTGGCCATATTTTGGTCTCTCTCTTGATCCTTCTCGATTTGCTCTTTAGTCATCCTAAAAGTGAGAGGAGACACTTGCTCCTCACGAGTGAACCATGCTCTATTGATCTTGGTCATGCCATCAAGGAGTTGAGACGCTACTTCATAGGGTTGTTGCATTATTCCTTCGGAAACAAGTTGATCAACAACTCATTTGTTCACTAAGTGAAGACTCCTATAGAAATATTGTAACAATATGTGGTTTGGCATTCCGTGAGTCGAACATTAAAGCACCAACTTTTTAAATCTTAGCCACATCTCGTGGATTGGTTCACCTTCCAAGAGTTTGAAACGTTGGATGCTATCTTTGAACGTCATCATCTTTGACGGGGGAAAGAATCTCACATGGAACGATGTGGTAAGCTCATCCCAAGTGGTGATGGAGTCCCTCGGTAACTCAGTCAACCATTTGGTGGCTTCACCGATCAAAAAGAATGGGAACAACTAGAGAAAAACTAATTCTTGTGATATGTTCTTGAACGAGAACGGACCACAAACGTCTACGAAGTTTTGAATATGCTCGTGGGGGTCTTTTTGGGACAGCCCTTCATATAATCCTTTCATTTAAAGGAGTTGTAGCATTGTGCTAGTAACATGGAAGACAGCATTCCCCTCAACAGGAGGTAGGCGTATTGCACCAACAACACCCAATTGAATTAGGTCATTCACATCGTTCAGATTTCTAATATCGTCTTGGTGGCCCACTTGGCTACCATTACTCCTGTTCACGCTCATTTATTCCTCTGTTCAAACACAGACCAACACAAACACAAAATAAAGTAAGTCGATTCAACTATAACACAAAAGTATTAAAACTCAAACTTCCATAATAGAATTGTAAACAACACCACTCCCCGGCAGCGATGACATTTTTTTTATAAACGCTCAACCACACTTCATCCAATACTAGGTGTGGGCAATCGTTATCTAGTATCTAGTACATAGAAATTAAGGAAACTCTTTAACATAAAGGTCCTTGAATCTTTAAGGACACACCCGAACTTGGGAATAGTAAGCCAAGCTCATCACTTCTAGGAAAGACCCTTTAGTCACTATCACCTACACTTGGTGTAAAAAGATGAAGAAGAATGGTGTTAGTACAAGAATGCACTAAGTATGATAACCATGCAAAACATGCTTTTAAAAGGGCATTTAGTTGGAAACTATGCATCATGCCTTTTTAGAGAAACTTCAAGAACATTTAGTACATAGGCACAATATAAACCACATACACCATCATACACATGGAAACCATTCATAATAGCACATAGAGCCACTTATAACATTTTAGGCACATTCAATGCATACAATACATTACCTTCCTGTTTATCTTAACTCATTTTCTCAAGCAACCCTTAAGAAATACTTGGTGCAATATATCGCCTTAAGGTTACCAAGGGTGAACTTACATATAGCCTTCATCAATCCAACCACATATATTCATAGAGTCATAAGTACACCATAAGACATAGTTTTCACATAGGAACCATCACTTAGGACAACCCCCAAGTCACACTAGTGCAATGTGCAAGTAGCATCCCATAATACTACTCACACCAAGTGTTCCTAGGAAGCCACCATAGATTAGGCACATCATATTCAACAAGTCATAACATCTTCATTTAACATTAGACATAAGACCAACATACTTCATAACATCATATAAGGACTCATTCCTTTACTACATCATTAGTCATAACCCATTTAGTTCATACCATAGGTAAACCACCCTCACAACCCCTTCACAAGCTCACTTGTGTAATGTACACATGAAGTCCCATACCCCCACATATACTAAGCAAACCCATTAAGAAGTCATAAGTGTAATTCACATGCATAAACATACTTCATATCTTGACATAAGTAATGTCAACCTTAACATGCTTTCATATTAACATACATAGACCATAGTCTTCGTTACATAAAGAGCCTAATCATAACCTCCCTTAGAGTCCACTTGTGCAATGCATAAGTAGGGTCCATAGTCCTACCTACACTAAGTAACTCTTCAAGAAATCATGACTAGAGTTCATATTCTTATCTTAGTTCATTTCTTAACTTTCGGGAAACATTGCCATAATCGACATAGACCATGTGAGCTACATGGAATCCAGTGTTCTACTCCCACACTGAAAAGAGAGGGTACTACTTGCCAAAGTAGGGCCTACATACATAATAGCTATCTAGTGGATCCACTAAGCTAATACCTACGGGAGCACGTAGTTATGGAATAAGGAGATTGCTACTAGAAAACTTTCACTTACTAAGCATAGAGGTTTCCATCTCATGAGACAACATCTACGTTGGGAACCCGAACTTGCTAAACGTGAAGGTTCTCTTGTGGGAAGCCAGACTTGCTAACGTGAAGCCCCCACTCTCATTTTTCATGTTCACTCGGTGCTAAGCTCCAACTCCCTTTTTAAACATCTTTAAGCCTTTATTTAACATTAGTTCATAAAATAGGCTTTAGGGACTTAATCTCTCATATCATATAGCTCAGAGGTTTCTAAGATGAGAATGACCTTTCATTATAGAACCTACCTTATGTGAGAATGACCTTTCACATAATCACACCCTATTCATAACATAGTCTAGTTTAGAGTACAATTGAGGAAACCTTTCAAGAGACTCACTTTCACTAGATTATCATAAACCTTATTCATTCATTCATGTATGTGTGTACATATGTGAGAAAGCCTTTCACATAAACACCTTTATACAACACATATTCATACCTTGCTAATCATACATTTTGCATGCATAATAAGATGTAAGGGTGCATATAAGAGTTAACCTTTCAATAGACACCATAACACATCATATTCATAGCTATACATATAGAGTGTGTGTGTGCATATTGGTCCTCAAAGTGACATATTAGCAACAACATTGATATTGAGTGTTCTTCCCTTAAAGGGATCACAACACATTCACAATGTCCCCAATTCATGAGCAATTCACATATAAAGCCCTTATGGGATTCAAGACCACACACCCACACTTCATCATAGGAGACAAGGACACATTCAACATTGAATAGGTACTCCTAACATGTATATGATCAAACATTCATATAGGGGGTCATATAGGTAGGGGTCATTCCACAATAGTACCTAACATAATCAATCATGTAGACCACACCTTATCCCTAACATTATCATTCACATTATATTCCTCATCATCAACACACTTTAAACATCATGCTAGCATTGAGGATTTCATACATAACATTCATAGCATAACTTCATAAATATATGCATCATAATCATCAATTCACTTCACATCTATTGCCTTCAAGGCCATGATCTCAACATGCATAGATAGACAAGAAGTGAACACCTCCATCATAAGTGGATCAAACCACACAACATAAATTCTCATACTATAGACTAGAAGTTAGGTCAACTTACCAATTCTCCAAGCCATGATCACCATGGATCAATCCTCAACAATTCATAATCAATTGACATAGGTAGCAATAGGAATCAACAATGTAATTCAATATCATAAACATAGTCTAAGTAAAATTCCATAAACAAAGGGATCAACCCATAACTTTGCCCATAAGGCCATAATCCTCAACTCATCAATATACCAACAATTCAACATGAATAAGTATAGATAATCTTAAGAAACATCAATACAATCTAATCTAAACATAATTTCACCAAAAGAGATCATATTCACAAAGACCCACATCATAGGCCAATTTTCAAGAATTTGGGGACCATGGGTTCTTCAAGAATTCCTTTGAAAATTGTCTTAAAAACATTAATTCCACATCAATTCATCAATAGAATGATTTAGAAAATCGTTTGACAAGGAACCCATGTTTAGATTGAAAATTGGGAATTTTGGTCTTTGAATCACTTTTGAAAATCTTTGATAGAACTCCTTGAATGAGAGGTTATTCAAGAATCAAGAGTCACCACACCTTAATTATTGAAGACCCATGAAATTGAATAAGAAATCAGTTGAAAACCCATCTTCTAGCTTGAGCTTCATCAAGGTCTTCAATGGAGTTTTTGAGAGAATCTATTTTGTGAGGAAAGGGTCAATTTGAAGAATGGGGTCTAATTTTAGGTTTTGGGGTTTTAACCAACTTAAAATACCCTAAAATAGGTAGAATAACCATTTATAATAATTCCTCAAAGTACCCAAACTACCCCTCACTTAGTTGGACCTTTTAAACAAGTCAAACTTGAGTTTTATTTTCGCAGATTTCGTCGGGAAACAAGTTCGCGATGTGGAGATGTTCCCACAAGTTTTCTAGAAATTAAATTCGAGACAATAGAGTCCGCAACATGTCCACGACGCAGACCAAACATTTGGCCCTTGGTGGAGCTAGTCCGCGACGTGGCCATGCTCCCTCCAAGAGCATTTTCAAGCTGCCTTGGCCAAGGTTGGGGTCCTCCTCGGGGACCCTTAGGGTGGCCCCCGGGGAGTCGTATCCAAATGTTTTGACCCTAAAAGCATTTATTGAGACACTAGGGTCACCTCTACTGATTTTAGATTCCAAACAACACATAAAAACATGAACAACATAATAGAACACACCAACACGTAAAAGACTAGTTTCTGAACGTCTTGGTCGTCCCTTGACGTTTGACTTCCAAACTCTTTCAAACTAACTTAAAAGGTTATTCTTCATTATTTTGACAAGTTATTAATGCATAAAACCCATGTGAGGATCTACTTTATTTTGAGGGTCGTTACACCAATCTCTCGAGAAAGATACGTAGAATCGAGTTTAGGATTCACTCTCTCAAGCTGAACCCATATCAACCCAATACCTACTATCATTAATCAAAAGCTTTGGTTCCAAAATCTCTCTCTCAAGCAAGCCAAGAACTCTAAACTAGAATTGGATTTGCAACTACAATTCATAGATTAAAACACAGGTAATGATTAAACCTACATTAAAACATCAATTTCATCATTAAACAACAATACCCATTAGATAATTAGACAAATAAACCAATGATCACACCCCAAGAATTGGGATTTTAGCTACACATCATAAAAATAGAGAAACGATTACCAAATACATTAGCCATGATCTGGGTAAAGGTTCTCAAGTTTTTACAATGGTCCAAATTGAATAAATTCCAAAACCAACTTGCATATCTTCAAGTTTAAGCCTCAAAAGCTTCAAAGTCTGCAGTGGAAACTCAAAAACTGAGAGAAAAGCTTAAAATATCGAATTCAAGGAATTAGAACTAGAAGGGATCTCTTGAATTTTCATTTTAAATTTCAATCTATAGTTGCCTAATTTTTGGCCCAAAAGGCCATTGAGCGAAGTAAGTCGAGCCTTGCCGAATCAGTCGGCGATCCGCTCTTTACTCTAATCTATCGGTGGTTTGCATTGGCCATTTGTCTTCAGGGTTCTGTGACTTTAGGTGATCCGAGTTGTTGTTGCGTAGTCGTTCGGCGATTTGCCGACTGTCCGTTCCTGTCGCCAAATTGGTTCTTCCACAAGGCTGGCACACTGCAACTTTGGGCGAGCTAAAGAGCCACTCGGTGTTTTGCTGAGTGGTTTTGGCAATCACTAGGATCTCTTTTCTTCATTTCTTCAGCTTATTTGCTCCTTTTTGTCCCGGTAATGTCCTTCCCTTACTCCTTAGCTCTAATAGCTCCAAATCAACACTTTAACATCAGTTAAAAGCATGAATTAGGCATTTGAGGACACTAAAACTATCAAAACAAAGCCCTAAATGAGTCGAAATCTCTTCAGTCACCCAGCTGAGTTTTTAGTTTAGGGATAGTTGGGTCTTTTCCTAATTATTTTATCTCTAAACTACATCATTTTGGTCAGTTTTAGCCTATTATTCTAGTCAGATTTTACCCTAAACCATTATTCACTAAAATTCACCAAGCTTAGAACAAAAGAGGAGAAAGAGGCAACTCAAACCCCTCCAAGAACACAACATGTTTTCTTTAATTCCAGCCTCAAAATCGAAAGATTTCTCTGTGGAATTCGTCACTAAGTATGTGGGATTTCACTGGTGGATTCCTTCCATCCACTAGGTCCCTAGAATTCAATCAGATTCTTGATTCGCTATATCTTGCTTAGACGTAGGGTTTCTAAAACCTTAGATATTGGTTGTGATTTAGCTTCTAGAGTATTCCTAATCAGATTATCATGTTTTCGTGAAATCGTTGCTTAGTTCTTTACATGAAAATCAGAACCCTAGTTGTGTAGATTCTCTTAGTTCATGAATTACACATGCTAGGTCAATTAAACAGATATACATGCTTTAGTTTTCGAATATCACATTATTAGTATATAATTGTTACATTCTTAGATTTTTGCATTTCAGTAATTTAAGGTATTCATCATGTCAGTATTTCAATCATAATGCGTCATATACATATTCAGTTGAGAGTAGGCTTAGCATCGAGTGGACTAGGGTTTAGCGTACCCTTATAATCCCAGAACTACGTGCCCATGTTGGTTAAGTCCCCTTTATAGGCATCAATTTTAGTGATCACGCCAGTCATGCCTTCATACCCCTGGCAAGGTATATCGGGCCCTTCGATAGGGTGTATACATCAGACTCCATGTTTAGCTCACGTGGTGGTTATGTCAGTTACCAGTAACTCGCATAGTCAGACTCTATTTCAATTGACCAGGTTTTCAGTATACTTCAATATTCAGTCTCAGCAGGTTATGTACTTGGTCATTGTATTCATTTCAACATATTTTAGTATTTTCATCATGTTCATATTATATCATTACTTAGTATGCTTTGCTCAATTTATATGTTTGTTCGGCTTTTATACATATTCTGCATGCTCAGTACCTTTCAAGTACTAACACATACTCTGCGCTACATCCTTTCATGATGTAGGTTCAGGTTCTCACCATTTAGATCACGCGTAAATTAGTTCCCAATCCATACTTAGTAGCATCAGTGGTGAGTCCTCATAATTCGGGGACAATAAACATGTTTTCAGATTTAGTCTTTCATTTTAGTTTCAGCTTTTATTGGGTTAGCTGGGGGCATTGTCCCATCAACTCTAGTCAGTTAGAGGCTCTTACAGATATAGTTTAGATTCAGCTTTAGTTTTTGAGTGATTGTTCAGTATCACTAAATTCTTAGAATTTTATATATATTCACACTAGTATTGGGTATTCCCCATCATTCAGTTATCTCATGATCTAGCTTATGTATTAATTATCTTTTCATAGATATGTTCAGTTTTCTTATGATATGCCAGCTCAGGGTTAGTGATGCTTATCATGACCAACGATACTAACCTACGGTACAAGTGTCTACGATCATCGATAATATAGTAACCCAACTAAAGGTTGGGGTCGTGTCCCAAGGGAGTGTTTTGAGAATTATTAGAAAAATAAAATTATGTTCTAACTAGTCGTAGCTAAAGACATTAACGATTAAAAACATAGTAAATTAAAGAAGGTGACACAAAAGTATCAAATATCAATTGGGGGTTTTTGTCACAAGTAGTAGAAACAACAAAAAATAACAAGAAAATCAAGTATGGGGATAAGTTCTTGGGGTGTGACCGCAATACAAGTTGAGATAAATCATTGGGTACATGTTTTCGACATGAAATTTGCAAGATAATAGTGACTAGGCTAAGCTTTAGATGGAAATAAGTTCTCTCTCAGGCAACTTACCCCGTTTCAAATGCCTTCCTCTCGGACACTTATTTGCTGCATGAAGGCCAGCCTACGCCTTACCACACTCACTCTCTCAAGCTAAGTGTTAGGATATGGGACTAGGGCTCACCCTCTCAGGCTGAACCTCATGTCGACCCACTCCTTAGGCCATCAGTCTAGTGGTCTTGGTTTCACGACCTCTCTCTCGGGCAAGCCGAAAACACATGGGTGCTTTGTATTTGCAACTACAAACCATTAAATTAAACCACAACCACTAGGTGAAATCACCATTAAAATACATCTAACTTATTAACAAGAAAGACCCAACAACAATATCAACACATATTTGTTAAATCACACCCCAAGAATGGGGTTTTTAGCCACACATCAAGAAATAACAAAATACACCTAAAATGATACTAAAATCAAATGGGTATAAGGAATTAAACCTTGATTTAAGAAAAGGAAGAAGAATGGAGAATACCCACTTCCAACTTGGGGAAGATGAAATCATTCTTTCTTCAAGTCTCCCAAAAAACTCTCTCCAAACTTGAGAGAAAGTATCCAAAAAAGTACTATTCTATTGTGAAAATTAAAATAAATGTTCGACTCTTCTAAAATTAATAACAATTCTAGTAGCTATAGACTTCAGAAAATAGTGCTAGCGGATCTTTCAGCGAGGTTAGTCAGAATCGGCGATTCGCCCTTTGGTGTAGTTCGTCACCGTCTTGCACTAGCCTTCAGCATTGTCGTGTTTTGTGTCATTGGGTGACATAGTACTGCTTCGCGGAACTATTTGGCAAAGCGATGACTGCTCCTTTCATCGCCTTTTTGATCCTGCTTCTTCAGGGCTTCGCGTACTAAAACAAAGGGTAGAGTGCGTCCCTTCGGCGAATCGCCAAGTGTGCTTAGTGATGCTCAGGCTTCAGCTTCTTCGTTCTTTTCAGTCTTTTTGCTCCTTTTTGCGCCTAAGTGTCCATGCTTCCACTAAAACTTCAAATACCTGAAACTTAAGAGTTTTCATTAGATATTGAGACAAAATAAACATTTGAGGACACTATTTCTATCAAAATAAAGACCTAAATGAGTCCAATTTGTGGACTCATCCGTTAGCTTGGGGTTACTCGTGATCCTAGGTCCCATTTTTAGGCCTAGGGGTGTGACATTTACTCTTCATAAACTACCCATTCCTTCCAATTCCCTTAAAATCCTTAAATTATCTCAAAGGTTTCTTCTCCAATTCTCTTTCAAGAACTCTCTAGGCCAAGCTAGGGTTTCAAGCTTTAAGGCCTCATTCTCTAGAAAATTTATAAGGTTTTTATCACCATGGTATATATGTGGGAACTTCACCAATGAATTTCTTTCAACCATTAGGTTCTAAAAGATACTCAATTTCCCAATTGACTTCATATGAATCTATGCTTATGCCTATTTTATGAATATAGACTATGATTATGAAGTTATACATGCATCATGAAATGGAAGGTTTATGAATAAATGATGCTTTTAGATAAAGTATCAAATGATTGTGAAAGGTTTTGTAACTATAAAGATGATCAAGATTTAAGATACTTAGATAGGTAAATGTCTTATGAACAATTAATGAAATCATGAATATTAAAGGAGCTACTCTATAATATAAAGATTATGATTGGGTTGGTATTGAAAGATTCTTACATTTCCAAGTATTATGTTATGATATGATTACACCTATTTTCTTTTGGGATTTTACTTAGTACTGAGAGAACTTTGAGATGGAAGCTTTGCTGTCAGTAGAGGTTTAGTCTTTAATAGCAATTTTTTTGTCCCTAACTATGTGTCTCGTAGGATTTATATTAGAAAGACATAGCTAGTGGATCCACCTAGGCTAACATGTATAAGTATTACCTCTAAAAGTAGGACAACCTCTTTTTGGTGTGGGGAAGACACCGAATTCTTTACTATAGTTCACACAAACTATATTGGTTAATGGTAAAATATCTCACAAATGAACTATGTTTTTCCTTAAAAGTTTGATGACCTCATCAATGATTTGATTTAAGCTCTTCTAATGACTTTTCAAAAGTTGCTTTACTACATTTTACTTGGTCATACATTCTCATGTTTTTAGTTCATTATATCATCACGTTTATGTTTATTCATGTTTTCCCATATTTATTACCTGATTCATATTGTGCTTAGATTATTTCATAATATAGGATCTGATGCTCCTCCTTCTGGACGTTGTTAGATTGGGATCGCTCATCTTCATCAGCGCTAGTGGTAAGTCCCCATGGTTGGAGGGCGAGATCATACATTTTAGTTATTTCCTTGATGTCATTTTCGTTTAAGTATTTGTACGTGGTTTAGGGGTTTGTCCTAACAACTCCTATGATAGTAGAAGGCTTGTGTCAAATATAATTGATGTTCAACGTATTCTCTTATGTACTCTATTTTGGTATCTTTTATGACTTAAAGATTTGAGACTTATATCTTGTTTTTGTGTTGTAATCTCATATCTTGTATTTCATTATTTCATGCTTATGTAAAGTGGCTTATGTAGGGCCTCTTGTGATTCTATTTTCCATGTCACATCTAGGGTCTAACTTGAGTCGTGACACACAACCTACAATAAACAAAGAATTTATAGATAGAAATTAATTTATTACACAATATATTTATCACAACTTCACATTTAAAAAGAATTGAAAGCACCCAAAAGACAAAGAAACAAACACAAAAATGACATATAATGATCTTAATTTTGGAAATAAGCGCATACAAAACAATAAATATATAACACCACATGAAATAATCGTACATCAATTTGAAACTTGTGAACTACCTAAATACCATTTACCAAAATCTACTTAGCAATACAATTAAACACTTAGAAAATCATTGTTTTCTCAAGAAAAAAAAGTTCATCTTCATATGGCCCCACAAACAAACTTTGTAAATTCTCTCTAGAGAGAATACTTTCTTATATAAAATGTAGCTTAATTTTAAGTCAAAATTTATCAGAGACAAACCAAGTACATAACATATAGTATATAAAAAATTAATAAGTTAATCAAGCTTCCCATTCCATGTTCAACACTCTCAGTGAGCTATCCTTCGCTTAGATCGATCAAAAAGTTTTAAATTCTTTATTTCAATTTTGTTATGGTTTTTGTTCTTGTAATTAAACTCAAAAAGTTCACATATCTTGGTCGCCCTATTTATCATGGGAGAAATAAAGTGTGTTACTATGATAGTATTATGAAGAAAATGGGGAACAAAGTACAAGCCTAACAAAAAAAAATATCAAATGGAGGAAAATTAAAGTAGTGCTAATTAGACATATGCTTCAAGGTGTGTGCGTATATACATATATATTCATTTTAATCATATTTGAACCCTTCAATTAGTGTGTTAAAGCAATTGCATAGAAATTTTTTCATATTCTTCTGAAAGAATATCATAGATAAAAATAATAGATATTGGATAAACTGGATAACTCTCTATTTACTAAAGGAATAAAGAGGGTTAGGTTTCAAATCATTTTATAAGTTTAAGATGCTATATTTTGTAAATTATTATGGAAGTTGAGGTTTAAACCCTCATTATGGCATTCTATTTTAGTCAATAAATATTGCAAGAAACTTCATCCCGTGATTGTTCAAAATAGAGGGGCATCTACTATATGGAAGAAGATGGTGAAGATGAGAGAGCTGATAGAATATTAAATGTGTTGGAAAATTTAAAAAAGAAGAAGGAAAACTCTAGCTTATGATTTGATACCTAGATATCTCTTGGGGTTGTGTATCATTTACTTTTAGAAGTATAGGAAGAGAAAATAGAAGTTTGCAGCTTTGCAAATGCAAATGGATGGAACATACATAAATTGAAAGATAGTTTTCCTAAAGACTTTGTGCAACATATCATAAAGACAATGTCACCTGCTAATGATTCAGATTCACTAAATCATTCATGCTGGATTTTATAGTCTGAAAGGATAATTTTAAGTTAAAAGCTTATGGAAATATATGTTAAACAACGGGTAGAGCAGGAGGAAGTCTTTAGATATATCTAGACAGAGAAAGTTCTTTCAAAATGTCATTTTTATTTGGAGAGCACAAAAAATTAGGTTACTAATGGATGAAGTCCTACAACACATGAAGAATAACTTGGTATTAAGGTGTTGGTGTTGCTAGTTACCTAAAGAAAAGACCATGTCTCATTTATTTCTAACCTCAAAATTATAGGGGTTATTTGCTAATCTTATAGGTTTGTAAACTGAAGGTTTGCAACTATCCTAGGTAATCTTAAAGTGGTGGACAACCTCATGTTATTCAAAACTAAAAAAAAGATAAACATAGCAAAGTCAACAATCATTATTTGACATCTTTGGAGAAAAAAATAATTTTGAAGAATAAAGGAAGAGTTTCATACACGGGCTTGATTTTCAAGATGAACATCAATATTTTAATATTAGTTAAGATTTCATATCCTAAACTTCAGAAAATCTGAACCACATGGTAGAACACCTCATTAATGTAAAAGTTAGTTTGGAAATTTGAAAGTTACAGAAAAGATTGCTAGTATAGTGTTGAACGATACCATGTACAGACCATGTACTGGTCTATGGCTTGTGGATGGGAATCGCGGTCAAGACTTAGAAATTTTGGATGTTGTTTTAGATTTCACAAGTGGGATATATGATTCGTGTTTAGGAGCATGGTTCGTAGAAAGAAAATTGTAGTTTTTCATGAGGGACTTGGTTATTTCAATATTGGTTGCACGATTGGCCAGTATGGGCTATTAATTGGAATATAGTCTTTACAAAGGGGTTCGTGGTCTAAAGTCCTGGACTCAAGTGGTTTTCAAGTCTTGGGATACATGGGAAGGTTATAGAGATCGTAGTTGTGGATACGGGTTGTGGAAGTTGGTCAGTGGTCCTTCATCAAAGAATTGGGTTTTCAGTAGTTTGGTTTACGAATAGCCAGTATGGTTCGTAGGAAGGAGTATAGATAGTAGAAGGAATTCGTGGTTACTAATTGGCAGTTATTCCTCAGGGTCATTTGAGTCTTTTCCTACTCTTTTAATTCTTATATTACATTGTTTTTGGCTTATTTTGAAGACATATTACTGATCCTAAGACCCAAAACCCTCATGATTCACTTTCATTCTCTCAAACTCCAAACTCGCTCTCAAGTTTTCTTCTCCAAGCAAGCAAGGGTTTCAAGGATTCCAAGCCTCCATTTAAAATTTTAGTATGGTTTCGATCAAGGTATGTAGGAAATTCATCAATGGGTTCCTCTTAACCCATTGAGTCTCAAACAAACCTCAAATGCATATTATGATTTTTTCTCAATTCTAGGATTTTCATGATTTTCGTATTGGTTCAATTGATTTCAAGCTATTTCATCATGATTGATCTTATTATGCATTATTTGATCAAAATACATATTTTCAATGACATTTTCATGAACTCATACTATGCAAGTATTTTATGATATGAATTTAATCTATGATGATATTCATGCATTATGATATGAAAGATTTTATGAATCAAGGATGTTTTTGAATAAAGTATCAATAAATTTTATGGAAATATGAGGCTTTTGGTTAAAGTACCTCCCTTATGAATGAATAACATAATCTAGATACTTTCGATTGAAGCACTTCTTGTTATGAAAAACTTTCACGATTTAGATTCTTTTGATTAGTGTCTCTTATGAGTATGTTATAAAATCATCATTTAAAAGTGGCTATTATTATAACTATGAAATTTTCATGAATGATTTGGTATTACTAGATTCTTACCATTTCAAAGATTATGAATATGAATATAATTATGATAATTGTTAGGAGTTTACTTATGTCACGACCAAGAGTACACCCTAGACGTGACATAGCATATAAGACCCCAAGAGGGACTACATAAGCCACTTGACATACATACAACACTACATAATAGAAAATACAAGAATTTAAGAAGAACATCTCACATCATAAAAGAGTTTGAACATAGAAGAGGAAGTCGACTAAAAGTTTTGACAAACCATTCTAATATATCAACAGAAGTGGTCGGAACGTAACCCATACATCGCGTACAATATCTGAAAACTAAAGACATAAAAGACTATAAATATAAGTGAAAGAGTTCTCTGAACATGAGGACTCACCAACTCTTCGACTTCAAATGATCAAGACACTAGCCACGAGTGGGACTAGGAAGATCATTTGACTCTATATTAATTAAACAATGTAGGCACAAATATGCATTAGTACATGAAATGTACTAAGTATGAAGGATATGCATAAAACGTATAATATGATCATAAGGAGACGTAAAGAAAACATGATATGCATGACCAAACTAAAACATAATAAAAACCTTTTTAAAGAGGAATCATAAATCAGGAACATGGTCAATGCATCTTAAAATCATATTGAAAGCTTCACAAAACCTTGAAAGTAACTTAGTTCATTTTTGTAATAGCTCGAAAGTTGGAAAGTTGAAAAAGAAAAAGGATAAAGCAGAAAATTTGTTTGAGAACTAGTTTTATGAGTCAAACCTACAGAACGTAGGAAGTCCTACAAATCGTAGTATGGTAGCTGTAGACCTAGGGAAACGTTTTGAAAAAATCAAGTTTTAGTACCCCATTCAACGGTTGACCAAGACGGCCCGTCAATTATTGTATGAGTTGTAGATAGGTCTTGTAGGTGAGTCCCCACACTTGGTGAAATTTTGAAGGTTAAGTTTGTTTTTATGGTTGATGTATCCAGACCGTAAGAAGACATACGAGCTGTCAATAAGTTCCGTCAAGTTGGTCCAATTTTTAAAAGTTTCTAAAAAAAGTTACGATTGACCATTACAGTCCATAGGTCCAAATCGTAGAAAGGGGTCGACAATTATTTTGAAGGGGTTTACGTCTTTTCCCTAAGTTATTAATGCCTAAACTAGGTCGTTTTTGTCTAATCTTAAGCCCTACATAACACATTTTAGCCCTAAAACTACTCATTCTAAATCATTCCCCTAAACCCCCAAATTCCCTCCAAGTTCATCCCCTTCAATTCCCTTAAATTCAAGGAAGAGAAAATTATACTTTCAAGCACCAATGTCTCGAATTCACCATAGATTCTGGGAATTGAATACTAAGGTATGTTAGTATTCACCTATGGAGTCCTTTCCTTCATAGGGTTCCTAAAATCTCCAATTTTAAAAGATTAGATTATTAATTCAAAGTTAGGGTTTTATTCAATCTTCATGAGTTCTTTTCAATTATGATTCAATTGATCATTTTAAATATTTTTATACATGAATTTAAGTAATTATATGTCTTTAAATTGAATTCGCATGAACCAATGCATAATTCATCATTCTTAGACGATGATCACATGATGAAGCCTATGAACTATGAAAGGTGAATTTATGAAGATGTGCATGTTCCTTTATGTAATTGATATAAATGATTTACGGATGTTTCGAGAGTAAAGCATCAATGTTGTTGTTGTTGTTGTGAAAGGTTTTTCTCACACAATACTAAGAACATGATTGTGAAATGGTTTTCTCTCAAAAGGATTCACAAGGTTGAAAGGTTTTCTCACCTAAGTTGAATCAAGATTAAGGAGTTATTCTATATGAACACTAGCTTGGATTGGTTGCTTAATTGGGTCTTTACAGGAATGAAGAAATGAGTAAGATTAATGATTGATTCGTGGGTTTTTTACTTAGCACCGAGTGGATATTAAGATGGAGGATCTCCCGTTAGTAGAGGTCGATCTCTAGTAGAAATCTCCTTATCTTATAACTATGTGCAACCATAGGATGATTGTCTTAAATAAACATTAGCTAGTGGATCCACTTTAGCTCAGACTCATGGTTCTTACCTTGGCAAGTAAGGACATCTCTTTTCAATGTGGGGTAGATGATACATCCAAACTTACACTCCAAATAAGGAGTGTAAACTGTCATTGTCAATTTACAGAACTCAACTAGAGCTGAGGTCGATCCCATAGAGAATTTCTTTACAGATAAAGTTTCACTATCGCATTTACTCAATTGTCGTTACTATTTCCTAAACAATTAACAAAGAAAGTAAAATTTGGTTTAATTGAAAAGTATTTTATCAGCAAGTACTTCCAGTCAAAACATAGTTACACGGTTCACAAAAGATCTCGTTTTAAGTTGATTCAATCAATTAAAAGAAACCAGGTTTTGTGTTCACTATGACGTCGATTATAACGCTCTTTCGTAAATTGAGTATCAAGTAAATCAATGTTTACAGACTCTTTGCGATTTAGATAAATCTAACGCTTCTCAACCTAATTAGATAATATCCACTCTAATTCTCTCAAACTTAAAGTGTTATCTATATTGGACCTCGCTTAATTTAATGCGGTGTTAAAGATCCCTTCTCTCGAAATCAGACTTTAACTCCAATTTGTAAACTTAGTTTAGCTTTTTCCCAACTAGTGCTTTTCTCTCGAACAATCACCAGATATAGGACTGTCTAAAGCGTGCACTCAATAGCCTAAAATGATAATGAAAGCTGTAAACTACAAATTGTAAAAAAAGATTGCCTTTTTACTCATTTTACGGAATCGCAACTAGAATATCATCATAGATCCCACACACCCAGTCATGACATTTAGCCACTCATGTTCTTATGTAAAGAATCAATCATAGATAATGAAAACATATTAAGATTTACGTACAAAAATAATTGGTAAATCAACAACCACTTGATACTCTCAAGATCGAAAGGAACAATGTCCCACCGATGACAATAATCCGAATCCAAAATCTCAAACTCAAGTTTCTTTCTATTTCTCGTTGTGTAACGTCAGATAATGAATAATGAATTTACAAAACGACCTAAAGTAATTCAAAATAGAATGTTTAAAATGAGTCCTAATCAAGTTAAGACTGATTTGTCGGGACTTGTCACAGCCAATATCACGTTCCGTCAAGGGATTCACGGACCGTGAATCCTTCTGTGGTCTTGCCTTGGATCTTCCCCAGAGTGGGTCTTCAAACTTGGTCACTGGAAAATGTACCATGAGAGACACCACGGTCCGTAGTGAGTATCACAGCCCATGAAGTCACCCGTGGTCTTCACTTTGTTGTCAAGCCTTCTTTTAAATCTTTCCTGCTTTTATACTGGTTTAACTTCACGGTAGGTACCACAGTCCGTGGAAATAACAATGGCCCATATGCCCCTTCGTGATCTTTACTTGGTTGTTCTTGCTTTTCATCTTTTAAGGGCCCAGTTCTGCCCCTCTTTCACGAGCTCAACCACGGACCGTTATGGAGTTAACGATTCGTTACATTCGCCGTGAACTTCACTCAGTCGACATCAGTTCTACATCTTTTTCTGTAAAACCCAGATTCTGCCTACACAATTAACAAACCCATAAAATAATCCCGAAATATCACTTAATTCCAGTATTAATTCATAGTTATGAAGCATCAAATGTGCTACGATTTCGCGGCACATCAACACCCTCAACTTAGAACCATTACTTGTCCTCAAGTGATGAGAAAACAAACAAATATAATCAACCCTTAATTCATTTCTAGATTTATGACGCTATACAACAACTAATTCAAGTATAATTTGTGTCCCCAAACCTCTGAATCTAACATGTAAGGATCAATACATGACATTTCATTACTCATAGTCAATCATGCTTATACCTGCAAATTATCTGCTCACACAATTAACTTTCAAACGCAACCACTGTGTCCTCACACCAAAGAAGTCCCTCGCTCATAATGGTAGGGACTGAGTACTACTCTCACGCTCTCAATAAATTTCCAACACTAACAACAAACTACCATAGGGTTGCCCTTGCTTTCTACACTTTCTCTTTCAAACACCCGAAATAGGATCACTGTAGGACTTTATTTGCTTGTAACATAGGCTCGGGGTTAGGGAATGGATATTTGGTTTCGTGAGTGACTAATTCCTTGGTTTCCCAAAGTTTCGTTTTCACAAACTCTTTTCTGAGTGATTCTCTCTTTTTCTTTATTTTAGCTCGACCCAATAGCTATTCTATATATATATTTTTTTTTATTTTTAAATTAACTCAACTCACTGGCTGAACCTTCTTTTTTTTTTTGGAATTGCAATCACCCTCAACTTTGGCTTTTGCCCTGAGTTGTGATATCGTGTACCTTCGGAGAACCAAGGATTTGATATATATTGGGTAGGAACAAAGACTGATTTAAGGCTCAAATTGGGTTCAAGTGATAAGCTTTTCATTTGGTTCCTTTATTTTTGGCTTTTTACTGGTTTAACAAAAATGGCCTATTGATCCTTTCCTATCCGATTATTTTCAGATTCAAGCAAGACTACTTAGACAAGTTCTAGTTTCTACTCCTACTGTTAGACTTCAACCAAAACTTACTCACATACTACACAGGATTGCATTTTTTTAGTTTCTTGGTTCACCAATTAATTGGTCAGATTAGCCATTTTCAACATATCAGTATCTAAATTGTCATCTAAAGATCCTAACAGTCAAACTCATGTCCGAGTCCTCAATATTCACAGAGTAGTTATTGCACAGCTCAATACATAAAATACCCAACACAGTAATACAAAGAGATAACCGTTATGGCCAGCTGGTGACCACTCTCTCCCCAAATAAAAAGGACTTTGTCCTCAAAGTCGAGATAAAACAATCAAATACACAGGCTAAAAGGAGGGGTCATACCTACGACGCTCTAGACGTCGGTCGTCGAATCAGCATTGGCACCCTTATCAATGGGTGCACTATCAGGTCTCAGGACAACATCAATATAGTCCTCATTAGTCGAAGTAGGTGCACCACTACCAGAATCTCCAACTAAGGTTGCATCTCGCTGTAGCTGGTCAAGGGCTTCCTTTTCTCTAGCTTCCCCCTTTGATGATCTACGAGCTCTTTTTTCTTGCCTTCTTGCTTCTCTGGCGGGGTCAGTAAGGGTCTCCTCATCAAGTTCTCCAGTTATGTGTTTTCTCTTGCCGGATTTACTTGTAGGGGGTTCTCCCCAAAGATCATCGAGTGTTTGAGTAGAGGGTGCCTGACTTAGCATTTGAATCAATGACTCTAGCATGACTGGAGTGGGCACCTGTGTTGGCTTTTCAGTCAGGTTAGCAATTTAAGTACGCATTTCGGCCAACTGGGTTCTGAACTCTTTAGTATATGTTGAACCTGTAGCTTGGAAGCGATCATGAACAAGGTTCTCCAAACCATCCATTATGTTCTTTAAGACTGATAGCTCCGTCCTCATCCTATTTTTGATCTCCTTTTTCGCAACTAATACCTTTGTCTCTATCAGTTAGGGAATTCGGAGCACAATTTGGTCTACCAATGCCCTTGTCTAGCACTGATCTGCAACCAATTTCTCAAGAAAAAGCATAGGGATAGTGATAAAAGTACCTGAAGTCTGGGATGCTGAAGCTGGTGGTGCCTCTGTGGACGGTTGTGATGACTCCCCCTGTTCTGGATCTCTATTGGCCTGGGGGATATCAAGTGGGACATGTGGAATAACAGCTAAAGTACCTACAACGGCAGATTTCGCGCCAAAGAGATGGTTTGTGACATCTTTGATTTTTGAAACCTGGGTTAGTCTGAATGTTTCACCCCATCTGTCAACTAGGCTGTTCGGAGGAATATTCGCTCCTCAACATAATTTCCCTATCAGACAGTGAAAAGGAAGTGCAGCTCTATCATTTAGTGCCTTGTCTCTCATCTCGATTGCTATTATCCTTCCTGCATTGATCGGGTAACCTACCAGAAGACATGCTACTAACGAGGCCAGAGAAGGGGACAAAGAGTTATCATTAGCTGTCGGTCTCAATTGCGCTCGGACAACAGCTCACCAAACCTTGGCCGGGAAAGATAGCGAAGCTTTAGTGATAAGTGTTGGAGTTGTGGTGACCCAACCTGCATTTTCTCCATCTATGGCAATTTGCTTCACAATCCAGCGTAAAACCCTTTCTCAAGAAGTCTGATCTTCCATTGTAGCATCATTGGTGACCTTGATGTTTGCCCTCAAAAAGGCCAACTGAAATGGGTGCAGAGTATTCTGGGCCGTACAACATTCTGTTAACCGAAGCCTTAGAAATATCTATTGATTTGCCCCTAACTATGATTGAGTTGAGTGGACCCCAGGTACTAGCCATGTCTTTCTGTCCACGCTTCGTGGTTTCAGTATCTGCAGCAAAATTCATCAATGTAGCTGCATAAGAGGAATAAAATTATCTGTTCAGGTGGCTAGAGTATTCACCAGGTGTATTGTCCATCCAATCGAACTGATGGAGCTGAAATATCCGATAGATGTCCGAGAATGCCTTGACATCAGCTACCACTACCCTAGTCTCAGGCATAATTGCTCGATTCTTGAAGCCCCCAGTTTTATTAACAATACCATTGTCGAAGAATTCTTTAGATCTGTTGACAATCCACATGAAGCGATAACAAGCAAGCAGTTGTGGTCTCAATGCTGGGTTAGGTTCCTGAGCGTTCACATACATCACCATGGTATCATCATCGGTGATTTCCTCCTCATCCTCTCTATTAATTGTTTCCTTTCGTACCCTAATTTCAGCTTCTGTGGTAGCCACAGGTGGAGAAGTACTTGTGTCGGCCTGAGAATCGCTGCCAGATTCAGCACTGTCCTTCGATTCATCGGCAGATTGGTTACCAGCAGCAGTATCACTTGGACTTCCCGAGTTTTCCCCATTCTCAGAACTACTACCTCTCTCTTTAGATTGAGGAGGAGAGTCATGGAGAATAGCTCTCCTAGCCAATGATCTAGCCGCCCGAGACGAGTGATCTTCCGGTGAAACATTTATTTGCACCTCAGACCCACTCGCTTCGGAGTCGCCATGACCCTCTGATTGTGAAGCGGTGACAGGAGCAGGTTTTGTAGCATTCTTTCTTCTGGGACCCATTGTACCTGAGAAACAAAACACCAATTCAGTACAATCATTGATAAACAACAAACTAGCAGGTACTCAAGCTTCCCCTGTGTAATATCATCGTGACGCCTTGCCTTAAGAATGTCGTCACCCAAACTATCATCGGGAAGGGCCACGGAATAAAAATTATTAACAAAAACTAAATACTTAAAAAAATTAAAAATACAATAAAGGGAACACTACGCGTGAAACGACCCAAAAAGTTACTAAAAATGTGCTTCGAAAGTTACCGAAAACTTGTTTTAGCTATATCTAAGAATCCATTTCGTTTTTCGAAAATCCGACTTCATATTCTTGTTTAGGGGGTCAAATTGAGTGGGAAATGGGTATCACCCAAATTTTAGAGCAACCGTATCGAAATCCCAAATTTCCAAGTGAAGTCTTTTTCGAGGGTCTACTTTGGAGGGTCATATCTCCTAGCACACAAATAATTTTGGTGGACATAATATATCCATGGAAAGCCCTTTGAGTTAGCTACCCAACGCACTTCATTTCACCTCATTCGGAGTTCGGACGAAGAAGTTATGCCCATTTTCGTAAAACCTGTCCGGGCAGAAAATGCAATTTCCAATAACCAAAGTTACTGTTCACCCGCCTCACTTTTTTTTTCTAAGTGTTTGTTCCGTTTTTTCCAAAGGGCATATGTTATTTCCTATATAACATTAACTCAATTCCCATCTCTAAAACATTTCCCAAAACACCTCTACCATACTTAGACACATTTTCTCTCAAAGTTCTCTCAAGAACCCTAATCCAAAACCTTCATCAAGATTGAAGAGACTCTTGCTCCCAAGTTCCAAGCTTCCATTGAAGACACTCTCAAGGCCTTCATAAAAACTCAAGGTATGTGGTGTTGAACTCAAGGTATGTGGTGTTGAACTCATGGGTTCTTCCACCCATAGTGCCTAGTCTCTATTCTACTCACTAATTCATGGTTTAATTCATGGTTTAATTCCTGGTTCATAAATTAGTCTTGTTCCTTGTATAAATTTCCTGCACAAGTGAATTTTAAACATGAAGAGTGATTGTTTTGAGCATGTTGTGACTCTAGAACTTGAATCTAAATTCGGAATGGATGTGGAGATTTTTCATGTGGTCTTGTGGGTGTTAAAATGTGTTGTTGTAGGTTGTTCACTGGTTTGGCTGCATAATTACTACCCTATTTTCTATGCTCTTTGATCCCATTACATGCCTTCAAGGTGTTTGACAAAATGTCCAATTATGGAGAATTGATGAATTGATGCTTTAGGGGTTGAGTTATGAGATGCATGGCATTCCAGAAATGTGTTGATGACAAACTAAGCTTATGTATATGTTCATTCCATACATGAGATTGCATTAGAGCCTAAGGTGAATTTCCTATATAAAGTTTTGCATGACCATGCCCGGTCCGGGGGAAAAGAACCGGACAACCATGTGAGAGGTTTATATCTCACCACCTAGGATGCTTGGGGTGTGACCAACATCAACCATGTGAGAGGTTTATATCTCGCCACCTAGGATGTTTGGGGTGTGACCAACATCAACCATGTGAGAGGTTTATATCTCGCCACCTAGGATGTTTGGGGTGTGACCAACATCAACCATGTGAGAGGTTTATATCTTGCCACCTAGGATGCTTGGGGTGTGACCAACATCAACCATGTGAGGGGTTTATACCTTGCCACCAGGGTGTCCGGATGTGAACGGCATCCCCCATCCTAAGTTGGGGTTACAATGGAACTATCTCTTGCATTTCGATTGCGTCCTTGTCTATTGTTGCATTGCACCCCGCATACTTAGTACATTCCAAAGTACTAACGCATATTTTGCCTACATGATGTCACCATGTAGGGACCGAAGCTAATCTTGATCCTTCTCTCCATTCACGTGGCTAGTACGGTGCTTATCCGAGATTATTGGTGAGTCCTCAATGATTCGAGGGCTACGTTATGTTTCTTACTCTTATGTTTTGAGACTTTAGCTTGCCATTGTATTTTGACTATGAGGGGAGCCGGTAATATGTCATGGCCCCCGTCCTATCTATGTATGTAGAGGTGTACGTTGAACAAGTATTTTGTAAATGAGCTTGACTCTTATTCTATGATGTTATTTTGAAATGGTTGCCCTTAGTCCCTATTTCCCGTTATTTAATGTTGAATATACTTCCGCGACCGATGAAGTGTGATGACAAGTTTGAGAGGCTTGTTTGGGGTTCCTTCGGGTTCCCCATTCGCCATGTCATGTCTAGGCCCTAGGCTTGGGTCGTGACAACGCGCACTTGAACAAGCCGTGGTATAAACAACGGACCGTGATGTCCCTCGTGGAGTTTAAACAGAATTTGAGTGTACAAGGAATTTCTGGTCAATTAAGCAAGGGATGTTAACGGAAGGTTTCACGGCCCGTGGAGTGAACCACGGTCCGTGATACTGCTCATGAACTAAAATTAAGGACTTGATTGATATTCTAGTGTGGTCTACGACAAGTTGTATGACCCGTAATGTCTTTCACGGTCCGTACAACCTGCCGTAGTCTTATACTAGGCAAATAGGTCTGTCATCTTCTTCCTAACATCAAATTTTTGCACTCAATACCCATTGTTGTACAAATACATGCTCTTCTCATACTTTAAACCATACCTTACTACTTATTCAACCAAATTAAGTAACCTAACTTTCACTACCTGACCTAAAAATTGGACCCCCCTATGATCGACCAACACCCAAATAACTACAAATTTCCAATTTTTCAACTTACCCACTCCAATTAAGTAATAGTTTAGCAATTAATCATCACAAATGCATACTTAAATCAATTAAATTGAAATCATTATAGACAAGATGTAACGGTGCAAACCATTGAAACTCAACTTACTTGGATTGAAGAAACAAAATTGGAAATAGCTGGAAACACTAGCAAACTGTAAACTGAGGGTTTGGACTCTTGGGTAGATGTGGGATTTATTGATGAATGATGATCAAGTCTTCTGAGATAACCGTTATGGAGGAGACAAAGAGATAAACTGAAGTTCTGCCCTTTGGAATCACGAAATACATCATAATTTATGAGTTGGGTTACGCACGGGTTGGGTCGAGTCATTGGTGTTACTGGGTAGTAGTCCACGGGCCGTGAAACTTCTCGTGGAGATATCACGGTCCGTGGATATGTTCATGGCATTACCCTGGCAAAGAAACTTACCTGGTGCAGATGACGGATCGTAAAGTTGCCCATAAAGGAAATCACGGTCCATGAAACTATCTGTGATGTTGACTTGGAACTGAGTTTCCTACCTGAGGTTCACAAGAGGTTAGACGTCTCATACAATATATGAAGGACCGTGAACCCATCCGTAAACCCTATTTTATGCAATTTCCAGTAGCTTCCAAATTCAGTCCTCAATTTGATGAATCATGATAGTACCCGTGAAAAGCTATACGGTTCGTGGTCCTGACCGTGAAGTTCAGTCTGCATCAATTTCTGCATTTTCCCCCTTATTCTCTCCTGCACACCTCAGCACACAGTAACTCTATAAAAGTAACGAAAAATAAGGAAAACAAGAATATACATAAGATAATTACATCTTGGGTTGCCTCCCAAGCAGCACACAGTTTAACGTCGTGACGCGACGCAGGTTAATTGATTACTCAGACTTCATTAAGTTTACATTCCTCCATAATTGTCACATCCTCAGGAGCACCCACATACGCCTTGATTCGCTGACCATTAGCTTTGAACCTCTCGCCTTTCTCATTTTCCAATTCAATAGCACCAGATTGAAAAACCTGTGTGACTTTAAAGGGTCCAGACCATTTAGACTTCAGTTTTCCTGGAAACAGACGCAGTCTGGAGTTGAAAAGTAACACCAAGTCACCAGGAGTAAAACTCTTTTTTTCAATATACTTGTCATGATATAGCTTCATCCTCTCCTTATACAGTGCAGCCCTCTCATAGGCCCTCAGACGGAACTCATCCATCTCATTGATCTGATTTAGCCTCAAGTTTGTGGTTTCGCTCCAATTTAGATTCAGCTTCTTCAACGCCCAGAGTGCTCTATGCTCAAGCTCAACTAGTAGATGACATGTCTTTCCAAACACCAATTGATATGGAGACATACCAATAGGTGTCTTGAAAGCTGTCTGATATGCCCATAGGGCATCATCTAGCTTCCGTGCCCAATCTGTCCTGTTGGCATTCATTGTCTTTGCCAAGATTATTTTAATTTCCCTGTTGGAAATTTCCACTTGACCACTCGTCTATGGGTGATAAGGTATTGCCACCTTGTGCTGTTTTACTCCATACTTAGTTAGAAGTGCACTAAAGATTTTGTTGCAGAAGTGAGACCCACCATCACTGATAATGGTTCTGGGTGTTCCAAACCTTGAGAAAATGTTCTTTTTCAAGAACCCAGCGACACTCTTTCCATCATTCTCAGGTAATGCAACAGCTTCAACCCATTTGGACACATAGTCCACAGCCACCAGTATATATTTTTTCCCATAGGAACTCACAAAGGGACCCATGAAGTCAGTACCCCACACATCAAACAATTCCACCTCCAGAATAGGTGTCATGGGTAACTCATGGCGCCGAGAGATGGCTCCTTGCCGCTGGCACACATCACAGCTCCTTACTATATCCACTGCATCTTGATGAATTGTAGGCCAGTAATACCCACATTAATGTATCTTGTGAGCTATTCGAGCACCACCATGATGACCACCAACTAGAGATGAGTGATAGGCCTCCAAGATATGCAACATTTCGGCTTTCGAAACACATCGCCTAATTATATTGTCAACACACACCCTGTACAGATATGGTTCATCCCAAAAGTACTTGTCTACATCATGCAGGAACCTCTCATTTGCTAATATGTTAGTCCCTCATGCATTAAGTCACTGACCAGAAAATTAGCATAGTCAGCAAACCAAGGAATAAGGTCAAGAGTAGCAGCTAATACCTGCTCATCTGGGAATGTGTCATCTATCTCGAGCTCAAGTTCTTCCTTCTTTGCAGCTTCCAACCTAGACAGGTGATCAGCTACCTGGTTCTCACAACCTCTCCTGTCTTTCACTTCGAAGTCAAACTCTTGAAGAAGCAATACCCATCTAATCAGCCTAGGCTTGGCATCTTTCTTTGCCATGAGATGTCTCAAAGCAGCATGGTCTGTGTGAACTATCACTTTAATGCCCAGAAGATAAGCTCTGAACTTTTCAAAAGCATACACTACAGCCAATAGTTCCTGTTCAGTGACTGTGTAGTTTCGTTGTGCTCCATTTAGCGACTTACTAGCATAGTAATTCGGATGGAACATCTTGTTGCACTTTTATCCCAACACAACTCCTAACGTAGTCCCATTGGCATCACACATCACCACAAATGGCTCCGCTCAGTCTGGGCCAATAGTCACTGGTGCTGAAATCAGTTTCTCTTTTAGGCACTCAAAAGCTTTAAGGCATATCTCATCAAAGACAAATTTCACCTCCTTCTCTAAAAGTTTGCACATTGGGTGTGCAATTTTTGAGAAGTCTTTGATGAAACAATGCCTATAGAATCCAGCGTGTCCTAGGAAGCTTCGAACACCCTTCATACAGATTGGCGGAGGTAATTTTTCAATCACCTCAATCTTAGCCTTGTCGACCTCAATTCCTTTCTGTGACACCTTGTGTCCAAGGACTATGCCCTCTTTTACCATGAAGTGGCACTTCTCCCAATTTAGCACTAAGTTGGCTTCCTCACATATCTGTAACGCCCTACTACGATTCAACAAACAGACATCAAAAGTATCGCCTACTACAGAGAATTCATCCATAAATACCTCTAGAGTGTCTTCAACCATGTCTGAAAAGATGGACATCGTACACCTTTGAAATGTGGCTGGTGCATTACATAGTCCAAATGGCATGCGTTTAAATGCAAAGGTGCCATAAGGACATGTGAAGGTGGTCTTTTCCTGATCTTCAGGTGCAATTGATATCTAGTTGTAGCCAGAGTATCCATCTAAGAAACAGTACCATCCTTTACCTACCAACCTGTCAAGCATCTGGTCCATGAAAGGCATGGGGAAATGATCCTTCAAAATCCACTTGTTCAGCTTCCTGTAATCCATGCACACTCGCCATCCAGTGACCGATCTTTGCGGGACTAATTCATTCTTGGCATTCGCTACCATAGTCATGCCTCCCTTTTTAGGCACACATTGCACTGGACTGACCCAGTGGCTATCAGAAATAGGATAGACCACCCCAGCATCTAACCATTTGGTTATTTCTTTCTTAACTACCTCTTACATAGGTGGGTTCAACCTCCGTTCGTGTTCAATACTCGGGCTGCAGTCTTCCTCAAGCAGAATCTTATGCGTGCAAATACCTAAAGGTATCCCAATTATATCAGCAATGGTCCATCCAATGGCTCTTTTGTATCTTTTTAGAACCTTGATCACCTCTTGTACCTACTCTTCATTCAAATCTGCAGCCAATATCACAGGTAAAGTGTTATTAGTACCCAAGAATACATACCTAAGGTGATTGGGTAACTGTTTCAGCTCTAACACTGGTGGCTCCTCAATGGATGGTTTCGCTGGAGGACTTGGCCTGTTTTTCAAGTCCAAGTCCAATTTCTTTGGCGCATACGAATGTGTTCCCATACCCTGCAAGGCATTGACGGTCTCTACATAATCAGACCAGAAATCCACATCAAAGTTCATCAGTACTGTTGTTAATGTTTCAACAACCATTCTCTCTTCTATAGGTACCCTCATGTCTTCATCAGTGACCATCTCTATTGCAGATATCACATTCATATCTAGTGGTTGTTTCATTGACCTGCAAATGTTGAACCTTACCTCATCTGTGTTGAGTCTGAACTTCAACTCTCCTCTCTCAACATCCACTAAAGCTCTTTTTATGGCCAAAAAAGGTCTTTTCAAGATTATGGGAACCTCAAAATATACTTCACAATCCAAAATCACAAAATCAGCTGGAAAGATAAAAGTGTCCACCTTTACCAGTACATCACACAGGATGCCCACTGGCCTCTTTACTGACCTATCAGCCATCATCAACCTCATTGATGTATGTTTTGGTACTCCCAAACCTAACTTTTTATAAATGGCTAAAGGCATCAGATTTATGCTAGCTCCCAGATCACATAGAGCTTTTGCAAACTTGATTGACCCAATGGTGCATGGTATTGTGAATGCACCTGGATCCTTCTTTTTCTGCACCAGAGATCTGGTAGCAATGGCACTACAATGATGGACATCGTTAGAGAATCATGACTTATAGCTTTTTTCTTGGTGACCAAGACTTTCATGAACTTGGCATATCCTGGCATCTGCTCTAGGGCTTTAACCAATGGAATGTTTACTGAAAGTTTTTTTAGCATGGTGATGAATTTCGTAAACTTTCCATCTTCAGCTTTCTTTTTAAGCCTTTGAGGGAAAGGAGGATGCGTCCTGGGAATCTGCTGTAAGGGCAGGTGTTCCTGAACCTCTTTCTCTTTTCCTCTCGAATGTTGTGCTTTAGGTTGAGCTTTCTGAGCCTCTCCCTGATCATCTACCTGTATATTCTCATCCTCCTCTCTGCTAGCTTGATCCAAGACCTGTTCAAACTTGGTACCTGCAAAAATATGGTCAAAAAGAATTTTACCACTCCTGGTGGCTATGGCCATGCAGTGTCCTTCCTTCTTGGGATTTTGAATGGTATCACTTGGTAGTGATCCGTTCTTTCTCGGATTCATTGAGGCTGAGAGTTGCCCCAACTGCTGCTCTATTTGTTTAATGGAGGTGGTGTGAGAGTCCACCAACTGACTCATGCTCGAGAAGTCACCTCTCATTTCTTTCACCCCTGCATCGGTTGACTTAACCTTTTGAAGTACCTTAGCCATCATGTCTTCCAGCTTGGACCCTTTAGAACTACCACTCACCCGGTCTCTATTACCTGGAGGTACATATACACCACTGCGGTGATTCCTATACCCCTCTCTGTTTTGCCAGTTTCCTTGATCTCTATTTGCTGGCCTTTCATACTGACCATTCCTAGCATAGCTCCGACCTGCATTTCCAGAATTATAACCCTGATTTCTAGAGTTATAATTCTGAAAACCTCCTTGATTCCCCAAATAGTTAGCTTTCTCATCAATGTCAAGATCCTGATCTTCATACCTGTGTTGTTGTCCCACAGCATTCCCCTTTTCAGACTTGGCAACAATGTGCTTTGTGAGCAAGTCTATTTGAGTCCTCATATGTGCTATGTCTTGGTCCCTTTCTTCTTCTTTCTTCCTTTGATCAGCTGAAAGCTCAAATGTATACCCGAGCTCTCCTACTTCTGCATCTCTAGTATACCATGCTCTGTTGTTCTTTGAGACCTCATCTAATAGTTGCATGCTTTCTGCAAATGGCTTCCTCATAAATGAGCCTCCACAAACTGCATCAACAACAGGTTTAGTAACATAATTCAGAGACCTATAAAAGGCCTATTTAAGATGCCTTCGGTAAGATCATGGTTGGGGAATTTCTTTAAATTTTGGCTGAACCTCCACCAAGTATCATGCATGGCTTCTCCTGGTAGTTGCTTGTGTGTACTAATCTCGTCCTTCATCTGCAGCTCTTTTGATTCTGGGAAGAATCGTTCCAGGAAAGCTTCCTTCAACTCATTCCAAGTTCTGATGGAGTCATTTGGCATCTCATTCAACCAGTTAGTCACCTCTCCCATAAGAGACAATGGAAACAGCCTCAATCTCATTGCTGTTTGATTTACCCTAGGAATCTCTTGTGACTTACAGATAGCCACAAAGTTCATCAAGTGTTGATTTGCATAATCACCAACGGCACCCCTAAACATACCCTTAAGGTTCAATAATTGAATCATAGTGCTGGTGATTGTGAACTTAACACCTGGAGGTAGTGCAGGTAACACTATCGCCCCAGTGGTTCCTGCTCCATCCAAATATGCATCATCTTCATTATACATCATGTGCGCTGGATGCTGAGCTCTACCCCTTGGAGCTATTTGTTGGCATTGGGGAGGGATCAATCCATCCACTCCTTTATTCTCATCTACCACCCTAGGTTGGTTGTTACTGCCGTTCTGCTGAACACCTCTTGCAGCGACTTCAGCTTTTAGTCCCAACCTTTGTCTTTGTGCCTCCAGTTCTTGTGCATTCACCATTTTTTAAAGAGTCTTTTCAAGTTCTGAGTCATAAGGGATCAATGGAACTCCTTTACTTCTGGTACTTGGTATACACAGTAGCAATCACCTGAAAGAGACACAAACACAGAACAAAACGTAAAATTAGGAAATAAAACTATAAATTGAATAAAAGCTAGTAAAACATTTCTGAATTGAAATTCCCCGGCAGCGGCGCCAAAATTTGATACGTCCAAACTTACACTACAAATAAGGAGTGTAAACGATCGTTGTCAATTTACAGAACTCAACTAGAGTTGAGGTCGATCCCACAGAGAATTTCTTTAAAGATAAAGTTTCACTATCGCATTTACTCAATTGTCGTTACTATTTCCTAAACAATTAACCAGGAAAGTAAAATTTGGCTTAATTGAAAAATATTCAATCAGCAAGTACTTCCAGTCAAAACTTAGTTACACGGTTCACAAAAGATCTCATTGTAAGTTGATTCAATCAATTTAAAGAAACCAGGTTTTGTGTTCACTATGACGTCGATTATAACGTTTTTTCGTAAATTGAGTATCAAGTAAATCAATGTTTACAGACTCTGTGCGATTTAGATAAATCTAACGCTTCTCAGCCTAATTAGATAATATCCACTCTAATTCTCTCAAACTTAAAGTGTTATCTATATTGGACCTCGCTTAATTTAATACGGTGCTAAAGATCCTTTCTCTCAAAATTCGACTTTAACTCAAATTTGTAAACTGAGTTTAGCTTTTTCCCAACTAGTGCTTTTCCCTTGAAAAAACACCAGATACAGGCCTGTCTAAAGCGTGCACTCAATAGCCTAAAATGATAATGAAAGCTGTAAACTACAAGTTGTAAACAAAGATTACCTTTTTACTCATTTTACGGAATCGTAACTAGAATATCATCATAGATCCCACACACCTAGTTATGATGTTTAGCCACTCATGTTCTTATGCAAAGAATCAATCATAGATAATGAAAACATATTAATATTTACTTACAAAAATAATCGGTAAATCAACAACCACTTGATACTCTCAAGATCAAAAGGAACAATGTCCCACCGATGACAATAATTCGAATCCAAAATCTCAAACTCAAATTTCTTTTTGTTCCTCATTGTGTAACGTCAGATAATGAATAATGAATTTACAAAACGACCTAAAGTAATTCATAATGGAATGTTTAAAATGAGTCTTAATCAAGTTAGGACTGATTTGTCGGGCCTTGTCACAGCCACTATCACGTTCCGTCAAGGGATTCACGGACCGTGAATCCCTCCGTGGTTTTGCCTTGGATCTTCCCCAGAGTGGGTCTTCAAACATAGTCACTGGAAAATGTACCACGAGAGACACCACGGTCCGTAGTAAGTATCACAGCCCATGAAGTCACCCGTGGTCTTCACTTTGTTGTCAAGCCTTCTTTTAACTCTTTCCTGTTTTTATACTGGTTTAACTTCACGGTAGTTACCACGGTCCGTGGAAATAACAACGGCCCGTATGCCCCTCCGTGATCTTTACTTGGTTGTTCTTGCTTTTCATCTTTTCAGGGCCCAGTTCTGCCCCACTTTCACGAGCTCAACCACGAATAGTTATGAAGTTAACAGTTCGTTACATTGGTCGTGTACTTCACTCGGTCGACATCAGTTCTACTTCTTTTTCTGTACAACCTAGATTCTGCCTACACAATTAACAAACCCATAAAATAATCTCAAAATATCACTTAATTCCAGTATTAATTCATAGTTATGAAGCATCAAATGTGCTACGATTTTGCGGCACATCAGTAAACACCAAATTTAATGTTATAGCTCACATGGTCTATATCAGTTACATGCTAAAATTTCCAGAATAATAAACTAAGGTTACTTCAAAAGTATCTCAGAAGTGTTTTAAAGATGCTTATCTTCCATTGATTATGATTATGCCCTTTCGTCTTATGATTTAGTTTGGTCATTACATATTATGTAAAGTCCTTTTAGCATGATTTCTTAACTCTTATACATTGCTATAAAATGTAGTACAATCCATGTACTAATGCATATTTTTTCCTACATTATTTTACTAATGTCGGGTCAGATGCTCGTACCTCTCACACTCATAGCTAGTTTATCTTCTGGCGTTTAGGGATCAGTGAGTCCTTATATTCCGAGGATCTAGACACTTCTACAATTTTATGTCATTTCAGTTTTCAGACGTGTATGTGATGTATGAGTTACATCTCAATCACTTCTTTTGATTTAGGCTTATGTTAGACTTTCGTTTTTGTCAAACTCCTTTTATGATATAAGACTATTACTTTGAAATCTTTATTTCTATTATCTCGGGGTTCTATACGTCATGTTATGCCTAGAGTTTACTTTGGGTCGTGACAACTTCTGTGGGATATTTATCTTTAACTGGCATAGGCCATGTGAGTTATAACATGAAATCTAGTGTCTTGCTCCCACACCGAAAAGAGATGTCCTTACTTGCCAAGATGAGGACCTTACTTATAACTTAGATGGATCCACTAGCTATGTCATTTAAGACAATCCTACGGAGGCACACAGTTAGGAACAATGAGATTGTTACTAGAGACCCGACCTCTACTAACGGGAGAGCCTCCATCTCAATATTATTTCGGTGTAAGTAAAAATCCCAATAAAATAGTCATAAACATAAACATATCATCATACATGGAAAAACAAAATTAAGTTATTAATCCAAGCTTAAATCATTAAGGAGTAGCTCCTTAAATCACAAGTCATGAATGTGAGAGAAAAACATTTCACCAAATCATGATCCCATAACATGTGAGAAAATCCTTTCACAATTCCATTGATGCTAATATTAAAGCATAAAACATAAAATATTCCCTTTCATAAATCATGCATAATTGTCATGAAAATATCATTCATAGATTCATAGCTTCCTCATAAATTCATGTCTTTAAGAGTTCATGATAAAACCATGGAAAATGCATGTGTTCATAGGAAATCACTTGTAAAACATGTAATTGAGTAGAAAAATCATAATTATATCAAATTCAAACAAATGAATCAATACAATTAGAACCCAAAACAATTGAATGAAAACCTAATCAAATTGATGAAATTCAACTTGGAGGATTGATAAATCTTTGGGGTTCAATGAGCGAATGGAACTGATTGATTAAACCCTATATACTTTGATAACCAAAGCCGAAAAGCAATGGAGAAATAAGAGACTTGAAGCTTGAAAACCTAGCCTTCCTTTTGGACTTGATAGATAATTGGGTAAGATTAATATGGATGGGATTTGGGGTTTTGAGTGAATGAGAGAGTTAGGGTAATTTTAGGGGTAGAAGGGTAGTTGTAGGATTTAAAATTTGGGTCAAAACGACATAGTATAGGTATTAAATACATAGGAAAAAGACCCAAATACCCTTAAGAAATAACTGTTGGAGGACCCTATAGTTTGGACCTACTTATTGTACTGGTCAACCATAGGTTGAGTTACTGGGGTCTAAAATTGGCCAACTTCTTACGACACCATTCTACAAACTGTCTGAATTTCTATGGTCCGTAAACCCCATCCATAGATATCAACTTTACCAAAAAATTTCACTAAGTGTGGAATACTTCTACGCAACCATCTATGGCTCGTTTAAATTTCATGACTTATCCTATCCAATCATAGGTGAAAGTTCAGAAACTTAAATTTCCAAAAACTCGTCTCCAAGTCTACGACTCCCTTCTTATGGCCCGTAGGACTTACTACAATCCGTGGGTAGGACTCGTAGATCCTACTTCAGTGTCAAGAATCAAAACTTTCCTTTCCTTCGACTTTCAAATTTACGAGGTATTACAATATATCCCCCTTGGGAACATCATCCTCAAATAGGACTCAAGCTAGCATGAATAGAGTAGGAGAGAAACTAACAAGCCAACATGAATTCAAATCTCATCAAAATGCACATAAGCATGGAGAATCACCCCAAGTTAAATCATGACCTCAAAAATCAAGTTTTTTTATAAACACACATGCATATGAAACATAAGAATGACTAAAAAGCATGAATCCAAATAAATGAACCATTATGAACTAATACCTCAAGCTAGAATAGGAACAAGGGGAAAAAGATGAGGATAGTGGGACATCATATCAGCTTCAACTACTTGGTTCCTCCAAAGAACTTTTAAGGAAGCAACTTCTTTGTTTTTCAACTTCCGAACTTGCTGGTCTAAAATCTCAACAAGACCCTCTTCATAAGAAATATTTTCTTTAAGTTCCAAACCTTCTAAAGGCACAACGGATGTCATATCTCCAACACACTTCTTCAACAAAGAGACATAGGATATCAGATGTACCGATACTAAATCATTAGGCAACTCAGGTTCATGAGAAACTTTTACAATACACCGCAAAAATTTGATATGGGCCCACATAACTAGGACTAAGCTTCCCATTCTTTCCAAATCTCATTACACCTTTCATGGGTGAAATTTTCAAGAAATTCAAGCTACATCGGCATTAAACTTATGTCAACTTTGAGCCATTTTCAATATTTCGTGAATAAGTTGAACCTTTTCCTTAGCCTCATGCACCAACTTGAACCCTATCAAAGAAACCTCACTAACTCTAAACCAACCAATAGTAGACCTACACCTCCTACCATAAAGAGCCTCAAATGGTGGCATCCCAATCCTAGAACGGAACCTATTATTATAAACAAACCCAATCAATGGAAAATGATCACCCCAATTACCCTTGAAGTCAATCACAGAAGCTCTTAGCATATCTTATAAAGTTTAGATGATACACTCGGCTTGTCCATCCTTCTGAGGGTAGAAAGTTATGTTGATTTTAACTTGAGAACCAAGAACCTTTGGATACGAATTCCAAAACTGAGATGTAAAACAAGTGCCACGATCAGAGATAATGGAAAAGGCACCTCATGAAACCTTACCATTTCCCTAATATAAATCTTGACCTATTATTTAGCAAAGAATGAAGTACTTACGGGAAGAAAGTGAGTCAATTTTGTCATCCGGTCCATAATAACCCAAATCAAATCAAACTGTCGATGAGTGCGGGGTAAAGGACACTCAGCTACCACTATTTATGGACAACCGACTTAAGGCCTCAGCCACCACATTAGCTTTAATTTTCCAAGGTGGTAAAGGACACTCATGCCATAGTCCTTCAAGATTTCTAGCCATATACGTTGGTGAAGGTTTAGTTCCTTTTATTTGAACATATATTGTAAACTCTTGTGGTCGGTAAAAACATCAACATGGACACCATACAAATAGTGCCTTCGGATCATTAAGGCAAAAACCACTGCCGCTAGCTCCAAATCATCGGTAGGATAGTTCTTTTTATGAATCTTAAGTTTTCTTAAAGCATAAGGAATAACTCCCCTAATTTTGCATAAGAACACACCCTAATCCAATCCTTGAAGCATCACAATAAACAACAAACCCATCGAGTCCTTTTGGTAAATTAAAATAGGAGTCGAAGTGAGTTTATCCTTCAACTCTTGAAAAATCTTCTCACACGCTTCCGACCATAAGAACTTAACTTTATTTTAGGTTAATGCAATTAATCGAGAGGCAATCAAAGAAAACCCTTCAACAAACCTTCTATAATATCCAGCCAATCATAAAAAAACTTTAAATGTCCGAAGGGGATAGAGGTTTAGGCCAACTCTTAACCGCATCTGTTTTCTTAATATCTACCTCAATACCCTTACGAGAAACAATATGACCAAGAAAATCCATGGATCTCAACCAAAACTCACATTTATCAAACTTTGCAAATTGTTGTTGGTCCTTGAGGACTTGCAACATAATCCTCAAATGATCGGCATGCTTATCCTCACTCCATGAGTAAATCAAGATGTCATTAATAAACATGATAACAAACATATCAAGATATTATCTAAACACTTTATTCATTGAGTCTATAAATGCCTCTGGAGCATTACTCAAACCAAATGACATTGCTAAAAACTCATAATGAACATACCAAGTTCAAAAAGCCATCTTCAGGATGTCATCTCAATTCACTTTCAATTGGTGATAACCCGACTAGAAATCAATCTTAGAGAAAAAACTTGCTCCTAGGAGTTGATCAAGCAAATCATCTATCCTTGGGAGAGTATACTTATTCTTAATAGTGACCTTGTTCAATTGTCGATAATCGTTATACATGTGAAGTGAACGATCATTCTTACGAACAAACAAAACTGGAGAACCCCAATTGAGAGATACTTGGTCGGATGAAACCCTTATCCAACAAGTCTTTCAATTCCTTATGTTCTGTCGAAGCCATATAATAGGGAGGAATAGAGATAGGTTGTGTATCTGGGAGAAGGTCATTAACGAAGTGTATTTCCCTTTCAGGAGGAATACCAGATAGATCATCTGGAGACACTTCCAGAAACTCTTTCACAACGGGGACCGACTTAAGAATAGGAGTTTCAAAATTTGTTTCCCTAACCAGAACAAGGTGATATATGCAACCCTTAAAAATCATCTTTCTTGCTTTCAGACAAGAAACAAACTGACACTTAGGCATATAATTTCCCTCTTTACACTCTAGAACGGGTTCATTTGGAAACTAAAACTTGATCACTTGGATTCTACAATCAACGGAAGCATAAAAAGAATGGAGTCAATCCATACCAAGAATAACATAAAAATATACCATATCAAGCTCTACAAGATCAACACGAGTGGCTCTATTAGGTAAGAAGATGTGACAATTTCTATAGACCCTCTTAGCCATAATAGATTCACCAATAGGAGTAGAGACACAAAAAAGGTCTAACAACATATTCGAAGAAATGTCAAATCTCATAGTCACATAAGGTGTCACAAAAGACATGATACTACTGGGATCAAGCAATGTTAAGATGAAATACTTTCAACATACCGGTAACCACATAGGGATAACCCTCTTGCTCATGTCGAGTTTGTAGTGCATAAAATTTATTTTTCTTTGGAGCACTTGAACTCGAACCACTAGACAGAGCTTGTCTACCTTCTCTTCCCCTATCAGTAAGTGATGGACAATCCCTTATCTTGTGACCACTCTTACCACAACCAAAGAAACCATCTGTACCGGCTAAGAATTTACTCTCATGCTTCCTTCCACATCTAGCACAAGTAGACAATAAAGATCCACCACCATTTCCTTATTGAGGCTTAGGGTTAGACACCTTATCTTTGTCTAAATTTAGAACCAGAGCATTAAAGGAACTTTGACCGAAAGACCTTTGTCGAAATCTAGAATGAACATTTCCATCGAACCTCGAATGTGAAAAGTCACCATCTGTTCCTTGCCCTCTTTGCCTCCCTAGAAATTTCTTTAAGCTACTCATCTTTTATTTATTGATCATGTGTCATTAAACAATAAATATCCATTTCCTTAATGATCATGATAGTACCACATTCCTCAACCACCATTTTGGATACACCCGAAACAAACTTACTCATCCTTGCCCTAGAGTCGAAAACCATAGAAGGAGCATATTTGGACAATTGAGTAAACTTTAAAGTATACTATTTCACACTAATATTTCCTTCAAGAAGTTTGATGAATTCAAGTACTTTTGCCTCCCTCATCTCAAGGGGAAAGAACCTATTAAGAAAAGCAGCCTTGAACTCTTCCTAATCAAGAGGACTCTTATCTTCTTCCTTGGTTTCCTTTCATTGATCAAACCAAACTCAAGAAACACCCTTAAGTTGATAAGCGACCAATTCCTTCTTTTCCACCGGTGTCACACCCATTATTACAAAATCTTATACACCTCATCAATGAACTCTTGAGGGTCTTCCTCAACCTTGGAACCATAAAACTCCAGGGGATTCATTCTAGTGAAGTCCCTTACTCTAGTTACTGGCATACCCACATTTGGGTTCACGAGGAACACAACCTCCCTATTGGCTTGAGCTATCATAGCTTGAGCCAACACTTGAAAAGCAACTCAAAATTCTGCATTAGTCACTTGCTCGGCCAAAGGGTCAACCAGAACTTGAGGAGCTTCTTATTATATATTCTCACTTGAATTCCTTATACCGTATGCTCTTCAAGGGACCATATCCTGAAAAACATCGGATAAGAATTAGGAGAGAGATATATAGATTAATACTCTATCGCACGACTTTAGAGTATTGAAATAACTGGAGTTTCCTAAACATCTTATAGCCTCTTATTCATAAATGTGGCATGCTTCACATTCATGAACAAGACTCTACTCGACATGGCTTATGAGACATCATAGGACCTTTATAAACTTTATGCTCTAATACAAAGTTTGTTACGACCCGAAGTATACCCTAGTAGTAACATGGCGTATAGAACCCCGAGAGGCCCCACACAAGCCACTTAGCATACATCATATAAGATAATAGAAATAAATATTTAGAAGAAATAATCTTATATCACAAAAGAGTTTGACAAAAGCAAAAGTCTAACATAAGTCTCAATAAGCTATCTATTACATCAAAGAAGTGATTGGAAAGTAACTCATACATAACATACAAGTCTGAAAACTGAAATGACATAAAGCTATAAAAGTGTCTTGGTCCTCAGAACATGAGGACTTACCAATCCTTAAATGCCAAAATATCAACTAGCCACGAGTGTGATAGGTAGGACCATTTGATCCTACATTAGTGAGACAATGTAGGCACAAGTATGCATTAGTGCATGGAATGTACTAAGTATGATAGCAGTGCATAAGAGTTATGAAATCATGCTAAAAGGACTTTATATGACATGGAATGACTAAGCTAAATCATAAGATAGAAGAGTTAGACAACACAAGTCATAATCATGGTCAATGCATGCTAAACATCTTTAAAACAATTGTGAGATACATTAGAAGTAACCTTAGTTCATTATTATGGGAAATTTACCATGTAACCTACATAGACCATGTGAGCCATAACATGTAATCCGGTGTCTATCCCACACTGAAAAGGGATTTTCTTACTTGCCAAGGTAAGAACCATGAGTTTGGGGTAAAGTGGATCCACTAGCTAATGTCTATCTGAGACAACATCCTATGGTGGCGCACAGTTATCGGATAAGGATATTCCTAATAGAAACCCGACCTCTACTAATCGGAGAGCTTCCATCTTAATATTCTCTCGATGCTAAGAAAAAATCCCACGAAATAGTTATTTACCTTATTCATTTCATCATCCATGGAAAGGTACAATTTAGCAACAAATCTAAACTAACGTTAATTTAGAATAGCTCTTTATTCTTGATTCAACTTAGGCGAGAAAAGCTTTCAAACTTATGAATCCTTTTGTGAGAAATCCTTCACAACAACAACATTGATACTTTACTCTCAAAGCATCCTTAAATCATTTATATCAATTCCACAAAAGAATATGCATGTCTTCATAAATTCATCTGTCATAGTTCATAAGCTTCAACATTTGATTATAGTCTAAAAATCATGGATCATGCATGGGTTCATAAGAATTCAACTCAAAAAACATTTAATTACTTCACTTCATGCATAAAAATATAGAAAACAATCAATTGAATCATAATTTAAAAGAACCCATGAAGATTGAATAAAATCCTAACTTTGATTTGAGAATCTAACTTGTAAAAACTTGGGGAATATAGGGACCCTATGGAGGAAAGGACTCCATAGGTGAAAACTAACATACCTTGAAGATCAAAGCCCAATTTCTATGGTGAATTTGAGACCTTGGTGCTTGAAACCCTAATTTGTTCTTTCTTAGCTCTTGAGAGAATTTTGGGGATGAACTTACCGGAAATTTAGGAATTTGGGAGAATGCTTTAGAATGGGTAGTTATTAGGGCCTGAAATACTTATATAGGGTTTAGAATGAGGACCAAAATGACTTAGTTTAGGTATTAATCACTTAGTAAAATCCCAAAAGCCCCTTAAAATTAACTACCAAACCTTTCTACGGTTTAAATCTACGGTCCATAGACTGTAGAAAAGTTTAGAAACTTTAAAATTGGACCAACTTTGACGAGACTGGTCTAAAGCTCGTAGAACCTTCTACGCTCCATAGACCCCAACCGTAGAAGTCAACTTGATCCTCAAAATTTTACCAAGTCTAGGACCCACCTACGAGACCTATTTATGACTCGTACAAAGGTTGATGGGCCATCCTGGTCAATCATCGAATGAGGTACTGAAACTTGATATTTTCCAAAAATCTACCCGGTGTCTATCATTCCCTTCCTATAGTTTGTAGGTTGGACATACAACTAGTCTCAGACAGACTTTCTACATTATTCTTTTCTTTTCGATTTTCTAACTTCCAATGTATTACAACAACACACAAGAAATGGGTTCTTCACCGAAACACAGCCACTGGAGTAACATGAAGGGGGAAATCTTTTGGTTTCTAAGTTTAGAAGTTATTTTAGACAGAAAGAGAAAAGATCTTGGTGGATCTATCTAGATAGGTCTTTTATTTTTTTGCACTTTCTTTTTATTGAGCAGTCCACTATAAGGTGATCCCTTTTTTAATTATTATTTTAAATTTATTTAATAGTTGAACCATTTCATTTCAAATATATATATGCCACTCCAAGGCCTAAAGATATTTTATAATAAAAAAAAAACTTTCACTCTTTATTGGACAATCATTCCTAACTCCCATCACATACATTATAGGATCCTAATTATTAAATACCATGATATTATGGGGAAAGAGATTACCCTTATTATTGTTAGAGAAAAATCAACCATCGCTCAACTTGATAATAATCTATTAATTCATTCTACAAAAGTTCTCATATCTCTATATGATCAATTGAATTCTAAAAAGTAATTATATGCAGATGAAAATCTTGAAATTCTACTTAGGGATCCAACATTTATATTCATATAAAATCAGGTACTTGTTTTCATCGTTTCTCATATAAAAATTTAGAGTGAACAAAAAAAAAAGTGTTATACATAAATGTGCTTTTTAGTATAGCTTCACCTGACATCTATGTCGAGATTTGTCATGTGGAATGTGTGTGTATACTCCTTCAACTATATGATAGTTTAAATTTCAACGTATGCACACCCAAATTTGAAGAACATAGATGCCAATTGAGCTCAAGTAAAAGAGAATATTCGTATATTATGCTAAAAAAAATATCGGCAAATAGATAGTTAGATGGTAAAATCACAAAAAATATTTTTTTTAAATGTTGATTATAAATCAATATTAACTTCTCTTAATAGAAGCCACAAATCACCTACAAAGGGAGAATCATGTTTATCCATGTCCGTAGAGAAAGTACCAAAATAAAATTTTTCATCATATCCAGTTTCTAAAAAAAAAGAAAGAAATTTTCATCATATTTTTCTCACATGAACTTACAGAGCATTTCTTCTTATGTCTCTTGTAATCTTGAATTAAGAGTTGGTTATCCACTCAATTATTTTAGTCGTAGCCCTACAACTATTGTTAATAAACATGGATGTCAAATTGACATTTTCAATAGCTCAGATTCATTGGCAAATACATAGAAAATGAATATATATGTAATTGTGGCAATTGCAACTATTAGTTTGATAAGATTTATACCGCTAATTATGTTGCAAAATGAATTACCCTTCCTTAAAATATTGTTGCAACATTGGAGTCAATTCACTAGACTATTTCAAACAAGTTTAACTTATAAATATACATGTTAATAAGTTTTGTGGTGTCATTTAGCTAGTCAAGCTACATCGCCAAAATAGACTTTCTAGGTAAAGAATGAAATCACTTTTTTTTATTTGACATAGTGAAGATGAAATTACAATGTGTTTTGTTGCGGTGGGGGCACTTGATTTGTGTTCTGGCAGTGAGCTAGGTACATCGCAAATTTATTATTTCGGCTACGAGTGTAAGTATTCTGTAAGCTCACAATCTTTCATGCAATTATTTCATGATGTGTTTACCGACTATTGCAAATATGTTCAGAACATAAAAGGTGCAAGTTGATGGTAATAAGACTTTAACTTTATTTTTTAAGTTAAATTATAATGATTCAAGAGTTGATCATCAATTTATATGCGAGGTATCTTTGTCTAAAAGTATTAGCAAGCCAGTATTGTTGGTCGATGATCCAAACAAGTGCCTATGCAAGAATTCAAATTTAATTAAATGTTATTTAAAACAATGCTCAAACAATAACTCACTCAAGAAGATAGAAATGAAAATAATGTTCACATCCCAACTTAGGAATGCAATTGGTGTCACACTTGACTCTAGCTGGATCTGGTGTTACCCCAACTACAAATATGAATTATGGACCATAAAAGTTTCCACGAATTGTAGCTCTTGTCCGTGGAAAAATTCCTAAGACTATGCACCAACTACCATTTATGAGGGGTTTCTACGAGTCATAGAAGGAACTACAGTCCCTAATTGGGTCAATAAAGTTGTCTAATATAATTTTTTAAGCTTGTTTAGGATAGATTTTTAATGTCTATAAATATTTTTCATAGGTTTTCTTTTACACTTTATGTTCGTTTTGGTTCTTGAAACATAAGAAAATAATTCTTTGAGTTGATAATTGAATTTTGGAGAGATTTGACTCTTTGATTCTTGACTTTTGTTTTTGAAGTTATATTTCAAGATTTCAAATTTTCAATATTCATCTTGTAAGTGCATAATTACAATTAATTTAATTATCATTTATTGTGATCATAAAAGTATGAGCAACTAAAATCAAAGTTAGGGTTGTGAGAACCATGATGAATTAACAAAGTAGACTAAGTGTATCTAGTAAATCTTGGATGGTGTGCATGCATGTATTGCTCTTCCATTCGTTTCGAATGTTTTTAAATGATTGTGGATGTTATTACTCATATTATTCTTACTTTCTTGACCAAAAGGATATTGAATGAAAAAAAGGTTGAAACAACGAAGATTTGAGGCTACCAACCCTCATCTAATAGGTTGAACTTACTCAAGAATAGCTAATTAAGGATCAAAGATAAGGGTTATGAAAGTACACACTTGTAGACTGACCAAGTTGTATGGCAAAATTAATGTACTTAGGTGACCATCCACTTAGATGAAATTAACTTACTGATCTTGCATGTTACGCACCACAAAAAAGTTACTAGTATGATTTTTAAACACTAAAGTAGTTACTCCATTACTTGTTTACTTTTGAATACTGAAGAAAATTGCAATTGTTACACGAACTCCTCCTCCCCCTGGAAATAATACAACTAAGAGTACAAATAACTGCATTTGAGCTAGGTCTAATGTCATGACCCAAAGTAGCCCCTAGACGTGACATGGCGTATAAGAACCTGAGAGGCCCTACACAAGCCACTTAGCATGCATCATACAAGATAATAGAAAACCAAAAGAGTTTAAAAGATAGCATTTCATATTTCAAAATAGTTTTTGAATCAAAACAGAAGTCTAACATTTATCTCAATAATCCATCTAATACATCGTAAGAAAATTGATTGGGACGTAACACATACATCACATACAAAGTCTGAAAAATGAAAAGATATGAAAGAAATAAAAGAGTCTCGGTCTTCGGAACATGAGGACTCGTCAATCTTCAAATATCTAAAAGGGATCACTAGCCACGAGTATGGGAGGTAGGAGTGTCGGACCCTACATTATTGAAACAATGTAGGCAAAAGTATGTGTTAGTATATAGAATGTACCAAGTATGATAGTAATGCATAAGAGTTATGAAATCATGCTAAAAAGGACTTTTCATGACATACAATGAACAAGATAAATCATAAAATAACATGTTAGAAAACATAAGTCATAACCATGGTCAATACAACCTAAACATCTTTAGAACACATTCGAGATACTTTTAGAAAGTAATCTTAGTTCCTTATTGTGGGAGATTTAACTCTAACCGACATAGACCATGTGAGCTATAACATGGAATCCGGTGTCTATCCCACACCAAAAAGATATGTCCTTACTTGCCAAGGTAAGAACCATAAACTTCCAGCCTAGGTGGTCCACTAGCTAATATCTATCTAAGACAATCATCCTATGGTGGCACATAGTTATGGGGCATGGGTAATCACTGCTTGTCCACATAGTGCTAAGCATAAATTCTACGGAATAGTCATTAATATTATTCATTTTTATCATCCATGGAAAAGTACAATTGAGATACTAATACAAGCTAGAAACATCATATGGTAGCTCCTTAGACCATGCATGAGAAAACCTTTCACCATCCATGATCTTTTCATAATAGATTTTTAAGGCTCATAGTCATTAACTTCATGCTAGAAGTTCCCTACTATTAATGAAAATAGTTTTGAAAGCATGATCTATAATCATTGATGGCATATCCGGACACCATACTAATCAAGACCTAATTTAGGAAAATAGCCCGAAAATCATTGAGGACAAATCTAGATGTCATTCATGTCATGTGTACAAGCTTTATAGCACATATAGATACCTTCATCTATAAGTTTACTTGAGTCATAAACATTGCTTTCATAAAATCATGCATAATTTTATAAAAATATATTCATAGATTCAAGTTTCTTCGTAAAGTCATATAAGTTAGGGTCCATAATTAAAATTCATATATCAATGCATGGTTCCAAGTGAATTCAACTTAAAAACATGTAAGTATCTCAATTCATGCATAAAAAAACATAAAACAATCAACTAGATCATAATTGAAAAGAACCCATGAGATTGAATAAAACCCTAACTTCAATTGGAGAGTCTAACTTGTAAAATTGGAGAATTTAGGAACCATGTGCAGGAAAGGACTCCATAGGTGAATACCATCATACCTTAATGTTAAAAACCCACAATCAATGGTGAATTTGGAGACTTGATCTTGAAACCTAGACTTATTCTTCAAGCTTTAGAGAGAAAAATATTGGGGAAGAACTTTATCAACTTTTGAGAATTTAGGAGAATGAGTTCAATTCGGTAATTTGAGGGTTTAAAATCTTTATATAAGGCTGATAGAAGGTAAAACGACATAACATTGGGCTAAAATAATTAGGAAAAGACCCAAAATCCCCTCTTAAAATAACTATCGGACCTTACCTTACTTACGGTTCAAACCTACGGTCCGTAAGTCCTACTACAAACCATCCTGGTCGATCGTAGGTAGGGTTCAGAGACTTGAATTTGAACCATCCATCGACAGGGCCCATGTACGGTTGGTAGGTCTACCGACGAACCATACATGGCCACCGTAGGTCCTAAAATTTTTCCAAAAGTTTTTCTTCATTTCCCTTCTACTACGGATGCCATCTACAGTTAGTAGATGCTTCTACTAGCCGTAGGTGGGAGCCGTGGGTTAAACCTGCAATTCAAAAACTGCATTTTTCCATTCCTTTCAAATCTGAGGTGTTACAACCAAACCATATTTCTTGTGGGATCGATCCCAATCTTGGTTATGTTCTATATTTTGACAACAACCACCTTATACTTCTTTTGGAGGTGTAATTTGAACGTATTGATAATTGAGTCATGTAGATTATTTAAATAGAGAGGAAAGTTTAATTGATATAAAAATATATCCACGTAGTGGAGACATGGAATTTAATCGCTCAAAGAGAAAATATGTGTTCAAAGTTCGATGCAATGAAAAATATATCAAAAAAATATGATAAGGTATAAATATAATTTTATTTATGAGAATAGAGGGACAATATGACCCCTTACTGTTGTGATTTTGTATATAAATATCTACTAGATGTAGGACCTCGTGCCAGTACGGGTCCTAATATATATTATTTTCTTTGTCTTAATTCATGTGATAGGATGGAACTTGTGAAGCTATTCAAATTTTTATATGGTTTTAAAAATATTTAAGTTGTTAATTATTGTGATTTTTAGTAATTTTTATATGGTTTTAAAAATATTTAAGTTGTTAATTATTGTGATTTTTAGTAATTTTTATAATTTTCAAATAATATATATTACTCTCTTTGTCCTAATTTATGTGGAACGTATAGAATTACAAAAATCAATCAATTTTTTAATATGTCTTTTAAATATTTTAAGTTGTTAATTATAATAATTTATAGTACCTTTTACATAATTTTCAAATAATATTTTATTACTTTCTATGTATGGCTTTTTAACATTAAAATTTTTTAATTATTGTGATTTATACTATTACTATTATTTACATAATTTTAAAACATATAACATGCTAAAAAGGAAAATTAGATAAGGAAATTAAAACGAAGAAGTACAAAATGAATGATTAAGGGTAGTGGCGAAGCCACCTTAGAGTTAGGGGGTTTATTCGAACTCCATTCGGCGAAAAATTATTATATATGGTTAAAATAAATTTTTAGATATATATAGTAGATGTCGAACTTTCTTTCGAATACTTCATGTGTTTATTTTTTACAAATTTTGAACCCTTTATTAAAAATTCTGGCTCCGTCAATGATTAGGGTATGTAGATGGACCACCAAACTTAAAAACAAATAAATTGGAATGGCACACACAGTGTTTAGGGGCAAAGAGCAAAAGCAAAAGAAACAATTCAAGTATTTTTTCTTTTACGTGACAACTGGAAAAACACTGTTTAACTGCTCACATTGAAGCATTTGATATGACCAAATTAATCTTAAACATGTCATGTCAAAAAGTTAGAAATAAAAAGTCGGCAAAAACAAAGTCATTCTTTTAAAAATGAACTAAACTAAAAAATAAATAAGACGAACAAATTGAAACAAGAGGAAGTAATATTTCTAAAGACTTGTTAGTGGATATTTGATTAAGAAAATATATTACTCACTTCGCAATTTACATGGCGCCCAGCCTTTTTAGTAATATCATCTTTGCATAATTAGAAACAATTCAAATTTATAATCACCCCTTTACCTTTCATGAAATTATATATAAACCACAAGTTAAAACTTGTTTTAGATCACAAGTTTTAAAAGTTTTTTTCCATAAACGGTGTCACATAAATTGAGACAAAGAGAGCAATATCTCTAAGAGGAAAGAAAAAAAAAACAAATCAAATTGAAATGATTGGATTATGACCCATAGTTCATCATGACTCAGTTCATCTTAGCCCAAGCAAGCTTTGGACAGGGTTGTACATTGGTCCATCTGTTGGTTCAACTCATGATGAACCGCAACTTCAGCACAACCAACCCATTTTCCACCCCTAAGCAAGACCACAAGCTTGATACGAGAAAATCAGTGCATTTGTAGTTTGTACAAAAATCAAACCAAAAGAATTACAATGAAAGTGATTCTGGAAATATAGAAATAAGGAATAGTAATGCACAATAGGCTGCTTATTTGTCTATGGAACGAGCAAACTTCTCTGGCTACTTGTGGGGGACAAGATGCGGGTAGAGGTTAGATATATGCTCATGCATGAAGTCATGCCTTGTTAAGATTCCGACGATTGGAGCCCTCTGCAAATTTAGAATAGCTGTACTTTCAGGACATTATTGTATAGTAGAATGCAGAATAAGTATTGTTTTGAAAATCTTTACTCCATCAAAGTTTACTAAATGAAGTTCCAATCCATGCAAATGGGGGGTCTAAAGATTCTAGTTCCCATCAACTTGTGATGCAGATCATTACACATTATGTACTAAACCTATGTGTAAATAGTGTTATCATAAAAGAAACTTTGAAAAAATGAATCAAGAAATGGCAAAAGAAACAAGTGACGGGGTGAGGTGGAGAGGAGGGGGGGGGGGGGAGAAGAGGACTTACCCCAGTTTTCTTTGGGACAACACATAAGTGTCTAAGACCAAGTTGTCGGAAAAGGATTGCAGCTTTGGCCAGAGACATGGTCTCCACTACTGTGTATGGGGATGTATTTGTTATAGGATGGAGATCAATATACATTTCCATCTCCTCTTCCGTGATGACGAGATCCTCAAACTTAAGCCCCTTACCTGATCCTGGCTTAGCAAAATCAAATGCATGAAACCTACTCAAAATATTGGAGGCACTCAATACACGTTGTTTCGTGAATTTCTTTCCATTGAGCAAAACAAGTAAATGTGACCGTAGAACAAGCCCACATAACTCTGGTGTCTCTGAGAAAGGTGGCTCATCAATCACAGGAAAGCCATTATGCCTAGTATACTTCAAAGCATGTACTATGTTCCCCACCTTCTCCACACCTGAAAATGACAATAATGGCCCAGAACAGACATCTCCGGCAACCAAATTCCTCATAAATGGTTCAGCATGTGCTTCCAAGAAAGGCAAACCTTTCATTTTCACAATCTGGTCATAGACACCCTTATTAAAAATATCAGCCACAGTTTTTGATATGAGGAGAACAAGCATCACCAATGGAAGCATTAGTAGATTGTTTGTAAGCTCAAGGAGTATGACACATATTGATACTGTCATTCTCATGGTACCACCAAGGAAAGAGGCAGCACCAAGTAGCGAAAACAGACCAACATTAAGATTGGACAACGAACCCAAGGCTCTACCAAATATACGCCCATAGGAGGCTCCAGCAAGTATGACAGGAATGAAGAGTCCAGAAGGAATAGCAATTCCATATGTTATAATGCCAAGGCAATATACCCCAGCAAAGAAGATTAGAAGAGTAGAGATGTGAAATTCATTTGAATTATTTGAACTAAACAAATTGCGGATGGCATCATCATTGGTGTTCAGAAAGAGTGATGCAAGATCATTGTAATGCCCTGCTGGACACTGGAAATTCTTGTAGTTTCCAGAGCGACCTATAGTTGGGCACTTTTCCTCCAAGCCTACAGGACATGGAATGCACCCTGCAAACCATGGTAGGCCATAAGAGCAACAAGAAGTCAGGATAGAAACACTCATGACAAGCAAGATCTTGAAAGCAGGACCTCTCCTGTAATTCACTGCCAAAAATTAGTTGAAGGACAACCAGGCAAAAAGAATACCATAATTGTTACTTTTGTTTCCAAGAATAAGTCGAAGAAAATAACTGGAGTACAACCATAGTTTACGCACCAGGAAAACTCTACTTGTGGAACAGCACATGTAACTTACTATCGAGATGGCATCACAAAATAAATAAATAAAACCAACACATACATAGTCAATCTTTTACAAGTACCAAATAACTTGAAAGGGAAGAACATTGATCAAACAAATCTTAGTGCAATAGGTAAAGGACCCATTTAAGATGAACTTTGTGAAATATGTATGCATGCTTTGATGTAATATCCTGATGAATTTCACTGCTATCCACATAATCAGTATGGATCAGTAACATTCATCTACCTGGAAATCCAATATGAAAATGAAAGAAAATAAAAACACAAATCTAACATCAAAAGAAAAAGTAATACATGCTCTAGGTAAACCTTGCCTACTTCTCAAAATTGTTACTCATCGGATTTGAACATACACCTATGCCTCTAATGGCTAACAACTGAGAGAAAAGTAACTAAACATATATCATTGGCAAAAGGGGTTTAAAAGACTAACTCATTAATGACGGCGTAAGTCCGAAGGACCTTGTCGACAAGATAGTTATAAAGGCTTCCCAGAAGACCTCCAAGTACTCCAATAAAGATAAGTGCCAATACATCTATTGTGTTGTAATTAGATACTCCTGAATTGACATCAAACATTATCAAACCTCCTTGCCCAAATAGTCCACAGTTCCCACCGCGACAGAATTGTATGAGAGATCTGAGAACCATAGCAACGATGGCAGTTGTGAAGAAAGTCCTCCAAAGTAAAGCACTTCGCCACCTACAACATGAAATAGAACAATTGAACATTTTGAGATACAAGCTTTTTTATGAATGCAGGCAAGGATTTGGCATGTTTATTATGTGCATGAACTCTGTGTGTGTGTGTGAGAGAGAGAGAGAGACCATGATGCTATTTCCTCAAGAGCAAAAAGAACTCCTCCAACTGGGGCACGGAAAGCAGCTGCAACACCAGCAGCGGCACCACAAGTGATCAAATCCCTACGATCACGGTCGTTTTTGAAGTATTTTAGCCATTTCCAAGTTAAATGATACTTTCGGGAACCCCCCTGTCCAAGTAAGTTTGCTATGCAAGCACCAGTATGGACCATGGGTCCTTCCTTGCCAACAACAAATCCAGCAGAAACGCCCAAAATGGATCCAAAGATCTGTGGAATGCAATATGCCAGAATAAGTGTTTTTGTGGAGGTGAGATAAATCACAACCCATAGAATTAGAAGAAAAAACAAATATACCCTAACAATCATTTAATGTGAACTAGGGTGCTAACTGCTTCAGTTTATAACTTATCGTTTCGTGGTAATTGATGACTGTGACGGGAACGCCAGACTGTTGATATACAGCAAAAAAAATGATAAACTAGACCTCCAGAATTCAATGTAACATGGCAGTCTGAGAAACCAAACCAAAAACTGAACAAGTGAAATGGTAACATGCATGGATTACCATGTCAAATGTACTAAATAAAAGTATCTAAACCAATTCAAACAATGTTTTAAAGGTTTCTAAAGCACGCCAAACAATATAAATCAACATATTTTTTACTGTACAAGGTTTCTGTAAAGTAATTACTTCATTTGATATCCATAGTAAGGGTAAAAACAATCAAGGATGAACTGGATTGAGTCCTCAAAAATAAGCATGGCTATCTGAACATTAATACTACAACATACCTAGTGTAATCCCACAAGTGAGGTCTGGGGAGGGTAGTGTGTATGCAGCCTTACCCCTTACCTTGTGAAGGTAGAGAGGTTGTCAAGTAAAGCATATGAAATCTGAGTGTTAATACATATTGAGTTATCCCTGAATGAAATATTTTTAATTGAAATCATAACTGTCATTGTTGTAAGTTTAATTCAATAGAATTGTGCTTCATAGATATGGCCATGTGGGGAGCAACAAGGCGTACACAAGAAAGGAAAAGGAGTTGAGAGACCAACCTTGACAAGTAATGTACTTGGAGCCAAAATGGAATGAGCATCGATACCATTTAGATATGCTTTTACTTCAGGTATACCAGAGCCTGCAGCTGCAGGTGCAATAAACGCACAGAGGGCTGCGGCACAAGTTGCAAAAAACACATTGCAACCGGCAAAAGCAGCAAATGCCTGGAAATACCTGCTCTGGAATTAAAATAACTTAATAAATTGAACAAAGTGCGTAGAGTATGTTGATGGAAGTTGAAGTTGAAGTTGTACTTACTTTCCGTCAAGCATTAAGTTGCTAGTGAGAAGAAGCTTGAAACCAGCAATATTTTCCACTCCTATGTTATTAAAGAAACCAACAAGTCCAGTACTCAATCCAATAAGGAGCACAAGAGTCCATTTGAGAAATATATATTGAAATATCTCAACCTTTTTCCTAGATCTCCAGTCTTGCTTGAAAAGGTCATTTTCTACAATACTGCAAAAAGTAAAAAGTTCAATGGTTACATAATTTTTTAATCATACTAAAAGTTAGTAATAGAAAAAGCATGTATTGTGCTAGCTTGACTGCAAAATGACAGAAATAGCAACTATAGCAGTACAGATCGACTTGTATTCATTTTCAAGGTTGACTACATAGAATCGGGTAATCTAAGAAAGAGCAAAAAACATACTCATAGTCGAGGCTTTCAATGGGATAAACATTAGCTCCAACAATAGCGATTTGGGAGGTATTGTTGACTCTGCTCTTCGATTTGAGCAAAGGCACTCTTATACTACCACTCTCTGAAATTGTTGAAAAATTTCTCTCCAAATCAAATTTCTCTTCTTCAATCATCCCTCCATCATTCTCAATGTCAACTTGGTTCTCCATCAGATCAATGGATGATGAATGGTCTTCTTCCCTTCTCTTCTTTTTTCTCTCTCTATGTATATATATTGAGACGCATAAAATAAAAGTTACTGTTATGAATGAATACGTGTATGGGTAGAAACGCACATCTATCTAGGAAAAAAGAAATCATCATTTTCTCAATCACCCCTTCATTTATATAAGGCGCTGGCAAAGTGAACTTTTTTAATGAAAGAGAGAGAAGCGGGAGATCCGTGACAGTAATTTCGACAGGGCATCAAACTTGTGATAAACAAATCACACATTATTTGGCGTTTCATTTTTTTAGATTATCTTCTCATTTTCCATTCTCCCCACATTTTTTTCTTAGTGCTCTTCAACTCTTCATTAATCTTTACCAACATATTTTTGAGATTACTCCGTTTCTTCCAAATTTATATTTATGTTACATAAATGAAATTTGGGACTCGTTTGGCTTTAATAATACTTAGGGAAAAACTTGTGGGAAAACTTGAGAAGTGGTGTTTGGTTATATAACTTGAAAAAAAAAAACTAGTATTTCGGCCAAGTTCTAATAAAAATTCAAAAATTACCTCAAACTTTTATATTTTAAAATATCAATTATTTATTAATTCCAACTAATATTTGTTATTACCGCCTCCAAAAAAAATTGAGTTCTAATTTAAGTGATAAAATTGAGAAAAAGGGAACATTTTGTTTAATGAGTTGTAATTATAACTGAATCAATGACAAGTTTGAGTATGCGATTAATGTATTGTCTTGCCCATATTGTTATTTTGTTATTGTTGATTGTTAACAATTATATTATAAGGTTACTTTTTAAAGGAACGTATTCATTATAAAATGATAATATAAGTTTATGGGTATTTTTAATAATTTTTAGAACTTATGGGTATAAATCATATTTTTTTGAAATAGTCAAATATTTTTGAAAAACTTTGGGGCTGAATACATGATGAAACTTTACCAAAAACTTCACCCAAATATGATTTGCCAAGAATATTTGAGAACTTGAGGCCAAACGCTAGCTTGGAGAGTTGATTAATTTTCTTATATGTTGTTTTGAAAAAATATTTTAAATTATTAATTATTGTGATTAATAGTATATGTTACGTAATTTTCAAATAATATATGTTATTCCATTTGTTTCAATTTATGTTGCACCCATAGAATTTCAAGAATCAACCAATTTTTTATTTCTTCTTAAAAATATTTTAAAGTTATTAAATTTATAGTACTTTTTACATAATTTTCAAATGTAAACTAGAATATTTTAAATTTTTTTATTATTGTAATTTTTAAATATATATAACGTACTTTTAAGAGTTGTGTGCTTGTAGAATCTTTATTAGATGTCAAAACATTTTAAGTTGTTAATTATTGTAATTTATAGTATTTTTATGTAATTTTTAAATATACAATAGAATATTTTTAAGCTGTGATTATTAATATTATAGTATTTTTTACATATTTTTTAAACATATAACAAATTTTAAAAAAAAATAAGACAAATAAATTAAACCAGCAAGAATACTTAATCTTTTAAAGTAGGAGTCCCACTTTTGGCTTAGAAGCACACAGCTCAAGTAGACACATCATTCCAGAGTTGTGTGCCTCTTGGCCTCTTATATATATACTAGAGGGCTTAGGCCTGTATTGAGCACGAGCCCAACAATGACCTGTTTATACAGAGCGTTGATTAAACAGTTGCATGCCCTAAAATAACAATGTCAGAGGTATCATTAAATTATATGTAAAGTCATTGCAGGATGAGTACATCAATTTAACTCACAAAGTTTTTTTGTATCGTCATTGAATTCTTCTTGATAGAATCTTACACCTAAGAAATTGAGATAAAACAATAATGAGTACATGTATTTGCAAAATCAATTAAAGGAAGAGGGCCAAACGTTCACAAGATTTCTGAAAACTGAAAGGAAAATAGAACTAATTACGTTATAAGTGTCATTGAATCATAGCAACATAGACAAAATAAAGATATTTTATATGATCCCACTTCACTTTTACAAACTTAAAAGAGTTGGGAAATTAAATATATCTGCAATACATGTGGTGATGAACATCTGAGAATGAAATAGTTGAACTTTCTCTAGTGAAAGATTAACCTGCGAATATCTAACACTTAGGACTCAAAGCAGATGACAACATATGCTACTGCCAATAATTTCTTCAACCTCTTCAACTGCTATCATCTTGTACATCTAGCACATCCATTACCTTTTCAACAATGAAAAGTTCATCAGATAACTCTTTATTCACAAAGAGAATATGAGACTTCGACTTTCATAATTAGCAATTCAGCCTTTGAAGGGGTAATAACTATTAGATGAATGACTATTTGAGAAATTAATATAGAATGGACATTCCCCATCATAGTTACGTTGCTTTATGGCTTTTGCCAAATTGGAAAAGCTGAGTCACAAACCAAGAAAACACTATAAGGATACATTTAGGAGTTTGGCCAAGTGGAATAAAGATTAGATAATGAGGATGGGAGTAGTACCTATTTGGATTTATTGAGAAGTCTATGGGAATATGAATGATCAGTTCCACGAATAAAATAGAAGCAACAGCCATTGTTGCATAAGTGTCAGTAGTCCAATATGTGATCTTGAGTCTGTTTTTGTATTAGCACATACCACTGTGTAGTCCTGCTGATCTGCCAGCTTTCTCATTGACTACACTCTCAATTCTCATACTACAGAAGAAGGCCACATAAAGATTCAATTAGACAATCAAATTCACTACATTGTTTGATCTCTTAAATAAAAACAAAACTACCAAATGAAAGCAACACCATAGTTCAGTAGCAGCAGTACAGAGTGATATTCACCTTTTACACGCATAAATTAGGTTTTGAAGGAAGCAGAAACACAACCACCTATTTCTACAATGTCAAATAGCAGCAGACTTGTGGAGTATGTTTTTAGGTTTTTTGGCCTCACATGGGTCATGCCTCAAAATATCAGGGATGTTGTGATAAGTTGGAGTTGCTGGAAAGTTGATAGCACTATCAAGAGAATCTGGAAGATGATATTTGCAGCCATTTTTTGGAGTATCTGGAACGAAAGAAATAGAAGATGCTTTGATGGAATATCAACTACCTACCAATCTTTAAAAGCTAACTGCCTCATGTTTTTGTATAGTTGGGTTTATTTATCCCCCTCTAGATTCCCTTGATTCATTTATGAACTTTGTCAGCTCCCTGACTCTTAATTAACAATGTAAAGGAGAGCTGACCTTTTGCTACTAAGATTTTGTAACTATTATGCATCTACTTGATGTCTGCAATAGAACTAATTACTTCATCAAAAAAAAATTAGGTTTTGATCTACTAATAATTGACTCTTCATTGATGATCAAACATAAACCAAAATTGAGTAGTTGTGCAATCACAGCCTCAAAATGTAGAGACATTAAAAAATTAACCCATAGAAACGTGATAAATGGATCATATCTGACTTTAATAACAGAACAACTGAGGAACTCTTGCAAAAGCATAACTAATGTGTGTAAAAACAGTCGAGAAAATAATAAAAAAAGGATGAGGGGTGAGCAACGGGGATTACCATATCCAAAGTAATGAAACTCATGAATTCAATTCAAGGCATCTCAAACTCCATTACGAACATGCAAGTAAAAAATTAATCAAAAATAAAAAAAATTAACAAAGATTTTGAATCGAAATTTCCACATATTAATGAACATTAGAATCTAACTGTATATTCAAATGGAAAAGATGAAGTGTCTTCCAAGGTGAATGAGAAATGGTTTTTCTTTCGTGAGTGAAATTTAATTCTGCGATAGAGTTGCTAGTTTTGTTTTAGTTCTTTCCTCGCATACATCTATCACTGCTTCAGCAACTGATATTTTCAGCGGACATTAGCTTGTCCGAGCTACTGTTATTTCATCAGTAATAATATTCAATTTTAGCAGTGATTCTTCGTCACAACACACGAACATTTTCTTCAATATGATCCAAAATGGTTAAATGTTCCCTTCTATTTACAAAATAACAAAAAATATTGTTTGAAAAATCAGTTCAACATTTAGATGCTCGCAAATATTAGAAATAGAAAATTAGAACACGATACATTTTTTACATATATCATATTAAGAGAAGTGTTCCACTATTTATAGCAAATAGTTCAAGTAGAGATGTCGCACATTCTCATCTTTCCTCCAAATTGAGAAGGGACATGACACCTACAATGGAAGACACTGTGAAAGTGTTTTACGCCAGATACAAATATATATCCTATGTCTTCTCAAAATTATCAAGAACAACATCTTATAAGGTCACAACCAATCAGTTGTGCTTTTCCTAGAAATATAATAAGAATATTTCGTTTTCTCCTAAGCAATGAAAAATATGACGGCACATGATCCAGTTGAGTCTATTCTTTAAAAATATATGAACTCTCTCTTTCGAATAAGTATACATCAAATACACAAAAAGTAGAGAAAGTTATTATTTACAATCAAAAGATGTATACAGAGTCCTAAATTATAAGCAAACTAAATACTTGAAACATATGATATAACCTTATACAAAAAATGAATATAAAAATACATATTGCGTACCTCTCACTAATGAATATTTTCTCTGTCTTTTCCTTTACTTCACTTGAACTCCAGTCATAGTCCATCTAACTTCCCCAACAATGTAAGCCGAATTCATGGATGAGTGTTTTTTGCCTGCAAACATTTCAGCCATAAGGCGGTCTGCACTCCAAAAATCAATACATATTTCATAATTTGTAGCACTTAGTAGAAGATCTGAAGCTCTTTACCAAAATGTGACAACTTGACTTGAAATAGGATGCTCTTTTTCAGAATTAAAAGAATTTGTGAACCTAGAACCAACGATTTTTAGCATCTTATATTTGTCAATCAACAAAGCAGATACCATAAAATCTTGGTGCAAAATACCCCTCTCTTGACAATGTTGCAGCAGTGCAAGCAACTGCTACATGCAACACTTAATATGAAACTGGAAAAATACTTTAAAAATCAGGAAGTGCAATGACCAACAACAACCGAAAACTAACCTTGAATGATACGTCTCTTTTTCATTGCAGGGTTGTTGTGCATCAAATCCTCAACACTGAATGCGACATTCTCACTATACCCCTCTTCAATAGACATAACATACTCAAATCATAACTGCTCATATCTTCAAGTACATCATAGGCATATCTTAATTCAACAGCCACAGTGTTGTGCTGGAGTTGTGCATAAGGGGATCCTGAAGTATCTTGAAAAAATATGGAAATATCAATCAACTAATCTAACATTTTGAAAGAAGAAAGAAGAATCTAGAAAATATAGTAGCATAATGACCAAGATACTGAAACAAAATGTTAAAACTATTCTTCTGCCAAATACTTGCTCGAGTAATCAACTTGAATTTTCAATTACATAGGAGAACATGTATTCAAATCTTTGAACCATATATTAAATTGAAGGATGCTTATAAGTAAAAAGGTAACATCAAGGAAACTCTGAAATTAATATAAATCTCCCAAATAAATTCTTGCACTTCACCAAAGGCTGGTGAAACAGTAATAGTGAAATAATTGGTGATATATATTTCGGTCAAGCACACATTCAAAATTTACCATGATCTTTTTCAAATAGCATGCAAATCAAGGAGCAGCCGGAAATAAAAGAAGATTTAGATGATATAATTACAACTCTAATTTTCGTGCACAAGTACAATGCTCGACTCGAATGAGAAGACAAAAAAATTACATGGAGTAAGTTGAAACACCAAAAATTAAAAGTTTTCTTGCTTGGAAAATTTTGTGACACGATAGAAGCATAGGAGTCCCGACTTGAAACGTAAAGTTCAGGCTAAATTATGAAACTAAATATTATAACAATTACCTCACTTTCTAAGATTTTGAACTTACTAAGATTTCGTACTAATTTTGGGTGGAGAGATTGCAAATGTAGTTATTATATTTCTATGTCGATTAATTTCAAAAGGAAGAAGCAAAGATTATGGGGAGAAGCTTTAACATTTTTCAGTCCTTGTAACTAAAACTATTCTTATCACAATTTGTAAATCATGCATAACATATTCATAATAACTTTAAAAACAACTCAACCTATTAAAATATCATCATCATTAGGAGGGAAGATGGTTCAGAACAAATTGAATATTACTGCTACATAGTGCGAGAGAAGTTATTAGCGAAAAGGTAAGAGTTATTGGGCCATCTAAATAAAAAAGAACTTCCTATATGTATACCTGCTTGCATCAGTTACTAAGGTGAAATGTAAAATGTAAGCAGATATCAATATATACTAAAATTATAAAATAACAATCTTTAGAACTTGCCAATTTTTATGTCAAAAAATTTATTGTTTGTTTAAGACTCAGGCCAAGTTGATCTCGTTTGCAACTATGAATGTAAACATATGCTTTCTCATTAGACTATTTGTGATATGCCTCTTCACAAAAAGCTAACTACATATAAATATCATAATTTTTCTATTCATTTTCATTAGCTGCAATACACAATGGCAGTGCACTCAAAGTTCCATTGAATATTTGTTGAACAATAATTATTATTATTAGTTCGAATACTTTTCGATATGAAGCTTGAAAGTTACTTATCTATGTCCATGATACAAAAATAAATCAAAATAACTTCAAGCAAGAAAACTCAACAGTGCAATCTCTGCTCCAACATGAGACCTCAACCTTAATACACAACAAAATGGGGATTTATGAGTTTAGAAGCAACTATTTCCCCTGCAATGCTAGGTCTAGCACTCAATGCGGGTTACAGTGACTTGCAACATAAATTTGTTGCGTCCAACTTTCAGAAATTTTTGAATAAAATTTGAGCAAGAATTATCGAAATACTCACTTGTAGTAATTTGTAATAGCTATTTCACAATCCCATGTCTCCTGACAAATATAAAGTTGAAAAAATTTAAACGATAATAAAGAGACATCATGTGCAAACTATGGATACAAATCAATGAGAGAAGTACTAAATTAGTAATACAAAATAAGCTATGGAAGTTTATGCACATTACCCTGATTCAATCTTTCTCAATATAAAAGACCCATAAAATATTCGAAAAAATCAACTAATTAAAATGGAAAAATCTAACCTGTACAAAGATAATGATGAAGAGCTATCCGACCAACGTTGAAGAAGAACCGATTTGAAGTGATGAAATACATCAATTCTACATGGAAAACATATAACATAGTGAGAGAAAAGAGAGAAGTCTTGAGAGAAGTAGAAAAGATGAAATTGTGTTTTGGGTGGAAACCAAATGTCTTTCACAATGACAAAGATGTAATATGTGTCAAAAGGAAAAGGAAGATGGTGAAATTAAATTCATACACGTGGTTGAGAAAGAATGTGAAGAAACAAAATGGGCCAAATTTGTAGTACAATTTACTTTACTTTTGGTACAATTGATTGATGCTGTGATAGTCCTTTTCTTGTTCACTTGGGTAATAATAATAAATATGTGTTATTCTCATAATTATAGTTATAAAAATTTCAGTAGACTTTTTTTTTTATAAATAATTCTCTCGACTTTCCTATGTTTTTCTTGGTATAGTTATTTTCATATATTGTTACTATTAATAAGAGTCTAGGAAGCAGGTGGTCGTCAACATGCTTGTTTTCTAGATAGACATGGGCAATTTGGTCATTTAAAAATGGATAGAAGTTTTGTACTTTTTTCATTTTAATTTATTTGTCTTACTTTTCTTTTTAAATGTGGTATATATTTTTAAATTCTGTAAAAAGTACTATAAATAATAATAATTAACAACTTAAAATATTTAAAAGACAATAAAAAAAAGTTGATTTACTTTTGAAATTCTATCAATGCCACGTAAATTGGAATAGAGGAATGAACAAATATTATATGAAATAACTTAAAAGTTCTATAAATCAAAAGAATTAACAACTTAAAAATTTAAAAGACATAAAAAAATCGACTGACTCTCGAAATTTTATTAATGTCACCTAATGAGACATATGGAGTAACATATCTTATTTGGAAATGACGTAAAAATTATTATAAATCACAATAATTGTCAAATTAAAATGTTGAAAAGACATAAAAAAATTTTTACTTAACTCTCAAAATTCTATCAGTACCATATAAATTGGGATCGAAGGTGTAACATAAACTATATGAAAATTATGTAAAAAGTACTATAAATCACAATAACTACTAACTTAAAATATTTACAAATCATTAAAAAAAAATCACTCAAAATTTCATTGTGTCACATAAATAGAGACAAAGTGAATAATATATACCGCTGACACGGGCTTCAATGTCTAGTATCATCAACAATTATTTTGAAAAGTAAAACATTAAAATATATAATAGTTTGTAGGTGGTACGAACATTTTTCATAGAATATTAAGAATGAATGAGATATCATATTTCAATCCAATTATACATTCTATTACGACGTTGTTTCATTTTTTTAATAAAACAAGTGTATAGTGCATATTAGTTGATGATCATTTTGAAAAATAAGAGATTAAAATATATAGTAGTTTATGAGTGGTATGAACATAATTCATAGAATATTAACGATGAATGAGATATTATATTTTAATCTAATTATACATTTTATTATGATGTTGTTCCATTTTTTTTTTAATAATACAAGTGTATAGTGCATATTAGTCGATGATTATTTTTTCACCTTTTGAAATTCAACTTTTCTCTCGATTTGACGGTTGACTTTGAACTCAATAGGTCCTTTTTATATTTTTAAAATCTAAAAGCTAAAGCATTAAAGTGAAATTTGTTAATTATAATAAAATATTAAGACAATAAAAAAAAATATAGCAAAAGAAATCAGGGAAAAGAAATAAATTTTTTTAAGATGTTGTAATCTAACAAAGTTTTTTTTTTTATTTATAGAAGAAAAGAAGTTGATTTAAGACTATTCGAAAAGCAGTTGAAAGACTTTTCAGAAGTAGATTGCCAGTAATTGTCTGTTTGATTGCAAGCTTTTTCAAAATTAAGCTACTTGTGGTCTATCTGCCTGCAAGCTCATTTAGAAATTGTGTATGAACATTTACTATACAATGTATTTACAAAATTTCCCCTTAGATGCTCTTAATAGATAATGTGTCTAATTGAAATTTTATTTTAAAAAAATTGAAGAATGAAAAAAAAGTACGCATTTCTTGTAATACGCATTACTAGCGGTGTCACTAAAATATTATCAGAAAAATCTAATGGAATAAAATCTTGATTGAGGAATACATAGTACAATACATATTTTACTCTCCCTAATTAAAGTATCACATAACTCTTGAAGATGGTGTACTCAAATCTTCTATATCAACTTATCATAGGTTGAAGTGGTTGGCTATATGATCAGATTTGTCAAATTATCACTCGACGAACTGATTGATCATTTGCATTGACATTTTTTTATAATGTTGCATAATTGTTATATAATATTGTTAGGATCATGTCAAGTATAGTTCTTGGTTGCTTCATAAATTGATAATATCTTTGCAAGTAAAATAACATAGTATGATGATAACTCTTCATGAAAATATATAACATGTTTATATCAAATCCTTAAGTCGATCAGATGAATGTTCTATATATTAAAAAAAATTGACAGTATTTATCTAGCTCTTATTTTTCTTCATGCTTGTTAATTAGTAGAGGTTCGTTACCTCATTAAGATTAGTAAGGTAAGGTCTAGCCCCTTTTGCTTGCACTTTTTTCTTTGAGATCCGTTTTCTCTTTATTAATAAAACGAGTCCTAGGCACACATTGCCTAGCGGAATTGATTAAAAAAAATATGAGGGATTTCATTCGGAATATGAAATTGATCCTATTTCAATACTTCCATGTATGAGTAAAATTATGTCATGCTCATATTATAGAAAGATATATAATTACATCAATTGCACAAAGATAACTTTGGAATCAATTAAAATAACTTCTTTCAATAGATACTCTACTGCTTTTGGGAACACTTCAAGAGTTTTAATTCAAATCACCAACTTGCATAATAATATGAAGGCACAAGAATAAACAATAACATGTTTGTACACTATATCAACAAATATTTTTTAAGATGATTATAATTAATGCATGCACACCAAACCAAGATAAGAAGTCCAAAAAATTTGCATCAAGTTAATACTTTGAAGAATTGAAAGGAATATAGAATGAAGGCTTTGAGCACGAGAACATGTTAAAGTGAAAGTACAAGGAAGAAAGAAGAAGATGGATATGAATGCAAATTGTTTATTCATGAAATGCAAACTTCTTGACTAAGAAAATCCTTAATTCTTTAGGGATATTTATGTATTGTTATCTTCTGTATTCAGGTTAGTCAATAATACAGAAATAGAAAAAGATGAAATAGACAGAATAATTTTAATATGAGTCCACAGAAATCACTGTGTTTCCTTAAGAAATTTAATCCCCTCACTGTACTCGAGGTTGCAGATTAATTCCTCCCAAGATAAAACGGATTAACCTGTTAGAGAAGTAGCGGCACCTCAAACTTCAATAACTTCAGTGAATGCAAGAACAACAACAAGAGCACACACAAACTCAGTCGATTGACAATTTTGTTTATGTAAGAAAATGTGTGCAGAGAGGAAAAAATTTCAGTGTTTGAAAAACAAAAACGACCTCTTATTTATAGCCATTAGCAACAAGGAACACGTTTGTTCAAACAAATCTGTTCAGACCCATTTTTTCCAGAACAAAGGAACAAATCCTTTCAAACGAATTTACCGTTACACGCGAATTTCAAATAATTTGTTGCGAAATTAATTCCGTTATTTAACTAACATTCTGAGTTAATTTATAAGAGAAAAGAAATGAATTAACAAGATTGATTAAATAAATTTTGTCCAAAAAATATTATCAATCAATCATTTGCCAAATTCAAAGTCAAAGCCAAAGCCAAAGCCAAAGCCGAAGTCGAGCGACGACGACAACGGCGTGAGGGGCACCTTCTTCTTAACCCTTTAAGAACTAAAGGAAGTGTTTCCTAATATAAGGACAACAATTTCCTTTCTTCTACCAATATGGTAAAAATGATTTTTCATTTGCACTTTGCAATGATTTTTCATTTTCCCTCCAATATTGATTCCCCCACTTTCCATTTTCTCTTCTTATTTCCCATTCACACCTTGCTAAATCTAACATGTAATAGTTAGCTTAGACTATAAATAGTGCGGAATAGCTACTTTAGACTTAATTATTATGAGATGATTTTGATGATATAAATTTGATGAGAGACACTCTTGATAGAGTTGTGGCTGTGACGTTTGTTGCTTGACAATGTTGAAAATATTACTTTTAGTGGTCTTCATTAATCTTTACAACATATTTTCAATACTTGTAAAAATACTACATACAAGAGCTCAATTAAATCAGAGTCAATCAAATTTCTCATATAATAATATTTAAATATTTTCAATTGTTAACTATTCTGACTAATAGTAACTTTTGTGAAATTATCAAATAATATGTTATTTCATCTGTTCCAATTTATGTTGCACCGATAGAATTTTAAGAATCAACCAATCTTTTATGTGTTCTTAAAAATATTTTAAGTTGTTAATTATTATATTTATAGTACTTTTTACATAATTTTCAAATATATACTAGAATATTTTAAATTGTTAATTATTGTGATTTATTGTAATTTTTATGTAATGTTTAAATATATAATGTACTGTTAAGAGTTGTGTGCTTGTAGCATCTTATTAGATATCAAAATATTTTAAGTTGTTAATAATTGTGATTTATAAGGATATTTTAAAATAACAAGAATACTCATTTTTTTAGAGTGGCACCCACTTTGCAGATATGTCATCCAAGAGTTGTGTGCCTCCTAGCCTTATATATATACTAGATAATGTTGGCACGGGCTCAATAATATAAATAGCATGTTTTGGGGCTAATAATCGAGTTTTTTGAAGCGATTGTTTGTGTGGATAAAGGAATAAGTTTTTTTATCACAAACTTGTACTTTCTTTGGCGGTATTTAAGGCATAATAAGACTACCCGCATACAACATTTTGTAAATATTTTATGTTGTCAATTATCATGATTTATAGTGTTTTTACGATAGATTCACTTCAAGAATCAGTGGAATTTTTTGTATTTTTTTCAAAACATATTTTATGTTGTCAATTATCATAATTTATAGTATTTTTACGCAATTTTTAAATATAAAAAAAAGACAAATAAATTAAAATGGACCCAATATATATTATTTTTGTTGTCTGAATTTATGTGACACAAATGAAATTTGGAGAGTCATCCAAATTTTCATATTTTTTTTAAAAATGTTTTAAGTTATTAATTATTGTGATTTATAATATTTTTATGTAACTTTGAAATAACGTACATTACTGGTTAGTTTGTCCTAATTTATGTGATATGAATAAAATTACAAAATTAACCCTTTTAAAATGTCTTTCCGATATTTTAAGTTGTTAATTATTATTATTTATAATACTTTTTTGGTAATTTTAAAATTATATGTGTTATTTTTTCTGTCCCAATATATGTGAGCCTGATAGAATTCTGAGAGTCAACCTATTTTATTATATACCTTTTAAATATTTTAAATTGGTAATTATTGTAATTTTTAATGCTTTTTAAATCATTTGTAAATGATATATTGGGACTTTTCCATTTCCTTGATTGAGACTTTTCCATTTGTGACATATATATATATATATATATATATATATATATATATATTATAAAAGCTTTTAAAAGTCTCACAAGGCCTAATAATATAAATGGTATGTTTTGGGGCTAATAACCAAGTTTTTGAAGCGATTGTTTGCGTGGATAAAGGAATAAGTTTTTTTATGACAAACCTGTACTTTCTTTGACACTATTTACGGCATAATAAGACTACCCGCATACAACATTTTGTAAATATTTTATGTTGTCAATTATCATGATTTATAGTATTTTTACGATAGATTCACTTCAAGAATCAGTGGAATTTTTTGTATTTTTTTCAAAACATATTTTATGTTGTCAATTATCATGATTTATAGTATTTTTATGCAATTTTTAAATATAAAAAAATAAAATAAGACAAATAAATTAAAATGGACCCAATATATGTTATTTTTGTTGTCTGAATTTATGTGACACAAATGAAATTTGGAGAGTCATCCAAATTTTCATATTTAAAAAAAAAATGTTTTAAGTTATTAATTATTGTGATTTATAATATTTTTATGTAACTTTGAAATAACGTACATTACTGGTCACTTTGTCCTAATTTATGTGATATGGATAAAATTACAAAATTAACCCTTTTAAAATGTCTTTCAGATATTTTAAGTTGTTAATTATTATTATTTATAATGCTTTTTTGGTAATTTTAAAATGATATGTGTTAATTTTTTTTGTCCCAATATATGTGAGCCTGATAGAATTCTGAGAGTAAACCTATTTTATTATACAACTTTTAAATATTTTAAATTGGTAATTATTGTAATTTTTAATGCTTTTTAAGTCATTTGTAAATGATATATTGGGACTTTTCCATTTCCTTGATTGGGACTTTTCCATTTGTGACATATATATATTCTACTATATCATAAAAGCTTTTAAAAGTCCCACAAGGCCCAATAATACAAATGGTATGTTTTGAGGCTAATAACTGAGTTTTTGAAGCGATTGTTTGCGTGGATAAAGGAATAAGTTTTTTTATGACAAACCTGTATTTTCTTTGACGCTATTTAAGGCATAATAAGACTACCCGCATACAACATTTTGTAAATATTTTATGTTGTCAATTATCATGATTTATAGTATTTTTACAATATATTCACTTCAAGAATCAGTGGAATTTTTTGTATTTTTTTCAAAACATATTTTATGTTGTCAATTATCATGATTTATAGTATTTTTATGCAATTTTTAAATATATAAAAAAAACAAGACAAATAAATTAAAATGGACCCAATATATGTTATTTTTGTTGTCTGAATTTATGTGACACAAATGAAATTTGGAGAGTCATCCAAATTTTCATATTTTAAAAAAAAAATGTTTTAAGTTACTAATTATTGTGATTTATAATATTTTTATGTAACTTTGAAATAACGTACATTACTGATTACTTTGTCCTAAATCTCAAAATTCTATTGATGTCATAAAAATTGGGACACAAGCAATAGCATATATTATCAGAAAATTATATTAAAATTACTATAAATTACAATAACTCATTACTTAAAATATTTATAAATGATTAAAAGAAATGATTGACACTCGAAATTGTATTTGTCATATATGCTGAGACTGAGTAATATATATTGGCATTGTTTTGGCATGGACTCTGATGTATAGTATCATCAATAATCATTTTGAAAAGTAAGACATTAAAATATATAATAGCTTATAGGTGGTATGAACATAATTCATAGAATATTAAGAATGAATGGATATGATATTTAATCCAATTACACAAATGACGGTGTTTTATTTTTTAATAAAAGAAGTCTACATTGCATATTAGTTGATGACGGTTGACATTGAGCTCAAGAGGTCCTTTCGCCTTATTCAAGAAGAGTTATATTTTTAAAACCTAAAAGTTTAGGCATTAAAGTAAAATTTGGTATGAAATTATAATAAACTATTAAGACAATAAAAATATATCGAAAGAAATTAGGGGAGAGAGATAATTTTATTTTTCTATAAGCTGTTGTAAATAGATTGAGTTAGTTTTTTATTTATAGAAGAAAGAAACTGATGCAAGACTTTTCAGGAAGCAACCGGAAGTCTTTACAAAAAATGATAGCCACCTATCTATTTGATTGCATGCTTATTCAGGCGGTTGAGCTACTTGTGATATGTCTGGTTGAAAGCATATCTAGAAAATTGTGTATGAACATCTACAATAAGATATATTTACAATACTCCCCCTAGATCATTCATTAATAGATTATTAGGATAGATGTAATATAAAGGAAAAGTTCCCACTTTAGGATTCACTCTTTCGAGTTGAACTCACGACAACTCAATAACCACAGATTATCGATTCAGTAGTTTTGGTTTTAAAACATCTCTCTCGAGCAAGCCAAAAACACAAAGTTAAAATTGTATTTGCAACTACAACCAGTGGTGGATTTAGGATTTAGAATTCGTGGGTGTCAAATAGACTTATCGATTAACAATTATATAAAAAAAAATGTGTCAGCTGTTTTTCCTTAAAAAAGTGTGTTTGGAGCCTTTTTTTTTCTTAAAAAACGTCTGCAGCAAATTTCTCAAAAAAATAGGTACAAATGGGATTCAAACCCGCAACATTAGCCTTCTAAAGTTGCCCTCCTACCGTGGCACCACAAGCCAGTTTTGTTTTCTGGGTGGCACGCTTTATATTTATATAAATATTATATATATATACCTATGTATATATAGAGTTTCCGTCGAAGTTCGGGGGTGGCGTGACACCCCCACACCCCTTCATAGATCCGCCCCTGACTACAACCCCATTAAATTCAAACACAACCACTGAACGAAACCACCTTTAAACAACAAATGAACTATCAATTAGCAATATCCAGCAGTAAATTCAACTCGTATTCACATAATCACACCCCAAGAATTGGGGTTTTAGCTGGACATAGTAAAAAGATAGAAACTGATGCCGAAAAGTGTTTCCATCAAGTTGGTACGATTGATATGGTCTTTACACACGTCTAAGATGAAGAATCTTCAATACCCACTATCAATTTCTTCAAATGGGGATTTTCAAAATCTCCAAAGCTAAGGGAAAATGTCTCCAAAATCTAAGTTCTAAAACTGAGTAATTCTAAAATTTCATAAATTGGTTGCATACTAAACTAAAAATTCAAACAAGTATATATAGTTGTCAAAAAGTGTGCTACGAATGTCCACTCGGCGCAGTTAGTCGGGATCGCCGATCCACTCGGCGCAGTTAGTCGGGATCGCCGATCCACTCGGGATCCGCCCTTTGGTCTGGTTCATCGCCTTTTTGCATTGACCTTCAACAAATTCAAGTTATGTAACTTTGGGCGCTATAACACTGCATCGCGGAACTGTTCGCCGACTCGCCGACTGCTCCTTTCTATCGTCGACTTGATTTTCTCCTTCAGGGCTTGGTACACTGGAACATTAGGCGAGACCAAGGCCATTCAGCGACTCGCCCAATGGTTTAGGCGATCCTCAGGCCTTCTTTTCTTCGTTCTTTTAGCTGGCTTGTTCCTTTTTGCTCAATAGTTTCCATGCTTTGTCCCTAAGTTCAAATACCTGAAATTCAAGGATTTATATCAATTATTGAGACAAAATATGCATTCGAGGACACTAAATCTATAAAAATTAAGCCCTAAATGAGTCCAAATCGTGGACTCATCAATATACAATTTAAAAGTATGGAAAAAATATGTGGAAAAAAATTTCAAATACTTGAAAAATATTTTTTAGAACATATTTAAAATGTGGGGGTTCTTTACTTGTGATAAAGACAAAAGTAGACTTACTATCTAATTTAAATTTGAAAGTAGAAGATATGAAATTTAATGGCATTCTTGTTTTATGTTTGACCCAAAAAAATTCTTGGAGTATATTTGATATTGTGGTCGTTGAGTCTCTCTTTACTAGTATATGATATGACTAGTATAAAACCACAAAATTATATTACTCGTTCAAAAGAATTGTATTCTTTGATGAAAAAGTGTCACTTAAAATATATTGTAATTTTTCATGAAAAATATGTCTATTAAAATAAATTTATTTGTATAGACATGAATATTGGTGAAAAGTGATATGTTATGCTTGTGTTGTAAAACAAACATTTGGGCATATTGCCCTTATTGGACGAAGAGACTATGGTCATGGGTAATTTTATAACAAATTGAATGTTATGGAAAGGTCCTTCTGCAAAGGACATATGGCAAGGTGCTGACTCTAAAACAATGTCTGTATTTGACAAAGTTATAAAAAGTAAAGAACAAAATATTTGTAAAAAAAAGTACCTCGTGGAAGGTCTTTTCAAACTCATTATTTCTGTTGTTCTTACGTACTTGAATCAAATTGTTTGTGACATGAATGCATAGGACATGTCAATTACAAAACCTTACAAAAACTGATCAACTTAGAAGTTTTTCCTAACTTCAAGTGCAATAAATCAAAATGTCAAGTATGTGTTGTATTTAAGTATGTTAAGCATACTTATAAATTTGATGAAAGGAATTTTAATCCCTTAGAATTGATTTACACTGACATTTGTGATATGAAGTCAACACCATCTCGTGGTGGGAAAAAGTGTTTCATAAATATTATTGACAACTGCACTAGTCTACTGTTATGTCTATTTGTTGAATGGTAAGGATGAAGCGATAGAAACATCTAGGCAAAATAAAACTGGAGTTGAAAATCATTGTCATGATTAGAAGTGGTAGATGTGGAGAACATGAATCTTCTTTTGCAGAAATATATTTGGAATATGGAATCATCCATCAAATTACTATACATACTCACCTCAATCTAATGAAATTGTTGACAAAAAAAAAAATTGAACTTTGAAGAAAATGTTGAACGTCCTACTTATAAGTTCAGGTTTACCACAAAATCTGTGGGGGGAGGGGGGGGGGGGTACTATCATTATAGCAAAAGAGAACAACAAAAAGTTTGTATGTTCAGAAAGAGAGAAACAAAAAGTTTTGTTTGTTAGTAAAGGGAGAAACAAATAAAAAGCTTTTGTTTGTTAAGAAAGGGAGCAACAAAAAGTTTTGTTTGTTTGGCTTTGTTGTATCGTGATAGAGAATTGCTTGTCGCCCCTTAAAGTATATACAAACAATAACTCTTGAAAGATAGTGATCTAACAATTTCTAATACAGTCTATTCCATATGAGAAATTGGATATGCTACAAATAGTAAAGCATGTTGATTTATGGTTCATAAGTCCGAATCGTCGGATAGTCAAGTAACGGGTCTAAACGACCTTGAAATGAACCAAAGGAAAATGTACATAATGTCAAAGGACATTTACTTCCTTTGGTTTGATTATGTAACATTTCTTCTTGAAAAATGAGTCTCATATATTCGAAGAAGCTATGTCTTCTATTAGTAAGATAGATTCAATCTTGAGCAATCATACTTGAGAGTTGGTTGATCTTCCTCCAGGAAATAAACCTTTGGGTTCAAAGTGGATCTACAAAAGGAAAAGAAGGTTGATGAAACTATTGACAAATACAAAGCAAAACTTGTTGTCATAGGCTTTAGACAGTAAGAAGACATTGATTATTTTGACACACAATAGCCACTAACTAGGATTACATCAATTTAGATGTTAATTACGCTAGTTATGGTATATGGCCTTCAAATTCGTCAAATGGATGTGAAAATAACTTTCTTAAATGGAGAATTGGAGGAAGGAATTTACATGGAACAATCCGAGGGCGTTGTGGTTCCTAGTATAGAAAAGAAAGTGTGTAAACTTGTTAAGTAAATTTATGGACTAAAAACAAGCACCCAAATAATGACATGTGAAGTTTGACCAAACTATGTTGGCAAATGAGTTCAAGATTAATGAATGTGATAAATATTTTTACATTAAAGACACTTCAAATCACAAGGTCATTGTTTGTTTTTATGTTGACATGTTGATCATAAAAAGAGACATTTCTGACATAAATGCTACTAAGCATATGCTAGAAAGTAACTTCGATGTGAAAGACATTGAAATAGTTGATGTGATTAAAAAGGTACTTGACAAGTTCAAGTATTTGGATTTCAATATTGTCAAGACTCCAATAAATGTGAGCTTTGTACTTCAAAAGAATGAAGGAGAAAGTGACTCACAATTAAATTATGTTAGAGTATTGAGAAGTATGATATATATATCATGAAGTGTACACGATCAGATATAACATGTGCTATTAGTAAACTGAGTCGATTCACGAGTAATCTCAATCAAACTTATTGGCTGACAATGAAAATATTTTTAGAGTATTTAAAACATACTTAAAAAATTATGCTTTGCATTATAACTAATATTCAACAGTATTGGAAGAATATAGTGATGCAAATTGAATCACCAGGTCAGATGAAGTAAATTTCACGAATGAATATGTATTTACTCTTATTGGAGGAGCAGTCTTTTAGAAATCTTTCAACCAAAAATATATTGTTTGCTCTGCTATGAATTCTGAGTTTATCACTCTAGATAAGGCCGGTGAAGAAGTTGAATGACTCCAAAATTTCTTGAAAGGATTTTGGCCCAAACCTTTAACTCCAGTATGCATACACTGTGAGAGCTAATTTGCAATAGTTAGGGAATGAGGCATGATGTATAACATAAAGTCTCGTCATATATGATGTAGAAATAATATTGTTAGAGAACTACTCTCTAGTGGAATTATTATAATTGACTATGTAAAGTCAAAGGATAATGTGTCGGATCCACTTACAAAAGGCCTAACTAGAGAGGGAGTTGATAGATTATCAAAGGGAATGAGACTATGGCTGAGGATAAGTCATTGTGGCGGTAACTCTACCTAGAAGATTGGAGATCCCAAGATCTAGCTTCAAGGAGATCAAACAAAGTCATTGATGACGGTTCAACATTGTCAAAATAATTTTTATGGTCCATTCTCATGATAAAATAATGTTCAGTAACAAGAATATAGGCATTAGTTTTTAATGGTTTCTAAGTTTGATACATGGTATATCAAATGGTGTATCTACAAGATAACACATTTAGAAATCACCTATGTAAGTGTGAAGTGTAAGCCGCTTTGAGGAGAATTCGGTAAGGCCAGTTCTCTACACACTTATAAACCAAGACATGTTCATGGCTAAAACGAACAAAACAATGAGAACCAAAAATAGTTCAAGAGTTGATTGTGTGACTTATGTTGTTTCGGTATACACCAAAGCTCGACGGTTCAAAGATATCAAATCTATTGATTGACCGAGTATATCTGATATGTATTCACTGTGGAAAGTTCAAAGGGAAACTCACTTAACCAGATGCAATCAATCCTTACTTACGAATCACACAATTTTTCATGCATATGCTTTAACAATAGTCATTCCCTATTCATGTGGGGGATAGTTGGGCTTAAAGGTGTGAATAGGAAGTGAAGCGTTGTGACTCTCCTGAAAGGTTGTGACTTTGCCAAAGGGTTGTGACTTTTAAGAAAGATTGTGTCTTTTCTAAAGGGTTGTGACCGTTTGAAAGGTTGTGCCTTTTCAAAGGGTTGTGACCTTTCTGAAAGGTTGTCTTTTTTCCAAAGAGTTGTGACCTTTACCCTTTGTTGGCTATAAATAGAGAGATTTTCTCTCATTTTTCTGCATTAAATTCTTCCCTTCTTATGCATACATTTCTTACAAAACAAAATAGATTGACCGAATCTGTGTGTGTGATTCGTTGCTGTCATTTGAATTCATTGAAATTATCGAAGTTTGAGGTACCGATACTTCTTTAATGGTTAATCCATTTTATCTTGGGAGGAATTAATCTACAACCTCAGGTACTTGAGGGGATTAAATTTCTTAAGGACACACAGTGGGTTCTGTGAACTCGAATAGTTCTTTTCTCTTTCTTTTCATATTCTATTATTTTCGGTTTGCTAATTGCCTAATTTAAATACAGGAGACAACAATACTTGCGGGAGATAGATATAGAGATGGAGCCTATACGCTATTTGTTGATAAGGATCGTGCTCTACGAATAGCCTCTGTAGGTAGACATCATAGCGACATGGATGCAAGGAGTATGAAGTAGAGGAAGCACCATGGGGTTGATGGTACTGAGTATGATATGCTTGGGGATCCACAATCTCAAATGGAACAACATACAAATGTGTATCAGTATTACCTCGCTCCGACGCAGAAGAAAGAAATTTTGGGATATACTCAACATCTATAGGCCTCATAGACTTCTTTGTTCTAGCCTTATTAGGCTGGCTAACCTCAAGATGATCACGAGATTTATCACTATCACCACCCGATGACATCTATATGTAATTTATATACCTAAGTTCATAATTACTTATATATATTTAGCTAATTTATACACCTAACTTCATAAATACTACATTTCAAGATCTCCAAATTAAAGTTCAAGCTTAATTAGTTCGTAAAGACTACATTTTATCAAGATTTCTAAAGTTCACAACCTAAGTTTATATTCAAAAGTTCACAACCTAAAGTCCATATATAAATCCTACAATAATTCAAGATTTTTAAAGTTTGAGATTAATTAGTTCATAAAGATTACAATGTATCTACATTACTAAAGTTCACAATCTAATAAGTTCATAATTAATTCTATTATTCAAAATTTCTAAAGTTCACAACTAAATATTAGTTCATAAATTTTACAATTCAATAAACCCTAAAGTTCATATGTAAATCCTACAATAATTCAATATTTCTAAAGTTTAAGCTTAATTAGTTCATAAAAACTACAATTCATCTACATTACTGAAGTTCGCAATCTAATAAGTTCATAATTAATTTTACAATTCAAGATTTCTAAGGTTCACAACCTAATTATTTGTTCATAAATTCTACAATTCAATATTTTTAAAGTTCATAATCTAAAGTTCATATATAAATCCTACAATAATTCAATATTTCTAAAGTTTAAGCTTAATTAGTTCATAAAGACTACAATTCATCAAGATTTCTAAAGTTCACAATCAAAGTTCGTAAATTCTACAATTCAGAATTGCTAAAGTTCAACACCTAAAGCTCATAAATCCTAAAATAATTCAAGATTTCTAAAGTTTAAGCTTTAATTAGTTCATTTAGACTACAATTCATCAAAATTTCTAACGTTCAAACCTAAGTTCATAAATTCATGAATAATTCAAAATTTCTAAATTAAGTTCACAACCTAAGTTCAAATAAATCCTACAATTGATTTCTAAACTCTAACTAGCTTAATTAGTTCATAAGGACTATAACTCAACAAGATTTCAAGTTCAAAGTTTTAAGTTCAAGTTTTAAATTCAAGTTATAATTAAGTTCTAAGTTGTAATTACAAGTTCTAATTAAGTTCTAAGTTCAAGACATTCAAGTTGAATTTTTCTACATTAAAGTACAAAAATTCCAAATTTTGAGTATAATTAAAGTTCAAAAATCCTAAAATTCAAGTATCTAAAGTTCAAGTTCATGACAACAATAAATTCTACGTTCTAATTAATTAGTTCTAAAGTTTAGACTTCAACATGTATACAAACCAAAAACCTTCTAAGTTCAACTCCAAAAATCCTAAAATTCATGTTAATTTCAAATATCTAATTTTCAATTAGTTTTAAGTTCTAATTCGTTAAAAATCATACCATCCAATATTTTTTTTAAGTTCAACTTTCAAGTAATTCTTACTTCTAATTACTTCTTAGTTCTAACTTATAACCTCAAAAACAATTCAATTCCAACTCAAAAAAAATACCCAATTCACAATCTAATTAAAAAAATCTCAATTCAATCTAAAGTCCTAAAATCAAATTTATAACTTCTGTTAGAATAGAATAGGAAAACACAATCCTACACAAACTAGGAATAGTTTATAGTCTCCTATTTGGTAAGGAATTGTATTATATAGTGTCTATAAATAGGGTTCTCTATGTAATTATTAGAACAACAATTCAATAATATTTTTCCCATATATATTTCTCACATGGTATCAGAGCATTGGTGAGAAAAAAAAAAGTCGGAATTCGGTGACTGTCAACGGCTGGTTTGCATTGTTGTCTTGTTTTACAAGTGTAGTGCGACAACCCACACCACCATGAGGTGCGGAACACTCCGGCGAGCAAACCCCAGTGAGCTCCTCTGAGTTTCACCGAGTCACGCGCCCTCACGCGCCGCCAGGAGTTCCAGGTCGCGTCACCACGCGCATCACGCGCCGGCGCGTGCGACACTTTCCGGCCAATTTTTTCGACCAATTTTTTTTTCATTGAGGTCGCCTCTCCATTCTGAGGCAGACTGTATATTTATTTTCTTATTCCGACCAGTTTCGGGCAGTCAGACCTAATTTCCGGCGACTGCACCTTTTTTTTCCAGATTCTGACCAACCTTATTTGTTTTATGTTTTATTTTTTCCTCTCTAAATTCATAATATGTCTTTAGGGATTGATATTTTTGGCTCCAAGAATATAGGTAGTTCAAGTGCTTTGATCACTTCAGAACCATTAATGGAAAGCTCAAACTATTTAGCCTGGGCTTCCTCGGTTGAGTTATGGTGCAAGGGGCAAGGCGTTCATGATCACTTAACCAACAATACTTGTGTGGTAGATGAAAAGGCAAAGGCTAGTGAGACAGATAATAACGTCAAAGCACAATAGGAGAAGGTTGATGCTCAATTATGTAGTCTCCTATGGCGATCTATCGATTCCAAGTTGATGCCCTTGTTTCGCTCATCCCAAACATGTTATTCAGTTTGGGAAAAGGCTCGTGCTTTAATGATATATCTCGATTTTATGATGTGATATCTAGAATGACTAACTTAAAGAAACAAGAATCCGATATGTCTACTTACTTGGGTCAGGTACAATTAGTCATGGAGGAATTTGACACGTTGATGCCAATCACTACAAATGTGAACAAACAACAAGAACACAGACAGACGTTGTTTCTAGTTCTTACACTTGCTGGACTCTCTACTGACCATGATTCAGTGCGTGATCAGATTTTAGCTAGTCCTACAATTCCTATAGTTGATGAATTATTCTCTCGTCTACTTCGTATTGCCGCGCTTCCCAGCCACAAAGTAGTTTCATCACCGACCTTTGATTCCTCTGCTCTTGCATCTCAAACCATAGAAAAATGAGTATATCAATCTATGGAGAATCGACGAGGAGGAGGTCGTCTTGGAAAACCTCGATCCAAGTGTAGTTATTGTCATAAGTCTGGACACACTCGTGACATATGTCATAATTTGCATGGTCCACCACCCAATTATGATCCTGCTACTCTAAAGGAATATAATGAGTTCCTTCGTAATCGTGCAAGTAAGCATACATCTTTACAAGAAGCATTTGTTGCTCCGCCTGATCGACCATCCCATAATGCTCATATTGCTCAATCAGAATATGATGAGTTCCTTCAATATCGAGCAAGTAAGCAAACGTCTCCACAAATAGCTTCGGTTGTTCAACATGATGTTGCTGTTGCGGGTAATTCTTTTGCTTGTGTTTCACAGTCTAATACTCATGGATCATGGGTCATGGACTCGGGCGCTTCTGATCATGTTTTTGGTAACAAATCACTTCTATCAGATATTGTTTATTCACAATCTCTTCATGCTATTACTTTGGCCAATGGGATACAAACAAAACCAAAAGGAGTTGGAAAAGCCACACCCTTATCTTCTGTCACTCTAGACTCTGTTCTTTATGTCCCTGGTTCCCCTTTTAATCTAACATCTGTTAGTCGTTTGACACGTGCCTTACATTGTGGCATAACCTTTTTTGATGATTTTTTTCTCATGCAGAACCGCAGTACGGGACAGACGATTGGCACAGGACATGAATCACAAGGCCTTTACTATCTTACCTCTTCAAATTCCTTCACAGCATGCTCTATTACAGATCCTCTGGACCTCATTCACAAATGTTTGGGACATCCGAGTCTATCTAAACTGCAACAGATGGTGCCTAGTTTATCTAGTTTGTCCAAATTAGATTGTGAGTCGTGTCAACTTGGGAAACACACTCGTGCCACATTTTCACGAGGTACTGAGGGTCGTTCAGAGTTTATTTTTTCATTAGTTCATTCTGATGTTTAGGATTTCGTTATTTTGTTAGTTTCATTGATGATTATTCGAGATGTACTTGGGTTTTCTTAATAAAAGATCATTTTGAGTTATTTTCTATATTCAAAAGTTTCTTTGCTGAAATAAAAAATCAGTTTGGTGTTTCTATTCGTACTTTTCGTAGTGATAATGCCTTAGAATACTTATTATCCCAGTTTCAGGAGTTTATGTCTCACCAAGGAATTATTCACCAAATATCTTGTCCATACACTCCTCAACAAAATGGTGTAGCGGAAAGAAAGAATAGGCATCTCATTGAGACTGCTCGCACTCTCCTCATTGAATCCCATGTTTCGTTGCATTTTTGGGGTGATGCAGTCCTTTCATCTTGCTATTTAATTAATAGAATGTCCTCATCTTCTATTTCGAATTCGGTTCCACATTCCATACTATATCCACAGTCACATCTCTATTCTATCCCTCCTCATATATTTGGGAGTACATGTTTTGTTCATAGCTTAGCCCCAGGAAAAGATAAATTAGCCCCTCGTGCTCTTAAATGTGTCTTTCTTGGTTACTCTCGAGTTCAAAAAGGGTATCGTTGCTATTCACATGATCTCCGTCGATATTTTATGTCTGCCGATGTAGCATTCTTTGAATCTCAACCTTACTACACATCTTCTGATCATCTTGAAATCTCTGAGGTCTTACCCATACCTCAGGTCTTACCTGTACCAACTTTTGAGGGACCTACGATATCTGCTCTATCTCCAGTTATAGTCCCACCACTCCTAACTTATCATCGACGTCCTTGTCCAGCAATAGTCTCAAATGATTCATGTCATGCGCCGGACCCTGCTCCTACTGTGGCCTTGCCCTCTGCTAGCCAATCGATTGCACTTTAAAAAGGTATACGATCTACTCGAAATACTAATCCCCACTATACTTTCTTGAGTTATCATCATTTATCTTCACCCCATTATGCCTTTGTATCATCTTTGTCCTATATTTCCATCCCTAAGACTACAGGAGAAGCACTTTCTCATTCTTGATGGAGGCAGGCTATGATTGATGAGATGTCTGCTTTACATTTGAGTGGTACTTGGGAGCTTGTCTCCTTCCTACTACGAGTAAGTCTACCGTTGGTTGTCGTTGGGTTTATGCGGTCAAAATTGGTCCGGATGGTCAAGTCGATCGGCTTAAGGCTCGCCTTTGTTGCTAAAGGGTATACTCAGATATTTGGGCTAGATTATAGTGACACTTTCGCTCCTGTGGCCAAAATAGCATCAGTCCGTCTTTTTCTATCTATGGCGGCCGTTCGTCATTGGCCTCTTCATCAGTTGGACATTAATAATGTTTTTCTGCATGGTGATCTTGAGGAAGAAGTATATATGGAGCAACCATCTGGTTTTGTTGCTCAGGGGGAGTCTAGAAGCCTTGTATGTCGATTGCGTCGGTCACTATATGGTCTAAAACAGTCTCCTCGAGCTTGGTTTGGAAAGTTCAGCACAGTAATTCAGAAGTTTGGCATGACTCGTAGTGGCGCTGATCACTCTGTGTTTTATCGGCATTCAGCACCAAATCTGTGTATTTATTTGGTTGTTTACGTTGATGATATCGTTATCACCGGCAATGATCAAGTTGGTATCGCTAATTTGAAGTAGTATCTCTTTTAGCATTTCCAAACTAAAGACCTTGGCAGATTAAAGTATTTTCTTGGTATTGAGGTTGCTCAGTCTAGATCAGGTATTGTTATTTCTCAACGCAAGTATGCTTTAGACATTCTTGAGGAGACATGAATGATTGGGTGTAAACCCATTGACACTCCTATGGATCCGAATGTTAAACTCCTTCCAGGACAGGGGGAGCAACTTAGTAATCCTGAAAGGTATAGACGGTTGGTTAGAAAGTTGAATTACCTCACTGTGACTAGACCGGACATCTCTTTTCCTGTGAGTGTTGTAAGTCAGTTTATGACTTCTCCTTGTGATAGTCATTGGGATGCAGTTGTTCGTATTCTGCGATATATAAAGTCAGCTCCTGGTAAAGGACTACTCTTCGAGGATCAAGGCCATGAGCATATCACCGGATATACAGACGTTGATTGGGCAGGATCACCCTTTGATAAACGTTCTACATCCGGATATTGTGTTTTAGTTGGAGGTAATTTGGTGTCATGGAAAAGTAAGAAACAAAGTGTGGTTGCTCGATCCAGTGCAGAAATAGAATATCGAGCAATGGTTGTAGCAACTTGTGAGCTAGTTTGGATCAAACAGTTGCTTAGAGAACTAAAGTTTGGAGAAACCGGTCATATGGAACTTGTGTGTGATAATCAAGCGGCCCTTCATATCGCATCAAAACTAGTGTTTCGTGAGAGGACTAAGCACATTGAAATTGATTGTCACTTTGTAAGAGAAAAGATACTCTCAGGAGATATTGTTACCAAATTTGTGAAGTCAAATGATCAACTTGCAGATATCTTCACCAAGTCTCTTACCGGTCCTCGTATTAATTACATTTGTAACAATCTAGGTACATATAATTTGTATGCACCAGCTTGAGGGGGAGTGTTAGAATAGAATAGGAAAACACAATCCTACACAAACTAGGAATAGTTTATAGTCTCCTATTTGGTAAGGAATTGTATTATATATTGTCTATAAATAGGGTTCTCTATGTAATTATTAGAACAACAATTCAATAATATTTTTCCCTTATATATTTCTCACAACTTCATTTACTAATTCACAATCAAATATACAAACTAACTATGTTAATAATAAAGATTCAAGAAACTAAATAGAATAAGCTAACAAATAAAAAATTACTCAAATTGAAAAAAAAAACTAACCATAACCTTAATTTAATTAGAAGAGAGAGGCTACAAGGGTGGCAAGGCCATGGTGCAGTAGGGAGGTCGGCGGCGGAGGGGCGACGACAACTCCAAGACCACCGAGGGCGGCGCGTCCGGTGGTGGAAGTTTAGAGAGAAAAAGAGAGGAGAAGAAAGAAAGACGAAAAGGGGGACAAATGAAAAAAAAAACTCGATCTATTTTTCCAAATATTTTAATAAAAGTGACGGACAACATTGCTTAGTCCATCACTTTTGTGGTCAAAATCTTGATTTAACATTTTTTTTTAAAACGACGGACCAATCAATGATGTCCATCGCTTTGTTAAAATATTTGACTAATATTTTGACCAAAATTAAGACGGACTAAGTGACGCCGTCCGTCGCTTATGTTAAAACTTTTGAAAAAATAGAATTAATTAATTATATATATAATGGCGCAAAAATCTGCCAGAATAAATGATGAACTTAGAGTCACTATCTATTGTTTTAACAAAAAAAAATTAATAAGGAAAATGATAGACAATGTCGCAAATGGCATCGTTTTTTCAGAGCGGCGTCGTCTGTCGTTTTCCTTTCTGTCATTTTCACCAATTTTTTAGTAGTGTATATCATGGAAAAAATGATTATCCGCATCATGTGCAACAACAAACAACAATACTCAGTCATATTTAATCTTTAAGAATATCTCATTGACAACTATGACTTTTTATTCGTACAAATAAAAAATATAGGTTCCGTAGGTCATAAAAAGTACTTGAGCCTAACATATATCTACCATTTCAATGCAAAATATAACTATCATGATCCAAAGTATACTCTAGATGTGACATGATGTATAAGACCCCGAGAGGCCCTACACAAGCCACTTGACATACGTATACACAATATAATAGACAAAAGTAGAAAATCTCATATAAAGAAAGAGTTTAGCATAAGAGCGGAAGTCTACTCATAGTCTTCACAAGTCAATCTAATACATCAAAAAAGTGGTCGGGACGTAACTTGTACACCACGTACAACAACCGGAAACCTAAAGACATATGATAACAAAGTGAAAAATGACATGGTACTCGGACATGATGACTCACCACGTCTTCAACCTCGAATGATCAACTAGCTATGAGTGGGAGAAGAGAAAGCGTCACGCCCTAAATTATTAAACAATGTAGGCACAAGTATGCATTAGTACATGAAATGTACTTTGTATGAGAGATATGCATAAAAACGTAAAACATGATCATAAGAGGACATAGGGGGAAAACATGATATGTTTGACCAATCTAAAACATATTAAACTTTTAAAGAAGAATCATAAATCATGAACATGGTCAATGCATCTTAAAATCATAATGACAGCTTCATAAGTCTTATTAGTTCAATTTGTGAGATATATACAGTGGTGGATCCAAGATTTTGTGATAGTGGATGCTTAATTTTGTTTACCGTAAAGTTATTACTAGTTACATAGTATAAACTTGATGTGATATTATTATAAAATTCATTTTCAATATAGTTCATAAATGAAAACATTATTCATAAGTATATTTTGCTTTTAAAAAAATAAAATAGAACTACTGAGAACTAAGAAGAAGTAAGAATAAGAAAGAAAACCATCTGCTTTAAGAAGGATTTGATCCCTCTCCCGCTAAAACTGAAGGCCTTCAGCATCTAACTCTTAACCAACACACCACAACAAACTAATATGTTGTGGTGCTCACTAGTAATTTATATCCATTTCTTAATATTTATGTATATCTATATACATTTTACGTCCAGGTTAATGGGTGCTCAAGCGCCCACAATCTAATATGTAGGTCCGCCCTAGATATATACTATTAACCAAAATAGACTACGTGAGCTATAACGTGGGATCCAATGTCTTGCTCCCACACGAAAAAGAGGCGTCCTTGTTTGCCAAGACAAAGACCTTAAACTTCTAGCTTAGGTGGATCCACTAGCTATGTCACTTAAGACAATCCTACGCGGCATGTAGTTAAAGACAAGGATATTGCTACTAGAGGCCCAACTTCTACTAATAGGAGGACTTCATCTCAATTGTCACGTCTCGAGCCTATACCCTGGATGTGGCAGAGAACCATTGTTGGTCCCCAAGCGAACCCCTTGACCTAACTCAATACTCAGCAGAAGACTTTCTCAACAATATATGAGAGTTTAATAACAAATATTAACTCATAAAACCTCATAAGTAAAGTAGTTTAACTCAAACGTGTGAAATACTCAAATGAAAATAAGTGTTCAACTCAAAGTCTTTAAAACATCAACGATGAAAATAAGAAAAAGACTACTCGACTACTACATTCTATGAAGCCTCTAATAACTATGATGGAAGTCAGGACAAGACCGACGACGTCCTAACAAAACAAACTCTATAATGTGAAACCCTCCGGAAAGCAAAGAGGGTCACCAAACTAGGTGGGACTCAATGGGATCAACGAAGCGCCGATTGATGATCTTGAATATCTATATTTGCATTATGAAACGATGCAGGTCAAATAGCGTCAGTACATGGAATGTATGAGCATGCAAGGGGAATGCTAAAGCATAGACATAAACTTGAACTGATAAAAAAGAAGAACATACTCACCTCAACTCAACTAGACTCAACTCAACTCAAGAATACTCAACTCAATTCAATAAAAAAGCAACAATAAAAATGCAGTATAAAGAAAGCTTTTAAACAGTAAATAACAACTCAATGTATTTAAAAATAAAATAATAACTCTTTATTCTTATTTAGGAGATTCTCTAACCGACAACCATCACTATGAGCTATGTGATGATACAACGTCTCGCCCACACTACCAGAACTGTCCTATACCTTGACGGAGTATAGGAAATCCTCAACTAAGTGGATTCACTAAGCTATGCTTGAAAGCAATAAGGAATCATTTAAAAAGTATGACCCTTTACCCATGTTGGCATACATGGCTTGTGAGGACTTTGAGTTGTCTGAACCCGTCCCCATATCGGTGCTCAATACTATTCACAATAATATATATCATGTTCATATGTTTAAAAACATTTCCTCATCCTCAAACTTTGAGATTATTACTCAAAATGTTCTCTTAAAAGTGATAATGCTCAAAACTCCTCATGAACTCATTTGGAAAACAAGGTTTCCTCTCATTTTAAATGTAAAAGCATTAACACTTGGGAATACTTAGTTCCCTTAAATTCATTTTGAAAACATAAACTTAAATTTCCTCATCCTCATACTCAAGTACTCAAGTCTAAAAACAAGTTTTAAAAACGATTGCAAAAGACTTGTCAAAATGACTCAAAGAACACCCTCAAACACTTACTCTTAACTCTATCTTGAATTTGAAATGCGAATTCAAGAATTATGATTAGGATATATAGGATTTCTCAATGCTTAGATGTAGTTTGGATAGTTAAAATCAGGAAGAGAGCGAAGATACGTTTTAAAAGAACAAACGACGGAAAAGGAACGGGGGCAGGTGACCATAGCGCATTCCTAGTGCAGGGCGCCGGCCCCAAACTTTAGAGAACCATTTTTGGCACATTGCAGGGGCTGTGCGCCAGCCCTCGTGGCGGATCTGTGGAGCGTTGCGCCACCCCCTGCCCAGAAGACCTGACGAATTTTTTCTCTTTGATTTTTTATCCTAATTCATCTAGAATCATAATAGAGTTTGATAAGTTCTTGAGGTGAGAGTTTTGAGTTTGAGGGTTGTTCTTGAGGAAATTTGAGTATATTTTTGATTGCTTTAAAGCATAGATTAGTGGATCCACTTAAAAATAACTCTCGGATGATTTCTACAATTGAGACCTACGGTCTATAGAAGTTTTTACGGCCCGTACTGGTCAACCATAGAACCAATTTCATAAACCCAAATTCACCTTACTTTCCACGAGCCCTTCCTACGGTCCATCTAAATTCCTACGATCCATAGACCTCATCCGTAGAACACAAGTTTAAGTCTAAATTTCACAAGTCTAGAACCTTTTGACGAGACCCCTTCTACGATCCGTAGAATCAACTACGACCCGTTAACTCCATTCGTGAGGTCTGTAAACCAAATCTCTGAATTGAGTCTACGGATTAGTCCAACGACCTGTCAATCTTCCTACTACTCGTCCTGTCAATTCGTAGGTCCAATCTTTAGAAACTTGAAATTTCTAAACTCAACTCAAGTTCTATGACTCACCTTCTACAACCCGTAGAACCTTCTACATCCATAGATGAGACTCGTAGATCACTGCATCAGATTTTTTTTTGCAGATTTCCTTTTCGACTTGACTTTTTATTTTTCGAGGTGTTACAATAACAATTGTTGAACTCGATTCATTCACCATGGCAATCAATCTGTATTGTTATTTTGTCACCCATTAGTGAAGTTTGGGGTATCTATAGATATTTTTATTTAAGAAATTAATAACTGATCGTGACAGAAGAAAAATAATTGTGAGTAGTTGTTCAACAACTACCACTACTATTTTAGTAAGTGGGTTATCTATTTCAACAGTTATTTCGCTTGTTGTAACTACTTAATTAATTATTGTAAAAAAACAAAAAATAATTGTACAACGACTTAATTGTTGCAACAACTAATAAGAAGTTGTAACAGTTGCTACAACTTCTTTATTAATTGTTGCGAAAAAAAATTACATTATAAATCTTACGCATTAGTTGTAAGTTCTGGATTAATTATAGCCTTTGGCTGCAACCTCTTTATATTACAAATGCACTAATTGTTGCAATTACTACTAAATTTATTTGGAAAAATAGAGTTTTATTCATATGAGCAATACACACAAAATAACATTATTCACTTACCAAAATGAATTAAAATCACTTCTCAAGCAATTTTCAGTGCTACATGAACGAATTTCAATCCAAAAATTATGTAAATTAGGCGAATATTTTTTTAGCAATTTTTCTAAGAAAAGCAGCAGCAACAACAATAGAAGAAGAACACGTGAAGGAGTCGTTGTCAATGGCAGGTTCTTTTTCCTTTTACGTAATTAAAATTTTATATAAGTTGTGTCAAAGAGTAAAAAGAAAAATTTGGAGGCTTATTCGAAAATGGTCAAATATCATTGAACACTAACCATAAACTTGTCTATTATACTCGATACTTAAAATTTGTGTCACTTTTTTTAAAATTTAGAGACTTCTTAGTTGCCTTTAATTCATTTAGTCATGTCAATTTGATGTATCTATATGACACATACTCTTAGGACTCGTTTGATTATAGATTTTGAAAGCGTTTTTTGAAAGAAAAAATTTGGCAAAACCTACTTAACATAGAACTTTTCTAGATTTTGAAAATCAAATCCAAAAATTTGCAAAAAATAAAAAACTTATTTTTAGACCAAAATATAGCTATTGATTTCTTTTTAAAATTAAAATCCAATTTTTTTTATATTTTATATTTAAAGAAAATGTCATTTATTTATGAACCCAATTATTTGTTATCTACCCTTTCCGATCATTTGATCTGAAAATGCATGTTTGTGGTGAAGAGATTGTTCATAGAATGTAGAAAGATTAATTTAAAGAATAACTAGTTCTAGCAGTTGTTATTAGTTACTAGTGTACTTGGCCGCGCTTCGCGTGGTTATGGAAAGAATTAAAATAAAGTTACATACTAATTTCAATAATTACTTTAATAAAATGAATTTTTTATTAATCACATAATTTCATAGAAAAGAAGCTATGAAATTTTTTAAGTTAAATATGAAATTCATTAAGAAATCAATATATGTGAACTTCGGAAAGTTAAATATTAAAAAGAAATTTCATAGAGAAAAAGAGAAGGTAATATTAGAACTAATGAAATGTAAACTTGAGATGTGATCATTTTTTTTATTTGGAAAGTATAATTTATATATATTTATGTAAACTTGAAAATCTGGTTGTTCTTTTCCGCTTCTTTGTAATCTTTTTAATTATATTCTTAGTATAATTTTTCGACAATGAGTAACTCAGATTGCCATTAATAGTTATTATTCATGACTATATCGTTAGCCTACACTATTTTTAATCATTATGCACAATTACTATTACTTGTCATCATCATCACCCAATCATCACATGTTTTAATTATTTTTATTGTACAATATTAGATTAATTTAATATTTGATTAATAACTTTTTAATAATTAAATTTTAAATAAAAAAAGTTTACATAATAACAATCTTAATTAGTTAGATTCCATAGCTTAATATATTATTATTATAGTTAGGTTCAAATATCCAATTATTTTTGGGACAACTTATATTGAGAAAACAAAAGAATGTAAAATTTAAAAATAAACATAAAAGAGAATAAAAGAGAGAATTAACTACGCAAAAAAAAAAATCAAAATAATGACACATAAAAATTCTTATTTCTTTTAATTTTGATTGGCTTAAACACAAAAATATTAAAAAGTATATTTCACATTTTAAATAAATATTACATTCAATATAATAAATTCCCAAGAATAAAGAGTCACAGTAATTAAGAGGATTAACAATGTGGCTTTGGACTTGTTTGTAACATAACAGGAGTAATATTTGTACATTATTACACTAATAAAGAACATTAAGAAAATGAAAAGACAATCAAATTAGAGTTGTTGAGACAAATATTTATTATAAGTAAATAGAAAGCAAGGAAACCAACTATATTTTTAAAATTATAAATTAATCGCAATTTTGAAATAACTTGAGAACTCCTAGAAAACAACAAATATGAAAAAATATAAATACTGCAACTTGACTTATTAATAAACAACTTGAAATCTCCTAGAAAACAACAAAAATAAAAAATTTAAAGATTGCAATTTTACACATTAATAAATAATTTGTTTTTAATAAAACAAACTGTATTTTCAAAATTATAAATTAACTTTACATTCTCATGTTTTATCATTTTTGTTAATAAAAATTGCTCCATCGGACTATGGAAGTATATGTACGTATTTCTTTAATTAAGTTGCATATCGATATCCATTTACTCATTTCATTCTTCTATGTTTTAAAATATTATACCCCACAAACACAATAAACTAATATTATCAACAAAAAAGTGAGAGATGAATTTACCTGAACAAATAATTTTTTTGAAGAGTGTTATCATTATAATACAATCAAATTATCTAAGAATTACATAGAGGTCTAAAGAAAATAAATTAATTTTTTTTTTTAAAAAAAAACTCAGGATTTATATCTTTACGAACACAAACAAATAATATTAATGTATGATTTCAACAAAGAAAGAGTTGTACTTATATTAGACATATCAAATTATTTTACCTTGTAAAATCAAATTATGCAAGAATGTCTAACCATTTTCGTTATAGATATATCTCCTATAATCTGCAAAATATGACTAAATAAGTTAAAAAATTATCTAGCAAAAGGAGAAAAAGATAAAGAATAAGGAGAAAATTGCATTTAATCATAAATCCTCCTACACATATAACCATTTTTGACAAAACATAAATAATTCAAAAGGAAATAATATAATAGAAACATTACTTCTTAAGCACCTAAAAATAATAAAGAATAATCAATATATATAGCTCAAAATCCATTAATCTCCATCTCTGGATGATTTCATTTCATCCTATATACAAGAATCAAGAAAAATAATAACAAATAGATTATTAGTCCTAAAATGAATCTCAAAGATAACAAAACAAAATAATTTATCTACAAGAAACAAAAATATGCTTTGACATATTAGCCTTCCTTGCTAATTAAAAGTAATATATGAAATCATATTTGGAAAAGATAATGCACCTCAAAGCTTACAAATATTGTAACATGTTTGCCACTAATTCTCTAACCAAAGATGACTACAAAATAACACACAATTTTAGTGTGATTTTATAGTGTTAATATAACCTTCCACATTAAATAATTAGAGGTTATGAATATGAAAGACTTGAGAGGTTATGAATATGAAAGGTTTGGGAGTTATGAATATTGTTAATACTAATTTAAGAATAGAATTTATATAACTGAAGAGGTATAAGTTAAGAAGATGATTTTTCAAGAAAAAAATAATTGAAAGAAATAAGAAAAAAATAAATATGAATGGAGGTCATAGAGAGGTGCCACATCACCTTCTCTATGTTCCTCCTTTATATATATATATATAGAGAGAGAGAGAGAGAGAGAGAATTTTTCTTTGATGGAACTTCATAATTAATCGTAATTTGACGAATTATAGTAGCTAGAAATTGTGTTTTTAGTAGTTTTTAATTTTTAAAAATATGTGTTATGATTTTAGAATAATATATTATTTAGTTCATTATAAAAAGAGAAAATACATAAATCACTCTCATACTTAGCGGTCAAACTTACTTTAACACTTAAACATGAGTTTTTGGCCAAAAATATCTTTAAATTATACCCCAAACTTAAATTACATTCTTAAAATATCATTTTTTTGGGGCAAAAAACATCCTTTAAGTATTTTAAAGTTAACAATTTCCATCCTTCTGTCAGATATCGTCAAAAAACTAAGGGATCCTACAAAAACATGAGCAATTCACGTGACTAACAACAAAAGTTTTCCTGCATAATTCCATTACCTACTATAAGATCCTGAAAAAAGATTATTAAAAATCTTAGACACTATTGCTTGTTGAAACAAAAAATGTTTGGAAGGTGTGAGGATACATGGTATGCTTTTTTTCTCATTTAGTAACAGAAAAAAGTTAGAGCTTAATTATCTTTACTAATTTCAAAGCCAAATTGTATTTAGATCAATAAATTGTTGGGCCAATCTGATATTGAAGTGATCAAAATATTAATTATGTCTCACATTTGAGTTTCATTCTACATTATTAGAAGCATAAGTCTCCAACAAACGCCACTTATAGCATATTAAATTGAGAAGAAACATATTTCAACTAATAATATCTTTAACATCAAATTACATGCAAAATTAATGAAAATATGTGTCAAATTAATTTTTTTTGCATAATGCTAAACTCAATTAACGAAAAAGTTCACGATAGTATTTTTGGCGTATCTAAGAATAATAATTACGAAGGGATGACTTGATTTTTGCAAGATCTGTTAATTTTCTGATAAATTCAAGTAGAAGGATGTAGTTTAAATTTGGGATATAGTTAAGGATGATTTTGGCAAAAAAACTCCTTAAACTTTATGACTTTGTTTACCCGTGATCTTTATTTACTTTAGCCGTCCATTATACTATTTGGCTATTTATATCCTCATCGTCACAAGACTTATTACATATAAACCTAATTGAATGAAAACCCCCAAATCCAAGAAGAAAGATACTCGATTTTGAAAGAAAAAGATTCAACTCATCTAACCCATCCAACCAAACTAAACTAAAAATTTGTCATTAATAGTTAATTCTCATACCTCATATTCATCAAAGGTAAAGATTCGTTTAACACTGGAACAGAAAATTTGGAAGGTTTGATCAATTTTCTGAAAAATTGCCTCCTCGAAAGAGAAAATCAGAAAAAAATTGATACTTAGATTAGAGACTCATTTAGCAAGAAAATAATTGGGTTGGGTAATTTTTTTTGTTACTCCTAAAAGGCCTATGAGGTTTATCTATCTAAGAAACTTGTGTTTGAGGAAATGTTGAAGAAGGCTAAAACGTACAAGTGAATGACCCTTATTCCTCGTCTTCGAACCTGAACATTGCATCATCTCCAGGACAAAGTCACTAAGATATCGTTTGTGAGGGCGTAAATTATCAACATAAACCTCATCTTCTAGGTTTCTATCCCTCTTGGATAATTAAGTTATACTTTAACTTGGATATCATCATTGTTGGAGGTTGATCACTATATCTCTACAAGTAAATCCTTCTAGAGCTTAAAGTGAAACTTGAGACAAGCCCTTGCTAATTTTCCTTCTTCAGGGTATGTATGTATTCAAAATATAATGGAGCTTCCAAACTTTGTCAACAAGTTTTTTGTCGTGTATAAGAGTGGGTTAGCCCTTACTTCCCAAGTAGTACGAGCCAAAGGGGCAGCCCAAAGGAAGAAGTCATTAATAACTAAAGTGGAAGGAAGAAGAAGTATGGCTAAATGGAATTAGGCAAACTTTTTTATTAATAAGATGGCCGAGTGGCCTTTTCCATAATTATACATCTCTTTTCGTTCAATTCACTTTTTTGCTAGGTGATGACACCAAATGTTGTGTAGTGTGTACAATAGATGACCACTTCTCAGAATCTTAATTTCCAACTTAGACCTCATAATCTAAATTTAGGTATCCATCCTTGTTAGAAGCTCCTTCAAAGTCAGGTTTGTTGATGGCAACATTAGCTCTCAAAAACAAGATTGCGTAGGAGTCACCAGTCATAAATTTGTTCTTCTTGGTATGTGCATGTGCCTATTGACAATAGAATTCCTTTCCAAACTCATCCGTCAATTTCGTGCACTCGTTCAAAGCATGGAAGTAAATTTCATGCTTTTTTGGGCGGCTAGCTGCCAATTAAATTGAACAGGCCAAATCACATGATCTGTTATGATCCTTCCGTCAAATTTTACCAGTCAAAATATCATAAACAAAGCAGTGGATTGAACAAAAGCATATTTAACGTCCGACCTACAGATAGAAAAACTGCTTAATATATAAACTGAACATATGCTTTGGCCAGCTGATGGATCAACACCAAAATGCTCTTTCATTTACCAATACGCCCCAACAACACACGAATAATGGGAATCCAACTTTTCAATGCTTCAGTGCATGGATCTGCTTAGATAACACTACTCAAACAAGCTTCCAATTTACAACCAGTCAAGCCTAGAAATAACATGGCTTATGGACATGAATACGTAGTGTGGGCACTTAACATGATCATACATTTGTATTTACAGTTCAACAAAAGTTAAGTTCCCATGTCAGAAACTATATTTTCTCGATTATCAGCCGAGTCAAAGGCAGGAATGAGGATATCCACAGCTCTGATGGTGAAATGATGGCATCACAAGGAACACCAGCTGAAAATCGTGGTGATGTCATTAATGACTTCCTTCCCCCTCGCTCCTATTCCAGGCAATCTTTGATTCAATACGGTCAAAGATTAGTTCAAAGGTGAACAGCAGTACCTGTAGCACCCTGGTGTATTGAAGTTCCATTTGAGTTTTTCGAACCCACATCTTTGCTCCAGCAACCTTGCTTACACCTGTTCTGTCAAGCAAAGAGAGTTGCCACTATCTGTATACTTGATATGGTAAACAACCAAGCATTTCACTGTAGAAAAACAAGATAATACTATTGAAGAACATCACAAAATGGCTCACTTCTCAACCATAATACAATGCATTTAAGTTCTTGAGAGTTCATTTTTAAGTAGAAACACTAGATAATACTATTGAAGACTTCAAAACAAGCAACTTTTCAATCAAACATATTTTTAGTTCATTTTAAAGCAAGTGCAGAAGTCTCTCTCTCTCCAACTGGGACCTGCCCCTGCAGTTTTTTTTTTTCCCTTTGGGACGGGAGGGAAGGGTGTTGCCTAGGTAACCTTTCCAAGAGTTTGGTACTTAAATTAAACTAAGTGGCATGGTAAACCATAAATGAGAAAGAAAAGGACACAACCCATAAGTGGCCAGAATCAACAACCTAAGTATGAAGATCACCCACCTTCAATATGCAGATGACACCTTAATTTTTTGTGATGCAGAAGAACAGCAGAAGTATTTAAGAGCGATTCTAATCCTGTTCGAAGCCATTTCAGGTCTTTCACATTAATTGGAGAAAGAATTACATATACCCCATAAATCATGTGCCTAATATGGAGCAACTAGCCATGATACTGGGAGGTGAAGTGGGAAGGCTCCCCACTATCTACTTGGGTATGCCCCTGGGAGCAAAGTCAAAATCCAAAGGGATATGGGACTCTGGACTGTTAAAGTGTGAGAAAAAATTTGACCACGTGGAAGTCTCAGTATTTATCTTTGGGGGAAAGTCTCACACTGGTAAATGCAGTTTTGGATACACTACCAATGCTATCACTCTTCCCAATTCCTTCAGGTGTTGTTCAAAGACTAGACAAGATCTGAAGGTCCTTCTTATGGCAAGGAAACAAGGAAAAAAGAGCTTTCCACCTAGTCAAATGGAAGGGGATTATTAGGAGTAAGAAACAAGGTGGGCTTGGCATCAGGAATCTGAAACACCACCCGTCCAAAGCTTTGAAGATCAAATGGCTATGGAGAAATGCACAAGAACCTCAAACCCTATAGGGCACTGTCATAAAAAGTAAGTATGGGGAAGAAGATTGTTGGGTATCCAAGGAGGTCACCATTCCATATGGAGTCAGTTTGTGGAGATCCATCAGGGCCTTCTGGCATTTTCTTAAAAAACACTCAATGATCAGAGTGCACAATGGAGTCAGGACCAGATTCTGGAAAGATAAATGGATAGGGACAAGGTCATTGCAAGAACTGTTCCCGGATCTTTTTGACCTTGCCCAAGATCAACACAATACAGTAGCTGAGATGTGGACTCAACAAGGATGGGACATGAGATTCAGAAGAGGGATGAATGATTGGGAGATCCCAAGAGTGGTTGAACTATTCAAACAACTAGAGAGCTTTCAAGGGATGCAAGGTGTAGATTGTTTGTGGTGAAATTGACACCCTAAAAGACTTTATAAAGACAGCTCAGGGTATAAGTTGTTGCATCAGATAGAACCAATGAATACTTTTTGGCCTTGGAAACAGATCTGGAAGATCAGGATTTCGTATAAGGTTGCATGTTTTACTTGGCTTCTAACTAAAGAAAGTGTTCTAACTCGTGAGAATTTGATTAGGAGGAAACTATCACTATGCTCAAGATGTTTCTTATGTGAAAAGGAAGTTGAGACGGTAAATCACTTGTTCCTACACAGTAGTATCACAGATCAACTATGGAAGATTTTCATCAATCTTAGGGGCACAGCATGGGTAATGCCAAGCAAGATTGTTGACACTCTTTAGCTGGGAGGTAGCTGGAACTGGAGCCAGTAACAGAGAGAGATGGAGGATCACCCCTTCATGTATATGGTGGACAATTTGGAAAGAAAGAAATGATAGATGCTTTGAGGATAGGTGCAATTCAGTACAAAAGATTAAGCTAAATTGTATCTTGTTATTTTGTTTTTGGTGTACTAAATTGTACTCTAGGTATACAGAATCAATCCTAGATGTGCTAGACACCATTTAGGTTTGATTTACTTTTGGCATACTCTGTATCTAATCTCACTCTTGTAAATATGGTTTTTCAGTACTAGCTTGAATACAAAATGTTACCTGATTCAAAAAAAAAGGACAAAACCACCGAGGTATAGGAAGACGGAGAATCAATATGTGAAGAAAGTATACAACATACCGATACTGATATTTGTGGGGACTTTTGGATTAAACAAGATAAGAAACACGAAACTTCTCAAACAAGAGCATATTAGAATCATATTTGATATTTTTTTTTAAAAAAAGCGATCCTAGTCTAGAAATGCAAGATTTCTCTTTAGCCATCAGAGAACTGCATAACCGTCAAAGGTCAATGAGAAAGCATGAAGTAAACACTAATCAGTTATTAAAACCCATCTGTTTGTTGCTTAAGCAACAGAGAGATACAAAGTGAGGTGTCAACGCCTCATGGCAAAAGCAAATTCACTAAAATTTATGAAGCACACACTACAGACAGTGAGGCACAAAGTAATATGAAGAATACGATACAGAATAAATATCTTTTAACATAACAATACTGATATTTTCGTGCCAATTGGATTAAACAGGACAAGAAACACTCAACTCTCAAACAAGGGCGATCTTAGAATTATCTTTGATAAAACCCACTAATGATCCTACCGGGAAATGCAAAATTTCTTTTTAGCCATAAGGAAAATGCATAACCGCCAAGAGTCGATGAGAAGGCATGAAATATACAGTACTGTTAAAAACCTTCCCTTTGTTGCTTAAAGCAATGGAGAGATCCGAATAGAGGGGTTATCGCTTCATGGGAGATGCGATGTGCATAACTTTATGAAGCACGCGCTACAGACAGTGAGGTGCAAAGTAATCCCTACCAGAAGCACTCGCTTCTTTGAATTCAGTTTAAAGATAAAAAAATTTACAGATTTATTGTTTAAGTATTAGGACTCCGCTCCACATAAACTTCACCATTCTCTTTGATTGAACTCCTCAATTATGCAAAGCCTCTTCTTCTACTACTTGTTTATCTGTTTCTTTTGTTTCTTCTTCGTTCTTATTGTTCTTCAGACAATGTCTCGTCTTCTGTTACTTCCAGTGTAGGGCAGTGTTGTCAAGGTGTGCTTAAGCCCTGAAGTAAGGCTCACAACGTGTTGAGCGTTTCGCCTCACTTAATGTGCACTTCAATGTCCTCATCAAGGTTCTAAGACATACTTTTTGTTGCCAATGAGCCTCTTCTGAAGAGGCAAGGCTAAACAATTGATAATTTACTGTATCATCATATTTTTTCAATTTATTTGTTCGTATATTTATAATTATTAATCTTGGACTGAGCATATATATTTGAAATTTTTTCTACCTTTTCGCCTTTTTTTCTTAAAGCACATGCTTTGTTTGCGCTTGAAGCCCCAATGGACTTCAGAGTTTTTTTTTTTTTTTGCGCTTAAAGCCCCAATGGACTTCAGAGGTTCTTTTTTTTTTGTGCTCTTTGCTTTTGGTAACACTGGTATATATGGAGCCATCTTCTTATACTTCTATATTTGGGTTTCTCTTTTGTTTTTCCCTTCTACTCTCTTAGTATTAATTAAATGTTTTTTACCTTTTCCATGTCCGGTTGGTTAAAAAAAATTAGAAAATATCCTCTAGGGGCATTCCACATTGATTGTGTCTTCCCTACCTTCCACAACACACCTCATCTAGTCATCTTCACCCCTACCCCAGCCCCAACCCCAACCCCAACCCCCATAGTATTTGTTTAGATTATATACAAATGTTTTTAGGATAACATATTTTGCTTATGTATTTTCCTTCATACTGAACACATTCTGAAGCAATTATATATGAAACTGAATACCACAAATATTAAAATTAATTCTTTTATGATCCTTGGTTACAAACTGAAAATTTTCAATCTGCTATTGAAGCAATCTTTCACTGTTCTCGTTGAAATTTTATTCTAACAATGTTTACTTTGAATTATGGTATTAATATAGTCATATTATTATATTTTGGGTGCTTGAAATTACTGATTTTAATTTCAATTTAATTGTTCAATTACTATTGTCGTTATTATACATTGGGTGGTTGAAATCATTAATTTTAATTGCAATTTAATGTTTTAGGCACTATAGTCACATAAATAAACTTACATAATAGTTTAGGTGAACTGTGCAATTCATCTGTGAGCTTCGCCGCTTCTCAGTTAAATCGCCACCGGCATCATTGTTTTTCACACTTTTTGCCTTTAAACTTGGTGGCAGGTATATTTATTCCAGTTAAGCCAACGACCAAAATATCTACAGAAGTACAACAGAAGCCAAACATAACAGGAAAAAGTGTCGGGACCTTCAACTTTGACAACATATGATAAAAGAAGAATGGGCCACTAAATTCCATTTCCCTAAGCTGCTTTAGACGAAACCTAAAACTGCAACACAGCTCAGGGTACATGCATCACTCCTCACCCCATCTTTAAAAACTACTTCAAACTTCCAAATTTTAGCAGCTCTAGATTCCAAACAACTTGGTGAAGCAATTTGAGCAAGAAGATGAAGACATACCATTGCTTATATTTGAACACATACTGCTTGTTTGTTTGTTCCAACAAAATAAAATGGCACGCTTTACCTAGTAGACTGCACTTCCCCCAAAGAGATGGTCCCACCATGAAATTGAAAAGACGCAAATAATCATAATAGTATATCCCTCTGCTAACCTTATATTTCAAGGCATCAGCTATTTCAGATGTGCAGCGGTTGATGCCATACATTCACAATCCATTTACCCAACATGTATGTATATGGAAGAAAAAAGTTGAAGTAGAATGAAATTAGACACCACATGGACCTTACCATTAAATAACAAACTAAGAACCAGAACTTGACTTTTGAACCCACACTTGTTTCTGCATTAATATCATAGTCCATGCAAGCACATTAGTAAATGTACAAGGGAAAATCAGAGATCGAAGTACAAATAAGAATTTAAAAAGAAAACACACCTCAAGAGAACTGTAAGCAGAAGTGCCTCCCCTTTTCACGGGTTTTCCTTCCCCAATAGAAGTGCCAGCCACATCCCTCAAACCACAACGACCACCATGTTTATAGTTACCTTAATTTATCAGAAAATTTTGAAGTAACCACAGAAGAGCCAATAACTAAGAGGCAAGACAAACTTAAGCACAATTTCATGTAGAACTCAGCACAATCATCTCATGACCCAAAACAAAACTAACCATTATCTGCAGAAGAGTGAGAATTACGCCCACTTCCAATTGGTCTGAACTCACTACCGCGTACAATTGATAGATCATTTTTCAATTCTCCTTGACCCCCTAAAGAAGCAGAAAATAAAAGTATGATTGCAGGAGGAAAACACTGAGCCAAAGGTAATCTTTCATACAATTAACATGTAGCAGAATTACGAGGTAAGACAATGATGCATACACTCATTTGAAATCATAGAAGATTTGGAAGAGGCAGAAAAATAATAAGCATACGGGCCAATTTGGACGAGCACTTTTTAATTGGATTTGGATATAATTTGGTGTAGTTACACCGTTTGACCTGTTTGTTTGGCCAAGTAATTTATTTGGTCAGAGCATGAAATTGAGTGTAATTGAGGGGAAGTAAATACTCTCTCCAATTGCCCCCAAGGCCTAGCTCGAGTGGCAAAAGGTGGAGGATTTGTGGCTTAGGTCGCAGGTTCAAGCCCCACACCATGCAAAGCGAAGCCCGGTATTTAAGTGGAGAAGGGAAGAGGGGGGGCCCATTATCCACCGAGTTTAGAAGGCTGTGATTGGTCCAAAGGATGGGTCACAGATGGATTTCTCGGTTATCAAAAAAAAAATACTCTCTCCAATTCTCAAGGGGAAGATGAGCATTTGTGGTAATTACACCATGTACGTACCAAATGACTTCCAAAATTCTTTTATTTTTTATTTTTTCAAAATATTATTCTATTTTCTATTTTCAAAAATATTATTCTATTTTCAAAGGAAGACTCTTTATCTTCCATTTCTTCCTCTCATATTCTATTACAACGTGAAACCACTTGTTTGCTCCATTACAGATGTTAGTACTATATGTCTCCTTATATTTTCCTTTTCTTCTTTTTATATTTTTTTTCTTGCATATCCAATATCAGTATACTAGTACTAGCAGTACTTTGTAAGTTGATGTCTTACTGATGTAATGAACTTAATGACTTGCTATATTGTTATTATTTTATGAGTTCATATATACTTTATTTTAAAAAGATGTTTTTAAAATAAATTTTATGGTCCATGGACCATTTTATTAATTATTTGCAAAAGGGTTCCTATATTTTAAATCTATTACTTCTTTCCTTTTTTATCTTCATTGAACTAATAATTTTATCAGGTTAATTTTGATTGATGATATTGATAGATTGGAGATAATGTGACGCTTTAGCTTTACAATAATGAGTTTTATATAATTTTATTGTAGATAGATTGATAAGTAGCGTTTGTTTATTGTTCAATAGGTAGTTTTAACTCTTATTTTCTATTCATTATAGAAAGGTACCAGCTAAACTCATATCTATACTTTTCTTTTAAATTAAAAAAGTACAGCAAATCATACTTTTTTTTATTATTGGAATTTTTAAATTAATTCAAGTTAAAATTTCCAGGACCATCCATGTTTGTCCAGTATACCAAACAATCCCTAAGAGGAAGATTTTGAGAATATACATCAAGAGAGATAGTTATTAGTAATACGAGTGAACAAACCTTCAACAAACTCCCGCACTTGGGAAGATTGAGGAATACCAGATGATAAAGATCCATTACTGGCTTGTGAACTATCAGCACAACGAAGAGGAGCCCAAACACCACGATCAGGCCGATCTCTATTCCTAGAACGTCTTTCTTGTTTCTCAATGTGGACAACATGCTTTTCATTTCCAACAACCTTATCCTCATTAGCTCCACTTGTATCCTTCTGAAACAACTGCATACTTGGTGGCCGAGGAGGTCTCATGTCCTTATCCTGTATTTGATCTGATTGAAATGCTGACTGATTCTGTCGAGCATCCTTTAGAAGAATACTTCTGATGATTCTGCCACTTGCCTCTTGGCGCTGGTTCTGTTTCAGAGCAGATAAACTAGGTGAATTCTTGAGAGCAGATGATACATTCTGTTGAGCTAGTGAACCACCAGAAACCTACACAGTTAAGAGAAACAAGAGTAGGTCCAAGATGCAGACATACAAACTAAAAAAATTAACCTGAGATGACATTGATGTGTTAAGATCATATGATCATAGCAAGTCTGAAAATTGTTGGTAGTAACAAATAGAGCATCGACACAGCAGATGACTTTAATCATTCAAACTAAATGGTATTGGTCTAAAATCTTCTTCACATGCTCTAATATCTCTTGCGTCTCCGTTCGCTTTACCAATAAAATGGTTACCATTCTGCACATGCTATCATATTCCTTGGGACAGTGATAAAAAGAGTGTCAATGCCCTTCAGTGCTCACATCTCTTTACACCCCCACCCCCTCTCTTTCCAAGGCCCCGATTAAAGACAGTCAAGAAGAGAAGGCTCCTCCTTCTGCCACTAAAGATGTAAACTTACATTAGGACCTTCTTTTTCCTTCCCCTTCAAGAGCAGGATTTTCTTCTTCCCACTATCAGCAGTTACTGAACGACCTGAAATAGATTAGAAAGCATTATAGATACTTTAAACAAAATGCTTGTATAAGTAAAAATGACAGGAATGGTAAAAAGGACAGCACATTCTGATTATCTTCGCCATTAAATGGTGAAAGCACAGCCTTGTGCAAGTAAAATATCTCTACACAAATCATATATATTATAGTTCAACCAAACTTAGCACTCTAACCTCCAACCAAGAGAATTGGCATCCAAGATACTACACCGGCTTATAAGATAGAAGTAACCTGACAGGCAGGTCCAATTAGTAACTATATCAAGCTATCCTTTCTCTTCTCCACTTAGACTTGGGCCACCCACTTCTGTAGATCCATTATAAAATTGAATAAAAATATTCTTTTGATCAGAACATTGAAGACTATTAACTGATCTCCTTTTTGAATGAAAAATCCAAACAGCAGCTGCCTATGACCCCAGAATTTATATGCAACTCCTTTTCATACAACAGAAAAAATACCCGTCCCCTAAAATACTTCCACATTGGCCCTGCAGCATTAGAGATGGCAGCACAAAGATCCCTTTTTGGGTTCAGGAAAGTGGCTAATATCTGTCCATGATTTAAGACAATAAAACGTCTAGATGCAAAGAAATAGTCAAATGCATTAAGGATTCCGGTTCTACGTCCAAATGATATCTAAACTTGGAAACAATATCATACTGTGAATAACAATATCCATGAAAGATACTATCATGGACTACTTTGACTTTAGGGATTTGCTTCATCATTAGCCAAAGAAGAGAGACAAGGGGGAAGCTTAGCGCGCCTTTGACAACACAGCACTGGGTATGCTGGTGGTGGCGGTGTAAAGTGGAGAAGCTTGTATTGAGAGCTGGGTATATTTTTGGAGGCTTAATGTGATGATCACAACACCTGTGTGAATATCATATCATCTTGAAGTATTCATGAACACTTTAGCATTGCCACTATACCAGACATTAATCTGGAATCAGCAAAAAGGAGTACATGGATGGAATATTTCTTTTAGAAGGCTACTGCATGACTGGGAGCTGGAAAGAGTTGTCAAATTTTTCAAGACCTTGGAATCATTCCAAGGGTTCAAAGATACTGAAGATTCACTTATATGAAATCCCAACAGTAAAGGAACTTATTCTGTAAGCTCAGCTTATAACATTCTGATTAGGCACAGACAGTCAACTAATCAGCGGCCATGGAGATCCATTTGGAAGATGAAGGCTCCTTTTAAGGTGGTATGCTTTCTTGGCTAGTAGCAAGAAATACTTGCCTCATACAGGATAAACTTCAAAGAAAGGGATTCCAACTGTGTTCTAGATGCTTTTTGTGCGGAGCTGCTAGGGAAAATAATAGTCACCTATTCATTCATTGTCCTATTACTTGACAATTATGGCTACTATTCTTGAACATGGTAGAAATCAGATGGTCAATGCCAGTAACAAGTGTTGATTTACTGAACTGTTGGAACCAGAATGATGGAGCAGTTAGTCAGAAAAATTGGTGAAAACTTGTCCCTGCTTGCATATGGTGGACCATTTGGAAGGAGAGGAACTATAGAACTTTTGAAGACAAATACAAATTTGTGGAGAAAATCAATATGAACTGTTTATTTTTGCTTTATTTTTGGTGCAAAGAAAGCTATGCTGAGGCTGAATCACTCGTTGATATGATAAGATCCTTGTGAAGTAGTAGCCTAAGCTTGGTAGGGATTTTGTGAAGTCTTTTTGCATGGTTAAGGTGCAACTTTAATATATATATATATATATATATATATATTCGTTACCGATTCCAAAAAAAATGTTATCAAAAATCCAATTGGAACACTCTCTGTTTATCCGGAAAACCAAACTCACAGAATTTAGCTACCCAATCAAAAGCCAAGTCCAACAGACTCAAATAACTTGCAACGTGTCTACTCATTTTGCATATAATATATCCTCACTCAAGGCCAAGATCAGCTAGCGAGCACACAGAGAAATGCATTTTGGTTTAGTTTGAGTATCCAACAAACAGATCTCAAACAAATAATATTGTTAGAATATGAATAGGTTTATACAATCCTATTAGAATAGGAATAGGTTTATACAATCCTATTATAATAGGAATTGGAATAGAAATAGAAATAGGAATACTAAATAGTATCCTACATGGTAAAGGATTGTATTCTAGGGTCTATAAATAGGGTCTCAATGTAATAATGTTAACAACAACAACAATTCAATAATATTCTTTTCCTATATTTCTCACATGGTATCAGAGCCTCTACGATCTTGGTAAACAATCAAAGAGCTTCCACTGTCGGCGGGCGGCAATTATTCATATATGCCGCCCGTCCGGCCAATGATTATGTTAGCAAAAGTTGGGTCACCATGTATCTTTCTGGTGATTATTTTCTCATATCTAATTTGTGTAGCACCGTGCCATCATTTCGGTGACTACTTTCTTATATCTAATTTGTGTAGCACCGTGCCATCATTCCGGTGACTATTTTTTCATATTTAATTTGTGTAGCACCATGCCATTCTTCTGGTGACTACCTTTTTTTTGCATATCTTATTTGCGTAGCACCGTGCATCTCTTCGGATTACTTTTCATATTTAATTTGCGTAGTACCGTGGGTTTTTTTCCGAACTATTTCTCATATCTGAGTAGCATAGCATCATGTGTCTTTTCAGTGACTCCTCAGGTTTGATTTGCATAGTTCCATTCGTCTTTCCGTTTTTCAATGGGGTCGTTCCATCAATTCGAACTATCCTATATAATTTCTATTTTCTAGTTGGGTCATGACATCATTCCGACCCTACCCATATAATTTTATTTCTTAGATTGTGACCACTTTTAGCCATCAAATCTAATACTCCAACATATGAGCATGTTTCGGCCAGTTTTTCGGTGACTTGTTTAATATCGACTCATCTATTGATTCCAACATGATCCATATACTTTATACTAGATTTTGAGTACTTGCAACGACCGTTGCATTGTGAAAAGTATATATGGAGCAACCACCTAATTTTGTTGCTCAGGGGGAGTTTAGTAGCCTTGTATGTTGATTACGTAAGTCACTTTATGGTCTGAAACAGTCTTTGCAAGCTTGGTTTGGGAAGTTTCAACACTTGTAATTTTATCACCCTGTGTTTTATCGGCATTATGCATCAAATTCAATATTTCATGAGAAGACCAAGCACACTGAGATTGATTGTCAATTTTGTGAAGTCGAGTGATCAACTTGAAGATATCTCACCAAGCCCCTCATCGGTCCTCGTGTTAATTACATTTGTAACAAGCTAGGTGCATGAATTGTATGCACTAGCTTGAGGGGAGTGTTAGAATATGAATAGGTTTATACAATCCTATTAGAATAGGAATAGGTTTATACAATCCTATTATAATAGGAATTGGAATAGAAATAGAAATAGGAATACTAAATAGTATCCTACATGGTAAAGGATTGTATTCTAGGGTCTATAAATAGGGTCTCAATGTAATAATGTTAACAACAACAACAATTCAATAATATTCTTTTCCTATATTTCTCACAAATATTAAAAAACCCAAATCCAGTTTTTGCTAGACTCTCGAAAATACTGTAAGGATTGGTATTTTGTACTACGGTACAACAACAGCACTTAAAAGATCAGGTTTCGTACAAAGTACAACAATTCAATAAAGAGCTAAATTCCAAATTCCAAGCACTAAGATAACCAATCGCCATAGCACAAATATTTGTGATATGGCAGGTTATGTATAATATTTCCCTACTCTCTAGCGTTCATTTGGTATTAACATTGTAGATTAGTGACTTGTATAAGGGTGGAGCCTTCCTCTGAACATCAAGGAGGAAAGATTAGGTTGATCCTAACCTTTATTATAATATAAATTACTTCTGGGCAGTACCTCTCAACAAGATTGACAGATGGCACAGAAGAGAGGGCTAACCAGGTACATAAGTAATAGGTCTACCAATGCACAGAATTATTCTCCTGTCCATTTATGTTTTGGTCCGTGAACCTTTATACATATTGATGCTTGCTTCTTTCAACATATTTGTTTAACTGAGCAAAAAAGAACATAGGAAAAGAGATATATGATTGTCGTAGTTCCTTGGGCTTGCTACTGCATAAAATATAATTCAAGAAAAACAAATGTCTCAGCCTGTCAGCCACAAGTTAGTGCAGCTTATTTTCCTACAAATAAAACTCAGACAGAAATAAAAAGCTTGGAGGCTGTTAGAATATGAATAGGAACAGGAATAGTATATAGAATCTTACTTAGAGTAGGAATGGGAATAGTATATCAAATCCTATTTGAAAAAGGATTATAATGTAGTGTCCTAGTTGGAAAAGAAGTCTAATGTAGTGTCTACGAATATGGTCTCAATGTAATAATGTAGAGACACAACTCAATAATATTCTTCTCCTATATTTCTCACATGGTATCAGAGCTTCTACAATCCTGAGATCCTGATAAAGAATCAAATAACTTTCACTGCTGTGGCGAGCAGCTATGACTCATTTATGTTGTCCGTCTGGCTAATGGTTATGTTAACAAAAGTAGGACTGATCTAGGGCATATTTATGTGCCTACGAACAAAATAACACTCATACTTTAGCCAAGTTTGATGACAAATTCTCATTCTATTGATAGTGTTTGAGTCATGTTATTGCATTATGATTAACCGATATGATTAGTGACTGTAGGTTGGGAAGCAAGAGAAAAAGGCACAAAAGTGGAAGCATGTGAAGTGGAGTTGGCGATCAAAAGGCACAAAGGATAAAAGGAAGTTCAAAGTGAGAAGAACCCCTGCTCCATATCCTCTCCGCATCGCAGAGAGGTAATTTATTATTCCACTCTCGATGGCTGCTGATACAGAAGAGTAATTCAAGAAAGTGAGTCCAGAATTAGGCCGACTTTTCCCATTGTATAAATAGACTCAGATTTTATTATTTTAATTTTTCCTTTCCTGGTTTTTGGAGAACGATGACTTAAAGAACTATTTCTTCTATTTTAGAGATCATTCCTACTCTTTACTTCTATCGATTTCTCTTATGTTTATTGAATACTTAGACGATTGAGAATCACATTATGAGTAGCTAATTCCCTTGTTCTAGGATTGTGGCTACATAATGATTATATATTATTGAATTTGATGGATTGAAATTGGTTATCACATAAATTGCTCTTTTGTTCTTCATTTAGTATTACATGACGACCACCGTTGAAATAAACTTATGAGTAGCTAAATTCCCTTGTTCTTGGGTTGTGGCTACATGATGATTGTATATTATTGAATTTGATGGATTGAAATTGGTTATCGCATAAATTGCTCTTTTGTTCTTAATTTAGTATTTTGTGACGACCACCGTTGAAATAAACTTTTTGTCCAAATTGAACTCAGGAGAGGAATAAGAGGATAGAACGTGTGACATAAGGAGCATGAACTTCTCTAGAATTAGGGTTGATTTGTATCTAGGATAGGGATATACGTAGAGACCTTACTTGGTTTATAAACAGGATGAAAACGTAATGCAATGTAATTGGTTCAGTCTATTCTTGCTCAACAATGTAGTTAGACTCCCAATTACATAGGTGATTAGAGGTCGGGAGACCATGATTATACATTTAACCCTGTAAATCAGTGATTTGATAGCCAACTGACGTCCTTTAAAGAATATAGTATGCATGAATTTAAAGTAGACTGCAGCCCAGGAATTTACTGTCATTGTTTTAACTCCAACTTGAAATTGAATCATATTAGCTAATTTAATTTATTTTCAATAATCGATAATTTAGAATCATTCATCAACCTTTCTTGAAACACTTGCTTTAAATTATAGTAATTGGAAAAATCAAATATCATCTAATCTGAAGTCTCTGTGAGTACAACATCCGACTCTTGAAAAGGGTTACTTTATTACTTGCACGACCACGTACACTTGCGTGTGCGTTTGGACGCAACAAGGACCAATGATATATGCATGAACCTCATATTTAGGGAAGAAAACTCAATTAGACAAGTCATCATGCGTCAATTTCCGGTGACTTTTTGGGACTATTTTGTGTCAACTGCGCATCCATCAGTGTTTGTGTAACACCGTGCAATCTTTTCGGTGACTATTTTTTCATATTCAATTCGCGTAGCACTGTGCATCTTTTTGGTGACTACTTTCTCATATCTAATTTGTGTAGCACCGTGCCATCTTTTCAGTGAATATTTTTTCATATTCAATTTGCGTAGCACCGTGCATCTTTTTGGTGACTGCTTTCTCATATCTACTTTGTGTAGTACCATGTCATTCTTCTAATAACTACTTTCTCATATCTAAATTGTGTAGCACTGGGTCATTCGTTCGATGACTACTTTCTCATATCTATTTTGTGTAACATTGTGCCATCTTTCCGGTGACTATCGTTTCATATCTAATTTATGTAGAGCACTGTGCCATCCTTCCGATGACTACTTTCTCATATCTTATTTTTGTAGCACAGAGCCATACTTCGGTTACTACTTTCTCATATCTGATTTGTGTAGCACTGTGCATCTTCCGGTGACTACTTTCTCATATCTATGTTACGTAGCACCGTGTGTCTTTCCAATAACTCCTCAGATCTAATTAGAATAGTTCTAAGCGTTTTTCGAGTGATACTGATACATTCTCTCCCGTGGCTAAAATAACATATGGCTGCCTTGTTCTATCTATGATTGTTGTTTGTCATTGGCTTTTTAATCAATTGGACATTGAGAATGTTTTTCTCTACAATGATTCCAAGGAAGAAGTCTATATGGAGCAACTGCCTAGTTTTGTTGGTCAGGGGGAGTCTAGTAGCCTTGTGTGTTGATTGAGCAGTCATTTTAAGGTCTGAAATAGTCCGCTCAAGCTTGGTTTGGGAAGTCAGCACAGTAATTCAGAAGTTTGGCATGACTAGTAGTGGAATTGATCACTCTGTATTTAATCGATATTCTACATCAAATCCAATATTTCCTGAGAAGACTACGCACAATGAGATTGACCGTCAATTTTGTAAAGTCAAGTGATCAACTTGCAAATATCTTCATCAAAGCCCTCATCGGTCCTCGTATTAATTACATCTGTAACAAGCTAGGTACAGATGACTTGTATGCACCAACTTGAGGGGGAGTATAATAATATGAACAGGAGGAAGAATAGTATATATAATCCTACTTAGAATAGGAATAGGAATAGCATATAGAATATTACGTGAAAAAGGATTATAATGTAGTGTCTTAGTTGGAAAAGGAGCCTTATGTAGTGTCTATAAATAGGGTTCCAATGTAATAATGTAGAGACACAATTCAATAACATTCTTCTCCAACATTTCTCATAGAGGTCTAGACAGAGAAATGTTCCCTCCTTTTCCACCCCACCCCTGCTTTTACATAATGCCTCCTAGATCCTCCTCGGGTTTTTGTCAAGTTTCCAACATCCAGATTCTTCACTCGCAAAGCTATGATATTGATCTAACTGATTTTAGCAAATAGAAAATGTACCAGCAGTATAGTTCTTTACCTTTAATCTAAATCTCCATAAAACATGACGAGTCAACTTGTCACTTACACTTGTTATCCCTCCCAAATGCATTAACATACCCAGACATTAAAATCACAAGATCGAAATGTCTTGAGTATTTAAGATTAAACATACTATCATCCCAATTGAATGCCCCTAAAAGATCTTTTAAATTTTGACTGCTACACTTTCCTCAAACTCACACACCCACCCACTCAAAACCCCCATTACACACAAAAAAAAAGAGATGCATATCAACTGCAGTATGTAGCAAACCTGTAAGAAACATAAGACATACCAATTTCCCCTTCCACTACATCAATCCCAGATCCAGGAGCAGAAGTACCAGACTGGACAGAGAGCTGCTGATCACCACGTTTTGGCACTAGAATATATGATTTGTCCTTACTGTTGCCAGCCTTAGAACTGTCCCGTTGAACATACTGTGAAATAAGGAGTTTTGTAAGTAATACAAGACATGAGATACTAACTACATGAAAATAAATAGAAAAATTCCCAACAAGCAGCAGTTTTATTGTTTAAATCCTACATGAAAAGATAAAAAACAAACATATGCATCTAGATGTGCGCGTATGTGTGAGTTTTATGACCAAACTAAAAATATTTGGTGTAAAATTTGAAAAGGCAACATGCTTCCCTGCAATTATAGAGAAAATGGAAACTAGTAACGAAAAGCTCAATTATAAGGCAAAGCTGAAAAGGACAAACGTAAAGTAAGAGTGGTGAAGGCTCGACATCATCTTCATCTACAAGCAGGCATATAGATCAATCCAGGCCAGGAATTACAATGAGAGACAATTGAAAGCAGTTCAAGAGTAGAGAATATTACACTCACAGAAAGCCTTAATATTCTCTGAACTTGAAACGGAAAATTTATAATGTATAAAAAGTTGTATAGAGAGTTGTGGTGTAAAAAGACATGGACTAATCCCAGCAGTTCCTGGCAACAAAGTTTGAGATGAAAAGCATGTACCATGGTTGTAGAAGTTCTCTTTTCAGAGCCTCGTCTAGATGCAGTTGAGCTAGGACTTCTTGAGCTTGTGCCACCAACACTTTTACTTGATTTTCCATTAGAGATAGACCTCTGTCAAAAACCGAGGCCAATAAACTTGGTGTCATTTATTACACTTAAGGGAAAATGCTCAAAAGAAATATACCATAATTCATTTAACAAGACAAAAGAGACAAGATCTAAAGAGAAGTAGTAGAGAATGCAATGGAATCTTCTACATAGAAACAAAGTAAACAAAGGAAAACCAACAAAGGAACTTCCAGAAGAGAAAGACTGAATATAGTCCGCAAATCAACTTTTGAAGAACATAACACAATCTTTACCACAAGATGTTATTCGACTATATCTGGTTCTTCCCACTATTTTTTTTCTCCGTATATTATCAATTACCATCTGCAATTGTAAATAATTAACACTCAAAACTTCAATTCCTTATATAAAAGAATTCATTACTGAAAAATCCAGATTAACAGGGACATTTTATTTAGTACTAAGCAAGATTAGAAGCTCATTCCGGTAAAATCTACACAATCAACAAACTTATTTCACCAACAGGTAGCTCAAAGAGGAATATTTACAGATTCTTCTATTCTTTGAGGATACATTTCAGAACCTGAAACAATAAGATAAAAAGAAAAATAGGAGGTTCTATTATAACAATCCGATTTAGACCAAATTATGAAACTTTTTCTCTGTTGCTCACGTAACCGAGTAAGTCACTGAAGGTAACACAAAATTGATGTGCAAGACCTAATACTTTCCCGTTTCTCTTTTTAACACAGCAAATGGCAGAAGCATCCAACTATAAATCACAGACAAATACAAATAGAAAGCTGCACACTACAAAAACATGCAGCAACTAGTTCTTTAATAGTAAAGTTTGAGAATCCCAAGATTCTGAATTTCAAAACAGGAAAGTTTCCCACCCGAGCTCCACTCTTCACAGCTCTTTTCTGACGTACATAATCCATTAATGGAGTAACTATAGGAGCATCCTTTGCTGAGCCTGAAATACAGAAATAAGTAGAACTTCAGTTTCTAGAGAACATGATGCACTCCACCTTCATGTTTTGCTCTCCAACTCTCATTTTGATAAATCAGATCTCCATTTGATGCTCAAGGACAGTAGGGAAAATGTTCTAAACATGCTCTGACTAACCAGCTCGTTCAGCTTCCTTTCTCTCCAATTGTATCTCAGCACTCGGAAGATTCTCAACAGGCTTTGCAAGAAATTCAAGGAACTCCATATATGCAGGATCTACAAGTGCATCAACAAAATTAATGTAGCAGCAGGCAAGATGGACATAGCATGTATGTCACATGCAATCAGTTCATCATTTTAATACCTTTCAATATGGTCCCTTCACGGGCATCCTTCTTGAGCCAGTGCTTTGGGACACGCTGGGAAGGAGCATACTCGACAATGGTTTTGAACTGAGTGCCTAGTATAGACATACCGGGAAGATGAGTATAATAATTTGCCAATCATATTAGATCACTGAGCAAGATAAATCTAGTAGGAACCAGATAAGAAATAAGGCAACATTTAATAGTGTGGTGACAACCAAAGTTTTTCAAGTTTCATCTGGATGGAAGGAATGCCCAATTAATCTGGTGTAACTGCGCTTGAGCTTTACCTTTCTCATTCACAAACATGTGCCCATCAAAGAACTCAGCAAACTCAGTAACATCTTCCATATTCCGAAAGTCAATATAGGCTTTTGAATAGCTTTGATGCTTCAGGCTGTAGAAGAAATTTGGGCATAAATGTTGTCAACAATTGAGGAAGAGTGGAAACCTAACATATTTGCAGATTATGAGAGATAATATTGCAGCCCGTTATTTGCTATTAATGGAAACCCTAACCTGGTCTTGGCTGGGCGAAATGTGAACCAATTGTATCGACCAGCAAAGCGAGAATCAACATGCTCCAGCAGCATAGACTGAGAAAGTGTCGGCGGCAAGTGTCGTAGAACGACTTTGGTTCGCCGATTCTTCATAGCAAAATATCCAAATCTAATCTAATCTACTCTACTCAAAGATTATCTGAAAATTTTCCGACAAATTACATCTTTTCCCTATAGCAGTGATGGAATTCTAGAGCCCTAATACGAAAATGTTCATGCATAACAAATTCTTTCTCAGAGATAGAAAGAGGCGTGAAATTTACCAGCTTGACGAAAGAGGATTTTCCCAAGGAATTTTATTTTTTATATTTGTACACTATACATGTAATAACTAGAGTTTTTATTTTTTATTTTTTGGGTAGTCAATAACTAGAGTTATTCATCCTTAAACTACATTCTAAAAATACATTGCATCCTTAAAATATCATTTTTTAAGCAAAAGAAAAAAATATTATCTAAATATTTAAAAGTTAACAATTTTTATTCTTTTGTTAGAATTTGTAGAAAACTAATACATACCACAAAAAATAAGTCGCCTCTTCGTATTTATTATTTTTAGATGCATCAAAAATGTTATGTAAACTTTTCGGCAATTGAGTTTTTTATTAGGCTAAATTATTTAACTTGGTAGTTTTATTTTTTTACATGTAATTTAATATTAAAAACTATCCATTGAAATATGTTTTTTCTCAACTGAATTTGCTAAAAGGGGTGTTTGCTGGATACTTTCATTTTTAATAATGGAGAATAAAATTCGAATGTGAGACATGGTCAGAATTTTGATCACACCAATATCATATTGCCTCAAAAATTTATTGATCTAACTACAATTTGACTTTGAAAATGTGGAAATAATTAAGCTCCAACTTCTTTCCATTGGTAAATAAGAAGAACATATCTTGTATCCTTACACCTTCCTAACATTTTTAGTTTCGAGAAGCAATGGTATCCAAGATTTTTAATATTTTTTTTCTCAAGAGCTTTTTATAGCATGTAATGAAATTATGCGGGAAAACTTTTGTTGATAGTCATGTGAACTGCACATTTTTTTAGGATCCCTTATTTTTGACAATATCTAACAAAAGGATGGAAATTGTTAATTTTCAAATGCATGGAGGATGTTTTCTGCCAAAAAAATATTTTAAGAATGTAATTTAAGTTTGAAGTATAGTTTAAGAATGTTTTTAGTCAAAAATTATATACGACTATGTATACACACTCTTCACGTCTTATACATAAAAAAAAATAGCCTTAGTTGATAATTTGATCTATAAGTGTCTTATTGTTTATAATTTGATCTAAAAATATTCTTATTATTACTTACAACAATAATATACCCCGTGTAATTCCACAAGTGAGTCTGAGAGTGTGGAATGTACACATACCTTATCACTACCTTGTGAAGGTAGAGAGACTATTTCTGAAAGACTTTGGCTTAGCTGCAACAATTCTAGATACAAATAAGAAAATATAGTGAGTCATTATAAGGAAGCAGTGCAAAGTCTACTAGAAGGAAAAAACAACTACAACAAAATAGTACAATAATCAAAACACAATACATAACATATATAGATAACATATTGAGAGAAATAATAAATAATGATGGATATCAAAAATAAGAACTACAGTAATATAACTAGTACAATGATAAACACCAACTATCCTAAGCACGACAACACTACACTACCTACTAACCTTCTACCCTAATAAGTGTCCTCTACACTATCACGCTCCAAGCCTACATCCTAAATGTGACCGACACTCAAAACTATTTCTGGTCTCAAGAAAATTCTTAGCCTGACTTACTACTAAACTGATGTTGAACATTGAACAAATATGCATAAGTTGTGTAAAGGTGGACATGTAGCTACTATAAAAAAATAACTTCAATTATTTATAAGTTATAAAGCTCAAATAAAATAAGTTGATAAACAACTCAAAATAAGACTCAACTAACTCATCTATGAAGCATTTAACATACCGAAGATACGTTATCGATACAAAATTCTAAGCTATCTGAATATTCTACTAACAAAATCTAATAGTTATTTTATACTCTTGATAAATTGAAGCCCTCCGAAAATAAAGAAGTCTCATCAAAACTAGATGAAAGTGGCATTCCAGTGATGTTGTTGCTACTGATCTTGAGTACCTAAATCTGCATCATGAAAGGATGCAATATCGAATGACGTCAATACATGAAATGTAGGATATGTAAAATAGTTGAATGAAATAATTGGTTAAAACTGAACATACTGAGCTAAATAAAGGACTCTGAAGATAGAATGGCATCAATACATAGAATGTACAATATGTAAAATAGTTGAATAAAACAACCGTCTAAAACTAAACATACTTAGCTAAATGAAGAACGCTGAAGATAGACTAAAATAAAGTCAATTGAATAGTAATGCATGTATGTATACTTTAACACAAAACTCTTTGACTAACAATATGCAGAATAGCAAATACTGAAAATAATATAACTTTACTTTTCTTGGGAGTTTCCCTAACCAACAAACATCACACGAGTCTCGTGATGACACAACGTCTTACTCATGTTGCTAGATCCATCTAGTACCTTTCCAAGATAAACTGAACTATATATGGATCCAATCTTTGAGTCCTTACCAGGGAATTTCTGAGGAATTGCCTGAATCAATGGCACGATCAGATCCTACGTTGGCGGTGTAGTTCTAGGGTTTGGATCATTTGAACTCTTACCCTATTCGGTGCTCAATAAAACTTATATATATATATTGTGCTTAACAGTAAAGATATCTCACTTTAGGGGGAAAACTGATATTATGATACTTTTAGCCTATGCTCTATAATTCTGCTATAGGACTTAACTGAATTGAACTTTAAAACTTGACTATATTTTTTTTGAAAATCTAACTATGCTTTCTCAAATCTGAGATATGCTTTGTTTAAAGCTGAACATACTTTCTTTGAGAAACTGTATATATTTTCTTTCTGAAAATATGCATTATGATGCAAAATATACTTTCTTGAAACTTTTCTAAACTAATCCACTTGAAACAAAATATACTTCCTTAAAACTCTTCTAAAATAATGTACTTGAAACTAAGTATACTTTTTTGAACTCTTTCTTGAAAAACTTCTTTAAAATCTTGAAATATCCTTAACTCATGAAAACAATGCATAAGAAATACTATGACAAGATTTTCAAATAACTTTGGCTAATAAGGGTCATATGGTAGACTATCATGAACCATAAACCAATCAATGATTATTAACAATCATAAATTTTAATGATTTTAATAATAATATCAACAATAGCATATTCGAAGTAGAAGAATTCAAAAATCATGGACTTTGGGCTGGAAATTCCTAACTTTGATCTTACTAACAGAAATTCTAGATGTAGGGCGTGAGAAAGAACTTAGCGGTCATTTCATTGGAAATAAGTTATCATGGGATTAACTACCCTAAGATAAGTTATCACACCATGTATATGGGCTAACTTATCTCATTACTATGATATAAAAATTGGGATAAATAATTCCATGACTACCTTAATACCTCTAATCAAACGCATCATAAAATAATATTATATTTTATCTTGAGATTATTATACCTTATAACTCACACCAAACGACTCCTTAATTCTCACTACGATAGTCTTACATACCTTAAACGCTTCACAAATCTTGAAGAAGAACCATAACTTGATGAAGAACAATCAAGAAATCCTCTCTTGAAATTCTTAGATTCGTTTCTTGAAAATTCTATGGTCAAGGGTTAAGATTTCTATCAATAATTCATGAATAAACGAATGAATTTGAGTTGGAAAGCTTGAAATCCATGGAAAAGGACTTACCTTGATGAAAGAGGATAAGAGGAGGAGAGAAAACCACTTTTAGGACATGAAAGAATAGTCAAAAGTGAGAAAATTGAACTAAAACCGACTTCATTTCATCTGTCCAAAATTTGTTCAACACAGGTGAAATTCCTATCCAAAACAGAATGTTTGTCAAGATTAAAATGAACATAACTTTTGACTTGAACCTCAAATTAACTAGAGGTCGGCAATGTTGGAAAAAAACTCAAATAACTTTAATTTGATAGGTAATGTGACAGATGACTCTTCATACTTTAAAATATATTCTCGTTTGTAGTTGATCCAAGTAAATTTTATATCAAAACTCAATCAGGAAACTTTCAACTCAACTTTGTACTAGAGGATTCTTATGACCTTAATTCATCTCCAAAACACTTCCCACACTTGGGAATTTATCTTAATACATATTCATAACTAGGAATCAATCGATACAGGCCTATACGTATACACATTATGGTTCTGGTCTTAGCTTAGAAAATTTTGAAGTGTTACGATGTCTCCTCTTTAGGACCATCCATCCTCGAATGATGGTCAAGCTGAACGAGAAGAAAATGAGATACTATTACTATCTATCAGACTTCTAAACTTGCCTACTAACATATATAGGACTAATTCATACTAAGACTTTGGAACTCAATAGAGGTATGCATGACACGAACGTTTGCATAAGATTACACAGTGACACATAATTATATGGAATTTCTAAGAATTGTTATATCCCAACATAACTCGTTTTAAGCACATAACTCTTTCATCTCTCCTTGGGTCTGAAGCCGATATTCTAAGTTTGTGGACCTATTTCATATTCTCTAAACTTTCCTATGTTCACTTTACTCTAAAAATCGAGGCAAAAATAGGCACATGACTACTAAACTCTCTCTATTTGACCATATTTGGAGATACTAAATGATTTCTTCTAGGACTTCTCTTTGAGATACTTATCTTAACCTCTTCCTGCCTCTATAGTCACCATTCTACAACCTCTACTCTTATTAACGTCCATAGCCTCTTCTTCTAACAATTAATAATCTAACCTCTTCTTCTTAGCCCACTTGCACAACTCTTCTAAGTTTGTATCTACCTATTTGAAAGAAACTTGAACTATATTGAGAGGCTCATCATCGTCTATATATAAACTATTCGGCCCAACTCTTAAGGGTAGAATATAATGCTTAGATCAGTCCACTCCACATTGGTAGATCAAGGATACTACCTAGGCACAAATAGAAAATCATAAACTTAGATCCTTATACTATATATTGTCTTGGGTACACATCTTAAGTCTTTTTCTTCATCAAATTACTTACACTTCATTGTTCTCAGCTATGGGTCATAAATACCACACTTGTACCCTCCCACTTGTTGCAAGTTAACATCTTAATTTCTCTCATATTCAATGTCAAGCCTACTAGACCAAATATGATAACTAACATTATCACCCTTATAATGCCACCATTTTTTTTTTATCACAATGCTCCTACAAATTTCAAGCTTAGTGCCTAGTACTAAACATGAATAGCAACACACTTTCTAACATACTATAGTAACTTACAATCACTAGATAAAATCGAGAAACACTAGCCCACTAAAATTTCATGACAAAGTAGTCAATAGTTATCTTATTGTCTATCTAATTAATGTTTATCAACACATTTGCTTTCTCAAAATTAGTACTACTTATTATACATACTTGTTTAATTATATTCATTACCTGATGAATATCATAGGGATATCCCTTCAAAAATCGTAATGTATAGCTTAAATTTGTCAACTCCCAACTACTTTATCCTTTTGTTAAACACTTATACATGGTCTTTACTAACACCAATGACACATCATCATCTAATACTTTCGTGGTTGAAGTATACTCTAACTCATCTTAACCAACAACTATTTCTCTACATTCTATCATGAAAACCAGATAATACTTACTACTCTTTAGTCAAAACAAAAGGATTGATTAGCCCATCACTTACCCTACAGATGCATGACTCTAGCTATATGCGTCAATAAACCACCATTCTCACTTTTAATTCCTACACTTCTAACTTCATATTCCTAGATCTAGAATTATTCTACTACCTATGACTTACAATGCACCAAATCACTCTATCTCTTTGGAGACAACACTACTCAAGCATTTAGAGACACAATTTCTTCTTTAAAGATGTCCTCTAAAACAAGGTTTATATAAGAGAATTTGAGACCACATCTTTCTTTGGCTCAAACACACAATTCATATGAATAAGGGTGCATTCTTTCGAATCAATAAACTTAAGCACATTAATAGGCTCCTCTCAAGACCTTGTACAACCTCTATACTCTTTGATGGATTTATCTAATAGTACCTCACCAATAAAGATCAGAGCTTCACTATTCATACCACCTTAAGCATGAGGGGTAGTCGAATGGATTTGAGCAATACACAAATTTGAAATAAATTTCTTATGGCACAACTCTATTTCATGATTTGGAGTAAAAAATAATAAACATATCTTAAATGCCTTGTATACTTCTGATTATAAGTATGATACACAACACACTTATAAGACACCCTAAGACACTTGGACTCTGTACTCTAATACCAAGTTTATCTCACTCCTAGCCTACACCTTGGACATGGGCGACACTCAAAACTATTTATGTTTCTATCACGACCCTAGTCTACACCGTGGAAGCAACACAGCGTACTTGACCCCGAAGGGGTCTCATACAAGCCTCATAGCATATTCATTGCATAAGATACTTAGAAATATTGTAGAATTTAAAACTTTTCTTTATAAATCCAACAATCGAAAACATTAAAAGCAAGCAGAAGTCTATAGTCTCACATGGACATCTAAACAACATACTTGAAACAAAATAGGGTCACGACCCTTTACAAATCGAAGTCTTAACAATAGTCTATTACATGAAAAGAAAGGAAACATCTAAACACTTGTCCTCGATCTATGAGGACATACCACTTAGTCTTAGAGAATCTCAAATCCAAGTCCTTGACCTAGAGAGAAGTAACTCACTTGCCGGAACCTACACTTGTAGTAAAACATGAAGAAGAATGGGTTAGCACAATGAAGTACTATGTATGATAGCCATGCAAAAACATGCTTAAAACGGACATTTTGTTTGAAATTCATGCTATATGCCATTTTGATAAAACTTCATGAACATAAGTGTAACGACCCTAAAAATGAATTAGTGAAACTAGAGCCTCACATGTGAGTTTGGAGTTGAGAACTTGATGAAATGATGAGAAATGACAGTGACGTCCGGAAACTAGTCATTTGAACTAGTGAGTTGTAAGGGTCAACTTTAAATGGTCATATCTTTTAGCTCAAAACGATTTAGGTGGACCATTACCTATCCAATTAAAGGTCTCTGAGTCCTCTTTCCAACGCCACCAAGTTTTCCCTTTTCCGATCTCGGAGTAATAAGTTATGCTCAAAATAGTGAAGTACAGTAAAAAAGGACGAGCTTAGACGGGTTTAGTGAAAACTTTTAAGTTTAACTTTGTGGGCCCTTAATTCTTTTCCTAAGTTGAGTCCCTATTATTCTTTGCCTTTACTATCAACTATAAAACCCTTTTTGACCAAAAATCTTCCATTTAAATCATTCCAATTAGAAAAAAAAAAGGGTTCTCTCTAGAACCCCATGGAAGCTCAAGGTGAAAGATGGAGCTAGGGTTAATGGTGGCTACTGATTTCTTCTTCAATTTCATTTGGTTCTTGATGATTAAGGTATGGGGATCCTTTATCCTTGATTCCTCTTCCATTTAAGGAGCCAAATCAAAGTGTTTTGAAAGTTCTTCAAAAACTCAATAAAGTCCTAATTTCGGTTCTAGCATGGGTTCTTGCATTAAATGATTTTTAATGATGGTTTATGTTATTATTGATGTTTATTAATGGGTTTAGGAAAGAAAAGTCCATGAACCCATGTCTTTCCAAGTTTTCTAAATTTGGCTTATGAAGTGGGTTGAATGCTTATGATTGAATGATGATGGAAATATGCTTAGGTTGAGTTGAGTAGCTGATTTCTATTATTATTATTATCTATGTTTATCTATTGAGAATTGTTGAAGAATTGAGGAATGGTGATTGTGGCTTTGGAAAAGGGTAAGTTGTCCTAACTTCATTGTTAATGTAGAATTGATATAGAATTATGATAGATTGATGTGTGATCCACTTATGGTGGAGGTGGTTACTTATTGAATGTATTATGATTATGGCCTTGAAGGCATTATATGAGGAATTGAAGTGTTGACTCAGCACATATGTGAATGTGATGTAAAGGAGTTGAATGAGAATCTAATGAAGTAAAGGTAATCATGTTGTGATAATGGCTAACTTGCTTAACATATTGTGATCGTAATTTAAGGGATTGTGATGGAGGTGTTTAGGTAATATTCTAATTGGAATTATGTATAATATATATATATAGCTGTATATGTATGCATTTTGGGCAGCACACAAATTTTTGGGCAGCACCTTTGAAGGACAGTTGCCCAAGGGATAAACATCACTTGTTTGACTATATATTTTCACCCCTCCTTTAGTAATTTTGTTTTCCTTAAGCCTTGGAACCTTAGAAGCATATCTAAATAGATTGATCTTCAAAATCACAAGAGAAAACTTGGTTCTTTTGGCTGGAATTCGAGACACACACTTCTTTTTGGTAAGTGACAAAATCTGTTTCTGAGCTGGGTAGTGTTTGGTATTTTATGCATATATCTCGATTTAGAACTTAGTTTGCAGTGAATAAATATGATTTGGAAAGCTAATTCGTAGACCTACAACTTTTATGTTTATGTAAAACTCTTATTTAGCTTCTATGGAATCGAAATGTGGGACGCAACATAGGGCAAGTTCTGCCCAGATTTCAGAAATTGAAATCCTGGATGATCAGCTGTTAGTGTTTTGAATATATCTTTTTGTACAAAATGTATTTTGTAGTGATTCTTATTTGTTTGCAACCTTAAGAGATGTAGTTACATCTTTCATGAAGGTTATAAAGTCTAGTTTTACCATTTTCCTGTTCAAATCTAACTTGCTACTTGGGGTACCAGGCTAGATAGATTCACTGTTTTGGGAGCATAGTTGTGTTTGTACATGCTAGACTTACTTGCGATGATGATCCTGTTTTACGTCGACATTTCTAAGATAATAGAAGTTAAATATGTTATGTAATTGCATTTTTAAGGTTATATATACTCGTGTACAAGCTGAGAACCTTGATACATTGGTCGGGCTACGGTTTGAGTTCTTGATATTTTGTCGGACTGTTTTTATGCTAAAGCCCGAGGTTTGTGTATAAACTTGTACTTGTACTCTTGTTATTTTCTTGTATATTTGAAGGGTTATCTTGATACCTTGGTTACTTTTGTCACTTGGCATTATCATGTTGGTATTCTTTAAGGCATTAAAGACGCTTGTGTAACTCGCCCACTTATACGGATTGTTTGATCACCTGGCACTCTTATTGGGACCTTGTCCTTCTTGTGGCTGTGAATTTGTCACTCTTGGCATGCCTCTTGATTTGGATCATTTGCCATCTTGACTCTGGATTTTTAGTTCGTCTTAAGTATGGAAGTTGTCCATTTTAAGTACGAATTAGAAAGACATTTTTAATATGGTTCTTGGTTCTTTTGATTATTGGGCTTTGACCCTTCTTGATACAGGGCGTTGACCCTTCTTGATACTTGCTTGTGCTTGGTGTGAAGACATGATGTACATAGTGGGCGAGCCTTGTTATTGAATATTTTGGAAAATGGTGCTATGAACATTCTTGACACTTGAATCTTTACATATAGTACTTGATACCCTTAATGGGAACTCTAGTTACTTGATAGATTCTATGATGTGTAGGTAGTAGTATGGGATGCTATCTACACATGGCACGAGTAAGCTTGGAAGATACTAAAGTGAGTTCCCTAAGCCTTAATGGGTAATATGTGAAAGTCCTCCAAATGCATGAATGTGTCCTAAATGTCTCTAATGATGAATGTTGACTTAATTGTCTAAAAGAAATGATGAATGAGTAGCTTATTTGATGAAATGAGATATTTAGCATGTTGTGTTGAAATGTGAATGTCTTTGCTATTGTAGCCTTGAGGAACACTTAGGTGTGTATGAGGAGGTTGTATGGGCGGCCACTTCATGTCTTACTTAAGTGTGGCTTAAGGTAACTTTAGATGGAGGTCCTAAGATCATGAAATGGCTTATTTGATGAATATGTTTATGTGTTGTATGTTGGTACTAGTTGCGCATGATGGCTTGTGATATGAAGCATGGTAAGTGGTAAGTTCACGTTTGGAGGCCTTAGGATGATACTTTATTGTGGATGGTGGTATGGGACGCTATCCATACATTGCACAAAGTGTTGTCCAAGGGTTGCTTGAGGTGGATGGTTTAAGGTGAAGGAATGGGTTATATGTGGAGTATGTGCTAAAGTGGTTAATGACTTGTATGTTGGTTATGGTTGAGTATTGTGACTCTTATACTTGTATTTTCATAAAGTTTTACCAAATGGCATAAAAGCATGTTTCTTTCAACCAAATATCCTTTTGAGCATGTTTTTGCATGGTTTCCATACTTAGTACTTAATTGTGCTAACCCCTTTCTTTCCCTTTTGACTAAAGTGTAGGGATTTGGAGATGTTGATATTCCATGGTTGATGGATAGGTTTCTAAGATGTTTGAAGATGAACACTTGGTGAGTCCTCATAGATTCGAGGACAATAACCAACATGTTCCTTTTTGTCTTGTAGTTTCGTTATAATTTTGAGTGGTCTTAGTCCTATTGTTGTATTCAAGTATTAGATGGTTTTGAAACATCTTGGATAAAGTCTAGAAAGTCTTCCGCTTGCTATTTAATGAAAGTATCTTCGTGTGTGAAGAAAGTTTTAAATTTTTTTTTTTTTATGTATCGTATGCAATGAATGATCCATGAGGCTTGTATTTGACCTCTTCGAGGTCGAATATGCCGGTTACGACTAGGGGGGTGCTCTCGGGTCGTGACAATAAGTATAAGAGGCATAATACAAGACATAATCAACATACAAGTCATTTCACCACATTAGAACATAATCACATATAAACCATTACCTTCACATTAAGCCTTCACCTCAAGTAACCCTCAAGATATACTTTGTGCAATGTATGGATAGTGTCCCATACCACCATCCACACCAAAGTACCACCTTAAGGTCACCAAAAGTGAACTTACCATTCAACCTTTCCATCCTTACAGAATACTCATACATAAGAGACATAAACATTACACAAGTCATATCAACACAAAGACCATCACCTAAGACAACTCTAAGTCATACTTGTGCAATGTGCAAGTAGTATCCCATACTACTACTCACACTAAGAACTTCTTTTAAGTCACTATAGGTAAGGCACATTCATATTCATTAAGTCACGACAAATAAGTAACTCATAATACAATCCAAGTATATTATGCATCATCTCATTCAAGCATAAGTCACATTCTTCATTAGCTTCATTTCATTAAGGGAACCTTCATTCATTAGGCATTAAGCCAACATTCTTCATTAACATCATCATAGGAGCACATTCATTATACTTAACATTATAAAGGAACACACCACAACCTCTCTCAAAGCCAACTTGTGCAATGCATAGATGGCGTCCCATTCCACCACCCTCACGAAGTAGTGCATTCTTAAGAAGCCATAGTTCATTAACATTATTTGTAGGGGTAAGCCTTAAACGATATAGACTATGTGACCAATTCATGGAATCCCAATGTCATCCTCACCGGATAAGGGATTCCTACTTGTCTAAGGTAGGACCATTATTTTATAACTTACGTGGACCCACTAGCAAGACCCATGTGGGGACATAGTTATGGGATAGGGAGATTGCTACTAGATGCTCTGCCTCAACTAACGTATGTGCATCCATCTCAAGAGATTGCTACTAGATACCCTGCCTCAACTCACATATGAGTATTCATCTCAATCCATATCCACTCGGTGCTTAGCATTATTCCCCACAAAGTATTTAACATTCATTACTTTCATTCATTATTATGGGTTAAGAGATTGCTACAAGATACCCCGCCTCAACTAACGTATGCGAACCCATCTCAAACCCAACATTCATTCATTAGAAAGCTCATAGATTTAAAGATGAGAATAGCCTTTCACCTAGGAATCCCCTTATTGTGAGAAAGTCCTTTCACAACAAGTCATTATCATTCATTATAGTACAATTGAGAATAGCCTTTCAATCAACCCATCATCATTAACATAATCATAGAAACTTCATTCATTATTCATTCATGAGTGTATGTGTATGTGAGAATCACCTTTCACATATAGCCTCATCATTCAAAGGTGTTGATTGAGAAATAACATTCAATCATAACACACTTACATTCTAAACATGATCATTATACATTCATTGAAATCAAACACATATACTTTACATCATGATCATACATAGATCCTTCATAGATAGAGGTACAAGGAAAACATCCATCAATTCAATACCACAATATACATAGTAAGTAAACACCTCCATCTTTCAAGTGGATCAATAGATCAAGCACAATTCTACTTCAAAATGTAATTTGATCATAACTTGCCCTTCAAGGCTAAGAACCAACATCAATCCATAAATCCAAGATACTACAATAGATACTGAAATTGACATGATTCAATCACTTAATTCAATATAAGCATCAACAATTCAACATACTTGCATAATCAATCAACTCCCAATCACAAATCACAAATTAGGAAATTGGGGGGAAAACATGGGTTCTAGGAAGAAATCATCTTAATTCATCTTTAAATCCATAATTCATTCATAAATCAATGCAATAAAGCCTTTGGAAATCATTTAGAATTGAACTAATGAATAGATTGAAAACTAGGGTTTTAGAGAAAACATTGGAGACTCGAAACCACTTTTGAGATTGGCTCCTTTAAAGAAACTAAGTCAAGGATGGAGACCACCATACTTTTTTAAGAGGAATACCACAAAAATCCCATGAAAAACTTGTAGTCTTGACCTTGGAAGCTTGAAGTCTTCACCTCCAATGGAGGTTTATAGAGAGAGAACTTTTGGAGGGGAGGGGAGATTTTGATTTTGGGCTTTGAAATAATGAAGTCTAAAATATGTTTTAATACATTAAAAACCATTAAAATATGTAAATAAACCAATAATAACCGTCCATGACCCAAACTAACCAAGGGAGGAGTTTACTAAGTTGCCCATCCACTTGTCCGATTTGGATAACAACACATGCAGTGAACCACGCCCTAGACTCAAGGACCATGAGTCCACTAACGGACCATCCTATTGGTCCGTGGTATGGGGCTACAACTTGGCAATAGGGGGCTTGACCTACGGAGGCCATCCACGGGGCGTGGATGGACCTATGGGGAGTGGTCCCCTTCCGTAGGTCACCAAACTTTTGGTGACTTTCATGGTTCTTTGTGGTCTTGGGGGTTAGATTAAGGGTCCGCCTCAAGGACCCCTAGGGTAGTCGTTGGGGAATCGTACATTGACGTTTGACCCCTAAACCCCTCAACCAAAGCTGGAAACAACATTAAACACCCTCAAACCTCACACCAACTCAAATACACACATATTTGGCCCTAGTTTCATCTATTCATTTTACGGGTCGTTACATTATTCCCCACTTAGGAACATTCGTCCTCGAATGACAGTCAAAACACATTAATGAGTTAATGACTCAAGACTAGCAGCCCGTCATGCATGCAACATCATAAATAATGCACAAAACAAGGAGAAAACATCAACTCCACATAAAAAATAATTCAAAGCAAAACAAGAAGGTAGGAACTATATCTACAAACTCATTATGCATCATAACTTCAACATTTCTCATTACATTGGAGGAATTACCTTCTCCAACTCATATCATGCTCATCATAACATCATTAGGCACATTATACAATTTCTCTTAAAAGCACATTTAGGTATGTTCAACATTTAACCTTATGAAGCATATAGAGACAACTCATACTAAATGCACATTAACATGAGGAACATAATTCATCAAAACTCATTTTCTCACCTAAACAATAATTTAGCTAAAACATGCATAACATAAAGAGACCATGGAAACACATATTCACACATGACTCCAAAACATGAAACAAGCTACAAGGAACTCCTGGTCTCAAGCTTGAATAAGAATAGAAGGAAAGAGATAAGGATTTCAAAACTCTCAACAACCTTACTATTTAACACATTATCCCCCACTTAGGAGAAAGCCCAACTAAGGTTAGCATGAAAACATCATAGGAACATCAATACAACATTCACAACTTATAAGAAGCCATCCACATACCGGTGCCCTTAAACTATGAAGGTCCTCATTAAGCAACTCTTGCTCACAAACAACCTTACCAACACCACTCAAGGTCTTATATGAGTCTACCACACCGGATCTAAATTCTTCAAACTCATTTCACCTCTTAAGGTGAGAACATCAAGCAAGCCTAACTCATGGACATCAAGAACACTCAAAGGCCTTACTATCTATGCACATTATCTCCCCACTTAGGAGTAAGCATATACAAACTCTTTTAAACTTCACTTCTTTCCATTTTAAGGTCGGAGCAAAACATCACTAAACCCTCACACTCATAACACAAGATGATTCTAAACTGAGGTGAATTACACTTCTACCCTTCTTAGAGAAGTCTACTCACTTCATACACCTAGGCATTTCTAAAAGACCATATTTTATCAACTCTTTCAACATACCTCAAAACTAATCATAACTAAGTTGGGTTCTATCATCAACTAAACATAACCATAAAGGAACATATTCATACTAAAGACAACATCACATTCTATCACCTCAAATCTAACAAGTCACATTGCCATAATTGGCGTCACAACCAACCTTACTCACAGCTCACACCTTCTAGCATATTCCTTTCAAGTGGTCATACCCTAATGACTATCGGATAAGGAATAAGAGAGAGACATTCGAGAGTTAAACTCCATGGCACGACTTGAAAAATATAAAAGAAGTATAACTTCCTAACGTGCTATAGCCTCTTGCTCATAGATGTGTCGTGACTCACACCGATGAACAAGACTCTACTAGATGTGGCTTGTGAGACATCAATCTTAAAAACCATTTCCAAAACCTTGTGCTCTGATACCGTGTTTGTCATGACCCGAGTCAACACCGTGGATGCAACGCGGCGTACTTGACCTCGAAGAGGGGTCTCATACAAGCCTCATAGCATATTCATTGCATAAGATACTTAGAAATAATGCGGACTTTAAAACTTTTCTTTATAAATCCAACAATCGATAACATTAAAAGCAAGCGGAAGTCTATCAACTCACATGGCCTTCTAAACAACATACTTGAAACAAAATAGGGTCGCGATCCTTTACAATCGAAGTCTTAACAATAGTCTATTACATGAAAAGAAAGGAAACATCTAAACACTTGTCCTCGATCTATGAGGACATACCACTAAGTCTTGGGGAATCTCAAATCCAAGTCCTTGACCTAGAGGGAAGTAACTTACTTGTTGGAACCTACGCTTGCAGTAAAACATGAAGAAGAATGGGTTAGCATAATTAAGTATTAAGTATGAGAGCCATACAAAAACATGCTTAAAACAGACATTTTAATTAAAAGTCATGCTATATGCCATTTTGATAAAACTTCATGAACATAAGAATAAGAGGCATAATACATGACATAATCAACATACAAGTCATTTCACCACATTAAAACATAATCACATATAAAACATTACCTTTACATTAAGCTTTCACCTCAAGTAATCCTCAAGCTATACTTTGTGCAATGTATGGATAGTGTCCCATACCACCATGCACACCAAAGTACCACCTTAAGGTCACCAAAAGTGAACTTACCATTCAACCTTTCCATCCTTACACAATACTCATACATAAGAGACATAAACATTACACAAGTCATATGAACACATAAGGACTATCTCCTAAGACAACTCTAAGTCATACTTGTGCAATGTACAAGTAGCATCCCATACTACTACTCACACTAAGTACTTATTTGAAGTCACCATAAGTAAGGCACATTCATATTCATTAAGTCACGACAAGGAAGTAACTCATAATATAATCCAAGTATAGCATGCATCATCTCATTCAATCATAAGTCATATTCTTCAGTAGCTTCATTTCATTAAGAGAACCTTAATTCATTAGCTTCATTCATAGGTGTTAATTGAGAAATAACATTCAATCATAACACACTTACATTCTAAACATGATCATTATACATTCATTGAAATCACACACATATACTTTACATCATGATCATACATAGATCCTTCATCTATAGAGGTACAAGGAATATATCCATCAATTCAATACCACAATATACATAGTAAGTAAACACCTCCACCTTTCAAGTGGATCAATAGATCAAGCACAATTCTACTTCAAAATGTAATTTGATCATAACTTACCCTTCAAGGCTAAGAACCAACATCAATCCATAAATCCAAGATACTACAATAGATATTGAAATTGACATGAGCTAATCACTTAATTCAATATATGCATCAACAATTCAACATACTTGCATAATCAATATCAACTCCCAATCACAAATCACAATTTAGGAAATAAGGGGGAAAACATGGGTTCTAGGAAGAAATCATCTTAATTTATTTTTAAATCCACAATTAGTTCATAAATGAATGCAATAAAGCCTTTGGAAATCATTTAGAATCGAACCCATGCATAGATTGAAAACTAGGGTTTTAGAGAAAACATTGGAGACTTGAAATCACTTTTGAGATTGGCTCCTTTAAAGAAAGTAAGTCAAGGATGAAGACCACCATACCTCTTTAAGAAGAATCCCACGAATATCCCTTGAAAAACTTGTAGTCTTGACCATGGAAGCTTGAAGTCTTCACCTCCAATGGAGGTTTCTAGAGAGAGAACTTTTGGAGGGGAGGGGAGATTTTGATTTTGGGTTTTGAAATAATGAAGTGTAAAATATGTTTTAATTCATTAAAAACCCTTAAAATTTATTAATAAACCAATAATTACCGTCCATGACCCAAACTAACCAAGGGAGGAATTTACTAAGTTACCCCTCCACTTGGCCGATTTGGACAACAACACAGGCAGTGAACCACGCCCTAGACTCATGGACCGTGAGTCCATTAACGGACCGTCCTGTTGGTCCGTGGTCTGGGGCCGTAGCTTGGCAATAGGGGGCTTGACCTACGGAGGCCATCCACGGGGCGTGTATAGACCTATGGGGAGTGGTCCCCTTCCGTAGGTCACCAAACATTTGGTGACTTTCATGGTTCTTTGGGGTCTTTGGGGTTAGACTAAAGTTTCTCCTAAAGTACCCCTAGGGTGGTCCTTTGGGAGTCGTACCTTGACGTTTGACCCCTAAACCTCTCAACCAAAGCTCAAAACAATATTAAACACCCTCAAACCTCACACCAATTCCAACACACACATGTTAGGCTCTAGTTTCACCTATTTGTTTTACGGGTCGTTACAGTTTCCAAGAGAACCCTTGGCCTGACGAACTAATAAACTCAAGAATGAACAAAATGTGAAAGCTTTTAAAGGTGGACATGCAACTGGTGTAGAAAACCACTTTAATCATCTATAAGTAATAAATCTTAAATAAGAGATGTTGATGAAACAATCGAAAATAAGACTCAATTGACTTGTGTATGAAACCTCTAACATAATAAAGATATTTTACTGGACAAGATCCTAGGCTACCTGAATACTCTACTAGCAACATCTAATAACTATTTATACTCTTGATAAGCTGGAGCCATTCAAAAGTAAGGAGGTCTCACTAAAGCTATATGAAAATGATATTCTAGTGATGTGGCAACTACAGATCCCGAGTACTCGAATCTGCATCATAAAATGATGTAACATTGAATGATGTCAGTACATAGAATGTACGGTATGTTAAATTGTTGAATGAAACAACTAGCTAAAATTGAACATACTAAGCTAAATGAAAAACTATAAAGATAGACTGAAATAAATTCAACTGAATAGTAATGCATGCATGTGTAATTTAACACAAAACTATGATTGATAATATGCATACTAGAAAATATTGGAAATAATATTTTTTTCATAGGGCATTTATCTAAATGACAATCATAACATGAGCTTCATGATGATTCAATGTCTTTTCCACATTGTCGGAGCCATGTAGTACCTTGCCGGGGTAAAGGAAAAACTTATCTATGGATTGAATCTCTAAGCTCTTACCAGGGGGTTTATGAGGAGTCACTCGAACCAACGACACAATCCTATTCTACACTAGCAGTGTAGTTCTGGGATTTGGATTATTTGAACCCTTACCATGCTCGGTGCTTAATACTACTCCCAAAACATGCATTGTGCTCAATAAATATAAAGGTATTCCACTTTAGGGAGAGTGTCCCACTTTAGGGGAAAAACTAATAATATGATATTTTTAACCTATGGTCAATAATACTGCTTCAGAACTGAACTGAACTTTAAAACTTGACTATACTTTTCTGAACATTTGACTATCTTTCTCAAATATGAGGTATGCTTTCTTTATAGTTGGACATGTTTTCTTTGAGAAACTATCTACACTTTCTTTTTGAAAATATACATCTTGATGCAAAATTTACTTTCTTGAAACTTTTCTAAAGTAATTCACTTGAAACAAAATATACTTCCTTGAAAATCTTGTAATATAATTCTCTTGAAACTAAATTTAGTTTCTTGAAATATTTCTCGAAAGACTTGTTTAAAATCTTGAAATATCATTTACTCATGAAAACAATGCATAAGAAATACTATGACGGTATTTTCAAATAACTTTGGATTAAAAGGGATCATGTGGTCGAATACCATGAATCCTAATTCAATCAAGGATTACTATACCATTGATCCACCTTTCGAATTAACATTATATATGCAAACATTATTTATTTTTTATTTGTCTTTAAATTTAATTTGATATTATTACGTTGCAATTTCATAATTTTTGTTGAGTTACAGGGTAATCTTGTAATAGAATTGCATAATATGAAAATAGTAAATAAATGTGATAATAGACTCATAATATGAATACATTAAACAAACATGACAATACACATGATAGATCATAGACTCATAATATGAAAATATTAAATAAACATGACAATATATGTGATAGCTAGCTAGACTTATAACAAGAAAATATTACATTATTCGTGAGAGATATACTCAAGCAGCTACTATAAATTACACAAATGATCCTCTTAAAATTGCTTAGTCTTATTCAACAAAAATATCTTACTTTATTCTTCATATTATTTTCTTTTGCAATGGAAAATGAGACCAAAAAAGGAAAGAATTTTTTTTTAAAGTGAAGTTAATTGAGTCTGACAGAGCACGTATGGTGAGTTTCTCAAAAAGAAAAAAAACCTTGTTCCGGAATGCAAACAAATTTGCAACTCGGACTGAAGCAGATGTTAGTGTTATTCTCTTTTCACCAAGTAGAAAACTATGTTCCTATGGTTCCATAAGCATAAAAGAAATAATTGATAAATTTCTCAAAGTGAAACTAGAGGATCACAAACGTGATTATGCTATGGGAAAATCAAATGGTTTTGAGAAATTGGAAGATCTCCATAAATAATTACAAGCATGGAACGAGAAAGATAAAACATGAATACTAATGCATACGATTATGCACCCTGGCTCAGAAATATATTTAGATAAACACATGGGGGAGCAGAAGTTGGCATTGAAGTTGCAGGTAGCGAAAATTTAAAGTGCTATTCTGACTGAGCATATGAAAATTGATTTAAATCTTGCCCCTGAGCCAGAAGAGTAGGAGGCATCTTGAACTCAAAATTATCATGGAGTTGATAATAGGAGCTTTTGAAATTGAAGCTATATTTGAAGATGAATTTACCATGGATCGAGTCTTCTATTATGGTCAATTCTTGCATTTTTGTACTAAGCCACTTGTTGTTTTTATGAGGTTTTAGATTATAAAATAAAAGGTTATAGAGTTCTTATGTTATTAAGTCAGTTTTTTTTTTCATCCTTTAGTCTTTAGTGATTCTTTTTGTTGCCTAGATTGGTAAATCAATTGAAATTTTTATTGAACTAGTAAACATGAAGTCGAATATAGTTACTAACTCACCCTAAGTTTGTAATCTTTCTCAGTTTTAACGTATACAAAAGGGTTTAATAAATTTTGTGAAGTTAGGGTTGGTGATACCATGATTATTAATTACATACAATAGTATATACATATATTTTTCTATCCTGAATCAATATTTATATTGTGATTTTGACTAATTTGCTTTCACGTCACATAAGACACATTGATGGAAAAGTAAAAAAGAATCTACAAAGATTTTTTCCATTCTCAAACATGAACAATCGAGAAATTTGATTAAAATATAAGTATTGAAAATAATTATTGATCAATTCATCCATAAAAGGTGTTAATTAGCTCGTTAATTTGTCCTTCTCCTTAACCCTAGCTCTTGATGTATAAATGCACCATTAATGTCATAGAAAAAATGTTTTTTTGTCCATCATTATAGATTGGAAGTGCTAACTATCCAATAGAGAGAAAAATGATTTAAATCTTATAAGAATAGTTACGTTATGGACAAAGGAAACTAATCAACCCATATCGTTATACAAGTCGACCAGGGGATTTATGAGGAGTTCCTCGAACCAATGACACGACCCTATCCTACACTAGCAGTGCAGTTTTGGGGTTTGGATTATTTGAACCCTTACCATACTCGGTGCTTAGTACTACTCCCAAAACATGCATTGTGCTCAATTACTATAAAGGTATTCCACTTTAGGGAAAATGTCTCACTTTAGGGGAAAAACTAATAATCTGATACTTTTAGCCTATGATCAATAATACCGCTTTAGAACTAAACTAAACTTTAAAACTTGACTATGCTTTTCTAAAAAATTGACTATGCTTTCTCAAATATGAGGTATGCTTTCATTATAGCTGAACGTGCTTTCTTTGAGAAATTATCTACACTTTATTTATGAAAACATACATCTTGATGCAAAATTTAATTTCTTGAAACTTCTCTAAAGTAATGCACTTGAAGCAAAATATACTTTCTTGAAAATCTTCTAAAATAATGCACTTGAAATTAAATTTAGTTTCTTGAAATCTTTTCCAAAAGACTTGTTTAAAACCTTTAAATATCTTTTACTCATGAAAACAATGCATAAGAAATACTATGACAGTATATAAATAACTTTGTCTTAAAAGGGGTCATGTGGAAGAATAACATGAAAACTAATTCAATCAATGATCATTAACAATTATAAAGTATAATGTTTCTATAATTAAATCAACAATAACATATTCAAAGTAGAAGAATTCATAAATCAGAACTTTGGGGTGAAAATCCTAACTTGATCTTACTAACTGAAATTATAGATGTAGGGTATGATGAAGAACTTAGTTCCTCACTATGATTGCCTTAAATACCTCAAATGCTTCAAAAATCTTGAAGAAAAATTCTAACTTGATAAAGAACAATCAAGAAACCCTTTCTTGTAATTTTTGGATTCATTTCTTGAAAACCCTATGGTCTAGGGTTATAATTTCTACTAATGATCCATGAATAGACAAAGGAATTTGAGTAAGAGAGCTTGAAATCTATGGAGAAGGACTTACCTCGACGAAGGAGGATAAGAGGAGGAGATGAAATCATTTCTAGGGCTTGAAAGAATGGCCAAACGTGAAATTTTTTTTGGACTAAAACTGACTTAAATAATTTCCCATTGTTCTACCGGCGTTTCCACTGACATTTTTCAGATGCAAGATTATCCAACGTAGGTGAAACACATGTAGAAACTGAATGCCTCTTATTTTCTCCTCCATCAATGTTTGGCCGACGTTTCACCAGTTCATAATTGTTCAACGCTAGTGAAACATCTTCTAAAACAAAATGTCTATCAAAACTAAAATGATCATAACTTTTGATCCGGACTTCGGTTTGATGATAGGTTGGTGACATTGGAAAGAAGACTCAAAAAAACTTTAATTTGATGGGTAATGAGACATGTAGCTCGCCATTTCCTAAGAAATATGCTCATTTGTAGTTTAACAAAGTAAAATCTTATACCATTACTGAATTGGTAAGGAAGCTTTCAACTCAACTTTGTACTAGAAGATTTTCTTACCTTAATTAATCTCCTAAACACTTCCCACACTTAGAAATTTATCTTAAAACCTATTCACAATTAGGAATCATCTGGTATGGGCCTCTACACATATGCCGAATAATTCGGGTCTTTTCTTAGAATTTTTTAGGATATTACACACACCCTCTTATCTAAGGTCATGCCCTAGCTAATTCTAAAGCTGATTCATATCGTGTCATGTCATCTTTCGCCAATACTTTTTCAGTGCACCTCGACATCTTTTTGTACCCTCTATAAATAACCTCTCACATCTCCTAACTGGTGCATCCACATATCTCCTCTTCACATAAAAGATCATATCTTTCTCACTTCTCTCATTTTATCCACCATGTAGGCCGCTCCCACCTTATTTTGAATATCCTCATTTTTAATCTTATCACTCTTAATATGACTACTTATCTACCTCAACATTCTCATCTCCTCAACGTGCATCTACTAAATATGAGAGTTTTTGACTGGCTAATAAGCACTCAACTATGTCCCATTTTTTGGGGCATAGATGGTCATATGAAAAACAATTACCCAACTTAAAGGTTAGAGTCGAATAATAAGGATTGGAAGATGAGATCACCTTCAATGGATTTCACAACTTGAAACAAACTAGCAAATTGAATTCTTAACAAGCATGTATATATACAAATACGGGGGGGGGGGGGGTAGTAGTAACAACTAAAATTTGCAAATATTAAACATTAAAAGAGGGAATCAACACAAATATGGTTTACCAAGTTTGGAAAAGACTAGGAGTGTGTGCATAATGATTAGAGTTTCAACTTAAATATGAAAATATATGTTAATCGTAATAAAATTGATTGGTACATGAATAGCACTTGGTCTAGGATATGCTTCGATATTCTCCTGAACTATCAAATGTATGTTCCTTGGATTCTCTCGAACTCCAAGAACCTTTAAAAAAAAATACAAAACATTGCTTGAGTAGATAGACTTATCCCTAGCTCATATCAATAAATGATAAATTACTCGAATTATCCCATCCCTGACTCAAATCTATAGAGTAATTTCAATACGTCCTCACTATTGAGTCTTACCCAACTCCATTTTGCTTTCCCAAGACAAATGGTGTTAGAAAGCACAATCAATGTTTGCAACCACTGATTTTTAAATTAAAATTTCAAGACAACAATAGATCAATGTCATACAATCAATTTTAGAGTTGATTAATCAATACTTATTCATGGTTATACACTCCCATGTAGCACACGTACCACTAGCTAAGGATTTAAATGCTTATAAAAGAAAAAATAATGATAATACCCACATAGGAAATCTCTATTCCAAGCTAATTTGATTCACAAAATCTGAAATCCAAGCTTAGAGTTACTAAAATTTGAGGTTTCTTCCTCTACAAGATAAGAAGTTTTTCACTATACTCTATGAATATCTTTTCACACAAAGATAGATCTCTCTTCATATCCCTTATTGAGGAGATTATAATGGTACATAATTATACAAATCTATATTTTATCATTGAAACTTTCCAAAGGAAGCACTACTTTTCATAAGTATATTATTGACTTGCAGTTTCTGTCTTCAGACTTGTGCTTGTCATGACCCGGGGTTACCCCCTAGGAGCAACACGATGTAATTGACCATGAAGGGGTCTCATACAAGCCCTTAGAATAATCATAAACATAAAGTCATAGAAATGATGCAGAATTTAAAACTTTTACAAAAGAAATCAACTTCTTTTTCATAAACGACTATAAGAGTCTAGACGTTGTCTCAATCGCCATCTAGTACAATAGAGAATACAATTAGGCTCCAATCCCTTTACAAAAAAGTCTCAAAAATAGAAAGTACAATAGAAGCTAGAAAAGAATAACATCTTGTCCTCAGATCATCAGGACTCACCAAGCCTAGGGAATAGTCAACCCAAGCTTCACTTAAAAGGAGAAGCACGTCTCAACGACCGGAACCTACACTCATAGTAAATGTAGAAATATGGGTTAGCACTTAAAGTACTAAGTATGATAGCTATGCACTAAAATCCTTAAAACATGCATAAAAGGGACATTTAGTTGAAATCATGCATTTGTCAAGTTTAAAAGCCATCATGCACATTTGTGAAGAAACATAAGTCAAACCATATCATGAGCAACCCCAAAGTTATACTAGTGCATTGCAAAGGCAAGATTCCATAAGCCTACCATATGCCAAGTACCATTTTTAGGTCACCAAAATCATACATATCCCACCTTGACCTCACCCATAGCCACTACTCATATTCAAGGAACCATTCATAATCATAACTTGAAGCAAGTAAACTCAATCTTAACAACCATACATATCATACATTGCATAATTCATAAGTCTTCATAGCATAGAAGAACCTCACCATTACACCTCTTAAAGTTTACTTGTGCAATGCATAAGTGAAGTCCCATACCCCCACTCATACTAAGTAGTACCTCTTAAGAAGTCATAGCTAAAGTTCATGTTATTGTCATAATTCATATTCTTATCATATAGGGAAATATATCCTTAACCGACATAGACCATGTGAGCTACATGAAATCCAGTGTCTTACTCCCACACCGAAAAAAATGTCCTACTTGCCTAAGGTAGGACTAACATATTTAGCTCTTAGGTGGATCCACTAGATAAAGACTTATGTGTGCACATAGTTATGGGATAAGAAGATTGCTACTAGAAACCCAGACTTTCTAACGTAAAAGGTTTCCATCTCATGAGATAACTTACTTTGGGAAGACGAACTTTTTAACGTAAAAGCTTCCATCTTATTTTCATATCCACTTGGTGGTAAGAATAATTCCCTTTAAATTCATAGTAAGTCTTTACTTAAGTTCATTTTCATAAAAGAATGTACTTGGCACTCATATCAACATGGTATCATAGTAGCTCATATATTCATTAGGTGAGAATATCCTTTCAACCTTAGAATCATCAACATGTGAGTAAACCTTTCACATCATATTCATAGTGTGTTCATGAAAATAGCCTTCTATTTAACACAACAAGATCGTCATAGTCATAATAATTCATGCATAATAATGTGTAAGGATATAGGGGAGAATAACCTTTCCAATCAATACCACAATTACACCATAGTAAAAAATCTTCATTCTCAACGTAAATCTTGAAGTACATGCATAATTCTCACATTCATGTACCAATTCTCATAACTTACCCATCAAGAAATCATGAATCATATTCAATCCAACATTCTAGAAATTCTTCCTTAGATGGGGGTAATACATAACTCAATCAATTCAATTCATTCATACAAGACCCAATTACATGCTTCTAAATTCCATTAAGATCACAATTTAGCAATAGAGGGGGATACATGGGTTCTTGGGGGAATTTCACCAAAATTAAACCATAAATCATCAATTCAATCATAACCCAACACAATTCAATCATAAAAACCACCTTTAAGAACCCAGGTGTTCGAACCAAAACCTTAGATTTGGGGACAAATTTGAAGTTTGAAAACCATGTTTTGAAGGGGCTCTTTGGGTGGAATCTACCAAAGATGAAAACTACCATACCTTGATGATGAATCCTTGAAGAATTTGATGAAAGGCCCTCGAAATCTTGTAGCCCAAGCGTCAATTTCACTCTTCTTCTTCTTCTTCTTCTTCTTCCTTCTTCTTCTTCTTCTTCTTCTTCTTTTTGGTTTTTAGAGAAAGAATTTTTGTAAGGAAGATGAACTTTTGATTTTGATTTGGGTCTTTGTGAAAGTGATTTAGTTTGGGTGTTTAATGACTTAAAATACCTTATATACTTATTGAAAAACAATATAAAGTATAGCCATTTAAAAATAGGACTTAAAAATAATATTTACAAAAATACCCCTTGCCCACATGGACTTGCCAAATAAAACGAAGGCAAAGTCCAAGGGAGCTTTTAAGGGCCTTGGAGTGGTCTACCAGCTGTGGACCCTCCCTTGGACTTGTGCCTTAAGATTTTTAAAGCTAAGGCTGTTCACAAGGGTGTACACGGGTAGCGGACATGTCCATTTGTCGTGGACCCCTTACTTGCACACGTGCACTGCCTATGTGTGCTATGGCTTCCCCCTACGCGAGGTGCTCCACGTGCAGTGGGGTCTTCCACGGTCCTTGGACCCTCACGTGGACTGCCCACTTGCTAAATTTGGCTAAGGCAAAGTTCACTAAGGACTTCTACGGCCAGTAGAGGCCTTTCACGGGCCTTAAAGCCTCACGTGAACTTGCCTCCTTTCCTATACGTATAAGGTATTGGTTCAAGGAGGCTTCTAAGGGTGGTGAAGGCTTTCACTTTCCTTGAAGCCTCCCTTGAACAATGCCTTTTTCCCACATGGCTAAGGCAAAGTTCAAGAGTGCTTCTAAGGGTAGTGAAGCCTTTCGCCTTCCAAGAACCCTCCCTTAAACTTATACTTGGTCAAATTTTGGACTATTTCATAACCCCAATTTATGCATAAACTTTTAAGATTCATACGTTAGGCTCTAGTTTCACCTATTAATTTTCTGGGTGTTACACTATCTCCCTCTTGGAAACATTCGTCATCGAATGACGATCGAGATACCTTACGGAATTTGAAGATTCAAGACTAGCAGCCCAACAAGCATAAAATATCAAAATAATACACCACATAAGGAGGAAATTTCAACTCCATATCAACATACTTAATGCAATAAAAAGGGAGTAGGAACTACATCTATCAACCCAACATGCATGAATTTCAACATTTCTCATGTTCATAGGAGGAGCTACCTTCTCCAAAAAGGCATGCTCAACACAACATTATGGAGCCAATATGCCATCTCATAAAACATAATATAGCATGTTCATCAATTCACCTCATGAAGTCAAATATGTAACATCATACTAAAAGGCACAACAACATGAGGAACATATAAATCATGAAAACTCAATTTATACTAAACATGAATTCTCACATGGACATGCATAATCATAAGGAAATCATGGAACACACCTATAACACACATGACTTCCAAAACAAGGAACTCAAGAGGAACTACTTACCTCAATCTTGAATAGGAGTAGAAGGAAAAAGATGAGGATAGTGGGACTTCATATCGGCCTCGGCCTCCCATGTAGCACCCTCAACTATGTGATTCCTCCTAGTACCTTTACGAAAGCTACTTTCTTGTTTCTCAACCTCTTAACTTTCCTGTCTAAAATCTCTACCAGAACCTCTTTATAAGAAAGACTCTCATTAACTCAAACCCTCTATAGGAATGATGGATACCGGATCACCAATACACTTCTTAAGCATGGAAACATGAAATACGGGGTGAACCGAAGCCAACTTATTTGGCAAGTCTAATTCATAGGAAACTTTCCCAACACGTTGCAAGATTTGATATGGGCTCATATACCGAGGAATAAGTTTCCCTTTCTTACCAAACCTCATCACACCCTTCATAGTTTAGATTTTCAAGTAGACCCGATCACTAATTTTGAATTCTAGATCCCTTCTTCTAACATCGACATAAGACTTTTGCCGACTTTGGGCGGTCTTCAACCTCTCTCTATTGAGTCAAACTTTTTCAATGGCCTCATAAACTAATTTAGCACCAATTAGTGCAATTTCACCTATTTCAAATCAACCAATCGAAGATCTACACCTTTTACCATAAAGTGCTTCAAATGGAGCCATGACAATGCTTGAGTGGTAACTATTGTTGTAGGCAAACTCTATCAATGGTAGATGGTCATCCCAACTACCTTGAAAATCTATGGCACACGCCCTTAACATATCCTCTAAGGTTTGAATGGTGCATTCCATTTGACCATCCGTTTGAGGGTGAAAGGCCGTTCTAAGCTTGACCTTAGTGCAAAGCCCTTTTTGAAAAGCCTTCCAAAAGTGTAAAGTAAATTGGGTACCCCGATCCGAAATGATGGATAAAGGAACCCTATACAACTTCACTATCTCCTTGATGTACAACTTGGCATAGTTTTCGCTGAAAATGACACCTTGACGGGAATAAAGTGGGCGAATTTTGTCATTCTATCAACAATGACCCAAATGGAATCATGCTGCCTTCGAGTACGAGGCAAACCCATTATAAAATCCATATTCACATCCTCCCACTTCCAAGTGGGAATATCTATTTCTTGGGACAAACCTCCGGTTCTTTGGTGTTTGACTTTAACTTGTTGACAATTCGAACACTTGGCCACAAAACCCACTCTATCCTTGTTCATAACTTTCCACCAATAGACTTCCCGTAGATCACGATATATCTTGGTGGCTCCCAGATGAATAGAATACCTAGAACCATGAGCCTCTTCGAGAATTTTCTCTCTTAAGCCATCAACATCCAAAACACATAATCTACCTTGGTACCTAAGCACCCCATCCCCCCTTTGGGAGAAAGTTTCAACGGACTTATTGAGTACCGATTCTTTCAACTCCATTAATATGGGATCAAGGCCTTGTTTAGACTTCACATCAACCACAAATGATGATTCCGAACTATGATGGACCATAATTCCACCCTTGGTGGAATCCATTAGTTGGACACCTAACCGGGCCAACCTATGCACATCGCGAACCAATTCCTTCTTCTCATGTTCTACATGAGCCACACTACCCATGGACAATTGACTTAGGGCATCCACAACTACATTAGCTTTGCCGGCGTGGTAAAGAACACTCATGTCATAATCTTTTAAAAGTTCTATCCACCTTCTTTGTTGGAAATTCAAGTCTTTTTGGGTAAACACATATTGAAGACTCTTGTGATCGGTGAAAACATCTACATGGACCCCATATAAATAGTGCCTCCATATTTCCAAGGCAAACACTACCGCTGCTAATTCAAGATCATGGGTTGGATAATTCTTTTCATGTACCTTGAGTTGCCTTGAATCATAGGCAATCACTTTACCATGTTGCATAAGGACACATCCCAAACCCACTCTAGAGGTGTCACAATAAACAACAAAACCATCGGTACCCTCCGGTAAGGTCAGCACCGGAGAGGAAGTAAGTCTATCTTTCAACTCTTGGAAACTATTCTCACAAGCCTCCGACCACACAAACTTAGCCTTCTTTTGAGTCAAAGCCGTCAATGGAGAAGCAATGGAGGAAAAACCCTCAACAAATCTCCTATAATAACTGGCCAAACCTAAAAAGCTTCTAATATTGGTAGGAGTTAGAGGTCTAGGCCAACTTTTGACCGCATCTGTCTTCATAGGATCTACCTCAATACCCATGCTCAACACAATATGACCAATGAAGGCAAACGACCTTAGCCAAAACTCACATTTACTAAACTTAGCATATAATTGGTGGTCTTTAAGGACTTGTAATACAATCCTCAAATGCTTCATATGATCACCCTCACTCCTTGAATAGATAAAAATATTGTCAATGAAAACGATCACAAACGAATCAAGATATTGCCTAAATACCCTATTCATTAGATCCACGAATGCTATCGGGGAATTTGTTAGACCAAAAGACATTACTAGGAACTCATAGTGACCATATTTTGTTCGGAAGGCCGTCTTGGGAATGTCAACCCCTCTCAGTCTTAGTTGGTGATAGCCTGAACGTAGGTCGATCTTCAAAAAGTAACTAGCTCCTTGAAGTTGGTCAAACAAATCATCAATTCTAGGAAGAGGATACTTATTCTTTATAGTGACCTTGTTCAAGTAGCGGTAGTCTATACACATTCTATGGGACCCATCCTTCTTTCTTACGAACAATATCGGAGCATCCTATGGAGAGATGCTTGGTTGAATAAAACCTTTGTCCAACAAATCCTTGAGTTCTTCCTTCAACTCTTTTAATTTGGCCAGAGCCATTCTATATGGAAGAATGGATATGGGTTGAGTATCCGGCAAAATATCAATGCCGAAGTCTATTTCCTGCTCGGGAGGAAGGCCGGGCAAGTCATCGGGAAAGACTTCCAGAAATTCATTCACCATAGGGACCGACTGTAAAGAAGGAGTTTCAGACGCAACATCCACAACCCTGACAATATGGTAAATGCACCCCTTGTAGATCATTTTCCTTGCTTTTAGACATGAAACGAATTGACCTCTAGGGATGGAATTTCCCCCCTTCCAATCTAAAATGGACTCATTTGGAAATTAGAACTTTACTACTCGATTTCTACAATTAATGGAGGCATAGCAAGCATGTAACCAATCCATACCCAAAATGACATCAAAGTCTAAGATGTCTAATTCTAACAAATCAACAAAGTGACCTTATGAGACAAAGAAATAGGACAACTCCTATAGACTCTTTTAGCCACAACCGAGTCACCAACTGGGGTAGAAACCGAAAAAGGTTCTTCTAACACATCGGGGAGTATTTCAAATTTCATAGCCAGAAAAGGAGTAACAAATGACAAAGTGGCACCGGGGTCTAATAATGCGTATACATCAATGGAAAATCCTTGTAACATACCGGTCACAACATCCAGGGAGCTCTCTTGGTCACCTCGGGATTGAAGAGCATAAAAGCGATTCTTCATAGGAGCATCAAAATTTGAGCCACTAGGACGGACTTGCTTGCCCTTTCTTCCTTGAACCTTTAGCATGGGACAATCTATCATTACATGTCTGCTCTTCCCACAATTATAGCAACCATCCATGCCAACTAGGCACTTACCAGCATGCTTCTTACCACACTTTGCACAATTTGGTCTATCAACATAGGAACCACTATTATCTCCTTGTGGCTTAGGGTTAGACACCCTATCTTTGTTGACCCTTGGAGCACTAGATGATCCTTGGTTGGAAAACTTTCTCTTGAACCTAGGTCTACCTTGACTCTCAAATTTACCCTTGGAAGAATTCCCATCTTCGGTCCTTACCTTCTTCACTTCTCTATTCATTTGCTTGAGCTTTTGTTCTTCAATTTGTTTGACATGAACCATAAGATGTGAAATATTCATACTTGGGATGAGCATTGCCGAATGACATTCATTGACTACCAAGTCAGATATCCCCATAACAAATTTGTTCATCTTGTCCCTAGAGTCTGCCACTAAGGTTGGAGCATACTTAGACAATTGGGTGAACTTAAGGCCATACTCTTTCACACTCATACCTCCTTGGTGAAGGTTGATGAATTCTTGCATCTTTTGTTCCCTTAACTCTAGGGGAAAGAACCTATCAAGGAAGGCCAACTTGAACAATCCCCAATCTACTCCTTCCATTACTCATACCAAACTTGAGCCACATACTTCAATTGGTAGGCAGCTAGATCTTCCTTCTCTTGTGGAGACACTCCCATAGCATCAATAACCTTAAACACTTCATCAATAAACCCTTGTGGGTCTTCCTCCACCTTGGAGCCATAAAACATAAGGGGATTCATTCTTGTGAAATCCCTTATCCTTGAAGTGGTTGTACTTGTATTGGGGTTCACTTTAACTCTAGCATCCCTAGTGACATGAGCCGTTAAAGCATGAGCCAATGTTTGGAGAGCCATCCTTATTTCCACATTTGTCATATCCCCCTCATCATTAAGAGCTTGAGGAGCTTGAGGACCTTGGGGAGGAACTTTCGCGTTCAAGATCTCCTGTTCCATCCTTTTTGCATTTGCCCTTCTTATATTCATATCCTATATACACAAGAGAAGGGTTAGGAAAAAGACTTCATAGAGTTAAAACTCTAAGGCACAACTAGAGAGTAATGAAAGAAGTGAGATTTCCTAAGCATCTTATAGCCTCTCATTCATAAGTGTGGTGCGCTTCACACTCATTAACAAAACTTTACTAGATGTGGTTCATGAGACATCATCTAGAATCATTCTAAACCTTATTCCCTGATACCAAGTTTTTCTTGACCCGAGGTTACCCCCTAGGAGCAACACGATGTACTTGACCCCGAAGGGGTCTCATACAAGCCCTTATCATAATAATAAACATAAAGTCATAGAAATGATGCGGAATTTAAAACTTTTACAATATAATTCAACTTCTTTTTCATAAACTAATATAAGAGTCTAGACTTTGTCTTAATCGCCATCTAGTACCATAGAGAATACAATTAGGGTCCAAGCCCTTTACAATAAAATCTCAAAAATAGAAAGTATAATAGAAGCTAGAAAAGAATAACATCTTGTCTTCGGATCATGAGGACTCACCAAGCCTAGGGAATAGTCAACCCAAGCTTCACTTGAAAGGAGAAGTACGTCTCAATGATCGGAACCTACACTCATAGTAAATGTAGAAACATGGGTTAGCACATAAAGTACTAAGTATAGTAGCTATGCACTAAAATCCTTCAAACATACTTAAAAAGGACATTTAGTTGAAATCATGCATTGTCAAGTTTAAACGCCATCATGAACATTTGTGAAGAAACATAAGTCAAACCATATCATAAAGCAACCCCAAAGCTATACTAGTGAAATGGGAAGGCAAGATCCCATAACCCTACCATATGCCAAGTACCGCTTTTAGGTTACCAACATCATACATATAACACCTTGACCTCACCCATAGCCAATACTCATATACAAGGAACCATTCATAATCATAACTTGAAGCAAGTAAACTCAATCTTAACAACCATACATATCATACATTGCATAATTCATAAGTCTTCATAGCATGTAATAACCTCACCATAACCCCTCTTAAAGTATACTTGTGCAATGCATAAGTGAAGTCCCATACCCCCACTCATACTAAGTAGTACCTCTTAAGAAGTCATAGCTAAAGTTCATGTTCTTGTCATAATTCATATTCTTATCATATAGGGAAATATATCCTTAACCGACATAGACCATGTGAGCTACATGGAATCCGGTGTCTTACTCCTACACCGAAAAGAGATTTCCTACTTGCCTAAGGTAGGACTAACATATTTAGCTTTTAGGTGGATCCACTAGCTAAAGACCTATGTGGGCACATAGTTATGGGTTAAGGAGATTACTACTAGAAACCCAGACCTTCTAACGTAAAAGGTTTCCATCTCATGAGATAACTTACTTTGGGAAGCCAAACTTTCTAACGTAAAAGCTTCCATCTCATTTTCATATCCACTCGGTGCTAAGCATAATTCCTTTAAATTCATATTAAGTATTTATTTAAGGTCATGTTCATAAAAGAATGTACTTGGCACTCATGTCAACATGGTATCATAGTAGCTCATAGATTCATTAGGTGAGAATGTCCTATCAATCGTAGAATCATCAACATGTGAGTAAACTTTTCACATCATATTCATAGTACGTTCATGAGAATAGCCTTTCATTCAACACAACAAGATCATCATAGTCATAATAATGTGTAAGGTACAGGGGAGAATAACCTTTCCAATCAATATCACAATTACAACATAGTCATAGAATCTTTATTCTCAACATAAATCTTGAAGTACATGCATAATTCTCACATTCATGTACCAATTCTCATAACTTACCCATCAAGAAATCATAAATCATATTCAATCCAACATTCTAGAAATTCTACCTTAGATGGGGGTAATACATAACCCAATCAATTCAGTTCCTTCATACAAGACCCAATTATATGCTTCTACATTCCATTAAGATCACAATTTAGCAATAGAGGGGGATACATGGGTTCTTGGGGGAATTTCTCCAATATTCAACCATAAATCATCAATTCAATCATAACCCAACACAATTAAATCATAAAAATAACCTTTAAAGAGAACCCATGTGTTTGAACAAAAACCCTAGATTTGGGGACATATTTGAAGTTTGCAAACCAAGTTTTGAAGGGGCTCTTTGGGTGGAATCTACCCAAAGATGAAAAATACCATACCTTGATGATGAATCCTTGAATAATTTGATGAAAGTCCCTCGAAATCTTGCAGCCCAAGCTTCAATTTCACTCTTCTTCTTCTTCTTGGGATTTAGAGAGAGAATTTTTGTAAGTAAGATGAACTTTTGATTTTGATTTGGGTCTTTGTGAAAGTGATTTAGTTTGGGTGTTTAGTGACTTAAAATAACTTATATACTTATTTAAAAACAATATAAAGTATACCCATTTAAAAATAGGACTTAAAAATAATATTTACAAAAATACCCCTTGCCCACATGGACTTGCCAAATAAAACTAAGGCAAAGTCCAAAGGAGATTTTAAGGGCCTTGGAGTGGTCTACCAGCCGTGGATCCTCCCTTGGACTTGTGCCTTAAAATTTTTAAAGTTAAGGCATGTTCACAAGGGTGTACACAGGCAGTGGACATGTCCACCTGCCGTGGACCCTTACTTGCACACATGCACTGCCCATGTGTGCTAAGGCTTCCCCGTACGCGAGGTTCTCCACGTGCAGTGGGGTCTTCCACGGTCCTTGGACCCTCACGTGGACTGCCCTCTTGCTAAATTTGGCTAAGGAAAAATCCACGAAGGACCTATACGACCAATGGAGGCCTTTCATGGGCCTTAAAGCCTCACGTGAACTTGCCTCCTTTCCTATACGTATAAGGCATTGGTTCAAGGCGGCTTCTAAGGGTGGAAAATGTTTTCACCTTCCTTGAATCCTCCCATGAACAATGCCTTTTGCCCACACAGCTAAGGCAAAGTTCAAGAGTGCTTCTAAGGGTAGTGAAGCCTTTTGCTTTCTTTGAACCCTCCCTTAAACTTATACTTTGTCAAATTTTTGGACTATTTCATAACCCCAATTTATGTATAAACTTTTAAGATTCATACGTTAGGCTCTAGTTTCACCTATCAATTTTTTGGGTGTTACAGTGCTGGACTGGTGGAGCGCCGATTTGGAATTGTGGAGTGCCAGTTTGTAACACCTTAGAAGTGCAAAGGTAACTGGAAATTTAAAAGTTTTTGAAAGTTGTTGGCGTAGTGTTGTACGAGTGGCATGTACTATAACACCTCAGAAAAAGGAAAGTTGCATTTGCAGACTGCTAGTCCATATGTATGGGTCCTGTTTAGGGATCTTAGAAGGTTCTTCCATCCGTAGAAGGGAGTTGTAGGAATGGCCCGAAGGATTTATTGATTTTTTTGGGTTTTTGAACTTTTCCTACTGATCGCCAAGACGGTCCGTAGGAAGGAGTCACAGAAGGTGTTCCATACTTAATTGAAATCCTGGCTTTGGGTCTATGAAAGGTTGTACGGGTCATGGAATATTTGAGGGGTTGTATACCTGTCTCGTGGAACTTAACCTTAGACTTGGATGAATATTTGTTCATAGGTCCTATGGTTAGATCTACCATCTGTGGAACTTTAGACGGACCGTAGAATAGACTCGTGGAAACTAGGTATAATTTTGACTCCTAGTATCAAGTTCTACGGATGACCAGTACGATCTGTAGAAGTTTATATGGACTGTAGGATCCCTGCGACAATTATATTTAAAGGATATTTGTATCTTTTCCTTAGAATTTAATGTCTATACTATGTCGTTTTACCCCTAAATCTAAGCTATATAACTACCATTCACACTTAGAAATTTCCCTAACTCGCTCATTCAATCAAATTCCTAAATTCTCTCCAAAGTTCTCTTCAGAAATCCTCTCTCGATCAAGGAAGAAGAAGCTAGGGTTCTTCAAGATCATGTCTCATTTCTTCATTATTTCTTAGGACTTCAATCAAAGTATGTAGGGAGATCATCAGTGGGCCCCATTCACCCATTGAGTCTCTAAAGTTTATTCAATTCTCTAATTCAATTTCTATTCAATTAGTTAGGTTTTCAATCAATTCCTCATAAGCTCTATTTGTATGGGTTCAATTGATTGATTATGAGCTTATTTGATTATTTAGACTCAAGTATATGCTTTTGAACTAATTTCATGTGAACATGTGTTGATCATGATTTTGACTATGAATCCTTATTCCATGAATTGGAAGAAGAATTATGAATCTATGAATGTGTTCTACTAAATTATGCATGATTTATGATTGAGGATGATATATGATCTAGATTTCTTTAAGATAAGCCTCTATGAGAATTGTGAAGGGGTTTGCTCACATATACATGAATTGTGAAAGGTTTTCTCACACATGGTTTAATGAGCTACTCTATAATGTTTCTAGATTGGATTAGTATCTTAATTGTTCTTTTCAATGGATGATGATGATTTTATGTTTATGACTATTTCCGTTGATATTTTTACTTAGTACTGAGAGAATATTGATATGGAGGATTTCCCGTTAGTAGAGGTCAGGTCTCTAGTAACAATCTCCTTGTCCCTAACAACGTGCCCCCAACAGTCTTAAGTGACATAGTTAGTGGATCCACTCAAGCTAGAAGTTTAAGGTTGTTGCCTTGGCAATCAATGCCATCTCATTTTGGTGTGGGAGCAAGACATCAGATTCCATGTTATGACTCACATGGTCTATGTTGAATATTAGTAAATATCTCATAAAATGAACTAGGTTTCTTTCAAATGTTTTATGAAGATTTCATGATAATTTTAAGTTGCATTGACCATGTTCATGATTTATGATATCTCTTTAAAAAGATTTTCCTATGTTAGCTTGGTCATGCATATCATGTCTTCAATTATGTTCTTTTATGATCATGTCTCATGCTTTATTGCATTCTCCTCATACTTGGTACATTGCATGTAATACTGAATATTTGTGCCTATATTGTTTCACTTATGTAGGGCTTGATGACTCTTCTCACTCCGTCCATGGCTAGTGAGCACTTAGAGATTTTGAAGACGTGGTGAATCCTCATACTTCGACGATTTAACATTTATTTCTCTCCTTATGTTTTTAGTTTCAGACATTGTATGTGGTGTACATGTTATGTCCCGACCACTCTTTTGATGTAATAGATGGCTTGTCTAGACATTGATGTACTTCCACTTATATGTCAAACTCTTTACTTCTTATAAGATTGTTTTTTCTATATTATGTCTTGTATATGTATGTCAAGTGGCTTGTGCAGGATCTCTCGGGGTTTTATACGTCATATCACATCTAGGATGTACTTTGGGTCGTGACAAATTTGGTATCAGAGCATAAAATTTTAGAAAAAGGGTCTAAGGAAGTCTGAAAAACTGCATTGAGTAGAGTCTTATTCATGAGTGTGTAGCACGCCACATTTATAAATAGGAGGCTACAAAGCGTTTAGGAAACTCCATTTCTTTCATAACTCTAAAGCCGTGCCATATTGTGTATCTCTTGAAAGACCTTTCTCCTAAATTATGTTCGATTCCTCTTAGGATATGGCCCCTTAAAGAGCTTACGTGAGAAGGAATGCATGTTAGAATGTGGAGCCTGAGGTTCCTCAAGTTGCTGTTGATCCTTTGGTCGAGTAAGTGATTCATGCCAAATTCTGAGTCGCTTTCCAAGTGTTGGCTCAAGCTATGAAGACTCAAGCCAATAGAGAGACTAATGCTCCCATGAACCCAAATATGGGTACAACAGTGGCAAATATAAGGGACTTCACGTAGATGAATTCTACGGAGTTTCATGGTTCTAAGGTTGATCAGGATCCTCAAGAGTTCATTGATGAGGTATACAAGATAGTAGGTATTATGGGTTTGAATACGGTTGAGAAGGCGGAGTTGGCCACTTATCAACTTAAGGGTGTTGCCCAAGTGTGGTTTGAACTATGGCTGGCAACGGAACCGGAACCATACCGGAACTGGGACAGACCGGAACCGGTAATTTCAGAAAAAATATGGCATACCCGTCCCAGACCGGACCGGAAACCCGGTCCTAACGGATATAATTTTAATTATTTTTATTAAAATTAAAAAATTGGGAACATTAATCGAATAATATTAAAACTTTTATAATTTTAAATTTTAAAATTTATACTTTTAAAGTTTTAAATACAAACTTTCAAACTTTAAAAGTATAGAAATTTAAATTTTACACTTTAAAAGTTTGAAAATTTAAATAATAAAACTCAAACTTTAAAACTATAAAAGTTTAAATTTCACACTTAAAAAGTTTGAAATTTAAATTCAAACTTTAAAACTATAAAAGTTTAAATTTCACCCTTTAAAAGTTTGAAAATTTAAATTCAAACTTTAAAACTATAAAAATTTAAATTTCACCCTTTAAAAGTTTGAAAATTTAAATTCAAATTTCTATCTTTAAAACTATAAAAGTTTAAATTTCATCCTTTAAAAGTTTGAAAATTTAAATTCAAACTTTAAAACTATAAATTTCACCCTTTAAAAGTTTGAAAATTTAAATTCAAACTTTAAAACTATAAATTTCACCCTTTAAAAGTTTGAAAATTTAAATTCAAATTTCAAACTTTAAAACTATAAAAGTTTAAATTTCACCCTTTAAAAGTTTGAAAATTTAAATTCAAACTTTAAAACTATAAAACTATAAAATTCACACTTTAAAAGTTTGAAAATTTAAATTCAAGAGTCAAGACAATAATAAAAAAAATTAAGGCAAATAGCCTATACTTTTATTAATATTAATTAAATAGTACAAGTTGAATTACAAAATATTAGTACAGTATTAAAAAAATCTAATCTACACAACCACCTTCTAGGAAGGGTTCTGTTTGAATTAGATCTCAAATTATTATACTCATACTAATAGACATTTAAATTTAATAGTTCATGCTACTAAGGAAATCTTTTTTTAAATCATTTAACATTTCTCTAGTAACATGCTATGGAATTGGTTGATTAGCTAGTTCCTCCATTGCATCAATGCCGTTGCCACTAAAATCTTGCATTATTTCATCAACGTCATTTTCAAATTTGGTCGGTAGAGGTGGACGACCATAACTCCTTCTCTTGCCATTAATCCAATCTCTAAATAGTACTGATATCTCCAAGTTATCTGCTGCTAATGAATATCTATGCTCTCCAATTTGAAATCTTGCTGCACTAAAAGCGCCTTTCGAAGCTACTGAAGATGCTTGAATAGCTAACACATCTCGAGCAACCGGTTGAAGTTTTGGAAATCCCTAGCCGCGATTGCTCCACCATTCTAGAAGATCAATAGTAGTAGGTTCTGTATTTTGATTAATATATGCATCAAAATCATTTCTATCATTATGAGAAAGTTCAATATAAGAATCTATCATATTATCAATATCATCTTCATTATTATATCTACTCCTAGAACTTTGAGGCTCTTCATTACGTACTACCTTCATTATATTAGAATTATACAAGTCATACAATTTTCTAGCTTAAATTTTTATACTATCTTTAACATCTTGACAACTAGGTGTTTCATCATCTTCACTATCAATACCCAAATTAAAATATATTTTATCAACCATTCGTGATGCACCTTCATCTTTGTAATGTGGGTTTAACAAACAAGCGGTTAAATAAATTTGAGGAATAGGAATAAAATATTTTTAAAATTTTTCAATCATTTTCTTAACAAATTCTTCAAATCTTGGTTTATTTAGAATTTATAAAATTTACTAGAAATAACACAAATATTAGGTAAAACAGAGCAAATAGTTGAATAATAAAGTGCATATATTTTTTTTGTAGTTAAATAAAAAACTTTTAAGAATTCTATAAGTTCTTTTATGTCATTACAATCATTATCATCAAGTCTATATGTCATATTTGAATTATGAGCATTCCAAACCATTTGTAAAGGTTTCCTATATTCATAAGCGACTTCAAGCATTTCATATAAAGAATTCCATCTAGTACACACTGATTTTGGAATTTTTCTAGGTGGAAGATTAAATTCGTGACAACGATTTTCAAAATCTCTGCGTCTAGACTTAACTTGACATTTAAAAATAAAATGACATGCAGTTTCAACTTTTATGCAACCATCATTATACATTGTTATATCATCTCTAACAATCAAATTATATATGTGTGCATCACACCTAATATGAAAGCCATCAACATAAATAGGGCAAAGAGACGGTTTTAGTAGTTCAACAACAGTTCTATTATTAGAAGCATTATCTAAGGTGACTACTTATTTTATCATAAATTCCATAGTTTTGTAAAATATCTATAATTGTTTGAGCTATATAACTACCGGTTTTATGCATTTCACAATATTTATAACCTAAAATTCGTTTTTGCAAAGTCCAATTTTCATCAATCCAATGTGCAGTAATAGTGAAATAATCATTACCATTTACACTATGGCCCATATCATAAGTAATAGCTATTTTACAATTATTATAATAAAATAAACAACGAAGATATTGAAAATGTTGAGCTTGATAATCAAATATTGCCTTTTTAATTGTATTTCTAGTAAAACCTTTAAAATATAGATTATACACAATTTGAATATAATGAATAAAATTGGGATTTTCAGCAAAACTAAATGGCAAACCCATAACAACAATCATTTTAGCTAATTCTTCAAGATCTTTTTCTCTACAATATGACCATTGTATACTAGAGCCAGAAACATTAGAAGGATTTAATTGTGTTTGGACCATATTAGAGCCCTCTACTCCTACATTTTCAGGAAGGGTGGTACCATTCTTTTTAGCTTTGGCTACAGCTTTAGCATGCAAAAATTCATTTTTACAACAGGACATTAAATGATTACTCAAATGTCCCGTCCCACCCTGTTTTCCTACAGTTTTATGATTCATTCTATGTTTATATTTATTACAAATAGCTTATGTTTTATCTTTATTCTGAGTCATAGATTTCCATACAACTAATTTTTTAGCACGTTCTATCTTAGTTCTAGGATGCACGAGAGGGACGGGAGCAGGACAACGAAAGGGAGTGGGAGTAGCCGTAGCTGGCTGAGTTTCATCATCATCATATTCGTCAACATTATTATCAAAACTATCAATATAATCATTAACATCATCATGTTCATCATCATTTTCATCATCTTTAGGTAATTCCTCATCAAAATTACCAAACCTTCTTTATAAATGTTCATGATAAAGATCTAATCCACTATTACTATCAATATTAAAAACAATATCATCAACATGCATATAATCATCCGTATTTATTCTTAATTGAGAAGTTTTTTTAGTTTTAGATTTAGAAATATTACCGGTTTTTTCATTTTTCTTGGATTTTGAGGTAGATAAATTAGTGAACGAATTAACTATGGTTGTTTTACCCTTTTCAATAATGTTTTTTCCGAAATCCATATTCAAATATAAAAAGTGAGTAAATTATATATAATACGAAAATGTAATGCAAATTTTTAAACAAATAAATAACTAAATAAGTAGAGACTAGAGACTAATTATTCACACAATAAATAATTAAATGCAAACAAATAAATAACTAAATGAAAAGTGAGTTGGTACAAAAAAGTAGACGTGTATGATCGGAAGCCGAAAATTGAAAGTTAAATTTTGAAGCTTCAATTTCCGAAGACCAAATTCGTAATTTTAACGAGAATAAGAGATTAGAGAATTATAGAGTAGAGAGAGTAGAACATAATAGTTTTGTGAGTGAAAAGAATGAAATATTGGGGGTATTTATAGTTTAAAAAAAGGATAAAAATGTAGTTTTTAGAAGGTTGGGGTATTAAAAAAAGTTTGGGGGGGGGGTGGTAGGGAGGTGTAAAGGGGAGTTATGGGGGTGAAAGAGCCGTTGGTGGGGCCCAAAACCCGTTGCCCAACGACTCTCAACGGCTATAATTTATAATTAATAATAAAAAACAAAGACGGACTAGATCGGATCGAACTGGCACGAACCAGGACCGGAACCGGGACTAATCGGAACTGGTACTAACCGGTAAATCCCGATTTCTGTCCCGTTACCCCTCCTGGACCCGCTACAGTCCGGATCAAACCGGTACATACTGGAATCGAGACAAAACCGGTAACGGATCGGAACCAGAACCGGCACCTCCTGGTTCCATTGCCAGACTTAGTTTGAACAATGGAAAAGTGAGAGGGCAGTTAATGCAGGTCTTCTTGATTGGGAGAAATTTATGGATGTTTTTGTTGATCATTTCTTTCCTCTTGAAATGAGTGAAGAAAAAGAACTTAAGTTTGTTAACCTTTCTCAAGGAAATATGACTGTGAAGGAGTATGCTTTGAAGTTCACTCAATTGGCTAAGTATGCTTCAACTATGGTTGCCGACTTTGGGGAAAGGATGAGTAAGTTTGTGTTAGGTGTGTTCAACTTGGTTGTCAAAGAGTGTCCACCACAATGTTGATTAAGGAAATGGATATTTCTCGTTTGATGATACATTCCAAAAAATTGAATAAAAGAAGCTAAAGGAAAGGGTAAAAGAGTCCAAGAGGAAAAGGATTGATGATAGTGACTTTTCACATTCTAGGTCAGTGGACATGGGCGTCCTCAATTCTGAAAAAATTTCTCTGGTCAAGGTTTTTCTAATGCACCCTAAGCCTCAAGGAGGAAATTGTGGTAACAGATCTTCTAGCCCCGCTTTCACTAAGTGTGGTAAGAAGCATGATGACAAGTGTTTGGCCGGTACAAATGGTTTCTTTAAGCGTGGAAAGAGTGGTCACAAGATTAGAGATTGACCATTTTTTGCTATTAGCGGAACGGATGGTAGACAAGTTCGACCTAGTGATTCTGGTTTGGGTGCTCCAAAGCAAAACAAATTTTATACTTTTCAGATTTGACATTATTATGAGGGTTCTCTGAGTGTATTGACCTGTATATTGAAAGCCTTTTATCTTGATGTTTATGCCTTACTTGATCCAGGTGTAACTTTTTCGTTTATTACTCTTTATGTGGCTATGAGGTTTGATGTTGGTCACGAAATCCTTTCAAATCCCTTTCATATCTCTACTCACGTGGGTGGTGCTATTGTGGTTAAGAAAGTCTAGGAATTGTCCTATTTCTATTTGTCATAGAGTCACTCATGTTGATCTTGAGAGCTTAATATGTTCAATTTTGATGTTATTCTTGGGATGAATTAGCTTCATGTATGTTATGCTTCCATTGATTGTAGTACTCAATTGGTCACAGTCAAGGTTCTAAACAAACCTATCATGACATGGAAAAGGGAAATTATATTCTTAAGGGTCAATTTATATCTTTCCTAAAAGCTAAAAAGATGATTTTTAAGGGTTGCATTTATCATCTAGTTCGTGTTAGGGATTTAGATTCCGACACCCTTACTTTGAGTCAATTTCAATTGTGAATGAGTTTCTGGAAGTGTTTTCCGATGATCTTTCTAGTATTCCTCCTGAAAGGGAAATAAACTTCGGTATTGACCTCCTCTTAGATACGCAACCTATTTCTATTCTTCCCTATCATATGACCTTGGTAGAATTTAAGGAGTTAAAGGACCAATTAAAAGTTTTGTTGGATAAGGGTTTTATTAGACCGAGTTTCTCACCATGAGGTGCTCTAGTATTGCTTATTCAATGGAAAGATGGTTCTCTCTGAATGTGCATCAACTATCACAATTGAATACAAATATCATTAAGAATAAGTATCCGCTTCCAAGGATTGATGATTTGTTTGATCAACTCCAAGGAGCAAGTTATTCCTCTAAGATTGACCTCCGATGGGGTTATCACCAATTGAGGGTGAAAGAGAGTGATATTCTCAAGATGGCTTTTTGAACTCGATATGGTCATTATGAGCTTTTAGTGCTATCGTTAGGTTTGACTAATGCCCCGATGGCATTTTTGGATTTGATGAATAAGGTCTTCAAGCAATATCTTGACATATTTGTGATTGTTTTTATTGATGATATTTTGATTTACTCACAGAGTGAGGATGAGCATGTTGAACATTTGAGAATTGTGTTGCAAATTATCAAGGAACGTGAGTTGTATGCTAAGTTTAGCAAATGTAAGTTTGGTTGAGGTCTGTTGCTTTCTTGTCCATATTGTGTCCGATGAAGGTATTCAAGTTGATCATAATAAAACTGAGGTAGTGAAGAATTGGCCTATACCTTTGTCCGCTTAGGATATATGGAGTTTCTTGGGTTTGGACGGTTATTATAAAATGTTCATGGAAGAATTTTCCTCTATTGCTTCGCCTTTGAAAACGTGGACTCAAAAGAAAGTGAAATTTCTATGGTCGGAAGCTTGTGAGAAGAGTTTCCAAGAATTGAAGGATAGATTCACTTCGACTCTTATTTTGACTTTACTAGAAAGATCTGATGGTTTTGTGGTATATTGTGATACTTCACGGATTGGTCTTGGTTGTTCTTTGATGCAATATGAGAAAGTCATTGCCTATGTTTCAAGATAATTGAAAGTACATGAAAAGAATTATCCAATTCATGATTTAGAGTTAGCGGCAATGGTGTTTGCTCTAAAGATTTGGAGACATTACTTGTAAAGTGTTCATGTTGTGTTCACCGACCATAAGAGTTTGATGTATGTGTTCACTCAGAAGGATTTGGATCTTCGTCAAAGAATGTGGCTTGAGTTGTTAAAGGATTACGACATGAGTGTCCTATATCATCCTGGAATGGTGAATGTGGTGGCATATTTTCTTAGTCAGTTATCGATGGTTAGTTTTGCTCATGTTGAAAATGATAAGAAGGAGTTAGTCCGTGATGTTCATAGATTGGCCCAATTGGGTGTTCAAGTTGTTGATTCAACTGAAGATGTTGTTGTTGTTCATAATAGTTCAAAATTATTTTTCGTATCAAATGTGAAAGCTAAGCAAGATATTGATCTGGTATTTGTTGACTTGAAGAAGTCAGTTTCCAAAAAATCCATCGAGGCTTTTTCCCATGTGAGAGATGGTGTCCTTCGATATCAATGTAGATTATGTGTTTCGAATGTTGATGAGTTGAGAAATTAGATTCTGATAGAAGCCCATAGTTCTCGATATTCTATTCACTTGGGAGCCACCAAGATGTACCGTGATTTGTGGGAGGTCTATTGGTGGAAGGGGATGAAGAAGGTTATTGCAAAATTTGTGGCTCAATATTCGAATTGTCAACAAGTAAAAGTTGAGCATTAGAAACCATGTGGTTTGGCTCAAGACATTAGTATTCCTTCATGGAAGTGGGAGGATTTGAATATGGACTTCATTACGGATTTACCTCATACTCGTTGATAGTTTGATTCAATTTGGGTTATTGTAGACCGAATGACGAAGTCGGCTCACTTTCTTTCTATTATGACTTCATTCTCATTGGAGGATTATGCCAAAATTTATATTAGAGAAATGGGAAAGTTGCATGGAGTGCCTTTGTCCATTATTTCTGATCGAGGCACTCAATTTACATTTCAGTTTTGGAAGTCATTTCAGAAAGACCTTGGTACTCAAGTGAAACTTAGCACAATTTTTCATCCTCAGACCAATGGAAAGCCGAGTGTACCATTCATACTTTGGAGGATATGTTAAGAGCCCGTGTGATTGATTTTAAAGAAAATTGGGATGACCATTTGCCTTTGATTGAATTTGCTTATAATAATAACTATCACTCCAGAATAGAGATGGCACTGTATGCGGATCTTTACGGTAGGAGATGCCGGTCTCCAATTGTTTGGTTTGAGATTGGTGAGGTCGCTCTGATAGGGCCCAAGTTTGTGCATGAGCCTATGGAAAAGGTTTGACTTATTCGTGAGAGGTTGAAAATGGCTCAAAGTTGACAAAAGTCTTATTTCGATGTTAGAAAAAGAGAACTAGAATTTGATGTGGATGATTAGGTCTACTAGAAACTTTCACCCATGAATGGTGTAATGAGGTTTGGAAAGAAAGTGAAGCTTAGTCTCCAATATGTGGGCCCATATCAAATTTTGAAACATATTGGCAAGGGTTCTTATGAACTAGATTTGCATAATGATTTAGCATTGGTACATCCGGTATTCCATGTCTCCTTGTTGAAGAAGTGTGTTGGAGATCCGACATCTTTTTTTCCCTTGGAAGGTTTGGGAGTTAAAAGAGCATCTTTCTTATGAAGAGGTTCTATTTGAGATTTTAGACCAGTAAGTCCAAAAGTTGAGAAACAAAGAAGTTACTTTTGTGAAGGTTCTTTGGAGAAATTAATTAGTTGAGGGTGCTACTTGGGAGGCCTAAGCCAATATGATTTCCCGGTTTCCTCATCTCTTTCCCTTTTCTCCTATTCTAGCTTGTGGTACTAGCTCCTCATGGTTCAATATTTCAGATTCATGCATTTTAGTCAATCTAATGTTTCCATATGCATGCATGTTCATGAAAACTTGATTTTGATGTTATGATATAGCCTAGAGTGATCCTCCATGTTTTATATGCATTTTGATGAAATTGTATTCATATTGGGTTGTTAGTTTTTCTCCTACTCTATTCATGCTAGCTTGAGTCCCACTCGAGGATGAATGTTCCTAAAGGGGAGATATTGTAATACCTTAGAAAAAGGAAAGTTGCATTTGTAGATTTCTAGTCCAAGTCTATGGGTCCTATTTATGTACCGTAGAAGTTCTACGATCCATAGAAAGGAGTCGAAGAAAAGATCTTAAGGATTTCTTGATTTTTTTGGGTTTATGATCTTTTCCTACGGACCACCAAGACCGTCTGTAGAAAGTTCTACAGCCCCTAGGAAGGAGTCATAGAAGGTGTTCCAAACTTAGTTGAAATTTTGACTTTGGGTTTACAGAAGGTTGTACGGGTTGTGGAAATTTTTGACGGGTCATAGACCTATCTAGTGGAACTTGACTTTAGACTTCGAAGAATTTTTGTTCATAGGTCCTTTGGTTAGATCTACAATTCATGGAACTTTAGAGGGACCGTAGAATAGACTAGTGGAAATTAGGTAGAATTTTGAGTCCCGGTATCAAGTTCTATGGACGACCAGTACAGTCCGTAGATGTTTATACAGACCATAGGTCGGTCCGTAGAACCCTACAACAATTATTTTTAAAGGGTATTGAGTCTTTTCCTAAGCATTTAATACCTATACTACATCATTTTACCCGTAAATCTAAGACCTATACCTACCCTTCACCCTTAGAAATTTCCCCAACTCCCTCATTCAATCAAATTCCTAAATTCTCTCCAAAGTTCTCTTCAAAAATCCTTTCTCTAGATCAAGGAAGAAGAAGCTAGAGTTTTTCGAGATCAAGTCTCCTTTCTTCATCATTGCTTAGGGCATCAATCAAGGTATGTAGGGAGATCATCAATGGGTTCTATTCACCAATTGAGTCCTCAAAGTTTCTTCAATTCTCCAATTCAATTTCAATTCAATTGATTAGGTTTTCATTCAGTTCCTCATGGGGTCTATTTTTATGGGTTGAATTGATTGATTATGATCTTATTTTGATGGTTTAGAATACATGCTTTGCAGCTAATTTCATGTGAACCCATGCGTTGTTCATGATTTTGACTATGAACCTCATTGCATTAATTTGAAGAAGAAATATGAACTTGTGAATGTGTTTTCATGAACTTATGCATGATATATGATAAATGATGATTTATGATCTAGGTCTCTATATGATAAGCCTCTATGAAAATTGTGAAAGGGTTTTCTCACATATGCATGAATTGTTAAAGGTTTACTCAGACATAGTTTGAAGAGCTACTCTATGGTGTTTCCAACTTGGATTAGTATCTTAATTGTTCTTTTCCATGGATGATGATGATTTTATGTTTATGACTAATTCTATTGGGATTTTTGCTTAGCACTTAGAGGATAATGAGATGTAGGCTCTTCCACTAGTAGAGGCTGGTTCTTTAGTAGAAATCTAATTGTCCCTAACTACGTTTCCCCATATGTTGTCTTAAGTGACATAGCTAGTTGATCCACCTAAGCTAGAAGTTTAATGTTGCTTCCTTGGCAAGCAATGATATCTCTTTTCGGTGTGGAAGTAAGACACTGCATTCCATGTTATGACTTACATGGTCTATGTCGATTAATAGTAAATATTCCACAAAATGAACTAAATTTCTTTTAAATGTTTTATGAAACTTTCATGATGATTTTACGATTTATTGACCATGTTCATGATTTATGATATCTCTTTAAAAAGATTTTCTATGTTAGATTGGTCATGTATACCATGTCTTCCATTATGTCCCTTTATGTTGAAGTCATATGTTTTATTGCATTCCCTTCATACTTAGTACATTCCATGTATTAATTCATACTTGTGCCTACATTGTTTCACTAATGTAGGGATTGACGACTCTTCTCCATCCGTTCGTGGCTAGTGAGCACTTAGAGATTTTGAAGATGTGGTGATTCCTCATACATTGTATGTGGTGTACAAGTTACGTCCCGACCAATCTTTTGATGTAATAGATGGCTTGTCTAGACTTTGATGTATTTCCGCTTATATGTCAAACTCTTTACTCCTTATAAGATTTCTTTCTTTTCTCTATTATGTTGTGTATATGTATGTCAAGTGGCTTGTTTAGGGCCTCTTGGGGTCTTATACGCCATGTCACGTCTAGGGTGTACTTTGGGTCATGACATTTGCATGCCATATATGATTCTATGGATTGTGGAATCTAGTCGTGGTTGGTGCTTTGGAAAAGTTTGAAAATGTCAAGTCTTTGTCCTGTTTTCACGAGCCAATATGATGGACCATGGTAGGTTTAATGGGTTTTAATTGAGTATTGTGGTTGTAGCCATTAGAAAGTTGGAAATTTGTACTTGGAATGAATGACAGGCCGTAGAAGGGAAGATGGTCCATACTTGGCATTTGTGGTTCAATGCCTAAGGACCCAAGCCTAATTTCAAGACTTAGGTGTACGAGAAGTTCTATGTGTTGTCGAAGGGAATACAACTTATGGATCTGGGTTTGTGGTTCAAAGTCAGAAACATGGACTTTTAATAAAGTGTTTCACGAATGGACATTTCAGTAGAGCATGGTATGGATTGTATATAGAGTCGTAGAGTTGATCCGTCAGTTATTTCTCAAGGTCAGTTGGGTCTTTTCCTACTCTTTTAATTCCTGTTGTACTTCGTTTTAACCCTATTTTGAAGACCTATAACTGATTCTAAGACCCAAACTTCTCCCGATTCACTCTTATTCTCTCAAACTCCAATTTCTCTCTCAAGTCTTCCTCTCTATGCAAGATAGGGTTTCAAGAAATTCAAGCCTCCATTGAAGATTTCATATAGGTCTTTGATCAAGGTATGTGGGAAATTCATCAGTGGGTTCCTCTTCACTCATTATGTCTCAAAGTAACCTCAATTTCTACTCTATGATTCTTACCCAATTTTAGGGTTTTCATGATTCTCCAATGGGTTCAATTGATTTCAAGTTTATTCATCAAGAATCCTATAATCAACTTAATTGTGGAGGCAGTCTGCTCATATGCTAGTCTATAGAAGAACCATCAGATTTTGTGCTCTAATAATTCTGCCAAAATGTCCTGCACCAATGTTGTAAAAAATAGGGGTTTCTCTAGCTCTTTAACTTTATTTGGCAACCCTTTGTTAGCGTCGCCGCATACGAAGCATAAAACTCACAAACTATGACTGAGCTATATTTTCATGGGTCCGCCATCCAGCCACATATGTGTCATCTGAATAAAACATGTATGTCCGGTAGAGTGTGAAGACTATCGGTAAGTACCCATGGTTACCATGTAATCGGCTGGATGTTGTTGATGTGGGCATTTTGGCAGATGGCCTGCTCGAATATATGAAATACGCCCTTGACACACTATCGATTTGGCTAGCCAGACACTCGCACCAGCACAAAGGGTTTCGTAGGTGGTGCTTCCTTATCGCCGGACTATGATGAGCCAATGTCAGACTCTAAGCCGACAGAGATTCGCTGCTATTCTCTCGAAACTCTTTCCTCCCTCTTCAGACTGGGAAGTAGCTACATTTGTGGGTAAAGCTAAATCGACCGGCTCCGGTACCATCTCAAGTTGTTTAGCTTCTTTTCGAGTGGTCTAGGCCTCAAAAGGAAAGGTATCCCCTACATTGTAGTGCTCTTCCAACTCACTGCTTTCCTCATCAGTAGACTTATTTCTAAGACAAGACTTGACTAGAGTCCCAGCCCATGTTGAATGTGTGGTGGATTTTCCCCTTTTCCTTGGCATTGTACCTATTGAGTAATAGTTAGTGATTTAAGAATACATAAAGAACAAAGCAAAAGATTCAAAGAAAACATTTTTTTTACAACCAATGTACTGTATTTGGTCCTATGAAAGGGTACCTATGGATCGTAGAAAGTTCTATTGGCCGTAGGACCCTAGTCGTAGGAAGTCAGGCCTAAAACATGTTTTTGAAGATGGCCTAAAACATGTTGAATGTGTGGTGGATTTTCCCCTTTTCCTTGGCATTGTACCTATTGAGTAATAGTTAGTGATTTAAGAATACATAAAGAACAAAGCAAAAGATTCAAAGAAAACATTTTTTTTACAACCAATGTACTGTATTTGGTCCTATGAAAGGGTACCTATGGATCGTAGAAAGTTCTACTGGCTGTAGGACCCTAGTCGTAGGAAGTCAGGCCTAAAATATGTTTTTGAAGATGGAACTACATATTTCCAGTGTGGGCCGTCAAGGTTTCTATGGACTGTAGGTCAGTCCCTAGTTCCTAACTTGAGCTACTGGAAGGGGTTACTAACGAGACTGATATACGAGTCGTAGAAATTTTTTTAGATCGTAGACAGGCTCATAGTACCCATCTTTGATTTTAAAACTATTCAGACTTCTTGTATGAGTCCTATCTACAGTTTGCATAAAGTTATATGGCCCATAAATAGAAGTTGTACAAGCATTGATGTGAAATATTCAACATTGATCTTTTAGGCTAGTCTACAAAGGGAAACTACAGATCATAAAAATATCAACCGTCTATAGAAGACCTTTGTAGGTCACAACTTTCCCAGATCAGTATGATTATTTCACACTCACACTTACAATCCCAATTAACTAACAACCCAACATAACTATTTCATGGTTTCTATCAGATAACACTTCACACATAACAATCATTCCTAGGGTTTAAATATTTTTAGTTTATGCAACTTCCAACCCTAAGTCAAATATGAACAAATTCAACTTCTACAAACTTAGGTAATTTTCAGGATCAAAATCCATACCTTTTTAATGTGTGAACTTGAATTTGTATGTGGCTGTTTTGCAAAATGTCTACGAATTTAATCGAAGACCTCACTGACCCACGACCTTTTGATGAATGTGGAGGCTGTTTAGATTTTGGGGAAGAAGACAGGGGATGATCTTTCAAAATGTTTTTCTTATATAGTGGGTAATAGAGGGATGGAAACCATTGGGGAAAATGGGAATGCATGTGATTGAGAAGTTTGTAACTTTGGGGAAGGGGGGGGGGGGTGAATCAATGAGGGATGAATGTGATTTTAGGGGAAACATTTAAAATTGGAGGTATTAAATGTATGGCTCGCGGGTTGGATTGGGTTAATTTAGCTTACTAGTCTTCATGAAAGACCGTCTATGGATTGTAGCATGTTCTACGATGTGTAGAAGGCTTCCGTAGGTTGACTTAACACTTAGCCAATTTGAGAAATATATCTGGAGTCTATGAGTGTAGACTATAAATCGTATAAATTTCTACAGTTTGTATGTTGCACTCGTAGACCTAAAGCTGCAGCTTTACTTGGACTTAGGTTTCTAGAACTCCCATCTATAGTTTGTCGAATTTACTACGACTCATAGGAGGGACCTGTATAACAAGTTTGTATTGATTTTATTTTACCCATGGTTCTACGAATAGGGTCTATGGTCTATACTGTGAACTTTGACTCGTATAAGCCATCCGTAGGACTCTTCTACACTTAAACTTTTTTTTTCTTCCAGATTTTTCTTTAGTTCTTGCATATGTAGCAAATGTTAGGCCTTAATTTTACTTTGTCATGACATTATTTTGACACAGACCGTAAGTTAGCTTATACTAGCCTAAAAAACAAAACTAAAAAATGAAAAATTGCAAACGTTACTAAACCAAACATCTCGGGTTAACTCCCAAGCAGCGCTTGATTTTAACGTTGTGGCACAACGCAGGTTCCTTTATTACTCAGATTTCATCAAGAACCAAACCTTCAACCATCTTGACTTCTTTCACATTTTCCATCCAGTGCTTTATTCTTTGTCCTTTCACTTTGAACGACATTCCCTCATCATTCTCTAATTCAACCACTCCATATGAAAATACTTGAACCACTCGAAATGATCCCAACCAATTGGATTTAAGTTTGCCATGAAACAAGCACAACCTTGAATTGAAGAGAAGGACCAAGTTTCTGGGCGCAAATTCCCACTTCTCAATCGTTCGATCATGGTAATTCTTAAGCTGAACTTTCATACGCTTGTAGGTGCAACTCATCCATTTCATTTATTTTATTCAACCTTTGATTTTATGTAGCACCCCAATCCAAATTTTGCTTCTTGAGTGCCCACAAGGCTTTATGCTCTAGGTCTATAGGCAGATGACAAGACTTCCCAAACACAAGTTAGTAAGGAGACATACCTATGTGACTCTTGAATGCAGTTCGATATTCCCATAATGCATTATCAAGCTTCCTTGATCAATCCGTTCTATTCGCATTTCCAATCTTTGTTAAGATTTTCTTGATTTCCTTGTTTGAGACTTCAACCTGCCTACTAGACCGTGAATGATAGGGAGTTGCTACCCTATGTTGAACAATATGCTTCTCAAGCAACGCCTTGAACAACTTATTACAAAAGTGAGAACCTCTATCACTGATAATTGCCCCTAGTGTACCAAATCTGGAGAAGATATTCATTTTAATGAACGCAATGACATTCTTTCCTTCATTGTTTGAAAGCCGCAATAGCTTCAACCCATTTAGACATATAGTCTACCCCTACAAGTATGTACTTTATCCCATTTGAACTCACAAATGGACCTATAAAGTCAAGGCCCCATACATCGAACAATTCAATCACCAAAATTAGAGTAAGTGAGAGTTCTTGTTTCCTTGAAATACCTCCTTCTCTTTGACAATGATCACAAAGCTTGGTGAGATCATGAGAATCTTGGTGAGTGGTAGGCCAATAATATCCACATTGCAAGATTTTGTAGGCAGTACAAATACCACTATGATGACCATTAACTGGGGACGAATGGCATACTTCCAAAATACTCATCTTCTAACTTTGCGTATACAACGATGAATAATCCCTTTCGACATAGACAAAAAAATGTATGGATTCTCCCAGAAGAACTTTTTCATATCAGACATAAATTTCCTTTTTTTGGTAGAACGAAAAATTCAAAGATACCACATCACTCAGTAAGTAATTAGCGAAATCTATTCCAAGAGGTAAGATCATAAATGGAAACAAAAACCTGTTCGTCTGGAAATGTATCATCTATCTTAATCCCATCATCCAACTTCAACATTGCTTCTTCTTTTAATTTGGACAAATGATCAGCAACTTAATTTTTTGTTCCTTTTGCCTTTCACTTCGAAGTCAAATTCTTGCAACAACACAATCCATCGAATCAGTTTTGGTTTAACATCATTCTTTGCCATAAGGTACATCAATGTTGCATGATCAGTATGTACAATGAGAATGGTTCCAAGAAAGTGGGATCAAAATTTCTCGAACGCGAAGATTACGACAAGCAATTCTTGCTTGGTGACTGTGTAGTTCCTTTGAACAACATTCAGGGCTTTGCTAGCATAGTATATGAGATGGAAAATCTCCTTGTTCCTTTTCCCTAACACTACATCAAGTGCCACCCGACTCGCATCATGCATCACTTCAAATGTTGTTCCCAATCCAATTAAATACTATTGGTATTGAAACCAACTTCTCTTTCAACCCTTCAAACAAGAATCATCGAAGTTCAACTTCTTCTCCTTCTCAAGTAACTTGCATAATGGGTGCACTATCTTAGAGAAGTTTTTGATAGATCTTCGATAAAAGCCAACATGTCTTAGAAAGCTTCTAACCCCCTTTATAGAGATAGGTGGGGGTAATTTTTTAATCATCTCAATTTTAGCTTGATCCACTTGAATGCATTTTTTAGGAGATCCTATGACCAAGACCTATGCCCTCTTTACCTTGAAGTGACACTTTTCCCAGTCCAGCACAAGATTGTAGTCTTCACTCTATTTTAGTACATCACCTAGATGGGCCAAACAATCATCAAACGAGTCACCTACAATGGAAAAGTCATCCATGAATACCTCAATTGTGTCCTCCTTCATGTATGATAAGATGGACATCATGCAACATTGAAAAGTCAGTAGTGCATTACACAAACCAAATAACATCCTTTTAAAAGAAAACGTCCTATAGAGGCAAGTGAAAGTGGTCTTATCTTGGTATTCAAGGGCAATTGTGATTTGATTGTAGCCTGAATAATTATCAAGAAAACAATACCATCCTTTTTCCGCAAGACAATCTAACATCTGATCCATGAACTAAATTAGGAAGTGATCATTCTCTATCTATGCATTCAACTTGTGATAGTCCATGCATACTCTCCACCTCGTGATTGGCCTCATTTGTTTGAGGTCATTCTTTACATTGACAAACCACATTGATTCCTCCCTTTTTCGACATACATTGAACATGGCTTACCCATTTACTATCATCGATTAGATAAACCACCCCAACATCTAACAACTTTATGATCTCCTTCTTGATAACTTCTTGCATTAGTGGATAAAGTCTCCTTTTGTGCTCAATGCTTGGTTTAGAGTCAGGCATGACTTATATTTTATGAGAATAAATTCCAGGTGAAATACAATAGTCCAACCAATCTTTATTTTGAAACAGTTCAACATAGACGTCCACCAATAATGACCGTTAGGGTATTATATTTCCCCATACCGCAACAGAGATGGAAGAGCCTTTAGCTCCAACTCTGGAGTCTCATCAATAGATGGTTTTGCAGGCGGGGTCTTCTTATTTTTTCAGATCCAAATCCATCTTCTTTGGTGCATGCTTAAACTTTCTGAATCCATCAAACGCATTCACATTCTCATCATATTGTGCAATGTGCTCTCCATCAAAATTCATGATTACAACCGCTAATGCATCAACACCTAATCTCTTTCAATTGGTACTTCTTATTGCTCTTCAATCGTCAAGTTCACATTGGGCATCACTTAGTGATCACTTTGATGCTTCATTTATTTACAGATATTGAATGTTACTTTTTTATTGTTCAATCTGAACATCATCTGCACTTTCTCCATATCAACTAAAGCATGCTCGGTTGCAAGGATTGGCCTTCCTAAGATGATGGACCCTTCAAAATTAAATTCGTAGTTCAAAATCACAAAATTAGTAAGAAATATGAATGCCTCAACCTTAACCAAGACATCATGAAGAAAACCAATTGGTTTCTTGAAGGTATGATCAACCATAAGTACTCGCATTGCAGTCAGTTTGGGAACTCCCAATCCTAACTTCTTTAACACCTATAAAGGCATAAGTTAATACTAGCACCCAAGTCACATAGGGGTTTAGAAAAACGTAATGCGTCAATCGTACATGGAATGGTGAACGCTCCAGGATCCTCTTTCTTTTGCACTAAAGATCTAGTAGCAATGGTACTACAATGTCACAATTTTTTATCTTCTTCAAAACTAACAACCCTTTGTTTAGTAACTAGATCCGTCATGAACTTAGCATAGAACGACATCTGTTTTAGTGCTTCAATCAAGGGAACATTGATTGAGAGTTACTTCAACATCGAGATGTACTTGCGATATTTATCTTTGTTGGTTTTCTTGACTATTTTTTGGGGAAACATAGGAGGAGGTTGGGGCATACAAATTTTCTTTTAAGTGGCTTCCTCTTATTTCCCAAATTTATCTTCTGGCTTCTCCACTTCTTCAACTTCAGTATGTTCAGATACCTTTGAACTTTCCACTTCAGTACACATAAGAGGATCGATGGTCTACTTTTCTGTCAAGACCCAAAGTATACCCTAGACGTAATATAACGTATAAGACCTAGAGAGGCCTTACACAATCCACTTGACATATATATAATACCATAGAATAATAAATGAGAAGAGTTTAGGTAAGAAGTCTCGTATCATTAAAGAGTTTGAACCATAAAAGCGGAAAACATAACTATGTCTTGACAAGCCATTCAAATACATCAAAGAAATAAGTGGTTGGGATGTAACCCATACACCACCTACACTTTCACAAAAGTAAATGACATCAACGAATAAAGTCTTCATGGTCTTCACCTCGAAGTATGAAGACTCCACCAATCCAACAAAAAGAATATCAATCCAGATCTAGCTAGAGCGGGAGGAGAGGAAGCGTAAAACCCTATTTATAAAAAAATATAGGCCCAAGTATGCAATAGCACATGGAATGTACTAAGTAGAGGGAAATGCATGAAATTAACATAAACATGATCATTTGAGGACATCTAAACATTAAATGTATGACCAAGCTAAAATATGAGTATAAAGCCCTTGAAAAAGTCACAAGTCATAAACATGGTCAATACATTCTTAAATCAGAGTGGAAGCTTCATAAAACCTTTAAAAGCAACTATGTTCATTTTTTGGGATATTTACCATTAACCGACATATACCATGTGAGCTATAACATGCAATCTATTGTCTTTCTCCCATACTGAAAAGAGATGTCATACTGACAATGTAAGGACCATGAACTTATAACTTAGGTGGATCCACTAGCTATATCTTTCTAAGACAAATCCTATTGGGCACATAGTTAGAGAGAAGGAGATTGCTACTAGAGACTCAACTTCTACTAATGGGAGAACCTCCATCTTAATATCCTATTGGTGCTAAGTAAAAATCCAAACGGAATAGTTATATATAAAAATATATCATCATACTTGGAAAAGCACAATTAAGTTACCAATCCAATCTTAATTCACCAATCATGATTTCTTAATATGTTAGAAAAAATTTCACAATTTCATTGATGCTTATCACAAAAGCAACCTTAGTTCTTGAAACATATTTTTCATGAATCATGCATATCTTTCATAAGTCATCATTCATAAGTTCTGTCGCACCTCAATTCCCATTAAGATAGACTAGCACCCGATGCCCTAAAGGGCCGATAGAACCAACATATAAATTGTGCTTACTATGTATATAACTATGGCAATTTCAAAGTTGTGACAAGTTCATATAGGATGCAGCGATATGAACCAACATGAGACTTGGCCATTGAGGCCAAAACTTGTTAAGAGACAAGAAACAATTGAACTATATACATCAGCCTACAAAGCCTCTAAAAGATAGAAAACCTTTGTTTAGGGCAGGACAAGGCCCCACCTTAACATTAACTATCCATACTGTAAAAAAATAGGTACCAAAGACTCAGTAAGCCCAGAATTAACCTGGAGCCTCACCAATAGAAGCTGAGTACCTGTGCTCCTACTAAAGAGGTCTACTTGCTAGAGTACATGTGTCACGACCCAAGGGTACACCCTAGGAGTAACATGTCGTACTTGACCCCGAAGGGGTCTCATACAAATCCTTAGCACATCTTCACATAAGCTAATAGAAAAGTATAGAAATTTTACAAACTTTTATCCATACAATCGAAAACATTTTTCATAAAGCAAGCGGAAGTCTTTACTACACTTTTGTCTCAAACCATCTATTAAACTCTTGAATAAAAGTATTGGGACGTAGCCCATACAAAGTCTAAAACATAAAGAAATGACATAAATGAACTAATGGGTTTGTCCTCGAAGCTATAAGGACTCACCAAATCTTCAACTCTTTTTGCTCCTTAGAAACCTAGCCTCCAAAGGAACTCAATCTCTGAAACCCTACATTTGATTAGAATGTAGGCAAAGTATGCGTTAGTACAAAATGTACCAAGTATGATAGATAGCACAATATCATAAGAGCATCTCAAAATGGTTAGTTAACACAAGACATATGCATAAGATATAATAACATATTCATAGCATAATCTCCAACATAGGCATCATAGATATTATCATAAGTCAACATAAGACATAGTAAATGAGCGTAGGAGATAAATCATGTTCATGACATAGTCTTTACTTAGACCTTCATACTAACATTCTTCAACCCTTAGTCTTTCATATTATAGGAGAACTACTTCACAAGCCACCTCAAAGCATACTTGTGCAAGGCATGAATGACATCCCATAATACCATCCAAGCTAAGTACCTCTTTTTTGTCATTCTTGGGGATAGTCCACATTCATAGTCAAGACTTAGGTTTTCATATCATAAGAGAACTATACTCTTAAGTAACCTCAAAGCGCACTTGTGCAATGCATGGGTGGCATCCCATAATATCACTCACACTAAGCATATATTTGAAGTCACTCTATTCATGCTTACTATTCATAGGTGTCACTCTTGACCTACTTCATATAGACAAGGAACTACTATCTTGAGTCAATCATATAATGGAGGGCAACTATATAAACAATCCAAGCTAAGCATACATCATATAAGAGAACACTTCATAAGTAGATTCAAGTCATACTTGTGCCATTTATGAATAGCATCCCATATTAGCATTCACACTAAGTACTTCTTTAGGCCATCTTACTCGATGCTTACTATTTATCATTCTAGACTATCAAAGAATAGCACCCTACTAGGCTAGACTTAACTACCATGGAAAATACACTATTATGCAAAACCAAGCTATACAAGGAAGTGTCACGACCCAAGCCTAGGGCCTAGACGTGACCGGCGAATGGGGAACCCGAAGGAACCCCAAACAAGCCTCATAGCATATCATTACACATCCTTGGTCGCATAAGCAATTAAAATGACCATAGGCGATAAGCATAATCAAGGGAAAATCGGGACTAAGGGAACAAGAAAAAAAAAAGGGGAGAATAATACATAAATACCATAGATGAGTCAAGCTCAAGCAAAATACACAACTTGTCCAACACCACCTCTAAACATGGATACTTAGCGGGGCCGAGACAGACTACCGGGCTCACCCTCATAGTCAATACATAATTAAAAGGAAAAGTCTTATACATAGCAAGAGATCATAAGCAACGTCCCCGGAATGGAGGACTCACCAATAAGCTCGATAGGAAATCGAATTAGCCACGCGGAGGAGGATGGTCAAGTGGTGCTCCGGTCCCTACATGGTGACATCATGTAGGCATAGAGTATGCATTAATGCATTCGAATGTACTAAGTATATGGGATGCAATGCAATGCAACAATAGATGAACATCATAGGGAAAATGCATAATCGTACCCGATAGATAGCATATTAATGAGATGATATGTATAATGATGCTTATATAAAAATCATATTTAGTAGGGCGTAGTACATGTGTAGTGAGTGACCATCAATATAGTATTTCCAAGGCCTACCACCCCTTTGGAGAGGCGAATGAGGTACAAAGCCCTCAATGTGGTTACCCGGACCTACCACCCCCCGAGCTAGGGACCAAGGTACCAACCCCTCGATATGGTTATACGGGCCTACTACCTCCCGTACTAGGCAACCAAGGTACAAACCCCTCGATACGGTTATACGGGCCTACTACCCCCCGTACTAGGCAACCAAGGTACCAACCCCTCGATACGGTTACCCGGGCCTACAACCCCCCGAGCTAGGCTTGGTCGACTCACAACACTATATAGAGAAAACCATAAACATTTATCCATTTCATCATCATTTCAATAATTATATAATCATCCGACTCATAGGACGTACATTGGATCTTCCATTTCATAAGAATTCTATAAATGGGCATTTTATCAAACACATGGTGGGCTATTGTTCATGTAAATAAAATCATATGTTTCAAGAGTACTAAGTCCAACCAATTTCAAAATCCATATAAAACAGCCCACCAACAACATACATATATATATATATATATATATATATATATAACAACCTTCATAATTTGATCATGGAAGCATGAAAACCATAAACATCACATAATAATACCATTTCATGATAATATGCAAAATAGACCTTAATAGGGTGTATAGTAGTAATTTCATACTCAAGAGTTCATAAATAAACATAAGGACCCATAAACTTGAAGTAGTAATAGAGAATAAATGGTTGGACTTGTGGAAAGGAAGGTTTCCACAATCAAACCCACATACCTCAACTTTGGAGAATTCTTGATGAAGATTGGAATGGAGAATTGCTTGAGATTGAATCTTGAATCCGGAATTAGAGCTTGAGATCCTTGAATTTGGTTGAGGATCTTGGTGGAATTTTTGGAGAGGGTTTAGAGAGAGCTTTTGAGTGTTTTGAAGTTAAATGACTAAATATGGGATAAGTCCCCTTTTTATAAAAAACGTCCCAACACTTAGTCTCAAAAATGAGGCTGAAAAAAAAAATAGCTTACTGGAATTTTCGGGTCTGCCCAGACAGATTTTACGAAAATGGTCATAACTCGTTCATCCTAACTCGGAATGAGGTGAAACCAAGTGCATTTGAAAGATAACTCGAAGAGCTTTAATTTTTATAGTTTGAGCTCGTTCCATTTCCTTGTGTGCTGAGAGATAAGCCCCTTTAAAGTTGACCCTCAAAATCACATTTTTTGCAATTTTCAAATTTTGATACGATTGCTCTAAAATTCGGGTTAGACCCATCCCCCACTCAATTTGACCCTCTGAATAAGAATATGAAGTCGAATTTCCGAAATGATGCATGAATTTTGAGATAGATAGAAATTACAATTATAGGTGTTTCCGAAGCACATTTTCGGCCATTTTTTGGGGTCGTTTCAATATCTCCCCCTTGGGAACATTCGTCCCCGAATGTCAAAGAAACGTACATGAGAGACACAAACATGGCAAATTCAGTCCACATAAGGATGCAACAATGCACTTACACCTTATTTCAAAAACTTCAACATAGTTGTAAAATCACAATGAACTTGTTAACTTAAACATGAATGTATGCAATGACATGGTGGCTGAACTTAAGACCTGAGATTTTATAAAGGGCTTAGATCAATACCTTAGGCTTGAGTGGAGTGGAAAAGATAAGGATATCGCCTTTGCATGTCCGCTTCGGCCTCCCAAGTAGCACTTTCAACTTGTTGATTTCTCCAAAGGACCTTAACGGAAGCCACATCTTTGTTTCTCAACCTCTTCACTTGTCTATCTAAAATCTGGACCGGAACCTCTTCATAGGTCAAATTATCTTCAACAACACCCACAATATCAAGAGGCACAATGACATTCGGATCACCCACACACTTCCTCAACATAGACACATGAAATACCGGATGAACCAAATCCATTTCGCTAGGCAATTCCAACTCATAAGCTACCTAATTCTCCTCATCACCTTATATGGACCCACGTATCTTGGGCTCAACTTACCCTTCTTACCAAAATGAACCACACCCTTCATGGGTGACACCTTAAATAGACCCAATCACCAACTCGGAATTCAAGAGCCCTTCTCCTCACATCGGCATAGGACTTTTGGCGACTTTGGGCCGTCTTCAACCTTTCTCTAATCATCCTAACCTTCTCAAGAGCCTCCATAACTAGATCTGGTCCTAACAAGGCCACCTCACCAACCTCAAACCACCCAACCGGTGATCTACAACGCCTTCCATAGAGAGCCTCAAAAGGAGCCATACCGATGCTAGAATGATAACTATTGTTATAGGCAAACTCAATCAATGGAAGATGATCATCCCAACTACCCTTAAGTTCTAATACACAAGCCCTAAGCATATCCTCAAGTGTTTGGATAGTCCTTTCGGCTTGTCTATCCGTTTGCGGGTGAAAGGCTGTAGTGAGCTTAACTCTCGTACCTAGACCCCTTTGAAAGGACTTCCAAAAGTGTGAAGTAAATTGAGTACCACGGTCCGATATGATGGATAGAGGAATCCCATGCAACCTTACCAAGTCATGAATATATAATCTTGCATAATCTTCCGCCCCATATGTTGTCTTTACCGGTAGAAAATGAGCCGATTTCGTCATCCTATCAACCACCACCCAAATAGAATCAAAACCTTTTCTAGTCTTGGGTAAACCAACTACAAAATCCATATTAATTTCTTCCCACTTCCAAGTAGGAATCTTTATGTCTTGGGTTAGGCCACCCGGCCTTTGATGTTCGGCCTTGACTTGTTGGCAACTATGACAACCGGAGACGAATTTGGCAATGTCCTTCTTCATACCTCCCCACCAATACACATCTCTCAAATCTCTATACATTTTTCTAGAACCGGGGTGGATGGAGTAGGAAGAATTATGAGCCTCCTCAAGAATTTTCTCCCTCAAACCATCAACACAAGGCACACACAACCTACCTTGGTACCTAAGGGCACCATCTCCCCCTTGGGAGAAAACTTCCACCTTGCCCTCTTTCACCAAGGCCTTCAATTCTAACAAGGAAGAGTCAAGATCTTGTTTTTTTATCACCTCATCAACCAAGGAAGACCTAGCACCATCAACAACGACCACACCACCATTACCAACCTCTTCCAACCTAACCCCCAACCTAGCCAACCGATGCACCTCCCTAGCCATTTCCCTATCACCAATATCAACATGAGCTAGGCTATCCATAGACACCCTACTCAAAGCATCCGCTACCACATTAGCTTTACCGGGATGATAATGCACACTCATATCATAATTTTTAAGAAATTCTAGCCACCTTCTTTGTCTCAAGTTGAGATCTTCTTGGGTGAAGACATATTGGAGGCTCTTATGATCGGTAAACACATCAACATGTACCCCATACAAGTAATGACACCAAATCTTTAAAGCAAACACCACCGTGGCTAATTCAAGATCATGCGTAGGATAGTTTTTTTCATGCACTTTGAGTTGTCTAGTAGCATAGGCTATCACCTTACCATTTTGTATTAGAACACAACCCAAACCAACTCTAGAAGCATCACAATACACAACAAATCCCTCAAGCCCATCCGGTAGTGACAATATAGGAGCGGACACAAGTTTATCTTTCAAGGTTTGAAAACTCCTTTCGCACTCGTCAGTCCACTCAAACTTAGCCTTCTTTTGGGTCAACTTAGTCATGGGAGAAGCAATAGAAGAAAACCTATTCACAAATCTCCGGTAGTAACCCGCTAAGCCCAAGAAGCTCCTAATATCCGACGGGGTCAATGGCCTAGGCCAATTTCTAATCACATCGGTCTTCTTAGGTTCCACCTTAATGCCATCCCCCGACACCACATGACCTAGGAAGGCAACCTCCCTCAACCAAAATTCACAGTTTTCATACTTGACATACAACTTCTCCTCTCTCAATCTTTGCAACACAACCCTCAAGTGACCTATATGTTCTTCCTTGCTATGCGAATAGATTAAAATATCATCAATAAAGACCACAACAAAGGAATTAAGGTAGGGTTTAAAGACCCTATTCATTAGGTCCATAAAGATAGCCGGTGCATTGGTCAACCCAAAGGACATGACCACAAATTCATAATGCCCATACCTAGTCCGGAAGGCTGTCTTGGAAATGTCACACTCCCTCACCTTCACTTGATGATACCCGGACCGAAGATCAATCTTAGAGAAATGGCTAGCCACTTGCAATTGGTCGAACAAGTCATCAATCCTAGAAAGAGGATATTTATTCTTGACAGTGACCTTATTGAGTTGCCGGTAATCAATACACATCCTTAGGGACCCATCTTTCTTCTTCACAAACAACACCGGTGCACCCCATGGTGATTGGCTAGGCCTAATAAAACCCTTCTCCAACAAGTCCCTCAATTGTTCTTTCAACTTCTTTAACTCCGCCGGGGCCATACGATAAGGGGGAATAGAAATGGGTTGAGTATCGGGGAGGAGGTTTATGCCAAAATCTATTTCCCTTTCGGGAGGAACACCGGGAAGGTCATTAGGAAAGACATCAAGAAATTCATTTACGATCGGAACTGACTCTATAAGAAGGGTTTTGGACTCCACATCCCTAACCCTCACAAGGTGATAGAGACATCCCTTAGAGATCAACTTACGGGCTTTAATGCAAGAGATTAACCTACCCTTGACTACCACATTTTGGCTCCCCCACTCAAGAATGGGTTCACTTGGGAATTGGAACTTGACCCTACGGGTTCTACAATCAATGGAAGCATAGTATGCATGCAACCAATCCATCCCAAGAACAACATCAAAATCGACCATGTTCAACTCAACAAGATCACAAGGCAATATTTTATGCAAGATGCAAATAGGAAAATTTCTATAGACCTTCCTAGCAACCATATATGCACCAATAGAAGTAGATACCTTATATGACTCATGCAACAAGTCGGGCTCAACATGAAACGTTTTGGCAACAAAGGGGGTGACAAAAGAAAGAGAGGCACCCGGATCAATTAATGCATATACATCAAAGTCAAAGATTTTCAACATACTGGTAACGACGTCGGGGACCTCCTCGACCCCTTGCCTCCCATGTAAAGCATAAAATCGATTGTGCCTTGGGGCACCATCTTGTCGGCCCCCTCTCCCCAAAGGAACCGCATTGGCACCTTGTGGACGGACCTCCTTACCCTTGTTGCGATTTCGAGGACAATCTATTGCCTTGTGCCCCATTTCCCCACAACTATAGCAAGCACCGGTATTTCTCAAGCACCGGCCACCATGACCCTTACTACACTTCGGGCATACATCAATAGGACCCATACCACCAACACCTTGGGCCCTTGGAATGTCATTGGCAAACCCCCTATGGGGCTCATGAGAAGACCCTTGGCCTTGATGAAACCGGCCTCCCCTTCGACTTTGGAACTTGCCCTCAAAACGGGCCCTCTTGGCCTCATGACCCCTCCTCTTCCTCAACTTCTCCTCCTCCATTTGCTCGGCATAGACCATCAAGCGGGACAAGTCCATGTCACTAATCAACATTGCGGACCGGCATTCTTCACTCACTAGGTCGGACACACCCATCACGAATTTGTTCATTCTAGACCGTGAGTCGGCAACCAAGTGTGGAGCATATCTTGAAAGTTGGTTAAAGTTGAGGGCATACTCCCTCACACTCATAGACCCTTGTTTTAAATTCATGAACTCCACTAATTTGGCTTCCCTAAGCTCAAGAGGAAAGAATCGATTAAGGAAAGTGATTTTGAACTCTTCCCAATGCACCACATAGTTTGCCCCCTTCTCTTCCTTCCATTGGTTGTACCATATTTGGGCCACCCCTTTTAGTTGGTAGGCCGCCAACTCCGCCTTATCTTCTGAACTCACGCCCATGATAGCTAATATCTTGTGGACTTCATCAATGAACTCTTGAGGGTCTTCATCTAACTTAGACTCATAGAATTCCAGGGGATTCATCCGCACGAAGTCTCTCACCCGAGATGCCGAGGTAGGAGCCTGAGGAGTTTGGGCTCCGTTGTTGGCTTGATTAGCCATAGCTTGTGCAAATAAAGTAAGGGCATCCCGAAGATCCCCATTGGTCGATTGTTCCTCGGGTGCGCGGGCTCGTCTTTCTCTTGTATTAGGCATGATCTAGAATAGCAAAGAACAACCGTTAGGGAAAAAAAAACTTAATTCAACTCTACCGCACGACTTAGAACATAAAGAAGAGAAACATTTCCTAAAACGTCTCATAGCCTCCTACTCATAATTGTGGTGCACAACACAACCATGAATCGGACTCTAATCAACGCGGTGTGTTGGACTCCGAGGATCTATCAACCTAGTGCTCTAATACCAAGTTTGTCACGACCCAAACCTAGGGCCTAGACGTGACCGGCGAATGAGGAACCCGAAGGAACCCCAAACAAGCCTCATAGCATATCATTACACATTCTTGGTCGCGGAAGCAATTAAAATGACCATAGGCGATAAGCATAATCAAGGAAAAATCGGGACTAAGGGAACAAGAAAAAAAAAGGGGAGAATAATACATAAATACCATAGATGAGTCAAGCTCAAGCAAAATACACAACTTGTCCAACACCACCTCTAAACATAGATACTTAGCGGGGGACGAGACAAATTACCGGGCTTACCCTCATAGTCAATACATAATTAAAAGGAAAAGTCTTATACATAGCAAGAGATCATAAGTAACGTCCCTGGAATGGAGGACTCACCAATAAGCTCGATAGGAAATCTAATTAGCCACGCGGAGGAGGATGGTCAAGTGGTGCTCCGGTCCCTACGTGGTGACATCATGTAGGCATAGAGTATGCATTAGTACATTTGAATGAACTAAGTATATGGGATGCAATGCAATGCAACAATAGATGAACATCATAGGCAAAATGCATAATCGTACCCGATAGATAACATATTAATGAGATGATATGTATAATGATGCTTATATAAAAATCATATTTAGTAGGGCGTAGTACATGTGTAGTGAGTGACCATCAATATAGTATTTCCAAGGCCTACCACCCCCTTAGAGAGGCGAAAGAGGTACAAACCCCTCAATGTGGTTACCCGGGCCTACCACCCCCCGAGCTAGGGACCAAGGTACCAACCCCTCGATATGGTTATACGGGCCTACTACCCCCCGTACTAGGCAACCAAGGTACAAACTCCTCGATACGGTTATACGGGCCTACTACCCCCCGTACTAGGCAACCAAGGTACCAACCTCTCGATACGGTTACCCGGGCCTACAACCCCCCGAGCTAGGCTTGGTCGACTCACAACACTATATAGAGAAAATCATATACATTTATCCATTTCATCATCATTTCAATAATTATATAACCATCCGACTCATAGGACGTACATTGGACCTTCCATTTCATAAGAATTCTATAAATGGGCATTTTATCAAACACATGGTGGGCTATTGTTCATTTAAATAAAATCATGTGTTTCAAGAGTACTAAGTCCAACCAATTTCAAAATCCATATAAAACAGCCCACCAACAAGTTGAGAAAGCCCATGAAAATCGATGAAAGAAGCCTCCAATTTGAAACCCTAGTTCTTCACTCTTCTTCTTCCTTGAACTTGAAAGAAATATATGAAAGGAGATGGGTTTCTTTTTAATTCTAAGAGTAGTGACTTAAATGAAAGGAATTAAGTCATAAAAAGGTCTTATAGTTGCTAGGAAAGGAATAAAATAGCATAGGGTCAATTTTGGAAAAGGACTAAGGACCCATAAAGTCTTAACTTAAAAATTTTGCCCCTTCCCGTCTTAGTTCACCCTTTTCTTCAGCCTGATAGTGCTTCAATATTTCGGGCATAACTTTTTACTCCAAGGTCGGAATAGGGAAAACTCAGTGGCGTTGGAAAGAGGACTCAGAGACCTTTAATTGGATAGGTAAAGGTCCACCTAATTCATTTTGAGCTAAAAGATATGACCATTTAAAGTTGACCCTTACAACTCACTAGTTCAAATGACTAGTTTCCGGACGTCACGGTCATTTTTCATCGTTTCATCAAGTTCTCAACTCCAAACTCACATGTGAGGCTCTAGTTTCACTAGTTCATTTTTAGGGTTGTTACACCATCAAACCTACCACCTGACTTGCCTCCTCGGGGACCACCCCATATACCCTACTGACCATCTCTACGGTCCTAACCCTGACCACGGCCTCTAGTTGGAGGTGTTGGTAAAGCTGGGGGAGCTGCATGAGGAGCGGGAGTAATCCGACTATGCTGAGGGCAATCCCTGGCCCAATGACCCATCTCACCACACTCATAGCAACCCTGTCGATGGCGACTCCCAGAAAAATGACTATCGTGGCCTAAAGAACCCGACTGAAACACCTCGCGACCCTGACTCAAACAAGCCTCACTCCGACAACCATCTAATGCCTGAAGAGAGGCCTGTGTAGGTCTGCTAGACTAACTCTGTCAAAACTGTCATCCGGCCCTATCATGATAATCTCTAGACATGGGGCGGGAGTCACTGTAGTTGCCCTTATGCCTAGCCCTCTTCTTGCTGCCTCCTTGGGCCTCGCGAAGAAGATGCTCCATAGTACTAGCATGGTCAATTATGTCTAGAAAAGATCGACCCGCAGAAACTAAGGACTGAGTCTCAAGCCGAAGCTGCAGTCTCAACCCATGAACAAAGCACCTAACTCTCTCCTCCTTTATAGGTAATATCATCTCGACATAGCAGGAAAGCTCGTGGAACCTAGTCTGCTACTCTGCTACTGACATGGAGCCCTGCTCCAACCTGCAGAACTGATCCCTGAGGTGGTCTCTGATGCTACGAGGGATAAACATGGCCAAAAAGGCCTAAAAAAACTCATCCCATGATACCGGTGGAGATCCAATTTGCCTGGTCTGAATGAATGTGCTCTACCACTGCCTGGCTGGCCCATCTAGCTGGTAAGCAATGAAGTAGGCCCCTCTAGACTCCACAAGGCCCAAGATGTGAAGTCTCTCACATCAAGTAGTAAAAAACTCGTAGGCATCCTCACCCACAGCCCCAGAAAACCTCGGTGGTGTCAACCTGAGAAACACACCAAACATCTTCTGGTCCTCAAGCGGCATAGGTCTGTCCACTACAAAGGGTTGTACTCCCTCAGGTGGTACCTGGACCTGATGTGCCCTCACTATAGGCTGATCCTGCGGTACTAGTGCTGGTGTAGCTGGGGCGGGTGGTTGTTGCATCCCCCCAAGCACACCTAAGACCTGAGCAATAGTGGCTTGGAGATCTAGAGTCAGAACTAGTTGGGGTGGCGGTTGGGCTGGCCACGGTCCCATCGACTGATTTGATATACGAAGTGCTTAAGGGTTCACTACTGGCTCTGGATCCTTCTCTCTCTCCTGGACTGGTGCTGCGGCGCTCTCTCGACCTCGGGGTCGGCGTCTACCCCAAGCTAGGGCTCTATCTGCAGGCTTGGGTGCATCACCCCCAGTCGAGCCACCTCACGAGCGAGCCATCCTGCGAAAGAGTGAAACAAGTAAGGTTTCAAGGAACCAATAAGACACATGCTGCACGAAAGTGAAACAAAAGAGGAAATCTTTCTAAGGATATCCTGTAGCCTCCCGAAGATAAGTTACAGACGTCTCCGTATCGATTTGCAGGACTCTACTAGACGTTAACTCTGTACAAGTGAGACCGATGAACCTGGGGCTCTGATACCAATTTCTCACGATCCAATTTCTCGAGTCATGATGGCACCTATTATACCCTACCAGTAGGTAAGCCAACCCGTAACCCAGAACATCAAGCAATGAGCAAAAGGGCAGAAACTAGCAAAAACAATAATCTAAACAAGAATAACAAGGCGAAAGCAACCCAAAATAAATATATACAGAAATCTCTCCTAGAACCTGGAAGTCACTAGTACAAAACTATCTAATAAAGAGTTCAAGTCTCAAAAGTGAACTACAACAAAACGTGTCTCAAAGGCAACAAGACTAGCTAAAACAAAAGAAGGAGACAAGACAAACCCAAAACGCCAAGTGCTCGCCCTCGTGTCTAAATCACAGCTACAAAATAAGGCTGGAGCTAATCTTCTCTAGTAACTGGTATTGAGACCTGCATCACGAAATAAATGTAGAGCGTAGCATGAGTACCAACACATCAGGTACTCAGTAGGCATAAAAGGCCGACTGAGCAAAAAGGGTAAAAACAATAAGAAAGGATAGAATCTAGACACAGAGAGGTCAAAACAGATATGAAAAGAAAGCACATGAGCATACCAGAAGCAACTAAGTACAAATAAACTAAACCTAACTGGACCTTCATAAGCCTAGAAGGTACACTCGTACGCAAGTTTAAGTAAAACCTGAATGGACCCCCATAAGCCCGACAGGTACACAGAAAAGCTAAGTCTATTGAGAAAGAAGAAAATCGGGATCCCAGCCTAAAGTAACTAAGATAATTGATCAGACTCTACCTAGCAAGCACTGCACTCTCAGCTCAACTAGAAAGAGTGACCCTATGGGGCACCCAACCAAATAGTCCACTCCTAGCCCAGCTAGAAAGAGGGACCCGAGGGTGAGGTAGATATCGCGAGTCATCCTACCATGCAGTCAACTCCCAGCCCAGCTAGAAAGAGCGATCGGGGCACACCCAGCCAGCAGCACACTCCCAGCCCAGTTAGAAAGAGAGGCCCGGGGGCGATTGCCGATATCACCGAGTCTACCCAGCTAGAGATACGCTCCTAGCCCTACTAGAAAGAATGACCTCGGGGGTGATGATATCTCTAATAGGATCCAATCCAACAACTACCACCGTGGAAAGCCGTCCACTCTAAGAAATCATAGAAAGGATCCAAGCCTATACTATCTCAATCCCACACCTTTGGTGATGCACTAAACATTCGAGAACGCGTCAGAACAAGAGGGAGAAGATACAAAAGTGCAGCAAGCAGCAATAATGCCTAATCTAAGGCTAAACTATCAGACTCAAGTCAGCTACTTCAATCTACAAAGAGCTAAGTCATCCGAACGACGTCGGTAGAAAGTCAAGGCTATGTAGCCATATAGGTCATAAGTCTAAGGCAATGCTAGCCTAACCTAGACTAAGGATATCATGCTTATAATTAAGGATGAACAAGGCATACAACACATAGCATAGAAGCATACAATAGTATTTAACACATAAACATACACCTCTACTAAACCGGTTAACATGATACTATACCCGAAATATGGCCAATCGATCCTAGCATGAGGTATCTAATCAAAGTAAGGTAGGAAACTAGTACCCACCCCCAATTCACGCGAATTGACATGCTTTTACACAATTAAGCTCAATCTAAAAGAAAGGAAGTCGTAGCCTACCTTAAGGCTGATTGCGCGCGCTTTCCAAATCACTTTACTATAGCTTTTCCTTCCCGAATGACCTTTGAACACTGTCACTCTATCAAATATAGGATCACAATGTTAGTACGGTCATTTAGACACCAAAATCACAACAAATGGAGATGGGTCAATTTTGGAGTCAAAATGAAAATCGTGGGACCCGCATCAAACTGTCTAAATTTGACTCCGTCAAGAGACCCTAAACAGTACCTCGAACTTGTGTTCCAAAATGGAACACAATTTGAGGCTCAAAACACAGCAAAAACCAACAAGCAAGAAATCACACTTTAATCAACTAAAAGAAAACCTACAACAGTCAAAACTCAAAATCTACAAGGATCTTATGGTGCCCAGCACTCCTTGAACACTCTACAACGAAGTCACAACAATTCTCAACACGTGGGACTTCGAATCACCCAAAACCGAGCTAAAATGAAAGAGATATGACCAAAACAAAATTGCCAAAAATAAAGGCTCAAAAAAGAGGGTACAACAGTCAGGTTTATCGCAAAATTACCTTGAACTATGTGCACCCAACAACTTTTGAACACTCTACAACGAAGCCACCAAAAATACGAAGCTCCCGCATTTCGTATCGCCTAATTCGGATGAAAGATGAGAGAGTTAATGGGGTTTTAAGTTTGGGAAATGGTTGCTGATTTATCTGCATTAAATAGCAAATTTTCTGCAATTTTCCCCAAAATTTTAAAACTTTGACGGGGTGCTCTGAACTCGTTTGGAACCTCGTGCATGCAAACAAGATATGCAACCATACTAAATTTGATATTCCAGACTCAACGACGCAGTCGAAATTTACATACGAAGTCATCTTGACAAAAAGTGGGTCCTACACTCAAATGTCATTTTAAGTCAAAACTCACAAAATAGCTCGAAAAGATATCAAAAACCTCGGGACACAAAAGAAGGGTCAATCTAGACCAAACTCGACATTCCGGAGCTAACCGCACTAACGGAGTTCTCATCCAAGTGCATTAACTCAGAATGTTGACCAAAGTCAAACTTAGGCTTAAACTTAAAATTAAAACACCTAATCGCACTGACTCACACTGAAAACCTCGGGAGTCATGCTGACGATGCTACCACTCTAAAATGACCCTTTCGGAGCTGATGGAATTGTCAGAATTGGATTCCGATGTCATCTTCTTAAACTTTTGATCGAAAATGATCGTTCAAGGTTCATAAGCTCCAAAACATAAAAACTAGCACCAAGACCAAACGAATGACCAGGTGACCGAACTGTCAGTCCCAGCAAGTCATAAATGATTTGGGGTCGCTACAGGAACGCTTTACACGACACACAACAGGCAAGACATAGAAATGACCAGGAGGGTCACTACAATATGTGAATTATGCATGATTATGAAGGCTATGTGAGGGTCATAAGAACACTTTGAGAGTAAAGTGAATATGATCATGATCTAGTGGTTGTTGTGTTGGGTTGTTATCCTCATGAACATATTTATGTATGAATATGATATGATGTGAAATGTTTGTCACATATGATGATTTTAAGGTTGGAAGACTAGTCTCACCTAATGAATCTAGGAGCTATAGTATGATTATGTAGGATTGATTGTCAAAACATTCTTCCATGATTATGAACATAAGTCAAGACTTAATATGTAAATTATGGGAATCAATGCTTAGCACCAAATGGATATTGATATCAGATGGGAGCTCTTCCGTTACTTGAGGTTGGGTTTTCCTAATAGCAGTCTCTTGGGATGGATGCTCTTTTGTTAGTTGATGAAGGATTTCTAGTAGCAATCCCATTATCCCATAAGCCTACACAGGTCGTTAGCTAGTGGATCCACCTAAGCTAAGAGTATGGTTCTACCTTAGGCAAGTACGACACCCCTTTTCGGTGTGGGATAGACATCGAATTCCATGTTATCTCATATGGTCTATGTCGGTTAAGGCTTATTTCCTAATATGTTGATATGGACAAGAAGATGATTTATAGACCATAGCTACTCAAGAAGATTTACTTAGTATGGGTAGTATGGGATCTTACTCATGCATTGCACAAGTATACTTTGAGATTACTTATGATATGTTGCTTTTATAGTATGATGATCTATTCATGACAATATGGTTTATGACATATGATTTCCAATGTATGCATGATGTGTTCAAACTTGGTAAAATGCATGGTTTTCAACCAAAATGTCATTTTTAGGATATTTTCAATGATTTCTTGCATGACTATCATACTTAGTGCATTTTTGTACTAACCCATATTTCTTCAACATTTTTCTATAAGTGTAGGTCCCAATTATTGAGGTGATATCCTTCTTGGTCGAAGCTTGTATTGACTATTCTCCTTGCTTATTGGTGAGTCCTCATAGTTCGAGTACGAATGATTATCTTCTAGTTTCTTTTTCTTGTACTTTCATTTGAGAACTATGTTGTTAAGGGCTGTGATCCTATTTGAGACTTTGATTGTAATAAATGGAATTATGAGACAAGTCTAGACTTCCTCTTTGCTTTTATGAAAAATTTTAATACATGAAATGTGTTTTTACTCTCTATTATTCTGTACTTATGTTATGATATGCTAAGTGGCTTATATGGTGCCCTTTCTGGGTCCTATGTGCCATGTTACGTCTAGGGCGTACCCTTTGGTCGTGACAAACTTGGTAATCAGAGCAAAAGGTTTAAAATGATTCTAGGATGATGTCTCATAAGCCACGTCTAGTAGAGTCATGTTCATAAGTATGAAGCACGCCACATTTATGAATGAGAGGCTATAAGGTGTTAGGAAATTACACTTCTTTCATTACTCTTAAGTCGTGCCTTAGAGTCTAACTCTATAAGAGTCCCTCTCCTAATCTTTCTCTTGTGTCTTCAGGAAATGAATACACGAAGGGCGAATGCTAGAAGGGTGGAAGAGGAGAATGTGAATCAAGGAGTTCCTCAAGGTAATCAAGCTCCTCAGGCTAACCGAGCTTCGATTGACCTTTCAACTATGTCACCTAAGGAGGTTAGGCCGGCTTTCCAAATGTTGGCCCAAGCTATGACGACTCAAGTTCAAGCTTTGACTACTCAAGTCCAAGAAAAGGATGTTGGGACACATGTGAATCCTAATTCCGCAGCTTCTAGATTAAGGGATTTTGCTAGAATGAACCCTCCCGTGTTTCTTGGTTCCAAAATAGGAGAGGATCCTTAAGAATTTATGGAAGAGGTTTACAAGATAATTGATTCCATAGGGGTGACTTCGGTAGAGAAAGCGGAGCTAGCCACTTACCAATTGAAGGGTGTGGCCCAAGTATGGTATACTTAATAGAAGAGAAATAGGCTGGTAGGAGTGGGTCCCATAGATTGAGAGGTGTTCAAGAAAGCATTCCTTGATAGGTTCTTTCCCCGAGAGATGAGGGAAGCTAAGGTGGAAGAATTTATCAACCTTCATCAAGGTGGTATGAGTGTTCAAGAATATTCTCTAAAGTTTACCGAATTGTCCAAGTATACTCCGACTATGGTGGTGGATCCAAGGGATGAGATGAGTAGATATGTGACAGATATATCCAAGGTGGTAAGAAAAGAATGTTGTACGACAATGCTCCTTCATGATGTGGATATCTCGTATCTTATGGTGTATGCCCAACAAATGGAAGATGAGAAACTCCAAGGCAACAATAGGGAGGTGAAGAGGGCTAGAACTGGTGATGGGAACTTCTCCAATTCTACGTTCGATGGACAAGGTTGAAAAAGGTTCAAACAACGGTTCTCCAACCAAGGCTCCTCTAGTGCTCCCCCAAGGGCCAACGACGATAAGGGTTCCAACCCTAAACCTCAAGGAGGCAATAGTTGTGGTTCGTATGTTGCTAGGCTTAATTGTGCAAAGTGTGGTAGAATACATGAGGGAAAATGCCTAGTTGGTTCGGATGGGTGCTATGGTTGTGGAAAAAATGGCCACAAGATGAGAGATTGTCCAACACTAGTGGCAAAGGCAAAAGAGGGCAATGAAGCTCCTCCAAGCGGTTCAAACTCCAATGCTCAAAAGCAAAACCACTTTTATGTTCTCCAATCCTGAGGTGACCAAGAGAGATCTCCGGATGTGGTGACCAGTATGTTGCAAGTCTTTTCTATTGATGTTTATGGTTTGTTAGACCCCGACGCCACTTTGTCCTTTGTTACACCTCTTGCGGCTATAAAGTTTGAAATACTCCCCGAAGTGTTAGTAGAACCTTTTTCGGTCTCTACCTCGATTGGTGACTCGGTAGTGGTAAAAGGAGTCTATAGAAGTTGTCCTATTACCTTGTCTCAGAAAGTTACCTCGATGGATTTGATAGAGTTAGACATGCTAGATTTTGATGTGATTTTGGGTATAGATTGGTTTCATGCATGCTATGCCTCTATAGATTGTAGGACTTGGGTGGTTATATTTCAATTTCCAAATGAGTCTATCCCCTTCTCTAGAGTCGGTCCCCGTGGTGAATGAATTTCCAAAAGTCTTTCCCGATGACTTGACCGACATTCCTCCCGAGTGGGAAATAGCTTTTGGCATTGAACTTTTGCCAGATACGCAACCTATCTCCATTCCTCCTTATAGAATGGCTTTGGCTGAGTTGAAAGAGTTAAAAGAGCAATTGAAGGATTTGCTAGATAAGGGATTTATTCGACCGAGTATCTTTCCATGGGGTGCTCCGGTGTTGTTTCTTAGAAAGAAGGATGGGCCTCTTAGAATGTGAATCAACTATCGACAATTGAACAAAGTGACCGTTAAGAATAAGTATCCCCTTTCGAGAATCGATGACTTATTTGATCAACACCAAGGGGCTAGTTACTTCTCAAAAATTGACTTTCATTCGGGCTACCACTAACTTAGGGTGATAGGGAATGATATACCCAAGACGACTTTCTGAACTAGGTATGTACATTATGAGTTCCTTGTGATGTCATTTGGCTTAACTAATGCCCGACGACATTCATGGATCTAATGAATAGTGTGTTTAGACACTAGCTTGATATTTTTGTGATTGTATTTATCAATGTTATCTTGATCTATTCAAGGAGTGAGAGTTATCATATGGACCATTTGAGGATTCTATTGCAAGTCCTTAAAGACCACCAATTATATGCGAAGTTTAGTAATGTGAGTTTTTGTTGAGGTCCGTAGCCTTCCTTGGTCATATTGTGTCGAGCAAGGGTATTGAGGTAGATCCTAAGAAGATGGATGCGGTGAAGAGTTGGCATAGACCTTTAACTCCTTTCGATATTAGAAGCTCGTGGGTTTGGCCTGTTACTATATGAGGTTTGTTGAGGGTTTTCCATTGCTTCACCATTGACGTCTTTGACTAAAAAGAAAGCTAAGTTTGAGTGGTCGAAGGCTTCTGAGAAAAGCTTCCAAGAGTTGAAGGATAGACTTACTACCGGTCCGGTGTTGACCTTACCGGAGGGTACGAATGGTTTTGTTGTATATTGTGACGCCTCTAGAGTGGGTTTCAGATGTGTCCTCATGCAAAACTGTAAGCAACTCAAGGGACATGAGAAGAATTATCCGACCCATGATTTTGAATTAGCGACGGTAATGTTTGCTTTGAAAATATGGAGACATTATTTGTATGGGGTTCATGTGGATGTTTTCACCAATCACAAGAGCCTTCAATATGTGTTTAGCCGAAAAGACTTGAATCTCCGACAAGGAAGGTGGTTAGAACTGTTGAAGGATTCTGACATGAGTTTCTTTTACCACCCCGGCAAAGCTACTATTGTAGCGGATGCACTTAGTAGATTGTCCATGGGTAGTGTGGCTCACATAGAGGATAAAAAGAAAGAATTGGTCCATGATGTGCATAGTTTGGCTCGGTTAGGTGTTTAACTAGTGGATTCCACCAAGGGTGGTGTCATGGTTCATAACGGCTCTGAATCATCCTTTGTGGTGGATGTGAAGTCTAAACAAGACCTTGATCCTATATTAGTTGAATTGAAAGAATTAGTACTCAAAAAGTTCGTTGAGGCTTTCTCCCAAGGGGGAAATGGGGTACTTAAGTACTAAGGTCGATTATGTGTGTCACGACCCAAGCCTAGGGCCTAGATGTGACATGGCGAATGAGGAACCCGAAGGAACCCCAAACAAGCCTCTCAAACTTGTCATCACACTTCATCGGTCGCGGAAGTACATTTAACATTAAATAACGGGAATTAGGGACTAAGGGAAAACCATTTCAAAATAACATCATAGAATAAGAGTCGAGCTCATTTACAAAATACTTGTCCAACGCACACCTCTACATACATAGATAGGACGGGGGCCATGACATACTACTGGCTCCCCTCATAGTCAAAATACAATTGCAAGCTAAAGTCTCAAAACATAGGAGTAGGAAACATAACATAGCCCTCGAATCATTAAGGACTCACCAACAAACTCGGATAAGCACCGTACTAGCCACGTGGATGGAGAGAAGGATCAAGAGTAGCTCCGGTCCCTACATGGTGACATCATGTAGGCAAAATATGCGTTAGTACTTTGGAATGTACTAAGTATGCGGGGTGCAATACAACAATAGACAAGGACACAATCGAAATGCAAGAAATAGTTCCATAGGCATAATGAATAACAATATAAGGATGCATGATCAAAGTGAAGTCAAAACATGTTTAAGTAAATCTATACTAATCGTAGATATCATATGTGTGTGCATGATCCAACCAATCTATAACCCCAACTTAGAATGGGGGATGCCGTTCACACCCGGACACCCTGGTGGCAAGGTATAAACCCCTCACATGGTTGATGTTGGTCACACCCCAAGCATCCTAAGTGGTGAGGTATAAACCCCTCACATGGTTGATGTTGGTCACACCCCAAGCATCCTAGGTGGTGAGGTATAAACCCCTCACATGGTTATCCTGGTTCTTTTCCCCGACCGGGCATGGTCATGCAACACTTTATATAGGAAATTCACATTAAGCTCCAATGCAATCTCATGTATGGAATGAACGTATACACAAGCTTAGTTTGTCATCAACACATCTCTGGAATGCCATACATTTCATAACTCAAGCCTTAAAGCATCAATTCATCAATTCTCCATAATTGGACATTTTGTCAAACACCTTGAAGGCATGTAATGGGGTCAAAGAGCAAGGAAAATAGGGTAGTAATTATGCAGCAAAACCAGTGAACAACCTGCAACAACGCCTTTTAACACCCACAAGACCACATGAAAAATCTCCACATCAATTCTAAGTTTAGATTCAAGTTCTAGAGTCACAACATGCTCAAAACAACCACTTTTCATGCTAGAATTCACTGTGCGGGAGAAAATTTATACAAGGAACAAGACTAATTTATGAATCTCAACTTAAACCATGAATTAGTGAGTAGAATAGAGTCTAGGCACTATGGGTGGAAGGACCCATGAGTTCAACACCACATACCTTGAGTTTTTATGAAGGTCTTGAGAGTGTCTTCAATGGAAGCTTGGAACTTGGAGCAAGAATCTCTTCAATCTTGAGGAAGGTTTTGGATTAGGGTTCTTGAGAGAAAATGTGTCTAAGTATGGGAGAGGTATTTTGGGAAATTTTTTTAGAGATGGGAATTGAATTAATGCTATATAGGAAATAAAATATGTCCTTGGAGAAAAAAATGGGTCCAACACTTAGAAAAAAAAAATGAGGCTTATGAACAGTAAATTCGCTCTCTGGAAATTGCATTTCCTGCATGGACGGATTTTACGAAAATGGGCATAACTTCTTCGTTCGAACTCCGAATGAGGTGAAACGAAGTGCGTTGGGTAGCTAACTCTAAGGGCTTTCCATGGATATGTTATGGGCCACCCAATTATTTGTGTGCTAGGAGATATGACCCTCCAAAGTAGACCCTCGAAAAAGGCTTCACTTGGAAATTTCAGATTTTGATACGGTTGCTCTAAAATTTGGGTTAGGCCCATTTCCCACTCAATTTGACCCCCTAAACAAGAATATGAAGTTGGATTTTCGAAAAACAAAATGGATTTTTAGATATAACTAAAACAAGTTTCCGGTAACTTCCGAAGAACATTTTTAGAAACTTTTTGGGTCGTTTCAATGTGTTTCGGATGTGGATGGGTTAAGAGAGAAAATTCTAGAAGAGGCTCATGGCTTTAGATATTCTATTCATCCAGGAGCCACCAAGATGTACCGTGATCTACGAGAAGTCTATTGGTGGAATGGTATGAAAAAGGATATTGCAGAATGTGTAGCCAAATGTCCTAATTATCAACAAGTTAAGGTTGAGCACCGAAGGCCGAGAGGCTTTTTGCAAGATATACCAATCCCCACTTGGAAGTGGGAAGAGGTGAATATGGATTTTACTGTGGGTTTGCTTCGTACTCGAAGGGAACATAATTCTATTTGGGTCATTGTAGATAGGATGACAAAATCAGCCCACTTTATTCCTGTTAAGGTATCTCACTTGGTGGAAGACTATGCCAAGTTGTATATACGGGAGATAGTGAAGTTGCATAGAGTTCCCCTATCTAACATTTCGGATCGGGGTACTCAATTTACATCTCACTTTTGGAAGTCATTCCAAAAAGGGCTTGGTACTAAGGGGAAGCTTAGCGTCGCTTTCCACTCTCAAACGGATGGTCAAGCGGAGTGCACCATTCAAACTTTAAAAGACATGTTGAGGAAGTGTGTTAGATATTTCAAGGGTAATTGGGATGACCACTTGCTATTAATAGAGTTTTCTTATAATAATAGTCACCACTCAAGTATCGGTATGGCCCCTTTTGAAGCCTTGTATGGTAGGAGATGTAGGTCTCCGGTTGGATGGTTTGAAGTAGGTGAGATTGTTCTCATTGACCCTGAATTGGTTTATGAGGTTATTGAGAAAGTTCGACTTATTAGAGAGAGATTGAGAACGGCTCAAAGTAGGCAAAAGTCTTATGCCGACATGAGGAGAAGGGACCTAGAATTTGAAGTTGGTAATTGGGTCTATTTGAAAATCCTACCCATGAAGGGTGTGATGAGGTTTGGCAAGAAAGGGAAGCTTAGTCCCTGATATGGGGGCTCATATCAAATTTTGAAGCATATTGGGAAAGTTGCATATGAGTTGGAGTTGCCAAATGAGTTGGCCTCGGTTCATCCTGTATTTCATGTTTCCATGCTTAAAAAGTGTATTGGGGACCCAATGTCCATTATTCCTTTAGAAGGGTTAGGAGTTCATGAGAGCCTTTCCTATGAAGAGGTCCCGATAGAGATCCTTGACTGGCAAGTCAAGAGATTGGGAAACAAAGAAGTAGCTTTCGTGAAGGTTTTATGGAAAAATCATTCAGTTGAGGGTGCTACTTGGGAGGCCGAGGCCGATATGAAGTCCCGATACCATCATCTCTTTCCTTCTACTCCTATTCAAGCTTGAGGTAATTAGTTCCTCTTGAGTTTTAGTGGTTTGGAAGTCAAGTGTGTTATCTGAGCTTTTCCATGATTTCCTTATGTTATGCATTTTCTTGATGAAATTCATGGTTAGTAAGAAAATGAGTTTTCATGATTTATGATCCTCATGTTGTTGTGCATTTAGTATGAGTTGCCTATTTGACTTCATGAGATGTGTTGGTGAACATGCTTTAGTATGCTTTTGAGAGTATTGGCATATTGGCTCCATGATGTTGTGTTGAGCATTATTTTAGTTGGAGAAGGTAGTTCCTCCTATGAATATGAGAAATATTGAGTTTCATGCATATTGGGTTGTTAGATGTAGTTCCTACTCCCTTGTGTTGCATTGACTAAGTTTTGAGAAGGAGTTGATGTTTCCTCATAAGAATTGTGTATTATTTTTATATTTCATGCATGATGGGCTGTTAGTCTTAAGTCTTTACATCCATAAGGTGTCTAGATCGTCATTCGAGAGGGTAAGAGTCAAGGAGGTGGGCAAGGGTCAAGGGTCAAGGGTCAAGGGTCAAGGGAGAGGGCCAAAATAGTCCACTCTCCCCTAGACATTGCCCTAGTGACCACAGCCACCCCCATGACTCATGGTGGGGACCACGGATCGTGGTAGCCTAGGCAGTGAGCTCCCAAAAACTACCCAAAATAGGCTCTCCTCCACGAGCCACTTCACGGCTCGTGGTGAAGACCACGACTCATGGAAAGGCTAGTAGAGAAGAGTTTGGATGTGTGAAGGTGGCAACCAAGTGGCCTAGCCACTGCCTCAAGGTCCACAAGAGGGACCACGACCAGTGGTCTTGACCACGACTCGTGGATCCCCTCGTAAGAATGCCTTGGGCTTGTGAGCTTAAGGCACCAAGTGCCTAGCCAGTGCCTCAAGTCCATGAGTGGGACCACGGCTCGTGGTCATGACCACGACTCGTGGTCATGACCACGACTCGTTGGGCCTCTCGTGGTACCTAGGCAGGTTCATTTAAGCAAGGGTCAAATGGGTCTTTTCCTTTTTAAGTCCTATTAAAGTGAGGTCATTTTGGGAAAGTTTGGGGTGACTATATAAGTTGTTTTTAAGTCAAATTCACCAAAACTAAGTCATTTTTCACAAACACCCAAATCAAATAAAAAAGTTCATCTTCTACACAAAATTTCTCTCTAAAACTCAAGGAAGAAAAAGGGTAAAAAGTGGAGCTAGGGCTTGAAGAATCAAGGCTATTTCACTCAAATTCTTTGAAAAATCATTACTAAGGTATGGTAGTTTTTCATCCTTGTATAATTTCCATCAAGGAGTCCCTCCAAATTGAATTTCAAAACTAGTGATTTCCCCCAAAGTTAGGGTTCTACTTCAATATTGTGGGTTCTTTCCGAAAACGTTTTTAATGGTTGATTTATGATGGATTATGATTAAATTGATGATTTATTGTTGATTTATGATGGATTGTGATTGAATTAATTATTTATTGTTGATTTATGATAAATTCCCCTAAGAACCCATGAAATCCCTCATTTCCCAAATTTGTATCTTATGATGTGATTTGTTGATTCTAGGAGGATTCATATGAGACTATGCTTATTGTAGTTGGGTTACTTGAATCATGATATCATTCATGTCTATTTTAGTAATTGTGGATATGTTGATGGCTTGTGGCCTTGAAAGGCAAGATATGTGAAATATGCATGATTATGAGGGCTATGTAAAGGCCATAAGAACACTTTGTGAGTAAAGTGAATATGATCATGATCTTGTTGTTGGTGTGTTGGGTTGTGATCCTCATGAACACATTTATGTATGAATATGAAAGGATGTGAAAGGTTTGTCACATATGATGATTCTAAGGTTGGAAGACTAGTCTCACCTAATGAATCTAGGAGCTATATTATGATTATGTTGGATAGATTATCAAAGCATTATTCCATGATTATGAACTTAAGTCAAGACCTAATATGTAAATTGAGGGAGTCAACGCTTAGCACCAAGTTAATATAGATATGATATGGGAGCTCTTATTTTAGTTGAGGTTGGGTTTTTCTACTAGCAATCTCTTGGGATGGAAGCTCTTCCGTTAGTTGAGGTTGGGTTTCTAGTAGCAATCCCCTTATCTCATAACTATGTGCCCGCACAGGTCTTTAGCTAGTGGATCCACCTAAGCTAAGAGTATAGTTCTACCTTAGGCAAGTAGGAAACCTCTTTTCGGTGTGGCGTAGACACCGAATTTCATGTTAACTCACATGGTCTATGTCGGTTAAGGCTTATTCCCTAAATATGTTGATATGGACAAGAAGATGATTTATAGACCATAGATACTCAAGAAGATTTACTTAGTATGGGTAGGAGTATGGGATCTTACTCATGCTTTGCACAAGTAGACTTTGAGAGTACTTATGATATGTTGCTATTATAATATGATGATCTATGCATGATAATATGGTTTATGACTTATGATTTCCAATGTATGCATGATGAGTTCAAACTTGGTAAAATGCATGGTTTTCAACCAAAATGTCCTTTTAAGCATATTTTCAATGATTTCTTGCATGACTATCATACTTAGTGCATTTTTATACTAACTCATATTTGATCTACATTTTTCTATAAGTGTAGGTCCCAATTCTTGAGGTGATATCCTTCTTGGTCGAAGCTTGGATTGACTATTCTCCTTGCCTATTGGTGAGTCCTCATGGTTCAAGGACGAATGATAATTTTCTAGTTTCTTTTTATTGTACTTTCATTTGAGAACTATGTTGTTAAGGGCTCTAACCCTATTTTTGACTTCAATTGTAATAGATGGCACTATGAGACGAGTCTAGACTTCAGCTTTGCTTTTATGAAAATTTTTAAAACATGAAATGTGTTTTTACTCTCTATTGTTCTCGACATATGTTATGATATGCTAAGTGGCTTACATGGTGCCCCTTTGGGGTCCTATATGCCATGTTACGTCTAGGGGGTACCTTTGGGTCGTGACATCGCGAAAGGTTGAAAATGACTTAAAATTGATAGAAGTCTTATGCCAATGTAAGAATAAGAAAGCTTGAGTTCGATGTTAATGATTGGGTCTATTTGAAAGTTTCACCTATAAAGGGTGTAATAAGGTTTGGAAATAAAGGGAATCTTGGTCCTCATTACGTGGGTCCATATAAGATTTTGAGGCGTATTATCAAAGTTGCTTATGAATTTGAGTTGCCTTCTGATTTAGCATCAGTACATCCTATTTTCCATTTCTCTTTGTTGAAAAAGTGTGTTGGAGATCCGATGCTCATAGTGCCTTTAGAAGGTTTGGGAGTTAAAAGAAATTTTTTCTTATGAAGAGGTTCCAGTTAAGATTTTAGTTTGGCAAGTTTGGAAGGTGAGAAACGAAGAAGTTGTATTACGACCCAAAGTAGACCCTATACTGACATGATGTATAAGACCCCGAGAGTCCCTACACAAGCGACTTAGCATACGCATACATGATAATAAAATTGAAAGAGTTCAAAAGACAGTTTTTATATCATAAAGAGTTTGACAAAAACGAAGCGGAAGTCTAACATAGTCTCAAAACCATCTATTACATCAGGAGTGATTGAGACGTAACCCATATATACAATACAATATGGAAAAGTAAAGACGATAAGAAATAAAAGGTTTGGTCCTTGGAACATGAGGACTCACCATTTCTCGACAACTACTAAAGTGATCACTAGCCATGAGGATGCAAAATTGAAACGTTAGACCCTACATTTGGAAAACAATGTAGGCAAGAGTATGCGTTAGTAAAGAATGTACCAAGTATGATAGTAATGCATAAAAGTTATGAAATCATGCTAAAAGGTGTTTTCATGACATGCAAAGACCAAGTGAAAATATAAGATAAGAGGTTAGAAAACATAAATCATGATCATGGTAAATGCAAGTAAAAATCATCTTTATAACACATGTGAAATACTTCTTGAAGTAACCTTAGTTTATTATTATAGGAAGTTGCCATTAACCGACATAGACCATGTGAGCTATAACATGGAATCAGTGTATTCCTCCCACATAAAAAATAGAGTGTCATACTTGACAAGGTAAGGACCATGAACTTCTAACTCACGTGGATCCACAAGCTAATGTCTATCTAAGACCATCATCGTCTATTTAAGACAATCATCCTATGGTGGCACATAGTTATGGGACATGGGTAGTCGCCACTTGTCCACTCGGTGCTAAACATAAATCCCACAAAATAGTTATTAATCTTAGCTTGACTTATCATTATGGGACAAGGGTAATCGCCTTATGTCTTGTCATCCATGGAAGGGCACATCAAGTAGCCAATCCAAGCTAGAGTCATTAGAATAGCTCCTTAGACTATGCGTGAGAAAACCTTTCACGATTCATGATCTTTTCATAATAGATTTCGAGGCCCATAATCATTTACTTGATTCTAGAAATGCCCTATTGATATACCGTGACTTTACGGTATTTCTAATACATTTCACTTACAAGTTGTGTGTGTCTAGGGACTTTTTGTATTGGTTTTTATGTGTTTTTATTATTTTTTGCAGGAAAGATGTTCAGGCGCGGAGGTATAGAGATAGCTGAAAGAACTGCAGAAAAAGGGCATTCACGGAGGTTATCTACGAACCATAGATCCATTAACGGCCTGTAGGTTATGACTGTAGATCAGCAGGCAAGGCATGGAAGACAAATCAGGGAAATCTGACCAAGTGTGGAACCACGGTGGCCATTGACGGTCCTTATATGGATCTACGGACCGTACTGATTGATCCGTAGATTGATACTACGAGGGTTCCAGTACCTTATTTTTGAAGATTCTAAGTGTGGAGCTATGGAGAGGATTGAATCTATCTACGGTCCGTATTGCAAGTCCGTCGTTTGCTTCAGAGAAACTGATTTTTGGAAGCTGAAATATTTTCCAAGTCCTGGCTGATGGAAGGGACTTACGGACCATAGATCCATCGATGGTCCGTAAGTCAGCCTCGTGCAATGAAGATGCATGCCTGAACAAACTTTCCTTAATTTATTTTCCTTTTAATTTAGGATTTGTTTTCTATAAATAGGGCATGTAAACCTCGTTTTTTGGGGTAGGGGGGAGATTATTATTCTAGTTTTACTTTGTGACTTTGGAGATTAATTTGCAACTCTAGCCATTATTGATTTCCTAAGTTCGTTTTGAAGATTTTGGCTTTGCAATTCAAGTTGAATTTTTGGGTTTATTATTCTCTTTACGTAAGTTTATGATTTCTTCATCTAAAACTATGAGTTGTGTTCTTGCTAATATGGGTAACTAAATCCACAACTAGGGTTGTGGGAACCATCAGCGATTAACAAAGCATGAATAGTAAATAACCAAATCTTGAATAGTGTTTTGCATGTATTGATAATTCTTTCGTTTAGAAGTCTTTTTAACGAGTGCACGCGTTAGAACTCGCCTTGTTGCTACTTGCCGGACCAAGGAGGTGATCAACAAGAAAAGAATTATCAACATAGATTTAGTGTGATACTATCTAATAGGCTAGTGTCGATTAGTGCGAAGTAATAACTAAGCCAAACATCGATTACGATGTCTAATATAAGGTAAAAGTAAGGGTTAGTAAATTATACACATGTAGCCGGACCAAGGTGCGGGTTGAAATTCTCTAGATGCCGGACCAAGGATTTAGAGATACCTAACTTAACACTTTACATGTAATATACTAGGAAAGGATTGTTGTTACTAGGATTATTGCGTTATGAGTTTGTGGGGAACACGTATACCCTAGTTATTTCTCTCATCTTGATAGCAACCAAAATTGAGTTTTGATTACTGATTACTTATTAAATTCTTACTATTTGTTTCATACAAACAAACCCCCCCCCCCCTTTAATTACCTATTTTTGGAAGTAATTTGACTAATTGAATATAATTGTTGGTTAAAGTAAAGTCTAAATTATTTTCCTTGTGGGATCGACCCCAACCTACAAGTTGGGTTCTTTACTTGATAACGATCGCTTATACTTCTGTAAGGAGGTGTAATTTGAGCGTATCACCTATTACTAATGAAAATAGTTTTGAAAGCGTGATCTATGATCATTGATGACATATTTAGATACTATATTAATCAAGACCTAATTTAGGAAAATAGCTCGAAAATCATTGAGCGTAAATCTAGATGTCATTTATATCATGTGGAAAAGCTTCATAGAACATATAGATACCTTCATCTATAAGCTTACTTGAGTCATAAGAATTACTTTCATAAAACATGCATTTTTCAATAATTCATAAGCTTCATCATGTTTTCAAAGTCAAAGCATCCTCAAATTCATTTACATCAATTTCATAAAGAAAAAGCATGACATATCTTCATAAATTCATGTTTCATGGTTCATAATCAAAATCATGGATCATGCATGGGTTAATGGGAATTCAACTTAAAAACATGTAATTACTTCAATAAATGCATAAGAAGACATAAAATAATCAATTGGATCAACATTGAAAGGAACCCATGTCAATTGAATAAAACCTTAACTTGATCGGAGAATCTAGCTTTACAGAATTGGAGAATTTAGGAACCCTATGGAGGAAAGAGCTCCATAGGTGAATACTATCATACCTTAGAGTTCAAAGCCCTCAAGCAATGGTGAATTTGAGACTTGATCTTGAAATCCTAAACTTCTTCTACTTAGTTAGAGAGAGAAATATTTGAGAGAATGGACTTGGTTAACTTTTGTGAATTTAAGAGAGTGAATTGAATTGGGTTATATTGGGGTAAAATTACATACAGTATTAAGTTAAAACATTTGTGAAAAAACTGAAATAACACTGACTTAAAACTGCCAAAGTGCCTCTCATGAGGGACTTCACGGGCCGTCTAGATCACCACGACCCATCTGGTAGGTCGTGAAGATACCCTGCCCGATAGAGCTTCACTAATACGAGCATAAGTTTTTACTCCGAGCTCAGAGTTAGGCAAAATTTACGTTGGAAAGAGGACTCAAAGATCTTTATATTGGTAGGTCATGGGCTACCTAATTCATTTCGTGCTGAAGGATATGATTGCTTGAAGTTGACCCTAGACTCTAAGTCTGATAAGTCTTCTTCACGAACGAATTTACGGTCTGTGTGAAGCTTCATGAACCGTCTAGGCATATATGGTCCTTAACAGTGACTTGGGGTGAACCCTGAGTGGGTGACTTGTGCGACCCACTAGATAGGCCGTCCAATTCACCACGGGCCGTCTGGGGCACCATCTAGGTGACCCCTTCCTAAGGCAGGTTCTTGGAAATGTTCTCGATCCCTTTAGTGGACCGTGGTTCCCTACATGGCCCATCTAGGGCTCTGTGAAGGGTCCATGGTCCACTTTTGGGTTCGTGACTTACCCGTTTGACCTCTTTCTAGATTTTCTCAAATCCGAGGTGTTACAATATCTCCCCCTTGGGAACCTTCATCCTCGAATGGAACTCAAACTAGCACAAAAAGAGTAGGAGAGAAACTAACAACCCAACATTAATGCAACTTCATCAAAATGCACATAACCAAGCAGGAACCTCGACTCCAAGCTAAAACATGTTCAAAACATCATTTCATAAGATCTATATGCATCTCATACTTAAATGCATATAATCATGAAGCAATCAATATCGCTAAATCATATCTTCAAAAAAATCAATTTTTTCATGAGCATGCATGCATGGGGAAACATGGGAATGACTAAAACACAAGAATGCTAAAGAGTGAACCATGAGGGGCTAAAGCCTCAAGTTAGACCCGAAGATAGAAGGAAAAATATAGGGATACTAAGACATCACGTCGCCTCCGACCTTTCACATACCAAACCATTGAAAGGAACTTTTCCAAAATCAACATAGCTCTACTTACACACCAACCGTGAAGCACACTATCTCCCCTTTGAGAGCAAACCTCTCTATTCTTTTCAAATCAATCTCCCTCAATCTAGGCATAACACCAAAATCTTAACAACCACAGAACCATTGATACAAGTAAAACTTAAGAAGTTTCCCCAAGGATTTCAAGGCCAACTTCAAACACAATAACCAGACATGGGTTCTTACCATAGCCAACGAAACACCCGACATGAAACAATGCATAACAATAAGCTAAAACACCATAACTTACCAATTACCGCATCCGGGGAACCCTCATGATCTTGTCGAGTTCGTAGTGCATAAAACCTATTTTTTCTACCAGTACCCAAACCAGAACCACTAGCTTGAACTTGCCTACCATCTCTTCCCTTAGTAGTAAAGAATAGTCAATCTCTGATCTTGTGACCACTCTCTCCACACCCAAAGCATGCATTTAAATTGGGTAGACACTTACCACTATGTCTTTTTCCACACTCCAAACACTTGGGCACCATTTTCTCACTAGAACCATTACCTCTATCGGACCTTGAATGTGAGAAATCATCATTATCCTTTCTTTCCCTCTTTGAATCCCTAGTTTTATCCTCTTCTTTTTGTTGTGCATGAATCATAAAATCGGAGACATCTTTCTCCTTAACAATCATGACGGTTAGGCATTCTTTGGCCACTAAGTCGGAAGCACCCGACACAAATTTACTCATTCTTGTGCTTGGATCAACAACCATAGTTGGAGCATATTTAGACAATTGCATAATTTCAAAGCATACTCCTTCGCACTCATATTCCCTTGACGAAGGTTAATGAATCCAAGTACCTCTGCCTCCCTCATCTCAAGGAGAAAGAACATATCAAGAAAAACAACCTTAAATTTCTCTAAACCAAGAGGACCCTCATCTACCACCCTCTCTTTCTTCCATTGGTTGAACCACATTTGAGAAACACCCTTAAGATGATAAGTGGCTGATTTTGCCTTTTCCACCGGCATCACTCCCATGATCATCAACACCTTATACACCTCATCAATAATCTCTTGAGGATCTTTCTCGACTTTAGACCCATGAAATTCTTAAGGATTCATCGAAGTAAAGTCCCTCACTCTAGTTGTCACCGTACCCATATTTGGGTTCACAAGATTCACAACCTCTCTATTTGCTTGAGCTGTCATAGCTTGGGACAATGCATGAAATGCTGCTTGACACTTATCATTAGTCACTTGCTCGGCCAAATGGTCGATTGAAACTTGGGGAAACCTCCTGTCTCACCATTTCACAAACATTCCTTCTCATGGTATTCCTTCCTGGAGGCATATAAATCATAGGATAATGATTAGGAGAGAGACATATAGAGTTACAGCCTATCGCACAACTTTAGAATAATGAAAAAAATAGAATTTTCTAAACATCTTATAGCCTCTTATTCATAAATGTGGCGTGCTTTACACTCATGAACAAGAATCTACTCGACGTGGCTTATGAAACATTCTAGGACCTTTCTAAACCTTATGTTCTGATACCTAGTTTGTCACGACCCAAAGTAGACCCTAGATGTGGCATGGTGTATACCTGGGGTAGGTTTTGGAAAATGTTCACGAGCCTTTTACCAGAGTGTGGTCAACTACACGGCCTATCTTGGGATCCATGAAGGGTCAATGGTCCACTTTAGGGTTCTTGACTTGCTTGTTTGACCCCTTTCTTATTTTTCTCAAATTCGAGGTGTTACAAGTTCCTTCCATGAAAGTTATTTGGAGGAATCAATTAGTTGAGGGTGCTATTTGGGAGGCCAAAGCTGATATGATGTCCCAATATCCTTATCTCTTTTCATCCGCTCCTATTCTAGCTTTAGGTATTGGTTCCTCATGGGTCATTTTGTTAGATTCATTCTCACGTTTTCATATACATGCATATTTATGAAAATAAAACTTTGGAGTGATTCTCCATGTTTATATATATTTTAATGAGATTTGCATTCATGTTGGGTGGTTAGTTTCTCTTCTACTCTATTCATACTAGCTTGAGTTCTATTCGAGGACGAATGTTCACAAGGTGGGGGGGGGGGGGTAGGGGAGATATTGTAACATCTCAGAAATTGAAAAGTCAAAAGGAAAGGAAAATTCTAATTTTTTTAGCATCGAGACAGGTTGTAGGAGTGAAAGGAAAATTCTAATTTTATTAGCATGGAGACAGGTTCTACGAGTCCTTTCTATGGATCATAGGAAATTCTATGGGTCGTAGAGAGGGAGTCGTAGACTTGGAGATGAGTTTTGGGAATTTTAATTTTCTCAAGTTTGACCTACGAATTGACAAGATGACTCGTAGATAGTTTGACGTGTCCTAGATGAGTTTCGTATAAAGGTTCTAGACTTGATGAAATTTTGAACTAAAGTTGGGGCCTATGGATAGGGTCTATGGGCTATAGGAAAGTCAATGACTCGTAGATTGATTTCGTGGGAAGTAAGGTGAATTTGAGTTTCTGAAGTTAGTTCTATGATTGACAAGTATGGGCCGTAGGTCCAAACCATAGGGTTGTCCAGTAGTTAAGGGTATTTGGGTCTTTTCCTATGCATTTATTACCTATACTATGTCATTTTGACCCTTTTACCCCTTCAATTACCCCAACTCTCTCATTCACTCAAATCCCCAAATTCCATCAACATTCATCTTCCCCAATTCTCTTTCAAGTCCAAGAAGAAGACTAGAGCTTCAAGCTTCAACTCACCTATTTCTTCATTGCTTTTGGGCTTTGATCATAAAGGTATGTAGGGTTTTATCAATGGGTTCCATTCACCCATTGATCCCCAAAAATTTCCTAATCCTCCAAGTTTAGTTTCACCATATACTAATTACGTTTTCATTCAATTCCTCATGGGTTCTAATTATATTGATTCAATTGTTTGAATTTGATCTTATATGATTGTTTTGACTCAATTACATGCTTTCCAATTGATTTTATATGAACCCATGCATTGTTCATGACAGTGGTGTAGGTACAGCCACCCCAAGACCCTTTGTCAAAAAATTCCGTTGTATATATATGTCAAATTCTACATTTAAAGGATATATATTTAACGCTTGACACTCTTGACAAAAGTTATACCTTTGGCGCAGTGGTAATGGGTGTCCATTTGAATGAAAGAGTTTCAGGTTCGAACGCCATATAGCACAATTTTTTTTTATTTTATGTTGACAACCACACATCATTATTCTTGAGCACCCATAAAAAAATTTCTGGCTTTGCCATTGGTTCACGATTTGACTTTAAATTCATAAAGACATGAATTTATGAAGAGGCTACGAATATATAAATGATGTTTTCATGAAAGTATGCATGATTTATGAAAATGAATGTTTTATGATCTAGGTTTCTTTAAGATAAGCATCAATCAATTGTAAAAGACTTTCTCACATTAAGAAATCATGATTAATGAAAGATTTCTCATACATGTTCTAAGAAGCTACTCTATGATGTTTTAAGCTTGGATTAGTAACTTAATTATGATTTTCCATGTATGATGATATATTTATGTCTATGACTATTTTGTTGAGATTTTTACTAAGCACCGAGAGGGTATTGAGATAGAGACTCTCCAATTAGTAAATGTCGGGTCTCTAGTAGCAATCTCCTTGTCCCTAAATACGTGCCCGGTAGGATTGTCTTAAGTGACATAGCTAGTGGATCCACATAATATAGAAGCTTAAGATCCTTGCCTTTGCAAATAAGGACATCTATTTTTGGTGTGGGAGCTAGACACCATATTCCATGTTATAACTCACATGGTCTATGTCGGTTAATAGTAATATTCCACAAAATGAACTACGTTGTTCTCAATGGTTTTATGAAATCATTTAACAAGCTTTGACCATGCTTATGATTTATGATTGTTCTTTAAAGGGTTTTTCCATGGTTTAGCTTTATCATGCATATCATGTTTCCTTTTGATACGTCCAAACTTACATTTCAATTAAGAAGTATAAACAGTCGAATTCAATTTATAGAACTCAATGTGAGCTGAGCTCGATCCCATAGAGAATTTCTTTACAGAAATAGTTTCACTGTCACGTTTATCCAAATATTGTTATTATTTCCTAGAGAAAGTAATTTCGAAATGTAAAATGGGTTTAGTTGAAAGGTTCAGGTAACCAATGTTGTTAAAATATCCAGATTAACAATTAACAGAGTCTTGATTTTAAGGTTGTATTGATAAGTGAATGAAACCAGGGTTGTGTTTCCCATGACATTACAATCTAGTGTTGGTTCATGAACGAGCTTCAAGTAATTTATTCTTTATAAATTACAGGTGAGTTGAATGTATCTACCTCTTCTCAGTCTAGTTGGATAACTTCCACTCAAATCCTCTTGGTCCTAGAGTGTTAACAGATTTTACCCTCGCATATTATGACGTTAAAGTTCTCTTCTCTCAAACTCAAATTTTTACTCCATTTTATCAGATTAACTTGACTCTTTCCCAACTGTCAATTTTCTCTTAAACAATTGATAGATACTGGTTCTAACGTGTCACACCCCGAGGCTACCCCCTTGACGTAAAAACAGGACCTCGGATCACGAGTGACCCCAAGATAACCCTGAAGTAGGCATATAATAAGAATTCTAAAACAATCTGAATATAGAAATACTATGTGGAAGCTAAAATAGTGATAACTGAAAATGGGGAATACCCAACTAGTCTGAATATATGAAAATGTACTGAAAGTTTAATAACAAATGAAAGATCAAACTCAAATCTAAATCTGGAGCTAATACTATGTCTGAAAAGCCTCTGACTAAGTTGAGTTGCTGGGACATGCCCCTTAGCTAACTCTAACAATACTGAAACTAAAATTTAAAGACTGAAATGAAAGCATGTGTATTGTCCTCGAAGTATGAGGCCTCACTACTGAAGCTGCTGAAATGCGGATTGGGAACTAATCTATGTGTGATCTAGATGCTGAAGACCTGAACCTACATCATGAAATGATGTAGCGCAGAGTATGCGTCAATACTTTGAATGTACTGAGCATGCAGGATATATATACTAAGCTGAACAAACATATTAAAGCTGAACAAAGCATAATTGAGCAATACTGTATTACTGAAAAGATAATTGAAAAGCTCAACTAAATGCAAATGGTGAAATATATTGAAAATTGAGCTAAATACAATGACCAAGTACTAATCCTATACATGACATACTGAGACTGAATGTTGAAGTATAATTGAAAACCTGGTCAAATGCACTGAAGTTTGACTGTGGGAGTTATTATTAACCGACATAAAACCATGTGAACTAAACGTGGAGTTCGATGTATACGCCCCATAGAGAGGACCCAATATACCTTGCCAGGGGTATAAATGCATGACTGGCATGATCACTAAATTTGATGCCCAACAAAGGGGACTTATGCTCCTACGGGGGTACGCAGTTCTGGGACTATACAGGTACACTGGACCTTAGTCCAACTTGGTGGTAAGCCTACTCCCACCAGAAATGTGTACAATACAACATAACTAAAATATATTGGATAACTCATTAATCTGACATACTAACTGAGGATGCAACATTTAAGTACTGATAATGAAATATTCAAAATTTGAGGCATGCATATTTGTTTATTTGACCTAGCTAGTGTAATTCATAAACTAAATAAATCTACACAACTAGGGTTCTGAGATTGATGCAAGAAACTAAGCAACAATGTTACAAAAACATGATAATCTGATTAAGAATACTATAACAGCTAAATTGCAACAATTATCTAAAGTTCAAGCAACCCTAGGTCTAAACAAAATAAAAGGAATCAAGAATCTGACTGAACTGTAGGGACCTAGTGGATGAAAGGAACCTACTAGTGAAATCCCACATACCCGATGACAAATTTCACGGAGAAATCTTTCAATTTTGGGGTTGGAACTAAAGAAAACTTGCTGCATTCTTGGAAGGGTTTCGGTCGCCTCTTTTCTCCTCTTTTGCTCTAAGTTTGATTGATTTTGGAGAATGAACAATTAAGGAAATATTTGACTAAGTTACTAGGCTTAAACTGACCAAAACTATGTAGTTTAGGGTTTAAATGATGTATTTTATGTGTCTAACGCATAAGGAAAACAAACCAAAATGACCCTACTTAAAATCTGACTGAGCCGAATGATGAATGCAACGACAGACTATCACTAGGACCACGGTCCGTCAAGTGGGTCGTGGTCTGATGGTCAGTAGCTATTGGTTCTGGGAAGGGCCAACCACAAGCCCTACCACAGTCCGTGTGAAGGACCACGGACCCTGAACACCACCGTGTTTCTTCACTTGGGCTAAGGTCGGGTGGATTAGGTTCACAGACCCTCTTACGGCCCGTCACAAGACCATGGCCCGTGGATGCCTCTGTGGTCTGATGCCTGATCCTAGTGAGTTCTTCCTGGCTTCTACGAGCATTCCCATGGCTCGTGTGGTGTTCCATGACCCATGAAGGGCTTCGTGGTCCACCACTTTTAGGTGGGTGTGAACCTACAGGCAGGTCAATGCACAGTGGTTCCTTTCACGATCCGTGAACTTTTCCGTGGTTCACCATTTTTCTACTGATTTCTATTGCAAAGTCTAAGTGTGATTTTAGACGTGTTACATAAGGCGTCCACTCATTAGAACGAATGAATAACGAAAGATAAGTTATGCTCTGCAAATATAAATCACATTCTACTAGTTTTATGAATTTACACTTAGATTTCAGTCATAGTTCCACAACCCTAGCTGTGGTGTTTAGCCACTCATGCTTGCAAATAAATAAGAAAATATACGTAATAGATACATTAAGAAGAATCACTTACGAAGATTTGCAAATTCAAGGAACATTAGATACTCAAGAACCAAATCAAACTTCCAATCTCGATTTAATCGTTAATCGATAAAAAGCAAAGTAGAGAATATTTATAAAGTAATCGCTCATTCCAGATATGACAAGATGAAAATAAAAATTTAACCTAATTAATACAAATAGTCTATCTAAAAAGTGTCCTACTCGAAGTAATACTGAATTGTCGCAACTTTTCACGAATAGTAAGACGACCCGTCTAGGGCTTCATGGTCCGTGAAGCCCTCCGTGGTCCTTAATTAGAACTCTCAAAACATAGTTCTTGAATGCCTGTCCACTAGAAATACACCACAGGCTGCATTACGTACCATCATGATGACCACGGTCCATCTGGTGTCCATGGTCTTTACTTGGCCAAACCACATTGCAACTCCTCGAGGTCTTCCCACTGGTTTATCTCCATGAGCATCATCACAACTCGTCAAGAGGACCATGACCCATCTGGGCCTCCATGGTCCTTACTTAGCACTTCCACAATTTAACTTCTCAAGACCTGCACACTGAAATTCCATCATGATCAACATCACAGTCGGTCAATGGCTTCACAATTCATCAGAGCTTCCGTGGTCTTTACTTGACATAATTTACCACATTCCTCTCATCCTATTTACATTTCTTCAACCCGACAAGACTCCAGATGGCTCGTCATTATGACCACTGCCCATCTGGGTCTCCGTGGTGGCTTTATCAGAACTATTTTTTCTTCTTTCTTTCTATCATCCGCGTCCAAGTGTTTTACGTGTTCAAGCATTACCAAACACATCATATCCATATAAATACACCTGATTTCTTGCATTAATCCTTAGTTTTGAGCATCAAATGTGCCAACATTTCACGACACAACAACACCCTCAACTTAGAACCATTACTTGTCCTCAAGTGATGATAAACAACTTACACATGACACTCAAACAACTAAAAAACATTTTACTAATATGCAGCAGCCATCTCAATCTCAATTTGTATCCAAAATCATCTATTTAAGATACAAGGATCAATTTATGACATCCCATTACTCACAATCAACCATTCTTATGCCTGTGTACTATCAACCAACTCAATTTAACTATAAAATGCAGACATAGTATTGTCACATAAAAGAAGTCCCCCACACATGAATATATGGTCTTATGAGTGACTATATAGGCTTGTAACATATGCTTGGGCTAGGGAATGAAATATATGGTTTTATGAGTGACTATTTTACCTTGGTTCTCCAAAGTTTAATTAGCACACAACTTTATCCGCTCGATTCTATCTTCTTTTATTTCAGTACATCCCAACAGCCACTCCATATTTCTTTTCTTTATTTTCCTTTTTGTTATATCCTACCAGATTCTTTGAACATGCCCATTATTATTGATCAATTTACTCTTCTAACTTTGTGCTTTTAGCATTGACTGAGGGAACCTTTTTTTGTACTTTTTTTCTTTCTACTTGGGGTGTGATCACCCTCAACTTAGGCTTTTGTCCTGAGTTGGGCATCGTATCTTTGGAGACCAAAGGATATGATATCAATGGGTAAGAATAAAATTACTTGCAAGGCTAAAAAAGGGTTCAAGGGTCATGCTTTAGTTTGGTAACTTATTTTTGGTTTTGAGTGGGCTTTGAAAAAATGGCCTAATGATCATCTCCTATCCAGTTATTTTTAGATTTTCGCAAGACTACATGGGCAAGTTCTAGCTTTTGTACCTAATGACAGACTTCATGACAACCTCACACGCACATGACACATGTCTACATTTTTCAGTATCTTAGTTAACCAACTTATGTTCCAAGCTAGCAATGTTCAAGACGTGAGTATTTAAGCTGTCATACAAGGAGACTGACAGTCAAATTTTAGATTAAGGCCATACATGTTATCATTTTAAACAGAAAAAAATGGCTTAAAACTTAGTTGCTGCATAGCTCAACACAGAAAAATTTCACAATTTCATAAAAACACAAAAACACAAAAACACAAAAACACCAACATTTCACAATTTATCAGACACAAAACAGAGCCAGCCTTGATACATTCTATAAGTTTGATGGCAGGTTGCTCCCCATCCCCTCCCCAAATAAAAGTACTTTTCCCTAAAATTAAATAAAGAAAAACAATACATGGCTGTGAGAGGGGTCATACCTACGGCGCACTAGGCATCGGTAGTCGGAGTAGTGTCGATACCCTTTCAATGGGTGCACTCTCATAAACCTACACTGGGTTAGGCTGACTATCACTAATCGGGGCAAGTATCACGCTACTAGAAGTGCGATCTAATCATACGTCTTGCCTCTACTGGGCAAGTGCTTTTGCTTCCCTGGCTAGTTTTCGAGACTCTTTTCGGGCTTTCTTGTGCTGCTTCTTTTCCTCTTTGGAGAGGTTAGTCGGCTGCTCCTTATCAGACTCCTCAACTTTTTGTTTCCTCTTAATGGATTTGTCTTTGGACAAATCTCCCCAGAAGTTATCAAGTACCTGAGTAGTAGGCGGCTCACTGAACAAGCTTATCAAGACTAGTACAACTAAAGGAGGCATAGTGACTGGCATTTCGGCCAGTTTAGCAATCATAGCTTTCATCTCAGCCAACTATGTCTTCAACTCCATTGCATTTACCGAACTGGTAACCTATAACTGATTTTGTACATGGACCTCTATACTATCCATCCTGTCTTTTAGAACTACAAGCTCCTTTCACTTCTCATCCTTTAGTCACTTCTCCGTAGCTAACACATATCGCTGTACTACCTGAGGTAGTCTGAATACAATCTAATCGACCATGGCCTTGGTCTGCCATGATCTGCAGCCAATCTCTCAAAAATCACAGTAGGTATAATAACAAAGGTACCTATAGACTGGGAATCTACAGTTGGTGGTGGTGTTGTACCAGCATTTGGTTGCAAAGCTGAACCCTTCTCACTACTGTCCTTAACTCGTGGTATCTCAATCGGTATGTGCGGTACTAGTGCTAGTGGTCCCACCGATGAAGATTTGGCACCAAAGAGATGATTTGCAACATCCTTGATTTTAGATGTTGTGGTGATCCTGTGTGCCTTAGTCCATCTGTCTACTAGCCTATTTGGAGGAATATTGGCTTGTAGACACAGTTTCCCTATCAGATAGGGAAATGGTAACCTATCTCTTTCATTCAGTGCTCTGTCCCGCATTTATGTGGAGATGATACAACCTACATTGATTGGGTAACCAACAACGAGGCAAGAAACTAGTGATGCGAGGGACGGTGACAAAGTATTATCATTTGCTGTAGACCGCAACTGTGCATGAATAACAGCCCACCAAACCTTAACAGGGAGTGACAGCGATGCCTTAGTGATCTGCATCTGTGACCTTTCTACCCATGCTGTGTTCTCACCCTCTGAGGCAATCAACCCCATAATCTACTGCAAGACTTGCTTCCTTGAAGTCGGATCCTCTATCTTAGTCTCACTCGTCAGAACATGATGTTTACCTTCATAAAAGTGAACTAAAGATGGTGCCGGGAGTGACAACATTCCTGTTATGCTTAATTCGATTGTAGAACTAGGATCGTTCGGTTTCAGTTTCCAAATGAGCCAGTCTTAGGATGGAAGGGTAGTAGCTTAGTGCCTATAAGTTGATTAATTTCTTACCTTAAGTCCAAAAAGATGATCTCTAAAGGGTATGTCTATCATCTTGTTCGGGTCAAGTATTCAAACTCCAAAACCCTAACTCTTGAGTCAATCCCTTTGGTAAATGAGTTTCCAGAAGTGTTTCCAGAAGATCTTCCCGAATATCCTCCCAAAAGGGAAATTGACTTTGGAATTAATATCCTTCAAGATACCTAGCCTATTTCAATTCCTCCTTACAGAATGGCTCCAGCCGAACTTAAGGAATTAAAGGAGCAGTTGAAAAGCCTTCTAGATAAGGGCTTCATCAGACCTAGTATTTCCCCATGGGATGCACCAGCATTGTTCGTGAAAGAAAAGATGGTTCTCTCAGAATGTGTATTGACTATCGTCAGTTGAACAAAGTCACCATCAAGAACAAGTATCCCATTCCCAGGATTGATGACTTGTTTGACCAACTTCAGGGTGAAAGTTGCTTTTCTAAGGTAGACCTCAGATCTGGTTATCATCAGCTTAGAGTCAGAGATAGTGACATTCCAAAGACAACTTTCAGGACTTGGTATGATCATTATGAATTTGTAGTTATGTCTTTTGGATTAACAAATGCTCTTGCAGCTTTCATAGACTTAATTATAGGGTGGGTGTTCAAACGGTATTTGGACTTATTGGTTATTGTTTTTATTGATGATATCCTCATTTATTTTCAGAATGAGAAAGAGCATGTGAATCATTTGAGGGTTGTTCTGCAAATTCTCATAGATCGCCAATTATTCACTAAGTTCAGCAAATGTGAATTCTGATTACAGTCAGTCGCTTTCCTTGGTCATATGGTATCTAGCGAAGATCTTAGAAAATAGAGGTAGTGAAACGATGGTCCAGACCCACCTCTCTAATAGATATCATAAGTTTCTTGGGTTTGGCTGGTTATTACATGAGATTTGTTGAAGGATTTTCATCCATAGCTTCACCATTGACTAATTTGACTTAGAAAAATGTTAAGTTTCAGAGGTCAGATGAGTGTGAGAAAAGTTTCTCAGAACGGAAGACTAGGTTGATTACAAATCCTGTCTTGACTCTACCAGATGGTTCAGACGGTTATGTAATCTATTGTGATTCATCCAGGGTCGGCCTAGGTTATGTTTTGATGCAACAAGGTAATGTCATAGCTTATGGTTCTAGACATCTTAAGGTCCATGAGAAGAACTACTCGACTCATGACCTCGAGCTTGTAGCTATCGTATTTTCCCTAAATATTTAGAGACATTACTTGTATGGTGTTCACGTAGATGTGTTCACAGATCAAAAGAGCCTTCAATATGTGTTCACCCAAAAAGAGTTGAATCTTCGTTAGAGGAAATGGCTTGAATTCCTCATGGAGTATGATATGAATGTTGTTTACCATTATGGTAAGACCAATGTAATAGGTGATGCTCTTAGTAAATTATCCATGGTAGTGTAGCATATGTTGAGGAAGAAAGGAAAGAATTAGGAAAATATGTTCACCGGCTTGCTCGCTTAGGAGTTAGTCTTACTGACATGACAGAGGGTGAAGTGATAGTTCATAATAGATCGGAATGTTCATTGGTAGTGGAGGTTAAGGAAAAACAAGATAGTGATCCTATATTTCTTCAATTTAAAGGTGTAGTTTAACAACAGAAAGTTATGGTTTTCTCCCAAGGGGAAGATGGTCTGTTTCGTTACCAGGGTCGCTTATGTGTTCCTAGTATGAGTGAGTTGAGGTAGAAGATTCTGGCAGAAGCTCATAACTCCAGATATTCCATTCATCCAGGCGCCATTAAGATGTACCATGACCTACGGGAAGCCTTTTTTTTGGAATGGCATGAAGAGCGGCATAACAAATTTTTTGGCTAAGTGTCCAAATTGCAAACAGATTAAGGTAAAACATCAGAAACTAGGAGGTATGACTCAAGCGATTAACATTCCTACATGGAAGTGGGAAATGATAAACATGAACTTCATTACAGGTTTACCTCGTACTCGCAGACAACATGACTGCATTTGGGTGATAGTAGACAGAGTTACTAAGTCCGCTCACTTCTTGGCTGTCAAGACTACAGATTCAACAGAGGATTATGCTAAGCTCTACCTTAATGAGATATTCAGGTTTCATGGGGTTCCTCTATCTGTCATCTTGGATAGAGGTCCTCAGTTTACCTTTCCTTTTTGGAAGTTGTTTCAGAAAGGTCTTGGTAACCAAATAAACCTCAGCTCAACATTTCATCCACAAACGAATGGTTAGGCCGAGCGTACCATTCAGACCTTAGAGGACATGTTGATAGCTTGCGTGATCGACTTCAAGGGAAGTTGAGATGATCACCTTTCTCTTATACAGTTCGCCTACAACAGTAGTTATCATTCCAGTATTTTGATGGCTCATTATGAGGCATTATATGGGCGTAGATGCAGATCTCTGATTAGTTGGATTGAAGTAGGTGAAGCACCATTGATTGAGCTAGATTCATTTCATAAAGCTATGGAAAAAGTTTAGCTCATCAGAGATAGACTTAAGACAACTAAGAGTCATCAAAAGTCCTATGCAAATGTAAGGAGAATGGACTTAGAGTTTGAGGTTAATGATTGGGTTTTCTTGAAAATGTCACCTATGAAAGGGGTGATGAGATTTAGCAAGAAAGGGAATCTCAATCCTAGATATGTAGTCCTTACAGAATCCTGAAGAGGGTTAGAAATGTAGCTTACGAGTTAGAGTTGCCAGTAAAACTAGAAGCGGTCCATCCAGTCTTCCACATTTCCTTGTTGAAGAAGTGTGTGGTTGATCTAGCATTAATAGTACCATTAGAGAGTGTGACTGTGAAAGGTAATCTCACTTATGAGGATGTACCAGTTGAGATTCTTGACCGTCAGGTTAGTAGGTTGAGAAATAAAGAAGTCGCTTCAGTGAAGGTTTTGTGGAGGAGTCAGTCCATCGAGGGAGCTACTTCGGAAGTAGAAGAAGCCATGAAGGTCAAGTATCCTCATCTCTTTCCTTTCGATTCCATTTCAGCTTCAGGTAATAGTTCCTCTCCTGTATCTCAGTTTAATCTTGCGTAACTTCAGTCTCAGTATCATGTTCCTTTAGTTGTTCTTGCATTTTCAGAGTATTTGCATGTTATTGGAACTCAGTTTAGTTAGATATCAGTTTTAGTACTTAGTGGTAGGGGTTGCAGCTCCTTCCCTCCATATTAAACTAGTTTGGATTTCATTTGAGAATGAATGTGCCCAAGGGGGAGATAATGTAACACCCAGTATCTGGAAACATACCAAACAACATATTTTTCAGAAGTTGCAGGTTCCACCTACAGACCGTAGTGTGATCTGTGGTTGGTCACCCCAACTCGACCCAAAATTCCTAGAAAAGTTACGACCCACGGACGGACCTACAGACCGTAGGTAGGACTATGGTCTGTGGTCTAACTCCATGGAAAGTGGTCCTCAGTACCCACACCGAACGACTTTTTGCCAGGACAGATTGTCAGTCAGTCCATGGTCTGTCAGTTAGGCCCATCATTGGCCCTGTCAGCTTTTAAGTTGGGGTTGTTTTGGCTTTGTCCCGTATGCATTGGACATCTAAACTACATCGTTTAATCCTTAAACTACGTAATTTTGGCCAGTTTAAGCCTAGTAACTTAATCAGAACTTAGCCTAAGTGATTCATTCACAAAGATTCATCAAAACATAAAGCAAAAAGGGAGAAACAGTCGACCAAGCCCTCTCCAAGAACGCAACAAGTTTTCTTCAGTTCCAGTCCAAAAATTGAAAGATTTCTTTGTGAAATTCGTCACTAGGTATGTAGCTAGTGGGTTTCTTACATCCACCAGGTCCCTAAAATTCAGTCAGATTCTTTGTTCTTTATATCATGTTACACCTAGGGTTTCTACAACCTGGCAGAATTGTTCTGAATTAGAGGTTATAATATTCTTAATCAAATTATTATGTTTTTTGTGAAATCATTGCTTAGTTCTTTGAATGAAATTCAGAAACCTAGTTTTGTAGATTCTCTTAGTTTATGAATTACACTTCCTAGGTCAGTTAAACAAATATACATGCTCTAGTTACAAATGTTTCATTGTCAGTTTTAAATGTTGCATTCTCAGATTTTCATGTTAGAACATTGAGCTATCCAGTATTTTAAATATGTTGTTTATACACATTCCAGTTAGGAGTAGGATTAGATCGAGAGGGACTAGGGTTAAACATACCCTTATAGTCCTAGAACTACGTGTTCCCTTAGGTTTATAAGTCAATTCTATTAGGCATCAAATTTAGTGATCACGCTAGTCATGCCTTTATACCCCTGGCAAGGTATATTGGGTCCTATGGATGAGGTATATACATCGTACTCCACATTTAGCTGGTTTTATGTTGGTTAATAGTAGCTACCACAGTTAGATTCTAGTGTATTTGACTAGGTTTTCAGTTATACTTCAGTATTCAGTCTCAGGATGTTAGTTTCATGATTAGTACTTGGTCATTGCATTAAGTTTAGCTTTTCAGCATACTACAGTATTTACATTCATATTCAGTTATATCATTGTTCAGTTACACTTTGCTGAGTTATATGTTTGTTCAGTTATATTCCATATCCTACGTGCTTAATACATTCCAAGTATTGATGCATACTTTGCGCTACATCCTTTCATGATGTAGGCTAAGGTACTCAATATTCAGATCACGCATAGATCAGTTCCCGATCTCCAGTTTAGCAGCTTCAGTAGTGAGTCCTCATACTTCGGGGACAATAGAAATAATTTCATATTCAGTCTTTTCTTTAGTTTACGTGTTGCTATAGTTAGCTGGGCCAAGTCCCAACAACTTTAGTCAGTAAAGGCTTTTTCAAACATAGTATTAGATTCAGCTTTAGATTTGAGTTTAATCTTTTAGTTGCTATTGAACTCTTAGTAATTTATATATTCAAATTAGTTTTAGGTATTCTCCACTTCCAGTTATCACTATTTTAAGCTTTTGCATAGTATATTTTGAATTAGTTATCTTTTAGTATGCTTATGATATGCCTACTTCATGGTTAGCTTTGGGTCACTCGTGATCCTAGGTCTCATGTTTAGGTCAAGGGGCTAGCCTCGGGGCGTGACACTACCAGTATGTACTTTTCCTTAGAGGAGCTCATAAATGGTCTCATGAAGTCAACTCCCCAGACATCATACAGTTCCACCTCCAAAATAGGTGTCGTTGGCAATTCGTGCTGACGAGAGATGGTTCCTTGCCTCTGGTAGACATCACACCCCTTGACTAGATCAATTGATTATTGGTGGATTGTAGGCCAGTAGTACCCACTCTGGAGTACCTTGTGGGCTGTCCGAGCACTTTCATGATGGCCACTTATTGGAGAGGAGTGACTTGCTTCTAAGATATGCAACATTTCAGCCTCATGGATACATTGCCTGATGATGTTATCACCACACACCCTATACATATATGGTTCATCCAAAAAATACTTTCCTACATAATGTAGGAATTTCTTCCTTTGCTGTAATATTAGCCCTTCAAGCATCAAATTGCTCACAAGACTGTTAGCAAAGTCAGTAAACCAAGGAATGAGATCAGGAGTACCGGCTAGTACCTGCTCATCTGGGAATGATTCATTTATGTCTAAATCAAGTTCCTCCTTCTTTTCTGCCTCCATTCTAGACAGGTGATCAACAACCTGATTTTCATAACTCCTTCTGTCTTTGACTTCGAAGTCAAATTCTTAAAGCAGCAACACCCATCTTATCAATCTCGGCTTTGCATCTTTCTTCGCCATGAGATATTGTAGTATTGCATGATCTGTGTGGACTATCACTCTAGTGCCTATCAAGTATGCCTGAACTTCTCAAATGCATATACCATAACCAGTATTTCCTTTTCAGTGACAGTGTAGTTGCGTTGTGCTCCGTTTAGTGATTTGCTAGCATAGTAGATCGGGTGGAAGATCTTGTTGCGCTTTTGTCCTAACACAACTCCCAAGGAAGTACCACTTGCATCACACATTACCTCAAATTGTTCTGACCACTCCAGACCAATAAGCACTGGGGCAGAGACTAGTTTCTCTTTTAGGCACCCAAATGCCTTTAGGCATGCATTATTGAAGGCAAATTTCACCTTTTTCTCAAAAACCTTGCACAAGAGATGTGCAATTTTTTAGAAATCCTTGAGGAATCACCTGTAAAATCATGCATGACCTAAAAAGCTTCGAATACCTAGTTAAGCACCATATTTTCCTCCTCGCATCGCTGTAGTGCCCATATAAGATTCAACAAACAATCATCAAATATGTCACCTAGCATAGAAAAATCATCCATGAACACTTCCAAAGTGTACTCCACCATGTCTGAAAAGATGGACATCATACACCTCTAAAAAGTTACTGGTGCATTACATAATCTAAATGGCATGCATTTGTAAGGAAAAGTACCATAAGGACATGTAAAAGTAGTCTTTTCCTGATCTTCCGGTGTAATTGATATCTGGCTGTACCTAGAGTAATCATCTAAGAAATAGTACCACCCTTTGCCAACCAACTTTCAAGCATTTGATCCATGAACAACATTGGAAAGTGGTCCTTCAAGGTTCACTTGCTCAGCTTCCTGTAATCCCTGCAAACTCGCTAACCAGTGACTGGTCTTTGTGGAATCAACTCATTTTTTGCATTGGCTACCACTGTCATACCACCCTTCTTGGCCACACACTGTACTGGACTAACCTAATCACTGTCAGAAATGGGGTAAACTACCCACGCATCCAGCCATTTTATGATCTCCTTTTTGACCACTTCTGCATTGGTGGATTTAATCTCATTTGATGCTCTATGCTCGGGCTACAGTCCTCCTCGAGTTGAATTTTATGAGTACAGATACCCGAAGGTATACCAATGATGTCAGCAATGGTTCAACCAATCGCCCCTTTATACCTCATCAACACTTTGATTATCGCTTGTACAGGTTCATCATTCAGATCTTCAGCCAAAATGAATGGCAAAGTATTATTAGCACCCAAAAAAACATACCTTAGATGACTAGGTAGCTATTTCAGTTCAAGTACTGGCAGCTCCTCAATGGATGGCTTTGCTGGAGGATTTAGCTTGCTTTTCAGATCCAGGTCTAATTTCTTCAAGAGCATAAGAATGTGATCCCATGCCCTACAAAGCATTCACAGTCTCCACATAGTCATTTCAAAAGTCTTTCTCAAAATTCATTAGCACGACCACCATTGTTTCAACAACAAACCTCTCCTCAATAGGAGCTCTCGATTCCCCTTCATCAAAGATCTCTATCGCAGACACCACATTCATGTCTTGTGGTTGCTTCATAGACCTATATATCTTAAACTTTACCTTATCATTATTGAGCCTGAATTTTAGCTCTCCGCTCTCAACATCAACTAAAGCTCGATCTGTGGCCATAAATGGCCTTCCCAGAATTATGGAAACCTTTAAGTCCATTTCGCAATCCAGAATCACGAAGTCTATTGGAAAAATGAAATTGTCCACTTTACAAGAACATCACATAAAATACCAACATGCCGCTTCACTGACCTATCTACCATCATGAACCTCATCGCGGTGGGTTTTGGAACCCCCAAACCCAATTGCTTGTAGATGTCCAGCGACATCATATTTATACTTGTCCCTAGATCGCATAGGGCATTCTCAAACTCAAGTGATCCGATGGTGCAAGGTATCATGAATGCACCTAGATCCTCTTTCTTCTGCACCAAAGATCTTGTAGCAATAGCACTACAATGATGAATATTGTTAGTTAATTCAAAACTTATAACTCTTTTCTTTATGACTAAGTCCTTCATGAACTTAGCATATCCTGGCATCTGCTCCAGAGCTTCCATCAATGTGATGTTCACTAATAGCTATTTCAGGATGGTTATGAATTTTGCAAATTTCCCATCCTCAGCTTTCTTCTTTTTTCTTTGAGGGAATAGAGGAGGTGGTCTTGGTATCTACTGTAAAGGCAAAGTTACCTCAACTTATTTTTCCTTGATCCCTGCTGGATTTACTATTGTTTGAGACTTTTTTACATCATCTACCTATTCAGCTTCAACCTCTACTTCTTCATTTCTCCCTATTCCTTGTTCCTGCTCAGTTTCTGCAGATATTTGCTTATTTAGAATCTTATCGCTTCTGGTGGGGATAGCCATGCAGTGTCTATATTTATTGGGATTATGAATAGTGTCACTTGGTAGTGACCCATTCTTCCTCTGGTTTAGTGAAACAGATTGTTTTCCCAACTGTTGCTTGATCTGCTTGATAGAAGTGGTATGAGAATCCACCAGTTGACTCATACTAGAGAAGTCACCCTTAATTTCTTTCACACTTGCATAAGTAGACTCAACCTTCTCAAAACCTGCTATGATATGCTTTATGAGTAGATCCGTTTGAGTCCTCATGTGGGCCATGTTTTGGTCCCTTTCTTCCTCTTGCTTTTTTTTTTTCCAGCTGAAAGCTCAAATGTGAATCCCAGATCTCCAACTTCAACATCTATGGTGTTCCATGCTCTATTATTTTTCGAAACTTCATCCATAATTTGCACGATCTCTAGAAATGGTTTTCTCATGAAAGAACCTCCACACACTGCATCAACAACATGCTTAGTAATATAATTTAATGATCTACAAAATGCCTATTTTAAATGTTTTTCTGTAAGACCATGGTTCGGGCATTTTTCAGCTTATATTTGAATCTCCACCAAGTATCATGCATTGCCTCCCCTAGTTGTTGCTTGTGTGTACTTATCTCATCCTTCATCTGCAGTTCTTGTGACTCAGGATGGCATCGTTCTAGAAAGTCTTTCTTTAACTCATTCAAAGTTCTGATAGAATCATCTGGCATCTCATTCAACCAGTTTATTGCCTCTCCAGTAAGAGACAACGAGAATAAGCCCAGTCTCATAGCAGTCTGGCTCACCCCAAGGATCTCCTGTGATTTGCAAATCGCTACGAAGTTCATTACATGTTGATGAGCATCATCAGTAGTTGTCCCTTTGAACATTCCCTTCAAGTTTAGCAACTGGATCATCATGCTGGTTATTGTGAATTTCAAACCTAGACGTAATACAGGTACACTATTGCTCCGGTGGCTCTTTAAGTCATCCTATTCAAACACTCTATGAGCTGGTTGTTGTGCTCGATCCCTTGTAGCTAATAGTTGGCAGTGAGGAGGAGCTATCTCTTCCACTCCTTTATGTTCCTCCACCACCCTAGGTGGGTTTTTCACAGCATGTTGCTGAGCACCTCTTGCAGCGGTGTCAACCTCAAGTCCTAATCTTTGCATATGAGCCTCAAGTTCCCATGCATTCACCATCTTGTAGATAGTTTTCCTAAGTTTCGAATCATAAGGAATAAATGGAACTACGTTAACTTTGGTATTTGGCATGCACTGTTAAACTTACCTGTTAGAGACACAGATAAAGAACAAGACGTAAAATTAGGAAATATAACTATAGTTCGAATAAATGCTAGTAAAATATTTATGAATTGAAATTCCCCAGCAGCGGTGCCAAAATTTGATACTTCCAAACTTACACTTCAATTAAGTAGTATAAATGGTCGAAGTCAATTTATAGAACTCAATATGAGCTGCGGTCGATCCGACAGAGAATTTCTTTACATAAATAGTTTCACTGTCATGTTTATCCAAATGTTGTTATTATTTCCTAGAGAAAGTAACTTTGAAATGTAAAATGGGTTTAGTTAAAAGGTTCAGGTAACTAATGTTGTTAAAGTATCAAGATTAACAATTAACAATGTCTTGATTTAAAGGTTGTATCGATAAGTGAATGAAACCAGGGATGTGTTTCCCATGGCATTATAATCTAGTGTTGTTTCATGAACGAGCTTCAGGTAATAATTCTTTGCAAACTACAGGTGAGTTAAATGTATCTACCACTTCTCAGTCTAGTTAGATAACTTCCACTAAAATCCTCTCGTTCCTAGAGTGCTAACATATTTTCCCCCCACATATTATGTGTTATAGTTCTCTTCTCTCGATCTCTAACTTTTTCTCCATTTCTTCAGATTAACTCAACTTTTTTCCAACTATCATTTTTCTCTTGAACAATTGATAGATACAGGCTAGTTCTAACGCATGCACTCATAAGTTATGCTCTGCAAAAATAAATCACATTCTACTCGTTTTATGAATTTACACCTAGATTTTAGTCATAGTTCCCACAACCCTAGTTGTGGTGTTTAGCCACTCATGCTTGCAATTAAATAAGGAAAAATACGTAATAGATATATTAAGAAGAATAACTTACGAAGATTTTCAAATTCAAAGGACAATTGATATTCAAGAACCAAATCAAACTTCCAATCTAAATTCAATAGTCAATTGATAAAAACCAAAGTAAAGAATATTTAGAAAGTAGTTGCTCGTTCAAGATATGATGAGATGAAAACAAAAATTTAACCTAATTAATTCAAATAGTCTATCTAAAAAGTGTCCTACTAAAAGTAGGACTAAATTATCGCAGTTTTTCACGAATAGTAAGACGACCTATCAATGGCTTCACGGTGAAGCCCTTTGTGGTCCCTACTTAGAACTCTAGAAGCACAGTTCTTCAGGGCCTGTCTACTAGAAATATACCACAGGCTGCATCACGGACCGTACTGACGACCACGATCCGTCTGGGTCCGTGGTCTTTACTTGGCCAAACAGCATTGCAACTCCTCGAGGTCTTTCAACTGGTTTATCTCCACGAGCATCATCACAACTCATCAAAAGGACCACGACCCATCTGGGTTTCCATGGTCCTTACTTAGCACTTCCACAATTTGACTTCTCAAGACCTGCACACTGGAATTCCATCACGATCAACATCACAATAAGTCAAGGGCTTCACAATCCTTCATAGCTTCCGTGGTCTTTACTTGACCAAATTTACCAAATTCCTCTCATCCTGTTTACTGCTTCAACCCTACGAGCCTCCAGATCGCTTGTCATTATGACCACAGCCCATCTGGGGCTCTGTGGTGCCTTTATCAAATTTGCTTTTCCTTCTTTCTATCATCTGCTGATATACTATGAATTTATGGTATTTCTAATACATTTCACTTACAAATTGTGTGTGTCTAGGGCCTTGCTGTATTGGTTTTTATGTGTTTTTATCATATTTTGCAAGAAATATATTCAGGCGCGGAAGTAAAGAGACAGCTGAAAGAAATGCAGAAAAAGGGCATTCACAGAGGTGATCTATGGCCCGTAGGTCCATTGACGGTCCGTAGGTGATGGCCGTAGATCAGCAAGCAAGGCATGGAATGCAAATTAAGGAAATCTAACCAAGTGTGGAACCACGATGGCCATTGACGGTCTGTAGATTGATCTACGGCCCATATTATTGATCCATAAATTGATGCTACGAGGGTTCTAGTACCTAATTTTTGAAGATTCTAAGTGTGGAGCTACGAAGAGGGATTGACAGACCGTAAATCGATTTATGATCCGTACTGCAGTTCTATCATTTGGTTTAGAGAAGTTGATTTTTGGAAGCTGAAATATTTTCTAAGTCCTAGTTGACGGAAGGGACTCACGGACCGTAGATCCATTGACGATCCATGAGTCAGTCTCGTGGAATGAAGACGCATGCCTGGACAAACTTTTCTTAATTTGTTTCCTTTTTAACTTAGGATTTTGTTTTCTATAAATAAGACATGTAAACCTCATTTTTGGGGATAGACATTATTATTCTAGTTTTGCTTTGTGACTTGGGAGATTAATTTGCAAACCTAGCAATTATTGATTTCCTAAGTTCGTTTTGAAGATTTTGGTTTTGAAATTAAAGTTGAATTTCTAGGTTTATTATTCTCCTTACGTAAGTTCATGATTTCTTCATCTAAAACTATGAATTGTGTTCTTACTAATATGGGTAACTAAATCCATAACTAGGGCTGTGGGAATCATGAGCGATTAACAAAGTATGAATAGTAAATAAGCAATTTTTGACTAGTATTTTGCATGCATTGATAATTCTTTCGTTTAGAAGTCTTTTTAATGGTGGCCAACGTTAGAACTCACCTTGTTACTACTTGCCGAACCAAGGAGGTAATTAACAAGAAAAGAATTATCAACATAGATTTAGTGTGATATTATTTAATAGTCTAGTGTCGATTGGTGAGAAGTAATAACTAAGCCAAACATCGATTATGATGGCTAATATGAGGTATAGGTAAGGGTTAGTAAATTATACACATGTAGCCGGACCAAGGTTTGGGGTGAAATTCTCTAGATGTCGAACCAAGGATTTAGAGATACATAACTTACCACTTTGCGAGTGAGATACTAGGAAATGATTGTTATTACTAGGATTACTGTGTTATGAGCTTGTGGGGAGCATGTATACCCTAGTTAATTCTCTCATCTTAACAACAACCATAGTTAACTTTTGTTTACTGAATTCCTACAATTCGTTTTAGAAATCCCCCCTTTTATTACTTGTTTCTGGAAGTAATTTTACTAATTGAATATAATTGTTTGTTAAAGTAAAGTCTAAACCATTTTCCTCATGGGATCAACCCCAACCTACAAGTTGGGTTCTTTACTTGATAACTATCGCTTATGCTTCTTTAGGGAGGTGTAATTTGAGCTTATCAAATTTGGCGCCGCTGTTAGGGATATTTGGCTTTTAGATTTATTTTAACTACATTATTGAACCTTAGTCAAATATTTCCTAATTTTACTTTTTTTGTTTGTTTTTGTGTCTCTCAGGTTCTGACTATAGTGTATGCCAAGTACACGGAGCGAGGGTGAACCAGTTACTCCTTACGATTCAGAGTTGAACTGCACTTTGCAAAGAATGAACAATCCAGGAGATCTAGTTAATCCTATCAGAGGAAATCTTGGTGATGCAGTTGAGTTACAATAGCCGAGGGTAGTTGGTAGGGACAACCAGGTTCCAGCTGACAATCAATTAGGAGATGCATTGAGGGTGCAGAATCCACCAGGTCCACAATAATATGACAATTATCGGGGCAATGTCAATAGAGTAGAATCTAATCGATGTATTGTCCTACCTCCTCTACCTCCAGGGCACACATTTGTGGTGACTAGTAGCTTGATGCAGATGCTTACAACAAAGGGGCTTATTCTTAGGATTGTCATCGAAAGACCCACATACTCACTTAGCCAAGCTAAGGGTGGTTTGCAAAAGTTGTGTAGGTAGACCAGACTTGGATATGAATGTCATCGGATTAAGAATGTTCCCTCTATCACTGACAGGCGATGCTGCACTATGGTTCACTAAGCTTCCTTATAACTCAATCTTTACATGGGACCAACTGACGGATGTGTTCCGAGCAAGGTACTATCCAGTGTCCAAGAAGCTAAATCACAAAGATAGGGTCAACAATTTTGTAGCATTACATGGAGAGTCTGTGAGTAGTTCTTGGGACAGATTCACTGCGTTCGTAAGAGGTGTCCCAAATCACCATATTGATGATGAGTCGCTGAAGGAATATTTATATCGAGGTCGGGATGACAATAATAAAGCAGTGCTTGATACTATTGCAGGAGGTTCATATGGAGACTGCACATATGCACAAATTTCTGAAAAACTGGAGAAGATCTCTCGCAACAATAAAGCATGGAGCACTAGGAGGTTAGATACTGGGAGAAACACATTTGCTATTCAGAATACAAACACCCAGTCTGCTGATGAGATTCGTGAGGAGATGGCTCAGATGAGGACCAAGTTGGGGTTGGTATTGAAGGATGTGAGTGGAGGTGCAGAAAGGTAAATGTTGTGAATTACTTGACTAGAACGCCACCACCAGATGAAGAGTGTTATTATAAAGAGGATGCTTATGTAGTGAATGATCAGATGGGGGGTTTTCGACCAAAAGCCCAAGGATCCAACGCGGAAAATTGGTGCCAAAGTCAAGGATACCACGTTGGAACTATGTCAATTACAACTGAGAGGGTCAATATGTCTTGGATGGGAACTTCAATAATGACAACAACTATAACAGGAACAACTATGGCAACATAAATGATCGCGTTGGACCTTATGTCCCCCCTCAAAATCGAGAATCTAGAACCAGGGAAGCTGGAGGCAATATGGCGCGTATTGAAGATATGATGCAGAAGATGATGAGAAGGTTTGATGCAACTGATGAGAATATGAAAGAGATGAGAAACAACTTGTCTGGTATTGGTCAAAAGGTTGATGCCCATGCAATGTCAATAAAGTACCTAGAGTAGCAAATGACCCAGTTATCTACTACAGTGAACCCACGTCAACCTGGTACTCTTCCTAGCAACACCATCCAGAATCCAAAGAATGACGGTCATTATATGGTAGTTACTACTCGAGGGGGTAAGCAAACCATAAATCCACCTATGTCGTCTGTGGTGGAAGTTGAGATTAGAAAAGAGGATGATGTGGTAGATGTTATAGAAGAGTCTGAGAATGCGACAAAGAAAGAAGTGGAGATATCTCAGAAAGTGGTCCCCATACCTAGAGCTCCACCACCTTTTCCATTGAGGTTAGTGAAGAAGACTGAAGATGGTAAATATCGTAGGTTTATTACTATGTTGAAGAAACTTTCCATCAACGTTCCATTAATAGAAGCTTTGGAGCAAATGCCTGGGTATGCAAAGTTTATGAAAGATATGGTGACAAATAAGAGGTCTGTAAGTTTTGAAGATAATGATTGATTGCAATATTGTAGCGCTATTGCTACAAGGTCTCTTGTGCAAAAGAAAGAGGATCCTGGTGCCTTCACGATTCCATGTACTACCGAGCTGTTACACTTTGCTAAGGCATTGTGTGACCTTGGTGCTAGCTTCAACCTCATGCCATTGTCTATTTACAAGAAGTTGTGTCTATGGGACCCAAAGCCCACTACTATGCGGTTACTGATGGCTAATCGAACAGTGAAAAGGCCCACTGGTGTACTCCATGATGTGCTAGTGAAAGTGGAGTTTTTCATTTTTTCAGCGGATTTTGTGATTCTTGACTGTGAGGTTGATTTTGAGGTTCCCATCATCCTTAGGAGACCATTCTTTGCCACAGGACGTGCATTGGTTGATATAGAGAAGGGGCAGATAAAGTTCAGACTGAATAATGAAGAGGCAAATTTCAATATTTGTAGATTCATGAAATAGGGTGGTGAGCTCCAAATAGCATCTGCTATAACTTACAGAGTTGAGAGTGGAACAGAAGTACAAATTAAAGAGCGTCTAGGTGTTAAGGCACTAGCAGCAGTTATAATAAACTTTGAGAGTGATGGTATTGAAGAGTACGATGAGTTGGTAGATGCGAATACCAGTCAAAACCAAAGAAGTTTGAGCTAGACATGAAGAATCATGAGTCCCCACCTATGAGACCATCTATTGTGAAGGCACCAAAATTGGAGCTTAAGGCTCTACTACCGCATCTGATGTATGTATTTTTGGGTAGAGATAATACTTTGCCGGTCATTATTGCGGCAGATTTAAATGCAAGATAAGTAGAGTGCTTAGTGACTGTGTTAAGGAGGTTCAAGCGAGCTATTTGGTGGACTATTGCAAATATTATTGGGATTCCTCCTAGTATTTGTTCTCACAAAATCCAACCCATGCTAAATCACAAGCCTAGTATCGAGCACCAGATAAGATGAAATCCACCTATGCAAAAGGTAGTTAAAAAGGAGATCATGAAGTGGTTGGATGCCATAGTTATTTATCCCATTGCAGATAGTAGTTGGGTGTGTCCTGTTCAATGTGTGCCCAAAAAAGGTGGGATCACTGTGGTTCCTAATGAAAGAAACGAGCTTGCTCCAATGCGGCCCGTGACTGGATGGAGAGTCTGCATGGACTGTAAGAAGTTAAATGCTTGGATAGAAAATGACCATTTTCCCATGCCATTCATGGATCAGATATTGGATAGACTTGCTGGTAAGGGTTGGTATTGTTTTCTTGATGGTTATTCGGGCTACAATCAGATTTCTATAGTTCCAGAGGACCAAGATAAGACCACCTTAACTTTCCCTTATGGGACTTTAGCCTTAAAAGGGATGCCATTTGGTTTGTGTAATGCTCCAATGACATTCCAGCGATGTATGATGTCAATATTCTCTGATATGGTGGAGGAAACTATTGAAGTGTTCATGGATGATTTCTCTGTGGTGGGTAAGTCTTTTGATCGTTGTTTAGATCATTTGGCCGAGATGCTGAAAAGGTGTGAAGATTGCAATCTGGTGCTAAATTGGGAGAAGTGTCACTTTATATTAAAAGAACGAATCATTTTGGGTCATCGGATTTTTGAGAAAGGTATTGAGGTTGATCGAGCAAAAGTAGAGGTGATAGAAAAACTTCCACCACCTATCTCTGTAAAAGGTGTTAGAAGTTTTCTTGGGCATGCAGGTTTCTATAGGAGGCTCATCAAGGACTTCTCTAAAATTTCACATCCGTTGTCCAAACTACTCGAAAAGGAGTCTAAGTTTGATTTTGATGATGCTTGTCTGAGAGCATTTGGAGAGTTGAAGGAGAAGTTGATTACTGCACCTATCATTATCTCACCAGCTTGGGGACAACTGTTTGAGGTAATGTGTGATGCAAGTGGAGTGGCGCTTGGTGTGGTATTGGGACAGAGGCGAGAGAAAATACTCCATCTTATTTACTAGGGTAGCAAAGTTCTAAATGTGGCCCAGAAGAATTATACTATGACTGAACAAGAGCTTCTTACGGTGGTTTTCATATTCAAAAAATTTCGATCCTACGTGCTTGGTACTAAGGTCATAGTGCATACTGACCATTCTGCATTGAGGTATCTGATGGCAAAGAAGGATGCAAAACCAAGGTTGATTAGATGGGTAATGTTGCTGCAAGAGTTTGATTTTGTGGTAAAAGATAGAAAGGGGACCGAAAATCAAGTTGCCGATCGCTTGTCCAGATTGGAGGAAGAAGCTACGCTAAAGCTTGGTGATGGGGATGAAATTAATGATACTTTACCAGATGAACAGGTATTGGCTGCTTCTGATGATCTGATCCCTTGGTTTATAGACTTTGCTAATTACTTGGCAAGCGATTTGGTGCCTCCGAACTTGTCTTTCCACCAAAGGAAGAAGTTTATGAATGATGTGAAGAAATTCTTTTAGGATGAGCCTTACTTGTATCGTAGTTGTGCCAATGGGATTATTTGTCGCTGTGTGCCCGAAGTTGAGATGTTGAGTGTACTCGAAGCATGCCATTCATCACCTATTTGTGGGCATCATAGTGGTATTCGGACTGCGCATCAAATTTTGCAGTGTGGGTACTACTGGCCTACTATCCACCAAGATGCTCATGATTTCGCAAAGTCTTATGATCGTTGCCAAAGAGAATGAGGGATTTTAAAGAGGCAAGAGCTTCCTATGAATCCTATATTGGTTATAGAGTTGTTTGATGTATGGGGCATTGATTTTATGGGCCCATTTGTGAGTTCACACGGGATGAAGTATATTCTCGTAGCGGTTGATTATGTGTCGAAATGGCTGGAAGGAGTTGCGTTCCCCAACAATGAAGGTAAAAATGTCATCGCATTTTTGAACAAGAATATCTTCTCTAGATTTGGTACCCCAAGGTAAATCATCAGTGATGGCGGATCCCACTCTTGTAATTAGTTGTTCAAGGTGCTACTTGAGAAGTATGGTGTCCGCCACAATGTAGCCAATCCTTACCATCCACAAACTAGCGGACAAGTTGAAGTATCCAACAGAGAGATCAAACAGATTTTGGCGAAGACGGTGAATGCTAATAGAAAGGATTGGTCAAGGAAGCTTGATGATGCTCTATGGGCGTATCGTACTGCATCTAAGACCCCCATAGGTATGTCTCCATACCAACTTGTATATGGGAAGTCTTGTCATTTACCAGTAGAGCTAGAGCATAAGGCGATATGGGCGATGAAAAAGCTAAATTTGGATTGGGGTGCCGCATCTAATCAAAGAATGAATGACTTGAATATGCTTGATGAGTTTCACCTAAAAGCTTATGAAAGTTCAGCCTTGTACAAAGAGAAGATGAAAAGGTATCATGATCAAAGAATTGAAAAGCGAGAATTTGTGGTTGGTGATCTTGTGCTTCTATTCAACTCTAGGTTGCGCTTGTTTCCAGGCAAACTCAAGTCCAAATGGATTGGGCCATTTTTGCTCACAAAAGTCCCCCCCCCCCCCCCATGGAGCGGTTGAGCTTGAAAATAGTGATGGAACAAGATTCATGGTGAACGAGCAAAGGATCAAGGTCTATCTGGGAAATGCTGAGAGTGTGCAAGAAGTGGTTGAGGCCTACCATCTTGATGAAGTCTGAGTAATCAAGAGGCCTGCGTCGTGCCGCGACATTAAATCAAGCACTGCTTGGGAGGCAACCCAAGATGTACAATCTAGCCAATGATAGGATATATTTTTTTTCCAATAGTTTTCTTTGTTTGATTTCATCCTTGTATCAAATTAGATAGTTGTTTTAGTTTTGTACTAGTGTTGGCTAGAATTAGCATAGGGTCCGTGTATAAAAATGTGTCCAGAAAATGTAAAAAGAATAGCCTAATATTTGCTATATGTGCAGGTACGCTATGAAAATTCTGCAGAAAATGGTCTGGTGCAGAGGTCTACGGACCCCATCGACAGTCCGTTGATCCATCCACGGACCGTGAATGGTGTCCGTAGATCCTAGGTAAATCCCTATAACTTGTCCAAGTGTAAGAGTGATCTACGGTCCTAATCTACGGACCGTAGATCGACCCATAGACCATAGACGTCTCGTGGGTCCAGAATCCTAATGCTGTCTGACCCGACCTAGACCCATCCTATTTTAAAACCCCCAATTTTAAATCATTCCACTTCACTCTATTTAATCCCAAAACCATTTCATAACTTCCCGAACTCCTTAAATCACTCAATAATTACTCCATCACTCCCCAATTAATATTCCCTTCCTTTTCCCAAACCCCTAAACTCCCTTTCTTCTCAAAAAATTCCCACAAGGTCCGCTGTTCGGGTTAGTAACGAAGAGGTAATTCTTTGGTCTTGCAAAACGTAGTGTCATAACGCAATCACCCCATTCCTCGTTGCTTGTAAGGTAATATACTTTCCCCTCACTTTGAATTTCGGTTCATAGATTGAATATAGAAAGTCGGGAGTCGGGTCTTGACCTTGGGTAATTCGTAGATGTAATTGCATGATAAAATTGGAAGTTACAATACCCTTGGAATGATAGATAGTGATTGTGTTGCCTTGTTGTATGTTATTATAAGTCTAAATGTAACTTTCAACTTAGGGTTCCAAAATCTATCTTAAATACTTGTTAAAATGATTAATCGGAATCCTGAGAATGACAAACTAGCATGATTCAATGTTGATATGCATGGTTAGACTAGGATATTGTTAAAAAGGGTCTAAGAGGTGGACTTGAAAATAAAGAATGGCTGGAACCTGGCACAGATCACATCCACGATACCACGTCTATGGACCGTAGATCAATCTACGGACCGTAGATTGGGTTCATGGTTAGATGCACTTGAAAATTTTACTAAGTGTGAAACCACGGATGTGGACTACGGTCCGTAGATCAATCTACGGACCATTCTGTACATTCGTGGTTTCCATCTACGACCAATATTGTTGGTCCTCTGATCCACAGAAGGGTTCCACGGACCGCAGATCAATCTACGGACCATAGGTCTTCTCCATGGATGACCACTATAGCCTCTGTCTGAAATTTTCATGGGACTTTTTACTGTTTGTTTATAGTTCTAAAAGTTTTCTTAGTGTTTATGGTTAGTGTTGGCACTAATATCGCTTACACAGATACGATGGCACCCAAGAAGCTAATCACCTACTCAAAATAAGGCAAGTCAAAATCTGTTGCTCCTAGCTTCAGGTTAATCAATGAGGACACAAACACGAAAAAAGATCTAACATACATTCCTCCCAACACAAGGACTTCTCCCGCTATACCCCGAGCCACTAGAGGCACCCCCGAGAAGTGATTCTCGACGTAGTAACTGTCTCCCAATCTGATGAGGAGTACACATTAATCGGGTTATCAACTAAGGCTGATTTCAATTCAGCTATTAGGTTTGCATCTGGCTCCGAGTCTACCCATACTTTGGGCTTTCAGTCTAGCCATGCTTCAAGGTCCGAGTCCGCCCATGCTTCGGGGTCCAATGCCAAGTCTGCCATAGTTTCTAGCCAGAATGAACAAGAAGCCTCATCTGATGAGGCTACTAGCTCAGAGTCAGTACCCATACCAAGGAATGAGAACCCTACTCCAGTGGCCGGTGAGCCAAACAGATGGTATGTTGAGGGCCAATGGCAAATCTATCGGGAAGCCAAGATGATTAATGACAAAGAGAAGATGGCCCGAATTGTTACAGAGGAGGCAGATTCCTCACAAGTATCTTGCACACTGTCCCCGACATCTACCGACTTTTTAACCTTCACAAATGTGACTGGATGGTTCAAGACCCAGGTACTTATAGTGAGGAGATTGTACGGGAATTCTACGCATCCTATGCCGCCACTTTCCGTGGTTCGATTGACAAGAGGTCCAAGCCCATAGCCCAGGACCCTCTTACTTCTACTATGGTCCGGGGTTGTTCGGTGGACATATCACATGCCACCATCAACCGCTTTCTCTATGGACCTATCACGGGTCACTCTTGGTCATTAAACACAACGGAGTTTGATTACAGATGGGACATCGTGTAGAGCGGCGCTTTCCAGAGGAATGCTGAGCAGCAAGAGGCTGTTATACTGTGGTTAGCTAAATACATTAATGCGGATGGCGAGTGTGCGGAGTGGGTCGCTACACCATAGTTGGGTATCTAAGATGCCACATTAAATTTTGTGGCCAAGTTGTTCTGGTTGTTGGTGCGTAACAGGGTATAGCCTACAAAAGCTGACAACCAACTCACATGGGACATAGCGGTCATGGTTGCAGCATTGGTAGCACGAGTGGAGATTGACTTTTCCCGCATGCTGCTGGCAGAGATTCACGAGAGGGCATTCAAGACCTCCACTACTTACCCCTTTCCATGTTTGATATTTCAATTGTATAAGGACTCTGGAGTGCCGATCTGGCATTGTGGCAGGGTAATCCACCCTACAGGGACTTTGGATAAAGGCCTCATTCGAGATGAGGCAAATGTGGCGGCACCTCGCAGAGAGCCCCAGGTTGAGGTACCTCCCTTGGAAGCAGATCTTGCAGACACGGTGGGGCAGGCACAAAGCAGTGACCCAATTATACTAGATCACACCGATACTATCCTGGCCTCCTCTTCCCAGGCTGCTAGTAGGGCTCCTAGCTCATCCTGGTCCACACCACCGTTAGGAGTTGGCCACACTGCTGCATCACATCCAGCCTTGGATGCAAAATTCGATAGCCAAGTTTAAGGTCAGAATGGAGGGCATGATGCATCGAAAGGTCCAGGCCGTTAATAAGCATTTCAATGCCTTTAAAGTCCTCGAGCGACCAGCACCGACCATAAATCTAGCCTCTTTTTAGGTTGAGTTAGCCAGTCTTTGGGCCGACGTTGATGCCATTCTTACCACCCCTACAGTTGAGCCTCATGCTGCACCTACTGCGTTGGCTGATGATACGGTGTTGGATGCTTTATTCACTGGGACCGCTAAGGAAGAGCCTGAGCCTACATATACCAAAGGTAAGAGGCACCATTCTAGTCGTACTGAGGAGGAAAAAGCTTATAAGAGACCGCGTAGGCAGGAGAAGAAGGCTAGGAAGACTTCAATTTTAGATGAAGAGTTGCGTTAGCGGAGGGTGCGTGAGAATATTACAGGGGCATCGAGTTCTGCCCCAGTTGTAGAGGTCCCGCTTGCTGTGAGGGACGTTGTGAGCATCACTGATGGTGCGGTTAGAGTGATAGAGAGCATTATTGAGGGTGCTATGATGGATGATGTGGGCACTACTGAGGGTGACCCAACTATTATTCTAGCGGGATCCAGGAAATCGGATCCACCCACTTGTTGATGATTCACCGGTGCTATGCGCCAGAGGTTTGCTTCACCCAATCCATTTTATTTTACTATTTTTGTATGCATTGGGGACAATCACATCTATTTTTGTTGGGGGTGGGGTAAATGAATTGTGAGTGATAGGGTGAAGTCTGAATAATCCCAACTCATAAATCCTCTCTTGGGGTTTTCTTGCCTGTGTTCTTTTTCCTCAAGAGACTGTTTAATTTTTGTTAAGCCGGCATGTGTTAGGATCGTATGGGTAGAAGCATGAAAAAGAAAGAAGCATGATGGCTTATGAAAAATGATACCCGTCAAATTTTGTGATGTGTGCTAGAATTTGTAGGCTACGATAAGTTGAATGAGTTGGCTCTAAGTATGACATGATAATGAACCAACTTGATGGCATGACTTAAGCTAAAACTTGAACTGGGCAATCTGATAATTTGATATGAAACTATGTGCCAAGAGTGAGTGAGAATAGTTGATTGTTCAAACAGTTTTTGTGCCAATCTAGAACTTACTCCGTTAGTCCTGATAAGACAATCTATTCTAGAGGCTAGGAAGTGATCATAGGCCATTGTTTTAATAAGTCCACAAATTGCCTAAAAGAATCCAACCAAACGAAATAAATGCTCCCTTTGATCCAAATACTTTGAGCCTAAATTAGACCATTTCTTTCTAAACCACTAACTCACTTTCCCATAATCTACTTTGTTGGCCCCGGTCCCTCCTTGGACATGTGCACCTCAACTTAGGCCAAAAGCCTAAGTTGAGGGTGGCTAATGTAAAAGTTAACTTCAGTCTTGGCCTTGACACGACATCGGGTATTTTGCACCTCAACCAATGGAAAATCCATAAGTTGAGGGTGGCTATGAAAGAGGAAGCCAAAAGAAAAAATGAGTATGAAAAGAGTTTGATGTAAAAAAAATATTTAAAAAGGGAAAGGAAAGGATGTGACTTGTTGAAATCTAAAGAAAAGAATAAAACGCAAGAAAAATATGAAGGTGAAAAATAAGGAGCTGCGAAGTCTAAAGTCACGTCCATGGTTGAAGAAAATCAAAAGAAAGAAGGTAAAACAATAGGATGTCATAAATAAATAAAAATAAAAAAGAAAGAAGTTGAAAGCTTAAATGTAATGTCAAGGAGGGCAACAAGTCACTAATTGTACCACACCTGACCCTGTGTTGCAAGCCACGAAAGTCCTATAGTGATCCTAGAATCTAGTTTGGAGAGTCTAAGCAGTGAATATAAGGGCAAGCTTATGGCATTGAGCACTAACTGTATTTGAAATTACTTCTGAGCATGAGTGTTGAATAAATCCTTGTACCATGAATGACATTCATTTTTGTGAAAAAGGGATTTCGTTTGAAGTAAGGGCACTAGTTACATTATCGGAAAGTTGGTACCTTGGTGATAGTGAGACAGTGTATGTTGTGTGTTGGTTGGTTGATCTGTGTCATGGTTTGATCTGCCTGAATTAGCTTGTCGAGTCTAAGAGAACAAATTGTGTACCCGAAAAGAGAAAGCAGTAGAGAGCCATGTGATTGAAATGATTTCTTCTATACAAGTGTCGTTTAGAGTCTTAGTGCGTCGCTTGAGGACAGACAATGAATTGAAGTTGAGGGTGTTGATATACCGTGAGTTTATGGTATTTCTAATGCATTTCACTTACAAGTTGTGTGTTTCTAGGGCTTTTGTGTATTAGTTTTTATGTGTTTTTATCATATTTTGTAGGAAAGATGTTCAGGCATGGAAATAAAGAGAAAGCTGAAAGAAATGCAGAAAAAGGGCATTCACGGAGGTGATCTACGGACCGTAGGTCCATTGACGGTCCATAGGTGATGGCCGTAGATAAGCAGGCAAGGCATGGAATGTAAATCAGGGAAATTTGACCCAAGAGTGGAACCACGGTGTCCATTGATGGTCCGTAGATTGATCTACGGACTGTACTGTTGATTCGTAGAATGATACTATGAGGGTTCCAGTACCTGATTTTTGAAGATTCTAAGTGTGGATCTATGAAGGGGGATTGACGAACCGTAGATCGATCTACGATCCGTATTGCAGTTCCGTCGTTTGCTTCAGAGAAGTTGATTTTTGGAAGCTGAAATATTTTCTAAGTCCTGGCTGACTGAAGGGACTCACGGACCGTAGATCCATTGACGATCCATGAGTCAGTCTCGTGGAATAAAGACGCGTGCCTGAACAAACTTTCCTTAATTTGTTTCCCTTTTAACTTAGGATTTGTTTTCTATAAATAAGGCATGTAAACCTCGTTTTTGGGGTTAGACATTATTATTCTAGTTTTACTTTGTGACTTGGGAGATTAATTTGCAAACCTAGCAATTATTGATTTCCTAATTTCATTTTGAAGATTTTGGTTTTGAAATTAAAGTTGAATTTCTGGGTTTATTATTCTCCTTACGTAAGTTCATGATTTCTTCGTCTAAAACTATGAATTGTGTTTTTGCTAATATGGGTAACTAAATCCACAACTAGGGTTGTGGGAACCATGAGCGATTAACAAAGTATGAATAGTAAATAAGCAATTCTTGACTAGTATTTTGCATGCATTGATAATTCTTTCATTTAGAAGTCTTTTTAACGGTGGCCAACGTTAGAACTTGCCTTGTTACTACTTGTCGGACCAAGGAGGTAAATAACAAGAAAAAAATTATCAACATAGATTTAGTGTGATACTATCTAATAGTCTAGTGTCGATTGGTGAGAAGTAATAACTAAGCCAAACATCGATTATGATGGCTAATATGAGGTATCAGTAAGGATTAGTAAATTATACACACGTAGCCAGACCAAGGTGCGGGGTGAAATTCTCTAGATGTTAGACTAAGGATTTAGAGATACATAACTTACCACTTTGCATGTGATATACTAGGAAAGGATTGTTATTACTAGGATTACTGCGTTATGAGCTTGTGGGGAACATGTATACCCTAGTTAATTCTCTCATCCTGACAACAACCATAATTAACTTTTGTTTACTGAATTCTTACAGTTCGTTTTACAAATCCCTCCTTTTATTACTTGTTTCTGGAAGTAATTTGACTAACTGAATATAATTGTTGGTTAAAGTAAAGTATAAACCATTTTTCTCGTGGGATCGACCCCAACCTACAAGTTGGGTTCTTTACTTGATAACGATCACTTATGCTTCTTTGGGGTGGTGTAATTTTAGCGTATCAAATTTAGAGTCCAAGTGTTCTACATGTTCAAGCATTACCAAACACATCATATCCACATAAATGCACCTGATTTCTAGCATTAATCCTTAGTTTTGAGCATTAAATGTTCCAACATTTCATGACACCTCACCTTTATGTCCCCTTATGATCATATTTTCCGTTATATCTTCTTATGATCATGTTTTCTTTTATATCTCCTTTTTACATTTTTATGTATACACCTCATACTTAGGACATCTCATGTTCTAATTTTTACTTGTTCCTATATTGCTTAACTAATGTAGGGTTTGACGATCTTCCTCCTCCCATTCTTGGCTAGTTGCTTGATCATTCAAAGTACGGAGACTTGGTGAGTCATCATGTTCCGAAGACCATGCCACCTTTACTTTGCTTTCTATTGGTTTAGTATTCAGACGTTGTACGTGGTGTATAGGTTATGTATCGATCACTTATCTTAATGTATTAGATTGGCTTATCAAGATGATGATTAGACTTCTGTTTTTATGAAAAATCGTTTATGATTTGAGACTTCTTTTCTTAAATTCTCATAAAATTCTATTATGTTGTGTTGTATGTATGTCAAGTAACTTGTGTACCACCTCTCAAGGCCTTATACTTCATGTTATGTCTAGGGTGTACTTTGGATAGTGATAGAGAGTGACATTTTAAAGATGGCTTTTCGATCTTTGTATGGTCATTATGAATTCTTGGTGATGTCTTTTGATTTGACTAATGCATGTGTGACATTTATAGATTTTATGAATAGGTTTGTTAAGCAATATCTTGACATGTTTGTGATTGTGTTTATCGATGATATCTTGATTTACTCACAGAGTGAGGGTGATATTATTGAGCATTTGAGGATTGCGTTGCAAATTCTCAAGGATCGATAATTGTACGCTAAGTTTAGCAAGTGTGAATTTTGGTTGAGGTCCATTGCTTTCCTTGACAATATTTTCTCTTGTGAAGGTATTCAAGTTGACCCTGAGAAAATTGAGGCCGTTAAGAATTGGCCCAGACCTGTCCACTTCAAACATACAGAGTTTCTTGTTATAGAAGGTTAGTGGAAGGATTTTTGACTATTTCTTCGCCTTTGATGACATTTACTCTAAACACGGTGAAATTCTATGGTTAGAGGCATATGATAAGAGTTTCCAAGAGTTGATGGATACACTCACTTCATCCCCTATTTTAACATTATTGGAAGGATCAGATAGTTTTGTGGTTTATTGTGATGCTTCACGGATTATTCTTAGTTATGTCTTGATGCAACATGGGAAAGTCATTGCTTATGCTTCAAGTCAATTGAAGGTGCATGAAAAGAATTATTTGACTCATGATTTGGAGTTAGTGGCTGTGGTGTTTGCTCTTAAAATTTGGAGGCATTACCTACATGTTGTTCATGTAGATGTATTTACTGACCAAAGGAATTTGAAGTATGTGTTCACCCCGAAGGATTTTAATATTCACCAAAGAAAGTGGCTTGAATTATTAATATACTATGACATGAGTGTCGTTTATTGTCTCGATAAAGCAAATGTGGTGGCAGATACTCTTAGTCAAATGACAATGGAAAGTGTTGTTGATATTGAGGAAGATAAGAAATTGCTAGTTCGTGATGTTCATAGATAGTCCCAACTGGACGTTCTCTTAGTTGATTCTAACGAATGTGGTGTGATTGTTCAGAAAGGTTCCGTATCATCTTTTGTATCAGATGTAACAGCTAAAAAAGATCTTGACCCAATATTGGTTGAGTTGAAGAAGTCAGTTTCTGAAAAAACCATTAAAGCTTTATCCCTAGGGGTGAGTGTCACGCCCCGAGCCTACACCCTGGGCGGGACCGACACTCGGAGACCATTGTTGGCCCCAAGCGAACCCTTGGCCTGGCTTCCTTAACTCAACAGAAACTTAACTCAAAGCAATGAAAGGTTATAAAATAACCAACTGATAAAAATCTAGCCAAAAAGGCAACTCAAGTCTCAAAATAGAATATTAGATATATACACAGAAGAGAGACTCAAAACTAACTGATTGACTGTCTATGAAGCCTTTAAAATACTGAGATGGATGTTGGGACAGGCCCCGCAACATCCTAATAAAACAAAACTAAGAATGCAAAATAATCGAGTCCTCCGGAAAGCAAGGAGGCTCACCACTGACTCTGGAGTGCTCAGCTGGATCAACGGCGTGCTGGATGCTGATCCTGGGTACCTGCGTCTGCATCATAATAAGATGCAGGCCAACTGGCATCAGTACATGGAATGTACGAGTATGCGAGCGGGAAAGCTAAACCACAACTTAAGCTTGAAAAGAGTAGAAAGGAACTCTTACCTTGGCTCTGTTCGACTCATGAATAACTGAACTCAATATATAAAGCTATAAAACACATGCAATATATAAGGCTTGTAAAACAGTATAAACAACTTAGCTTGTCAACGATAAAACAATAACAACTCAACTTTACTTATATAAAAGTAATATAACTTTAGTGGGAGGTTCTTTAACCGACAACCACCACTATGAGCCTAGTGATGATACAACGCTTTACCTCGCGTTGCCCAAGGACCATCCTATACCTTGCCGTGATATAAGAAGCTAACTTTACTAAGTGGATCCACTAGCTTAACTTTCGTGATCATCTAAAAAGTATGATCCGAGAAATCCCATGTTGGCGCATGGTTCTTATGGAGAGTTGAGTTAATATGAACTCGTGTCCCCAATTCGGTGCTCAATACTACTCCCAAAAATACTTTGGCTCATAAGTGTCTTTAAAAACAAACTTTTTTCTTTAGTTGAGATAATTACTCAAAACTTAGCCCGAAGGCTCTTTTGGAAAACATGGCTCCCTTCTTACTCAAACGTAAAAAAAAACATTTAAAACTCCTTTGGGAATACTTAGTTCCCTAATAGCCCTTTTTGAAAAATGAACTCAACTTGAAACTCTTGACTTAACTCGAAACTCTATACTCTTTGTAACACTCCATATTCGAAAAATAGAGATTTCAGAGTTCTGGTGTTACAGGTGGCACCCACGGACACCAATCACGAATCGTAGATGGACTTATGGTCCGCCTGCAGGTCCGTGGTTCATGACAGAAAAATTCCCCAGTGGCACTTACGGACACCATCTACGGATCGTAGATGGACTTACGGTCCGTCCTGCAGGTCCGTAGTTCATGACAGAAACCTTTCCAAAACTCAGTCAGAAAATTTTGGCTAAGTGTTGACCTACGGGCGAAACTTACGGTCCGTAGGTTAGGTTACGGACCGTAGTTCGTGTCGGTAGATCGATGCCCCAAATTACCTAGCTTCAGTCCCGATTGACGACTGACTAGTATGGGCCGTCAATCGATCTACGGTCCATAGGTCTTGGCCGTAGATGGGAAACAACTGCCAATTAGCTGAAAATTACTGATAGATCAACTTCAAATGGTCATAACTTTTTAGGACAAAAGGAATTTGGTGCCCCATGACCTATGATATGATAGGTAATTGAATTATCTTCCCAACTCTACCAACAACACAACCCAACACTTCAACAACACAAACCAACAACTACATCAACATGACCAATCTTTTCTCAACATAAAATGAGTTTGGTGTGTGGGGGAAAGGATCAACCCATCACTAAGAACTCACATACGATAGGGATCACCCCCGACGAAATCACGATGATCTCCTTGCTTGATCTTCCCTTTCTTCTCTTCTTCTTCTCTTCTTTCTCTCTTACCTTACAAGCCCTAACTCTCACTCTTTAAAAAAATGGGAACTAACTGATCAAAATTGGTCTAACACAACAATAAACCAAAAAGAATTGATTAGGAAAAAGACAAAAATGCCCTTAAAATTTTTGGACAAACTTTCCTGCCAATTGCCCAACTTCCAAAGGGCAAAAACTCACTCATACGAACTCAGAATCGAGTAAAATTGATGGCGTTGGAAATATAATTCCTCGAGCTTCGTAAACATAACTAGAACTACTCCTAACTCATCCTGAGCTAGGAGTTATGACTACTCAAAGTTGGCCAAAAACTCACTTTTTCCCACACTTAGCCAAATTTTCCAGATTTTAAATTCTTTCCAAAAATGACTATTTCCAATTTCAAACTTCTTCATATTCATTTTAAATTGTCGGATATTACAGAGAGGGTGTCCTTCGATATCAAGGTCAGTTATGTGTTTCGAATGTTAATGAGTTGAGGAATCAGATTTTGAAAAAAGCTCATAGTTTTCAGTATTCTATTCACCTAAGAGCCACTAAGATGTATCATTATTTTCGAGAAGTGTATTGGTGGAATGGGATGAAGAAGAATATTGCGGAATTTATGGCTAAATTTTTGAACTATCAACAAGTGAAAGTTGAGCCTCAGAAACTGGGTGATATGGCTCAAGACATTAGTATTCCTACATAAAAGTGGGAAGATTTGAATATTTACTTCATTATGGGTTTACCTCGTACTCGTCATCAATTTTATTCAATTTGGGTTATTGTGGACCGAATGATGAAATTGGCTCACTTTCTTCCCTTTAAGACATTACTTTCAGTGGAGAAAGATGCTAAGCTTTATATTTAGGAAATAATGAGGTTGCATGAGTTTCCTTTTCTATTATCTCTGATCATGGCACTTAGTTCACCCCCCTAATTTTTGAGGTCATTTTAGAATTGTCTGCGTACACAAGTGAAACATATTATGACTTTTCATCCTCAAACTGAAGGACAAGACGAGCGTACTATTCAGACTTTGGAGGATATGCTAAGAGCTTGCGTGATTGATTTAAAGGGTAATTAGGTTAATTATTTGCCTTTAATTAAGTTTGGTTATACTAATAGCTATCCTTCCAGCATTAGGATGTCACCGTTTGAGGCTTTTTATGGTAGGAGGTGTAAGTCTCTCATAGGTTGGTTTGAAGTTAGTGAATTTGCTTTGATTGGGATCGAGTTGGTGCATGAGGTTATAAAAAGGTTTCGAATTATTCATGAAAGGTTGAGAACAACTCAAAATTAATAAACGTCTTTTGCCAATGTTAAAAGAAGTGAACTTGAGTTTAATGTTGATGATTGGGTCTACTTGAAAATTTAACCTGAAGGGTTAAATGATGTCTGAAAAGAAAGGGAAGCTTGGTCAGTGTTACATGGGCCATATCAGACTTTGAGGCGTATTTGCATGGTTGCTTATAAACTTAATTTACCTAATGATTTAGCATCGGTACATGTAGTATTCCATGTCTCTTTATTGAAAAAGTGTGTTAGAAATTTGACATCCATTATACCTTCGGAAGGATTGGGATTTAAAGAAAATCTTTCTTATGAAGAGATTCTGAATGAGATTTTAGACTTTCAAGTTCAAAAGTTGAGAAAAAAATAAGTTGCTTCTGTGAAGGTTCTTTGGAGGAATCAATTACTTGAGGGTTCTACTTGGGAATCCGAAGTAGATATGATGTCTTGATATCCTCATCCCTTTCTCTCTGCTCCTACTCTAGTTTGAGGTATTTTCCCCTCATAGTTCATTCTTTCAGGTTCATGTATTTTAGTCATTGCCATATTTCTATATGCATGCATGTTCATGAAAAACTATTTTTTTATGTTATAATTTATGCTGGAGTGATTCTCCATATTTATGTGTATTTTGATGAGATTTATATTCATGTGTTGTTAGTTTCTCTCCTACTCTATTCATGCTAGCTTGAGTCCCATTTGAGGACGGATATTTCTGAGAGGGAGACATTGTAAAACCTTGAAAATTTGAAAGTCAAGTTGGAAAGAAAAGTTGCAAAAAATTTATTGATGCAATGATCTAGAAGTCCAATCCATAGACCATAGGAAGGAATTTGTTGACATAGAGTTGAGTTTTTCGAATTTCAAGTCTCTGAAGTCTGACCTACGTCTTGACAGGATGAACTGTAGAAATTTTGATGAGCCCTAGATGACACTCGTAACATTGGTTCAGAGATTTGATTTTGGACCTCAGGTCCATAAAAGGATTTGATGGGTTGTAATTAGTTCCCAAACTAAGTAGAAGAGGTCTTGTAGGAAGTTCCCTGACTAAGTAAAATTTTGGACTTGAACTTGGGTTATACGGACCATAGACTGAATGATGTGTTGTAGATTGGTTTCATGGAAAGTAAGTTGAATTTTAGATTTCTAAAGTTGGGATATAGTTGACTAGTACGAGCCGTAGAAAGTGTTATGGATTGTAGGTCCATTCGATAGTTATTTTTGAAGGGTATTTGGGTCTTTTCATTTGCATTTAATACCTACACTGTGTTGTTTTGACCCTAATTCTAAGTCCTATAACTATGTTTTAATTCCTAAATCTACCCAAACCTTCTCATTCTTTCAAATTCCTAAATTCTATCAAAGTTCATCCTCTCCAATTCCCTCTCATATTCAAGGAAGATTCTAGGGTCAAGCTTCAAGTCTTCTTTATCCTCAATTGCTTTTAGGCCATTATCATCATGGTATGTGAGAATTCATAATGGGTTCCATTGACCCATTGAGTCCCAAAAGATCTCCAAGTTTTCAATCTAATTTCATCAAATTGATTAGGGTTTCATCTCAATTCTCCTTTGGTCCTATTTCCTATGATTCAATTGTTTGATTTTAATCTTATTATGCATGATTTGATTCAATAAAGTGTTTTCTAATTGATTCCATATGGTCCCATGCATTATCCATGATTTTTATCATGAATTTGTGAAGAAAGCTATGAACTTGAGAATGATGATTTGAAGCTATGTATAATTTATGAAAAAATAATCTTTATGAATTAAGGTTGCTTTAAGATAAGCGAATTTGTGAAAGGTTTTCTCACATATTAAGAGATCATGGTTGTGATTGGTTTTTTCACATATGTATGAGTGATGATTTAAGGAGATACTCTATGATGACTTTATTAGTTGGATTGGTATGTTGATTGTTGCCTATCCTAATGTTATGTTTAGATGATTGACTTTATCTATTTAGTTGGGATTTAACTTAACATTGAGAGAACTTTTAGGTTGATATTCAAATACGGGTGGCATCTAGTAGCAACTTTTAGTACCAAACTATGTGGCCCCATAGGACTATCATAAATGACCTAGCTAGTAGATCCACAAATAGCATATGAATGAAGGATACAGAGTTCTATCTTTGCAAGTAGACTCTTCCTTCTCGGTGTGGAAGTTACATCAGATTCAATGTTATAGTTCACATGGTCAATTGTCGATTAAAGCTAATAACCTGTAACACCCCAAAAAAAATTTGAGCTAAGACTCGAACCCTTCTTCATTGAGAGTAGTATTTTACCAAGGAATTTAAAATTTCATAAGTGTTAAGGTCAGGTTACTAGATATAGCACCTTGAGTTCCAAAACGAATTAAAGAGAATCCATTCAAGTCATTCTTTAGTTATTTTTAGTTTTGGGTCAACTTCAAATGACCATAACTTTTAGCACAGGATGAGTTATGAGACCCATAAGATATCAAATAAAAGGTCTTGGAATCCTTTTTCCAATGCCTCCAAGTTTGCTAATTTTCGGGCTCGTATGAGGGAGATATGCCCGTTTGAATTTGGGTTGTGTAATTAAGAAAAGTTACCCGAAAATATGAGGGGTATTTTGGTCCTTTCCTTACCCAATCAACTTAAAACGAATTTTAGTTATGTTTTGGGGACAAATAGAAGAGAGTTCATTCAAGTCATTTCTACGTTCTTTTAATGTTTTGGATCAATTTCAAACTACCATAACTTTTAACTTAGGATTAGTTAGGAGACCCATAAGATATCAAATGAAAGATCTTGGAATCCTCTTTCCAACGTCGCTAAGTTTGCTAATTTTCAAGCTCGTATGAGGGAGATATGCCCATTTGATGTCGGGCTATCCAAATAAGAAAAGTTACCCAAAAAATATGAAGGGTATTTTGGTCGTTTCCTTACCCAATCATATTTAAACATTTTTGGTAAGGTTTTAGGAGTGTAAACTGATTGGAATCAGTTTTAGTTATTCCTAAAATACGCTTAGGGTTTTTAGAGGAGTTTAAGATGAGGAAAAGAGGAGAAAAGGAAGAGCGTTCAAGATTTTTGCGATTCTTCGAAGGGATTTCGCCAAGGATTTTATCCTACGAGGTATGTAAGCTTTCATAGTGTTAGGTTTGTTTTCCCACACGCCAATCATGAGTTTATTTTGTGAATTTCATCCATGAGATTGAGTATATTGATAATCTTGTTGAGTTCTTAAAGTTTTGTGCTTCGTTTTATGTAATGAAGTTCTTGTTGACTTGAGGTGAGAGTTGCGAATAAGTGTTGTTCTTGGTGTAGAATTCACTATAATTAGGTTGGGTTTAAGGATCCAAAAGAGTTTCGAGGAAATCATTCAAGTTTAGACGAGTTAGGGCTGAAATTTTTTTGAAAAAAAGTTCGACGAATTTGTCTGGAACGTGGCTGCGGCGGTGCGCCCTAGTAGCACTTGAGGGGCTGGTGCCCTGCACCTGCAGTGCAACCCAGACCAGCCTCAGTCACATGAGGGATGGCACGGTGTACCACTGCTGTGCCAGGGATGTCAGATCCTTTCCCCCTCCGTTCTTTGTTATTTATTTGATCTTTAAAAACATGTCTTTCCTCTCTTAGTGATTTTTACTAACCAACCAACATCCAATCATCAAGAGATCCTATATATCAAGTCATGATCCTTGAATTCATAATTCAAATTCAAGGAAGAGTCCAGAGTAGAGTTCAAGAAAGTCTTTGAGTTAAATTGTGAATCCTTCGAGATCAACTATCGATTTAAATAAAGTTTGAGAAAGTCCCTTTAAGACTTTTGGAGGAGTCTTCTACAATAACTTTTAAATTGTTCAAGACTCGAGTAAGTGAGTATGAGAAGAAGGATAATGTACTCATGAGTCTACATTTTCATTGAAATCCTTTAGTCAAGTCGTTCATGCCCATAATTCCGCGTGAACTCCATAACTTGATTTTCTTTGAGAGGAGTAGTATCATCAAGTTCATGTCTTGAGTATTGAGTTCCTATTTATTTTGGGATTATATTGCTAATTATGGGACTACTGCATATTACCCATGAAGGTCTTTGAGTTGAGTAGTTCATTCCCATAATTCCTCATGAACTCTATGAGTCGAGGAGTCTTGAGATGAGAAGTATCATTTAGTCCTTGAGTTGAGTAGTTCATGCCTATAATTCCACATGAACCCTCCGAGTCTAGCATTCTTGAGATGAGTAGTATAATTGACTCCTTGAGTTTTAGAGTTGTTGAGTTCTATGCATGGTTATTGAAAACCTTGAATTGAGTCGTTCACGTCCATAATTCGGCATGAACCCTATTCTAAGAAGTCTTTATACAAATTGTTTTAAAACCTATGTTAAAGACTTGAGCACTGAGTTGAGGAAGAGTAGAGGTGAGTTCATTTTATTTAAATTGATATATGGGAATTCCCAAGAGTAAATGTTTTTACATTTAAGATGAGAGGAAACTAAGATTTACAAAAGAGTTTTGAGCAATTTGAGTACTATCTCTCTTATCAGAGATTTTTGAGTAATAATCTCAAAACACAGAAAGAGTTATGTTTTTAAACATGTGAGCTAGTTATATTTTGGGAGTAGTATTGAGCACCAATATGGGGGAGAGTTCACACAACTCACAGCCCCCATAAACCATGTAGCCAACGTGGGTAGAAAGGGTCATACGTTTTAGATGATTCCTTATTGATTTTTAGCATAGACTAGTGGATCCACTTAGTAGTAGGTTCTATACACCGGCAAAGTATAAGACAATTCTGGAAGTGTGGGCTACATGATGTATCATCATATAGCTCATAGTGATGATTGTCAGTTAGAGAATCTCCCACAGAGTTATATTGTATTTTTATATACAAGCTGAGTTAGTATTGCATTCTTCAATACATTGAGTTGTTATCTGCTGTTTTAAAAGCTTTCTAATTATTGCATCTTGTATTGTTGCTTTATCTTGGGTTGAGTATCCTGAGTTGAGTATCTTATTGTTGCGTTGAACTATGTTTCATTGAGTTGAGCCCTATTTTCTCTGAGTTGAGTTGAACTATGTTTCATTGAATTTAGTTGAGTTGAGTGAGTTGAGAAGAGGTAAGTATGTTTCTTTTCCATTTGTTCAAGCTTATATTTATGCTTTAGAATTCCCCTTACATGCTCATACATTCTATTTACTGAGCCATTTGGCCTACATCGTTTAATGATGCAGATACATGTATTTAGGATCATTAAGAGGCATTTCGTTTAGGTCATGTGATATCCCAGTCAGCTTTGGTGAGCCATCTTATATTTCGGAGGACTTCACCTTTATCTTACAGCTAGTAGTTTTGAGATGTCGTGGGTCTTGTCCTGATATCCGTATGTAATAGTAGAGGCTTCATAGATAGACAAAGTTGAGTAGTTTTCAGTATGCCTCTTCCTTGAGTTGTTTTTACAAACTCTGAGTAATCTATTGAATATTGTTTCAGATTATTTTACAGAATGAGTATTTGAGTTATTGAATTTAATTCAATTTTTAAGCTTTTTTATGCTTGAGTTAGTCTTCCGTTTGTAGTAAGCCAGGATGAGGGTTCACTTGGGGACAAACAATGGTTCTTGAGTGTCGGCCACATCGAGGGTGTAGACTGAGGTCGTGACATATCCCATAAAACAATGTTTCTTTCAAAAGGTTCTTATCAAGATTTAATTATGTTTTAATATGCATTGAGTATGTTTATGCTTTATGATTCTTTTTTAGAGGTTTTACTATGTTTTAACTTGGTCATGCATATCATGTTTTTCTTTATGTCCCTTTATGATCATATTTCACATTTTATGCATATCCCTCATACTTTGTACATTCCATGTACTAATACTTACTTGTGTCTACATTGTCTCATAATATATGGTTTGACACTTCCTCTCCTCCTGCTCGTGCCTAGCTTGGACTACTATTGCTATTGAATTGGTGAGTCCTCAGACTTTGAGGGCAATTATGAAGACTTTTATTGCTTTTGTCATTTAGTTTTCAAACTTGTATATGAGTTACGTCCCAACCATTATTTTGATGTATTAGATTGACTTGTCAAGACTATGGGTGTGTTTGGTATGAAGGAAAATATTTTCCGAAAAATGTTTTCCAATTTTCTCATGTTTGGTGAGGTAAAATGTTTTCCAAATCAAAACATTTTCCTTCATACCAAACACACCCTATGAGTAGACTTCTAGTTTTATGTCAAACTCTTCTATTGATATGAGACTTTCTACTTTTGTCTATTATATTGTGTTGTATGAATGTCAAGTGGCATGTATAGGGCTCTTAGGGTCTTATACTCCATGTCATATCTAGGGTGTGCTTTGGATCATGACAATTTTATATACCACAAGCACATAACCTTTATTCACCACCAAATGTCAATGTTCATCATAATAGTCTGCATAGTTCCATTAACAAGGTAGTATCAATCCAATATTTTGAATAATTCAACCCAACAAAAAATGAAGAATCTCCAATACATCACTGTTTGTCACCCAAACCAAAACCAAATCTTCAAAAAAAGTCGCTGATAAACCCTTCATACGTTTGTGCCAAACCATCCCACCTTGCATTGTGATATCTCAACTTAAAGCCAAAAATCTATACAATCTTCACCTTTAAACCAAGTACCTACATATGATGTCTTATTCCTTCACATTTCTTAAATTATACTTATGAGACAATTCTAAATACTTTGAACTCTTCAACATACAAGACTCTTGTTCGTTTCTCTAACTCATTTACCAATCCTATCCTTTGACCAAAAACTCATGGTATTTTACCTCATACTCTAAACCAAAATTTGAGTGAAAGACATCATTAAGCCCTTTTAACAATCAAAAGTTCTACCACCCAAACCATGAGCAAGCCTTTCTATATGCTCAATAACCAATATGATTAATCATTTCTTATTGTACCAATCCATACTTTGACAAAACCTATTGTCACGATGTAGACTTATAATGAAAAATCTAAATTTGGATTCAAAACATGTAAACCAATCCCCTTATCAATCGACATTAGCACATATCTAGAAGACTATGAAATCACATATCTTAGGTTATCATTGATCACCTCAGCATCGAACCTCCTCTTTCCCAAATAGGTGAAACAACGGGTAGTTCCTCAAGTAGTTAGGCATTGCACTAGATAACTGATGTCTCTATTTCTAATTTTCAGTAGTACCCCATCGTGAAAGTTTGCCAGATCTATCACTAGAACATATCATACCCACCGAGAAGATTGTACCCAAGTAGCTCACACCTTTCTACCCGTTAAGTAACTATAATACATTACCAAATCCGTTCAGCCTCAAGCCCAAAGTGATATGCACCCTTTCATTGACCATGGCAACAGAAAAAAGTTACACACTTCATGACTATAAACAACGGAACATAGGTACCACTGAAGCAGTCATATTTTAACACTTAAACCATTCAAATACTCTTCGTTTTTGAATAACTAATGATAGATGATAAGATGTTCATGCATTCCCTCAAACCATTATTCACCTTTACCATTCAAATATCCTCAAAATGCATCATTGAACTTTAACCTAACTCAATATCTTCAAATTGTAAAACATTCTAAGTTTGACCGCACCTCATTTCCATAAGTCACTGATGTGTTAGTACCATATTTGACACCAAACCCACACGATGATATCCCAATTGCACACATGAAGAACTAAGCATGAGTAATCACTATAAGTGAGAGAATGGAATGAAGCGATAACAATAAGACCAGACCAAGGATTCATGGTAAGGAGTCAAGAAGTAAAGGTTTTCCCTAAAAGTAACTATAACCTAATTTCCACACCTTATGACCCAACACTATCCCCTCTCAAACCAAAAAGCGACATTTTTCCCAGTTTAACACTAAATTAGTGTCCTCACACCTAGCAAGTACTTTATCAAGATTATGGAGACATACCTCAAAAGACTTCCCAAAGATAGAGAAATCATCCATGAACACCTCTACAAAGTCCTCCACCATATCATGAAAAATGACCATCATGCACCTTTGAAAAGTCGTCGGAGCATTGCAAAGTTCGAATGACATGCATTTGTAAGCATAGGTACCATAAAGATAAGTGAACTTGGTCTTTTCCTAATCCTCGGGCGTAATTAAAATCTGGTTATATCCAAAATACCCATATAAGAACAATAGTACTCCTGCCCTGCTAGTCGTTCAAGCATCTAAGCAATGAAGGGAACCGAGTAGTGATCTTTTCGAGTGGCCTCATTTAGCTTGTGGTAGTCCATGCAAATTCTCTATCCAGTTACTATTCTCGTGGGAATCAACTATTTTTTTTTCATTCCTCACCACTGTCATACCTCCTTTTTTGGGAACACACTGCACAATACTTACCCACTTACTATCAGAAATTGGGTACACAATTCCAGCAACTAGCCACTTTATTACTTCATTTCTCACCACTTCTTTCATCAGAGGATTTAGTCTACGTTGATGTTGTGCACTCAATTTGTGATCCTCTTCCATATATATTTTGTGCATCCATAACGCTGGACTAATCCTATGAATATTAGCTATCTGCCATCCAATAGCTCTCCTTCTCCACTTTAGGACCCTTAATGACGTATCAACCTGTATTTCAGACAATTATGTAGAAAGTATTACGGGTGAAGTTTCATTAGTACCCAAATACGCAGGTGCTTCATCGATTGAGGGTTTGAGTGGAGACCCTAACTAATGATCCAATGAATCTACTCTACGTTTGTGTATTTCTAAGACTGCTAGATTCAAACAAGACGCTATCTCTTGAGCCTCAGTATCTCCATCTACATCATGTCCTACTAACACTCTTTCTAAGGGATCCTTAGGTGCAATGTGTTGTAATTCTAGTGAGAGATCTACAACCGTATTAGCGGACAACTCTTTATAGACAGACGACAATTTCAAGGCGCGGTAGACATCAAACACTTTAACCTTATCACGTGCCCTTATAGTTAACTACCCAGCTTCTACATCAATCAATGCTTTCCCCGTAGCCAAGAACAAATACCCCAGAGTGAATGGAACTTTAGGATCATGCTCAAATTTTAAGACCTCAAAATCCACCGAAAAGATCAAGGAACCTACTTTTACTAATACATCCTCTACTATCCTCTCTGGCCTATCAATGGACCTATCAACGAGTTAGAGAATGACAGTGGTCGATTTTGGACTACCTAACCAAGTTTCTTATATAATGATGAAGGCATGATATTAATGGTTTCACCTAAATCACATAACCCACGGGAATGAACACTTTGCCCAGTTGTAATCTACATAGTAAAAATACTCAGATCTTTTAACTTCTTGGGTAATCTATTCTGAATGCTAGAGTTACACTCCTTAGTAAGTGCTACTGTTTCATACTCTGTGAGCCTCCTCTTGTTAGCCACTATTTCCTTCACGTACTTAGCATACTTCGGGATTCTTTGCAAAATGTCAACGAAAGGTAGGTTAATATGAACCTGCTTAAGGAGAGAGAGAAACTCACCGAAGCATTCATCTTCATTATGCTTTCTGAGCTTTTATGGAAACGGAGGGGGTGGTGTCTTTTGAGGAGCGAACTTCTCATTATTGGAGTTTTTTAACCACCTCTTCTTTTTTCTTTTCTTTATGAACTACCTCAATATCTCTCTTCTTTGGAGCTAGTTCCTCTAGTTGTAACCCACTTCTAGTACTCACTGCATTCAGTTGCTTAGGGTTTGGTTCAGTGTCACCAGGAAAACCTCCTTGAGGACGCAAGTTTAGTGCATTAGATAGTTGCACAACTTTTTTTTTTCTAAACTCATTTGGGACATTTGGATGTTTCGTATGTTCTCATCTTACTTATCAATCCTAGTATTTATCTTCGTTCCAACTTCTACCATTAGATTTTGGAGTAACTCTTCATTAGTCATCCCCCCTTTAGGTGCACTTGGATTACGCCCTGGCTAGGATTTTGGTATTGCTTCCCTATTCCTTGTGGTCAGTATTGGTTAGCCCCTTGCGCTTGGTTTTGAGTTTGGTTTTGGTTCCCACCCCATGAGAAGTTAGGATCATTTCTCCAACTATAGTTATAGGTATTACCATAATTTTTCTGACCCCCAACTCTTTACGCATTGCCTACATAGTTTGTGGAATCTGGATTTGCCTCACAAGTTTCAGTTTCATGTGCTCCATTGCCACACACTCCACACCAACTTGTTGCCTGTTGTACCACATTTATTGGTGCTTGGTTTAGTGCAATTTGTTTGAAGTGCATTGTTATGTTGTGGTTCATTGTATCTAGGTTTGCGTTTATTGCGGTGGCTTGATCCACATCTAAAATTCCTGTCGCTCTATGTGTTGTGGTTCTTGGCATTCCTCCTTCATAACCGGTGTTTCCTTCGAAAGTTTATATAGGAGATTGAATAGCTCTTCACACATTTTTGCTAATGCTTGTCCACTTGCTGCACTTTTAAGAAGTACCTTTTCATTATAATCCAAATCTTCAAAGAAAGTGTGAGCAAGTACCTCATTAGCCTGGTATTGATGTGGAAAAGTATTTAAAATTTGCTTGAATCGACCACATCGTTGGTACATATCCTCCCCACTTTTCTGCGTGAAGCTTAGTATTTGTCTCCTCAATCGTTTGATTTTACTTGATGAAAAGAATCAGCTCAAGAACTTCTTTGCTAGATTATTCCATGTAGTGATGGAATTTTATGGCTCTTAGTCTAACCACTACCTGGAAGCTCCCAATAATGAGATAGGAAACAATGTTGACCTCGCATAATCTGATGACATGCAATTTGAGATATATGTATCACTTATGTCCAAAAATTTCCAAATGTGGATTTGAGGATCCTCGTGAGGGAGTCCGATGAATTGCCCCATTGAGTGGATAAGATGTACCATGTTCTATTTTAGTTAAAATCTACCCCCAGTGGTGGTTTCCTAATACTAGATGCCACATTGGTTGTGAGTGGGATTGCCATATCATAGACTGGTCTTGCTGGTATAATTGGGGGTACTTTTAGGTCTAGGTTGTTCACATTTTTTACTCGGTCACCCTCAACATTTTCCGTGGTTCTTAGCCCTAATTCTTGCTGACGTCCTTGGTTTGCCATTTTCCTACGTTGTCGTAAAGCTCTTTCGGGTTCGTCGTTAGGTTTGACAAGTTCTCCTTTCCGAGCCAAACCTAAGAATCAAGTGCCTGCAATATAAGAGCTAAGATCAAGTTATCAACACCTAAACAATATAATTGTAGACTTAAGAAAATCAAATATAACTCAATTTCTATGTCCCCAGCAGCAGTGCCAAAAACTTGTTGCTCCCCAATATACACGCAAGTGTACGTGGTCGCTTAAGTAATATAGTTTCTTGAAGAAACGAGTTTTCATTCCTAGGGGACTTATGATCAACTTATATTCAATACTCAATTTAACAATTAAACAAAAGTAACCATTTAAAATAGTTTGATGATTATTAACTATTATTATGAATTGTGAAGTAACTAAAAGTAACTAATTGTGAACGACTTTAAAAGGATGTTTCGAGCAAGTAAAAGACTATTTCAGGGCTACAGCATGGAATGGATTTCATGTATCGTATCTAAGGCAAATAATTAATTTCGGTTATCAAGTTACTGGCTTACATGGTTAATTGTATGAGTCGGGTATGTCGACCTCTAGTCGCCAACTCTAATTAGTTGTTCTAACTACATTGTTGAGCGGGGATAAATAGGCCTAATTGGAGAGCATTTATATTTTGTCCTGTTTTGTAACCAAGCAAGTGGTTCATCCGGGTGTCACTCCTAAGCACACATCAACTCAATAGATGATCGACCTTTTTATATTCTCTCGTCTATCTACCTTATCCTCTCTTTATTATAAGAAGATACAATATATTTATTTCTATGGTGATCAAGCATGAAATACTAAAACAAGAATATACATGTAACTTATAATGATAACCAAGAATTAATTAAAAAGCCTTTAATATTCAACATTCAATCCGTAACTACAACCCCAGAACAAGGGCGTTTAGCCACTCACAATATTCGAAAACCGCAAAATATAATTGTTCATGCGATTTCTAAAATAAAATAGAGTTAGAGAATTGAAACCTATTACAAAACTTGAATTCTTGCTCGTGCACACCAAAAAGTAGTCGAACCTCAAAAAAAAAAAACCTAGGATCCTATTTTTAAAGTTTAGGAAAAGTATTTCTGAATTTAGCCCAATAAGGAATCCTAATTAAACCCAACTTTCGTCAAAACATCCGCCAGACCTTGGGGAATCGAGCCCAAATCGCGCCTGGCAGGCTGGTGGGTGACACTGCTAGTGTGACAAAATAGAGCCTCAGTCAAATTGGGCCTAGCGCATCGCACCCTTGTTGCGCCAGCGATGCTGGGGCGCCGCGCCAACTCTTATTCTGGGCGTCATTTCATCATCTTCAACTCATTTTCTCTCTTGCATCAATCTCTTCTCTTAGGAACCCTGCAAAATCACTAATCATGTATATTAGTATGCAATCATCGCAATGCTACATCAAACATGTTAGTTAGATTAGCGAATGTCCTTGACTTATGTTAAAATATGCCCAAGATTATTCTGCCTTAAAGCTATCTCTAAACCTAAGGAACAAGAAGCTAGGGTTTGACTTCAAGATCTCCAATTCACCATAAATCTTAGGCCTTGATCACTAAGGTAAGTTAGTATTCACCAATGCAGTCCTTTCTTCGTCGGGTTCCCAAGATCTTCTAATTTTACAAGTTCAATTCTCAATTCAGAGTTAGGGTTCTATTCAATCTTCATGAGCTCTTCTCAATTATGATCTAATTGGATTTTTCCTATCTTCTATTGCATGGATTGAAGTAATTACATGTTTTCAAGTTAAATTCAAATGAATGTGTATGATTCATAATTTTTACTATGAACATATGATGAAGCTTATGAACTATGAACTATTAACTAAATTTTATAAAGATATGCATTCTTTTATGAAATTGATGTAAATGGCTTGAGGGTGCTTTTAAATAAAAGTATCAATGAGAATGTGAAAGTTTTTATAACATGCTACTATGATCATGATTGTCAATGGTTTTTTTCTCACATAATAATTCATAAGGTTGAAAGGTTTTCTCACCTAACATGAATCAAGATTTAAAGAGCTATTCTAGTTGAATTTAGCTTGGATTGATAGCTTAATGTGTATTTCCATGTATGATGAAATGAATATGACTATTTTTGTGGGATTTTACATAACACCAAGACGATATTGAGATGGCGGAGCTCCCGTTAGTATAAGTTGGGTCTCTAGTAGCAATCTCCTTGTCCCGAACTATGTTCCCATGTAGGATGTCTAATCTAGTGGATCCATGTAATCTAGAAATTTATGGTAATCACCTTGGAGAGTAGGACATATCTATTCGGTGTGGGATAGACACATTATTCCATGTATAGCTCACATGGTCTATGTTGGTGAATGGTAAACATCCCAGAATAATAAACTAGGTTACTTTCAAAGTATCTCACAAAGTGTTTTAAATATGTTAAGCTTGCATTGACCATGATTATGACTTGTGTTTTCTCACCTCTTATCTTATGCTCTAGCTTGGTCATTGCATGTCATGTAAAATCCTTTTAGCATGATTTTATATCATTTATGATTTCTATCATACTTAGTACATTCCATTTACTAATGCATACTTATGCCTACATTGTTTTACTAATGTAGAGTCTGACACTCCTACATTGCATACCTTTGGCTAGTTGATCTCTCTCTTCGCATTTGAAGATTTGTGAATCCTCATGTTCTGAGGACCGAGACACTTTTATAGTTTTCTTTATTTCAATTTTTAAACATTGTTTGTGGTGTATGGGTTACATCCCAACTATTTCTTTTGATGTATTAGATGAATTGTTGAAACTATGTTAGACTTTCGATTTGTCAAACTCTTTTATGATATAAAAATACTCTTTTGAACTCTATTTATTTGTATTACCTTGTATCATGCCTGCTAAGTGGCATGTGTAGGCCCTTTCAGGGTTCTATACATCATATTATTCTTAGGGTATACTTTGAATCGTAAAAAAATTGAAATATAATAATTTATACAAGGTCTAAGCGGGCCAACAACCAACCAATATCAAAAGCTAAAAGGGAGGGGAGGGAGAGATACTAGCTACCGCCTAACAATTCGTCTCATTGTTTCTTGTTCCTTATCTGTTGGAATCTCATTTTCTTTTATGCTAAAGAATGGTAAATCGTGAACATCCCTCATAGTCTCCCTTGGAGATCTCAAACACAACGCTAAGGTTCTCCAAAATGATTTCATCCCCATTAGTATTCTTATTAGCATCTTTTTACAAGAAGACCTCCTTTTTATTCTTAGCATCCTAACTAGCTAAGAGCTTCGTGTGGGCTAAGGCAAGGGACTCAAAGACTCCCTAACGGGCCTCTGCACAAGCAACAACACTGGAAGTGGCAGGTTCTATTGGAGGCACACAAAATTCACTCAGTAGTGCTCTCATCGAGGTCATGTCAACCTGAACTCTATCAAATAGGCCCACAAGCCATGGATATTTCAACGATATTTTTAAAATTTTCAAGAAAATAAAGAAGTTAGACCGTATATTATTAAAAGCAATAATATTAGATACAAATCCCAAAAGGATGCACCTGTTAGGGGTGGAAAATTGTAAATAACTCTATATGTTGAGTAGCATACCTTAGAAATTCAAATATCTAAGATAATCTTATTATCTTATTTAAAGAACTTCATAACATCTAAGTTTGCAAATAAGTTAAAAATATGTTTTTCAATATACTATAAAACCACAATCAATTGTCGATGGAGAAACTTTACCATAATTATCTAGATGTCTTAGAAGTAATTTTGTTTCAAAGATGAAATTATTTACTTGCTTGTAACAAGTTTACAATGCGGATCATAATTTGAAATTAAACGTTCAATAATTTTATTATTCTATCGCAAATTAGATAATTTGATGCCAATATGTATATTGGTGAAAATGGACATGTCAAATGAAATTGGGGCATAAACAAATTGGGCTCATTCATGAACTTCAATATGTGCACACATGTCACTAATTTTGAGCCCATTAAAAATTAAACCTTTTGTGCACACCTGTCACTAAGTTGCATTGGATGTAATTATTTAATGCATGCTAAGTTGCATTAAATAAGATATACATCAATAAAAATAATTTCCTCAATTCATTTTATTTCCTCACTTCTTTTTTTTTGAAACATAAGTGTGTGCTATACTTTTTTTTTCAATTCCAAGGGAGGGAAAGAGAAGAAGGGAAAGGAAAAGGTAGCGAAAAATGAATTATAAGAATATTTTTTTCTAAATCTAACCCATCGATTAACTCTCTTTTTTTGTAGATAGATCTTCTTGGACTTTTGATTTTTCTTGAGCCTCAAAAGGTGAGCTCTTTTATAGAATGAATATTTTCAGTTTTTATAGTAAAATTGTTGTTGTTTTTGTTCTATTTTGCAGCATGAAGCGATTGAAATCAGATGTAATTGATACACCACCATTTAAGCGGCCAATTTGTTCTTCCCATGGAGAATCGTAAGTTCATGTCTTCAATTAATTTTATTCTATGTGTGTGGTAATTTTTATATACATGACTATCCCCGCCTTTTTTTATTTTCCAAAATGAAGCATTGGATTAAAGTGGATTAGAATATAACTTAGCTGCTACTTGTGTTTAAGAACATTACAAGTTGACCTAATACATTAATAGCCCCCTTAAATAATATTTTATTTAGATAATCGAATTATAATTTGTTCAAATTATATTGAGCACATGAACAAATGATAAAATATTTTTTATTAGACACTTTGAGTTTAAATTTTAGAAACATTTTGCATACAAGTATCAATAACATAGATTTGTTAAACTCTTAAAATATGTTACCTCCTTTAATTATACACATTGACCTTATTAAGACTTAAAACCTCAAGCATGTTCCAATAGGTATCAGCGTGAATAATTAAATGAGATAATTTATTTTATGTAGTTAACTTATGTAGCTAGCAATTTTTGAGAATGCACATTTTTTTTTGTAAAATTAAAACATATGAGCACGTGTTTCAATGCTCAGTTGAAATAGTATATCAAGTGTCTACATAAAATATAATGACAAAATAAATGTTAAGCCTTCTATGTTTTTGTCTTTCTAAAATATTTTATTTTCTATGTCCAAACACTACATATGTGGTTACTTTATCTTTCAAGATTTAGTTAGGTGTGAAGATATATTACCCGTCTTTACTAGAATTTGAGCTATAATCTTCTACATTTTCACTCACTTTACCTAATGTTAGAGCACATCTTTTATTTTACTGCAATATATATATTTGACTACTTATGGACATGGTTCTGATGTTTTTATTTTTTCTATCTCTTGGATGAATTAGGTCTGGTAGCAGCATAGATCCAGTTGTTGCGTTGTCTTATCTGAGGGAGATTAAGGACACATTTGTAGACCAAGTAGAAAAGTATGACATGTTCCTTGATGTTATTAAAGACTTAAAGGCTCGAAGGTTTGCAACTAAATTTTACATATTGTCATGATCTTTATTAAAATATATTCTAATTTGGTAATTTATGTGGGACTATGTCTTTAAATATTCCTTACAGAATTAATCATGTTGGTGTCATAGAAAGAGTGAGAGAATTGTTTAAAGGGTATCCTAGTTTGGTCCTTGGATTTAATATTACTTGCCCAATGGCTATGAAATAATGCTCAATGATGAAGACAAGGCTTCTTCGAAGAAAACAACTAACAATGAAGAAGAACACAATTTTGTGAAAAATATAAAGGTTACATTTTTGTTATCTTATGATTTTACTAATAAAAGTAGGACTTGTTCTTGTTTAAAAATTTTAGTCCAAATTTACTAACTTGTAACTTGTAGCGACCCTTCCGAAATAATATAAGTCAATAACTCACGAGATTTTTATGCATATATTGTACTCACACTAGAACAAAAAAATTGACATAAAAAAAATATTACTAACTTCCAAGTACCCAAACTAGGTGGTTCATGCTTCACACATTCATTCAAAATTAGTGGTAAATCTAATATATTACAAGACTTGGGCTTACACAGCCCAAAAGAACAAAACATAGAGCCATACTTATATTACAACCCATGGTGACATGATCAAATTAGTCCTCAAAATTCCATGTAAATATACAACACATAGATCATGTACAAATCCCAAGGTTTATACAAAATATAGATGCCTATATGCAAATGTGATCTTCCTTAAGGCTCTCAAAATTTCCCTCTCCAATGGCCAGCTTCATGCATCCACTCGCTCATTCCCTACGATAGAAACAACTATCGCTAAGCATATAGCTTACTGGTGTAAAACTATAGGTTCGGAGCCATCAAATTCACAAAACTACCTTTCTCAAGTCATGGGCAGCATAATCGAACACAATAAATAAATCAAGTAAACAATATATCAAAGTATCAAGTTCGATATTTAGAGGTCCAATTGTCAAGAACACTCATAGCACCATTTTCCAAGAGATTCAATAACAAGGCGCACCCAATATGTACATCACGTCTTCACACAAGGCACAAACAAGTATCAACAAGGGCCGACGTCCTATATCAAGAAGGGTCAAAGCCCAATAATCAAGAGAATCAAGAACCATATTAAAAAGGGCTTTCTAATTCGTACTTAAAATGGACAACTTCCATACTTAAGACGAACTAAAAATCCAGAGTCAAGATGACAAATGATCCGAATCAAAAGGCATGCCAATAGTGACAAAGTCACAGCCACAAGAAGGACAAGGTCCCAACAAGAGTGCCAGGTGATCAAACAATCCATACAAGTGGGCGAGTTACACAAGCGTCTTTAACTTCTCAAAGGATACCAGTACAACAATGCAAAGTGACAAGAGTAACCAAGGTACCAAGATCAAATTTTAGTTATACTAGCAGTTAAAAGAGTGCAAATACAAGTTTATACACAAACCTCAGTGCTTTAGCAAAGAAACAGTCCAATACAACTTCAAGATTTCAAATCGTAGACCACAACGTATCAAGGTCCTCAATTTGTTCACGAGTATATACAACCTTAAAAAATATAATTAAATAACTTCTTTAATTCCCAGTATCTCAATAACATTGGTGTAAAACAGAATTATCATCACAAGTAAGCTTAGCCTGTACAAACACGACTATGCTCCCAAAACAGTGATTCTGGCTAGCCTAGTACCTTATGTCGCAACATAGATTTGAAAAGGAAAATGGCAAAACTAGACTTTATAACCTTCATGAAAGATGTAGATACACTTCTTAAGGTTGCAAACAAACAAGAATCACCATAATATATATTTTTTTATAAAAATATATATTCAAAACACTAACAGCTGTCCATACAGGATTTCTAATTTCAAAATCAGGATAGAACTTGTCCTATGTTGTGTCCAATATTTCGAATCCATAACAGCTAAATCAGAGTTTTAGATAAACATAAAAGTTGTAGATATATGAATTAGCTTACCAAATCATATTTATTCACTGTAAACGGAGTTCTGGAAGATGAGATATGCATAAATTACCAAACACTACCCAGCTCATGAACAAATTTCGTCACTTACCAAAAAGACGTGTGTGTCTCGAATTCCAGCCAAAAGAACCAAGTTTTCTCTTGTGATTTTGAAGAACAATCTATTTAGATATGTTTCTAAGGTTTTAAGGCTTGAGGAAAACGAAATTACTAAAGGAGGGGTGAAAATATATAGTCAAACAAGTGATGTTTATCCCTTGGGCAGCTGTCCTTCAAAGGTGCTACCCAAAATGCATACATATACACCTATATATGTATATATATATATGTATATATATATATATATATCATCTCCTTTTAAAGTTATACATAATTCTAATTAGAATATTACCTAAACACCCCATCACAATCCCTTAAATTACGATCACAATTTATGTTAAGCAAGTTAGCAATTATCACAACATTTCAAGTTCCTAAAATGAGACTAAAACATATTGTAGTAATTAAGCAATGGTAAATCGACATGCGACTCTTGGTTAATATTTAGGGGTGTTACATCACTTCGTGCAGAAATGTTTTGGAAATGACCACGAGTACAATTTATTCGTGGATATTATGATGATGTATAAAAAAGAGAGAAAGGACCTCAACGAAGTATATCACGAGGTGATAATTTTTTTAAAAAAAAATATTTGATACATAGATATCTTAGACAATCTTTATGTTCTTGTTTCTTACTATTTTGTTATATGTGTAAGTTGCGGTATTTTTCAATGACCATCCTGATTTGCTAGAAGAGTTCGTTGAATTCTTGAAAGATTTAGTTACTCCCATTCCATTATCTAGTTTACTCCTTGCATTAGATCCCCTCTTGCCCTATGGCTGTGACATAAACCTTAACGATGAAGTCAAGCCTCCTTTGAAGAAATCAATTCACTTTGAACAAGTATTCAACTTTGTGAGCAAAATAAAGGTTACATTTCTATTGCCTTATGATTTTACTAATTAAAGTCTTTCTTTTTCTTCTTCAAAACACTTTTGTAATACCTTATTAACGTGTACCTTCTTGCAGAAACGTTTAGTAAATAACCATGAGTACAAATCCTTCATAGGTATTATGAACAAGTGTAGGAAGGAGCGCAAGGATTTCAAAGAGGTGTACCAAGAGGTGACAATTTCTTTTTATAATTTGACTACATATATATTATAGACAATCTTTATGTTCTTGTTCGTTACTACTATTTTCTTGTATTTGTAGGTTGCCGTACTTCTCAGTGACCATCCAGATTTGCTAGATGAGTTCTCTGGATTCTTGCCAGATTCAGTTACTACTAATCCGTTGTCTAATTTAAACGGTGATAAAAAATATTTTTCATTTTTATCATTTTGGTAAATAATTTATTAGAAATAAAAAATATTTATATTACTTGTGTGTAAAGGTTCTAACATTATCGAATGTCTACAACCTAATGATCTTGAGGAGCATGTTACTTTAGATGAATATAAATTGTTAACTTACCACTTAACCAGAAAATACATATAAAAAATTAGTTTTGTTTGGTGAAAATCATTGAAATGAACTTTCTAATTTGTTATCAAATTCAATTTTCTATAATAATAAGTATATATAATCTAATTCGTCAAAATAATTAAGGAAATATTTCAAAATTTTAATATCCAAGACAATTTTATAGTTTTGTTGCATACTACATAAACTATTCCTGTACGTGATGTTGTTGAGAAGAATATGATCACATAATTAATTTTTTTCCTTCTGAGGTAAATTACACTAATTACAATTTTATTAATCTACTCAAAATACTATAAAAATATCTAACTTCAATTCACTTGAACCATCCTTTGTAGTGGGTCAGATTTTACCGAGGAATTTAAAATTTCTGAAGTGTTAAGGTCACTAGATATAGCACTTTGAGTTCCAAGAAAGAACTAAAGAGAGTTCATTCAATTCATTCCTAGATTCTTCTAATATTTGGTAAGATTCGAGGTCGGATGAGTGAGATATGCCCTTTTGAAGTTAGGCTATCCAGTTAAGGAAAATTACTCGAAAATGGTGAGGGGCATTTTTGTCTTTTCATTACCAAATCAGATTTAATTCATTTTTAGCAAGGTTTTAAGGGTCTAATACTATTGGGTTAAGTTTTATAATCCTAATATACGCCTAGGGATTTAGTTGAGAGTTCAAGAAGGAAAAAAAGAAAAAAAAGGAGAAAAGAGGAAAGGATCAAGGCGTTCGTCGAAGTTCTTGAGTTTTGTTGCGGATTTTCTCCATGGATTGATCCCTAAGTGGTATGTAAGTTTCCATAGTATTGGGTTCGTTCACCCACATGCCAAACATGATTTTCATATTCGAATTTGTCCATAAATATTTAAATATTTAAGTTCTTGATAAGTGTTCTTAAAGTTTCATTCTAAATCTTGTTTTGTTGGGGTTTTAATGATTTCTTGAGATGAAAGTGAGTGTTTTGAGGGTTGTATTGAGTAGATTAGAGTGTACTTATGTTAAGAAATCGAATCCTGGGGATTGGGGAAAAAACCTGTAACACCCCGTATCTGAAAACATACAAGATTGTAGATTTCAGAAGCTACAGGTGCCACCAGCAGGCACCACCTACGGACAGTAGGGTGACCCACGGTCCGTGCTGGTGGTCTGTGGTTGGTCACTCCATCCCTCCCCAGAAACAGTCCCAAAAATTCCTCTAAGGGTCGACCCACGACCAGGACCTACGAACCGTTGGTGGGACCACGATTCGTGGACAAGGTCCCAGAAAACCCAAAAACCCCCGACCCACGGCCAGGACCTACGAAACGTAGGTGGGACCAAGGTCTATGGATCATGGTTCATAGATCCCAATCTCTGAAGCCAATCGACGAATTACCACGACGGACCGTAAGTGGCACCACGGTTCGTGGACCAGGTCTGTCGGTTGGTCCCGACAATAGTTAAGTCAGGGGTCTTTTGGCATTTTCCTTAAGCATTGGACCCCTAAACTACGTCGTTTAAACCATAAACTACGTGGCTTTGATTAGTTTTAGCCTAGAAACATAATTAGAACTTACCTAAGTCAGATCATTCACCAAAAATTAGAAATTTAGAGCGTAGAGAGAAGAAAGAGGCAACCAAACCCTAGTTCAAGAACAAATCAAGATTCTATCAGTTCTAGCCTCAAAATTGAAAGATTTCTCCATGGAATTCGTCACCAGGTATGTGGGATTTCACTAGTGGGTTCCTTTCACCCATTAGGTCCCTATATTTTAGTCAAAACCTTGATTCGCTTAATATTGTCTAGACTTAGGGTTTCTTGAATGTTAAAATTTTTGGTTTTAGCTGTTAGAATGATCCAAATCATATTATCATGAATTTAATACCGTTATTGCCCAGGTTCATGGATAAACTCAGAACCTTAGCTATGTAGTTCTTTTAGTTCATGAATTACACATACTAGGCCAGTTAATTCAGTCATATATAAACATGCCTCAGTTTTTTAATACATTATTATAAGTATATTAATATTGCATTCTCAGTTTACATATCATTATTTTGAGCTATCCAGTATTACAACATTTCTATCATAAATTGTTACTTACTTAATCATATGGGAAGCTTAATATCGAGTGGACTAGGGTCAGTCACCCCCATGTCCCAGAACTAAATGCCCCGTAGGTTGTAATTCCCCCCTGTGGGCATCATTTTAGTGATCGTGCCAGTCATGCCTCTATACCTTTGGCCGGGTATATTGGGTCCTCTCGATGGGGTGTATGCATCGGACTCCACATTTAGCTCATGTGGTTTTATGTCGGTTAGTACTAGCTACCTTATAGTCAGATTCTATTGCATTGACCATGTTATCAACTTTAGTTCAGATTTCAGTTTCAGTATGTTATAAACTTGGTCATTGCATTCAGTTATTTCATGTTCAGTATTCTCAATTTAGTATCATATTTATCTCTTATCATTGCTCAGATATATGCTTTGATTCAGTTATGACTATTGTTCAGCTTTAATCTATCCTACATGCTCAGTACCTTTCAAGTATTGATGCATACTCTACACTACATCTTCTCGTGATGTAGGTTTAGGTCCTCAGCAGTTAGATCACGCATAGATCGATTCTCGATTTTCAATTCAGCAGCATCAAAGGTAATTCCTCATTCTTCGAGGATAATTGACATGTTATCTTTCCATTTTTGTCTTAGTTTCAATTTTTGCTAAATTTAGCTGGGGCATGTCCCAGCATTTATAGTCACTTTAGAGGCTTATTTCATACATACTTAGATTCAGCTATAGTATTGGAGTTTGACTCTTCATTTGTACTCAAATTCACAATTTTTATATATTCAGATTTAGTATATAGGTATTCCCTATCATTTCAGATTATTTATATGATTTATCTTCCACATAGTATTTACTGCTTCAGTTTAACTTTAGTATGCTTATGATTATGCTAATAGGGTTAGCTTGGGGTCACTCGTGATCCTAGGTCCTGTGTCCTCGTCCTAGGGGTAGCTCTAGGGCGTGACAAACTTGGTATCAGAGCATTAGGTTTAAGAGTCCTAGGCTGTTTAAAATGACACACTAAGTAGAGTCCTTTTCATGGATATGAAGTGCACCACATCTAATGAGAAGGAGGCTGCAAAGTGTTTTAGGAAAAAATATCAATTTCTTTGTTATTCTTATCGTTCGTAAGGTATGATCTAATTCCTCGCTCTGATTCGTCGTTGTGCATTTTAGATCATGCCTCATCGTAGAGCTTATGGAAGGGGTGTGAATGCATGCAATGTTAATGTAGCTCCTCCAGTCCCAGATCAGGAGTTTTGAATACTGAATTTCAGAATGCTATTCAGTTGTTGGCTCAGAGTGTGACCAACTAGAAAAATCAGCAGGCTCCAGTTCTGGTAAATGCTAATGTTCGGTCAGCTGTAGGTAGAATTCATGGCTTCGTTAGGATGAATCCACCTGAGTTATTAGGATCGCAGATTGGTCAGGATCCCCAAAGCTTCATTGATGAGGTCAAGAAGATCTTTGGAGTAATGCAGGTAACTGGAAAGAGAACATGGGCACAAATGACGCTCCTATCACTTGGGAATGCTTTAGTGAGACCTTTTTGGATAGGTTCTTTCGAAGAGAGTTGAGAGGAGCAAAAGCCCAGGAGTTTATGAATTTGAGGCAAGGTTTTATGACGGTCCATGAGTATGGACTCAAGTTCACCCAACTCTCCAGGTATGCTCCTCACATGGTTGCTGACTCCAAGGCTTAAATGAATAAATTAATGTATGGGGCATCCGATCTTGTGAAAATAGAGTGTAGAAATGCCATGTTAGTTGAAGACACGAACAACTCTAGGCTCATGACTCATACTTAGCATGTTTAGGGTGATAAGCTTATGGAACATGCCAAGGAGAATAAGAATGCTAGGATAGGCAACTATGACTATTCTCAACAGAAATCGGGTAGTGGTAATCGTTCACAGTTTCAGCAGAAGTCTTTAAATCTAGCACCTTCATTAACTAGTGTTCCATCCTCCAAGTTCCGTAATGATCAGAAAAGTCTCAAGGTAGTGTTTCATGCACTAGAACATACCCAACTTATCCTAAGTGTCGTAAGAACTATCCGGGTGAGTGTCTTGCAGGAAAGGAAAGATGTTTTGGGTGTGGTCAGTCTGGTCACAGGTCGAAAGATTGTCCTTCTAAACAGGGTCAAGGAGGTAACAATGGTAGAGCTTAGTCTACAACTTTAGCAGCACCAACAAGTTTCCCGACTCAATCGGGTAACTTATCTAGTACATGTGGCGGTCAGTGCCAAAATAAGTTGTACGCTCTTCAGGCTCACCAGGATCAAGAGGACTCTCCAGATGTAGTCACAAGTACATTATGAGTCTTTGACTTAGGTGTTTATGCATTGGTAGATCTAGGGGCAACTCTTTCATTCGTAACTCCTTATATAGCAGACAAATTTGATATTAGTCCAGAAACTCTCTCAGAACCCTTCTCAGTATCTACTCTAGTTGGTGACGTAGTTATAGCTAGACGGGTATACAGAATTTGCCCTGTCATAGTCTCCCAGAAAGTCACCTCAACAGATTTTATAAAGTTAGAAATAGTAGACTTTGATGTCATTCAAGGCATGGATTGGTTACATTCTTGTTATGCCTCAATCAATTATAGAACTGCGATTGTTCATTTTCAGTTTCCAAATGAACCAATCTTAGATTGGAAGAGTAGTAGCTTAGCGCCTATGGGTCGATTCATTTCTTACCTTAAGGCCAGAAAGATCATTTCTAAGGGGTATCTCTATCATCTAGTTTGGGTTAAGGATTCAAGCTCCAAAACCCCAACTCTTAAGTCAGTTCCCGTAGTCAATGAGTTCCCAGAAGATCTTCCTGGAGTTTCTCCTGAAAAAGAAATCAACTTTGGAATTGATTTCCTTCTAGATACCCATCCTATCTTTATTCCTCCTTACATAATAGATCCAACTGAGCTTACAAAATTGAAAGAGAAGTTGAAAGACATTCTAGATAAGGGCTTAATCAGACGCAGTATTTCCCCATGAGGTGCGCCAGTATTGTTCGTGAAGAAGAAAGATGGTTCTCTCAGAATGTGCATTGACTATAGGCAGTTGAATAAGGTCACAATCAAGAATAAGTATCTCATCCCTAGGATTGATGACTTATTTGACCAACTTCAGGGTGTTAGTCATTTCTCAAAGATAGACCTCAGATCGGGTTATCATTAGCTCAAAGTCAGATATAGTGACATTCCAAAGACAACCTTTAGAACTCGGTATGGTCATTATGAATTTATAGTTATATCATTTCGATTAACCAATGCTCCTGTAGATTTCATGGACTTGCAGTATCTGGACTTGTTCATTATCGTCTTTATTGATGATATCCTCATTTATTTTAGGAATGAGGAAGAACATGCGAGTCATTTGAGGGCTGCTCTACAAACTCTCAAAGATCGCCAGTTATTCGCTAAGTTTAGCAAATGTGAGTTTTGGTTGCAATCCATTGATTTCCTTGGTCACATTGTGTCTCGAGAAGGTATACGAGGGTATTCTCAGAAGATAGAAGTAGTGAAACAATGGCTCAGACCTACCTCTCCTAAAAATATCAGAAGTTTTTTTTGGGTCTAGTGGGTTAATACAAAAGGTTTGTGGAAGGATTTTCATCCATAGCCTCTCCATTAACTAAGTTGACTCAGAAGAAAGTCAAGTTTTAGTGGTCAGATGATTGTGAGAAAAACTTTGCAGAATTGCAAACTAGGTTGACTACAACTCCAGTTTTGACTCTACCAGAGGGGTTAGATGGTTATGTTATATATTGTGATGTTTCCAGAGTCAGCCTAGGATGTGTGTTGATGCAGTAACGTAAGATTATATCTTATGCTTCTAGACAACTTAAGGTGAATGAGAAGGACTAACCAACTCATGACCTTGAGCTTGCAGTAGTGGTTTTTGTGCTTAAGATTCGAAGACATTATTTGTATGGTGTTAACGTAGATGTGTTCACAGTCCACATGAGCCTTTAGTATGTATTCACCCAGAAAGAGTTGAATCTTCGCTAGATGAAAATGCTTGAATTTATCAAGTATTATTATATGAGTGTGCATTACCATCCTGGTAAGGCTAATGTAGTAGCAGATGCTCTTAGTAGACTATCTATGGGTAGTGTAGCACATGTTGAGGAAGAAACAAATGAGCTAGCAAAAGATGTTCACAAGCTTGCTCACTTGGGAGTTCGTCTTATGAGCATATCAGACGGTGGTGTAACAATTTAGAATAGGTTAGAATCTTTGTTGGTAGTGGGGGTTAAGGAAAAACAAGACAGTGATCCGATATTGCTTCAACTTAAGGGTCCAGTCCATCAGCAGAGAGTTGAGGTTTTCTCCCAAGGGGGAGATGGTGTGTTTCGCTACCAGGGTCGATTATGTGTTCATGAGTTGGGTGAGTTGAAATGGAAGATTCTGGATGAAGCCCATAACTCTAGATATTTTATTCATCCAGACGCCACTATGATGTACCGTGATCTGCAGGAAGTCTTTTGATGGAATGGTATGTAAAGAGATATAGCAGATTTTGTAGGTAAGTATCCCAATTGCAAACAAGTCAATGTAGAACAATATAAACCAGGAGGTATGACTCAAGAGATTGATATTCCTACTTGGAAGTGGGAAGTTATTAACATGGACTTAATCACAGGTTTACCTTATACTCACAGACAACATGACTCTATTTGGGTGATAGTTGATAGAATCACTAAGTTTTCATGCTTTTTGGCGGTCAAGACTATAGATTTGATAAAGAACTACACCAAGCTTTACATTAATGAGATAGTTAGGTTGCATGGGGTTCCTTTGTCTATCATCTCAGATAGAGGTCCTCAGTTTACCTCTTATTTTTGGAAGTCATTTCAGAAAGGTCTTGGTACTCAGGTTAACCTTAGCACAACATTTCATCCACAGACGGATGGTTAGACAAAGTGTACCATTCAGACCTTAGAGAATATGTTAAGATCTTGTGTGATTGATTTCAAGGGTAGTTGGGATGATCACCTTCCTCTTATAGAGTTCGCCTACAATTATAGTTACCATTCCAGCATTCAGATGGCCCCTTATGAGGCATTGTATGGGCGTAGATGTAGATCTCCAGTTGGTTGGTTTGAAGTAGGTGAAGCAGTCTTGATAGGACCAGATTCAGTTCATGATGCTATAGAGAAAGTGCAACTCATTAGGGATAGATTTAAGACAGCCCAGAGTCGCCAGAAGTCCTATGTAGATGTAAGGAGAAGGGAACTAGAGTTCCAAGTTGGTGATTGGGACTTCCTGAAAGTATCGCCGATGAAAGGGGTGATGAGATTTGGCAAGAAAGGGAAGCTCAGTCCTAGATATGTAGGCCCTTACAAAATATTGAAAAGGATTGGTAAAATGGCTTATGAGTTAGAGTTTCTAACAGAACTAGCAGCAGTGCATCCGGTTTTCCACATTTCGTTGTTGAAACAGTGTGTGGGTGACCCAACATCTATTGTGCCTTTGGAAAGTGTGGCTGTGAAGGATAGTCTCACTTATGAAGAGTCACTAGTTGAAATCCTTGATCATCAGTTTCAAAGGTTAAAAACAAAGAAGTCGCTTCAGTCAAGGTTTTGTGGAGGAATCGGTCCATAGACGGAGTTACTTGGGAAGCAGAAGCAGCCATGAAGGCCAAGTATCCTCACCTCTTTCCTTCCGATTCCATTCCAACTTGAGGTAATAGTTCCTCTTCAATTTTTCAATCACTCATGCATAGCTTCAGTCTTGGTATCATGTTCCTTCAGTTTGTACTTGCATTTTCAGCGTATTTGCATGTTCTTGGAACTTAGTTCAGTCAGAAATCAGTTTCTAGTGTTTAGTGGTAGGGTTGCAGCTCTTTCCTTCCATCTCTAGCTAGTTTAGTCTATATTCGAGGATGAATGTTTCCAAGGGGGAGATAATGTAATACCTCGTATTCGAAAGTAGACCAGATTGCAGATTTCAGAAGCTACAGGTTCCACCAACGGTCACCACCTACGGACCGTAGGGTGAACCATTGTCCGTGCTGGTGGTCCGTTGATGGTCATTGTAGCCCTCCTCAAAAATAGTCCCAACAATTCCTCTAAGGGTCGACCCATGACCAGGACCTACGAATCGTTGGTTGAACCACTGTTCATGACCGTAGGTGGGACCACAATCTGTGGACTAGGTCCGTTGATCGTGGTTCGCAGATCCCAGTCTCGGAAGCCAATCGAAAATGACTAGGACGGATTATAGGTGGGACCACGGTCTATGGACCAGGTCTATCGATTGGTCCCGATAGTAGTTAAGTCAGGGGTCTTTTGGACTTGTTGGACCCCTAAACTACGTTGTTTAAACCTTAAACTATGTGGTTTTGATCAGTTTTAGCCTAGAAAAATAACGAAAACTTATCTAAGTCAGATCATTCACCAAAAATTAGAAATTTAGAGCATAGAGAGAAGAAAGAGGCGACCAAACTCTAGTTCAAGAACGCACCAAGATTCCATCTCTTCCAACCTCGAAATTGAAAGATTTCCCCGTGAAATTTGTCACCAGGTATATGGTATTTCACTAGTGGGTTCCTTTTACCTACACTACAACAAATTTGATTATTAGTGACAAATAATTTTGTCACTAGAAACTCACATTTCGTCACAAAAAGAATTTTGTGACAAAAAATAATTCGTCAATCATTCGTCCCTAAACCATCGGTCACTAAATGTATATAGAGACAATTTAGTGTTTCGTCACTAAATAGAAATGTAATAACTATGAAAATATTTTATGTCCCTAAATGCTTCGTATTTATGACAAATTTGTTCATCATAAAAATTATTAAAATTTGTTGGTAAAGATATATTTTTGTCACTAAATATGTTATTATAGCCGACGAAAATGATGTGTCACTAACTATTTAGTTTAATTAGTGACGATGAAATTTGTCTCTAATATTTTATGTATTTCGTAGTTAAGCAAATAATATTTCATCACTAAAAAATACATTTTACATACTATTTTTTCGTTGTCCCTAAAGGTAAAAATTAGTGACAACTTTATAGTAAAATAATTTTGTAGTTAAAACAATCATGTTGTCACTAAATAATTCTGTTACCGACAAAATAAAAATGTCACTACAAATATCATAAATAAGTAGGCAATTTTGGGACAAAAAATATTTTTGTCATGGAATGTCATACTTTAATGACGAAAATGTTATCGTCTTAAAAAGACAATGTATTCATCCCTAAAAATGAGCTTTGAAGATAAAATGTTGTCACTAATGACATTTAAACTTGTAGCAATACTATTTACCATTTGTATTAAGCTAGGTTTCTGTAAATTTAAAAATTTATTAAAATTATTAAATAATACAAATATATTAAACTTAATAGCATGGAGTAGTGATTTTAATAATGAGTATCATACACTATAAAAAATAAAAATTAACAACATACTAAAAGAAGCAAGATAATAATAAAACAATTACACTGTCATTTATTAATTAAGAACATCTAAAATGACATTTATAGATAATAATAAAAAAATTTACACTGTCATATATTAATTAAGAACATCTAAAATGACATTCATGAGATAATATCTGAACATTCCCCTTAAGGAAAAATATATTAAGTAAAAAATATCCAACTTGAAAGTCTAACTAAGATATACTAAATATTAACAAAACCAAGGCAATAGAATAGAGGTTGCTTCTCAAAATACCAGTGCAAAAACACTTCCCTAGCCACTAGTCTTGATTTCCACCTTCCACAACCTGTCTAAAAGAAAAAAATTGATTTCGTACTTTATGATATCATGATATACAACAACATATCCAAGTGTAATCCCACAAATGGAATATGGGGGATAGAATGTAGAAAGACCTTACCTCTACCCTTGTAGGATAGAGAAATTGTTTTCAAAAAAAAAAAGTAAGAAAGAAAAAGAAACAACAAGAGTCGTCATGTCTCTTTCTAAATTTTTGATAAACATCACTCCTTAAGCTGCAGTTAGTCCTCATAAGCACCATCACTAAATGTTTTCATCTTGTTGTTTTCATCTAAACAACAAGATGAAAACATCACTCCTTAAGCTGCAGTTAGTCCTCATAAACACCATCACTAAATTTTTTCACCTCTCACACAAGAAACTTTAAAAGAAAAAAACACTATTATAGTCAAGAGACTGACCTCGAGTCCAATAAATTTTGATAATTCAAGGCTTGCAGGAGTATTAGCATCTCCATACAAGTAAAGTAGACTCTCTGATTATCAAGGTCTAAAATAATGCACTAAATTTTATTCCCACAAGAAATACAAACTGATTGTTCCCAGCAAATTTACAAGATTATAAATCCCCAAGTGATAAGAATAGTTGATTACTCGCTATGATCACTTGGACTAACAATAGACAAAACATCTAGATTTAAGTCTTGTTACAAAAGCAACAATTGAAAAGGATATTTTAATTAAGGAAGATACATCTAAGTGCATGACAACTTGTGCTTACAAAAGAACTCTTCCTTTGCTACCCAGGCACGAACTTCTCAGGAACTTTAATTCAAAAACTATTAAGCCATAAAACCATAAATTTACTACATGAGATTAGTGATATACTATCAAGACACTAAAATAATCTGTTAATTATCAGAATCCTTAAATCAAGTAATTAGCCAATTTTTTTGTAAAATTAAATCCAAATATAACATAATCAATTAGGTACCAAAGTTATTTAATAGAAAGAAACACAAGAAAGGAGACAGTTTGTAGAACACCATTATGAACTCATGCTTGAATAAGATTTTGCTACCAGTACTTTTATAAACTAAACATACAAAATTAAACATTCAAATCAACAAAACTCAAGCTAAAATGGGAATTTGTTAGCTAAAATGAGATGATAATTGAAAAAGGGAGTAGACCTAGACGGATCTGATACAGATCCGTCTTTAACAAACTTTTAATTTCGCCGGAGTTCTACTTTGCTCACTGCTGCTGCTGTTGGTGTTCACACCGTCTCCGTAATGCTGCTTCTTTGCCAGAGCTCTTCGCTGGTCGCAGCTGCTACTGGTTTCGCGTTCTCGCCGAACTGCTGGCTTCACCGGCCGGAGAGAAGATAGAACAAAGAGGGAGACATGGAGAAGAGGAGAGAGGAAAGGGGAGGGGCGTCGACTGGTGGTCCTCCGCCTTCTGCTTCTCGCCGGAACGAGGAGAAATTTAGAGGAAAGGGCTGCAGCGCTTTGGAGATGGGAGGAAGAATGAGAGTGAAAAAATAGGGTTGAGTTCTTTTTAGATTAAAATAGGAAAGAGTTAGGAGAAACGATCTCGTCCGTTGATTTAATAAGAGATGAAAGGCTAGGATTCGATCTAGAATTTAATTTAAGGATGGACGGATGAGATGAGAGTTGGAATGGGTTTAGAATGGCCAAAATTGCAATAAAATTGATTAGAATTGAGACGGAAGAATGGCTATAATTGAAATATAATTGTAATTGAATAGGCTGGAATTGAAATGAATTAGAATTAAATAGGCTACAAATTAAATATTTTAGAGGAATTTTAAGGAGGTGCTATCCAATTAAAATACTACATAAATTAAAATAATTTTATGTAATTAAACTCACTTAAATTTTAAACTATTTGAGCAAAATAATTATTTCGAGTTCAACTATCGATAAATATAATAATTTAATAATAATGAAAATAATTTAATAATAATTACAGTATTGTTTTTTTATGAGTCATGTATACTAAAATATATAATTTTTAGACACAATCGATTAAAATGTTACACTCAAAATATTTTTAAAAAGATACATATTTAACCGAATAGCACTTCTGAAGGTTGGTTAAAATTAGGTGTCAACATCTACGTATGTAATTCTTGTCTGTATTTAAATGTATTTCTAAACTATGCTAAAAACACCAAAACGAATATTAATAAAAGTAACAAATAAAATGAGTATTAAAAAATGTAACGAATAAAATGAATGACATGTAAAATGCAATTTTTAAAAATAATGATTTAATTAAATTGAACATATTCAACCGATTGTGACAAAAGTAATGTAAAATTAACTAATAAAAATCCTAAAATTTTGAGAAATAAAGATAAGGACTGATAAACTTATTTAAAATTATAAAAAATGTATTTTGAACTATTGAATGAATAAAACTTAAAAGGTATGAATTTTGAAAATGTTAGGCCAAAATTGGATGTCAACAATAAAAATAAAAATTAAAAAAAATAATTTTATAAATTACGAAGGTTAAAGTATATAATTATGTAGATAAAATTAAAGATAAATTCAAACATGTTATAAGAAAAATAGATTTTAAAATACATATTTAATCAAATAGCAATTCGGAAAGAGTTATAGGTCAGTCAAAATTGGATGACAACAATCACAATAATTAAAAATTAAAAGAATTATAAAAGATTAAATTAATTATAAGATTTTTATCAGTGTCCCATAAATTGGACAATGGAAATAATATATACTTTTTTAAAATTATGTAAAAAGTATTATAAATCTCACTAATTAACAACTTAAAATATCTAAACATCATATTATTTTTAATTGACTTTCTAAATTTTATCAATGTCATATAAATTGAGACAAAAAAAAAAACAGATATTGGGCCCGTGGTAGCACGTACAACTATATCAGGTGCTCAAGTAGACAACATGTCAACATGCCTGCTTAAGCACTTTGAAGGTATTTTTATTTTTTATTTTTTGTGGTTCTTCCATTTTAATTTATTTATCTTTTCTTTCTTTTTTTAGTTTTTTATACATTTAAAAATTGCATAAAAAATATTATAAATCGGGATAATTAAAATATATATTTTTTAAAATCATTATTATATGTTGTTAATTATTACGATTTAGTTTATGTTAAGCGATAAATGCAAATATATAAATTATTAAAAATGTCTTTTTAATTATTGGAAATTTCTTTACTCTATTTGTCCCAACTTATGTGGAATGGATAGAATTTGGAAAGTCAAATCCAATTTTTATTTTTACCCTGAGTATTTTATTTAATTTTTACAATTATTTTAAATTATAAATTATTGTGATTTATAATACATTTTTACGTAATTTTAAAATATATAAATTACTAGAAATTCATTTTAAAACTTTCATAGTCAAATGAAAAAAATGACCTTCAATTTAATTGAAATTCCACAAAGCACACATGTCGACCATGACATGTGTCCTCATAGAGTCTTACATACTACTAGTGGCAAAACACCGTGCTTTACATGGACCCAATATTTATTTATGAAATTATTCTTCAATTTTAAGCATTTTAATTATATAATTTTAGAATTTTTAAAATCTAAATAAGCTATATATAAATAGTATAACATTTGTAAATTTTAAGTGGTGTTGATTATATTAATTTAAAACTTTTAATCTAAAATAAGTTATTTATATTTGTGTGGTAGTAAATCTTTTCTAAATAAGATCTATAGATGTAATTTTATGTAGTAAATGATCTCATTAAGGGTAAAACAAATACATACAAATATTATCAATATTGTAATAGTGTTAATTTAAAAATTTTGGTGTGAGGCCAAGAATCTGAAATAACTCCTAATTTGGTGAGAGTTATTAGGAAATACTCCCTCCGTTCCTTTTTACTTGTCAATTTTTTACTTGACATGCCTATTAAGAAAAACAATGATTGATATAGTGAATTTATCATTTTACCCCTTTTAATTGATAGAATCTTAAACATATTTACTCAATAAATTTTCCAAAGACATTAACTCAATATTATAAATTGAGGGTATAATAGGGAGAAATTTTATATTTAACTATGAAATTACTATACTTTATTTGTCACATGTAATCATAAAAAAGCGTAATCAAAGATTATTATATTTAGCTATGAAATTTTTTTTTCGTCACAAATAGTTAAATTGTTTAGCAATAAATTTTAAATCATCGTTATTTAAACATTGCATATTTGATGACAAAACTATGTTGTCACTACATCGCACATTGATTATAGACAATAAAATTATCATCACTGATTGCTTATAGTATTAGTGACAAAAACTTAGGTCACAATTAAATATAAAAAATTGTGGCTAAAGCTTACAATATTTAATGACGAACTCTAATTTGTCTCTATTTCAACAAAATTAATTTTTGACAACACTTTTTTGTGTCCAAAATTGTAACTAATTTTAAGACAAATAATAATTTGTCACAAATTGGATACATTTTTAGTGACAAAATAATGTGTCACTGATAAATTAAAATTTGTCGCTAATGGTATTTAATATATGGCGCCGAATTATATTTTGGTGGGAAATTCTACTGGACAAAATTTTGCTACGAAATTTTATGTTTCGTCATTAAAAGTATGTGGTTCATACATTTTAATACGAAATGTAATTTTTGTCACCAAAAGTGAATAATTAGTGACAAATTATTTGTTGTACCTAATAATTTCGTAGCTAAATATCGTGTTTGTTGTAGTGCTATTAGGTCCCTACATTTCAGTCAGAATCTTGATTCCCTTAATATTATCTAGACTTAGGGTTTCTTGAATGTTAGAATTGTTGGATTTTAGCTATTAGAATAATCCAAATCATATTTTCATGAATTCAGTATCATTATTGCCTAGGTTTATGCATAAACACAAAACACTAGCTATGTAGTTCTTTTAGTTCATGAATTACACATTTTAGGCCAGTTAATTTAGTCATATATAAACATGCCTCAATTTTCGAATGCATTATTATGAGTATATTAATGTTGCATTCTCAGTTTGCATGTTAGTATTTTGAGCTATCTAGTATTACATCATTTTAGTCATAAAGTGTTAATTACTTAATCATATGGGAAGTTTAATACCTAGTGGACTAGGGCCAGTCACCCCCAAGTCCTAGAACTACGTGCCTCATAGATTGTAAGTCCCCCTTATGGGTATCATTTTAGTGATCACGCCAATCATGCCTCTACACCTTTGGTCGAGTATATTGGGTCCTATCTATAGGGAGTATACATCGGACTCCACATTTAGCTCATGTGGTTTTATGTCAGTTATTATTAGCTTTCTTACAGTCAAATTCTACTGCATTGACCATGTTATCAGCTTTAGTTCAGATTTCAGTTGCAATATGTTATAAACTTGGTCATTGCATTCAGTTATTTCATGTTCAATATTCTCAGTCTAGTATCATATTTATCTCTTATCAATTCTCAGATATATGCTTTGATTCAGTTATGATTATTGTTCAGCTTAATTTTATCTTGCATACTCAGCACCTTTCAAGTACTGACACATACTCTGCGCTACATTTTCTCGTGATGTAGGTTTAGGTCCTCAGCAGTCAGATCATGCATAGATCGGTTCCTGATCTTTAGTTCAGCAGCAACAAGGGTGAGTCCTCTTTCTTCGAGGACAATTGACATGTTATCTTTCCATTTTAGTCTTAGTTTCAATTTTTCTAGATTTAGCTGGGGCATGTCCCAGGACTTCTAGTCAGTTTTAAGGCTTATTTCAGACATAGTTAGATTTAACTATAGTGTTGGAGTTTGACTTTTCATATGTACTCAAACTCATAATTTTCATATATTCAGATTCCGTATATGGGTATTCCCCATCATTTTAGATTATTTATATGATTTAACTTCCGCATAGTATTTATTGCTTCAGTTTATCTTTAGTATGCTTATGATTATGCTAGCAGGGTTACCTTGGGGTCAGTCATGATCCTAAGTCCCGTGTTCGCGTCCTGAGGATAGATCTGGGCTGTGACAAAACCATTCGAATTTAGGTGAAATAGAGTGAGAAAATGAGCAAAGCAAGTCGTTGGCATTTTCTGGGTTGGGGACTGGCGCCCTATGCCAGCCAGTTCTCCCCAACCACACCTCTGTAGGTAGAGGGCTGATGCCCCACACCACTCAGTGCACCAGGGTCGCCTTCCCCACCGGTTCTCCATCATTTTCGTCCGTCTGAGTTCTTTCAAAGTGTACCTTTACTCCCCTTTGATTCTAAACACTCTAAACCATTTCTAAACACCTAGATATAATTCATAACATGAATCATAACCTTGAATTTATAATTCCAATTCAAGGTAGAGTTAAAAATCAAGTCTTGAGAGTTCTTTCGAACATTTTGAGAAATTCCCTTTGATTCTTTTTGAGGAGTCTTCTACAACTTCTAATAACTTGTTTGAAGACTCAAGTAAGTGAGCATGATAGTGAGGAGAATGTATTCATGAGTCTACACTATCACCGAGATCCTTTATACCATGAACCAAAACTCTTGAATTCATAATTCACATTGAAGGGAGAGTTTAGAGTAGAGTTCAATAAAGTCTTTGAGTTCAATTGTGGATCCTTTGAGATTAACTATTGATTTGAGCTAAGTTTTTAGGGATTAAGTATGAGAATGAGAAGAGTCGTATACAAGAGTTCCATATCATTATGTAGACCCTTGATTCGAGTCATTCATGCACATAAATTCCGCATGAATTCCATAAGTTGAGTATCTTTGAGAAAAGTAGTATATTCAAGTTCTAAGTCTTGAGTATTGAGTTCCTAACCCATTTTTTAGATTATATTCTTAATCATGGGACTATTACACGTTACCCATGAACTCTTTGAGTTGAGTAGTTCATGCCCATAATTCTGCATGAACCCTATAAGTCGAGCAGTCTTGAGATGAGTAGTATCTTGGAGTCCTTAAGTTGAGTAGTTCATGCCCATAATTTCGCATTAACCCTCTGAGTCGAGCATTCTTGAAATGAGTATTGTAATAACCCAGAAAGATAGTACGTGAAACTAGAGCCTAACAAGTTTGCTTTTGATTTTTGTGGGAGGTTTGAGCGAGTAAAATGATGTCCAGAGCTTTGGTTAAGGGGTTTAGGGGTTAAACGTCAAGGTATAACTCCCCAAGGACCAACCAAGGGGTCCTTGAGGAGGACCCTAAAGCATAACCCCCATGACCCCAAGAAACCAAAAATGTCCATTTAGTGTGACCTACGGAGGGCCATCTACGACCAGTAGATGGACGCACGCCCCGTAGATAGGAGTCGTGGGTCACACCCTCAAGGTAGGCTATCGACCACCCTCCTACGGACCAGCAGGTCGGGGTGTAGACCCACTTATTGTCCGTAGGTCATGGGCATTGGTGGTGCCTGCAACTTTCTACTCAATCTCGGCCAAGGTAAGTGATTTCCAATTAATTCCTTTTTAATTAGTTTCCATTAGGGGTCATTCAATATGGTTTTATTTCACCTATATAAAGTATTTTATATCATTAAACCCCTAATTAACCCATTATATCTCAAGACCCCAAACAATAACTACCCCTCTTCTCCAAGAATCTTCTCTCTAGAAACTCTATTGAAGAACAAAGAAAGAGTTCAAGTTAGATCTTGAAGGAGGGATCTTTTCAATACGAATTTGGTTGGATTATACACCTAAGATGTATGGGAGTTTTCATCATTGGGAAGCTATTACCCAAGGAGCCCTTTCAAAAGCATTTATCTGAAGTGGCACTTAGTGATCTGTATAGATGTCTCTATACAATTTTTGGTGATCTCATCCTATTCAACTAGGCTATATATTTATTTGATACAACCTACTAGAATAGTCCTAGGTTTTTCTTTTCTCTCTTCTTTTTAAGAGGAGAGTTTCCCTTATTTTATGCTTACTAGTAATTTTGTATCGAGAGGAGTCCTCTCTTTTAGGTGCATAGATTGTAGGCTTCTTTTTAGAAAAAAAGGGAGGAGTTGACTATCCTTAGTAGGAAGGTCGACTTATGAACCACCATAGGATCGGAGGTAAGCTTTTATGTCCCCCTCCTTGTACCTTTTTACTATTTTATTTATGCTAAGGCATGGGGGTGTTGCCAAGCCTTTGCCCCCCCCCCCCCCCACCCAAGGGTCATTCAAATTAAAAAAAAAAACTCAACCCCATGGATTCCTTTCAAAGTTGTTTTTAAAGGTTGAATTATGTTTGTTTACGAATGTAAGACTGATTTTATATGATTTTAACTCAAATCCTTCAAGAATCCATGAGACCCCCAGTCCTAACTATGGTTCTTCTTTACATTATGTGATGGGTTTGCAAGTTGGTCCAATTGATTGGATGTGAGTAGATTATGATGTAATTGCCTGATTTAAGTATGATTCTACATGTATACTTTATTATCCTAAGATCCTATGGTGAAATTATTATAGTCTAGGGTTATGTCATGAAAGAAGCAAATTGAGGGTTAGAGGTGACCTTCTAAGATTGATGAACTTCTTCATTAATTGCCTTAAGATTAGATCACCTAGACATGAATTCCTTAAGGGTAAAGCTTCAAGACATGAATTGATTCAATTAAGGCTTATATGATGGATCATGGTTGTGTAGAATTGAGATTGAACTATAGGTCTTCTATATGACTATAATTGATCAAGAATGAGGCATGTGGTGAAGTTACCTTGAGAATTAGGTATAATTGATGATCATGAGAGGCATTGCTTGAGAGTAAGACTTGTAACATGAATATTACTCCTAGGGCTTTAAGAGTAAAATCTACAGTGAATAAACTAAGTATGTTAAGGCTTCAAAAAGGAAGACATTAGGTATGTTAATCTGTACTTGGCCCAATTGTGAATAAGACTTCACCCACATGACCTATAATATGATCACATGAGTTTATGCATGAAATGAATGGATTACTTGAGTCATGGTTGTATCTATATTCCATGTATTGAACGCTAGATGTATTGAATCAATATGACTCTTGAATGCATGATATGAAGTATATGCATTATTATGATATTATGAACATGGTTATGAATACGTTAAGAATAAAGTGTCTATTATGATACTGTTGTTGTTGTGTCATTAGAAAGACAATCAAACACACACCCACGCATGAACATGAATATGATGACTAAGGTTTTGATTGTTTTGTTGAATCTTGATATTCCCTTTATCTAATGTGCTAATGCTAGATGTTTGGGATGAGTTGATTCATAGCCCTTGAAGGGCATATTATAAAGGTTTGTACATGTTGACAAGAAATGTGTATGAACTCAGATTCACTAAGAAAGTGAAGATCCTATGACTATTGTGTATTTGTGGTATTGATGCAAGATCCTTCTTCCCTAGCCCTTACACATGACTAGGCATGAATTGTCTAGGACTATGATAATATTGTTGTGTTGATTGAAAGGCTATCTCATTAACACCATGAACATGATGTGAAATGTTTACTCACATATTAATGATTCTAAGGTTGAAAGGACATTCTCACCTAATGAATCCATGAGCTACCATGATATTGTATTGAAATGTGTGTTAAGCACCCTTCCATAAACAATGAAGTTAAGTAAAGACTTAATAAAGGGAATTAAGCTTAGCACCGACTGGATAGGAACAAGAGATGGGAACCTTTTACCTCAGTTAGTCTGGGTTTATAGTAGCAATATCCCTATCCCATTACTATGTGCCCACATAGGTTCTTAGCTAGTCGATCCACGTATAAGCTAAATATGTTTGGTCTACCTTAGGCAAGTAGAACACCTCTTTTCGGTGTGGGTTCATGACACCGAATTTCATGTAGCTCGCATGGTCAATGTCAGTTAAAGCTATATCTCCTTACATGAACAAGTAACATGAACCATGACATGAACAAGTAACATGAAAAAGAACAATAATATGGGTTATTTCCTATAGTTCCTTAAGAAGCTTTACTTAGTGTGAATGGGTGTATGAGACTTCATTCATACATTGCACAGGTAGGCTTTGAGAGTAGGCAATGGAAGGTTTCCCTTATGACATGATGATTATGAGTTATGCATGCTTTATTATGAATTATGAACATGAACATGAATATGAACATAGATTAAGCTTATGACTTCTTAATAAGCTCACTTACTGTGAGTGGGGGTATGAGACTTCCCTTATACATTGCACAAGTAGACTTATAAAGGGGTTATAGTGTGGTTTCCTTATATTTTGAAGATATATGAACTTATGTATACATGATATGAATTGTTGTTATGATTGACTTCCCTTGACATGAGCTAATGAATATGAACGTTTCCTTGTCTATCAGTATTAACTAGGTATGAGACTAATGTATGACAAGTATGAGCATGGTGACCTAGATGTGATACTTAGTGTAGATAGGATTATGGGATCCTCTCTATGCATTGCATGAGTATGGCTTAGGGTTGCTTATGTGATAGTTCTATTATGACGATTTGATCTTGGTATGTAATTATGTATGGGAACTATGTCTTGTGAAGATTAGAGTATGCATTATATTGCTGGAGACTATGCTTTTGATTATGACGATATCATTTATGTATGTCATGAATTGTGCATGGTTTGTCTTATGAACTATATTATCCAACTATTTCAAAGATGATGTTTAAAAGTGGCATATAACATAGTTTCAAACAAAATGTCCCTTTTATGCATGTTTTAAGGAGTTTCTTGCATGGCTTCCATACTTAGTACATTTTGTGCTAACCCTATCTTTCTACATTTTCTATAAGTGTAGGCTTTGGAGATATTGGATTCCATCCTCATGGCTAGGACCTTAGTAGATCAAGAAGAAGAAGATTGGTGAGTCGTCATTGTATTCGAGGGCTTGACCATATATCATTTATGTTTTTCTTTTATGTTGTAGACTTTTGTAGGGGCCGTATTGTCACGACCCAAGCCTAGGGCCTAGACGTGACATGGCGAATGGGGAACCCGAAGGAACCCCAAACAAGCCTCTCAAACTTGTCATCACACTTCATCGATCGCGGAAGTATATTCAACATTAAATAACGGGAAATAGGGACTAAGGGCAACCATTACAAAATAACATCATAGAATAAGAGTCAAGCTCATTTACAAAATACTTGTCCAACGTACACCTCTACGTACATAGATAGGACGGGGGCCATGACATATTACCGGCTCCCCTCATAGTCAAAATACAATGGCAAGCTAAAGTCTCAAAACATAAGAGTAAGAAATATAACGTAGCCCTCGAATCATTGAGGACTCACCAACAATCTCGGATAAGCACCGTACTAGTCACGTGAATGGAGAGAAGGATCAAGATTAGCTCCGGTCCCTACATGGTGACATCATGTAGGCAAAATATGTGTTAGTACTTTGGAATGTACTAAGTATGCGGGGTGCAATGCAACAATAGACAAGGACGCAATCGAAATGCAAGAGATAGTTCCATAAGCATAATAGATGATAATATGAGGATGCATGATCAAAGTGAAGTCAAAACATGTTTAAGTAAAACTATATTAATAGTAGATATCATATGTGTGTGCATAATCCGACCAATTTGTAACCCCAACTTAGGATGGGGGATGCCGTTCACAGCCGGACACCCCGGTGGCAAGGTATAAACCCCTCACATGGTTGATGTTGGTCACACCCCAAGCATCCTAGGTGGCGAGATATAAACCTCTCACATGGTTGATGTTGGTCACACCCCAAACATCCTAGGTGGCGAGATATAAATCTCTCACATGGTTGATGTTGGTCACACCCCAAGTATCCTAGGTGGCGAGATATAAACCTCTCACATGGTTGATGTTGGTCACACCCCAAACATCCTAGGTGGTGAGATATAAACCTCTCACATGGTTGTCCGGTTCTTTTCCCCCGGACCGGGCATGGTCATGCAACACTTTATATAGGAAATTCACCTTAAGCTCTAATGCAATCTCATGTATGGAATGAACATATACATAAGCTTAGTTTGTCATCAACACATTTCTGGAATGCCATACATCTCATAACTCAAGCCCTAAAGCATCAATTCATCAATTCTCCATAATTGGACATTTTGTCAAACACTTTGAAGGCATGTAATGGGATCAAAGAGCATGGAAAATAGGGTAGTAATTATGCAGCCAAACCAGTGAACAACCTACAACAACACATTTTAACACCCACAAGACCACATGAAAATCTCCACATCCATTTCGAATTTAGATTCAAGTTCTAGAGTCACAACATGCTCAAAACAATCACTCTTCATGTTTAAAATTCACTTGTGCAGGAAATTTATACAAGGAACAAGACTAATTTATGAACCAGGAATTAAACCATGAATTAGTGAGTAGAATAGAGACTAGGCACTATGGGTGGAAGGACCCATGAGTTCAACACCACATATCTTGAGTTTTTATGAAGGCCTTGAGAGTGTCTTCAATGGAAGCTTGGAACTTGGGAGCAAGAGTCTCTTCAATCTTGATGAAGGTTTTGGATTAGGGTTCTTGAGAGAACTTTGAGAGAAAATGTGTCTAAGTATGGGAGAGGTGTTTTGGGAAATGTTTTAGAGATGGGAATTGAGTTAATGTTATATAGGAAATAACATATGCCCTTTGGAAAAAACGGAACAAACACTTAGAAAAAAAGTGAGGCAGGTGAACAGTAACTTTGGTTACTGGAAATTGCATTTTCTGCCCGGACAGGTTTTACGAAAATGGGCATAACTTCTTCGTTCGAACTCCGAATGAGGTGAAACAAAGTACGTTGGGTAGCTAACTCAAAGGGCTTTCCATGGATATATTATGTCCACCAAAAGTATTTGTGTGCTAGGAGATATGACCCTCTAAAGTAGACCCTTGAAAAAGGCTTCACTTGGAAATTTCGGATTTCGATACGGTTGCTCTAAAATTTGGGTGAGACCCATTTCCCACTCAATTTGACCCCCTAAACAAGAATATGAAGTCGGATTTTCGAAAAATGAAATGGATTTTTAGATATAGCTAAAACAAGCTTCCGGTAACTTCCGAAGCACATTTTTAAGAATTTTTTGGGTCGTTTCACGTATCCCTGAGATTGTATTCATAGAGTTTTCTATTCAAATGTTATAGATGGTTTGAGACATAGTGTATAGACTCTCTCATTTATAAAAGACTTCGATTGTAAAGAAAAATTTAAATTTTGCACTATTTTCTAATGATCTTATGACTATGACTATGCTAAGGGCTTGTATGAGACCCCTTCAGGGTCAAGTACGTCATGTTACGTCCAGGGGGAACTCCCAGGCTGTGACAAACTTGGTATTAGATCATAAGATTTTGGGATGGTTTTTAGGATGTCTCAAACCACATCTAGTAGAGTCTTGTTCATAAATGTGAAGCGCGCCATATTTTATGAATAGGAGTCTATCGTATGTTAGGAATAAATTTCACTTCTTCATTCTCTGAGTGGTGCGATAGAGTTTAACTTTATAGAGTCTTTCTTCTAATGCTTATTTAGTGGTGTACAAGATATGACTACTCAAAGAGCTTACACCGGTGGGTTTGAAGAAGACTATGATAATCAAGGAGCTCCTCCTCAAACTCCTCATGTTTCTGTTGACTTAATGTCTAATGAGAAGATTAGGTATGGTTTTCAATGGTTGACTCAAGTCGGGATAGAAGTTCCTGATTTCTATGGGTCAAAGGTAGATGAATATCCTCTAGAGTTTATAGAAAAGGTCTCTAAGGTGTAGAATTTTGTGGGAGTGACTTCGGTAGAGAAAGCGGAATTGGCCTCTTACCAATTGAAGGATGTTACTCTAATGTGGTTTAGTCAATGGAAATGAGCTAGGCCGATAGAACCGGGACCCATAGAATGGGAAAGATTTAAGAATGGGTTCATTGCTAGGTTTTTCCCTTTAGAAATGACAGAGGCTAAGATACTTGAATTTATTAACCTTCACCAAGGTAGGTTGAGTGTTGGAGAGTATGCTCGAGTGTTCACTAGGTTGTCAAGATATGCTCCATCCATAGTGGCCGACCCTAGGATGAAGATGAGTAAATTTGTGTCGAGTTCATCTGACTTGACAATAAGAGAGTGTAGTATGGTTATGCTTGAGAATGATATGGATATGGATCGTGTTGTGATTCGTGCTCAATGGTTGGAAAAGGAGAAACTTGAAGAGAGGTCTATAGGAACAAAGAGGTATAGGCTTGAAGATGATAACTCCTCTCAAGAAAGACCTTATGGTCAAAGCTCTTCCAAGATTCCTCCTAAGTTTAATCAAAAGAGTGTGTCTACCCCAAAATCTCAAGGAGTGAGTGGTAGTGGATCTTATGTTATTAGTCCTACTTGTGCTAGGTGTGGAAAGAAACATGATGGTAAGTGTCTAGCCAACATAAAGGGTTGTTATGGTTGTGGTGGAAAGGACCACCTAATAAGAAATTGCTCGGTGCTTACGGCTAGGGGAAGAGAGATGAAGAAAATTAGGACCTATGCTCTTCAAGCTAGAGGTGAACTAGAGTATCCTTCTAATGTTGCTCCCGATATGTGTTTCATGCTTACCCCTATTCTGGTAGTACTTTTCTTTTATGACTTGATAAATTGTAGATTATGAGCTTTTATGTTATCCTTAGTATTCCTGGGTTTAATCATGGTGATATGTGTTTGTTGGTAAGCCCTACCTTAGTCATTATGAGTTTTATGATATGTTGGGAGAATTTGATGAATAGTGGTGTTTGAGTGATGCCTAGAGATGTTGAGTGAGTAGACTCCTTTTAAAGAGGCTAGAAGTGTAATTCTCCATGACTTAGAATCACCTTGTCTGAGAGATGTAAAAGTTGAGTTATAACTTGCTCCGACCTTAGAATTCCAAGAAATGTGGTTAGATGGCAAGGTCGTTGAGTGTTTTAGATGTTCATGACTTGGGTTGGCTTAAAATTCTCACCTTATGAGGTGTAGTGAGTTTGAAAGGTTTAGTCCCGGTTTGGTAGGTATATGAGACCTTGAGTGGTGTTGGGTAAGGTTGCTTGTGAGCAAGAGTGCTTAAATGAGAACCTTTCTAATTTTGAAGTACCAATTGAGATCTTAGACCGGCAAGTTAAAAATTAAGAGAGTAAGAAAGTGCTGCCATGAAAATGTTGAGGAGTGGTATTTTAGTAAGGGCTTTAGTTGAAGGTGCTTATTTGGGAGGCCAAAGGCCAATGAGATATCCCAATATACTTATGTCCCCTTCTATTCCTCCTCTAGCTTAAGATGATAAGTCCTCCTTAACTCGTTTCATGATTGTGGAGTCTTAGGTGTTATATGTGTCCTATGAATTCCTTGTCCCATAGAGTTACTCTTGTTAACCTTGGTAGGATTTGGATGCATGATTATTAGACCTCTATTGGTTTTAGTGCCCGTTAAAGTTATAATGAGTCTTGGTGATGCTTTGAGTTTGTTTGAAAGGATTAGTATTTGAGGTTTTAGTAAAAAGGGTCTTACTCCCAAGGGGGAGATCATGTGCTTAGGTAGAAAACTTGATTGAGAGTTCTGATATCCTCATCCTTTCCGTCTATTCCTATTCAAGCTTGAGACCAAAAGTTCCTTTTTGGGCTTGTTTTATGTTTTGGAGTCATGAGTGTTTTAGAAACTTCCATGATCTCCTTGTGTTATGCATGTTTTTGAAAGATTCTCATTTTGTATAAAATGGATTTTTCATGATTTACATGCTCCTCATGTTGTTATGCATTTTAGCATGGTGATGACATATTTGACTTCATGAGATGATTTGATGTACATGCTTTGTGATGCTTTTGATGAAATGGCACATTGGCTTCATATGGTTGTGTTGAGCTTGCTTTTAGTGGGTAAATGTAAGTCCCCTTATGATTATGTTATTGAAGGTGTTTGAAAGTATTGGTATAGGCTTACTCCTAAGGGGGAGATTGTGTACCTAGCTAACATTGTGGTTATGTGCTTATATGTTGCCATGACTTCTTGACATGATTCATGTTCATGAAAACATGTGTTTTGAAAGAAAAATGAGTTTATTTGAATTGTTATCCTCATGTTGTAGTGCTTTGAGTAAAAGATTGCCTATTGTACTTCATGAGAAGAATATATGAGCATGCTTTAGTTTGGAGTGGAGAAATTTCTTCCTTGAATAAAATGCTTTGTTTTGAGAAGTATTTTCATATGAGCTCCATGAGAGTGTGTTGAGCATATTATGACTAGGAGATGGTAATTCCTTGAAAATGTCAAGTTATGAGAATCTCATGTATAAATAGGTTGTTAAATGTAGTCCATACTTCCTTGTGTTTCATTGAGTATATGGAGATGGAGTGTTGTTTTCTCCTTGTGTATGTGCAATATTTTAATGTCTCATGCATGACAGGCTTCTAGTCTTGAGTGTTTAATTCCATAAGTGTTTAAAGTGTCATTTGAGGATGAATGTTCCTAAGGGGGAGATAATTTAACAACCCGAAAATCTAGTAGGTGAAACTAGAGCCTAATGAGTTTGCTTTTGAGTTTGGTGGGAGGTTTGAGTGAGTAAACTGATGTCCCGAGCTTTGGTTGAGGGGTTTAAGGGTTACACGTCAAGGTACGACTCCCCAAGGACCAACCAAGGGGTCCTTGAGGAGGACCCTAAAGACTAACCCCCAAGACCCCAAGAAACCAAAAAGCAGTCCATTTGGTGTGACCTACGGAGGGCCATCTACTGCCAGTAGATGGACCCACGCCCCATAGATGGGAGTCGTGGGTCCGGCCCTTAAAGTAAGATGCAGACCACCCACCTGCAGACCAGCATGACAGGGCATAGCCCACCTACTGTCCATAGGTTGTGGGCGTTGGTGATGCCTGCAACTTCTTGCTTAATCTCGATCAAGGTAAGTGATTTCCAATTAATTCCTTTTTAATTAGTTTCCATTAGGGGTCGTTTAATATGGGTTTATTTCACATATATAAAGTATATTATATCATTAAACCCCTAATTAACCCATTATATCTCAAGACCCCAAAACAATAACCACCCCTCCTCTCCATGAATCTTCTCTCTAAAAACTCCATTGAAGAACAAAGAAAGAGTTCAAGTTAGAGCTTGAAGGAGGGAGATTTTCAATACATATTAGGTTGGATTCTACACCTAAGATGTATGGTAGTTTTCATACTTGGGAAGCTATCACCCAAGGAGCCCATTCAAAAGCTTTTATCTCAACTCTAGAAATCCCAATTAGCTAGGGTTTCAACTCAACCCCATGGATTCCTTTCAAAGTTGTTTTCAAAGGTTGAATTATGTTTGTTTACGAATGTAAGACTGATTTTTATATGATTTTAACTCAAATCCTTCAAGAATACATGACACCCCACTCCTAGTTATGGTTCTTCTTTACATTAGGTGATGGGTTTGCAAGTTGGTCCAATTAATTGGATATGAGTAGATTATGATGTAATTGCTCGATTTAAGTATGATTCTACATGTATACTTGATTATCCTAAGATCCTATGGTGAAATTGATATATTCTAGGGTTATATCATGAAAGAGGCAAATTGAGGGTTAGAGGTGACCTTCTAAGATTGATGAACTTCGTAATGAATTTCCTTAGATTAAATAACCTACACTTGAATTCCTTATGGGTAAAGCTTCAAGACATGAATTGATTTGATTAAGGCATATATGATGGATCATGGTTGTGTAGTATTGAGATCGAGTTATAAGTCTTCTATATGACTATAATTGATCAAGAATGAGGCATTTGGTGAGGTTACCTTGAAAATTAGGTATACTTGATGATCATGTGAGACATTTCTTGAGAGTAAGGCTTATAACATGAACATGACTCCTAGGGCTTTAAGAGTAAAATCTAAAGTGAATAAACCAAGTATGTTAAGGCTTCAAGAAGGAATCCATTAGGTATGTAATTTGTACATGGCCCTATTAGGAATAAGACTTCACCCACATGACCTATGATATAATCACATGAGTTTATGCATGAAATGAATGGATTACTTGAGTCATGGATGTATCTATATTCCTTGTATTGAATGCTAGATGTATTGACTCAATATGACTCTTGAATGCAAGATCTGAGGTGTATGCATTATTATAATATTATGAGCATAGTTATTAATACTTTGAGAATAAAGTGTCTATTATGATAATGGTGTTGTTGTTTCATTGGAAGGACAATCACACTCACACACCCATGAATGAACATGAATATGATATGACTAAGGTTTTGATTGTATTGTTGAATCTTGATATTCCTTTTATCTAATGTGCTAATGCTAGATGTTTGGGATGAGTTGATTCATAGCCCTTGAAGGGCATATTATGAAGGTTTGTACATGTTGACAAGAATTGTGTATGAACTAATGATTCATTAAGAAATTGAAGATCCTATGACTATTATGTATTTGTGGTATTGATGCAAGATCATTCTCCCTTTACCCTTATACATGACTAGGCATGAATTGTCTAAGACTATGATAATATTGTTATGTTTATTGTAAGACTATTCTCATTAATATTATGAACATGATGTGAAAGGTTTACTCACATATTAATGATTCTAAGATTGAAAGGACATTCTCACCTAATGAATCCATGAGCTAACAATATATTGTATTGGATTGTGTGTTAAGTCACCCTTCCATAAACAATGAAGTCAAGTAAAGATTTAATAAAGGGAATTAAGATTAGCACCGACTGGATAGGAACAAGAGATGGGAAACTTTTACCTCAGTTAGTCCGGGTTTATAGTAGCAATATCCCTATCCCATAACTATGTGCCCACATAGGTTCTTAGCTAGTAGATCCATCTATAAGCTAAACATCTTTATTCTACCTTAGGCAAGTATTACACCTATTTTTGGTGTGGGTTCATGACACCGGATTCCATGTAGCTTGCATGATATATGTCGGTTAAGGCTATATCTCCCTACATGAACAAGTAACATGAACAAGAACAAGAACAAGAACAAGAACATGGGTTATTTATTATGGTTTCTTAAGAGGCTTTACTTAGTGTGAATGGGGGTATGGGACTTCATTAATTCATTGCACAAGTAGGTTTTGAGAGTGGGCAATGGTAGGTTTCCCTTATGACATGATGATTATGATTTATGCATGCTTTATTATGAATCATGAATATGAACATGGACTATGCTTGAGACTTCTTAATGATCTTACTTAGTATGAGTGGGGCATGGGACTTCACTTATACATTGCACAAGTAGACTTATGAAGGGGTTATAGTGTGGTTTCCTTATGTTGTGAAGATATATGAACTTATGTATGCATGATACAGATTGTTGTTATGATTGACTTCCCTTGACATGAACTAATGAATATGAACGTTTTCTTGTCTATGTGTATTAACTAGGTATGAGACTAGTGTATGACAAGTATGAGCATGGTGACCCAGAAGTGATACTTAATGTAGATAGGAATATGGGATCCTATCTATGCATTGCCCAAGTATGGCTTAGGGTTGCTTATGTGATAGGTCTATTAAGATGATATAATATTGGTATGTAATTATGTATGGGAACTATGTCTTGTGAAGATTAGAGTATGCATTATATTGTTGGAGATTATGCTTGTGATTATGATGATATCCTTTATGTATGTGATGAACTGTTCATGGTTTGTCTTATGAACTACATTCTCCAACTATTTCAAAGATGATGTTCAAAAGTGGCATATAACATTGTTTCAAACAAAATGTCCCTTTTATGCATGTTTTAAGGAGTTTCTTGCATGGCTTCCATACTTAGTACAGTTTGTGCTAACCCCATCTTTCTACATTTTCTATAAGTGTAGGTTTCGGAGATATTGGATTCCATCCTCATAGCTAGGACCTTAGTAGATCAAGAAGAAGAAGATTGGTGAGTCCTCATTGTATTTGAGGGCTTGGCCATATGTCATTTATGTCTTTCTTTTATGCTGTAGACTTTTGTAAGGGCTGTATTCCTAAGATTGTATTCAAAGAGTTTTCTATTCAAATGTTAAAGATGGTTTGAGACATAGTTTATAGGCTCTCTCATTTATAAAAGACTTCAATTGTAAAGAAAAGTTTTAAATTCTGCACCATTTTCTTATGATCTTATGACTATGATTATGCTAAGGGCTTGTATGAGACCCCTTCGAGGTCAAGTATGTAGTGTTACGTCTAGGGGGTACTCCCGGGTCGTGACAAGTATTATCATTGAAGTTCTTGACTTCCGAGTATTAGGTTCTATGTATGGTTATTGAAAACTTTGGATTGAGTCGTTCACGTCCATAATTCAGCATGAACCTTATTTTGAGAAGTGTTTTACAAATTTTTCTAAACTTGTTTTAAGACTCTTGTCACTTATGGTGAGAAAGAGTAGAGTTGAGTTCATTTTCTTCAAAAGATTATATGGGAACTAAATATTCCCAAAGACTAAATGTTTTCACATTTAAAAGTAAGGAAACACCGATTTACAAGAGGGCTTTTGGGCTAGTTTGTGAGTAATAATCTCAAACCACAGAAAGAGTTGTGATTTTAAACATATGAGCTAGTTACATTTTGTAGTAGTATTGAGCCCCGATTTGGGGACGAGTTTGAGTTCAGATAATTCAAAGTCTCCATAAACCGTGTAGCTAACATGGGTATTAAAGGATCATACTTTTTAGATGATTCCTTAATGTTTTTAGCATAGACTAGTGGATCCACTTAGTAGTAAGGTTTTATACCCCCAACAAGGTATAGGACGACCCTGGCAGCATGAGGCAAGACATTGTACCATCATATAGCTCATAGTGATGGTTGTCGGTTAAAGAAACTCCCACAGTTATATTTTGTATTCTTATATACACATAGTTTACTTTGTAAATTCATATACAAGTAGAGTTTATCTGGTATCCTTGCATACAAAATGAGTTGTTTTCTATTATTTTAAAAGATTTCCATATATTGTATATGTATTATTTCTTTATATTGAGTTGAGTATTCAGAGTTCAGTATCTAGAGTTGAGTACCCAGAGTCAAGTTTCTTATTATTGAGTTGGGTCTTAATTCACTGAGTTGAATATCTTATCTTGAGTTAAACTATGTTTCTTTGAGTTGAGTAGAATTTAGTGAGTTAACAAAAGGTAAGTATGTTTCTTTCCCACCAGTTCAAGCTTATGCTTATGCTTTAGGATTCCCCTTAGATGCTCGTACATTCCATGTACTGAGCCATTTCGCCTCCATCATTTCATGATGCATATACAGGTATTCAGGGTCTTCAACAAGAGCTTCATTGATACCACATGGAGTTCAAGTTAGCTATGGTGAGCCTCCTTGCTTCTGGAGGATTTTATTTACTTTTGTACCAGTGAGAGATCCTAATGTTTAGATAAGGGCAATGAAGTGTGGCTAAGTCATAAGGGTAATAAGAGAATGAAGTGGTGTACCAAGAGGGTATGTAATTCGAAGAGGTTAAGAAAACCACCTTAGAATAAGGTCTTAGTACCAGCTTATAGAAAGTTCGGTATTGTCACGACCCGATTTATCAAGTCATGATGGCACCTACTATAACCCACTAGCAGGTAAGCCAACCCGTAACCCGGAACAACAAGTAATGGGTCTGAGGGTAGAAATCAAACAGAAGTAGGAAAATAACAATATAAACAGGCGGAACCAACCCAAAACATATATACAAATAAAGATCCCTCCCAGAACCTAGAAGTCACCGGTCATGAGCTACTACAAAATGAGTACAAGTCCCAAAACTGGACAACAGAGACTGGACTGTCTCGAAAGGAAAGAGACAAGTCTATATATACAGATGGAGACTGAAATAGTACAAAACGCCGTGTGCTCACCCCCGTCTCTAGATAAGTCTACTCCAAGCTCGATCAACGCTGGCTACTAGTGCTCGGACCTGCATCACAAAATAGATGCAGAGCGTAGCATGAGTACCAAACCAATAGGTACCCAGTAGGCATCATAGGCCGACTGAGCAAGATAAGCAAAAGTGAACTGAAATGCAAATAAAGGGTCACATCAAGTGCAAAGAGTAGTAAATGGGGGTATGCACACGAGCGTACAGGCAACAAAGACAAGTAATCTAACTAACTCTGCCGGGCTCCCATAAATCCGACGGGTACGCTCGTGCACAATAAAAGAAACCACCTGCACGGACCCCCATAAGCCCGGCAGATACATCAGCAGATAAAGTAAAATAATGAATCTAGAAGGTCTATCACAATATTACCAATTTCTGGACTTTTAACTGAACCGTTCCTAATCATATTCCAGAATCTCATTACGTCCCGGACTTTAATCGGAATCTCTCCAACCTCCAAAACCTCACCCTACGAGATAAGAATAATCAAGACTAATCAAGCTTTAGTGAGGAATTGGGAATACACCACGTGCAAGCTGGACCACGGACTCGAACCGGGTACTATAGCTAATGAGTCAACCTATATGGACTGGACCACGGACTCGAACCGGTGTTTGTAGCCAAAGGTCGGGCACGGGTGGGCTGGACCACGGACTATAATCGAATACGTAGCCAAAACCGGATCACGGGTAACCGGGACCACGGACTCAAACCGGCACCGTAGCTAAGCTTGGACATAAGTAAGCCGGACCACGGACTCTAACCGGATGCGTAGCTAACGAAACGGGCATTATGGATACAAGGTCATAAGGCGAGTTACCGACTATCGGACTCAAGTCCGCTATATCGATCTACAAGGAGGCGACCGTCCGAAACGGCGGCGTCGGAAAAGTTCTACGCCCAACGACATCCAAAATCTCGCAAGTCTATGGCAACACTAGTCTAAGCCTAGACTAAGGCCAAACATACTTCAAATCAATATTATCATATACACCACAAGATATGGATATTCAATAATATCAAGAGACATCTTTGTCATAATCCAACACTTTCCCCGAAATAAGGTCTAAGGCAGGAACTATAGAAATTTAGCATGCTCAACACCCGAACCCCTCCATACTCAAGCAAATCAATAAACAAATGCCTAAACATGCTCAATCTCATGAGAGAAAGCCATAGCCTACCTGAAAGCCGACCACGCGTGCTCCAACTCACGGTATCAGATCTTTTCCCCTTCGAACGGTCTCCGAACGCTTCCTCACTAACAAAAGGTTAATCACCTCGTCATTACGAATATATTGACACTAAAATTGTATTTTTCGGAGACGGACCCGAAATCGGGTCTAAAACGGGATTGTGGGGCCCACAATTGGAATCTCGAAATCGAATCCGTGGAAACGTCCCAAATACCTTACTAAACTAATACCCCAAAATTTTAGCACAAACAGATGCCTAAAACACAGCAAATCAGCCACAACAATTAAAATAGGCAGCCCCTTGATCACCAATTTTTGGAAAAACGAGACCCTTTTGACCCAAACAGATTATACCACGACGATCCTTGCAAAAAACTCTACAAGTTAGCCTAAAAAATGACTCAAAACGGACCTAAGATGATCAAGATCTCACATTTCAAAATTCAACAACAATTCAATCCGGAAATCATCCTAGCAGTGGCTAAATTCGATTTCTTACCTCAAACGAAGCCTCCCCTCACGTTTCTGAGATCACCGCTAGATTCCCCACGAAATTCTCTTGAAGTTAGCCTCTTGAAGCACCTAATTTGAACTCAAAATGAAAGAGAAATCTGATGTTGAAGTTGAGGGAAAAAATTGGACGAACTCGTCCTAAATTCTGGAAATTTCCAGATTTCCAGCCGCTGCCACGTGGCGTCGCGTGGCTCTGCCATGTCACCGCCGCGTCAAAATTCTACAACCCTCCAAACTTAAATTTTGATGTTCCGGACTCGTTCGGAATCGGAAAAATACAAACCATATATGGAATCTAATTGGAAACGATATTTCGGACTCAACGGTGAAGGCAGAATTTCCATTTGGAGATTGCTTCGATGAAAAGTGGGTCCCACACCCAGTATCGTTTGAGCCAGATTCCACAACTGCCATCTAAAGCCTCGGGAAGTGAACAAAGGGTCGTTCTAGATCAAAATCGATCTTCCGAAGCTAACCTAGCTGTCAGAATTTTCATCTGAGCACGACTCTTAAGAAGGTTGACCAAAGTCAACTTTTCAAGTTATAAAAATCTCCAAAACAGGGAAACGGGCCTAAAACCCAAACGAACGACCATGCGACCGAACAGTCAGTGCCAGCAAGTCATAAATGACTTGGGGTCGCTACAGGAATGCTCTATACGAGGGAAAGAATTCTTTAATTTAAAAATGACCTGAAGGGTCATTACAGGTATTCATGAGATAAACTTCTCCTGAGTGTTAGAGTAAAACAAGATGTAGACCATCTAGAGATGATAGAATAGGTCCATAGCTTCCAAGTGTCAGCTTTAGACCTAAAGGGGATATGACAAGATGAGAAATCAAGTTAGAGGTTTGAGAAAAAGATAGTAATGAGTTTCAAAGAGTATGGGAGATGTCCTTTTGGAGGTCCTGTTAGTAATGGAGTTGTTAGAAGTATTGAGCTTGAATGTGGTGTTGTAAAATATTAGTTGGTTCTTGATATGAGCCCAAGGTTGATGAAATGTGGTGGTAGGGATTAGTATATATTCTTAGGATGAGATTCCCTATCGAGGTAGACAACCCGAACCTAAGGATTTGGGTTAAGCTTGAATATATTAAGAGCGTACGATTATACTCAGACCTTAGTAAGAGTAACCCCATTCCATACCCAGTCCAGTCGTCATTCGAGGACGAATGATCCCAAGGAGGAGACATTGTAACACCCTGGAATTTTTTTTACCTAAGATTTGAACCATCCTTTGTAATGAGTAGGATTTTACTGAGTAATTTAAAATTTCTTATATGTTAAAGTCACTAGATGTAGCACCTTAAGTTCCAAGAAAGAACAAAAGAGAGTTCATTAAACTCATTCCTAAGTTCTTCTAAGATTTGGGTCAACATCAAACGACCATAACATTCAGTACATAATGAGTTAGGTGTGCCATGAGATAACAAATGAAAGGTCATTGAATTATATTTCCAATGCCACCAAGTTTTCTAAGTTTCTAGGTCAGATGAGTGAGATATTCCCTTTTGAAGTCAGGCTGTCCAGTTAAGGAAAGTTAACTAAAAATAGTGAGGGGTATTTTGGTGTTTTCTTTACCAAATAAGATTTAACTCATTTTTAGTAAGTTTTTAAGGGTCTAATCCTATTAGGTTCTATTTTATAATCCTAAGATATGCCTAGGGTTTTAGTTGAGAGTTCAAGAAGAGAAAAGAAGAGAAAAGAGGAGAAAAGAGGAAGGATCAAGGCGTTAGTCGAGGTTCTTGTGTTTTATTGTAGATTTTCTCCATGAGTTTGATCCCTAAGAGGTATGTACGTTTCCATAGTATTGGGTTCATTCACCTACACACCAAACATGATTTTCATAATCAAATCATCCATAAAGATTGAAAGATTTAAGTTCTTCATAAGTGTTCTTGAAGTTTCATTGTAAATCTTTTTTTTTGTTGGGGTTTTGTTGATTTGTTGAGATGAAAATGAGTGTTTTGAGGTTTTTATTGAGTATATTAGTGTGTACTTCTATTAAGAAATCAAATCCAAGTTATTGGGGAAGAAACCGTTCGAATCTAGGAAAAATAGGGTGAGAAAATGAGCAAATAAAGTCGTCGGCCTTTTCTGGGTTGGGGCCTAGAGCCCTGCACCAGCCAGTGCGCCCCAACCAAACCTCTGTAGGTAGAGGACTGGTGCCCTATACCACTCAGTGCACCAGGGTCACGTGCCCCATCTGTTCTCTGTTGTTTTTGTCCGTTTGAGTTATTTCGAAGGGTACCTTTACTCCCCTTTGATTCTAAACACTCTAAACTACTTATAAACACCTAGAGATCATTCATAACCTTGAATTCATAATTTAAATTCAAGGTAGAGTTAAAAATCAAGTGTTGAGAGTTCTTTCAAACATTTTGAGAAAGTCCCTCTGAATCTTTTTGAGGAATCTTCTACTACTTCTAATAACTTGTTTCAAGACTCAAGTAAGTAAGCAGGAGAGTGAGGAGAATGTATTCATGAGTCTACACTATCACAGAGATTCTTCATACCTTAAACAACCTCTTGAATTCATAATTCACATTCAAAAGAGACTTAAGAGTAGAGTTCAACAAAGTCTTTGAGTTCAATTGTGGATCCTTTGAGATCAACTATGGATTTGAGCTAACTTTTGAGGAAGTAAGTATGAGAATGAGAAGAGTCATATACAGGAGTTCCATATCATTATGTAGACCATTGAGTCGAGTCGTTCATGCCCATAAATTCTGCATGAACTCTATAAGTTGAGTATCTTTGAGAGGAGTAGTATCTTTAAGTTGTAAGTCTTAAGTATTGAGTTGCTAACCCCTTTTTGAGATTATATTCCTAATCATGGGACTAGTAAATGTTACCCATAAAGTCTTTGAGTTGAGTTGTCACACCCCGAGCTATCCCCAAAATGCAGACACGGTACTTAGGACCGCAAGTGATCCTAAGCTAACCCAGCTGGCATGATCATGAGCATACTAAATATAAACTGAATAATAGAAACTGTGTGGAAGCTATAATCATGAACAAAATGAAAAGATGGGGAATACCCATATACTATAATTGAGATATATGAAAACTGATGAGTTTAATACAAGGAAGATATTAACTCAATACTAAGTTGAATCTATCTATGTCTGAAAATAGCCTCTAACTGACTAAAAATGCTGGGATAGGCCCCAGCTAAGTCTAGCAAAACTGAAACTAAAGGACTAAAAAATACTAAAAAGAAACTCATGACTATTGTCCTCGGAGAATGAGGACTCACCATTGATTCTACCGAACTGGAGATTGGGAACTGATCTAAGCGTGATCTGGATGCTGAGAACCTGAACCTACATCACGAGAAGATGTAGCGTAGAGTATGCGTCAGCACTTAAAAGGTAGTGAGCATGCAGGATAGAATACAACTGAAATAACATATAACTGAACAAAGGAAATAAACAATGATATAATCTAAACTTGATATATATACTTAATGCTGAGATAACTGAATGCAATGACCAATTTATAACATGTTGAAACTGAATACTGTATATACTGATAAATGGTCAATGTAATAGAATCTGGCTAAACTGTGGGAGCTACTAATAACCAATAATAAAACTACATGAGCTAAATGTGGAGTCCGATGTATATGCCCCATCGAAAGGACCCAATATACCCTTCCAAAGGTATAGAGGCATGCTAGCGTGATCACTGAAATGATGACCATGGAGGGGACTTATAACCTACGTGGCTAGTAGGTTTGGGACTATTTGGGTACGCTAAACCTTAGTCCAACTCGGTATTATGCTACTCTCAATGGATTAAGTAATGAACACATTATGACTGAATTTCTTTAAGTTACTGGATAACTCAAACTGAACATGCAAACTGAGAATGCAACAATTAAACTCATATTGATGCATTAGTAAATGAGGCATGTATAACTGAATAACTAAAATATCTGACCTAGCATGTGTAATTCAAGAACTATATAAATACATAGCTAGGTTTCTGGAATTCATGCAATAAATTGAATAGTAACATATTAATCTGATTTGGATCATTCTAACAGCTAAGAACCCAACAATTCTAACGTTCAAGAAACCCTAGGTCTAGTCATAATAAGGGAATCAAGAAACTGACTGAAAACTAGGGACCTAATGGGTGAAAGGAACTCACTAGTGAAATCCCACATACCTGGTGACGAATTCCATGGAGAAATCCCTTGATTTATGTGCTAGAACTGAAGAAAACTTGTTGCATTCTTGGAGTTTGGTCTGGCCGACTTTTACTCCTCTCTTGCTTCTAATTTTCTAAGTTTTGATTAATGATTTGACTTAGGTAAGTTCTAGTTATGTTTCTAGGCTAAAACTAATCAAAACCATGTAGTTTAGGGTTAAAATGATGTAGTTTAGGGGTCCAACAAAATAGGAAAAGACCAAAAGACCCCTGACATAAACTATTAATCGGGCTGACGACGGCCACATTTGCGGACCGTGAAAGGGACCACGAACCGTGAAGTGGTTCGTGGTTTTCACTTGGTGACTACTGAGCTGAGGGTCTATCTCACGAGCCTTACCACAACCTGTGTGAGGGACCACAAACCGTGAAGGTCCTCGTGGTCCTCACTTGGGCTGAAGTATGGTGGCTCAGGATTTAGGGGGCTACTGGTAAGGCTTCACAGATGCCTCTACGACCCGTCTTTAGGACCACGGACCGTGAAGGTCCTCGTGATCTTCACTTGGGTGAAGGGTGTCCAAGGGCTAGGCTAGGGAGGCTACTGCCTAGATGTCACAGACGCCACCACGGCCCATTGTCAAGGCCACAGACCGTGAAGGTGCCCGTTGTCTGACGTCTAGGCCTAGTGACTTCCAAGTCATGAACACGGGCATGTCAATGGATCGTGGACCCTATCACGGTCCGTGAACCCTACCGTGGTTCACAGCTTCAGTTAAGTTTTGCAATTTTTTCCTAGGTCTAGCTTTTGAGGTGTTACAATATCTCCCCCTTGGGATCATTTGTCCTCGAATGAAGACTAAACTAGTTGTAATGGAGAGAATGAGCTGCAACCCTACCACTAAACACTAAAGACTAATTTTTTACTGAACAAAGTTCAAAGAGCATGCAAATATGCTGAAAATGCAAGTACAAACTGAAGGAACATGATACTAAAACTGAATTCACTCATGAATGACTGAAAAACTGAAGAGGAAATAATACCTCCAGTTGGATTGGAATCGAAACGAAAAAGGTGAGGATACTTGGACGTCATGGCTGCGTCTGCTTCCCAAGCAGCTCCCTCTATGGACTGACTCCTCCACAAAATCTTAACTGGAGCAACTTCCTTGTTTCTCAACCTTCTAACCTGACGATCAAGGATCACAACTGGTGCATCGTCATACGAGATATTATATTTCATGGCCACACTCTCTAATGGCACTATGGATTCTGGATAACCCACACACTTCTTCAAAAGTGAAATGTGGAAGACTGGATGCACTGCTGCCAAATCTGCTGGCAACTCTAACTTATAAGCCACTTTACCAATCCTTTTCAGGATTCAATAAAGGCCTACATATCTGGGACTGAGCCTCCCTTTCTTGCCAAATCTCATCACCCCCTTCATAGGTTACACTTTCAGGAAAACCCAATCATCAACTTGGAACTCTAGTTCCCTTCTCCTTACATTTGCGTAAGACTTATGGTGACTCTAGGCTATCTTAAGTCTATCTCTGATGAGTGGCACTTTCTCCATAGCATAATGGACTGAATCTGTCCTATCAAGGCTGCTTCAGCTACTTCAAACCAGCCAACAAGAGATCTACATCTACGCCTAAACAATGCCTTGTAAGGGGCCATTTGAATGTTGGAATGGTAACTATTGTTGTAGGCGAACTCACTAAGAGGAAGGTGATCATCCCAACTACCATTAAAGTCGATCATATAAGCTCTCAACATATCCTCTAGGTTTGAATGGTGCGCTCTGCCTGACTATCCGTCTATGGATGAAAGATTGTGCTAAGGTTAACCTGAGTACCAAGACCCTTCTGAAATGACTTCCAGAAATGAAACGTAAACTGAGGACCTATATCTGAGATGATAGACAAAGGAACTCCATGAACCCTCACAATCTCATTAATGTAAACTTGACTGCCAAAAAGTGAGAAGACTTAGTAACCCTATCAACAATCACCCAAATTGAGTCATGCTGTCTGCGAGTACGAGGTAAACCTGTGATGAAGTCCATATTCATCACTTCCCACATCCAAGTAGGAATGTCAATCTTTTGTGTCATACTTCATGGTTTCTGATGTTCTACCTTGAGTTGTTGGCTATTACGGCACTTAGCCACAAAATCTGCTATATCTACTTTCATACCATTCCACCAATAGACATCCCACAAATCACGATACATCTTAGTGGCACCTAGATGAATAGAATATCTGGAATTATAGGCCTCTGCAAGAATATGATGTCTTAACTCGCCCACATTAGGAACACATAATCGACTTTAGTAGCGAAGCACACCATCTCCCCTTTGGGAGAAAACCTCAACTCTTTATTGGTGGACTGCACCCTTGAGTTCAAGTAATATCGGATCACTGTCTTTCTTTTCCTTAACTTCCACTACCAAAGAAGATTCTGCCCCATTTTGAACCGTTACACCACCATCTGATATGCTCATAAGACGAACTCTTAGGTGAGCAAGTCTGTAAACATCCTTTGCTAGATCTTTTCTTTTTTCCTCAACATGTGCTACACTACCTATATATAATCTACTAAGAGCATCTGCTACTAAATTTTCCTTACTTGGATGGTAATGCACACTCATATCATAATATTTGAGTAACTCAAGTCACATTTTCTGGCGAAGATTCAACTCTTTCTGGGTGACTACATACTGGAGGCTCTTATGGTCTGTGAACACATCTGCATGAACACCATAAAAGTAGTGTCTCCAAATCTTGAGTGCAAACACCACTGCTGCAAGCTCAAGGTCATGAGTCGGATAATTCTTCTCATATACCTTAAGATGTCTAGAAGCATAAGATATAACTTTACCTCGCTGCATCAGCATACTTCCTAGGCCGACTCTGGATGCATCACAATAGATCACATAACCATCTTAAGCCTCTGGTAGAGTCAAGACAGGAGCTCTAGTCAACCTATTTTTCAATTCTATGAAGCTTTTCTCACAATCATCTGACCATCGAAACATGACCATCTTCTAAGTCAACCTAGTCAATGGTGAGGCTATGGACGAAAATCCTTCCATGAACCTCCTCTAATAACCCACTAGACCTAAGAAACTTCTTATATCTCTAGCAGAGGTAAGTCTGGGCCATTGTTTCACTGCTTCTATCTTCTGGGAATCTACTCAAATTTCTTCACTAGACACAATATGCCCAAGGAAAGCAATTGATTGTAACCAAAACTCGCACTTGTTAAATTTTGCAAATAACTAGCGATCTTTGAGAGTTTGCAGAACAACTCTCAAATGACTCATATGTTCTTCCTCATTCCTAGAGTAAATGAGGATATCTTTAATAAAGACGATAACGAACAAGTCCAAGTACTGCTTGAACACTCTGTTCATCAAATCCATGAAAGTTGTAGGAGCATTGGTTAGTCCAAATGACATAACTATGAATTCATAATGACGATACAGAGTTCTAAAGGTTATCTTCGGAATATCACTTTCTCTGACTCTAAGCTAATGATAACTTGATCTGAGGTCTATCTTTGAGAAATGACTAGCACCCTAAAGTTGGTCGAACAAGTCATCAACCCTGGGGATGGGATACTTATTCTTGATTGTGACTTTGTTCAACTTCCTATAGTCAATGCACATTCTGAGAGAACCATCTTTCTTCTTGACCAACAACACGGGTGCACCCCATGGAAAAATAATAGGTCTAATGAAGCCCTTATCTAGAAGGTCTTTCAACTGTTCCTTCGATTTCTTCAGTTCAGCTAGAACCATTCTGTAAGGAGGAATAGAGATAGACTGGGTATCTGGAAGGAGATCAATTCCAAAGTTGATTTCCCTTTTGGGAGGAACTCCGGGAAGATCATCTGGAAACACTTCTAGAAACTCATTGACTACAGGGACTGACTCAAGAGTTGGGGATTTGGAACTAGAATCCTTAACCCGAACTAGATGATAGAGATAACCCTTAGAGATCATCTTTCTGGCCTTAAGGTAAGAAATTAATCGACCCATAGGCGCTAAGCTACTACCTTTCCATTTTAAGACTGGTTAGTCTAGAAATTGAAAATGAACAATCCTAGTTTTACAATTGACTGAGGAATAACATGAATGTAACCAATCCATGCCTAGAATAATATCGAAGTCTACCATTTCTAACTCCATAAGATCTGTTGAGGTGACTTTTTGAGAGACTATGACAGGGCAATTTTTGTATACTCGTCTAGCTATAACTAGGTCACCGACTGAAGTAGAGATTGAAAAGGGTTTTGAAAAAATTTCTAGGCTAACACTGAATTTGACTGCTATATAAGGAGTTACAAAAGACAATTTAGCCCCTGGATCTAATAATGCATAAACATCAAGGTCAAAGACTTGTAACATACTAGTGACTACATCAGGAGAATCTTCCTGATCTTGGCGAGCCTGAAGAGCATAGAGCATGTTTTGGCGTTGTCCACCACCTGTACCAGATGAGTTACCCTACTGAGTCGGGCGACTTGTTGGTGCTGCTGAAGTTTTAGTCTTAGCTCTACCATTATTTCCTCCTTGACCCTGTCTAGAAGGACAATCCTTCAATCTATGTCTAGACTTACCACACCCAAAGCATCCTTCCTTACCAGCAAGGCACTCGCCCGAATGGTTCTTACTACATTTCAGGCAAGTTGGGTAGATTTTGGTACCTGTAACATTCCCTTGAGACTTAGAGCCTGACGCCCTACCTTTCTGATCGTTACGAAACCTGAGAGATGGAACACTAGCTGATGAAAGTGTTGGAGTCGAAAAGTTCTGTTAAAACTGTGAGCGATTTTCACCACCCGATTTTTGTTAGAAATACTCGTAGTTACCTGTTCTTGCTTTCTTAGTCTCCTTAGCCTATTCCCTAAGATTATCACCCTCAACCTGCTGAGGATGAATCATGAGCCTAGTGATGTTCATGTCTCCTAACAACATAGCATTCCTGCACTCTGTTTTCTCTAAGTCTAACACTACATACAAAAACTTATTCATCTGAGCCCTGGAATCAGCAACATGTGAGGAGAATACCTGGAGAGTTGGTTAAACTTGAGCCCATACTCTTGGACAGTCATGTTACCCTGCCTTAAGTTCATAAATTCCTAGGCCCTTTCTTCTCTCAACTCTATGGGGGAAAACCTGTACAAAAATGTTTTGCTGAAACAATCCCAAGTAATAGGAGTTGCATTTGTACCCCTATTCTCCTTCCACTGAGTATAACAGATATGAGTAATATCTTTCAGTTGGTAAGATGCTAAATCAACCTAATCATTCCAAGTTACCTACATCACTTCAAAGATCTTCTTGGACTAATCAATGGTGTTTCGGGGATCTTCTCCAACTTGCGATCCTAAGAATTCTGGCGAATTCATCTTAACAAAGTCTCGCACCCTGGCTGCAGCTGACCAAACATTGGCATTTACCAAAACTGGAGCCCACTAATTGTTCTGGTTGGCCACACTCTGAGCCAACATCTGAATGGCGTTCCTGAACTCTGCATTTGACACTTCTTGATCAGGGACTGGAGGAGCTGTGTTTGCGTTCCTGGCATTTGCATTCTTGGCGTTAGCTCTACGAGGAGGCATGATCACTGAAATGTAGAACGTGGAGTTAGAATGGAATTAGATCATACCTTATGCACGATAAGAGTAACAAGAAAATGAAGATTTTTACTAAGACACTTTGTAGCCTCCCCCTGATTAGATATGGTGTACACTACACATCCATAAAAAGGACTCTTCCTAGTGTGGTTTTTCAGACATCCTAAGACAATTAAACCTACTGGCATGTCATGAGAATACTAAACATAAATTGAATAATAGAAACTGTGCGAAAGCTATAATCATAAACAAAATGAAAAGATGGGGAATACCTATATACTATAAATAAGATATATGAAAATTTATGAGTTTAATACAAGAAAGATATTAACTCAATACTAAGTTGAATCTATCTATGTATGAAAATAGCCTCTAACTGACTAGAAATGTTGGGACAGCCCCAGCTAAGTCTAGCAAAACTGACTCTAAAGGACTAAAAAAATACTGAAAGAAACTCATGACTATTGTCCTCGGAGAATGAGAACTCACCACTAATTCTGCTGAACTGGAGATCGGGAACCAATCTAAGCATGATCTAGAAGCTAAGAACCAGAACCTACATCACGAGAAGATGTAGCACAGAGTATGCATCAGTACTTGAAAGGTACTATGCATGCATGATATAATAAAGCTGAAATAACATATAACTAAACAAAGCAAATAAGCAATGATATAATCTGAACATGATATAAATACTGAATGCTGAGATAACTGAATGTAGTGACCAATTTATAACATGTTGAAAGTGAATACTGGATATACTGATAAATGCTCAATGCAGAATCTGACTAAACTATGGAAGCTACTAATAATCGATAATAAAACCACATTAGTTAAATGTGGAGTCCGATGTATACGCCCCATCGAAATGACCCAATATACCCTGTGTGATACGCTCAAATTACACCTTCCAAAAGAAGCATAAGCGATCGTTATCAAGTACAGAACCCAACTTGTAGGTTGGGGTCGATCCCACGAGGAAAATTGCCTAGACTTAACTTTAACCAATAATTATATTCGTTTAGTCAAATTACTTCCAGAAACAGGTAAATAAAGGGGGGTTTTGTTTGTATGAAACAAATAGTAAGAATTTAATAAGTAATCAGTAATCAAAACTCAATTTCGGTTGTTATCAAGATGAGAGAAATAACTAGGGTCTACGTGTTCCCCACAAGCTCATAACGTAGTAATCCTAGTAGTAAAAATCCCTTCCTAGTGTACTACATGCAAAGTGATAAGCTAGGTATCTCTAAATCCTTGGTCCGGCATCTAGAGAATTTCACCCCGCACCTTGGTCCGGCTACGTGTGTTTAATTTACTAACCCTTACCTTTACCTCATATTAGACATCACATCGATGTTTGGCTTAGTTATTACTTCGCACCAATCGACACTAGACTATTAGATAGTATCACACTAAATCTATGTTGATAATTCTTTTCTTGTTGATTACCTCCTTGGTCTGGCAAGTAGCAACAAGGCGAGTTCTAACGTTGCGCACCGTTAAAAAGACTTTTAAACAAAAGAATTAGCAATGCATTCAAAACAATATTCAAGAACTGCTTATTTACTATTCATACTTTGTTTATTGCTCATGGCTCCCACAACCCTAGTTGTTGAGTTTAGTTACCCATAATCATATGAACATAATTCATTGTTTTAGATGAAAGAATTATGAACTTAGGTAATTGAGAATAACAAACCCGGAATTTCAACTTGAATTTCAATACCAAAATCTTCAAAATCCACTTAGGAAATCAAGAATTGCTAGGTTTGCAAAAGATAATTTCCAAAGTCACTAAGTAGAACTAAAGTAATAAAGTCTAACCCCCTAAAATGAGGTTTATATACCCTATTTATAGAAAAAACAAGTCCTAACTAAAAAGGAAACGAAATAAGGAAATAAAGTTTTCAAGATGCGTCTTCAATCTATGACACTGACCTACGGTCCGTAAGTCTATCTACGGTCCATAGGTCCCTTCCGTGGCTCAGGACTTGGGAAAATTTTCAATTTTCAAAATCTTCCAAACTTCTGTCACATTCGACGGTTCAACAGTATGGACCGAAGTCAATCTACGATCTGTAACTCCTCTCCGTAGCTCCATACTTAGACTTTTCAGCATCAGGTGCTGGAACAAAATTTCTATCACATTTTACGAAGCAACAATACAGTTCATAGATTAATCTATGGTCTGTAGGTTGTAACTGTGGTTCCACACTTGGTCGAGAATTCCCTGATCTTGAGCCATGCCTTGCCTACCCATCGACGTCCATAGATGCCCTTTTCTGCATGTCTTTCAGCTGTGTCTTTAAATCTTCGCGTCTAAAATTATTTCCTGAAGACATGAGAAAAACACAGAAGAACTAATACATAATGGCCCTAGACTCACACAACTCTCAAGTGAAATGTATTAACAATACCGAAACTCACGGTATATCAACACCCTCAACTTAAAATCATTGTTTGTCCTCAAGCGACGTATTAAGACTCTAAACAACACTGCTATAGAAGCAAGCAACTTAAGCACAAGAAATCACATGGCTCTCTAGCCAAACTCTCTTTTTGGGTACAAAATCTGTTCTCTTAGACTCGACAAGCTAATTCATGCATATCAAAATATGACAAAGATTGACCACCCAACATAGAATATACATTGTTTCACAATCACCAAGGTACCAACTTTTCGACAATATAACTAGTGCCCTTACTTTATTCAACACTCACACTCAGAAGTAACTTCAAGTACAGTTAGTGCTCAATAGGGGATGATTTTGAGAGATGGTTGGGGGTGATTAATGGTGAGATTAGGGACTGATGTTGGGGTGAATTAGGAAATTTGGGAGTTGTAGGGACGGTTAGGGAGTAATAGATGGCTTTGGGAATTGTGGGAAATGTTTTAAAAATTGGGGATTTTAAATGGGGTGTTCGGATCAGGCCAGGCATCATTAGGGATTTGGACCCACGAGACCCCGTCTACGATCCATGGGTCGATCTACGGTCCATAGATGGGGACCGTAGATCACTCTTATAATTGGAAAAATTTAGGAACTTACCTGGGATCTACGATTAACATTGACGGTCCATAGGTTACGAGCCGTCGATGGGGTCCGTAGACCTCTGCACTAGACCTATTTCTGTAGATTTTGCTTTGCGTCCCTACACATGTAGCAACCATTAGTCCATTATTTTTACATTTTCTGGACACTTTTTAGACACGGACCCTATGTTAATTCTAGCCAACACTGGTACAAAACTAAAACACCTATACAAATTAACACAAAGAATCAACTAAACAAAGAAAACTACTAGATGGAAAACAAAAACCTATCGTTGGCTAAATTGTACATCTTGGGTTGCCTTCCAAGCAGTGCTTGATTTAATGTCGCGGCATGACGCAGGCCTCTTGATTACTCAGACTTCATCAAGATGATAGGTCTAAACAACTTCTTGCACACTTTTTGTGTTTCCCAGATAGATCTTGATCATTTTACCGTTAACCATGAACCTTGTTCCTTCACTGTTCTCAAGCTCAACCGCTCCATGGGGGAGCACTTTTGTTAGCAAAAATGGCCCGGTCCATTTGGATTTGAGTTTGCTCGAAAACAAGCGCAACCTAGAGTTGAATAGGAGCACAAGATCACCCACAACAAATTCTCACTTTTGAATTCTTTGATCATGATACCTCTTCATCTTATCTTTGTACAGGGATGAACTTTCATAAGCTTTTAGGCGAAATTCATCAAGCATATTCAAGTCATTCATTCTTTGATTAGATGTAGCGCCCCAATCCAAATTTAGCTTCTTCATCACCCACAAAGCTTTATGCTCTAGCTCTACCGGTAAATGGCAAGACTTCCCATATATAAGTTGGTAAGGAGCCATACCTATGGGAGTCTTGTATGCAGTGCGATAGGCCCAAAGAGCATCATCAAGCTTTCTTGACCAATCTGTTCTATTAGTATGCACAGTCTTCACCAAAATCTGTTTGATCTCTCTGTTGGACACTTCAACTTGCCCACTCGTTTGCGGATGATAAGGAGTGGCTACATTGTGGCGGACACCATATTTCTCAAGTAGCGCCTTGAACAACTTATTACAAAAGTGGGAACCTCCATCACTGATAATCTCCCTCGGTGTACCAAAATTTGGAGAAGATATTATTTTTTTTAAATGCGGTGATTCTTTTACCTTCATTGTTAGGGAGCACAACTGCTTCCATCCACTTCGATAAATAATCAACTGCAACAAGAATATACTTCATCCCATGTGAACTCACAAATGGACCCATAAAATCAATGCCCCATACATCAAACAACTTTATCACCAATATAGGATTCATAGGAAACTCTTGCCTCTTTGAAATCCTTCCTTCTCTTTGGCAACGATCACAAGACTTGGCAAAATCATGAGCATCTTGGTGGTTGGTAGGCCAGTAGTACCCACATTGCAAAATCCTATGCGCAGTCCGAATACCACTATGATGCCCACCAACAGGCGATGAATGGCATGCTTCAAGTACACTCAACATCTCAACCTCGGGCATACAATGACGAATAATCCCATCAACACAACCACGATACAAGTAAGGCTCATCGCAAAAGAATTTCTTCACATCATGCATAAACTTTTTCCTTTGGTGAATAGACAAGTCCAGGGTAACCAAATTGCTTGCCAAATAATTAGCAAAGTCTGTGAACCAAGGAATTAGATCACGAGAACTAGCCAATACATGTTCATCTGGAAAAGCATCATTAATTTCATCCCTTTCACCAAGCTTTAGCATAGCCTCTTCCTCTAATCTGGACAAGTGATCGGCAACTTGATTTTCGGTCCCCTTTCTATCTTTTACCACAAAATCAAACTCCTGCAGCAACAATACCCATCTAATCAACCTCGGTTTTGCATCCTTCTTTGCCATCAAATACCTCAATGCAGAATGGTTAGCATGCACTATGACCTTAGTATCAAACAGGTAGGATCAAATTTTTTTGAATGCGAAATCCACCGCAAGAAGCTCTTTTTCAGTTACCGTATAGTTCTTTTGGGCCACATTTAGAGCTTTGCTAGCATAGTAAATAGGATGAAGAATTTTCTCTCGCCTCTGTCCCAATACCACATCAAGCTCCACTCCACTCGCATCACACATTACCTCAAACGGTTGCCCCTAATCTGGTGAAATAACGATAGGTGCAGTAACTAACTTCTCCTTCAATTCTCCAAATGCTCTTAGACAAGCATCATCAAAAAAGAACTTACACTCCTTCTCGAGCAGTTTGCACAAAGGATGTGCAATTTTTGAGAAATATTTGATGAACCACCTATAAAAAAATGCATGCCCAAGAAAACTCCTAACACCTTTCATAGAGATAGGTGGAGGAAGTTTTCTATTACCTCAACTTTTGCTTTATCTATCTCAATACCCTTATCAGAAATCCGATGACCTAGAACTATCCCTTCTTTCACCATAAAGTGGCACTTCTCCCAATTTAGCACCAAATTGCAATCTTCACACCTTTTAAACACCTCAACCAAATGATTCGAACATAGATCAAAAGAGTCACATGCCACAGAGAAATCATCCATAAATAGCTTAATTGTGTTCATTTATTTTGTTATATGTTTTAAAGACTTAAGTTGCCTATTTTATGGCGAGTTGAATATCTTATTTATATTCAAAGTAAATCGTTTGAGTTAAAGCTTTGTATTTGAGTTTCATGAATTTTTATTCAGTTTTTAAACTTTTGTATGTTTGAGTTAGTCTTCCGCTTATAGTCAACCAGGATGAGAATTCTCTTGTGGATCGACAATAATTCTTGAGTGTCGGCCACATCCAGGGTGTAGACTTTGGTCGTGACAGCAAAATTCTCATAATTATAATTATTATATTACTTAGAGTGATGTCATACATAATATTGATGAGAAAAGATCTAAAACATGTGACATTTCTTTACAATTGAGATGAATTGTATTGACTACAACTTTATTACAGTATTATTAACATACCTATTGTAATTATGGGCGTGGTTTGGGTCATGTTTAATTTATCACCTCTCTGCAATATTTTTTTCAGTTTACATCTACCTCTTCTAATATCCATTTAAGTCAAACCTCACATCTTCTAATCGAAAAACATATGCATATCCTTTTCACGTGTCTAAATCATCTTAGTCTGACCTCCCTCAGTGTTTTCACCATGGAGGTCACTCCAATCTTGTCTTGAATATTTCTGTTCCTAATCCTATTTTCTTAATATGTTTTCCCATTCACCTTATCATCCTCATTTCTTCTACTCTTTTTTTCTGAACATGCAAGTTTTTGACCGGTCAACACTTCACTTTAAAGTTGATCTAAGAACCTTATTTTTAATCTAGATGATACATCCTTGTTGGACAAGACACTACGTATGAGCCTCCATTTTATTCACCATGCTCCAACATAAAAATAAAATTTTCAACATGAAAAATCTACAAGAAGAAACTATTTATCCATTGTGAAATGTTAGTAAGTCTCATAATTATCCTCTAACATTTTACTTAGAGTAATGTAACACTATCTAATTTTTAGTCACGAATATTGAGTATATTTTCAAAACTCAAATATCTAGTATAGTCTTATTTGTTTATCAATATTAGTCCATTACATCTCAAATTAGAAAATCAACTAACTCCGGATTTTTTTGCAGTAATATTGTTTCAAAATGAAACAAAGTTACTCATATGTTGTATTTTTTCATATGAGATGCATTTATTTTTTGAACATTCAAATTTTAAAAAAATAATAATAGAGACAAAAATATTGCAACTTTTGTAGTATCTTATTTTAATAGAGTGTGCGTTACAATTTATAAGAATCCTCTAAAATTCTTATTCTAAAATAACTTTAATAGTCTGTGATGAATGTGATTGTAACATATAAAAACCTAACTAAGACTGAACAACAGAAAAAGGGGAAACCACAGAGGGGTTCACGAGTCGTAAACATCATAAGGACCCGTCACCCTCATCGTAGTTCATACCCAGGCAAGCATAGAGGAACACAGAGCCTTCCACGGTCTGTGGGACACCACACGGGTCGTTATGTGGCCCGTGACAAGTACCCCAAAAACCCCCAAGGCACTATGAAATATGTGTCCCATATCGGAGTTAAAAGTTATGCTTGTTTCAGTAGAGACCTGTTAGGTAGGGCAATAACCAAGACTCAGTTGACGGACCATGGTCCTATTGATGGTCTGTCAGTCCCATCATGAAGGCCTTTCGTCAGTTTAAAATCAGGGTCATTTTGGTACTTTCCCTTATGCATTAGGTAGTTAAACCACGTCGTTTGATACCTATACTACGTCGTTTTAATCAGTCTAAGCCTATTAATCAAGTAAGAGGCTACCCAAAACCCTTATTCTCAAAAAAATCATCAAAATTAGAACAAAAAGAAGCATAAGAGTCGCCAGTTTCTTCACAGAACAAGTAGAGATGTTCTTTGAAGTTCAGCCCCAAAATCCCAAGGATTTCTCCATAGATTTTGTCAACATGTATGTGGGATTTCAATAGTGGGTTCCTTTTACCATTTAGGTCCATAGAATTTAGTTAGTCCTTCAAATTCTGATATATTGTTTAGACCAAGGGTTTCTTGATTTTCAAGATTTATTGTGATTATGGTTCCTTTGATCTAAATAACTTGTCTCTTGATAATTTAGTATAATTTTATGCATAGCACTCAGAACCCTATCTTGTGTAAATTTATCCTAGTTCAAGAATACTGGAATAACTAAGTAAAACATATACTATGCGGAAGCTAAAAATAGTGGATATCTGCAACGGAGATAACCCAACTAGTTTGAAAATGTAAAATATAATAAGAGTTTAGTGATGACTAAAAAAACACTTAACAACTCGAGTTGAATCTACAACTATGTCTGAAAAGCCTCTACTGAATTGAGTTGTGGGGACATACCCCCAGCTAACTCTAACAAAAATAAAAATTGGAAATAAAGACTAAAATAGTAAGTATGTCTATTATCCTCGAAGTATGAGGACTCACCACTGAAGCTGCTGAAGTCGAATCAAGAATCGATCTAAGTGTGATCTGGATGCTAAGTGTGTGAACCTATATCATAAAATGGTGTAGCACAAAGTATGCATCAATACTTGAAATGTACTACGCATGCAAGGTATATATGTGCTAATTAAGTTGAACAAAATATATAAGCTGAATAATGCATAATTGAGCAATGATATAATCTGAACAAGGATATAGGTATGTACTAAAGTATAACTGAAATATGAACTGAATGCAATGACAAAGTACTAATTATGAAGGTAACATGTTAAACTGTATACTTATGTAAATGCTCAAAACCTGGTCAATGCACTACGAGTCCGACTGTGGAACTACTATTAACCGACATAAGCCAACTAAACGTGGAGTCTGATGTATATGCCCTATTGAGAGGACCCAATATACCTTGCCAAAAGTATAAAGGCATGAATTTCCAATGTATATGCCCCATCAAGAGGACCAAATACAACTTGCCATGGGTATAAAGACATGAATGTGACATGATCACTAAAACTGATGCCTAACAGAAGGGACTTCTAAACCTACATTGGCATGTAGTTCTAGGACTTTGAGGGTACACTGAACCCTAGTCCAACTCGGTGCTAAGTCTACTCCCATCTGAATATTCATGAAGCTAAAATGCACTAAATATTGAATAGCTCAAACTACTGACATACTAGCTGAGAATACAACATTTATAAACAGAGAATATGGCATTTTAAATTTGGAGCATGATTTTCTGTCTGATTGGCTTAGGAAGTATAATTTATGAACTAGGATAAATTTACACAAGTTAGGGTTCTGAGTACTATGAATGGAGCTATACTAAATTATCAAGAAACAAGTTATTTAGATCAAACGAACCATAATCACAATAAATTTTGAAAATCTAGAAACCCTAGGTATGAACAGTTGATAAGAATCTGAAAAACTAACTGAATTCCAGTGACCTAATGGGTGAAAGAAACCCACTAGTGATATCCGAAATTCCTGGTGACGAAATATACGAAGAAATCCTTTGGATTTTGGGGATAAACTTCAAAGAACACTCTGCTTGTTCTTGAGAGGACTGGTTGACATTTTTGGTTTTTTTTTCGCTCTAAGTTGGGTGATTTTGGGAGAATGATGGTTTTGGGTAGGTTCTAACTAGAATATTAGGCTTCGATTAAGTAAAAAGACGTATTTTAGGCATCAAACGACGTAGTTTAAGTATCCAATACAGAGGGGTAAAGACCAAAATGACCCTGACTTAAAAGCTGACGAATGTCCTTCACATTGGGACTAACGACCGTCATTTGAACCACTACCCATCAACTATAGGTCTCTACTAAAACAAGCATAAGCGTATTACTCCGAGGTTGGAATTTAGCAAACTCAGTGTCATTGGAAAGAGGACTCAATTATCTTTAATTTGCTAGGTCATAGGCCATCTAATTTTTTTTTGTTAAAAAATAAAACCGTTTGAAGTTGACCCAAAAGCTCCTTATTTCCAAATAACTGTCGTCCCTCACAAATGGCCAGACCTACAGTATGTATAGGGCTAGGCATAATATGGTTAAAATCGAAAAAACTGACCGAACCAATTTTTTTTAATTTTGGTTTTGGTTTTTCGGTTATTTCGATCGGTTTTGGTTTTGATTTTCAATATTTTCAGTTTTTCGGTTCGGTTTTCAGTTTTTAGCTTTAAAAAATTAGTTAACCAAAATTATATGTATACAATATATATATTCTTTACCCCATTCCCAAATCCCAGCAGGCCCAATTATAGCTGAATAGTTTATAGCCCACAAGGCCACAACCTTAATTAAAATTCTCAGCCCATGCCCAACCCAATTCCAATCAAAATTCAAAAATCCCTAAATTGATTGCCCTAAGTCCTAACATCAGATTCAGTTGTCGTCTGATCGTCTCTCATCTCTCAACATACGCTGCAGCTCTCAATTCTCATCTCTCATCTCTCAACTCTCTTCGCTCGTAACTCGTAAGTCATAGACTTGTAGTAGACTAGTAGTCGTCGCCGCATCGGTCGACTCATTTCTCATCTCTCAACTCTCATCTTTCAACTCTCGTCTTAGTTACTCAGTGAAATCCTGGTGCAAATTATTCCTTTTTTATCCATATAGAAATTGCAGGCGTTGAAGTTGTTGAAATCCTCTTTGGAGTCGAAAGCAGTTCTGACAAATGTTTTCATGAGCCTTGTAAAAGTGGAGAAATAGCTATTCATTGAACATTTTACTGGAATTAGATATTTGCCTTTTAATGGCTTTCTTTTGCTTAAGTTATCGCTTACGTTGATTATGATCATTAGTGTATTCTGTTATCATTGGAAAAACTTTATCTGTTATGGAATTGTTTTTGGTTAGTTCTCGTCTCAATCATATTATTTTTAGATATTCAATCATATTATTTTTAGATATTCGTCGTCGCCTCGTAGTGAAGCATTAGTCAACAAAATATTAAAAGCATTAGTCAAATATATGTGAATTCCTGTTGCATTTTAATGCAGATGGACCTACTTGTGATCCCAATTCCCTTTCAAAAATCTTTCATTGCCCAATTTCTTGTCTTGTTTACTTTTTCTCCGATAGCAATGCAATATTTGAAAAGTAACTCATCTATATATGATCCTATTTGTTTTCTTTTAACTGAGAAAAGCACTCAAAGACTAGAGATTATTAACAATAGAAGACCTCAGAGTCATTAAAATAGGGAAGTGGACTTAGATAAGAATGATTGACTTAATACAATTTAGATCTGTGTTAACTAAGGTATAGTGAACACATAAGAAAAGAATGATTGAATAGTTATAATTTGATAAATTCAATTGTACCATTTTGTGGATAAATAAAATATTGTTATAACGAGGTTTGATTTTGAATTATGATTGTTGTTCTTGTTGTTTCACTTTTTTATAGATGACACAAACTGGAAGTAGGGTAAGTGAAAGTGGAGCTTCAAATGAGAGCATACCTAACACCTCATCTCCGAATGAGGTTGAAGTTGTTGTTGATACTTCAAAGAAAAGAAAAGCCATGGAACCTAGAGCTAATTGTTGGAAGCATTTTGACAAGTTCACCGATGAAAGTGGAGCTAGTAAAGCCAAATGCAAGTATTGTGCAAAACCTTATGCAGCTTCTACATCAAGTAATGGTACGTCGTTAATGAATACTCATATGAGAACATGTCCGAAATTTCCCCATGACACCGTAGATAAAGGTCAAAATCTAATTAATTTTCTACCATCTTCAACGGGAGCAAAAGAAGGGGTGATTAGCACTTGGAAATTTGACCAAGCACAAAGTAGGAGATCTTTAGCCAAAATGATAATTGTTGACGAGCTACCGTTTAGTTTTGTTGAGAAAGAGGGTTTTAAAAACTTCATGAGAGTTACGGTGCCACAATTTCATATTCCTTCTCGTAGAACCGTGACAAGAGATTGTTATGAACTATACCTTGAAGAAAAACAACTTTTGAAGAAGGTTTTCAAAGAAGCACGTCCAAGAGTTTGTCTTACGACAGATACTTGGACCTCTATACAAAAAATCAACTACATGTGCCTGACAGCCCACTTTATAAATAGAAATTGGACTTTCATAAAAGAATAATAAATTTTTGTCCTATTTCTAGTCATAAGGGTGTGGATATGGCGGCTTGCATTACTAATTGTTTGCTTGAATGGGGTTTGGATAATGTGTTTACTATTACAGTTGATAATGCTAGTTCTAATGATGTTACTGTTAAAGAAATGTCTAAAAAATTGAGTAATTGGGGAACTAACATTATGAATGGTGATCATCTTCATGTTAGGTGTATGGCACATATCCTTAATCTTATTGTGCAAGATGGGTTGAAGGAAATTGGTAAGTTTGTCAAGCTAGTGAGACAAGCCGTGAAATACATTAAACAATCTCCCGCAAGACTTAGAAAGTTTAAAGAATGTTGTGAATCTCAATTGATAACTTGTAAGAAATCATTATGTTTAGATGTTCCTACTAGGTGGAACTCTACATATTCGATGCTTGATATAGCACAACATTTTGAGCTTGCATTTGAAAGATATATTTTTTATGATATTGGATACTTGAATCATCTTCGTACCTTTGGTTCTGATTCTTCTGAAGATAAAGATGAAACTAGTGTTGAAGATGGAACTAGTGTAGATATTCTTACAAGTGTTGACTAGAAAAATGTGAGGTCAATGGTGAAATTTCTTGAAACTTTTTATGTACTTACTTTGAAGGTCTCTGGTTCTAATTATGTCACTAGCAATACACACTTTGTTGAAATTGCTGAACTTAATCTTATTTTGAAAGAGACGATGGCAAATGAAGATGGTTTTTTGAAAGAAATGGCAGAAAGTATGAATGAGAAGTTCAAAAAGTATTGGGGTGAACCACATAAAATGAACAAGATGATCTTTATTTCATCCATATTGGATCCCCGTAACAAGCTTGATTATGTTCCATTTGCAATTGTGGATATGTTTGAAAAAGAAATTGGGGACAAGCTATGTTCGGAAGTAGAAAAATACATGACCAAATTGTTTGAATATTATGTTAAGAAATCCTCAAAAAGCTCTTTACATGTACCATCTTCACCCACTTCATCTGACAATTCATCAAGTATATCTAGTGTGAGTGGTTGTGGCAACTTTGTAAATAGAGGAAGAATGAGAACGAAACAACAATTTGAGAAGCATAAAGAAGTTAGTGGAAGTTCAGGTAGTAAATCAGAATTGGAAAGATATCTTGCTAAAGATATTGAGCCAGATAGTGATGACTTTGATATATTAAAGTGGTGGAAAGTTAATGAGCCAAGATTTCCTATTCTCGCGGAGATGGTTCGTGATGTGTTAGCCATTCCCATTTCAAGTGTCGCATCAGAATGTGCATTCAGCACACAGGAGGTCGTGTTCTTGATCCCTTTAGGAGTTTATTAACTCCTAAACTTGTCCAATCTCTTATTTGTGTTCAAGATTGGCTTAGAAGTGAGTCTTTTCCAATCAATATTGAGGAAGATTTAGAGTATCTTGAGCAACTTGAACTTGGTAAGAATTTGGTATTTGTATTAATTATATTGAAAATAATTTTCTTACGTGTGTTTCTTAACAACTAACAAAAATCTTTCATATTTTTTTAGATTTTGCTTATAGTGGGATTGAATCTAGTATTATTGATATATAATTGCAACTTATAAGTTCAACTATCAACTAGTGATGCGTGGTAATGGGTAAGTAAATAACTTATTTACATAACTTGCTTGATAGTTTTATATATTTTATTATGAAATGTAGATCATTTGTCTAAAGAGTTCTATTTTCTCGTAGGCACATCAATGTTTTGTTATTTTCTTGGTTGCTCTTTGTTGGAACTTGGGAGCTATTGCACTGGAGGCTGCAACAATGTTTTGTTGGTCTTCTAAATCTTTTGCCTTTTGGTTGCTGCAAATTGCAATGCTGCCTACTGCAGCTGGACTTTAGTTTGTAACTAACTCTATTTTAGTGTTGGGCACAAGTTTGTTGAATTCTCTAGTGTTGTTGTCTTGACTCTTGATAGTCTTTTTATTCTTATTCTTGACTAGTTTGTTAATGTTGCTGCCTGCTGGACTGCTTGGACAAGAATTATCAATGATGTTTCTCAATACGTTTATGCATTAGTTAGTTGCACCAAGGTTCTTATTCTTTAAGCATGAAAATATGGGATTGCGTCGGTGCTAAAGGCAGCCTGATATGTTCACAATATTTCCATATTACTGGGGCAGATCATTGAACTACTATGTACAAGCCATCAATTACGACAACTCCACTATCCGCCTTGTAGATCCTGGTATAAGAGAACAAGTTATTTGCTCTCTTCCTCAGAATTGGATTACGATTCACACTACCCTTGTTGGTTTTGATTCTCATATATATAGAATTACTGATTTTGTTGAGTTAACAGTACCAATCACTCTCTTCAGCTGTCCATTTGCTTTAAATTCTCCAGTCTTTGTGGAAATCACTAATTGTAATAGGAGTTATGCTTCCAATGTTTCTTCTAATTCATTTAAGGGACATATATATGCAACCATGGCTGAATTATCACTATCTGATTTGAAAGTCGGGTGTACTGTTAATTAAATTTGGTTAAACCAAAATAAACCAAACCGAAATTATAATAACCGAACCAAATTTTACAAACCGAACCGAACCGACTGAACGCGCAGCCCTAGGTATGTAGGTCCAACCACGAATCATACAGGTGGGTAATAGGTGGGATCAGAGACCCTTAAATCCTACACCCCAATGATGGGACCTTACCTACAGACCATGGGTCCATCGACGGATCGCGGACCATGACCGTAGGTATCATATCCTTTGACCTAAGGTGTTACAGAGAATGAATGTTCCCAAGAGGGAGATATTATAACATCTCAAAATTAAAAAAAAATAGAAATTATAGGGCTCTAGAATGTGGTGCCAGTACCGACGGAACCACCAATTATTTATAGGATGAACCGTAGGTGGGAACTATCGGTAGCAAGCTCAAATGATTTAGAATGTTGAGTCCCAGAACTCTTTGATGGTTCACCAGGATGATTTGCCATTCAATGTACGAGTACTAGGTAGGCCTCGTAGGTAAGTCCCAGAGAAATTTTAAGGGTCAAAGTTGGGACCTACGGTTAGGATGTACAGTTCATAAGTGGACCCATAGATCGTACATGGGTCCCGTCGTTAGGGGTACAAAAGCGATTCTCTAAACCCCACCAACAGTTGACCAAGATGGTCCGTAGTTGGACTTACGAACCGTAGGTCCAATCATCGATGGGGTTCGGTAGATTTTTTTAAAGAACTTTTAGGTGTTTTCTAGATTTCTTTAACCCAATACGATGCCATTTTACGCTCTACAATAGGCCCTATATAAACATTTGTAGCCCCATATCACCCAATTCAACTAACTCTCTTAAATTCCCCAAAGTTGATCAAGTTCATTCTTTCAAATATTTCTCTCTCTATGGAAGAAAGAAAAGTCTAGAGTTTCAAGATCAAGCTCCAATTCACCATTTGCTTGAGGGCATTTTACATCAAGGTATGATAGTCTTCACCTATGGAGTTTTTCCCTCCATAGAGTTCCTAAAATCCCCAATTTTATAACATTAGATTCCCCAATCAAATTAGGGTTTAATTCAATTGTCATGGGTTCTTTTCAATGCTTATCCTAATTGATTGTTTTATTTCTTCGTATGCATGTATTGAAGTAATTGCATGCTTTTAAGTTTAATTCCCATGAACCCATGCATAACCCAGGTTTTCTAGACTATGATAATAAAATGTGGGTTTTGAACTATGATAGATGAATTTATGAAGATATGTATGTCCTTTATGAAATTAATGAAAACGATTTAAGTTACTTTGAGGGTAAAGCATCGATGTTATTGTTGTGAAAGGATTTCTCACATACTACTCAATACATGAATGTGATTGGGTTTTCTCACATATAGTATTCTTAGAGTTGAACGGTTTTCTCAACTAAACTTTGAATCGAGATTTAGGAGCTATTTAATGAAATAAAGCTTGGATTGGATGATAAAAACAAGTTAAGATTAATGACTTTTCCGTGGAATTTAAGCTTAGCACCGAATGGACAAGAGGTGATTACCATTTCCCATAAAGTATGTTGCACCATAGATGTCTTCGATAGACATTAGATAGTGGATCTACTTAAGCTAGAAATTTGTGATTCTTACCCTGGCAAGTAAGGACATCTCTTATCGGTGTGGGATAGACACCAGATTCTATGTTATATCTCACATGATTTATATATCGGTTAATGGATATTTCCCACAATAATAAACTAAGGTTAATTCTACAAGTATCTCACATGTATTTTAAAGATGATTTTTACCTGCATTGACCATGATCACGATTATGTTTTCTAACCTTTTTTCCTTAGGCTTTAAATTGGTCATTGCATGTCATGAAGATTCATTTTTTCATGATGCTATAACTCTTATGCATTTCTATCATAAGTGATACATTCGATATATTAACGCATACTCTTGCCTACATTGTTTCACTAATGTAGGGTTCGTGTCATGACTTAGGGGTACCCCCCGAGATGAAAATGGAGTACTTGACCCCGAAGGGGAGTCATATAAGACCTTAGCATCATAACATAGGTAATAGAAATAAAATACGAAACAATTTAAAACTTTTACACTCAAAGACATATTTCATAAAAGCAAGTGGAAGTCTTTACCACTCTTTTGTCTCAAACCATCTAACATAACTCTTGAATAAAACTCTTTGGGACGCAGCCCATACAAAATCTAAAACATAAGGAAATGACATAAAGGAAATAAGGGTTTGTCCTCGAAGCTATGAGCACTCACCAATTCTCCAACTCTTCTTGCACCTTAGTAACCTAGCCTCCAAAGCAACTCAATCTTTGTAACCCTACATTTGACTAGAATATAGGCAATATGTGTTTGTACAAGATGTACCAAGTATGAAAGCTAGTGCAACATCATAAGAGCATCTCAAAATGGTTAGTCAACATAAGACATAAGCATAAGAGACAATAACATAGTCATAGCATAATCTCCAACATGAGCATCATATAAACATAAGTCAATATAAGACATAGGTAATGAGCATAAGAGATGAGTCATAATCATATAAGCATAATTGACTCTTAGTCATCAATACCATAATAGCACCATTCTCAAGTAACCTCTAAAGCATTCATGTGCAAAGAAAGAATAGTATCCCATAATACCACCCAAGCAAAGTATCCCTTTTTGGTCATCCTAAGCATGGTATATATGCATGGTTAAGTCATAAGCCTTTCTACGATAAGAGCACCATACTTCGAAGTGACTTCAAAGCATACTTGTGCAATGCATGAAAGGCATCCCATACAACTCTTCACACTAAGCATAACTTTGAAATCATCTTAGTCATATTCACCCTACTTTGGTCTTACTATTGGCTATCTTCATATAGACAAGGGAACTACCACCTTTAGTCAATCATATCTTGGAAGGAAACTATAGCAACAACCCAAGCTAAGTCTATAGTATGTGTGGGAACCCTTTCATACCTAGCCTTATTCTATACTTGTGCAATGTATGGATAGAATCCCATACTACTACCCACATTAAGTACTCATTTAAACTAGCATGAATGTTCACTAGTTGGGGAACTAATCCCTCTATTCAAGAATACCAAGGAATAACCCCCTAATAGGCTAGACCATGCTATCATATTACTAACATAACTAGGTTAATCTAAGGTAACTACCTTGGAAGACACACTAAAATGCAAGTCCAAGATATCCTAGGAAAGGTACAAGTGTCCTATCCTAGCTACCATGAAATAGTCTTAGACCAACTAAGTCATGCTTCTCTTACAAGTATACCATTATACAAATGCAAGCTACCCTTAGGAGAGAATTATTCTCAATCCTAAGCTTTCCTTAGAAGAGAGTCCTGAATCCCAAGGTACCATGACTAACCTAGCTCAAGCTACCCTTGAAATGTATCTTACAATGCAAGGTCAATCTACCCTTAGGAGAGTATGGATCCTCAATCCTAAGCTACCCTTAGGAGAGTATAAGTCCTCTATCCCAAAGCTACCACGAAATGGTCTTGGACAAACCAAGTCATGCTACCATGAAGGCATCCTAACAATGCTAGTTTAAGCTACCCATAGGAGAGTATAAATCCTCTATCCTAGGTTACCATGACCACTCCTAACACATGCTACCATGGCATGCATTCTACAATTCTAAGCATATCTATCCCTTAGGAGAGTATAAATCCATCATCCCAAGCTATCAACCTTGGTCTTATCCTACTAAGAAAAGTTATACATGTAGAGAACAAATGTCACAACTTTAAGCTATTCTAGACTAACAAGATTTGATTCATTTTAGGTTATTAAGCCAACCTAGAATCCTTCTATGTGAGAGAACCTTTGTATCTCCTAGCAATTCATGCCTAAGTGTGTAAGAGAGAGACAATACACAACAAGATCACATCACATTGACTTTACACCCAAAGCCCTAACAATGATGTCTACAAGCCCTACTTTCAAGCTTAACTTCATTCTATCATAATTCATGTCTAATTTAAAGATATTAAGTCACATTCTTTACTACTAAGTGATTCTAGTCATAATTGATTCTTAAAGGTTCAATTCTAACTTTGCATGCCAAGATCCTCCCTATTCAATATAGTCTAGTTCAATTCATAATTATATGATCCTAAATTTTATCAATTAGTATACATGACGTTGATTTAGTAATATCACCTTTGAACCTTCAACTTTGCCTCCAATGGCATAAACCCACAAATATCATATTCATCAATTTAGATTAAGTTTTACCATAGAAATCACATTAAATCATCATAATATCACTAAAAAAATCTAAATCAATCATAATTGAGTGTTATCCACTAGATTGGAATCATACTCAAACCCTACCCACAATGTAGGCATAACCTAGCAAGAATTGGGTTTTTGGCTTCACAATTGGGGGGGGGGGGGGGGGGACTAAGGAGGCTCTATGGGTGGAAGAACCCATAGATGAATAAGAAAAATATACCTTGATTCAAAGCCCTAGAGAAAGCTCTCAACGATGGAGGAAATCTTCCCTCTTCTATGCTCTTCTTCTTCTTCTTCACTTCTTAGAGAGAGAATATTTGGAGAGTAATTTGGGGTCTTAGATGAATGGGTTAATGACTTGGTTTTAGGGGTATATTAAGTATTTATAGGTGGCTAATTAACGAACAAACTAACCAACCTCCCTTGACCCCTAATTAATTACTAACTTAACCCCCAAAGCCTAACTTAAAACTAAAACTTGAAAACCTGAACGGACCTGCAGATCCCCACCCACAGACCATGGGTGGGTTGACGGCTCGTACTTGTTGTTCGTAGGTGGTGTCTGAGGCTTACCCTAGCAAGTCTGTTGTAGTCCTTGACCCACGACCCCCACCTACGGGGCGTGGGTCAACCTACTAGTCGTAGGCGGCCAAACGTAGGTCACTAAAAATGCAACTTTTAGGGACTGTTTTGGGGTCCTCCTCAAGGACCCCTTTGGTATCATCCTTGGGGAGTCGTACCCAAACGTTTAACTGCTAAAACCCCTATTCTAAGTATGGGAATCATTTTTACGAGTTTAATCCTCATATGAAACTCCAAAATTCCCATACATGGCTCTAGAACTCACTAGTTCAACTTGCCAGATTCCTATTCTGCCTCATCATGGTTAGTGATCACCTTAATAGCTTTTGAAGATTGGTAAGTCCTCATGTTCCAAGGATTGAACCCTTTATTGCTTATTGTCTTTACATTCCATATTGTATGTGATGTATGGGTTACGTACCATATCTCTTTCATGTAAAAGATGACTTTGAGACTATGTTAGAGTTCCACTACTTTTTGATAAACTCTTCGATATAAAAATTGTCTTTTTAAATCTCTTTAAATTATATTATCTTGTATGATGCATGCTAAGTGTCGTGTGTAGGGCCTCTCGGGGTACTATACACCATGTCACGTCTAGGGTGTACTTTGGGTCGGAAAAAAAGCACATGATGACATCATAATTGCACGCATGAAAAACTAAGCACGAGTCATCACTACAAGTGAGAGAATGGAATGAAGCGACAATAAGACCTGACCAATGCCTCACAATAAGGAGTCAAGGAATGAAGGTATTTCCTAAAAGTCACCATAGCATCTCGAAGATTAGTAACAAACGTCTCCACACCAATCCTCGAGGCTCTATTACACTCTAATTGTACGCACATTAGACCTGAAACCTAGCTTTGATACCATGAGTATGATGGAACCTGTATTATCCCACCAAGACATGTCCGCCTAAATCCCAATTAAACAGAATAGAAATAAAGAAGTAAAACCGAATGAAAGTTTAGCATAAATAAATCTACAGACATCATAACATAACTCAAAAAGCCACCAAGAACTAGTGTCACGTGTAAAACCTATAAGTATTACATTAGAATAAATAGAAATACAAGTCTAAAATGTCTTAGTTTTAGAACAGAACGAAAACATAACAAAATAGTAAGAGGTTTCCATCGAGATGACAGGAAACTACCTCACAAACTCATAACAACAAACCTCAAATGAAGATGATATGAGATAATCAAGACGATCCGGGCTCGTAACCTACAAAAGTGTAGATGCAAGGGGTGAATATTCAACAACTTTAGTAAACAGAAAGTAAACCTAAATAACTCAAAGTAAAGCAATGTTAATTACAAGTACTCCAACCACACTATCTGAACCTCCACAACTATAACGTGCATAGAGTAAATCATCCCAATCTAACATTTCACACTCAATAAAGACATATCATGTATAGAACATCGAAGTTACACCTCAACACATAGAGTCACATCACCATATTCTTTCACAATTCAATAACCACAATAATATATCATCATTCACAAATAAAAATAAACAACATGAAGTGTAATACAATGTAGTGCAATGGCATATAAATTGATGTATGTATGTCCTAATGATACAAAACCATTGTCTCTTAGTTTGGGACCCAAATCTACAATACATCTAGACCAAAAACCACCTTCCGAAGCTAATAGAACTATCAAAATTCCATTCCAAGCATGTTATCACCACATATTGACTTTAATCAACTATCTTATGTTTTCAACTTTCAAAACACATAAAAACTTTCAAAACTTATTTAAATACCTTATGACCTGAGTCAATTGTCCTACGAGCCCAAAAGTTACGCTCCGGAGATGATGAACTTGACCAATTTCCATTACGAAACTTAGAACTTAAAATATTGACTCAAGTCAAGTGTTTCAACTTAAAAGCCTCAAAAACATCCAAAAATCTACAATTTTTTATTCGATTTCCCATCTAACCTCAGAATCTGATCCAACACGATTCAAGGAATCTATTATGTAAGGATAATGGTACTTTTCTACAAATTTCCAAAAATGACCCTCAGGGTTAATACAGTTTGGGTCATGATAGTTTGTATTAGAGCCTAGGCTATCAGTCACACAAGTATACGAGTAATGTAAAGTAGAGTCTTGTGGATTGATGAGTTGTTGTCCATAACAAATCCTCTAGAGGCTACGAGTCATCTAGAAACTTTTCCTTTTATTTTCTCCTATCCTTCCATAAAAATATGTTAATCTTGTAAGTTACCCGAATGAATTTTTTATTAAAAGGTGTCCTATTGGTATCTGTGAGTCCCAATTAATATCTAGAAATAATGATTAAGTGTTACACCTGATTGTTATAATTTAGTTATGGGAGGTCATTAATTGATGAGTGTAGCTTAGAGATGAGTAGGCCTTCACATTCTTTTGAATGTATGAGGTATTTAGTTTGTGGTGGCTAGACAAAGAAATTGTGCATGTCAATTTGGGGAATTACACTATTGTTTTTCATTCTCCATAACGAAGCATTTTTTGCCACAACAAGCTTCAGTATACTCGGGGTAATTGCTATAGTGAAATAAGATGAATCACTTAGTATCACCATAGTGAAGTACCGTTTGCCGTAGCAAGCTTTTCTATAGAAAAGCTAGTTATGTCACTTAGATTCTCCATGATGAGATCTAGTTTACCATAGCAATGTTTTCTATAGTGACTGAGTACTATAATGAAAGAGCTGAGGAAATAGGTATAATCTAAGATACATTTTTTATTCTTCAGTTGTTCAATTAATACTTATTCAAATCATGGGAAATCAAAAACATTTTAATACAAAGCAGGTAAATAAAGAGGCCAATATTTCTAGTAGTGGGTTCAACGGATAGGTACCCGAACCATGAAGAGGTCCACGACCTCTTAGACCAACCGTAGACCAGACCCCCTTCTTCACGGAGGCCTAAATAGTTAGTACAAGGGTAAAGGGTCCATTTACCTGATGGTGGTGATTGATTGGAAATCATAGATTCCCTCTCCTGTTAAGGAGCCCCTTCATAGACTGTGAAAGGATAGGCGATATGTGAAGGCCTCTATACAGGGGTCCCGCAAACTTTTTAAATCAGGACTATTTTAGTCTTTTCTTATGTGTCTAGTACCTAAGCTATGTCATTTTTGACCCCTATTCTAAGACCTATATAAGTATTTTATGTCCTAAAACTACCCATTCTAAATCATTCTCCCAAATCCCCTTCAAGTTCTTCTTCAAAGTTCTCTCTAACCCTAAGAAAGAAGAATCTAGGGTTTCACTTCAAGATCTCCAATTCACCATAGCTCTTAGGACTTGATCACTATGGTATGTTAGTATTCATCAATGCAGTCCTTTCCTCAGTTAGGTTCCCAAGATCTTCCAATTTTACAAGTTCAATTCTCAAGTCAAAGTTAGGGTTTTATTCAATCTTCATGGATTCTTCTCAATTATGATCTAATTGGTTATTTCCTATCTTCTATTGCATGGATTGAAGTAATTACATGTTTTCAAGTTGAATTCAAATGAATGTGTATGATTCATGATTTTGACTATGAACATATGATTAAGCTTATGCACTATGAACTATGAACTAAAGATTTATAAAGATATGCATGCTTTTATGAAATTGATGCAAATGACTTGAGTGTTCTTTTATATAAAAGTATCAATGAGATTGTGAATTTCTTTCTCACATGCTACTATGATCATGATTGGCAAAGGTTTTCTCACATAATAATTCATAAGGTTGAAAGATTTTCTCACCTAAGATGAATCAAGATTTAAAGAGCTATTCTAAGTGAATTTATCTTGGATTGATAGCTTAATTGTGTGTTTCCACGTATGATGAAATGAATAGGACTATTTTGTGGGATTTTACATAACACCAAGAAGATATTAAGATGGAGTCGCTCCCGTTTGTAGAAACTGGGTCTCTAGTAGCAATCTCATTGTCCCAATCTATGTGCCCATGTAAGATGTCTTATCTAGTTGATCCACGTAATCTAGAAGTTTATGGTAATTACCTTGGCAAGTAGGACATCTCTTTTTGGTGTGGGATAGACACATTACTCCATCTTTACCTCACATGATCTATGTTGGTGAATGGTAAACATCCCACAATAACAAACTAGGTTACTTTCAAAGTATCTCACAAAGTGTTTTAACTATGTTAAGCTTACATTGACCATGATTATGACACTTTTTTTTTTCTCACCTCTTATCTTATGCTCTAGCTTTGTCATTGCATGTCATGTAAAGTCCTTTTAGCATGATTTTATATCATTTATGCATTGCTCTCATACTTAGTATATTCCATGTACTAATGCAAACGTGTGCCTACATTATTTTATTAATGTAGAGTCTGGCTCTCCTACCTTGCATACTTGTGGCTAGTTGATCTCTCTCTTGGCATTTGAAGATTGGTAAGTCCTCATGCTCCTAGGATTGAGACACTTTTATAGTTTTCTTTATTTTAGTTTTCAGACATTATTTGTGGTGTATGGGTTACGTCCCAACCATTTCTTTTGATGTATTAGATGAATTGTTGAGACTATGTTAGACTTCCTCTTTGTCAAACTCTTTTAAGATATTAAAATACCATTTTGAACTCTATTTATTTCTATTACCTTTTATGATGCCTACTAAGTGGCATGTGTAGGTCCTTTCAGAGCTCTATACGCCATGTTATTCCTAGGGTATACTTTGAGTAATAAAAATGTAAAAATATTATTATTTATACAAGGCCTTAGCTGACCAACAACCACCCAATATAAAAATCTAAAAGGGGTGGGAGGGAGAGATACTAGCTACCGCCTAACATTTCGTCTCATTGGTTCTTGTTCCTTGCCCACTGGAATCTCATTTTCTTCTTTGCTAAAAATGATAATTCCTGAACATCCCTACTATTCTCCCTTGGAGATCTCAGACACATCAGCAAGGTTCTCCAAAGCGATTTCATCCCCATTAGTATTCTTACTAGCAGCTTTTCACAAGACCGCCTCTTTTTTCTTCTCAACATCCAAACTAGCTAAGACCTTCATGTGGGCCAAGGAAAGGGAATCAAAGGTTCCCTAACGGGCCTCTGTATGAGCAAAAACACTAGAAGTAGCAGGCTCTCTTGGAGGCACGCGAAAGTCCCTCAGTAGTGCTAACATTGAGGTCATGTAAACCTGAACTCTCTCAAATAGGCCCACAAGCCATGGATATTTCAAGGTTTTTTAAAAAATTTCAAGAAAATAAAGAAGTTAGACCATATATTATTAAAAGTGATAGTATTCAATACAAATCCCAAAAGGATGCACTTGTTAGGGGTGGAAAATTTAAATAACTCTCTATGTTGAGTAGTATAACTTAGAAATTCAAATATCTAAGATCAACATATTATCTTATTTATATAACTTCATAACATCTAAGTTTGCAAATAAATTGAAAATATTTTTTGAATATACTATAAAATCAAAATCAATTGTCAATGGAAAAACTTTACCATCATTCTCTGGATGTCGTAGAAGTAAATCTGTTTCAAAGATGAAAATATTTACTTGTTTGTAACAAGTTTACAATGTGGATCATAACTTGAAATTAAAGGTTCAACAATTTTATTATTCTATGCCAAATTAGATAATTTGATGCCAATATGTATATTGGTGAAAAGGGATTTGACCACGATTTATTTTTCATTTTGAGATGGATTACAACACCAACAAATTTATAACTTAACCAAAAAGTCACTTGTTCTTTTTTGGAACATTAGTAAACCTTATAATTGAAGTCAAATGTAACCTATAGTGATATAGTATAATCTAAAATAGTCTATTTTTTTAGCATGAAAATTGATAAGTATAATTTAAAATTTAAAATATTCAAGGTTATGCTAGTGTCTAGTCAGCATGACTGCAATTCATCTCAAGTTTAAAATTTTATGTAAAAGAAAATATTTTTTAGAAATGATAAAAGAACAATCAATCATATATAGTATAGGTGGTGATTTTTGAGTAATACTTTTTGGTCAAATTAATATGGTTTTAAGATGACAACTTACTTATTTTCAATAAACTTACTTCCTTAATTTACATTCAATTTGGGGAAATTGATTGATAAATAAAATTGGGGCATAAAATAAATTGAGCTTATTCATGAACTTCAATATGTGCACACATGTCACTAAATTTGAGCCTACTCAAAACTAAACCTTTTGTGCACACCTGTCACTCAGTTGCATTGGAAGTAAATATTTAATGCATACTAAGTTGCATTAAATAAGATATACATCAATATTTTAAAAAATCCTCAAATTCATTTTATTGCCTCACCTCTTTATTTCTCAAACATAAGTGTGTGTTATAGTTTTTTTTTTCCGAGTCCAACGGGAGGGAAAGAGAAGAAGAGAAAGGAAAAGATAGTGAAAACTGAATTAAAAGAAGAATTTTTTTCCAGATCTAACCCACCAATTAACTCTCTTTTTTTTTGTAGATAGATGTTCTTGGACTTTTGAATTTTCTTTCCCAGAGAGCCTCAAAAGGTGTGGTCTTTTATAGAATAAATATTGTCTTCTCTTTTTTTCTTCTTCTCTCTTTTTTTTCTTCAATTTTCAGTTTTTATAGGAAAAATTGTTGTTGTTTTTGTTCTATTTTTGTTGCATGAACTAATTGAGATCCGCTGTAATTGATACACCACCATTTAAAAGGCCAATTTGTTCTTCTCATGGAGAATTGTAAGTTCATGTCTTCAATTAATTTTATTCTATATGTGTGGTAATTTTTATATACATCACTACCCCCAACTTTTTTTTATTTGCCAAAATTAAGCATTGGATTAAAGGGGATCAGAATGTAACTTAGCTACTACTTGTGTTTAAGAACATTACAAGTTGACTTAATACATTAATAGCCCCCTTAAAAAATAGTTATTTAGATACTAAAATTATAATGTGTTCAAATTATATTGAGCACAGAAACAAATGATAAAATATTTTTTATTAGACACTTTGAGTTTGAATTTCAAAAACATATTGCATACAAGTATCAATAACATAGATTTGTTAAACTTTTAAAATATGTTACCTCCTTTAATTATACACATTGACCTTAGTAAGACTTAAAACCTCAAGTCTGTTCCAATAGGTATCAATGTGTATATTTAAATGAGACAAAAAAAATTATGTAGTTAACTTATGTAGCTAGCAATGTTTGAGAATGCACACAATTTTTTTTTTAAATCAAAACAAATGAGCATGTGTTTCAATGCTCAGTTGGAATATATGGTATATCGAGTGTCTAAACTAACTTTAATGGTCTATGATGAATGTGATTGTAACATCTAAAAACCTAACTACGACTGAACAACAGAAAAAGGGGAAACCACGGAGGGGTTCACGGGCTGTGAACATGACAAGGACCCTGTCACCCTCATCGTAGTTCATACCCAGGCAAGCATAAAGGAACACAGAGCCTTCCACGGTCCGTGGGACACCACACAAGTCATTATGTAGCCCGTGAAAAGTACCCCAGAAACCCCCAAGGCACTATGAAGAACCACAATGTCCTTCACGGCCCGTGGTGCTTCACATGGTCCAAGAAGTGGACCGTAAATGGGGCAGTTTAGCTTGTAACTATTGAGTAACTTGAAGTGGTCACATATTTTAACACAAAATGAAATATGTGTCCCATATCGGAGCTAAAAGTTGCGCTCATTTCAGTAGAGACCTGTTAGGTAAGGCAATAACCATGACTCACTAGATGGACCATGGTCTTATTGATGGTCTGTCAGTCCCATCATGAAGGCCCTTCATCAGTTTTAAAACCAGGGTCATTTTGGTATTTTCCCCTATGCATTAGGCAATTAAACTACGTCATTTGATACCTATACTACGTCGTTTTACTAAGTCTAAGCCTAATAATCTAGTAATAGGCTACCCAAAACCCTTATTCTCAAAAGAATCATAGAAATTAGAACAAAAAGAAGAGTAAGAGTCGCCAGTTTCTTCACAGAACAAGTAGAGGAGTTCTTTAAAGTTCAACCCCAAAATCCAAGGATTTCTCCATAGATTTTGTCAACGGGTATGTGGGATTTCACTAGTGGGTTCCTTTTACCCTTTAGGTCCATAGAATTTAGTTAGTTCTTCAGATTTTGATAGATTGTTTAGACCAAGGGTTTCTTGATTTTCAAGATTTATTGTGATTATGGTTCCTTTGATCTAAATAACTTGTCTCTTGATAATTTAATACAATTTTATGCATATCACTCAGAACCTTATCTTGTGTAAATTTATCCTAGTTCAAGAATACTGGAAATAACTAAGTAAAACATATACTATGCGGAAGCAAAAAATAGTGGATATCTGCAACAGGGATAACCCAACTAGTCTGAAGATGTAAAATATAATAGGAGTTAAGTGATGACTAAAACAACACTTAACAACTCGAGTTGAATCTACTACTATGTCTGAAAAGCCTCTACAGAATAGAGTTGCGGGGACATACCCCCAGCTAACTCTAACAAAACTAAATATTGGAAATAGAGACTAAAAGAGAAAGTATGTCTATTGTCCTCGAAGTATGAGGACTCACCACTGAAGCTGCTGAAGTCGAATCGAGAATCGATCTAAGTGTGATCTGGATGCTGAGTGTGTGAACCTTTATCATGAAATGATGTAGCACAAAGAATGCATCAGTACTTGGAATGTACTGAGCATGCAAGGATATATATGCTAAGTTGAACAAAATATATAAGATGAATAATGCATAATTGAGCAATGATATAATCTGAACAAGGATATAGGTATGTAATAAAGTATAATTGAAATCTGAATTGAATGCAATGAAAAAGTACTAATCATGAAGCTAACATGTTAAACTGTATACTTATGTAAATGCTCAAAACCTAGTCAATGCACTAAGAGTCCGACTGTGGAACTACTATTAACCGACATAAACCAACTAAATGTGGAGTCCGATGTATATGCCCTATTGAGAGGACCCAATATACCTTGCCAAGAGTATAAAGGCATGAATGTATGATGTATATGCCCCATCGAGAGGACCAAATATAACTTGCCACGGGTATAAAGACATGAATGTGACATGATCACTAAAACTGATGCCTAACAGAGGGGACTTCTAAACCTACATTGGCACTTAGTTCTAGATCTTTGAGGGTATGCTGAACCCTAGTCCAAGTCGGTGCTAAGTCTACTCCAATCTGAATATTCATGAAGCTAAAATGCACTAAGTATTCAATAGCTCAAAATACTGACATGCTATCTGAGAATATAACATTTATAAACAGAGAATAAGGCATTTTAAATTTGGAGCATGATTTTCTGTTTGATTGGCTTTGGAAGTATAATTCATGAACTAGGATAAATTTACACAAGTTAGGGTTCTGAGTACTATGCATGGAGCTATACTAAATTATCAAGAAACAAGTTATTTAGATCAAAAGAACCATAATCACAATAAATTTTCAAGATCTAGAAACCCTAGGTATGAACAGTTGATGAGAATCTGAAGAACTAACTGAATTCCAGTGACCTAATGGGTGAAAGAAACCCACTAGTGAAATCCAAAATACCTGGTGACGAAATATACGAAGGAATACTTTGGGTTTTGGGGATAAACTTCGAAGAACACTCTGCTTGTTCTTGAGAGGATTGGTTGACATTTTCCTTTTTTTTAACTCTAAGTTTGGTGAGTTTGGGAGAATGATAGTTTTGGGTAGGTTCTGACTAGAATATTAGGCTTAGATTAAGTAAAAAGACGTATTTTAGGTATCAAACGACGTAGTTTAAGTGTCCATTACATAGGGTAAAAGACCAAAATGACCCTGACTTAAAAGCTGACGAATGTCCTTCACATTGGGACTAACGACCATCATTTGAACCACTGCCCGTCAACTATAGGTCTTTACTAAAATGAATGTAAACGTATTACTCCGAGCTTGGACTTTAACAAACTCAATGGAATTGGAAAGAGGACTCAATTATCTATAATTTGCTAGGTCATAAGCCATCTAATTTTGTTTTCCTTAAAAGATAAGACCGTTTGAAGTTGACCCAAAAGCTCCTTATTTCCAAATAACTGTCGGCCCTCACAAACGGCCAGACCTATGGTCTGTAGGTCCAACCACGGATCGTACAGGTGGGTCATGGGTGGGATCAGAGACCCCTAAATCCTGGACCCCAACAATGGGACCTTACCTACAGACCATGGGTCCATCGACGGACCTTGGACCACGACCGTAGGTATTATATCCTTTGACCTGAGGTGTTACAGAGGATGAATGTTCCCAAGGGGGAGATATTATAACATCTCAAAATTTTAAAAAAAATAGAAATTGCTGGGGTCTAGAATCCTGTGCCAGTACCGACGGAACCACTAATTATTTATTGGTTTAATCATAGGTGGGAACTATCGGTAGCAAGCTAAAATGATTTAGAATGTCGAATCCCAGAACTCTTTGATGGTTCACCAGGATGATTTGCCATTCAATGTACGAGTAATAGGTAGGTATCGTAGGTAAGTCCCAGAGAAATTTTGAGGGTCAAAGTTGGGACCTACGGTTGGGATGTACGGTTCATAAGTGGACCAATAGATCGTACATGGGTCCGTCGTTGGGGGTACAAAAGTGTATTCTCCAAACCCCACCAACAGTTGACCAGGACAATCCGTATTTGGACGTATGGACCGTAGGTCCAATCATCGATGGGGTTCGGTAGATTTTTTTAAAGGAGTTTTTAGGTGTTTTCTAGATTGCTTTAACCCAATACGTTGTTGTTTTATGCTCTACAGTAGGCCCTATATAAACATTTGTAGCCCCATATCACCCAATTCAACTAACTCTCTTAAATTCCCTAAAGTTGATCAAGTTCATTCTTTCAAATATTTCTCTCTATGGAAGAAAGAGAAGTCTAGAGTTTCAAGATCAAGTCTCCAATTCACCATTTGCTTGAGGGCATTTTACATCAAGGAATGATAATCTTCACCTATGGAGTTCTTCCCTCCATAGGGTTCCTAAAATCCCCAATTTTATAACGTTAGATTCCCCAATCAAATTAGGGTTTAATTCAATTGTCATGGGTTCTTTTCAATGTTTATCCTAATTGATTGTTTTATTTCTTCTTATGCATGTATTGAAGTAATTGCATGCTTTTAAGTTTAATTCTCATGAACCTATGCATAACCCAGGTTTACTAGACTATGATAATAAAATGTGGGTTTTGAACTATGGCAAATGAATTTATAAAGATATGTATGTTCTTAATGAAAATGATTTAAGTTACTTTGAGAGTAAAGCATCGATGTTGTTATTGTTGTGAAAGGATTTCTCACATACTACTCAATACATGAATGTGAATGGGTTTTCTCACATATAATATTCTTAGAGTTGAACGGTTTTCTCAACTAAACTTTGGATCAATATTTAGGAGCTATTTAATGAAATAAAGCTTGGATTGGATGATAGGACAAGTTAAGATTAATGACTTTTTCGTGGGATTTATGCTAAGCACCGAATAGATAAGAGGTGATTACCCATTTCCCATAAAGTATCTTGCACCATAGTTGTCTTCGATAGTCATTAGCCAGTGGATCTACTTAGGATAGAAATTTATGGTTCTTACCCTGGCAAGTAAGGACATCTCTTATCTGTGTGGGATAGACACCAGATTCCATGTTATATCTCACATGATTTATATGTCGGTTAATGGCTACTTCCCACAATAATGAACAATGGTTACTTCTAGAAGTATCTCACATGTATTTTAAAGATGATTTTTACCAGCATTGATCATGACCACGATTATGTTTTCTAACCCTTTTTTCCTTATACTTTAAATTGGTCGTTGCATGTAACGTAGAGTCATTTTTTCATGATGCTATCACTCTTATGCATTGCTATCATAAGTGATACATTCGATATACTAATGCATACATTTGCCTACATTGTTTAACTAATGTAGGGTTTGTGTCACGACCTAGGGGTACCCCCTAGATGAAACATGGAGTACTTGACCCCGAAGGGGTGTCATACAAGCCCTTAGCATCATAACATAGGTAATAGAAATAAAATATGAAATAATTTAAAACTTTTACAATCGAAGACATATTTCATAAAAGCAAGCGGAAGTCTATACCAATCTTTTGTCTCAAACCATCTAACATAACTCTTGAATAAAATACTTTGCGACGCAGCCCATACAAAGTCTAAAACATAAGGAAATGACATAAAGGAAATAAGGGTTTGTCCTCGAAGCTATGAGGACTCACCAATTCTCCAACTCTTCTTGCACCTTAGGAACCTAGCCTCCAAAGCAACTCAATATCTGTAACCCTACATTTGGCTAGAATATAGGCAATATGCGTTAATACAAAATGTACCAAGTATGAAAGCTAGCGCAACATCATAAGAGCATCTCAAAATGGTTAGTCAACATAAGACATAAACATAAGAGACAATAACATAGTCATAGCATAATCTCCAACATAAGCATCATATAAACATAAGTCAACATAAGACAAAGTTAATGAGCATAAGAGATAAGTCAGAATCATATAAGCTTAATTGACGCTTAGTCATCAAAACCATAATAGCACCATTCTCAAGTAACCTTAAAAGCATGCATGTGCAAAGCAAGAATAGCATCCCATAATACCACCCAAGCCAAGTATCCCTTTTTGGTCATCCTAAGCATGGTCTATATGCATGGTTAAGTCATATGTCTTTCTACTATAAGAGCACCATACTTCTAAGTGACTTCAAAGCATACTTGTGCAATGCATGAAAGGCATCCCATACTACCCTTCACACTAACCATAACCTTGAAATCATCTTAGTCATATTCACCCTACTTTGGTCTTACTATTGGCTATTTTCATATATACAAGGGAACTACCACCTTTAGTCAATCATATCTTGGAAGGGAACTATAGCAACAACCCAAGCTAAGTCTATAGTATGTGTGGGAACCCTTTCATACCTAGCCTTAAGTCTTACTTAGGCAATGTATCGATAGCATCCCATACTACTATCCACATTAAGTACTCCTTTAAATTATCGTGAATGTTCACTAGTTGGGGAACTAATCCCTTTATTCTATTTGCCTCTATTCAAGTCTACCAAGGATTTACCCCCTAATAGGCTAGACCATGATATCATCTTACTAAAATAACTAGGTTAAGCTAAGGTAACTAGCTTGGAAGACACACTAACATGCAAGTCCAAGTTATCCTAGGAAAGGTACAAGTGTCCTATCCTAGCTACCATGAAATAGTCTTAGACCAACTAAGCCATGCTTCTCTTACAAGTATACCACTATACAAATGCAATCTACCCTTAGGAGAGAATTAGTCTCAATCCTAAGCTTTCCTTAGAAGAGTATGAGTCCTGAATCCCAAGGTACCATGACTAACCTAGCTCAAGCTACCCTTGAAATGCATCTTACAATGCAAGGTCAAGCTACCCTTAAGACAGTATGGATCCTCAATCCTAAGCTACCCTTAGGAGAGTATAAGTCATCTATCCCTAAGCTACCATGAAATGGTCTTGGACAAACCAATTCATGCTACCATCAAGGCATCCTAACAATGTTAGTTCAAGCTACCCATAGTAGAGTATAAATCCTCTATCTTAGGTTACCATGACCACAACTAACTCATGCTACCATGGCTAGCATTTTACAATTCTAAGTCTATCTATCCTTTAGGAGAGTATAAATCCATCATCCCAAGCTATCAACCTTGGTCTTATCCTACTAAGACAAGCTATACATGAAGAGAACATATGTCACAACTTCAAGTTATTCTAGACTAACAAGATTTGATTCATTTTAGGTTATTAAGCCAACTTAGAATCCTTCTATGTGAGAGAACCTTTGGATCTCCTAGCAATTCATGCCTAGGTGTGCAAGAGAGAGACAATACACAACAAGATCACATCACATTGACTTTACACCCAAAGCCCTAACAATGATGTCTGCAAGCCCTACTTTCAAGCTTAACTTCATTCTATCATAATTCATGTCTAATTTCAAGATATTAAATAACAATCTCTACTACTAAGTGATTATAGTCATAATTGATTCATAAAGTTCAATTCTAACTTTACAAGCCAAGATCCTAATATAGTCTAGTTTAATTCATGATTATATGATCCTAAATTTGATCAATTAGTATACTTGACATTGATTTAGGAAGATCACCTTTGAACCTTCAACTTTGCCTCTAATGGCATAAACCCACAAATATCATATTCATCAATTTAGATTATGTTTTACCATAGAAATAAAATTAAATCATCATAATATCACTAAAAAAATCTAAATCAATCATAATTGAGTGTTATCCACTAGATTGGAATCATACTCAAACCCTACCCACAATGTAAGCAAAACCTAGCAAGAATTGGGTTTTTGGCTTCACAATTGGGGGGGAACTAAGAGGGCTCTATGGGTGGAAGAATCCATAGATGAATAAGATAAACATACCTTGATTCAAATCCCTAAAGAAAGCTATCAACAATGGAGGAAATCTGCCCTCTTCTACTCTCTTCTTCTTCTTTTTCACTTCTTAGAGAGAGAATATTTTGAGAGTAATTTGGGGTCTTAGATGAATGGGTTAATGACTTAGTTTTAGGGGTATATTAAGTATTTATAGGTGGTTAATTAATGAACGAACTAACCAACCTCCCTTGACCCCTAATTAATTACTAACTTAACCCCCAAAGCCTAACTTAAAACTAAAACTTGAAAAACTGAAGGTACCTACGGATCCCCACCCATGGACCATGGGTGGGTTGACGGCTCGTAATTGTTGTTTGTAGGCTCATCCTTGTAGTCCTGTTGCATGCCTTGACCCACAATCCACACCTACGGGGCGTGGGTCCACCTACTGGTCATAGGTGGCCAAACATAGGTCACTAAAAATGCAGCTTTTAGGGACTGTTTTGGGTCCTCCTCAAGGACCCCTTTGGTTGATCCTTGGGAGTCATACCCAAACGTTTAACCCCTAAAACCGCTATTCTACGTACAGGAATCATTTTTAGGAGTTTAAACCTCATACGAAACTCCAAAATTCCCATACAAGGCCCTAGAATTCACTAGTTCAACTTGCTAGATTCCTATTCCGCATCCTCATGGTTAGTGATCACCTTAGTAGCTTTTGAAGATTAGTGAGTCCTCATGTTCCAAGGATTGAACCCTTTATTGCTTATTGTATTTACATTCCCTATTGTATGTGATGTATGGGTTACGTACCATATCTCTTTCATGTAAAAGATGTCTTTGAGACTATGTTAGAGTTCCACTACTTTTTGATAAACTCTTCAATATAAAAATTGTCTTTTGAATTCTCTTTAAATTATATTATCTTGTATGATGCATGCTAAGAGTCGTGTGTAGGGCCTCTTGGGGTCCTATACACCATGTCACGTCTAGGGTGTACTTTGGGTCGTGAAAAAAAACACATGATGACATCCTAATTGCACGCATGAAAAACTAAGCACAAGTCTATCACCACAAGTGAGAGAATGGAATGAAGCGACAATAAGACCTGACCAAGGACTCACATTAAGGAGTCAAGTAGTGAAGGTATTTCCTAAAAGTCACCATAGCATCTTGAAGATTAGTAACAAACGTCTCCACACCAATCCTCGAGGCTCTATTACACTCTAATTGTACGCACATTGGACCTGAAACCTAGCCTTGATACCATGAGTATGATGGAACCTGTCTTATCCCACCAAGACATATCCGCCTAAATCCCAAATAAACAGAATAGAAATAAAGAAATAAAATCGAATGAAAGTTAAGCATAAATAAATCTACAGAAATCATAACATAACTCAAAAAGCCCCCAAGAACTAGTGTCACGTGTAAAATCTATAAGTATTACATTAGAATAAATAGAAATACAAGTCTAAAATGTCTTAGTTTTAGAACACAACGAAAACATAACAAAATAGTAAGAGGTTTCCATCGTGATGACAGGAAACTACCTCACAAACTCACAACAACAAGCCTCAAACAAAGATGATAAGAGATAATCAAGACGATACAGGCTTGTAACCTACAGAAGTGTAGATGGAAGGGGTGAATATTCAACCACTTTAGTAAATAGAAAGTAAACCCAAATAACTCAAAGTAAAGCAATGTTAATTACAAGTACTCCAACCACACTATCTGAACCTCCACAACTATAACGTGCATAGAGTAAATCAGCCCAATCTAACATTTCACACTCAATAAAGACATATCATGTATAGAACATCGAAGTTATACCTCAACACAAATAGTCACATCACCATATTCTTTCACAATTCAATAACCACAATAATATATCATCATTCACAAATAAAAATAAACAACATGAAGTGTAATACAATGTAGTGCAATGGCATATAAAGTGATGTATGTCTGTCCTAATGATATAAAACCATTTTTTCTTAGTTTGGGACCCAAATCTACAATACATCTAGACCAAAAACCACCTTTCGAAACTAACGGAACTGTCAAAATTCCATTCCGAGCATGTTATCACCACATATTGACTTTGATCAACTATCTTATGTTTTCAGCTTTCAAAACTTATTTAAATACCTTATGACCTGAGTCAATTGTCCTACGAGCCCAAAACTTACGCTCCGGAGCTGATGAACTTGACCAACTTCCAATACAAAACTTAGAACTTAAAATATTGACTCAAGTCAAGTGTTTCAACTTAAAAGCCTCCAAAACATCCAAAAAATCTACAATTTTTTATTCGGATTCCCATCTAACCTCAGAAACTGATGCAACATGATTTAGGGAATCTATTATGTAGGGATAATGGTAATTCTCTAGAAATTTCCAAAAATGACCTACAGGGTCAATACAGTTTGGGTCATGATAGTTTGTATTACGCCCTAGGCTATCAGTCACACAAGTATACGAGTAATGTAAAGTAGAGTCTTGTGGATTGATGTGTTGTTGTCCATAATAAATCCTCCAGAGGCTGCGAGTCATCTAGAAACTTTTCCTTTTATTTTCTCCTATCCTTCTATAAAAATATTTAATCTTGAAAGTTACCCAAATGAATTTTTTATTAAAAGGTAACCTATTGGTATCTGTGAGTCCCAATTACTATCTACACATAATGATTAAGTGTTACACCTGATTGTTATAACTTAGTTATGGGAGGTCATTAATTGATGAGTGTACCTTAGAGATGAGTAGGCCTTCATATTCTCTTTAATGTATAAGGTATTTAGTTTATGGTGGCTAGACAAAGAAATTTTGCATGTCAATTTTGGGGAATTACACTATTGTTTTTCATTCTCCATAAAGAAGCATTTTTTGCCACAACAAGCTTCAGTATACTCAGGGTAATCACTATAGTGAAATAAGATGAATCACTTAGGATCACCATAACGAAGTACCTTTTGCCGTAGCAAGCTTTTCGATAGAAAAGCTAGGTATGTCACTTAGATTCTCCATGACGAGATCTAGTTTACCATAGCAATGTTTTCTATAGCGACTAAGTAATATAATGAAAGAGCTGAGGAAATAGGTATAATCTAAGATACATTTTTTATACTTCAGTTGTTCAGTTAATACTTATTCAAATCATGGGAAATCAAAAACATTTTAATAAAAAATAGGTAAATAAAGAGGCCAATATTTCTAGTAGTGGGTTCAATGAATAGGTACCCGAACTATGAAGAGGTCCACGACCTCTTAGCCCAACCGTAAACCCGACTCCCTTCTTCACGGAGGCCTAAATAATCAGTACAAGGGTAAAGGGTCCATTTACCTGACTGTGGTGATTGATTGGAAATCGTAAATTCCCCTCCTGTTAAGGAACCCCTTCATGGACTATGAAGGGATAAGCGATCTGTGAAGGCCTCTATACAGGGGTCCCGCAAACTTTTAAAATCAGGGCTATTTTAGACTTTTCTTATGTGTCTAGTCCCTAAGCTATGTCATTTTTTACCCCTATTCTAAGACCTATATAAGTATTTTTATGTCCTAAAACTACCCATTCTAAAATCGTTCTCCCAAATCCCCTCCAAGTTCTACCTCGAAGTTCTCTCTAAGCCTAAGGAAGAAGAATCTTGGGTATCACTTCAAGATCTCCAATTCACCATAGCTCTTAGGCCTTGATCACTAAGGTATGTTAGTATTCACCAATGCAGTCCTTTCCTCCGTTAGGTTCCCAAGATCTTCCAATTTTACAAGTTCAATTCTCAATTCAAAGTTAGGGCTTTATTCAATCTTCATGGATTCTTCTCAATTATGATCTAATTGGTTATTTCCTATCTTCTATTGCATGGACTGATGTAATTACTTGTTTACAAGTTGAATTCAAATGAATGTGTATGATCCATGATTTTGACTATGAACATATGATTAAGCTTATGACTATGAACTATGAACTAAAGATTTATACAGATATGCATGTTTTTATGAAATTGATGCAAATGACTTGAGTGCTCTTTTAGATAAAAGTATCAATGAGATTGTGAATTTTTTTCTCACATGCTACTATGATCATGATTGTCAAAGGTTTTCTCACATAATAATTCATAAGGTTGAAAGATTTTAAGATGAATCAAGATTTAAAGAGATATTCTAAATAAATTTATCTTGGATTGATAGCTTAATTGTGTGTTTCCATGTATGATGAAATCAATAGGACTATTTTGTGGGATTTTACATAACACCAAGAAGATATTAAGATGGAGTCACTCCCGTTTGTAGAAACTGGGTCTCTAGTAGCAATCTCATTGTCCCGAACTATGTGCCCATGTAAGATGTCTTATCTAGTCAATCCACGTAATCTAGAAGTTTATGGCAATTACCTTGGCAAGTAGAACATCTCTTTTTGGTGTGGGATAGACATATTATTCCATGTTTACCTCACATGGTCTATGTTGGTGAATGGTAAACATCCCACAATAACAAACTAGGTTACTTTCAAAGTATCTCACAAAGTGTTTTAACTATGTTAAGCTTACATTAACCATGATTTTGACACGTTTTCTTCTCACCTCTTATATTATGCTCTAGCTTTGTCATTGCATATCATGTAAAGTCCTTTTAGCATGATTTTATATCATTTATGCATTGCTATCATATTTAGTATATTCCACGTACTAATGCAAATGTGTGCCTACATTGTTTCATTAATGTAGAGTCCGGCGCTCCTACCTTGCATACTTGTGGCTAGTTGATCTCTCTCTTGGCATTTGAAGATTGGTAAGTCCTCATGTTCCTATGATTGAGACACTTTTATAGTTTTCTTTATTTTAGTTTTCAGACATTGTTTGTGGTGTATGGGTTACGTCCCAACCATTTCTTTTGATGTATTAGATATATTGTTGAGACTATGTTAGACTTCCTCTATGTCAAACTCTTTTATGATATACAAATACCATTTTGAACTCTATTTATTTCTATTACCTTTTATGATGCCTGCTAAGTGGCATATGTAGGTCCTTCCGAAGTTCTATACGTCATGTTATTCCTAGGGTATACTTTGAGTAGTAAAAATGTAAAAGTATATTTATTTATACAAGGCCTAAGCGGACCAACAACCACCTAATATAAAAATCTAAAAGGGACGGGAGGGAGAGATACTAGCTACCGCCTAACAATTCATCTCATTGTTTCTTGTTCCTTGCCCACTGGAATCTCATTTTCTTCTTTGCTAAAGAATGATAATTCCTGAACATCCCTCATAGTCTCCCTTGGAGATCTCAGACACAACGCCAAGGTTCTCCAAAGTGATTTCATCCCCTTTAGTATTCGTACTAGCAGCTTTTCAGAAGATCGCCTCTTTTTTCTTCTCAGCATCCAAACTAGCGAAGACCTTCATGTGGGCCAAGGAAAGGGAATCAAAGGTTCCCTAACGGGCCTATGTACGAGACACAACACCAGAAGTGGCAAGCTATGTTGGAGGAAAGCGAAAGTCCCTCAGTAGTGCTCTCATTGAGATCCTGTCAACCTGCACTCTCTCAAATAGGCCCACAAGCCATGGATATTTCAAGGTTTTTTTTCAAAATTTTCAAGAAAATGAAGAAGTTAGACCGTATATTATTAAAAGTAATAGTATTAAATACAAATCCCAAAAGGATGCACCTGTTAGGGGTGGAAAATTTAAACAACTCTCTATGTTGAGTAGTATAACTTAGAAAATCCAATATCTAAGATCATCTTATTATTTTATTTATATAACTTCATAACATCTAAGTTTGCAAATAAATTGAAAATATTTTTTAAATATACTATATAATCACAATCAATTGTCAATGGAAAAACTTTACCATCATTCTCTAGATGTCTTAGAAGTAATTTTGTTTCAAAGATGAAAATATTTACTTGTTTGTAACAAGTTTACAATGTGGATCATAACTTGAAATTAAAGGTTCAACAATTTTATTATTCTATGCCAAATTAGATAATTTGATGCCAATATGTATATTGGTGAAAAGGGATTTGACCACGATTTATTTTTCATTTTGAGATGGATTACAACAACAACAAAGTTATAACTTAACCAAAAAGTCACTTGTTCTTTTTTGGAATATTAGTAAATCTTATAATTGAAGTCAAATGTAACCTATAGTGATATAGTATAATCCAAAATAGTCTAATTTTTTAGCATGAAAATTGATAAGTATAATTTAAATTTAAAATATTCAAGGTTATGCTAGTGTCTAGTCAGCATGACTCCAATGCATCTCAAGTTTAAAAATTTATGTAAAAGAAAATATTTTTTAGATATGATAAAAGAACAATCAATCATATATAGTATAGGTGGTGATTTTTGAGTAATACTTTTTGGTCAAATTAATATGGTTTTAAGATGACAACTTACTTATTTGCAGTAAACTTACTTCCTTAATTTACATTCAATTTGGGGAAATTGATTGATAAATGAAATTGGGGCATAAAATAAATTGAGCTTATTCATGAACTTCAATATGTGCACACATGTCACTAAATTTGAACCTAGTCAAAACTAAACCTTTTGTGCACACCTGTCACTCAGTTGCATTGGAAGTAAATATTTAATGCATACTAAGTTGCATTAAATAAGATATACATCAATAAAAAAAATTCCTCAAATTCATTTTATTGCCTCACCTCTTTATTTCTCAAACATAAGTGTGTGTTATAGTTTTTTTTTTCGAGTCCAACGAGAGGGAAAGAGAAGAAGGGAAAGGAAAAGGTAGAAAACAAAAGAGAAAAGGCCCTACTTAGTTTCGCAAGCCTTTGTCACTATCAGTCAACTAAGTAGAAAACGGGAATGCCAAATTTTCTATTTTTCTAGTTAGAATGGATTGGTCGTACCTATCCAATCAATAATTGTTTATGACTGACTCACTATTCACTCGGTTTTTTGGTTTCGAGACACATCGCACTTCCGCCCGGGTCAAGGCTTCCACTTTGTCCTAAGACGGATCAAAGAAGAGTGGGGAACCTCTCGCAGGTTTTTGGAATTCGACATCAGGCTCTGACTTCCTTCCCCTATTTTTTTTTATGCATTTCATTCTCTGTTTGGCCTGCTTCAAACAAAATGAGAAAAAAGGATCCGGTCAATAGCATAGCTCTTTCTTTCCCCAACTAAGAAGAATCGAAAATGAATTAAAAGTAGATTTTTTTTTCAAATCTAACCCACCGATTAACTCTTTTTTTTTGTAGATAGATGTTCTTGGACTTTTGAATTTTCTTTCCCAGAGAGCCTCAAAAGGTGTGCTCTTTTATAGAATAAATATTGTCTTCTCTTTTTTTCTTCTTCTTTTTTTTCTTTAATTTTCAGTTTTTATAGTAAAAATTGTTGTTGTTTTTGTTCTATTTTTGTAGCATGAAGCGATTGAGATCCGATGTAATTGATACACCACCATTTAAGAGGCCAATTTGTTCTTCTCATGGAGAATTGTAAGTTCATGTCTTCAATTAATTTTATTCTATGTGTGTGGTAATTTTTATATGCATCACTATCCCCAACTTTTTTTTATTTGCCAAAATTAAGCATTGGATTAAAGGGGATCAGAATGTAACTTAGCTACTACTTGTGTTTAATAATATTACAAGTTGACTTAATACATTAATAGCCCCCTTAAAAAATAGTTATTTAGATACTCGAATTATAATGTGTTCAAATTATATTGAGCACATGAACAAATGATAAAATATTTTTTATTAGACACTTTGAGTTTGAATTTCAGAACATTTTGCATACAAGTATCAATAAAATAGATTTGTTAAACTTTTAAAATATGTTACCTCCTTTAATTATACACATTGACCTTAGTAAGACTTAAAACCTCAAGTATGTTCCAATAGGTATCAATGTGTATATTTAAATGAGATAAAAAAAATTATGTAGTTAACTTATGTAGCTAGCAATGTTTGAGACTGCACACAATTTTTTTTAAAAATCAAAACATATGAGCATTTGTTTCAATGCTCAGTTGGAACATATGGTATATCGATTGTCTACATAAAATGTAATGAAAAAATTAATGTTAAGCCTTCCATGTTTGTGTGTGTCTAAAATATTTCATTTTCTATGTCCAAACACTACATATGTAGTTACTTTATCTTTCAAGATTTACTTAGGTGTGAAGATATATTACCCGCCTTTACTAGAATTTTAGCTATAATCTTCTACATTTTCACTCACTTTACTTAATGTTAGACCACATCATTGATTTTGCCGCATTATATTTAAATGGCTACTTAAGGCTATGGTTCTGATGTTTTTATTTTTTCTATCTCATGGATGAATTAGGTATGGTAGCAGCATAGATCCAGTTGCTCCGTTGTCTTATGTGAGGGAGATTAAGGACACATTTGTAGACCAAGTAGAAAAGTATGACATATTCCTTGATGTTATGAAAGACTTAAAGGCTCAAAGGTTTGCAACTAAATTTTACCTATTTTCGTTATCATTATTAAAATATATACTAATTAGTTAATTTATGTGGGACTATGTCTTTAAATATTACTTACAGAATTGATCATGTTGGTGTCATAGAAAGAGTGAGAAAATTGTGTAAAGGGTATCCTAGTTTGCTCCTTGGATTTAATGCTTACTTGACCAATGGATATGAAATAATGCTCAATGATGAAGACAAGGCTTCTTCGAATAAAAAGACTAACAATGAAGAAGAACACAATTTAGTGAAAAATATAAAGGTTACATTTTTGTTATCTTATGATTTTACTAATAAAAGTAGGACTTGATCTTGTTTAACAACTTTAGTCCTAATTTACTGACTTGTAATTCCTTGCATAAATGTTTTGGAAATGACTATGAGTACAAATCAGTCGTAGATATTGTCACGCCCCGAGTCTACACCATGGGTGGGACTGGCACTCAAGAACCATTGTTGGCCCCAAGGGAACCCTTGGGCTAGCTTACTTAGTCAACGGAAGACTTAAAAGCATAATACAAACATTCAATGCATCTCTACTTAATTGTTTAATAAAATACTTAGAACTTTTAAAAGTCAAACATTCAACTTGGCCAAAGTGGCAACTCAAGTCTTAACATATGAAATAATAATGTAAAGACTATTGACTGCTAACTATCTATGAAGCCTCTAAAACAAAGAAGGATGTCTAGACAAGACCCTCGATCATCCTAACAACTGAAAAGCTAAACAATTATGAAAAAGACCCTCTGGAAAGCAAAGAGGCTCACCAACTTACTCTGAGTGCTCAACTTGATCAACGAGGTGTTGGATGTTGATCCTGGTTATCTGTGTCTGCATCATAAGATGATGCAGGCCAACTGGCATCAGTACTTTAATTGTACGAGTATGCGAGTTGGAATGCTAAACATAATATAGGCTTGAAAAGAATCTGAAAGGAACACTTACCTTGGCTTTACTCAAATCATGAACAACTTAACTCAATATAAAGCACTAAAACACATGCAATATATAGAAAAAATTTAAAATAGTAGAAAGCAACTCAGTTTGTTAAAGAAATGCTATAACAAACTCAACTTTACTCATGTAATAAAGTAACATAGTTTCTGTGGGAGTTTCTCTAACCGACAACCATCACTATGAGCCTAAGTGATGATACAACGTCTTGCCCGCGCTGCTAGAACTATCCTATACTTTGTTGTCATATAGAACGCCTTAACTAAATAGATCCACTAGTCTATGCTAAAAAGCAACTTAAGGAGTCATCTAAAAAGTATGATCATTTACTACCCATGATGGCTACATGATTTATGGATACTTGAGTTAATATGAACTCGCATCCCCATATCGGTGTTCATACTACTCCCAAAATATACTTAGCTCATATGTTTTTAAAACAAAACTTCCTTCTTTGGTTTGAGATAATTACTCAAAACTTGGCTTAAAAGCTCTTTTGGAATAGATGTTCCCTTTCTTGCAAAAATGTGAAAACATTTCTAACTTTTAGGAATACTTAGTTCCCATATAATCACTTTACTCATAACTCTTAAGCCAACTCGAAATTTAAGTCTTAAAACAAAGTTAAAACATTTGCGAAAGATTTTTGAAAACTTTATGAACTTCTCTTAACTTGACTCTTGATTTTCCTTGACTTGACTCTTCACTTTTCTTGAATTGAATTATGGATTCAAGGATTGTGATTTGTGATAGGAACGATCTCATGATATTTAGGAGTATTTTTAGATAGTTAAACATGAGAAAAGATCAAGTAATCACAGTCTGGATACTAGTCCGCGACACGGAGATGTATTTAAATTTTTGGTCGCGAAAATACTTTTTGAGGCAAAACGGTCCGTGACCGCTCCGCGACACGAAGAACATTTGCTAAATCGGAGGAGCAGGTCCGCGACATAGAGCCAATGCCCAGATTCGCCCGACTATTTTCCTTCTTCATTTTCCAGCCCCAATTCGCCTAAACTCGGTTCTTTTGCCCAATTTCCTTTTAGATTCAGATACCTAGCAAATGTACCTAAGAACCTAAGTCTAAATAACTATATAATTCAACGTAATGATCTCAGAAACCTCTCCTTCTCAACCCAATTCAAGAACGACATCAAATTCAAGAATACATATCAAGAACATCAAACTTCCAAAACTCTTTTAGGAAGAGTTCACGTTGAAATAAACATGATTAGCACGTGGGCAAACAAACCCAATGTTATGAAAGCCTCACATACTTTGACAAAATCCACAATCTTAGCTTCGAGAATTGATGATTCTTGCTTCTTCTCCTCCTTTCTCCTCTTCTTTTCTCTTCTCTAAAACCCTAACTCAATTTTTCAAAAGCGTAAACTGACCAAGTTCAGTTTAGACCCCTAAGTAATTAAAAAAAATGAATTAATTTAATTGGGTCTAGTAAAGACCTAAATACCCTTCAAAAATCCGGTTTAGACTTTCCTTATTTGAACAGCTCAACTTCAAATGGGCATATCTCACTCAGACGAACTTGGAATCGTACAAACTCAGTGGCGTTGAAAAGATTATTCCAAGATCTTTCCTACGATATCTTGAAACACATGTAACTCATCCTGAGCTAGGAGTTATGGTCATTTGAAATTGACTAAAAAAACTCAACTTACATACTTAACGAATTTTCAAGATTTCTATTCTTTCCAAAAATTGACTATTTCCAATTTTTAACTTCATCCTAGTTATTTTGATTTGTGAGATGTTACAATATCTCTCCCTTGGGAACATTCATCCTCGAATGAGAATACTCTTACTAGGCTAAGGGTGTAACATCTAACATTCTGTTCAAACACCCAACAATCAAAATGCAAAAATAACATACCAACTTATAAATAAATAGCAAGAAAAGGATTAGTACCTTGATCTGGAATTTCTCCGATTTCAAAGAGATGTGGATATCTCTTCTTCATATCTTCTTCAGCTTCCCAAGTACCTTCCTTAATAAATTGGTTCCTCCAAAGAACTTTGACTGATGATACTTCCTTAGTCCTCAACTTGCGACCTTGGCGATCTAGAATCTAGACCGAAATCTCTTCATAGGATAAACTATCATTGATCCCAATATCTTCAATTCGTATGATTAATGAAGGATCGCCCATGCACTTTTTCAACATGGAGATGTAAAATACCAGATGAACCACTGCTAACTTTTGCAGTAGTTCCAACTCATAAGCTACATTACCAACCCTTTTTGATATCCTGTAAGGGTCAATGTACCGGGGACTAAACTTCCCCTTCTTACCAAACCTCATAACACCCTTCATGGGTGAAACTTTAAGATATACGCAATCATCTACTTAAAACTCTAACTCTCTTCTCCTCACAACAGTGTAGGATTTCTGATGACTATATGTTGTTTTCAACCTCTCTTGAATCACTTTCACCTTCTCCATAGCTTGATGAACTAGATCTGGTCCTATCAACCCTGCTTCACAAACTTAAAACCATCCAATAGGAGATCTGAATCTTCTCCCATAGAGAGCTTCATAAGGAGCCATTTGGATGCTAGAGTAGTAATTATTGTTGTAAGCAAACTCAATAAGAGTTAGGTGATCATCCCAATTACCTTTGAAATCAATCGCACAAGACCTCAACATATCCTCTAAGGTCTGAATAGTGCTCTCTGCTTGCCCATCTGTCTGATGATGAAAGACAGTACTTAAGTTCACCTTTAAACCCAAGCCGTTTTGGAATGACTTCCAAAACTGTGCAATAAATTATGCACCTCTATATGATATAATAGAAACAGGGACTCCATGAAGTCTTACCACCTCTTGAATATATAACCTGGCATAATCCTCTATTGTATGGGTAGTCTTTACTGGCAGAAAGTGGGCTGATTTTGTCATTCTATCAACAATCACCCAAATCGAATCATGTTGCATGCGAGACCTTGGTAAACCTGTGATAAAATCTATATTAATCATCTCCCACTCCCATTCCGAAAGTTCAATAGTTTGAGCCAACCCACCGAGCATTTGGTGATCTACTTTAACTTGGTGTCAATTTGGACACCTAGCAACAAACTCAACAATGCCCTTCTTCATACTACTCCACCAATACACTTCTCTCAAGTCACGATACATCTTTGTGGAACCCGAATGGATGAAATATCTAGAGATATGAGCTTTTTCCATGATCCTTTCTTGGAGTTCATCCACCATTGGTACACACAACCTACCTTGATACTTCAACACACCATCTCCCCCTTGTTCAAAAGTCATTACTTTTTGCTTATGAACATTTGCATTTAATTCAAGAAAAATGGGATCTTGGTCTTGCTTTTCTTTTACTTTTGACACTGATGATAATTCAGCCTCATTCATTACCACTACCCCTCCTTCTATGGAATCCATTAGTAGGACTCCCAGGCATGCAAGTCTATGCACATCTTTCGCTAACTCTTTCTTTTCTTCCTCAACATGGGAGGTACTACCCATAGACAACCTGCTCAAAGCATCAACAACAACATTAGTCTTACCTGGGTGATAAAGAATACTCATGTCATAATCCATGAGTAATTCTAACCACCTCCTCTATCTGATATTAAGCTCTTTTTGAGTAAGTACATACTGAAGGCTCTTGTTATCAGTGAATACATCTACATGAACACCATATAAATAATGATGTCATATCTTCAAAGAAAATACTACAGCAGCCAACTCCAAGTCAAGGGTTAGGTAGTTCTTCTCATGAACTTTCAATTGTCCAGAGGCATAAGCTATAACCTTGTCATTCTGCATTAACACACAACCCAAACCAACTCTAGATGCATCACAATAGACAACAAAGCCTTGCGTACCCTCTGGTAATGTCAAAACTATGGCGGTAGTCAACCTATTTTTCAATTCCTGAAAGCTTTTCTCACAAGCTTCAGACTATTGAAACTTCACTGTCTTCTGAGTTACTTGGTCAAAGGGGATGAAATAGTCGAGAATAACTTTACGAACCTTTTATAATAGCTAGCCAAACCCAAGAAACTCCTAATGTCAGTTGGAGATGTGGGTCTAGGCAAATTCTGCACTACCTCAATTTTCTGAGTATCAACTTTAATTCCCTCTCCAGACAGAATGTGGCCTAAGAATGACACAGAATGAAGCCAACACTCACACTTGGAGAACTTGGCATACAACTTTGTATCTTTTAAAGTCTGGAGAACTATTCTGAGATTAGTATGTCATCAATGAAGATGATAACAAACATATCTAAATAAGATTTGAATACTTTATTCATAAGGTCCATGAAAGTTGCAGGCGCATTTGTCAAACCAAAGGGCATGACTAAAAACTCATAATGACCATAACGGGGTTCTGAAAGTTGTCTTTGGAATATCACATCCCTTACTCTTAACTAATGGTAGCCAGATCTGAGATCTATCTTAGAGAAACAAGTAGCACCCTAAAGCTGATTGAAAAGATCATCAATCCTTGGGGAAGGATATTTGTTCTTGATGGTAACCTTGTTCAACTAACGGTAATCTATACACATCCTAAGGGAACCATCTTTCTTTCTCACAAATAAGGCCGGAGCGCCCCAAGGTGAGACACTTGGTCGAATAAAGCCCTTATCAAGGAGATCTTTCAACTGCTCTTTAAGCTCTTTCAACTCTACTGGTGCCATTCTATATAGCGTAATAGAGATAGGACGAGTATCTGGACAAATGTCTATACCGAAGTCTATGTCTCTCTCAGGAGGGACTCCAGAAAGATTATTAGTAAAGACTTCTAGAAACTCTTACTACTGAAACTGACTGAATAGGAGATATCTTAACACTAGAGTCATTAACTCGGACTAAATGATAGACATGCCCCTTGGAAACGAACTTTCTTGCATTAAGGTACGAAATAAAATGACCCTTACACACAACTGAACTACTTTTCCACTCTAAGACTGGCTCATTTGGAAACTTAAACTTGACAACTCAAGTTCTACTATCAACTGAGGCATAACAGGCATGAAGCCACTCCATATCAAGAATGACATCAAAATCTACCATGTATAATTAAACTAAATCATCTAAGGTGTCCTTGTGATTGATGAAACTGACATAATCACGATATACTCGCTCATCTAGAATAGACTCCCAACAGGTGTAGAAACACAAAAGGGTTTACAAAGTTTCTCATGAAGGACATCAAAATTATTTGCAACATAAGGGGTCACAAAAGATAAACTTTCTCCTGGGTCTAGCAAAGCATAAACATCAAGAGAAAAAACTTTGATCATACTAGTGACAACATCTGGAGAGTTCTCTTGCTCTTGGCGACTAGTGATCGCATAAAGATGGTTTGCTCCTCCGCCAGCACCAGATGTAGCTCCTTTAGGGGAAGCCCTATCTAGTGGAGAAACTGATGAAGATTAGGCTCTATTTCCCTGATTTCCACTACCTTGCCAATTTTTAGGGCACTCTTTCATGAAGTGGCCCTCTTGTCCACACTTGAAACAACCTGACTGGCCATCACGACACTTACCTGGGTGGGTTCTACCACACTTAGCACATGTAGGAGCCCAGTTACCTCCTTGTACCACACTACTCAGAGACTGTGCAGATCTAGCTCTGAAGTGCTGGGAATTTTGACTATTATACTCACATTTGTTTTTGGGTGCAGGTGCACAAGCAGATGAAGGAGAAGACCCCTTTTGCTTTTGCTAAAAGGACGAACGGTTCACATTCTCTGCTACTTGAACTCATTCCCTGTCTTATCCTTTTTGTTTCTAAACTCCTCCCTATCCATCAGCTTCTATTTCTCAACCTGTTGCACATATACCATTAACCTCAATATATCCATGTCCCGAATTTGCATCGTTGCCCTGCCCTATTTTCTTGATAGAGGGGACAACCTAGTAACAAACAGACTCATTCTACTCCTCATATCCGCAACCATCTTCGAAACTTAACGGGATAGTTAGGTGAACTTCAACCTATACTCATGAACACTTAGTGACTCTTCCTTAAGGGTAAGGAACTCTCGTACCTAAGACTCTTTCAGTTCTCGAGGAAAGAAACACCCCAAGAAGGCTTCCTGAAAACATGCCCAACTCGCAAGTGGTGCTTCCTCAACTCTACCCTTCTTTCACTGGTCAAACCAAATCCTAGTGACACTCTTCATTTGGTATGCAGCTAGTTCCACCCTCTCAGTATCAACAACGTGCATGACATCAATTACCTTTTGGAACTCCTCAATAATATTCTCTGGATCCTCAGTAGTGCTTGAACCAGTGAAACTTAGAGGGTTCATCCTCAAGAACTCACAAATCCTCGAAGTGTCAGCCTCTTCTTGTCACGGCTTCATAGACTCTTTAGGACTCTTGAACTCTGGGCTCTGAAACCAATTTTGTCACACCCCAAGCCTACACTCTAGGTGGGACTGGCACTCGGGAACCATTGCTGGCCCCAAGCGAACCCTTGGCCTGGCTTACTTACTCAGCGAAAGACTTAAAAGAATAATACAATGATTCAATGCATCTCTACTCAACTGTTTAATAAAATACTTAGAACGTTTAAAAGTCAAACATTCAACTTGGCTAACCTGGAAACTCAACTCTTAACATATGAAATAATAATGTAAAGACTAATAACTGCTAACTGTCTATGAAGCCTCTAAAATAAATACGGATGTCGAGACAGGACCCCCGATCATCCTAACAACTGAAAAGCTAAACAATTATGAAAAAGACTCTCCGAAAAGCAAGGAGGCTCACCAACTGACTCGGAGTGCTCAATTTGATCAACGAGGCGCTGGATGTTAATCCTAGTTACCTGCGTTTGCATCATAAGATGATGCAAGCCAATTGGCATCAGTACATTGAATGTACGAGTATGCGAGTTGGAATGCTAAACATAATATAGGCTTGAAAAGAATTGGAAAGGAACTCTTACCTTGGTTTTACTCAACTCATGAACAACTTAACTCAATATAAAGCAACAAAACACAAGCAATATATAGAAAACTTTTAAAACAGTAGAAAGCAACTTAGTTCGTTAAATAAATACTATAAAAAAACTCAACTTTACTCATGTAATAAAGTAATATAGTTTCTATGGGAGTTACTCTAACCGACAACCACCACTATGAGCCTAAGTGGGGATACAACGTCTTGCCCACGCTAACAGAACTGTCCTATACTTTGCCGTCATGTAGAATGCCTCAACTAAGTGGATCCACTAGTCTATGCTAAAAAAAAACTTAAGGAGTCGTCTAAAGAGTATGATCATTTACTACCCATGATGGTTACATGGTTTATGAAGACTTGAGTTAATATGAACTCGCATTCCCATATCGGTGCTCAATACTGCTCCAAAAATATACTTATCTCATATGTTTTTAAAACAAAACTTCTTTCTTTGCTTTGAGATAATTACTCAAAACTTATCGTAAAAGCTCTTTTGGATCCGATGTTCCCTTTTTGCTCAAATGTGAAAACATTTCTAACTTTTGGGAATACTTAATTCCCGTATAATCTTTGAAGAAATTAACTTTACTCATAACTCTTTAGTCAACTCGAAACATAAGTCTTAAAACAATGTTAAAACGTTTATGAAAAACTTTTGAAAACTTTATGAACTTCTCTTAACTAGACTCTTGACTTTCCTTGACTTGACTCTTAAGTTTCCTTGAATTGAATTATGGATTCAAGGATTGTGATTTGTGATAGGAACGATCTCATGATGTTTAGGAGTGTTTTTAGATAGTTAAACATGAGAAAAGATCAAGAAATCAATGTCTGGATACTTGTCCACGACGCCGAGATGTATTTAAATTTTTTGTCGCAAAAATACTTTTTGAGGCAGAACAGTCCGTGACCGCTCCGCGACATGAAGAACTTTTGCTAAATCAGAGAAGCAGGTCCACAATGCGGAGTAAGTGCCCAAATTTGCCCGATTATTTTCCTTCTTCGTTTTCTAGCCCCAATTCACCTGAACTCGATTCTGTTTCCCAAATTCTTTTTAGATTCATATACCCAGCAAATGTATCTAAGAACCTAACTCCAAACAACTCTATAATTCTATGTAATGATCTCAAAAACTTCTCCATCTCATCCCAATTCAAGAACGACATCAAATTCAAGAATACATATCAAGAACATCAAACTTCCAAACTCTTTTAGGAAGATTTCATGCTGAAATAAACATGCTTGGAATGTGGTTGAAGAAACCCAACGTTATGAAAGTCTCACATACCTCGTAGGGATCACCCCTTAATGAAATCCACAATCTTAGTTTCGAGAATTGACGATTCTTGCTTATTCTCCTCCTTTCTCTTCTTATTTTCTCTTCTCTAAAACCCTAACTCAATTTTTCAAAAGAGTAAACTGACCAAGTTCAGGTTAGACCCCTAAGTAATTACCAAAAATGAATTAATTTAATTAGGTATGGTAAATACCAAAATACCCTTCCAAAATTCGATTTAGAATTTCCTTATTTGAACAGTCCAAGTTAAAATGGGTATATCTCACACATACGAACTCAGAATCGCGCAAACTTGGCGGCGTTGGAAAGATTATTCCAAGATCTTGCCTACGATATCTAGAAACACACCTAACTCATCCTGAGCTAAGATTTATGTTCATTTAAAGTTGACAAAAAAAAAACTCAACCTAACATACTTAATAAAATTTCCAGATTTCTGTTCTTTCCAAAAATTGACTATTTCCAATTCTTAACTCCTTTCCAGTTATTTCAATTTGCGAGATGTTACAGATATTATGATGATGTATAAGAAAGAGAAAAAGGACATCAACGAAGTGTATCATGAGGTGATAATTTTTTCCAAAAAATTGGATACATAGATATCATAGACAATGTTTATGTTCTTGTTTCTTACTATTTTATTATATGTGTAGGTTGCGGTACTTTTCAATGACCATCCTGATTTGCTAGATGAATTTACTGAATTCTTGAAAGATTCAGTTACTCCCAATCCATTATCAAGTTTACTCCTTGTTTAAATCCCCTCTTGCCCTGTGGCTATGATATAATCCTTAACGATGAAGTCAAGCCTCCGTTGAAGAAATAAATTCACTTTGAACAAGTATTCAACTTTGTGAACTAAATCAAGGTTACATTTCTATTACCTCATGATTTTACTAATTAAAGTCTTCCTTTTTCTTCTTCAAAACACTTTAGTAATATATTATTAACATGTACCTTCTTGCTGAAACATTTAATAAATAAGCATGAGTACAAATCCTTCATAGATATTATGAAAAAGTGTAGGAAGGAACGCAAGGATGTCAAAGAGGTGTACCATTAGGTGACCATTATTTTTATAATTTGAGTACATAGATATTATAGACAATCTTTATGTTCTTGTTCGTTACTACTATTTTCTTATATTTGTAGGTTGTCGTACTTCTCAGTGACCGTCCAAATTTGCTAGATGAGTTCTCTGGATTCTTGCCAGATTCAGTTACTACTAATCTTTTGTCTAATTTAGACGGCGATAAAAATTGATGAGGTGGCATATGTCACTTTTGTTGTGCTATTCTGATAAAATTTATAGTTAATATATGGATTTAATATAATTACATAATTTAAATAGTTTAATTTAAAACTTAGATTGTTGTACTTGATTATTCATCATTTGTTTCCATCTAATCCTGCATTGTTTAATTGATATTAAACTTTTACTATATCTGAGGTGTATTTTTTTTCATTTCTATCATTTTGGTAATTAATTTATTAGAAATAAAAAATATTTATATTACTGGTGAGTAAGGGTTCTACCATTATCAAATGTCTACAACCTAATGATCTTGAGGAGCATGTTACTTTAGATGAATAAAAATTGTTAACTTATCACTTAACCAGAAAATACATATAAAAATTAGTTTGTTTGGTGAAAATCATTGAGATGAACTTCCTAATTTGTTATCAAATTCAATTCTCTATAATAAGAAGTACATATAATCTTATTCGTCACAATAATTGAAGAAATATTTCAAAATTTTAATATTCAACACAATTTTATAGTTTTGCTGCATACTACATAAACTATTCATGTACATGATGTTGTTGAGAAAAATATGATCACATAATTAATTGTTTTCCTTCTGAGGTAAATTACATTAATTACAAATTTATTAATCTACTCAAAATACTATAAAAATAACTAACTTCACTTCGCAGAATTCTCATTATTCTCGTCATTATATTACTTAGAGTGATGTAGTACATAATATTGATGAGAAGAGATTTGAAACATGTGACATTTCTTTGCAATTGAGATGAATTGTATTGACTACAACTTTATCACAGTATTATTAACATACCTATTGTAATTTATGGGTGAGGTTTGGGGCATGTTCAATTTATCACCTCTCCGCAATATTTTTTTAGTCTACATCTACCTCTTCTAATATCCATCTTAGTCAAACCTCACACCTCCTAATCGAAAAACAAATGCATCTCCTCTTCACGTATCTAAACCATCTTAGTCTGACCTCCCTCGTTGTTATCACCACGGAGGTCACTCCAATCTTATCTTGAATATGTTTGTTCCTAATCCTATTTCTCTTAATATGTTTTCGCATTAATCTCATCATCCTCATTTCTTCTACTCTTTTATATGAACATACAGGTTTTTGACCGGTCAACACTTCACTTCAAAGCTAATCTAAGAACCTTATTTTTAATCTAGATGATACATCCTTGTTTCACAAGACACTACATACGAGCCTCCATTTCATTCACCATGCTCCAACATAAAAATAAAAAATTTCAGCTTCAAAAAGCTGCAAGAAGAAACTATGTATCCGTTGTGAAATGTTAGTAAGTCTCATAATTGTCCTCTAACATTACCTAGAGTACTTTAACACTGTCTAATTTTTAGTCACGAATATTGAGAAGTATATTTTCAAAACTCGGATATGTAACGTCTTATTTTTTTTTGTCAATATTACTCTATTACATCTCAAATTAGCAAATCAACTAACTCCTGATTTTTTTTAAAGTAATATTGTTTCAAAATGAAAAAAAATAATTTACTCATATGCTATATTTTTTCATATGAGATGCATTTTTTTCAATATTTAAATTTTCAAAAAATAATAATAGCGACAAAAATATTGCAACTTCTGTAGTATCTTATTTTAATATAGTGTGTGTTACAATTTCTAAGAATCCTCTAAAATAACTTTAATGGTCTGTGATGAATGTGACTGTACCTTCGAAAAGCCTAACTAAGACTGAACAGCAGAAAAAGGGGGAACCACAGAGGGGTTCATGGGTCGTGAACAGGACAAGGATTTGTCACCCTCGTCGTGGTTCATACCCAGCCAAGCATGGAGGAACACGGAGCCCTCCACGGGCTGTGGGACACCACACGGGCCATCATGTGGCCCGTGAAAAGTAACCTAGAAACCCCCAAGGCACTATGAAGAACCACGATGGCCTTCACGGGCCGTGGTGCTTCACACAGTCCATGAAGTGGACCGTGAATATGGCAGTTCAGCCTGTAAGTATTGAGTAAACTTCAAATGGTCATATCTTTTAACACAAAATGAATTAAGTGGATCATAACCTATCAAACTAAAGATAATTGAGTTTTCTAAAATTCAAGCTCGGAGTTAAAAGTTACGCTCATTTGAGTAGAGACTTGTTGGGCAGGGCCATAACCACGACCCAGTTGACGGACCATGGTCCTATTGATGGTCCCTCAGTCCCATCATAAAGGCCCTTCGTCAGTTTTAAATCAGGGTAATTTTGGTCTTTTCTCCTATGCATTGGGCACTTAAACTACATTATTTGATGCTTATGCTACATCATTTTACTCAGTCTAAGTCTAATAATCCAGTAAGAACCTACCCAAAATCCTTATTCTCAAAACAATCATCGAAATTAGAACAAAAAGAAAGAGTAAGAGTAAACCAGTTTCTTCCAAGAACAAGCATAGGTGTTCTTTGAAATTCAGCCCCAAAATCCCAAAGATTTCTCCATTGATTGCATCAACAGGTATGTGGGATTTCACTAGTGGGTTCCTTTTACCCATTAGGTCCATAAAATTAAGTTAGTTCTGCATATTCTCATATACTGTTCTGACCTAGGGTTTATAGATTTTCAAGATTTATTGTGGTTATTGTTCCTTTGATCTAAATAACATGTCTATTGATAATTTAGTATAATTCTATGCATAGAACTCTGTACCCTATCTTGTGTAAATTTATCCTAGTTCAAGAATGCTGAAAATAACTAAGTAAAACATGTACTATGCGGAAGCTAAAAACAGTGGATATCTGCAATGGGGGATAACCCAACTAGTCTGAATATGTAAAATATAATAAGAGTTCAGTGATGACTAAAACAAAACTTAACAATTCGAGTTGAATCTACTACTATGTCTAAAAGACCTCAACTAAATTGAGTTGTGGGGACATGCCCCAGCTAACTCTAACAAAACTAAAAATTGGAAATAAAGACTAAAATAGAAAGTATGCCTATTGTCCTCGAAGTCTGAGGACTCGCCACTGAACCTACTGAAGTCGAATCGAGAATCAATCTAAGCGTGATTTGGATGCTGAGTGTGTGAACCTACATCATAAAATGATGTAGTGCAAAGTGTCCATCAGCACTTGGAATGTACTGAGCATGCAAGGTATAGATATGCTAAGTTGAAAAAAAGTATATAAGTTAAACAATGCATAACTGGGCAATGATATAATCTGAAAAGGATATAGGTGTGTACTAAAGTATAACCGAATTCTGAACTGAATGCAATGACAAAGTACTAATCATGAAGGTAACATGGTGAACTGTATACGAATGTAAATGCTCAAAATCTGGTCCATGCACTAAGATTCTAAATATGGAAGCTACTATTAACCGACATAAACCATGTCAGCTAAACATGGAGTCCGATGTATAGCCCCATCGAGAGGACCCAATATACCTTGCTAGTGGTATAAAGGTATGACTGTCCGATGTATATGCCCCATCGAGAAGACCCAATATAGCTTGCCACGGGTATAAAGGCATGAATGTGGCGTAATCACTAAAACTGGTGCCTAATAGAGGAGACTTCTGAACCTATATTGTCACGTAGTTCTGGGACTTTGAAGGTACGTTGAACCCTAGTCCAACTCAGTGCTAAATCTATTCCCAACTGAATATTCATGAAGCTAAAATGCACTAAATACTGAATATCTCAAAATAGCGACATGTTAGTTGAGAATGCAACATTTATATACAGAGAATATGGCATTCTTTGTAGCATGATTTTTTGTCTGATTAGCCTAGGAAATATAATTCATGAACTAGGATAAATTTACACAAGTTAGGGTTCTGAGTACTATAGATGGAGTATACTAAATTATCAAGAAGCAAGTTATTTAGATCAAAAGAACCATAATCACAATAAATTTTGAAAATCTAGAAACCCTAGGTCTGAATAGTTTATGAGAATCTGAAAAACTAACTGAATTCCAGTGTCCTAATGGGGGAAAGGAACCCACCAGTGAAATCCCACATACCTGGTGACAATATCTACGGAGAAATCCTTTGGATTTCGGGGTTAAACTTCAAAGAACACTTTTGCTTGTTCTTGAGAGGACTGGTTGACATTTTCCTCTTCTTTTCGCTCTAATTGGGTGATTTTTTGGAGAATGAGGGTTTTGGGTAGGTTTTGACTAGATTATTAGGCTTAGACTGAGTAAAACGGCATAGTTTAGGCATCAAACGACGTAGTTTAGGAGTCCAATGCATAGGGGGAAGACCAAAATGACCCTGACTTAAGAGATGATGAAGGTCTTTCACACTGGGTTTATGGCCCTACCCAATAGAGCTCTACTAAATCGACCATAACTTTTTACTCTGAGCTTGGATTTTAGCAAACTTGGTGGAATTGGAAAGAGGACTCAATTATCTTTAATTTGCTAATTCATGGGCCACCTAAATCATTTTGTGCTAAAAGATATGACCGTTTAAAGTTGACCCGAAAGCACCTTCTTTCCAAATAACTATCGACCCTCACCAACGGCCAGACCTACGGTTCATAGGTCCAACCACAGACCATACTGGTGGGCTGTGGGTGGGATCACAGACCCCACCGACGGGACTGTAACACCCCAGAAACATTTTGAGCCAAGACACCAACCGTTCTTCGTAGTGAATGAGAGTTTTGCAAGGAATTTAAACTTTCTTGAGTTTTAAGGTCACTAGATGTAGCACCTTGAGTTCCAAGAAGAACCAAAGAAAAAAATTCAAGTCATTCTTAAGTTTTTCTTAAGTTTTGGGTCAACTTCAAACAACCATAACTTCTAGTAAAAGATGAGTTAGGTGAGCTACAGATAAAAAAGTAAAACCCTTCGAGTCCTCTTTCCAACGTCACCGAGTTTCCTCAATTCCGAGCTCTGAGTAAGAAGTTATGACGGATTTACTAACGTCACGCAAACCTGGCAGCAGCTCTGCGACACTGAGCCAACACGGACCTCACTGCCTGGTGAAAGATCTTTTCGACTCCCGACTCATTTTAATTATTTCTTTAGGGGTATTTTAGTCCTAAAATCCTTAGGAGGTCATCTAAATTGCCCTAAACGTGTAGAAAATCAGTTTTGTTAAATCTAAACCCTCTCATCCACTCCAAAAATTCTACGCTCAAGAAATTCAAGAAAAGCTAAGGCTAGGGTTCATCTCTTAAGATTTTCCTTCAAGTGCTGCAAGAAGATGGTTCTTTCAGGTATGTAAGCTTCCATAGTGTTGGGTTTGTTCACCCACACACCAATCATGTAAATTTCAGCGTTAAGTTCATTCTAGAAAGTTGAAAATATGATGTTATTGATATGTGTTCTTGAATTTGCTTTCATTCTTTAATTGGGTTGAGATGTAGGAGTTCTTAAGATTATTGTTGCGATTTATAAAGTAGTTTGAGTTAGATTCTTGTGTACATTTGATGGTTATCTGAATCTAAAGAAAAGTTGAGCAAAAGAATCGAATTTAAGCGATTAAGGGTTAGAAAACGAAGAAGAGAAAAGTCGGGCAAATCTAGCACTTGGCTCCACGTCACGGACCTGCCTCCCCATTTCATAAAGTTTTCTTCGTGTCTTGGAGAAGTTACGAACCTCTCTGCCTTAAAAGTTATTTCGTGACCAATTATTTTAATGCATCTCCACGTCGCGGACTAGTTTCCAAACAGTGAATTTTGATTATTTTTTTTCTCATGTTTAGCTATCCAAAATCAATCCTAAACATCATGAGATATTTCCTATCACAAACCACAACCTTGAATCCATAATTTAAGTTCAAGGTAGAGTTAAGAGTTAAGTTTTTGAGAATTCTTTCAAACATTCTAAGAAAGTTCTTCAAGTCCTTTTGATGAGTCTTCTACAATTTCTAATAACTTGTTTCAAGACTCAAGCAAGTGAGTACGAGTGAGGAGAATGTATTCTTGAGTCTACTTTATCATTACAAGATCCTTCATACCATGAAGCATAACTCTTGAATTCATAATTCACATTCAAGAGAAAGTTAAGAGTAGAGTTCAAGAAAGCCTTTGAGTTCAATTGTGAATTCTTTGAGATTAACTATCGATTTGAACTAAGTTTTGAGGAAGTAAGTCAGATAATAAGAAGATTCGTATACATGAGTTCCATATAGTTATGTTGACCATCAAGTCGAGTTGTTTCATGCCTATAATTTCACATGAACTTCGTAAGTTGAGCATCTTTCAGAGAAGTGGTATCTTCAAGTTCTAAGCCTTTAAGTGTTGAGTTCCTAATCCCTTTTGAGAAGAATCTTTGAGTACTTGAGTTGAGTTGTTCATGCCCATAATTCCGCATCAACATTATAAGTCGAACAATCTTGAGATGCAAAGTAGCTTTGAGTCCTTGAGTTGAGTAGTTCATGCTCATAATTCCGCATAAACCCTCTGAGTTGAACATTCTTGAAATTAGTAGTATCATTAAAGTTCATGAGTTCCAAGTATTGAGTTCTATCTATGGTTATTGAAAACCTTGCATTGAGTCATTCATGTCCATCATTTGTCATGAACCATAATTTAAGAAGTCTTTTACAAATGTTTAAACTTTGTTTTAAGATTTAAGCTTTGAAGTTGAGTAAAGAGTGAGAGTAAAGTTGAAGTTCATTTCTTTAAAAGTATATGGGGACTATGTATTCCCAAAAGAGTTTAAAATGTTTCCACATTTAAATAAGAACGGGAAACTGAGATTTTCAAAAGAGTCTTTGAGCTAGTTTTTCAGTAAAGAGCCTTTAAGCTAGTTTTTCAGTAAAGAACCTTTGAGCTAGTTTTTCAGTAAAGAGCCCTTGGGCTAGTTTTCAGTTAAAGAGTAAAAATGTTTTCACAATAAAGCAAGAGAGGAAACCTTGATTTCCAAGATAGCCTTTGAGCTAAGTTTTTGAGCACTAATCTTAAATCATAGAAAGAAGTATGTTTTTAAAACATAAAGAGCTAGTCTATTTTGGGAGTAGTATTGAGCACCAATATGGGGGAGAGTTTAGATAACTCACGGCCCCCATAAACCATGTAGCCATCATGGGTAGAAAAGGGTCATACTTTTTAGATGAATCATTTTAGCATAGACTGGTGGATCCACTTAGTAGTTCAGGTCCTATACATGTGGCAAGGTATAAGATGCACTGGCAGCGTGAGGGAGATCGTTGTATTATCACAATAGCTCTTATGTGATGGTTGTCGATTAGAGAAACTCCCACAAAAGTTATTTGTATTTTTACATACATCTCAAAGTTATTTGTATCTCTGCATACATACAGAGTTTGCATCATGTTTTAAACAGCTTTTCTATATATTGCACTTGTTTTAAAACTGCTTTATAGTGAAATGAGTTCAGTTATGTTGAGTTGAGTTGAGCCATGTAGGTTATTCAGTTTCCTTTCAGATTATTTTCAAGCTTATGTTTATGCATTAGAATTCCTCTTACATGCTCATACATTCGACATACTGAGCCATTTGGCCTGCATCTTTTCATGATGCAGACACAGGTATTCAGGATCATCAACAGGAGATTCGTTGATACATCCGAGAGTTCAAGTTAGCTATGGTGAGCCTCCTTATTTTCTAGAGGATTTCATTTACTTTTCAGTTTAGTCAGGATGTCGTGGGTCTTGTCCTGACTTCCATCGTCATTAGTTAAAGGCTTCATAGATAGTCAGTATAGTTGAAAAGTCTATATTATTCATTTATTTTATTAAATGTTTTAAAGACTTAAGTTGCCTATTTTATGACGAGTTGAATATATTATTTTATTCTAAGTTGTTCATTTGAGTTGAAGTTTTGAAAAGTTGAGTTTATTGAATTTTATTCAGTTTTAAGCTTTTGCATGCTTAAGTTAGTCTTCCACTTGTAGTTAGCCAGGATGAGGGTTCGCTTGGGGACCAGCAATGGTTCTTGAGTGTCGGCCACATCCAGGGTGTAGACTCGAGTCATGACAAACTTGGTATCAGAGCACAGAGTTTAAGTGTCCTAGGGTGTCTATGAAGCCGTGTCAAGTAGGATCTTGTTTATGGTTGTGAGGACCCCACTTCTATAAATGAGGCACTACAGACATTTAAGAAAAGTTTCCCTTATTTCATACTCTTAATTGTGTAATAGAGCTATATCATAGAAAATTATTCTAACTCGTGTGTTTCTCAGAATCATTTGACTACCCATCATACTAGAGGTGGTTGAAAAGCAAAGGTAGTTCTTTGTAGATGAGTTGTTCTTAGTAAGAGTTTTGAGAAAGTCATGAGACTCCAGAGGGGCTTAAGAGAAGTCCAAGAGTAAGTTAAGTGTTCAATTTTAGAGGAATGCATTCATATTCATATGAATCGTGCGTTTGAGCTAAAAGCGAGTTGTACTTTTTTCCTTAAGCCTTGTTTCAGCTAAGATCCTTATGAGGAAGTATGTTTAGAGCTTGGGTAGTATTTCTACCCCAAAAGGTAGTATGAGTTATGAGATCATGAGCAGTAGTAGTGAAAGTGCCCAGAGTTAGAGGAAAGTATGAAGAGGTTTAGTAATCTAAGTAAGGGAGATGGTGTTTTGACAAGCTATGTTACTATAGTCAAGTACCTAGTAAGTTAGTAATGAGGAGTTTTCCCTTATGGGTAGACGAAGAAGTGATGAGTTGTGCAGATTCCATCATAGGAGGTAGAGTGGGTTGTAGCTAGAAAAGAGTTATGATGAAGTGTCATTGTGTAGGTAATGACCAGGTGTAAGTGTTGAATAGAAGAGCATGAGTATTCATGAGGTGATAGATCTAAGCTAGACTTATGATTTTGAGGGAGAGCCCAAATATTCAAAGTGTTATAGAATTAATTAGGCATTGATGTATAGTGAATGAGTGCATAGTACTCAAGTTGTAAAGGGAAATGTAATAGTAAATTGTAAGAATGAATACTAAGAGGTGAGGGTTGGCTATTTGTCATAAGGTCCTAGTGGACGAGTGTATCTGAATTTGTATCTAGTAATTGTAAGTTAGTATAGTAAGCGAGCAATCATATTGATATTCAAGTTTAGTCATAAATATTAAGCTTGAATTTGAAATGAGTGTCATGATCAAAAGAATGGCAACATGAGGGTGAAAATGTTAGTCTTGAGATTTGATGTAGTAGACTTGACATAGAGTAGGTTAGGAATTGAGGTGATTAGCTGCAATAGATATGAGATGTACAAGTGAGAGACCCTAACGTTTAGATAAGGGCAGTGAAGTGTGGCTAAGTAGAGTGACAAGAGCATTAAGAGGTGTGTCGGGATGGTATGTTACCAGATGAGGTTCCAATTAAGTTATGATTTTCCATGTGTGCCTAGATAGCATAATTGAGTTGTTAATGTGGAATAGATCCATAGATTTCAAGTGTTAGCTTTAGACCTAAGGGGGGGATGATAAGATGAGAAATCAAGTCAAGTATTGAAAATTTCTTAAGAAGATGGTTAGTAGGAGTCCATGGAGTTGTTAGAGTACTAAGCTTGAATGTGGTGTTGTTAAGCATTAGGTGGTTCTTGATATGAGCCCAATGTGGTGGTAAGGAGAAATAGTTTGAGATGAGATTCCCTATAGAGAGGTATAGAATCCAAACTTAAGGATTTGGGCTAAGCTTGAATATAGTAAGGGCAGACCATTAGACTCAAACCTTAGTACGAGTAACCCTATTCTCTACCCAGTCCAGTCGTCATTCGAGGACGACTGATCCTAGGGGGAGATATTGTAACACCCCAGAAACATTTTGAGCTAAGACCCAAACCGTTTTTCGTAGTGAGTGAGATTTTTGCAAGGAATTTAAAATTTTTTGAGTATTATGGTCACTAGATGTAGCACCTTGAGTTCCAAGAAGAACCAAAGAGAAAAGCATTCAAGTCATTCTTAAGTTTTTCTTAAGTTTTGGGTCAACTTCAAACGACCATAACTTCTAGTAAAAGATGATTTAGGTGAGCTACAAGATATAAAATTGAAGCCCTTCGAGTCCTCTTTCCAAATCCACCGAGTTTGTACAATTCCGAGCTCTGAGTAAACAGTTATGACAGATTTATTAATGTCGCGTAAACCTGGCAGCAGCTACTTGATAGCTCCGTGACGTGGAGCCAACACGGACCTCACTGCCTGGTGAAAGATCTTTCTGACTCCCAGCTCATTTTAATTATTTATTTAGGGGTATTTTAGTCCTAAAAATCCTTAGGAGGTCATCTAAATTTCCCTAAATGTGTTGAAAATCAGTTTTCTTAAATCTAAACCCTCTCATCCACTCCAAAAATTCTACGCTCAAGAAATTCAAGAAAAGTTAAGGCTAGGGTTCATTTCTCAAGATTTTCCTTCAAGTGCTGCAAGAAGATGGTTCTTTTAGGTATGTAAGCTTCCATAGTGTTGGATTTGTTCACCCACGCGCCAATCATGAAAATTTCAATGCTAAGTTCGTTCTAGAAAGTTGAAAATTTGATGTTATTGATACGTATGTGTTCTTGAATTTGTTTTCATTCTTGAATTGGGCTGAGATTTAGGAGTTCTTGAGATTATTGTTTTGATTTATAGAGTAGTTTGAGTTAGATTCTTTTGTACATGTGATGGTTATCTGAATCTAAAGAAAAGTTGAGCAAAAGAATTGAATTTAGGCGATTTGGGGTTAGAGTAGTAATAAATTAATCTTGAATTTGAAATGAGTGTCTTGATCAAAAAATGGCAACATTAGGGTGATGATGTTGTCTTGAGATTTTAACTAGAAATAGCTAAATGAGAGCCCTTAGTTGGTTCCGAATAGTAATGAGGGCAAATTCTAGTTGGTATGGTAGAGATGATAAGAGTAAGCCCGTTCAATACCCAGTCCAGCCATCATTTGAGGACGAATGATCCCAAGGGGGAGATAATGTAAAACCCCAAAATATTTTGAACTAAGACTTGAACCATCCTTTGTTGTGAGTAGGATTTTATCAAGGAATTTAAAATTTCGTAAGTATTAAGATCACTAGATATAACACCTTGAGTTCCAAAAAGAATTAAAGAGAATTCATTCAAGTCATTCTTAGGTTCTTCTAAGTTTTAGTTCAACTTAAAATGACCATAATTTTTAGCATAGCATGAGTTAGGAGATCCATAAGATATCAAATGAAAGATCTCTGAGTCCTCTTTCCAACGACACCAAGTTTGCTAATTTTTGGGCTCATATGAGGGAGATATACCTTTTTGAAGTCAGGTTGTCCATTTAAGGAAAGTTACTCGAAAATAAGAGGGGTATTTTAGTCTTTTCCTTACCCCCACTTATTCTAAATGTGAATTACACCCAATTAAAGGTCTAAACTAATAAAAATTAGTTTCATTCATCCTCAAAAGTATTTAGGGTTTAAGAGAGCAGATTCAAGAGGAGAAAAAGTTCAAACTTTCGAGCGTTCGTTCAAGAAATTCAAGATTTTGCCAAGAACCTAGTTCTTTGAGGTATGTAAACTTTCATAGTATTGGATTCATCCATCGACATGCCAATCATGAGTTTCTTTTGCGAATCTATCCATAAATATTGAGCAATTTAATTTCTTGATGTGTTCTTTGTAAGTGTTCTTGATGTTTTCATATCGATTAAGTTTTGATGTGAGATTCTACTTGGGTCAACTTCAAACGACCATATCTCTTAGAATATAAAGAGTTGCGTGGGTCATGACCTATCAAATTAAAGGTATTTGAATCTACTTTCCAACGCCACCAATTTGGCGTCAATCCAATTTTTGAGTAAAACGTTATGACTATTTTAGTAACCTGTATAGTGTTGTTATGAATTAGCCAATGGAAAAACATTAAAAAGGGTTTTTTTTTTTTTTTTTACCTCCAAGAAAACCCTAAACGAATTTCTTGACTAATAAAAGGCTTAAAACAATCAGATTTTCATCTTTTAATCCATCATTCTCTTTTCTCCTCAAACCCTAAGACATAACCCTAAGGAAAAATCAAAGTATACACAATCCACTATTTTGGGTCAAATTTTCACCCTCTTGGGTAAAGGAACCTCTACCTTTGATAAACATCCCCACACTTTGAAATACTTCAAGTTGGGTTTCCTTCCTTTCCATAACTCATATGGAATTGATTGTGTTTTGCTATGGGGTACCCTATTGAGTATCTTATTAGTCGTAAAGATGGCTTCCCCCACAGGTTTCGCGGTGAATCAGAACTAATTATCAAGGCATTCATTATTTCCTTTAATGTTCTCTTCTTCCGTTCTGCTAATCCATTTGACTGTGGTGTATAGGGTGCAGTAGTTTGATGAATAATACCATATTCCAAACATATCTCTGCAAAAGAAGATTCGTATTCTCCACCCCCATCACTCCGAATCATTTTTATCTTTAGATTCAATTGATTCTCCACTTCATTTTTATATTGGTTAAATGCATCAATTGCTTCATCCTTACTGTTAATAAAATATACATAAAAAAATCGAGTGCAATCGTCAATAAAAGTTATAAAATATGTTTTCCCACCGCGAGATGGTATTGACTTCATATCGCAGATATCTGTGTGAATTAAGTATAAAGGTTTTGAATTCCTGTCAACAAACTTATAAGGATGTTTAACAATCCTACATTTCACACAAATTTCACATTTCGATTTATCACATTTGAAGTCAGGCAATACTTCTAAAGTAATCAATTTTTGCAAGGCTTGGTAATTTACATATCCCAAACGGGCATGCCATAAATCATTTGAATCCAACAGGTAAACAGAATTCTTATTAATACTGTCAACAACCATTACATTCTGTTTGAAGAGGCCCTCAATGAGGTAGCCCTTTCCTAATAACATCTCATTCTTACTTATTACAGTTTTGTCACTAACTAGGACACACTTAAACCCGTTCTTAACGAGCAGTGCAACAGAAACTAAATTCTTCCTAATAGTAGGAATGTGTAGAACATTGTTCAAAGTCAACACCTTGTCGGATGTCATTTTCAACATTACTTTCCCAGTTCCTGCAATCCTTGTTGTTGTTGTATTCCCCATGCATAGATCTTTATCGAACTTAGCAGGAGTATATGTTGCAAAGGCTTCTTTTGCAGAGAAAATATGTTGAGTGGCACTTGAGTCGAGAAACCACACCTTTGGATTTCCAACTAAGTTGCACTGAGATCATTGCACAAAGGTCATCTACATCTTCCATTTCTTCCATGATGTTTGCTTGACTTTTGTCTTTGTCCTTGTCCTTTCTTGGAGCATGACAGTCAGAAGACTTGTGACCAGCCTTACCACAGTTGTAACAGTTGCCCTTGAATTTCTTCTTGGCCTCTTCTGATTTTTGTCCGTTGGACTTCTTTCTCTTATTTCCTTCGGTAGGAGCTTCTTCAACAATATTAACTCCATTATTGTCGAATTCCCAGAGACTTCTTTTCGGTGATCTTGTTATCTTCCTCAATCTTGAGCCGAATCACAAGATCTTCAAGCTTCATTTTCTTATGTTTGTGCTTTAAATAATTCTTGAAGTCGTTCCACGAAGGAGGTAACTTCTCATTCATTGCAGCCACTTGAAAAGCTTCATTAACTACCATGTCCTCAGCAATCAGATCATGGAAAATAAGTTAAAGTTCCTACACTTGTGATCCAACAGTTTTACTATTTGACATTTTGTAGTCTAAAAACTTTGCGGCTACAAACTTTTTCAAGCATGCATCTTCTGTCTTATATTTCTTCTCAAGTGCATTCCACAATTCTTTCGAAGTTGTCATTGCACTGTAGACATTATATAAGTCATCCTCTAAAGCACTTAAAATGTAGCCCTTACATAGGAAGTCTGCCTGTTTCCATGCTCAATAACCATGAACATTTCTCTATTTGTCATATTCGGACCAGACACTGGAGTTTCTTCATTGGTAAATTTCTGCAGACCAAGAGTGGTAAGCCAGAAAAATATTCATTGCTGCCATCCTTTGAAATGGACACCAGAGAATTTTCCCGATTTCTCTGTTGGTGGTACAGCAGTTCTGGTTGGTGCAGCAATAGCCACTGAAGTCGTAACATTGTCAATAATTGTCATTTATGATAAACAAAAATTGATACAACTAATTTAGTAAGCAATAAATTAAATTGCAAACTTAATAGGAGTATAAAACCACAAAGGTTTTTGTCTCTACCAGAAACACAGATTAAAAAAAAAATTCCTTAAGATTGCTATGCAATCTGTATTCAAAACAATACTGGTGATAACAAAACTTTGCAGAAACAGTAAGTTTCCAGAGTTTAAATCACCCAGTGAAGAACATAAATTAATTAACAAAAAACTAAAATATGTAAAACATACCAGAATCTGTATAAAACAAAAAAAAAAAAGTTTGAGCTCACTGAATTCATAATGTCCCCTTAAGGAAATTATTCCCCTCTAGTATCCGAGGTTTGAATTGGAACATATCCTCCTAGGATAGAACAATCTCAATCACCAGTTCATTGATACCCATAACTCTGGTGTCAACGAGCCACTCAACGACAATAAAGTACACGAATAAAATTTGTGCAAAAGAAGAAGAAGAAGTCAAAAAATTTTGTAAGAAAAATTCTGAAGAATCACTAGTATTTATAGCCAATAAGCACTGATTTCGAAAGGTTGCAACCTTTCAGATACCACACGACCATTCATGAAAGTTTAAAACCTTTTAAACGGTCATGGTTGTTCTTGAAAGTTGCAACCTTTAAGAACACACATCTCCAATGGCGGCAAATTCAAATAAAATGGGAAAGTATTTTAAATAAAACGGATCTCGTGGATCCGAGTCAGGTTGGGACGTTTCAACTAATTATTTAAATAATTAAAACGCCAAAGTCGAAGCCAAATCTAAAGCCAAGCCGAGTGGGTGACGAAGATAATGGCGCGAGGGGGGTCCCTCTTTCCAACCCTCACTACTAAAAAACTGCCAAAAAACGACGGCCAAAAGCGACAGACGACGTCGCTTTTTTGGTCAAAAACGATGAAAAAGCGATGCAGTCATGTTCGTCGCTTTTTGGCTCGACACTTTTCAAAAAGTGACGAACAGCGTCGCTAAAAAGCGATGGACTGCATCGCTTTTTGGTTTATTTTTCAGGAATTTTTTGTTAACAAAAATGGCAGACTCCGTAGCTTTTTGTATATTTTCATTTATTTTTTATTTCCAAAAAGCAACGCAATCCGTCGCTTTTCTGGGTTTATTTGAAAAAAAAATGCAAAAAAGCGACGGACAAAACCACCCTGTCCGTCGCTTTTTCCTGCAATTTTTTGATAGCAGAAACTGCCTTAGGATTGATTCTCGTAATAATAAAATAAATATGTCAAAATAAAAAATTCAAAAATTATCGAATTCAAAATAATAAAAGAAAGAAGTCGAGAGAAATTCTTAGCCCTTAAAATGTGTTGCGATGAGAGATCGAAGACGAAGATTTTCTAACGCAGTGCTGGCACTAGATAGAAAAGACATATAAAGGAACAACCCACCGGAAGGGCATACCTCAAGAGGCACCAATCTCCCCCAACAAAGATATATTTGCACGAAGCCGACCTATGGATAGAAAGAAAGATGCATGAAAGGAAAATGAAAGAAGAAATCCAAATTTTCTTTGAGAGTGTGAATAGGCAGACGGGGAGTACGCAGTCGAACAACCGCTGGGGTTTCAGCAGTGATATCTAAACTAATTAGATGGACCGCCCCAAACTTGGAGGAAACTGCCCACCTGCAAATATAAATCAATTCAATTCATATTCAACCAGCCCAAGCAAACAATAAAATCTAAACATCACACACAACATATAAAATATCAAACTTAAATCACTCTTCAAAAATATCTAAATCACAATACAAAAACTTATAAAGTCATTCAAAATGTGTTTCAAAAAGTGCATAAAAGAGACCTAAACTAGGGAGTGTGATATACAAAATCATCATCCTCCTCCTCACTGTCATCGTCGGTGTTCTCGGGAGCTGAAGGTGTAGTAGGTCAATGAGCGAGGTTCAGCACTTGTTCTTTGATTTGTTGAACGGTCTCACTTATGCTTTGTTGTTCATTTACTATTCTCCGCTCCGACTCTGCCAGTGCCGATGTAAGTTGTGCTATTTAAGTTGACATAGCAGCAATCTGAACACCATCTAGTGCCTCGTCTTGACGTGACAATCCAATACCTTGTAAGTCTGTCTGGAGTCGTCTTACATCGTTTTGATAGCCTAGACCATAGACTCTACCGTTGTGTGTCCCCCTACCACTTTTTCTGTCCAAATTTGGGTGGACAGTTCAAGTGTCATTTGGAACAAACTATCTAGATTCTCAGTGACATATTGATTAAACTCATTGTGCATATTAAATATAAAAACTGACAGCAATATATATATACATATCATAAATATATTCACTATTAATATATATTATTCATATTAAATAACTTACAAAAGTTCGTTGGGCCCTTTCCTCCACCCACACATCCGTATCCGACTCATTTTCTTTCTTCTTCACATGAGTCTTCTTGAAAACTTCCGGTCTAATGGGAGTGTCCCCCATTTCTTTTTCCTATAAATAAAAATTGAAATTTATAACGATATATATGAATTAACTAATTATTTATTTAAAAGCTTGAATTAGAACTTACCATCTCTCTTGTAATTGCTCCAATGGTATTTGCACCTTCGGTGTGCAACAGGCCACCCTTAATACTGCCTCTAGCCTTTTTGGCTTGTTCAGACATTGCCTTAAACTTATCTGTGTTCCAATACTGACGTAATTCATCAAAAACACGAGGCAACATCCAACCCAGACATTGATCAGTATCTCGAACTTTCTTTAGCCAGCTAGACAGTCTCGTGGTTGCCCTCCTCTCAAATGTGATCGCAATGACCATATTGTACCTCAGCTCCCAAGTACATACAGTCTGAAAAAAATTGAATAGCGTTAATTAGATCGATAGTAAAAAAAAGGGTAAAGTATACTAAAATTATTAAACTTAACTAAAAAATATATACCTTAAATTCATTAAACATTGCCTGGCGTATACTGTTTGGAATCTCTCTCCAAGAGTGATACGCCTATGTAAAAAGTCTTCTAACACAGACTTTTAAACCCCGTGCGGCATCCTTTACAAGATATCACCTTCAAAACACATAATAAATATGTTAGTTCATAAACAATATATTAAAGTATAAGAAATAAATAAAATAAAGTAACAAATTTATAACAAAACAAACTTACAATGATCTATAGAGTAGTAAACATTAAAAACACTGCCCTTAAACTTATTTTCGCAGGAAACTTATTTTCCTTCAAATTTTCATACTAATTCGCAGGAAAATTCCCATATAATTCACAGTTTTCTTTTAGTGATGGCAGTAAAAAGAAATTTAGAAAAAGTAAAAAAAGATTAAAAACACTATTGCAGTCAAATAATTGTACACTTGGTATAATATGCTATGTAATTGATAACAACTTTATACAAAAAAAAAAAAACAAGTTAAAGCAGCCACCATCTCAAAATCTTTGATCCGTCAATGATCATATCATGCGGAGAAGTAAAATGAAAGTCTTGCCAGAAAAAAAAAAGGATCTTTTTTAGAAAAGTAGTTGATTCTTTTTAAAACCGAGGATAGTACTATTAACCGGTAAACTAATAATATGAACTATTTTGGAAAGGCAAAGTGTGGTATTGTTAATACTCTTTTCCAACAGAAAAGCCTTTTACCGTTAAATTACCCCCTTTTTACGCCAAACTACCATTCGTCTCCGTAAAACGAGAATTCAGTCTTTTCCTCTTTCTGTGTTTTCCTTCATTTTCAACTGATATTCAATCCATTCTGCCTCGATTCCTTAGAAAGAAACAAAAATAATCTATATATTTCTAATAAGTTATTACGAAGCAGCTTCACAAATGGAGGAGATTGAATATTAGTTGCTATATTGCTATTTGACGTTTCTGAATTGGTTGAATTTAGGATTTATCAACTTTCGAATGGGGGTGGAGTACACATGTTGCGAGTCGGAGTTCTTCATTCATATAGTGATCATTGTATTTCTGGTAGTATTCGCGGGAATGATGTCTGGCCTTACATTGGGGTTAATGTCGTTAAGTCTTGTTGATCTTGAAGTCCTTGCCAAGTCTGGAACTCCAAGTGATCGTAAAAATGCTGGTATTTAATTATTTGCTTTTATCGTTGCACCTTTATGTTAATTAAGCTTTTAGATGATATGATCACATCATTCAACATGATATCTGGAGTAGGCTACAATAAGTAGGTGTACATCTGTATTTTGTGATGACATTTTGCTAAAAAAGGATATTACTTTATGGGAGATATACTATTTAACCAATCACTTCATATGCAGTGGTGTGGAGCCACAATTTTTATTAAGGAGTTCAAAATAGGTAGAAGTAAACCCACAAAGAAGCCAAAACCTTTCAACAATCTCTTATATATATATATATATATATATATATATATATATTAAAAGAAAAAAAACAAAACTAACCATGTATAAACAATGTAATTTTCCGTCAAAGGATTCATCCGAACCTCTCAACCCTATTTGGCTCTACCCCTGTTCACAAGTATCATTCATACCTAACAATTTCCACAAAATGGAGACCCAACTTATAACTTGTACAAACCTTTCCATTTTTCAAATCTATCTTATGCATTTGTTCGTAAAGATACTAATTTGAACGCTGATGCTTCTGGAACACCTCTAACATAGAGGATAAAAACTCTTGGAATTTTTTTCACAATACTGAATGCTCACTTTAAAAGCAATCATATTAATTTGCTTTTGCTGAATTTTTTGTATTCTTGTGCCTCAATGGGAAGAAGAGAGAGAGTTGTAGTTACATCGTTACAACTGTATGATGCTGGTCACTGGCTGGACCAGTTAGTTCTAAGTGTGTGTAGTTCTCCTTAGTTAATATGAAATGCAATGATTAAAAATTTGAAATTGTGAATCTTGTTGCCTTGCTATGACCGCATTGACTATATCGATGCTCTGAATATTTAGGAACTTTCTTTTGTCTTAACAGCCAAGATCTTGCCTGTTGTACAAAATCAGCATTTATTGCTGTGCACCCTACTTATTTGCAATGCTGCTGCCATGGAGGTAAGCAACATTATGAACTATGATAGTGTATCTGTTGAGGCACAATTTTCTTGCACTAGTAGGATATCCGTGTAGTTTCTGAGAATTCGTTTAAATCATTGCAGGCACTTCCCATCTTTCTTGACAGCCTAATTACAGCTTGGGGTGCTATTCTTATTTCTGTCACATTGATTCTTCTGTTTGGTGAGGTGAACTTAAATTTTCTGTAACCGACTCTTATGGGGAGTGGGCGTCCTGCATTTTACCTTCCCCTGCAATACAAAAGTCTCATCTACGTGTTACTTTATGATAACTGAACTTGTTATTGTTAGAATTTTTTAGGTTTATCAGAGCTGATTTATGCTTATAGTACTGGTTTGCCTTCTCTGATGTTGCTGTAATTTGGCGTTTTGGTTCACCGAGTAATCTGCATTGAGGATTGATGAATTCAGCAAATATTTGAATTTACTTGCACTGATTGGTTACTATTCTGTGGTTGAGCAGATCATACCTCAGTCCCTTTGCTCTAGACATGGACTGACCATTGGTGCAACTATGGCCCCATTTGTCCGCGTTCTTGTTTGGATATGCTTTCCTATTGCATATCCAATAGGCAAGGTGAACTTATTTATTTTACAAATTTTGTTGATGAAAAATGGTCTTTTCACTTAGAACCTTTCCAATGATGGCCAATCGAACCAACTGCTGATTGTAGTACAAGTTAATGTGTCTAATATATATATTGTTGGCCTGAACCTCTTAGTTTCTATTATTTGCAGCTATTGGACTATCTGCTAGGTCATCAAAACAGTGGTCTTTTCCGACGAGCTGAGTTGAAAACTTTAGTACATTTTCATGGAAATCATGTAGGTTTTTAATTGTGTTGTAGATATATAGTTTTAGCTTGTGCTATTATTAGAATGAATCGTACTGTTTTCCATTTCTGGTGTTATTTCATTGAATATTTGCTCTTTTTAAATGCTGAATATTTAGTCGCTACTTCTTATTGACCTGATTTGGTTATGGCTTCGAGCTTCTTGCATTGTTTACGTTATGTCTCCCATTCCGTGGTCCATTTCTACAGGCTGGTAAAGGTGGAGAGCTAACAAATGATGAGACAACAATAATTGCTGGTGCTTTGGAGCTTCACGAGAAAAGAGCCGGTGATGCTATGACCCCCATAACTGAAATCTTTTCAATTGATGTTGACGGGAAGTTGGACAGGTTTTGCATACTCGGAATGTCCATATAGAAAAATATTTGCATGAGTATTCGAGCTGTTTCATACTCTATTATTTTTTCCACAGAGATTTGACCAATTTAATTTTGGAGAAAGGGCATAGCAGGATACCAATCTACTCTGATCAACCCACAAACATAATTGGACTTCTTCTGGTACTATTTCTCTTATTTCCATAGTCCTTCCACATATTTGAAAGAATAGTTTTTGCTTATGTTATTAGTTACAATGTACGAGAAAATATCCACTTCACTACTTTCGATTCACAGTTCCACGTGGAACCAGTCGTCTCTGTCTTTTCATGGCCCAAGATACCAGAAAAGGGTCTTTTATTCCCCAAATAAACTCTTTTCTTGTCCATATAGTTTAAAGATAGTGACTACATGAAGCCAAAGTAAGGTCTTTTGTGAGCTTAAAGATGATTTGGAGGCTATTTTCTTTTCAGAAAGTGAATAGGCCCTTTCTTCATTTCCATGACGACAGAAATATGTGGAAACACAAGCACGTGTTATTCTACCAAATGATCATGTTTCTCGCACATATATAAAACCCTATCTATGTGGAAACACAAGCATTTCAATTTCTCTTGTTTTCATTTACCCCGACCATGTAATCATGTAGACAAGTTAAAAATTCCATTTAATTTGGCAATACAATAAGTTCTTCTTATACGTCAGCCAAGTACTACAGAAGTAAATAGTTCGATTTCTCTGGTAATACAATAAGTCATAATGTTGACGTAGTTTTCCCGTGACCTTGTAGGTCAAGAACTTATTAACCATCCATCCAGCAGATGAAACCCTTGTAAGAAATGTTACCATCCGAAAGATCCCAAGGTATATTTTGTGTTGCTCATGTACATGTACTCTATATATTTGGACACATTATCAGGCTACTTTGAATGTATTATCACACTATAAATAATGTTGTGATTAAGAAGTATAAAAAAACATCCATAATTCTACTTGCTTCTCCGATCCTTGTCTATTAAATTTCTCCCTTTACAAGATAAGGTACTCAAATACATGATTTACCTTTTTTATGGTGCAGGGTCTCATATACTATGCGATTGGACGACATCTTGAATGAGTTTCAGAAAGGTCATAGTCATATGGCTGTGGTTACAAGAGAATGCAACAAAAAGACGAACCAACCCGCTAGCAATAACGCCCTTGCTCATAGTGAGCATCTTCTGTTTTCTGTAACTTCTCACATGTAAATTTTTTTCTGATATGAACGTTCCACTTTGTTTTCCCTATCTAGATTCTGTTGAGGATGTGAGAGTAGACATTGATGACGAAAGACCTGTTCCCGAGAAGAGTACTACATCATTACAAAAGGGCAAGAGTAGTCTTCCCAATGGTGGAAACAATTCAGCCAAGAGAATTAGGAATAGGAGCAGGATGTCCTCAAAAGATATGTACGCGGACATTTTGCGGATAGATGAAAATGATCTGCCAAATATCCCTGATGATGAAGAGGTAGTTGGAATAATAACTATGGAAGACATTATTGAAGAGCTTTTACAGGTAAAATCACTCAAGATTTTGGATTAAAATGGTTTCCATGATTTCTTTAGTTGCCAAGGTAATAATAAAATGTCAATTGTGTCTTTTATGTAGGAGGAAATTTTTGATGAGACGGATCATACAAAGCATTTATAGCAGCAGTTCTTTTGTATTTATATAACAAACTAATGTGTAATTGCAACACTATTAGTCTCTCGGAACGTGCGTTGCACGTTTATTCTAATACTGAATACAAAGGGTACATTTAATCGAACAAAAAAATAAAAACAAATGGATGTAGAAATTCAGGGTGTGTTTGGTATGAAGTTTTCCAATTTTCTTATGTTTGATTGGGTAAGATATTTTGGAAAATGTTTTCCTAATCAACTCATTTTCCTCAAATTCAAGGAAAATGACTTCCCTTCAAACAGTAAGGAAAAATTTTCCAAAACTTTCCTCCAACTTCAATACAATTTTTTTGTTGAAAAAATCAATTTTTTTATTGATTTTTTTTTTTTTAAAGCTAAAATATATTTTTCAACTTCAAATTTTTTATTTTTTTACCCCACCCTTACCCCGACCCCCCTCCCACCAGCCCCTACCACCCCCTCAAAAAAAAAAAAATTTAAGTTTGTTTTTAAAAATAATTTTCAATTTCAAAATTTTTATTTTCATCCTACCCCACTCCACCTCCCCAAAAAAAAATTAAAGTGTGTTTTTAAAAATTATTTCCAATTTCAAAATTTTATTTTCATCCTACCCCACTACTACCCTCAATCCCCCCCCCCCCCCGAAAAAATAATAAATTTAAAGCTTGTTTTTAAAAAATACTTTCATTTTTCACCCCCACCCCACCCTACCTGCGACCCCCCCATCCCCCAAAAAATTAAGTTTGTTTTAAAAAAATATATTTAATTTCAAATTTTTACTTTTTTTTACACCATTTCACCCTCCACCCACCCTCCCAAAAAAAAATTTAAGTTTATCTTTAAAAAAAAAAAATCAATTTCAATTCAAAAATTAATTTCTACTCTCTAGTAAAAATAAAAGATATTTTTTCAAAAATAATTTTCATTCATAAATGAAACACTAAAAAATCTTTTCCGAAAAATATTTTCTAGTCACCAACCAAACATGAGAAAATAAATTAAAATTTTACTTATTTTCCAGGAAAACATTTTCTAGAAAAACATTTTCTCATACCAAACACACCCTCAATCTACTGGACTAGCAGAAGTACTCAGTTATTACCCGTGTATACACTCCCCGTATTCACTAGATTGAAACAACTTGACATCCAAATTCTTTATAATTAGTGATTTAAAAAAATATATTAATGAAAGACGCCACAAAATGAATTATTTAGAGTTTCTTTTTTATTTTTACATACTTGTTTTTAGTATAGTATTCTTAAATGACGTAAAATCATTACTTTAATTAGCTCATAGAGTAATATTATTATTTATAAAATTTACGATTAATTCTAGATAATCAGATGTTGGCATCATGTGCCTGTAATATATCACTACTAAAAACTTCATCAATACCGATCTAGAAATATCGAGGGACTAGGTCGGTCACATAAACCGAGGGGAAACCAATCCTATCCGTTGGTTTCACTATATTATTTAAAATAAAAAATCTTTTTGGTCAGAAAATTTGGCCTAAATAATATTTTTTTCTATGTTACTTCACATTTTAAAACATTTTTACCCTTTTAACTTTAATACATTTTAACTAAAAAATGGAAAAAAAACTCAGTTTATTTTAAAATAAATAAAATATTATAATTTTTTAAATTTTCTGACAATTTAGCACTTTCCTATTTAAAAAATTATTTTGATACAAAACCGACATTTTTCCTCGGTTAGTCCCTTGAATTTTCATACATTTTTGCGCGGATTACATTTGGTGAATTGTCTAGTTGATCTGCAGTGCCAAATTTAGTGGTGTTCACGGTTTGATTTGAGTCGGTTATTGGTCAAAACCAAAACCAAACCAACTTAATCGTTTTTAAAACTATCAAAACCAAATCAAACCAAATATAATATATATTTATTGGTTTGGTTATTTTCGGTTTTGATTTGGTTTGGTTCGATTATTCGGTTATTAACCATACATAAAAATAAAAGAAACAATTCATTCAAAACTTGAAAAAAGTGACAACAATCCATTCAAACAAAAAAATAGTTAGAATGACTGGCATTATAGAACTTTCGATCATTGAATTTACTGAATAAAACTTCAAAATTCACTATTTTGGCATAGAAGGAAGAGGCAATGACATTTTCAATCCCACAAAGAATTTCCATAGACACTCATATTCATGAAACTAATAAGAAAAATGTTCTCACCTTGGACATTTTTTCTTTCATAAGTAAATTATAAATTATTTTTGATCAAACATGTATAAAATCTTTAAAATTGTTTATGAATATAATATATTATGTATGTATAATAATAAAATTTATGTATATAACTTGTTGGTTCGGTTTGGTTCGGTTATTTCTTTGATTTTTTTCAAACAAAATCATAACCAAACCAAATATTATCGGTTCTTAACAATCTAAAATCAAACCAAACCAAAACCCAAATTAAATCGGTTCATTTTATCGGTTTGATTTAGTTTTTCGATTTGGATCGGTTTTTATCCAAACCATGAACACCCCTAGGCCCATACTTATTATTCTATCCTTTATTTTTTATTGTCTTTTTATCTTTCAAACAGTGTATCAGTTGTTGAAATAGTTGATGCATCATACTCATAATCGCTCTTGTACGTACGATACCGAATATTGGGGGCTGTATTTTGTTGTTTTTGTACTTGATTTCCATTAAATATTTTCTATAATTTTTAAACTTGTCTACCTACTTCCACCTTATATCTTTACTAGTGAACTCATCTGTATTTCGCGCAAATTAATTAGATTTTCAATAGTTCAATTTTATTCATTTTTTGATATTTTTAGTTTTTAAATTTTAATCAATGATTATTATTCACACTTAATTTTATTCATATATTCTTTATGAATTTCTCACTTAAGTATTTCAGATGGTATTTCCCCTATAATTGATTTTACTGAGGAAAACATTTAGTTGGTAACTATCATATTTCCAGCAAAGTCATAAGTTACTATTTTGAACTAAAAGAAATTAAAAATTTATAGCAATAAGAAATTCATATAAAATACAAAAATAAAGAAAAATATATTCATAGAGAGAATATACATAAAATGTAACAACATTCTTACGAATTAATATATTAAACAATAGAAGAAAAAAATATGAAATCAATTGACAATCTTTCGAGCTCTTGTCGACATCCACTTGCACAACAGTGATCTATACACTCAGCTGCCCAAACTCCTCGCCCGAAGGCATATACACGCAAACTCCCAACAGCTCACAAGGTATTATGCAAATAAAGACAGGACTAACTATTCATGTAAGTCTAGCCTACATGGACGTCCAAGAACAACTAAAGAACTCTAAACATGAGCCTCTAGCTCCGTGGGGGCGAATTCTGATGGACGTAGCCCGAAAACCAATGGGTTTGACCCTCTTTACGCTAGAATCCCTCCTCTATCTTGGAGCGGATTTTGGAGGTTTATTTGGAGTAACCCTTGTTTGTTTTACCATTGAAGAGGAGGATGTTTTACCATTGAAGAGGAGGAGGTAAATTAAAGAATTAACGTTTTCGAGTTTCTGCCCCGCTAACCCTGCTATAACGGCAGACACATCGCTACACCAATGTCGCCATAGCAGAAATATTCCAGCTATGGTTGAATGACGTCAGCCCGGATCAATATCAAATTCAAGAATTTTCTTCGTGTCACCCCAATTTTAAATTGACAACATATTTTTTTTAAAAATTGAGACTCCGCATGAGATGCCTTTAAACAACGACGGATCTTACAAACAACAAATTATAATATGTTATTAATTAAGTTTCATTTAATTTGTAAGATTTGGAAGTCAAGTTTGTCTAAGGAAATTTCATTAAATGAATGGAGGTTATTGTTGTTTTGGCTCCTATATTATAGTCTTTTCATCATTTCCTTGTTATTTTCTATATCGTTTTCATTTTCTCCTTCTTCTTTATTTGAGAATTAAGTTATTGCACTTGAGTTGAGGATCTTTTGAAAATAGTCTTTTTACCTCTACGAGGTAGTGATAAGGTATCCGTACATTCTATCTCCTCATATCTCACTTGTAGATTTGATGGGATATGTTTTTGTTGTTGTTGTGTTCTTATTGGAGAAAAAATATCAAGACCAGCACCTATAAGGGAAATTTATGAATTTAAACACTTAACAAACTGGTTTAAATGTAATTGAATTTCATTTAAGTTATACAATTTTGACATAAATATTAATTCATTTTTATTAAGTAATAATTTGACTTGATCAACCAATCATAAATTCAAGATGTAATCCAAAATTTGATATGAGTTCTATCCAATAAAATTTCAATGTTTAAGATGAGCATAAAAAAATAATCTTTCCAATTGTTCACAAGAAGAAGAACATGGAGTACATTATGTTTACAAAGTAGAGATGACCTTCTGGTCAGCGAATTTAGCATGTTTATTCCAACATACAGTAATTTAACAAACAAAAATAGTAGTAGTATATTACAAACGGGGTAAAATCTTTAAAACAAAAGCGTTTATTTATATAAATAATAAATACTAGGCTGAAAAGTACTGTTACAATAAAAAAATCAAATAAGAGAATAATTTAATATCGTAAACCACAAAAAAATTAATATTATGAATAAAAAAAATAGTTTTATGAACCGAATTCTAGAAGAAGTTGTCTAAAATTATTTCTTATAGTTATTTACAATGAGTAAATCATATCATCTTAATTATAAGTCAAGCCATGATTGAAGGATGATAGTATTATTAATTTATTTTTTTGAGAGTTAAACAATCCAAATTTTATCAAGAATTTGCTCATGAAATCTTCAATCTTTTTAAATGAAATTTATATATTTATAAACTACGTAAAAAGTAGTGATAAGACAAGCACCCCGCTAGAGTATGATCGATATCCCAGAGATACACCTTAACTAAACTAAGGTCCTATTACCCCTGGTCTTTTTTTTTGTTTGTAATTTTATACACCTTTTGGCTTACGTGGCACACTCTGTGACTCCACATAGTTGAGGCGCGTGAGAGATATTTGGATGCCACATAAGCCAAAAGGTGTAAAAAAATTACAAAATAAAATGGATTCAGAGGGTAATAGGACCTTAGTTTAGTTAAGGTAAGTCTATGGGATTTCGGTCTTAATGTATGGGGTACTTGTGCCTTATTCCTAAAAAATACTATAAGTCACAATAATTGACGATTCAAAATATCTAAAATATATATAAAATAACTTACGATTAAAGATAGATTTATTTGAATCTCAAAATTCAAAATATGACACATTAAATTGGATCATAGTGAGTATATATTTACTCAAGGTAAAGTCGTGAGACATGCGTTACGTTAATGTCGAACACGGATAGTCAGAGACACAAACACATGCTAATGTGGAACACATATATACTGATAAAGAATTTAGTTACTTTCCATTCCCAAGAATTGCAACTAATTTTCATATTCAAACAGCAAAAAACACATGCTAATGTGAAAATGATCTGCCAAATATCCCTGATGATGAAGAGGTAGTTGGAATAATGACTATGGAAGACATTATTGAAGAGCTTTTACAGGTAAAATCACTCAAGATTTTGGATTAAAATGGTTTCCATGATTTCTTTAGTTGCCAGAGGTATTAAAATGTCAATTCTGTCTTTTGTGTAGGAGGAATTTTTTTATGAGACGGATCATACAAAGCATTTATAGCAGCAGTTCTTTTGTATTTAATATAACAAATTACTAATGTGTAGAAATTGCAACATTTTGAATGTATGAGAAATTCAATCTACTAGACTAGCATAAGTACTCATTTACCAGTGTATACACTAGCCCTATTCACTAGATTGAAACAATTTGACATCCAAATTCTTTAAAATTAGTGATTTAAAACAAAATATTAATAAGAGTTCTTGAGTAAATAAAATACACCCACACAATGATTAATTAATGTTGTCTTTTTTATATTTACATACTTATTGTTTTTAATATAGTATTCTTAAATGACATAAAATCATTAATTAACTTAGCTCAAAGAGTACTATTATTATTGATAATGTTGGCAAAAGAGATGAACGACTACTCGAATAAGATTTAACAGAGAGAAACTGATCTTTTCTATTGCTTTCAGAAAACAACAATACAAGTCTTTTAAATAGAACTTGGAAAGAATCAAAACTAAAGAAAAAATAGGGTACTCGTTTAGCACTAACTCATGACCGGCTAACTAACTAACATCAACTAATTAGGATTCCTAGAGCAAGTTAGCTGGAAATATAAAAGACTCCTAAAAGTACTGTCACTACTAGCACTAAAATTTTGAATCAGTCAACTAACACTTTCCCTTGATTCAAAATCACACACTCCCAACTGCAACCTGAAATATTCATGCTTAGCTTGGGAAAGAGACTTCGTAAATATATCCATTGCTTGTTCATTTGTGCTGCAGAATTTCTAACACTATTCTTCCGTCAGCTATCAATGTCCGGATAAAGTGATATTGCACGTCGGCGTTCTTAGTTCTCCCATGAAAAGAGGGATTCTTAGCCATAGAAATTGCGGATTTGCTATCAGAAAAAGTTCTCAGAAGGCTCCTATTGCTCATAATTAAAATCTTCAAGTAGTTTTCAAAGCCATAAAGCTTGTCGTGCTGCTAAACTTGTTGTTGTATACTCTTCCTCATATGTCGACAAAGCTACTGTGTCTCCTGCTTCTTTGAACTCCATGTCACAGCTCCAGAACCAAAGTTGAAACAAATTTCGGAAGTGATTTTTTCAGTCATCCCAGCAGCCTTGTTGTTATGAATATCCTTTTGCCACGAGCCAAGCTTTATGCTTTTGCATGCTCCCATCAGCATTGTACTTTGTTTGAAACACCCATTTGAGCCATATTACATTCTTTCCTTTAGGTGCATCAACTAACTCCCATGCAGAATTGCTTTTAATTGCTTGCATCTCTTCAATCAAAGCATTCTTCCATTCAGATTGTTCTACTGCTTCTTCATAACAAACAGGATCTGAAACGAGCAAAGTAAATTGACAAGAAGTATTTACAGTGTTAGAGTACTTAGGATTCAATTTATTTTCCATTGTTGATCTTCTTAGTGGAATTGGCTCAACTGAAGACTCATCACGTGCAACAGTTGTTGATGGTGCAATTGATGAGCTAACATATGAACTTACGGAAGAAGAATTGGGTGAATTTCCAGAATCTAATGTAGGTTCTTCATCAGTAGGTAGCAATTGGATATTGGATATCATGTTCCCAGAATTAAAGTTCTAACTTGCATCCTCATTAAACACAACATTTTTACTAATAATCACTTTACCACTTATGGGATCATTAAATAGACGATATACTTTGGATTGAAGACTATAGCCAACGAAAACGCATTTTGTAGATTTTTCATCAAGCTTAGAGTGAAAATTGACCAAGCACGTGCTATACAACCAATGATTCTTAAGTGGCATACTCGAGGCTTCTTACAATTCCAAGCTTCAAGAGGTGTTGCGTTCTAAACCGCCTTTGTTGGTGAGATGTTCAAAAGATAAACAACGGTTCAAACAACTTCTCCCCAAAAATAATCTGGCACTTTACTTTCAATTAACTTCGAGCCATTTCCACCACCATCCTATTCTTCCGCTCGGCCACACCATTCTGCTATGGTGTATATAGTGCTTTAAGTAATTTCCTGTGAATTTCATTCTCATCATAGAACAAATTAAAATCATTAGACAAGAATTCACCACTTCTATGGGTACATAGTTATTTTATCTTGTTGCCACTTTGATTCTCTACAAATACGTTAAATTTCCTGAAATGCTCAAAGCTTTTAGATTTGAATTTCAAGAAATAAATTCAACTAAAGTGGTTGTATTCATCAGTAAACATAAAAAAATATCAACTTCCACCAAGGAATTTCATTTTCATTAGCTCATACAAATCAACATGTACAAATTCAAGACAAGTTGTAGCCCTCCATGATTTTTACACTGGAAACGAATTCCTAGTTTGCTTCCCATAGATATATCCTGCACACAAGTCAAGTTCATTGATTTTTGGCAAGCCACTAACCATATCTTTTTTAACTAAAAGTTTCAACCCATTAACATTCAAATGTCCAATGTAAGTGTCACAAATTAGTCTCATTCTTTCCTTTAACAACTAAGTCAGTATTGCCGACATTTGAAATATGAAGAGGAAACATTTTATTTAGTCATAGGCACATGGGCTATTGTATGTCCAGATTTTTTGTCCTTAATGTCACATGCATTATCATAAAAAATAATTGAGTAGCCACTAATCATCAATTATCCAACACTTAACCAATTATGAGCCAAAGTAGGGACATATTGCACATCATATAAAAATTTCACATTACCTTGGATAATTTTTATCTCAATTGTACATTTTGGCTGACTACAAGCGGAAGACTAACTCAAGCATACAAAGCTTAAAACTGAATAAAATTCATTGAACTCAATTACAAATTTTTAACTCAAATGAAAAATTCTGAATAAAAATAATATATTCAACTCGCCATAAAATAGGCAACTTAAGTCTTTAAAACATTTTAAAAAATAAATGAACAAACTTTTAAAACTCTACTGTCTATCTATGAAGCCTCTAAATGAAAAATATGGAAGTCGGGACAAGACCCACGACATCCTGACAAAACTAAAAGTAAATAAAATCCTCTGAAAGCAAGGAGGCTCATCATAGCTAACCTGAACTCCTTGTGGTATCAATGAAGCTCCTATTGATGATCCTGAATACCTATATTTGCATCATGAAATAATGCAGACCAAATGGCTCAGTACATGGAATGTACGAGCATGTAAGGGGAATTCTAAAGCATAAATATAAACTTGAATTGGTGGAAAAGAAACATACTTACCCCTTCTCAACTCAACTCAACTCAAAGAAACATAGTTTAACTCAATGATAAGATATTCAACTCAATGAAATAAGGCTCAACTCAATAATAAGATACTCGACTCTTGGTACTCAACTCTGGATACTCAACTCAATATAAAGCAACAATACACATGCACTATATGGAAAGCTTATAAAATAGTCATAAGCAACTCAATGTTTTGAAGAATACAATAACAACTCAATTTCTATATAATAAAATATAATATAACTCTGTGGGAGTTTCTCTAGCTGACAATGATGTGAGGCTAAAATACATATTTTAAATCATTATTTACCACACATTTAGTATTTATAGCTGTCTTTTTTTAGCCTGGATTTTATGGATTGTGCTAAACAATATATTTTATTTGTAGGATTAAATTGGTGAAAAAATGAAGAAGTTTGGAGCTAAAACGAATTAAAGATGGAAGGTTGAAGAAGGAAATCAAGCATACAACTTAATGGATTAAATTGAATTATATATATATATATTTCCAAAACTAGCCTTCCTCTTTCATGAAAAATTTTGACTTTTATGAAAAGCCTTTTATGAAAAGTTGCAACTTTTATGAAGAGTTACTGCTTTTATGAAAAGTTGTGACTTTTATGAAAGGTTGTGACCTTTCCAAAGGATTGTACCTTTTCCAAAGAGTTGTGACCTCTCCGATAAGACACAATAAGCATTTGTTCACACTACCCTTTATTGTCTATAAATAGAGGAATTTCCTCTCATTTTAAACAATGAAAATTTTGAACTTCTTCTTCTTTTGGACAATTAAATATTTGTGAACTTTGCCCCTGTTGAATGACTCACAAACACCAGTGTTTTTGTATCAATACACTGATGAATAGAATCGTTCTATCCTGAGAGGACCTATTCCTTTAAACCTCGGGTGTTAGAGGGAAATAATTTCCTTAAGGGGACACTATGCATTCAGTGGGATCAATTTTTTTCATTCTATTTCATTCTATTTTAGATCCTAGTATGTTTTTTACCGTAATTAATTTAGGCTTATATTATTAATTGTTATTTTTTAGTACATGTTTTAAACTTTGTTGTTTATGTTTCTGCAAAATTATTGTTATAAGTATTTGATAATACAGATTAAATAACAAACATTAATTGAGTATTCAAGCAAATTTTCTCTACTAGAATTGTTGAAGGTACAATAAAAAAAAGCCCTTACAAATCTCTAATTTCTTCATCAACAATGTCATTCCTTCACATACAAGGATGAGATTTTGTGTTCTTTAGAAAATCCTTTGAGAGTTCATAGCTTTGCATGCCAATATTGTTTTATTTTTATGTTGTTGTTGAGATTTTGTGTTACCAAATTTTATTAGTGGATATTATGAGTACTATAAGGATTCAAAGTTGATTGAAGTGTTAGTCCATTTTTTGAGGTATGTTATTCAAAACATAGGAATTTTTCTGGTTAGAATGATTTTTTTTTATCATCATTGGATATCTCATAGTTTACTCCCTTTAATGTATGTTTTTTCTCGCTGTTTTATTGCCTCCTTAAAATCGTATTGATTATTTTTCATTTGGTATGTATATGATCTCACTTGGACAAAACTTTCGTCCTTTTAATATTTTTTTTCCCTTCTCATTCGGCTCTTCTAAATATTTTATGTGTGAGTTATGACTATTTTCGGCAAGCTTAATTTGAAGAATATGAAACAAAACCTGCTCTAAATAAAAGTAATATCTTAAGCTACAAAAGACATGTTTATTAACATAGATATGTTGTCCTTCATGTCCCAAGTCATTGTTGAGCGTTTGAGTTATCTAGGTTAGACTCATTTTTAATTTTGCAATGTTCGAGAATATTTCTTAAACATGAGTCTAGAATCCAACATTTTGATCTACTTGTATTTGATAATGCAAAAATTATGCATACGTAGTTCTGAAAAAGTCATAAAGTTGCATTCATGAAGCATCTAGAAGGGCCTTCATAACAACAGTTTAATGAAGAATGAATTTTTAAAAGGGTCAACAATATTATTTTGCTGTGGTTTCAAATTTATTTTTCTCCTTCTTAAATTTTGTTAAAGTAACAAAGTAATAATAACGAAAAGTGATGAACGTTTGACCTTAGACAAGTAGATTGTCTCTAAAAAAATTAATTTATGTTGTTGTGGTGTACATATAAAAAAATAGAATAAGTGATGTTTAATCGCTACATAAAATCATCACTTAGTTTTAACAAGACAATTATATCATCAAACATATATATATATATATATATATATATATATATATATATATATATATATTATGATAAATTATGTAAAAGATAAAACTGATTCGATATCAAGATAATTTTAATCATTCATTATATATTTATAATTCTTGAGATATGTGATAATGTCAAATCATTTAATTTCTGTTGAAATGTTCTTAAAACCTATTAAAAATTACTCTCTTTTTTCTTATAACAATTGATTATTGAAAAAGTTACTCAAAAATTTATAAAAATTATTTATGCCCGCGTGAAGCGTGAGTTTATTACCTAGTGTATAATAAATTAGAAGTGCACTTGAAGAAGAATTTGAATTGAAGTATAGATGGTCTGCCACGTGTCATATAAATTTGAAGGCAACAACAATTGTTGAACGTTGTCATTGTTCACGAAGGAATACAATTCCGTTTGGGTTTTGGTTTCCCAATTTATTTTGGACTCAAATATTTTATTTAGTATTTTCTACATCTATAAATAGTTCATAATAATTATTATTAAGGAGGAGGATACAATGTAGAAAATAACTTTTGGTCTAGGGTTTTATCTTTTTCTTCTCTTTTATTTATTTTACATCTTTTATTTAAATGATTCGTTGTAATTATTCTATGTCAATATGGAGTTAAACTTCTCGTTCTTGGATTATATTTACTTACAAAATGATTGTTTAGTGATTTTAATTCGGCATAATTGTTTATCATATTAGTTGTTCTTATATTCTTGTGATTACTATTTTGATACTTGGCCACCATTAAAATAAATTTATTGTCTTCTTTTGAACTCGGGAGAGGAATAGAGGGATAGAATGTGGAATATAAGGAGCATGATCTTTTCTTGCATATCACTTGAATTGATTTGTGTCTAGCATATGGATATACCTAGATGCCTTGCTTGGCTCAAATACAGGAAGACAACGGAATGCTCCATAGTTGATTCAGTCTATCTCCGCTCAATGATGTAGTTAAGGTGTCAATTGAGGTAGATGGTTAGAGGTCGGGAGATCATGAATATATTATCGACCCCGTGAATCAATAACTAGATCATCAAATAAATTGATGAAATTGATGCTAAACATGATTGTTAAATTATAATCCTAGATCGATTCATTCATTCATTGTGTGAAAAACCTATCTGTTCTTAGTTAATTATTTTTAGTTATTTTATCTTTATTTTATTTTTAGTTAATGTATATTCATCTTTGAAATCCTCCCCTTAAATAAATTATTAGAATTAGTATAATTTAGTAAGAATAATTAATTGACAAGTCCTTTGGGTTCGATAATCCAGTTCTTTTAAGAGCAACTATATTACTTGTGCGACCACGTACACTTGCATGTGCAATTGGGAGCAACAAGTTTTTGGCACCGCTGCCGGGACTTAGAAATTAATTGTTTCTCTAGGTTAAACTTTTAGTTTTTATTAATTTAAGTTTTTTTATAAAAATTAAAACAATTAAAAAAAACAATTTCTTATGTTATTGTATTTTATTAGTGTCACTTTTTTAAATTTCTTTTGATCTTGTTTTTGCAGATTAGGGGAAGTCTAAGTACCCAAAAGTTTGAAGCGAAGGAGCACGTTTGAGCTTAAGTGTGGGGGTGCGTACGACCCTTGAGGAAAATTAAGAGAACATGCTACTGGCTAGGCCTAAAAGGCAATAGGAAGTTTTTCTAACACTTGTTTTAAATTTTATTTGATGCTTTGGAGACATAGCATCTTTTTAAGTGTGCGGTGGAGGAATGAATTCCTAGTTTTTATTGTTTTATTGAGTCTTTTCATTTTTAGGATGGATTCCTTGGCTTTTTTTTTGTTCTTTTCCTGAGGATAGTCCCTTTGAACCGAGTGTCTTTTATTTTTTTTAGGAATAAATTTTCATTTTTTATTTTATTTTATTGGAGAGAAAAGAAAAGACCCTTTTGAGTTGTGTGATACTTGCTATTTGGGCCTAATTTTGAGTAGTACTTTCTTGTGAATGCTTGATTGCTAACAAAATTGCAAACTCTTTGACATCTAGGTTCATGGTTGTGACTTTGTATATAGCTTATTTTATTCTATAGTTTGTTATGATCTTGTCTGTCTTAGAAGTAGAATTGATCCATCTTGATTGCTACTTGCGTCATATGTGGTGAGATTTTGTTTATTTCATGTCTTGCATCTTAGTCTAGAAATTTCCATGCATGTTAGTGAAGCGAAATAAAAAGTGATGTTTTGTTTAGGAGATGATAATAGACTTTCTTTGAATTGTCTTGTAAATTTTAGCCTTTTCAGATATATATCACTAGTAGCCCCTGTGAGCCTTTAACTTTTTATTGGTAGCCATAATTTTGCCTTGACTTTTTTTATTGAATTCCTAGTTTTTGCACCCTGCTTCCTTGAGCATTGTAGCATAGACTTATTCTAATTGTTAAATCTGAAGAAAAGGGATGATTGAGTGTAAAAGGTGATCAATGATAGATATAAAGTGATTAAAAAACCCTCTTTGAAAGAATGTGCATGAAAAAAAAGAAAAAAAAAGAGAAAAACAAAACAATATATATATATATATATATATATATATATATATATATATATACTCTTTACAAAAAATGATTGAAGCATTCTTGAGATGATGAGAATTACTAGTGAAATAATTGTTGAAGAGATGGCTGAAAATAATGGGTGATGAAGTCTGAAATTGCAAAGTGTTTAAGGAAGTGTAAGTCACTATTATATAGTTTTCCTACCCGTCCCCTCGCCTACACTACAACCCGTAAAAGTCCAATTTGATTCTATTTCATCATGCTTAATTAGTGGAGATGTACATAATGGGCAAGCCTATGGTTCTTTGTGCATACATGTGAATTTTCTTTGTGAGTATGAGAGTGTTCTTTGATGCTAAGTCCTTAATTTATATTCAATATTTTGATTTGAGTGTGTGGACTATTTTTTCTTGTGAGGGCACTTGTTTCATGATAGATAGGTAATTTTATTAGCTTTCTTTGATGAGAATAGGTGAACAAGTTTAAATTTGATGAGTTCAGAGTCCTTCCTTGAGGTTAGGAGGTTAGAGGTTTGTTGATTATTAGCATATCTTGCATAATAATCAAGAAGTGTACTTGATGTTTTGAAATTTGTACATGGCCTAATTGTTTGTATCAAAGCCTTTTGAGATGAGCTTTAATGTTTGCTCGAGGACGAGCAAACGTTTAAGTGTGGGGTGTTGATGTGAGGCTAAAATACATATTTAAATCATAATTTGCCTCACATTTAGTATTTGTCTCTGTCATTTTTGAGCCTAAATTTTATAGATTGTGCTAAATAATATATTTTATTTGTAGGATTAAATTGGTGGAAAAATAAAGAAGTTTGAAGCTAAAACGAATTAAAGATGGAAGGTTGAAGAAGGAAATCAAACATGATTAAATTGAATATAATAATATATAATATATTCGAAGAGCACTTGAAGAAGAATTTGAATTGAAGTATAGATGGTCTGCCACGTGTCATATGAATTTGAAGGCAACAACAATTGTTGAACTTTCACGTAGGAATACAATTTCGTTTGGGTTTTGGTTTTCCAATTTATTTTGGACTCAATTATTTTATGTAGGACATCTATAAATAATCCATAATAATAATTATTAAGGAGGAGGATACAATGTATAAAATAACTTTTGGTCTAGGGTTTTATGTTTTTCTTCTCTTTTATTTATTTTACATCTTTTATTTGAATGATTCGTTGTAATTGCTCTATGTCTATGCGGAGTTAAACTTCTCGTTCTTGGATTATATTTACTTACAAAATGATTATTTAGTGATTTTGATTCGGCATTTTTTGTTATCATATTAGTTGTTCTTATATTCTTGTGATTACTATTTTGATGTTCGGCCACCATTAAAATAAATTTATTGTCTTCTTCTGAACTCGGGAGAGGAATAGAGGGATAGAATGTGGAATATAAGAAGCATAATCTTTTCTTGCATATCACTTGTGTAACACCTCGGATCTCAAAACGAAGAAAATCCGAGTTTTCATAAAATCTGGAGCCAGTATCAATGGAACCACCCACAGACCGTAGGTAGGACTACAAACCATAGATGGGGTTTTGTCATTAAGGCCCAAATCTTTATAGCCTCTCATCCCACCCATGGTCGACCAGTACGGTCCGTGGTTGGACCTACGGATCGTAAGTGAGGGTCAGCAACCAGTTAGAGGGAAATTGTTGTTGGGTCAACTTGAAATGGTCATAACCCTTAGCACAAAAGGAATTAGGTGGCCCATGACCTACCAAATGATAGATAATTGAATCCTCTTTCCATCGCCACAGAGTTTGCTAAAGTCTGATCTCGAAGTAAAACGTTATAATGTTTTAGTGAAACCCTATCGGGCAGACTTGACCGATGAACCCAAACGACGGCTGGTAGGTCAAACGATGAACCATAGGTCCCTCCGTGGATGGGCTTCGTCAGAATTAAGTTAGGGTCATTTTGTTCCTTTCCCCTATGCGTTGGGCACTTAAACTACATCGTTTGATGCCTAAACTACATCGTTTTACTCAGAATAAGCCTAATAACTTAGTCAGACTTACCCAAAACCCTTATTCTCCAAATATCATCCAAATTAGAATGAAAAGAGGAAAAAAAGGCACCAGTTTCTTTTAAGAACAAGCAACGGTGTTCTTCAAGTTTCATCCCTGAAATTCAAAGGATTTCTATGTAGATTTCATCACCAGGTATGTGGGATTTTGCTAGTGGGTTCCTTTCACCCATTAGGTCCCTAGAATTCAGTCTGATTCTTGATTCTCTGTATCATGTTTAGACCTAGGGTTTCTAGAACTTTAGATAATTGTTGTGATTTAGCTGTTAGAGTATTCTTAATCAGATTATCATGTTTTTTGTGGAATCGTTGTTTAGTTCTTTGCATGAAACTCAGAACCCTAGTTGTGTAGATTCTCTTAGTTCACGAATTACACATGCTAGGTTAGTTAAACAGATATACATGCTCCAGTTTCGAACATCACATTATCAGTATATTTTAGCATGAACCCTATTTAGAGTTATAAATCTTGAGAAACATTTTAAAGACAACACTTGAGTTCTTAAACTGAGTTATGAGAAAATCAAATATGAGTTTCAAGAAAAGAGTTTTCTAAAACATGATTAGTATGACAATCGAGTATGCCATCAATGTATGAGCAGTATGGTATCTAGATATACCATCAATATTTATGCAGTATGACTTCCCGAATCATTAATGATCATATTATACTATGATTTTGAATTGTTTTTGAGAAAGAGTTTTCAAGTATGAGTATCTGCACGTCAGCATTTTGAGCTATTCAGTATTTCAGTCATAATGTATCATATATATATTCAGTTGGGAGTAGGCTTAATACCGAGTTGTACTAGGGTCAGTCACCCTCATAGTGCCAAAAGTTCGTGCCCCCGTAGGTTAAGTCCCCTCTGTGGGTATCATATTTAGTGATCACACCAGTCATGCCTTTATACTTTGGCAAGGTATTGGGTCCTCTCGATGAGACGTATACATCGAACTCCACATTTAGCTCATGTGGTTTTATGTTGGTTAATAGTAGCTCCCACAGTCAGATTCTATTGCATTGACCAGGTTATCAATTACAGTTCAGTATTCAGTTTTAGCATGTTATTAATTTGGTCATTGCATTCAGTTTAGTTTATATTCAATATCTTTAGTATATTCATCATGTTTATCTTATATCATTGCTCAGTATACTTTGTTTAGTTATGTATATTGTTCAGCTTTATCCTATCCTGCATGCTCAATACCTTCCAAGTACTGACGCATACTCTGTGCTACATCTTCTCGAGATGTAAGTTCCAATCCTCAGCATCCAGATCATGCATAGATCGGTTCCCGATCTCCAGTTCCGCAGTATTAGTAGTGAGTCCTCTTTCTTCGAGGACAATAGACATGTTTTCTTTTACTTTCAGTTTTCTAGAGTTAGCTGGGGGAATGTCCCAGCAACTTTAGTCAGTTAGAGGATTTTTCAGACATAGTATTTTTCAACTTTAGTTTTTGAGTGATTGTTCAGTATCACTAAACTCTTAGAATTTTATATATATTCAGACCAGTATTGGGAATACCCAATAATTAAGTTATCTCATGATTTAGCTTCTGTATTAGTTTATCTTTTCAAAGATTTTTTTAATTTGCTTATGATATGTTAGCTCAGGTTTAGCTTGGGGTCACTCGTGATCCTAGGTTCTATGTTTACGCCTAGGGGGTACCTCAGGGATTGACAAACTTGGTATCAGAACATTAGGTTCATGAGTCCTAAGATGTTTGCAAAGCCGCACTAAGTAGAGTCTTTTTCATGGGTATGAAGTGCACCACATCTAATAAGAGGGAGGCTACGAACTGTTTTAGGAAGACTTTGTTTTTCTTGATATTCTTATCGTGCGTAAGGTATGATCTCTTTCTAATCCATCGTTATGCGCTTTCAGATCATGCCTCCTCGTAGAGCTTACCAAAGGAATGCTAATGCACGTAATTCTAACGTAGTCCCTCCAGTCCCAGACCATGAGGTTTAGAATGCACAGTTTTGAAATACTATCTAACTTTTGGCTCAAAGTATCACTAATCAGAATAATCAGCAGGTTCCAATTCCTACTAATATAAATGGTGGATCAGTGGCAACTAAAGTTTGAGATTTTGTTAAGATGAATCCGCTTAAGTTTCTTAGCTCGCAAGTTGGTGATGACCCATAAAATTTCATCGATGAGGTTAAGAAAATCTTTAGAGTGATGTAAGTAACTCGAAATGATTGGATAGAGTTGGAATCCTACCAGTTTAGGATGTAGCTCACATTTGGTTTACCCAGTGGAAAGAAAATCGAGGTATGGTTGTAGTTTCGATGACTTGGGAGTGTTTTATTGGAGCTTTTCTGGACAGGTTCTTCCCGAGGGAGTTAAGAAAGGCTAAGGCTCAGGAGTTTATGAATTTGAGGCAAGATACTATGTCAATCCAAGAGTACGGACTTAAGTTCACCCAACTCTCTAGGTATGCTCCACATATGGTTGCCGATCCAAGGGCAAAAATGAGTAAGTTTCTATTTGGGGTATCCAACTTAGTGAAGACAGAGTGCAAGAATGCTATGTTGTTAGGGGATATGAATATCTCTAGAATCATGACTTATGCTCAGCAGGTTAAGGGAGATAAGCTTAGGGAAATAGCTAAGGTCAACAAGAAAGCTAGATCAGGGAACTATGAGTACTCTCAACAGAAATCGGATGGTGGAAATCACTCACAGTTTCGACAAGATCAAAATAGTATGGGCACCAAGATCTAAGTCTCAGGGAAGTATTTCAGGAAATAGAACCTACCCAACTTGTCCAAAGTGTGGTAAGAACCATTCGGGCGACTATCTTGCAGGTAAGGAAGGATGCTTTGGATGTGGTCAGTCTGGTCATAGGGTGAAGGATTTCCCTTCTACCATGCAGGGGAAAGGAGGTAATGATAGTAGGGCTCAGTCTACTGTCCCAACAGCACTAGTAGGTCACCCAACTCAGCAGGGTGTGTCATCTGGTACAGGTGGCGGTCAGCGCCAAGGCAGAATTTATGCTCTCCAGGCTCGCCAGGATAAGAAAGATTCTCCTGATGTGGTCACTAGTACGTTACGAGTCTTTAACTTAGATGTTTATGCTTTGTTAGATCCAGGGGCTACTCTTTTCTTTGTAACTCCATATATAGTAGTAAACTTCAATGTTAGTCCAGAAACTCTCTCAGAACCCTTCTCAGTCTCTACTCTAGTCGATGACCTAGTTATAGCTAGATAGATATACAGAAATTGCGTTGTCGCAGTTTCCCTGAAAGTCACCTTAGCAGATCTTGTAGAGTTAGAAATGGTAGACTTTGATATCATTCTAGGCATGTATTGGTTACATTCCTATTATGCCTCAGTTGATTGTAGGAATATGATCGTTCGTTTTCAGTTTCCAGATGAACCAATCTTAGAATGGAAGGGTTAGTAGCTTAGCATCTATGGGTCGATTCATTTTTTACCTTAAGGCCAGAAATATGATCTCTAAAAGTTATCTCTATCATCTAGTTCGGGTTAAGTATTCAAGCTTTGAAACCCCAACTCTTGAGTTAGTCCCTATAGTTAATGAGTTCCCAGAAGTATTTACAGAAGATCTTTCCGGAGTTTCTCCCAAAAGGGAAATCAACTTTGGAATTGATCTCCTTCAAAATACCCAGCCAATTTATATTCCTCCTTATAGAATAGCTCCAGTTGAGCTAAAGAAATTGAAAGAACCTTGTAGATAAGGGCTTCATCAGACCTAGTATTTCCCCAGGGGGTACACTAGTTTTGTTTGTGAAAAAGAAAGATGGTTCTCTTAGTATGTGCATTGACTATCGACAGTTGAAAAAAGTCACAATCAAGAATAAGTACCCTATCCCCAAGATTGATGACTTGTTCGACCAACTTCATGGTGCTAGTTATTTTTTAAAGATAGACCTTATATCTGGTTATCATTAGCTAAGAGTCAGAGATAGTGACATTTCAAAAATAGCCTTCAGAACTCAGTATGGTCATTATGAATTTGTAGTTATGTCATTTGGACTAACCAATGCTCATGTATCTTTTATGGATTTGATGAACAGGGTGTTTAAGTAGTAGTTGGACTTGTTCGTTATCGTCTCCATTGATGATATCCTCATTTACTCTAGGAATGAGGAAGAACATGTGACTTATTTGAGAGTTGTCCTGCAAACTCTCAAAGATCGCCAATTATTTGCTAAGTTTAGCAAATGTGAGTTTTGTTTGCAATCTGTTGGTTTCGTTGGGCATATTGTGTCTAGCGAAGGATCCGAGTGTATTCTCAAAAAATAGAAGCAGTGAAACAATGGCCCAGACCTACTTCTCTTACAGATATCAGAAGCTTCTTGGGTTTGACATGTTATTACAGAAGGTTCATGGAAGGAATTTCAACCATAGCTTCTCCATTGACTAAGTTAACTTAGAAAAAGGTCAAGTTTCAGTGGTCAGATGATTGTGAGAAGAGTTTAGCAGAATTGAAAACTAGGTTGACTACAATTCCTGTTTTGACTCTGCTAGAGGGTTCAAATGATTATGTGATCTATTGTGATACATCCAGAGTCGGCCTAGGTTGTGTACTGATGCAGCGTGGTAAGGTTATAGCTTATGCTTCTAGACATCTTAAGGTGGATATGAATAATTATCCAACTCATGACCTCGAGCTTACATGAGTGGTATTTGCACTTAAGATTTGGAGACATTACTTGTATGGTGTTCACGTATATGTGTTCATAGACCATAAGAGTCTTGAGTATGTGTTCACCCAGAAATAGTTGAATCTTTGCCAGAGGAAATGGCTTGAGTTCCTCAAGGACTATGATATGAGTGTGCTTTACCATCTTGGTAAGGCCAATGTAGTAGCAGATGCTCTTAGTAGACTATCTAAGGGTAGTGTAGCACATGTTGAGGAAAAAAAGAAGGAATTAGCAAAATATTTTCATCGGCTTGCTTGCTTAGGAGTTAGTCTTACAGACATGTCAGATAGTGGTGTGATAGTCCATAATAGATCGAAATCTTCATTGGTAGCGGAGGTTAAGAAAAAAACAAGATAGTGATCCTATACTGCTTCAATTGGAAGGTGCAATTCATCAATAGAAAGTAGAGGTTTTCTCCCAAGGGGATGATGGTCGCTTATGTATTCCTAAGGTGGATTAGTAGGTGAACCAGCCTTGATTGGGCCAGATTCGGTTTATGAAACTATGGGAAAAAGTTTAGCTCATCAGAAATGGACTTAAGACAGAAGTCATATGCAAATGTAAGGACAAGGAACTTAGAGTTTGAAGGGTGTGATGAAATTTGTCAAACTTGGAGGAGTCAGTCCGTAGAGGGAGCTACTTGGAAAGAAAAAGCAGCCATGAAGGCCAAGTATCCTCACCTCTTTCCTTCCGATTTTATTTCAGCTTGAGATAATAGTTTCCTCTCCAGTGTCTCAGTTTACTCTTGCGTAAATTCAATCTTAGTACCTTATTCCTTTAGTTGTTCTTGCACTTTCAGCACATTTGCATGTTCTTAGAACTCAGTTAAGTCAGATATCAGTTTTTAGTACTTAGTGGTAGGGATAGCAGCTCCTTCCCTCCATACCCAACTAGTTTAGACTTCATTCGAGGATGAATTTTCCCGAGGGAGAGATATTGTAACACCTCAGATCTCAAAATGAAGAAAATCTTAGTTTTTCAGAAAATCTGGTGCCAGTATCAATGGAACCACCCACGGACCGTAGGTAGGACCACAGACCATAGGTAGGAAAATAGACCGTAGGTGGGGTTCTGCCATTAAGGCCCAAATCTTTATAGCCTCTGGTCCCACTTATAGTCGACCAGTATGGTCTGTGGTTGGACCAACGGATTGTAAGTCTGACCGTAGTTGAGGGTTATCAACTAGTTAGAGGAAAATTGATGTTGGGTCAATTTCAAATGGTCATAACCCTTAGCACAAAAATAATTAGGTGTCCCATAACTTACCTGATAATAGATAATTGAATCCTCTTTCGAACGCCACCAATTTTGCTAAAATCCGATCTCGGAGTAAAAAGTTATGCTTGTTTAAGTGAAGCCCTGTCGGGCAGACTTGACCGACGAACCTAAATGATGGCCGGTAGGTCAAACGACGGATTTTGAATTGTTTTTGAGAAAGAGTTTTCAAGTATGAGTATTTGCATATCAGCATTTTGAGCTATTCATTATTTCAATCATAATGTATCATATACATATTCAGTTAGGAGTAGGCTTAATACTGAGTTGAACCACAGTCAGTCACCCTCATAGTCCCAGAACTACGTGCCCTGTAGGTTAAATCCCCTATGCGGGCATCATATTTAGTGATCATGCCAGTCATGCCTTTATACCCTTGACAAAGTATATTGGGTCCTCTTTATGAGGCGTATACATCGGAAACCACGTTTAGCTCACGTGGTTTTATGTCTATTAATAGTAGCTCCTACAGTCAGATTCTATTACATTGACGAAGTTATCAGTAACAGTTCAGTATTCAGTTTCAGCATGTTATGAATTCGGTCATTGCATTCAGTTTAGTTCATATTCAGTATCTTTAGTATATTCATCATGTTCATCTTATATCATTGCTCAGTATGCTTTGTTCAATTATGCATATTGTTTAGCTTTGTTCTATCCTATATGCTCAGTACCTTCAAAGTACTGACACATACTTTGTGCTACAGCTTCTTATGATGTAGGTTCAGGTCCTTAGCATCCAGATCACACATAGATCAGTTCCCACTCTCCATTTCAGCAGTATCAGTGGTGAGTCCTCATTCTTCGAGGACGATAGACATGTTTCCTTTACTCTCTATCTTTCAATTTCAGTTTTGCTAGAGTTAGCTGGGGGCATGTCCCCGCAACTTTAGTTAGTTAGAGGCTTTTTTAGACATAATATTACATTCAACTTTAGTTTTTGAGTTATTGTTCAGTATCACAAAACTTTTAGAATTTTATATATATTCAGACCAGTATTGGGTATTCCACATCATTAAGTTAGCTAATGATTGAGCTTCCGTATTAGTTTATCTTTTCATACATTTGTTCAGTCTATTTATTTTATACCAGCTTAGGGTTAGCTTGGGGTCACTCATGATCCTTGGTCCCATGTTTACACCCAACGGGTAGCCTCCGGGAGTGACAACTTGAATTGATTTGTGTCTAGGATGGGGATATACCTAGATGCCTTTCTTGGCTCAAATACGAGAAGACAACGTAATGCTCCATAGTTGATTCAGTCTATCCCCGCTCAATAATGTAGTTAGGGTGTCAATTGTGGTAGACGGTTAGAGGTTCGGAGATCAGACTATATTATCAACCCCGTGAATCAATAACTAGATCATCAAATAAGTTGATGAAATTGATGCTAAACATGATTGTTAGTTAACTTAAAATCCTAGATCAATTCATTCATTGATTATGTGAAAAATCTATCTTTTTTTAGTTAATTGTTTTTAGTTATTTTATCTTTATTTTAAATTTAGTTAATATACATTCATCTTTGAAATCCTTCCCCTAAATAAATAATTAGAATTAGTAAAATTTAGTAAGAATAATTAATTGACAAGTCTTTTGGGTTAAATAATCTGATTCTTTTAAGAGCCACTATATTACTTGTTCGATCAAGTACACTTGCGTGTGCAATTGGGAGCAACAAGTTTTTGGCACCCGTGCACAGTGTCTCACCACGCTGTCAGAACTGTCCTATACTTTTCCGAGGTATATAACCTCTCAACTAAATGGACCCACTAGTCTATGCTAAAAAGCATTAAGGAATCATCTACAAAGTATGACCCTTTCTACCCACGATGGCTACATGGTTTAAAGAGACTTGAGTTATTATGAGCTCGTTCCCATATCGATGCTCAATACTACTCCCAAATATACTCGGCTCAGATGTTTAAAAACATAACTCTTTCTCTGTGGTTTGAGATTATTACTCTAAATATTTCTCTAAATGAGATGTTACTCAAATTGCTCAAAACTCTTTTGAAAATCTCAGTTTCCTCCTCTTTTAAATGTGAAAACATTTATTCTTGGGACTACTAAGTTCCCATATATCATTTTAAAGAAAATGAATTCGACTCTACTCTTTCTCAACTCAAGTGCTCAAGTCTTAAAACATGTTTAGGAAAAATTTGTAAAAGACTTCTTAAAATAGGGTTCATGCCAAAGTATGGACATGAACGACTCAATTCAAGGTTTTCAATAACCCTACATAGAACTTAAAGACTCAATGATACTACTCATCTTAAGAATGCTTAACTCAGAGGGTTCATATGGAATTATGGACGTGAACTAATTAGCTGAAGGACTCAATGATACTTCTCATCTCAAGATTTCTCGACTTATAGGGCTTATGCAGAATTATGGGCATGAACTACTCAACTCAAGGACCTTTATGGGTAACATGTAGTAGTCCCATGATTAGGAATATAATTCAAAAGGTTAGTACTCAATACTCAAAACTTAGAACTTGAAGATACTACTCCTCTCAAAGATGCTCAATTTATGAAGTTCATGCGGAATTATGGGCATGAACGACTCGACTCGAGGTCTAAATAACAATATGAAACTCATGTATACGACTCTTCTCCTTCTCATACTTACTTCCTCAAAACTTAGTTCAAATCAATAGTTAATCTCAAATGATTCACAATTTAACTCAATAACTTTCTTGAACTCTACTCTTAACTCTTTCTTGAATTTGAATTATGAATTCAAGAGTTATGCTTCATGATATGAAGGATCTCGATGATAGTGTAGAATCATGAATATATTTTTCTCATTCTCATACTCACTGTTGTGGTCTAATCGCACACGCAAGTGCACGTCATCATACAGTAATAAATGGCTCTTTTCAAGAGTCGGGTATCGTACCCTCAGGGACTCACGCTTAGAAACTATCAATTTCTCTAGTTCTCAGTTAACCACAAATATATTTCCAGATTTAAATAGTTGTCTATTTCTATTTCTAATTTTTTTTAAACAAAATATAAATAACAAGATTCAATTTCACGGGTTTCAAACAATGATTTGGGAAAGATCCAGGGTTGCAGCTTTTATCAGGATTCATGCAATCAATATCATTTATATGGGTAACTTATTAACTGTCGAATCAATGAAACACAAGGTTAGATGTATGATCATGGTCTCCTGACCTATAATCGCCTACGATAGATAACACCTTAACTACATCGTTGAGTGGGGATAGACTGATTACCTACCGAGCATTTTTCATTATCAGTTTTTGTGATATGAAGTTGTTTATATTCCAGATATAATTTGTTTAATTTCTTCTTATTTTTCTTAACTTTCTACTAGTATGTTTCTTACCATATTTTTTATTATCCATAGCTCTGATACCATTTTTCGGTATCAGAGCTATGGATAATACGAAAAATGGTATCAAAGCTATGGATAATACCAAAATAATAGAGCTAAAAAAAAGCTAGCAATATTAAAAGAGATGTATGAAATTAAACAAAAACAAAAAGAACAAAAAACAAAATTAACAAATGAGATAATTAAATTTAAAGAAAAATTGCAACTAGAAGATGAATTAGAAGAAAAAGAAGAAAATAACCAAGACAATCTACCCGAAATAAGAGTTGATGAAATAAACGACGATGATCTAGAACAACATTTGGAAACAAGCGAAACACATACGGAACTTTTAGCAAATATAGATAATACAAAGAATTTAGAAGTAAGTACAGGAGACGTAGACATGTATGAAAAACCTAGTACATCAGGAGTAAAAAACCCAAAAAAATTAAATCCAAATTATTATAATGAAAACTATGGACAATATGATAGAGAAAAAACTATATGGGATAAAAGATTAAATAAAAAATGGACACCTAAACCAATAACTGAACAACATGATTTTTTAGACTTAGACTGTGTAGCAGATATAAATAAAACAATCCAATTATGAATGAGATATATATCAAAACAATTAATAAATAACAAAATAGTAATGACAGAAACACCAGGATATATAAAAAGAACACTAATAGGAACAGTAAAATTATAGCTACAAAATTTATCAGATGAAAGTTTACAAACTCTAAGAAGTAATAAAAAATTTGATGGTGGAATAGCCACTACAACTATGGAAATACTATATAAATATGAAATAACTATAAGAAATGAATTTAGTAGTATGACAACAGAAGTAGAAGAACAAAGTAAAGAAAAAATCATAAATTGGAATCTAATGACAAAATTTGCAATATGTAATATGTGTTACATAGATGAATATACATGTGCATTTAGAGAATACTATTATAAAGGAACATATAACACAGAAGAAAACAAAGAAATAAGAAAATTATATTTTACAAAATTACCAGAACCTTTTAGTTAAAAAATAATAAAAAATTAGAATGAAGCAGAATTAACAGATACCTTAGGAGCTAGAATGAAATTCTTGCAACGATGGTTTATGGAACTATGTGAAAAACATAAAGAAGAAATAAAAATGGAAAAAATATTAGTAAAAAACTTGGCATGTTGCAAAAATAAAACAGCACCTCAATTTGGTTGTACGGATAGGTATTATAAAAATAGAAAGAAATATAATAAAAAATATAGATCAAAATATAAATATAAAAAACCAAGAAGAAGATACTATGTAAAAAACTACAAAATCAAAAGACCATAAGACCAAAAAGAAAACTAACGGAATGTACTTGTTATAATTGTGGAAAATTAGGACATATAGCTATAGATTGTAAATTACCTAAAAATCCAAAGAAAAAACAAATATCAGAAATAATAATAGACAATGAAATATATACACAAATAGAATACGTAGATTATGAATTAGAAAGTGAAGATATCATATATGAATTATCAGAAAATGAAATAGACGAAATGAAAAATAATTTATTAACAAAATCAGATAGTGAACACTATATAAATGACTGAAGCAGATATATAATAATAACTAAAGAAAAATATCAAGATGAAGAATCGACAAAACAGAAAATAATATTTGATAATAATATATTTGAACAAATAAAAGGAAAAAAATTAGACCTAAGCGTAGCAAAAATATTTGAAATAACAACAATAAGAAATTGGTTTAAACGACAAAAAGAAGAATACTATGTAGATAACATATCATAGATTGCAAATACACCAAAGGAAAGGCTAAAATACCAATAATAAACAAGCGAATAATAAATAAAGAAATACAAGATATTAAGGCTAAAAATTCAATTAAATATGTACATTTAAGAGGAACGGAAATATTAATAAAAGCATGTTTTAGGGAAGGAATAGATACGCCCATAGAAATATACTTAGCAGATAATAGGATCATACAACCTATAGAAAAAGTATAATAAGCGCAGTAAAAGGTAACCTCATATACCAAAAATTTAAATTTATAATAAGTGCTAACTACTCAGTAGCAGTAAATGACAGAAATATAGATAAATCATTAGTATTATATTGAAAAATGTCAAGAATAGAACTAGCCCTGGGAAGTAAAATATTTACAGCTAGATGTAAAAACTTATATGTTTTAACAACAAAACATAAAATAACAACAAAAAATAAAATAGATAAAATAAAAATAGAAGATCCCTTTGAAAGGATAGTTACAGTCATAGATAATAATGATTATAGCTATAATGAAATTGATATAGAAGAAGATTTAGAAATAGTAAAAGAAAGACTAAGTACATCGAAAAGAATAAACTGTGAAATATCACAAATATCATAAAAAATGAGTACCTCGAGAAGAATAGATAAAACTCCACAAAAACCAATGGAAGAAGAAAGAAAACCACATCATTACTACATAACAAGAATAATGGAACAACGAAAATATTTAATATTAATAAATACAGGACTAGAAGAAAACTATATTACAAGAGAATTAGTAACGGAAGAGGAACTAATAACTACTGAACAATCATTCCCCGAACTACCAAATGTATTAACATATACCGAAGAAACCACGGAAAAGGAAATAATTATTGGAGGAATACCAATAATAATAAAGTTTAAAATATATCAAGGAGATGAAAACATCACTTTAGGAATAAAATGTCTAGAACAAGTAAAACCATATAATCTAGAAGACAAATAGTTAATAATAAATTATGAAAATAAAAGAGTAATAATAAAAAGGACTTTAGTATGATAAAAATATGAAAATATATATACTTGCAAAGATAATAATAGAAGGATATTACAACAAATATTATACACTAATGATAGATATGGGAGCAGAAGCTAATATATGTAAATATAATTGTTTACCAAAAGATAAGTGCGAAAAATTAAAAACACTGATAGTAGTAACAAGATATAATAATGAAGGAAGCATGATTACATATAAGGCGAAAAATATAAAAATACAAATATGGGATAAGATATTAACTATAGAAGAAATATATAACTTTGAATTAACTACAAAAGATATGCTATTAGGGATGCCATTTTTAGAAAAATTATACCACATATAATAACAAAAACACATTGATGGTTCACAACACCGTGTAAACAAAAAATAGGAGCAAAAAGAGTAAATAATAAAAAATGAAAAACAACAGAATGGATAAAAGAAAGCGAAAAAATTACACAAAAATTAGAAAATATAAAAGAAGAAGACCCTAAAATAGAATTAATTATATTCTCCATAGATAAAGTAAAGATAATCCAAGATAAGTTAGAATTATTATATAGTGAGGATCTTTTACAAGGATGGGAGAAACATAAAACAAAAATAAAAATTGAGTTAAATGATAATAATAGTATAATAACCAAAAAAACCATTAAAATATAATTTTAATGATTTAACAGAATTTAAGATACATATAACTGAATTAATAGAAAAAAGTTACATACAAGAAAGCAATAGTAAGCACACAAGCCCGACATTTATCGTAAATAAACATAGTGAACAAAAAGGAGGAAAAAACAGAATGGTTATTGATTATAGAAATTTAAATGCAAAAACTAAAACATATAATTATTCGATACCAAATAAAATACTAAAGATAAGACAAATACAAGGATATAATTACTTTAGCAAATTTGATTGTAAATCAGGATTTTATCACTTAAAATTAGAAGAAGAATCTAAAAAACTAACAGTATTCACTGTACCACAAGGATTTTAAGAATGGAATGTATTACCATTTGGATATAAAAATGCACCAGGTAGATATCAACACTTTATGAATAACTATTTTAAACAATTAGAAAATTGTGTAGTATATATTGATGACATATTACTATATTCTAAAACCCAATATGAACACATAAGATTATTAGAAAAATTCATACATATTATAGAATATTCAAGCATAAGCCTAAGTAAAAAGAAAGCAGACATAATGAAAAGCCAAATAGAATTCCTAGGAATACAAATAGATAAAAATGGAATAAAAATGCAAACACATATAGTACAAAAAATAATTAACTCAAAAAAATAGCTAGATACGAAAAAGAAATTACAATCATTTCTAGGACTAGTAAACCAAGTAAGAGAATATATACCAAAGTTAGCAGAAAATTTAAAATCATTTCAACAAAAATTAAAGAAAGATGTAGAATACCAGTTTGATAAAAAAGACCAAACACAAATACAAAAAATAAAATATTATGTAAGAACCTACCTAAACTATATTTTCCGGATGAAAACAAAAAATTTACTTATATAGTAGAATCAGATGCTAGTGAAAAAAGTTATGGAGGAATCTTAAAATACAACTACGATGGAGAAAAAATAGAGCATCATTGTAGATCTTATTCAGGAACATTTACTAATACAGAAATAAAATGGGAAATAAATAGAAAAGAATTATATTCAGTGTATAAATGTTTACTATCATTTGAACCATATATCGTATATAACAAATTTATTATAAGGACAGATAACACACAAGTAAAATGGTGGCTAACAAGAAAAATACAGGATTCGGTAACAACAAAAGAAATAAGGAGATTGGTATTAAATATATTAAATTTTACATTTACAATTGAAGTAATAAAAACTGATAAGAATGTTATTGCAGATTACCTATCACGACAAAGCTACTCAGACTGAGACTGAGGAAGAAGATACAATTGAAAAGATACTCAAAACCATTACTACACTTTGTACAAAAGTGGATAGTATGGACAACGAGATATAAAAGCTAAAGACTAATGAAGATAATCTGAAGTCTAAAGCTAGTCAGCAGCATGACTATAAAAATGCGGAGCTACGTCGATGGAAAGACGAAAAAAACCCAGAGCTAAAAGGAGACGATGGGAAACTCCTTAAAACCCATAATGTTTGTTTAAATACAGCTTCAGCTACAAGCAAATAAGTTAGCAATAAATAACATAAACATGCGAACTTAAACCAGCTATTCGAAAAACCATTTACCCAAAGGACACCTAGACATATGTCCATAGAACCACAAACATCTACATACACAGATAGTTTGCAAAACCAAAATGAGAAAAAGACATATAACTACATCACACGAACCTATATCGAAAATATACACAAAATCCAAACTTATTTAAACCGCAACCCCATATCAACTACAAAAGAACCAAACCAAGATTATTTGACACAAAAGTTACAAGGATATAACAAGTTAATTGCACGGCCAAAAACTAACGCTAATTTAGTAAGAACATGTTACAACTACGGACTGTTAAATACCGTATACACATACGATATAGAAGAAGTTAGTGGAATACCGGAGCTACACAAAGCATTTGTCACATACAAAAGAGTTACAAAAGGAAATTTATTTTATATAAAATTCTATACAGCACCAGCGGAGATATTATACGAGGAAATAAACCTCCAATACAGGTTATCAAGATAGGACTAACTAAAGATATGATTATACCCGAGGACATCGGACAACAAGAAGAGATATGCAAAATGGAGATACCAAGTTTTTATGCTAACAAAATAATAATTGGTATATCAACTATCATACAGGAGCTAGCAAATAATTATTTAAACGGAAACGCTATATGGAGCTACTATGTAAGAGATCAGTTAATGATTTATTCCAATTCAAGGGAGCTAAAGAAAGCATATATGGATGAAGTCCAGAGATGAATTTTATCATTACTTAAGCTAGAAGAACGACCTACAACATGAGCACTAAAAGTAGGATTTATTTCGGCAGAGTTATTAACAAGATATTGCAAGCTAATTAGTCACAAATACCCTGATCATATATGTTCGAAATGCAACGAAGAAGATAATATAATCCCAGACGTCCAGCTGGAATAAGACGGAAGATGATGAGGAGATAAAGATAAAGATAAAAGAAGATAAAGATGATGGTAAAAGGAAAAGGAAACACAAAAGCGTGCTTAGCCACACAAAGCCAAAAGCAGATATGTAAAAGTCTTGAAATATATAATAGTTACATTATTAAGTACAAGTTAGTCAACATATGCATGTGCATTATTAAAGATATGTTGACAAATGTAAAGTATGGTAGGTAGTATGAAGACAAGTGTGTATATATTATTAATATGTCGTAAATAGGATAGTGATAGACAAAATAAGAACTATTCATGAATAGTAGTCATGAATAGTAGTAAACAGATGTAAAAAGCGTATTAGAGTGTGTATGTCTATATATAGACGGAGTTGTAAAACTTTGAAAGGCAGGCAACGCCTAAATAAAAATCCTCTCCTTTCAAAAACTCTTAAGATACTAAATACTTAAAAGTTAATGGATAAATCTGAAATCCAATCAGATATTTCAGATAGCATGGCTAAGCAAGAGGCAAAAGTATATTGTTCAAAAAATATGCGAAACTAATTTCTTATATTCCTGAATATCATATATATGATTGAATAAATTTATTTTAGTTATTATGTATTAGAATTATTTGAATCATGATTTCTAGTTTATTAGCACACTGGAAACAGGGAGAAAACTTCTATACTATGCCATCCTAATGTTGAAACCGGTAGGCAAGGAAGCCGTTTAGGGGAGTAAACAAAGTTGAGGCGCTGATAAGAAGAAAGTATCCGCTAAAGTACGATGCTAGTAGTGACAGAAAAACATGATAAATAGATAATCTAGTTCATAATAATCTAATATGAATTTAATCAGTTATGAATATGATAGGAAGGAATAATTTGAAATAAAAAATCTGCATAACAACGAACATGACTACATACTTGCATGATAAAATGATAAAAAACTATGAAACTTTAATCTTATATATACTTAAAGATATAAAAATAATTGAATTAAGAAGAATTATATGGGAAAAAATATTTAATGATAACGAATCAGAAAATATATTAAATCAACAATGGTATGAAATAGACTTACATGATTTATACTCCGAAAAAATAGAATGGTATGATTTAGAAATAAATTCAGATTAAAATGAACTACGAATATTTACAATATTGGACAGAAGCTATGAAAAATATAAAACTTTTAGAACAATTAATGGAAAATAATTTATATATGTACCTAAGAACCCAAGATATGTTATAGTTAGAGTATATCATAAATAATATTAAAGAGATATTAAGATTAAAACCTCTAGCAAAAGAATATTATAATAAAATCTTTATTGAAAATTAATATCATATACCATGACGTCCGCACCCCCGAAAAATGGTGAAAAGCTTAATGAATTAAATATAAAACTTTCAAAAGCAACAAATATTATAAGATTTCTTAGCTATAGTTTTACTAATTAAAATTTGTAGTTATATTTGCTACGCATTTGTATTTGTTTTTAAAAAAAAACAGATTTTGGAGAAAAAATACATATACTAACTGATTTGTATTATAATGAATGCATATTAGGAGGAGAGCGAAATTGAAGAGGGAGGAAAGAGGAACATGTTAGACTCATAGTATGACGAATACAAAAACTAGTATATTGGAAACGGGGTAAAATCTTTAAAATATAATTTTTTATATTAATAACAACTAGGTTGAAAGAAATGTTACAAGAAAAATTAAAATAAGTAAATAATTGTAATATCGTAAATTACGAAAAATAAATTAACAACCAAATTGTAGAAGAATTTCTCTAAAATTATTAACAGTAAGTAAACCATAACATATGAATTTAAAGTCAACCCATGATTGAAGGATAATAGTACGATATATTTTACCTTGTCAAGTCATGATTGAAGGATAATAGTACGATATATTTTACCTTGTCAAGCCATGATTGAAGGAAGATAGTACAATATATAAAGTTACTCAAGGTAATTAAAGTGGTGACACAAGTATCACGCTAATGTGGAACAAACGTACACACTGACAAAGAATTTAGTTACTACCGTTTCAAAATGAATTATTTAGTTTAATTTTGAAACGAAATTTAAGAAAAAAAACTTTTTAATCTTGTAGTTTTAAATTAAAGTTATGTCAAATGTACCAAAATGTCCTTTAATCTTGTAGCCTTAAACATGTCACGTGAAAAATTGAAGTTAAAGTGTTGCCAAAAAAGGAAAGGGGACATTCTTTTTGAAACAGACTAAAAAGAAAACGAGATCATTCTTTTTTAAACGGAAAGAGTATTACCTGAAATATGTATCAGTTTTCTCCAATAAATAGCTGTGGTAGAAAATCTACTTTCCATTCAAAAACCATTCAACAGTCATGGAATTTTTCCTCTTTTCTCAAATGCCTTCATTTTTTCATCTTGCCTCTGCACTTGTGTTCATCCTAATAGTATCCCACTCTTGTCATGCCCAACAGGACTATTTGGATGCACACAACACAGCTCGTGCTAGTGTGGGAGTCGAACCATTAACATGGGATGACCAGGTGGTAGCCTACGCCCAACAATGTTCTTCCCAATTGGCTACTGATTGCAACCTCGTTCATTCTCATGGCCAATATGGTGAGAACCTTGCTGCCGGTAGTGGTGACTTCATGACGGCCATGAAAGCTGTGGAGATGTGGGTCGATGAGAAACAATACTATCACCATGACTCCAATACATGTGATGAAGGACAAGTGTGCGGACATTATACTTAGGTGGTTTGGCGTAATTCTGTTCATCTTGGATATGCTAGGGTTCAATGTAATAATGGAGGATACGTAGTATCTTGTAACTTTGATCCTCCAGGTAATTTTATAGGCCAAACTCCATACTGAAAAGCGACTTATTACTTAATGATTACATATATATTTGTGCTCCTATGTGAGGTACGTACGTAGTTCCATATTAAAAGTAAAAGAATAATGTACAAGTTGTATCAAGTATGAAGCTGCTCCTATATCTATATCTATATCTATATCTATCTATCTATCTATCTATCTATATATATATATATATATATATATGATCTGATTATTATGAATTACTACTCTTAAGAAATAATGTGTTGATGTTCTAATTAACTACGCTTTCATGATGAAAATCTTAATAACATGCATTTTCAAACAATAGGAAAGCAACATATATATTATAGCACGTATGCACTGTTAATACATATACTAGTTTCTGAGCATGCGCTTTGTGCATGTAACCTATAAACTTTACTGCTAGAGAGAAGTATGTATTTTATTAATATGTTTGAGTATTTATACATGAGAGTAAACAACAAATAAGGAAAGAATCAACTAATAAAGTATTGTGATCTTCTCCTAATCATAATAGAAACTAATTAAATCACTAATGCGATACTAAGATATGAAAGATCAATCAAGATATATCCTAATATCAATCAAGAGATATCACTAGTATGCCCCCGCAAGATGGTAGATCGGTCTGATATACCAATCTTGGACCTTAGTTCTTCAGCAAGCCTTGTTGGCAGAGATTTTGAACAAAATGATGGTCAATCTCGATGTGCTTCATTCTGGAATGAAAAACTGGTTTAGGACACACATAGGTAGCACCAAGATTGTCACAATAGATTACTGGTGGTTCCTTGAGAACAACAGATAACTCCTGAAGCAAATTACGGACCCAACAAATTTTAGCTGATGCTGAAGCAATAGCCTGATATTCAGCTTCTGTGGACAAACGAGTAACAACTCTTTGCTTCTTAGAACTCCATGAGATTGGATTGGATCCTAAGAACACAATGTATGTTGTAGTAGAGGAGCGTTCTTCACGATTACCTACCCAGTCCGAGTCAGAGATGGCATGCAGATTTTGTGACTTGCCTTTGTGAAGAAACAGACCATTAGCAGATGTGCCAGCAAGGTAGCGAAGAACTCGTTTGACCATAGCCCAATGTGTAGTCGCTGGAGTACTTGTAAACTGAGACAATTTGCTTACAGCAAAGGCAACATCCGGTCTGGTAAGGTGAATATATTGTAAGCTTCCGACTCTACTTTGATATTCTTTAGGATCCTCAAGTAAAGAACCATCACTACTTATGGGACAAGATCTGCTTGCCATTGGTGTGCTCATGGGATTAGTTTCAACCATGTTTGCTCGATCTAAGATCTCAGAGATATACTTCTGCTGACTTAAAAACTTTCCAGAAGGTGAGCGAATAACTTGAACACCCAAGAAAAAATGCAAATCACCAAGGTCTTTAATAGAGAAGCGATTAGCAAGACACCCAATAAAATCTTCCACCGAACTTTGATGATTACCTGTGACAATTATATCATCAACATAGACAATTGGATAGAGCATAACTCTAGATTTAGCATAAATAAATAAGCAATGATCTGACTGAGAGTGGCAAAATCCATATGAAATAAGATATGATTTGAGTTCCTCATACTATGTTCGCGGAGCTTGTTTAAGCCTATAAATTGCTTTGTGAAGATGACAAACATGAGTAGGATATGTCTCATTCACAAACCTAGGTGGTTGAGACATATAAACCTCTTCAGTTAGAGTACCATGCAAGAAGGCGCTGTTAATATCTAATTGCCGAAGTGGCCAATCAAATGAGGCAGGCAATGAGAGAATAACACGCGCCGTGGTATGCTTTGCTATTGGAGAATATGTTTCACCAAAATCAACACCTGGACGCTGCAAGAAACCTTTAACAACAAGTTGGGCTTTATAGCAGCTAACACTTCCATTAGAATTGTATTTAACACGCAAAACCAACTTAGACCCGACGGATTTAGCTTGAGGATTGGCTGGTACAAGAGACCATGTGCCTTGACCCTTAAGAGCTGATAATTCCTTATTCATGACAGCACGCCATTTAGGATCTTTTAATGCCTAGCTAATACTCTTAGGCTCAATAGGTTTGGGTATTGAATTAAAAGAAGTCAAGGATCTGGTAGGCTTGGGTTTGCTATGGGTATTTGAGGAAATGGATCTTAATGTAGAAGGTTGTGAAACAGAGGATGATTCGGCTTGAGGAGATAAAGTAGCACTGAGACAAAGTCTCTGAGTTGGCTTACTAATATTGTTTTTAGAACGGGTAACCATGGGATGACTTTGTATAGGGGAAGAAGAAAGAATGGAGGAAGTGTAAAAGGTTGGTACTAATAATGAGGATGAGGAAGCAGAAGTAGAAGAAGAGGTGGCAGAAGACATACCTGGGAAAAATGTGATGGAGTTATCAGGCTCGTCTGATGAAGAGTGATTGCTGGTGGCAGCCTTAGAAGAGGTACTTCCTGAATACGATGTTGTGGATATAGCATGAGAAGAGTTACCAGAATGGCTTGATGTAAATGGAATCATATGATGAGAGGGAACCCATATATCAACAGTGTTAGACTCAGGGCGATTGGCCTTAATTTCCATAGATGAGTACGAAAAGTGGTGGTCCACAAAGTCCATGTGCCTGAAGACATATAATCTAGACTTCATAGGATCAAAACAAAGGTAAACACTTTGATTTTGTGAGTATCCAAGAAACAAACATAGGCTGGAGCGAGGTTGCAATTTGTTTTGGTTATAAGGCCTCAACCATGGGTAACACAAACAACCAAAGACCTGAAGCTTGGCATAGTTTGGTAGTTTTCCATATAGTTTAAAATAGGGAGACTGATCCTCTAAAATTCTGGTAGGTAACCGATTAATCAAGCAGGCTGCGGTAGCAAAGGTATAGGACCAAAATTTAAGAGGGAGATTCTCATTGTGTAATAGGGTGATGCCTATCTCAACAATATGGCTGGCGATGACGACGTTCAGTGGTTGCATTATGTTCAGGAGTATGTGGAGGAGTGCGGAGGTGAGATACTCCATTGTCTTCAAAGAAGGACCTAAGATGGATAAACTCACCACCATTGTCAGAATAAAAGGAGATTATGGGCTTTTGAAACAGCTTTTCTACAATTTTCTTAAATTTGGGAAATATAATGGATACATCAGATTTTCATTTTATGGGAAAGAGCCAGATTTATTTTGTATAATGATCAACAAATATTAAATAATATTGAAAACCATCTACTGAAATTTCTAGTGAAGGACCCCTAACATCCGAATAAATGTATTCCAAAGGAGCATTGCTCTTTATTGTAGAGTTGTAGAAAGGAAGCTTATGCATTTTACTGCATTTGCAGGAACTACAAAAGAAGGATTTTTCTAAAGAGGATGAAATAGCTAAAATCTTGAAAACTTGACGAAGTGTGGGAGAGGACGGATGACCGAGATGTCGATGCCAATTGGAAGCATTTGCAGTGGTGGTAGTGGTGAGGGCTTGAGGACAAGTCAATGATTGAAGAGGTGAAGGCCATGGATAAACACCATTTTCAGGTTTCCCTACTAGTAGAGGCGCCCCCATGCAAAGGTCGTTCACAACAAACAAATTAGGTGAGAATGTGACAGAGACAAAATTATCATTAAAAAGTAGATAAACAGAAACAAGGTTCTTTTTCATCTTAGGCACGCATAAAACATTGGACAAAGTTAAAGGACAAGAAGATGATGGTAAAGAAGCGGATCCTGCATAGGTAATTTTGTGTTCGTTACCATCACCAAGCATAATGTCTTCACTGCCATCATAATCAAAGTGAATGAACAAATTTTGGATATCCTGCGTGACGTGATGAGATGCACCAGAATCAACAAGCCAATTTCCATCAATGCTGGTGTTGTGTGTTGTGTACTTAGCACGTTGTTGTTGTGTTTGAGACTGATAATTGTTTCTTGTATGCCCATCTGATCCAGTACCATTAATTAGAGAAAGAATTGCCAATAATTTTCGGCACTGCTTCACGTGATGACCAGGCTTATCACAAAGCTAACAAGTAACACGAGGACGATTCCTGTGGTTGTTTTGACCAGCCAGTTGAGCACCAAAATTGTTAGCAGCAGGTCTATCCATATGATTCGAGTTGTTTGCTGGACGCGAAGCATGATTGGGTTGAGACCGGTTGTTGTGATATGATGGTTTGGCAGCAAAATTTGCTGTAATTGGAACTGTGGTAGAAAAAGTTGAGCGAATGAGATTCTGCTCAAAATCAAGGAGCTTCTCATGAAGCTCTTCAAATGTCACTGGATTTTCTCGGGCACGTAGAACTGCAGTGATAGTGTCATATTCGACTGGAAGTCCATGAAGAGCATGAAGAAAGAGCTCATCCATTGAGATTTGAACCCTAGTAGAGGCTAAAGTGCTGCAGATTTGTTTTATATTCTGTAGATATGAAGTAACAGAAAGGTTACCCTTTTTCATGTTGCTTAGAGACTCTCTAAGACTCATTATACGAGCGCGTGATGGCTTCACATATGTTGCTGCTAGATTTTTCCAGAGAGCACATGAAGATTTGGCATCAATGACAAAAGGAACAATATCAGAAGATAGAGAGGCAACAATGGCACTCCGGATGAGATGGTCTTGTCGTTGATGAAAAGGTGTGGCTATTGGACTTGGTGGCTGTTCAATAAAGTGAAGGAAATTGTATGCAGTGAGGATGGTTTCCCACTGATATTTCCATGACTAATAGCTTGTACTGTTGAGCTTTAAAGGTGCCTGAGTGACAACATTGATATTAATCAACTGCTCATTGTTATTCATGGTAAGAATTATTGGAGAATTTGGTACAGATACAGGAGAAGGTGTGGCTGAGATGTTCTCAATGGAGGAATTGGTTGAGACCATTGTTAATGGTAGCAGGAAAACACAAATTTTTAGGGGAAAAATAATTATGTGCTGAAGCTTTTAGGCTCCTGATACCATATAAACTTTACTGCTGGAGAGAAGTATGTATTTTATTAATATGTCGAGTATTTATACATGAGAGTAAACAACAAATAAGGAAAGAATCAACTAATAAAGTATTGCGATCTTCTCCTAATCATAATAGAAACTAAATCACTAATGAGATACTAAGATATGAAAGATCAATCAAGATATATCCTAATATCAATCAAGAGATATCACTAATATAACCCCTATGAGTATATTAGTTTTTTTTTAAAAATAAATATTATTAAATAACATGATTTGAGTTTTTTTTTAGTTTTAAAAATGTGTCTAATTGAGGTTTCTTACTTTGTCACACTATTAACTGTGATACTCCAATTTCATGATCTCCAAGTGAATGCTCCGAGATAATGATATGAGAAGTTAATAAAATAAATTTCATTTATAAGTCAAAAAATGAGTTTGTAAAGCAAACGAGAAAAGATAACAGCTAGCCAAATTAAATTTCTCGATAGTGTTAAAAGTTCCTTTTTATTGGTAGAGTAGTGTTAGAAGATCAAAAGATAGCATGAGATTAATCATATGCAAACCGTAGTGCAATATTAATGTTTCATCAATTAAAAGTTTGATATGAGATTATTTACTTTTTGTATAATTACAATGAATGTGTACAAAATATTATATTAAAATTTTATCTACAAGCACTTTAAACTAATTATTTAATTATAAATATTAAAAATTAAGGTGTAAAAAGTCTTATTATTTAGAGTTTGAAAATCAGAATTATTATAAACATACTACTAATTTTTTTATACAATTTAATTGTCTCTTCATACATGACTTATCCACTATTAACCTAATGTTATATATTTCACCTTCTTTTTTTTTCAACAAAAAAATGAGTATACATTTTATCAAATTCATTCTTAAAGGTGAAAGTTAATATATATGTAAAATTAAAAGTACAAAAAACAAAAAATTAAGAAGAAAGAAACGCATGAGCAAGACAAATAGGTTTGCTTTGTGTAATGACTCTCCAGGTCATTTTTGAGTTAATGCACTCATTTCGGCATTTAGAGCGTTCCTATAGTGACCCCAAATCATTTATGACTTGCTGGCACTGACTGTTAGGTCGCCTGGTCGTTCATTTGGGTTTAGGCCCGTTTCTCAATTTTGGAGCTTTGGAACCTTGAAAAGTTGGCATTAGTCAAAATATCAAGTAAACGACCTTAGGATAGAATTCTGACGGTTCCATCAGCTCTGGAATGGCCAAATTAGGCTAAGAGCATGGTCGGAAAGAGTCTCGAGGCCTTCGGTGCGTGTTTGGGACCATTTGATGTTTTAGCCTTTAAAATTTGGCCTAAGGTTTACTTTGGTCAACATTTTTGAAAAACATGTTGGGATGAAAATTCCGTCATCATGGTTAGTTCTGGAATATCGAGTTTGGTCTTGAACGACCCTTCGTTCGCTTCCCAAGGTTTACGGTCTAATCCCGAGACCCGTTGTTGAATTTGGCTAAAGATGGTATTTGGGTGTGGGACCAACTTTCAGGCAAAATGACCTTGTATGGGAATTTCGACTCGCCATTGAGTCCGAAATGTCGAATTTAGTTGGGTAATATAGTCCGTTTGCGCGCATGGGATTCCGAATGAATTTAGAGCACCCCGTTGGAAACTTTAAAAATAGGAAAAGCTGAAATCAGGTGCATCCCTTTTAGCGACCAGATTTTGGGCTTTGAACGACCAGATTTTGTTTTTTTTAGCGATTAGATTCCTCATTTCAGCTTTCCGCCCTCATTTTCAAATTGCGATATCTTGAGCTATAGAGCTCCAAATTGAGTGATTCAAAGCTCTAAATTGTGTGGTTTTTCCATGGGAACGCAGTGGTGTGATGGTAAACTGCTGGGGAAGCATTTTTTAAGGAGTTTTCTTGGTTTTAGCTGCTTCCCTTCTCTTGACTCTTCTCTTTAACGGAGGTTTTGATTTCTTGAGCTATAGAGCTCCAATTCAGGTGATTCAAAGTTCTGGGTGTTTGTGTGGATTGTTGGTTCGCTGTGGATTTCTTGGTGAAGTGTGAAGATCGACGTTTTGAGGTAATCTCTGCCCCAAAGGGGTTGCTCTCTTCTTGATTTTCCCCATAAATTGAATTTTCGTTGCATGATCAAATTTCTTTCATTTCGATCCTCGAATTGTGCCCCATTTTTGGGTACAAGTTCCATATTTCGTTTATACCCTTTTTACGGTGACAAATTCAAGGTTCCCATCGCAGGGCCCACAATTCCGTTTTAGGCCCAATTTTGGGTCCAACTAAAAAAATATGATTTTGGGGTCAAAACACTCGTATTACCGTTGTGATTCTATTTTTGATAGTGTGGAAATGTTCTGAGGCCGTACGGAATGGAAAGGCTCTGGCTACGTGATTTAGGCGAGCGCGATCGGCCTACAGGTAGGCTACGACTTCCCTCTCCTTAGATTGAGCACGATTTAGCATTTGTATGTTGATTTGTGTAATTTTGAGGGTAATTGGTGGTTGAGCATGCTAAATGATAAGAATCGGGTCACCATAATAAACAAGAAAATAATGCGGAAGCGAAATTATAAAGATTAAAGACAGAAATTGAAAGATATGCGAAATTCAAGAATAAAATCCCCAATTTCAAGATAAAGTGCTAAGAGCCCTAATTGATCTTAGTATTCAAAAGTAGCGGATTAAGACCAATTATGATATTAATAGAGTCAATTCAAGAACATAGATCAAAAGTGATCTAGACCCCTATTACGAAGAAATTAGAGACAACAATTAGTATAAGACTAATCACCTTCTTTAATTTATGAATAGAAACCAAAAATATCAAACTAAGAATTAATCTTACCTCTTAAAGAATCGTTCTTATAAGGTTGTAAGATAAATTCATAGTCACCGCACACAAAGGTGTAAAGAAGAGAAACCTCTAATTAATATTAATCATGTCTGTCTTAAAATAATAAAATGAACCCCTATATATAGGGAAAACCTATCCCAAATAGAATAGGATTTAAATCCTACTTTTATGGAAACTTTAAACTAGGAAAATGTTAAACTAGGTAACTTTTAAACTAGGAAACTTTAAACTAGGAAAACATGAAAACTTTAAACTAGGAAACTTTTAAACTGGGAAAACTTTAAAATAAAGGTTTTTAAACTAGGAAACTTTGACTAAACTTTGACTTTAACCTTTCAACTTTTTGGGCTCCTTTGTTGGACTTTGTGTGGCCCAATCTTCTTCCATTTGAGCTTGAATTTGGACATCTCTTTCGTGATAAACATATTCTTGATTTTTTCATTGAAACCCATCACCTTTAGTACAAGTAGGCTGACATGGATGCTATCATTCCCCTCTTCTTGAAAACAATTCATTCTCGAATTTAAATCACTCAAAATCAAGATGGGTATTAGCAAACAACATCCATTACTTGAGAGCAACAATGGTAGGAACAAAACAAGATAGTGACCATGTGTCCACTTAACCCAATTAATCTTGGCATGTATAAATACACCCTTATAAAGCATGTGAAAATCATCATCCCAATAGAAAATTCTCCTACTTATATAACCACAACGAACTCCTTGTCTAGATGCCATTGCGAATGATACATGCAACTTCAATTTAGTTCCATCAATAAAGTACTCCAATGGGCATGAAAAAAACGATACAAGAGCCCTAGAACATGCGTCAAATTGAACACTATTATGATATATCCAAGCATCCTCAATCATACCACTCACATAAGCATTGAAGTGCTTATAGTCATGTACCTCATTAGTAGAAAACACCTTATTAAGCTCACACTCATCATGACTTGAAGAATTACGTCTCATCCCATAGAAAGTATCATATGCCAACAAATTATCACATAAAACTCGATTCAACACTAGAACAATAGAAGAATCAACTAACTCATTCACAATCTTCCACGTACAAATATCACACCTCTTTTCAACAAGTGGAAATCCATAATCAACTATGTCATGCTTAACTTTAAAAGAGCTCAAATTACTTTTATTGAACTTGTCAATTGAAGTTAGTGGCTTATTATACATCCAAATATCATCATCCTCAAAATCAATGAAGTCACCAACATAAGAATTAAGACTGTAGTTCATTATTTCCAAGAAGACTTTAGGTATTTTAGGAATACCAAGAATGTGAATGAACCAATCATACATACCATACTTGGTCTTATGTAGCAAAAGAATAACATCTCCTCGTTTTTCCTTTCTCATTGGTGTTAGATCCACAATTGCCTTGTTGAACTTTTTGTTATGTGCCTTATCTTGGATAGATCCAAAATAATTCTTTTTACCTTTATCGTTCTCATCATCATACACTTACTCAATAGGGCTTATAGTATCAGCCACTTTAGGATTAAGTTAATCCAATGACTTTGGTTTTTCAATCCATACTTTCCCATGAGTATCTACAAGAGAGTCAAAACAACTAGAAGAAGAAGTAGGAATGCTAGAGTTAGAATAAGAAATAACCTTACTCAAACTCTTGTTTTTTTCTCTCGACCTCACTATCATCTATTTCTTTTTTTCTCTCATAGTCATCTCTCTTTTCTTTCCTCTCATTCTCACTTGACATCCCATTCTTTTCACACAACATACCCTCTCCTTTTTCCTCTTTTGGAATGCTAGAATGAACTCCCTTTATCCTCTCACTCTTTTCTCTATCAAATTTCTTCTTTGCCTCTTTCACACGTTTCTGATCTTCATATACTTGGGTTGGAGTTAAAGGTGCAAGTGTATATTTTCTTTTGTTTAGGTCAAGAGAAACTCTATTCTTTCTCCTATAATGAATTGCATTCCTATTAAATTGCCATGGCTGCCCAAGCATGATGTGACAATCTTGTATTGGAATGACATCACAAAGAACATTATCAGAATATCTTCCTATGGAGAAAGAAATCATGCATTGCTTAGTCACCTTAAGCTCATTAAAATCATTCAACCATTGCCGCTTATAAGGAGTAGTGTGTTGAATGCATGTAAGTTTCAACTTCTCCACAACGTATGAACTTACCAAATTAGTACCACTTTCACTAACAATAATCATAGAGAAAATATTACCGTTTATCCCACACCTTGTATGGAAAATAGTTTCGCTCCTTAAATTATCTATGGTGTCATTATCTTCCTTCAATCGTTTGATCAACACATCAACACAATTAATGTCGTTTTGAATTCTAACTTCAATTTTCCTTACCTGCTTTAAACATCTCAAAAAAATATCAAAGAAATAAATATCTCTCAATTTGATTTTTTTTCTCTCTCTAGTGATCTCACTCTCTTTTGCCTTTTCCCACTCAAATTACTACATTTGGGTGGATCCTTCAGGATTTATATATAACATTATTAGTAACAACCTATTAGAAGTAAGATGTAGAAAGAATGGAATTTATCAATACCTAGATAAATTGGGATTGATGAGACAAGAAAAAGACCACTTTGTGAAAAAAAAAAAGAACTTCAAATTTTCCCTCTTCTTGATTTTCCTTTTTGAAGAAAAAAAAATCAAGAATAAAAACAAATATGGAGTTTCTTGAAATAAGTGATTGTATTTTCTTCCTTTTATTTTTAATTTTTTTGTAAATTTTCATTTTTTTTTTGGTAATTTTTTTTTTCTTAACTTTAAAGCAACTAGAAAAGTATTTTTTTTAAAACTCCTAATATTATCAAGAACGGAACCTTGAAAGAACTGATCTGATACCACTTGATAAGAATCGGGTCACCAGAATAAATAAGAAAATAACGCGGAAGCAAAATTATAAAGATAAAAGACATAAATTGAAAGATATGCGAATTCAAGAATAAAATCCCCAATTTCAAGATAAAATGCTAAGAACCCTAATTGATCTTAGTATTCAAAATTAGCGGATTAAGACCAATTATGATACTAATAGAGTCAATTCAAGAACTTAGATCAAACGTGATCTGGACCCCTATTACGAAAAAATTAGAGACAACAATTAGTATAAGACTAATCACCTTCTTTAATTTACGAATAGAAACCAAAGATATCAAATTAAGAATTAATCTTACCTCTTAAAGAATCGTTCTTTTAAGGTTGTAAGATAAGTTCATAGTCACCACACACAAAGGTGTAAAGAAGAGAAACCTCTAAAATAATATTAATCATGTCTGTCTTAAAATAATAAAATGAACCCCTATATATAGGGAAAACCTATCCCAAATAGAATAGGATTTAAATCCTACTTTTATGGAAACTTTAAACTACGAAAACGTTAAGCTAGGTAACTTTTAAACTAGGAAACTTTAAACTAGGAAAACATGAAAACTTTAAACTAGGAAAACTTTAAAATAAAGGTTTTTAAACTAGGAAACTTTAACTAAACTTTGACTTTAACCATTCAACTTTTTTGGGCTCCTTTGTTGGGCTTTGTGTGGCCCTATCTTCTTCCATTTGAGCTTGAATTTGGACATCTCTTTCGTGATAAACATATTCTTGATTTTTTCATTGAAACCCATCAACTTTAGTACAAGCAGGCTGATATGGATGCTATCACTAAATTCCTAGAAACCATGACTTAGGCTCTAATTTTGGGTACTCTGGGCTACTGAAGCATGTCTAATGTAACTATTGATCATACGTACCTTGTGGTGCGCCCTTTTTATGACTTGTGTGTATATTTGAAAGCATGTTTTCCCTTAGTCTAGGCTCAGATTAGCGATTGCCATAGACTTGCATATTTTAGAGCCGTTAGGCCTTGAAACCTCTCTGATGTAGCTTCAGACGGCTTAGCTCCATGTAGACTGATATAGCAGACTTGAGTCTGATAGTCTGGGCCTTAGCCAGGAAGTAACACCGCTCTTGGAACCTTATATCCATAATTCCTTGTCCCGTCTGTTTCAATGTATTCAAATTCTTGGTTTGGAAGCTAGGTGACGATTTTGATTGGATACGATTTGGGCTAGAGTGATTGATTGATGACACTCAATTTTGGGGTACTCCCCGTGACGCTCGGTTGACATCTGATCCAATTTCTAACCGACTCTCCTCTACTCGTGGTTCAAGTCCCAGTTCATTCCACCGGGCGAGGTTCAAGTCCTTGCCTTGGTATATATCGCCGTGGTTCAAGTCCACCGCCACTTTTAGCGTTGGTTCAAGTCCATAACTACCTTAACCCTAGCTCAAGTCCTTGGTCATATTTTATGTGGTTCAAGTCCATGATTATCCTTAACCTCGGTTCAAGTCCTTGGTCATATTTTATGTGGTTCAAGTTCACGATTATCCTTAGCCTTTATTCAAGTCCCCGATTACACCAAGTCTTACTTCAAGTCCTTGATCCTTCATCTTCATTCGGTTTAAGTCCTTATTTCCCTATTAGGTCTGGTAAGCTTCGGGTACATAGATTAGTTCAGTTTAAGTCCGGAAATTTTTGGTAATCTTGGAAACTTTATCAGATCCTCTTACTTTATTTCAACTCTCCCTTCTTTGCACCTGTTAGGCTTATGGGAGTCCGTTTGGGTTTTACCTTCATATTGTGCATGAGCGTACCCACTGGGTTTATGGGAGCCCGGTCGAATTTAGTTAGCTACTTCATTCTCTTTGTTTGTGAGTACGCTCGTGTGCATACCTATTATATGTTCCCTCATGCTTATTTCTATTAATATGTTAGATTCTCGCATTTCATATTACTTTTCCTTTTCTTGCTCAATCGGCCCATGATGCCTAATGGGTACCTATTGTTTTGGTACTCATACTATACTCTGCATCTGTTTTCGTGATGCAGGCCCAAATACCAGTTATCAACATTGATTTTGAGCTAGCTACAGTTATATTAGGAGGCGAGGGTGGGCGCATAGCGTCCTGGATTTGCACATCTCTTTCTGTATTTATATATTGACTTGTCTTTTGCTTTTTGAGACAGTCTTGTTTCTGTCGTTCACTCTTGGGATTTGTGCTCATTTTGTTAGGAGCTCGGTACTTGTGACTTCTAGGTTTTGGGAGGGATATTTTATTTGTATATAATCTTGTCTTGCTTCTGCCTTTCCATTTGTGATTTATGTTATTATTATTATTATTATTTCTTTGTTGGGTTTAGTTTTCTACCCTCAATCCCATTACTAGATGTTCTGGGATACATGTTGGATTGCCTACGAGTGGGTTAAAGTAGGAGCCATCATGACTTGAAGATTCAGGTCGTGACAAGTTGGTATCAGAGCCCCAAGTTCACCAGTCTCGCTTGTACAGAGTTAACGTCTAGTAGAGTCATGCAGATCGGTGCTGAGACGTCCGTGACTTATCCTTGGGAGGCTACATGATGTCGTTAGGAAGATTCCCTGTTTTGTATCATTTTGGTTCATCGTATGTCTAAATTTGTTTTTATGGAATCTCATTTGTTTCACTCTTTCACAGGATGGCTCACACATGTGCATGAGTGGCCGGGGGTGATGCACCCGGGCCCGCGGATAGATCCCCAACTAGGGGTAGAGGCCGATCTAGAGGTCGAGGTAGGGCTACAACACCAGTCCGAGATAGAGAGAGGACTTCGAAGTCGGAGGCAGAGCCTCAGGTAGATCATGTTCCTCCTCAGCCGGTAGGACCGAGACCAGTCCAGCCACCACCCACACTAGCAGCTGCTCCTGACCTATAGGCGATGTTTGCCCAAATTTTAGCAGCCATAGGGGGTATACAACAACAGGCTCTAGCCCCAGCTCCAGTTTCGGCACTGTATGGTCAGCTTGCCTTAGCGGCTCCAAAGATTCAGCAGCCACCAGCCATGCTTATCGTGACCAACGACACTAACCTACGGTTCGAGTGTCTACGATCGTCGATAATATAGTAACCCAACCAAGGGTTGGGGTCGTGTCCCAAGAGAGTGGTAGTGAAAATAGTAGTTAGGCTAGAATTTTGTTCTAATTAGCTGTAGTTTGAGAAATTATTGAATAAAAACAAAGTAAATTCAAGTGGGTGACACCAAAGTGTCAAATATCAATAGGGGTTTGTCACACGTATAGCTAAAACAATAAAAATAAAGAGAAAATTCAAGTATGGGGAGAATTTCATGGGGTGTGACCGCAGTAAATGTTGATATAAGTCGTTGGGTACATGCTTTCGATAGGATATTTGCAAGATAATAGTGACTAGGCTAAGCTTTAGATGGAAATAAGTTCCCTCTCGGGCAACTTACCCTATTTCAAATGGGTTCCTCTCGGACACCCATTTGCCACATGAAGGCTAGCCTACGCCTTACCCCACTCACTCTCTCAAGCTAAGTGTTAGGATATGGGACTAGGGCTCACCCTCTCGGGCTGAACCTCATGTTGACCCACTTCTTAGGCCATCAGTCTAACGGTCTTTGTTTCATGACCTCTCTCTCGAGCAGGCCAAAAACACATGGGTGGTTTTGTATTTGCAACTATAAACCCATTAAATTAAACCACAACCACTAGGTGAAATTACCGTTAAAATATATCTAACCTATCAGCAAGCAAAACCCAACAATGATATCAACACATATTTGCTAAATCACACCCCAAGAATGGGGGTTTTTAGCCACACATCAAGAAATAAGAAATTATACCTAAAATGATAGAGAAATTAAATCTTAATATAAGCAAAGGAAGAAGAATGGAGAAGACCCACTTCCAATTTGAGGAAGATGAACTCCTTCTCTTTTCAAGTCTCCAAAAAACCCTCTCCAAACTTGAGAGAAAAAAAATGCAAAAGCTAATATTCTAAGTCTCAAAATTACAATAATGTTCGGATATGTTTAAAACTAATAAAGAGCTAGTATTTATAGTTTCATAAAATAGTCCTGCGGTGGATCGCTCTGCGAGGTAAGTGGGAATCGCCGATCGAGTCGGTGATTCACCCATCGTTTGGTTCGTCGCCCTTCTATGCATACCTACAACATCTTTGCGTCCTAGATCATTGGTCGGTATATTTCTACTTTGCGGAACTGATAGGCGATACTCCGAATGCTTCTTTCATTACTTTTTTGATCCTCTTCCTTCAGGGCTTCGCGTACTGGAACAAAGGGTGAAGTATGTCTAGTCAGCGATTCACCAAGTGTGCTTGGCGATGCTCATGCTTCAGTTTCTTCATTCTCTTCAGTATTTTTGTTCCTTTTTGCACCGAAGTGTCCATGATTCCATTAAAACTTCAAATACTTGAAACTTAGAGTTTTCATCAGATATTGAGAGAAAATAAGCATTTGAGAACACTATTTCTATTAAAATAAAGCCCTAAATGAGTCCAATATGAGGACTCATCAACACCCCCAACTTAAACTTTTGCTTGTCCTCAAGTAAAACTCAAGTTTAGCCATTCAAATAGGATGTCTCAAACAGTGCTACACAAGACTCAACCATGAACATCCACAACAAGACTTAAACTACTCATGCAAAGATCAATTGTGTACTCAAATATTCAAATTGTAACACACCATTATCAAAGATTCTCAAGCACACAATACTTGCTACTAATGCAAGTTCAAGCTCAACAAAAGCATTCGAATGCCCTCACACAAATGATGATTCCATAATCATACACAAAGGTCTAATCATTTAAAGCTCAGCAATCAGATGCAACACTAACACTAAAAAAGAGGAACAAAATGCATGCTTTCACCCATAGGTTTGCGCTTATTTTCCAATAAACCTTCGGTTCGGCTCACCCAAAATCAAAAAGGTCTTTACAAGGTTTGTAATGGGGCTGAGTGCAAATGTATGGTCATTTAGGCTCAGTGACTTTCATCCTCATGAGATGTGGTGCTCTCAACCCATCTTTCTTTTCTTCCTTCATCAATTTTTCTTCTAGTGCTTTATAGTCATCTTATTATTCACTTCCCATGGATTGCTTGGAAACCCAATCTTTTTCGCACTTTATTTCACAACTTTCTTTTTAATTTCTTTTCTTTTCTCTTTCTTTTTCTTCTTTTTTTATATGGAGGGTTTCCATTTTGTTTTGCAATACTATGGGTTAAGAGAGACTTCTTCTTGCACTTCTTGATTTCTTCCTTTTCCTTTTCACCACACCCCCAACTTAGGCTTTTGGCCTAGGTTGGCTATTCACTCAAACACATCTTAAGAGGATTATAGGTAATGGATGAAGAGAGGTCTAAGTTTTCATCAAGTTTCTTCCAAAGAAGGATAGGCTCAAAGGGTGCTTAAGAGAGGTTCACACGCTCACAGGGTAGACCACAAAAGAGGTATATATCAAATTGGATCACGCTCCTAAAAAGTTGCCTAAGATCATCTCAAGAGCAAGCCTCACTTAATCAATCAGACGAATAGGGAAAATTCTAGGTGTATTCATGCATGGTTCAAAATAAACTCATCACACAAGGCATCGACACTAAAGTCAAACAAGACTACACACTTTTGCTTGTGTGCAATGGTCATCACACGAGAATTAATTTGATACATGGCTAATCACAACGAGATGCAAAAGTTCACATATTGTTTATGCAACTTCATTTGGTCTCGTTGTAGCCGCACATTCATATTTGTTCGATTGAGAGCACTATTTAAGTAATTGGTATTAGACCAAAACCGAGACTCAAATTTGTACGAGAACAACCACTTTTAACACAAGAGGTGGCAAAATTTTTGGAAAAATGATTTTTTTTCGAAAGGGTCAATTTTTTTTTGCAAATTAAAACCATAAAGGAGCCATAAACTCAAGCATCCACGAAAAGTAGTATAAGCTAAAATTAAAAGGAATAGACAACCAAATGTACACAAAAACACAAATATCTATAACAAGCAAACAAAGGTGAGCCTCACCCCACCATAATAAAAGGCGTTTGTCCTCAAATGCAATTTATAAGTATCCAATAGCTATAGTAAAGAAAGAACAGAGAAAGAGGTAAAGAGGGGATCCTATCTACACGCTTTCTCCATTTGTCGAGGTATTGTTGCCCGATACATTAGCCTGAACTTTGACAATGCTCCCCGGGTTGTCATTCTGGTTCTCATTGTGTTCATTTGCCTTAGCTTCTGCAGCGATGTTAGTAGAAACCATTTTGTCCCCGTCATGGCTCGCCAAAAAGGAGTTTATAGCCGTATATACTCTGCGTTTCCACGAAGGAATAATAGGATCTATGGGGACCCTTCTGCTGGAGCTGACTTTCTTGCTTTCTCTTTTTTCTTTTGCCAATTCTACTATCTTTTCGTCTCTTTTGAAATCTCTTGCTCTTATAAGTTGGGGTTGAATATCTCTCCCTATGACCTTTGGTCTAGCCATTTCTATAAAAGACTTCGAGCCAAAGTTAGACAGTATTTAAACAAGTGCAGGGGAGTCTTGGGTGTTGAATTACTTCACCAAAACTGTTGGTGAAGTGGACATCCATTTAAGTGCTTCCCTGAAAATGATGCATAGATGGTACAAGGGTGCAGACAAAAGGGTAGATAAGTAGGCTTTCGATGAGTCACCGAGTGTGCTTGGCGATATCAGACTTACCACCAAAAGTAATAGATCAATCAATACATACATCATTCAATTAAAGGCGAAATGGGGATGTTAGGTGAACCGTTGAGCAGTTCGACGAGCTTGATTCAGCTCACCAAACTACCCAATGTGTCTATTTTCAACCCATTTCTTTCAAATTCAACCTCGCAACCCCTGATAACGCAATCAAAGCATGCATACACAAAATTTACACAAGACCCATACTTCCCATCACCCCAGACTACTCAAACTTCTTCCAATTTTGCCAACTTTAGACATTTAACTACGATTGCCCTTAAGAATGTTGTCACCCATTCCCTCATTGAGCAATTTTTGTTATTTAGCACAAATGTGGGCTACTTAGACTTCACCCAATCAACCTAACAACGAGTATGCAACACCCATTTCGAGTTCATTCAAAATCATAACACAAGAACTAAAGCATTCGATTATTAAGACAATTTAGGCAAAGGTTTCGACTTGAAAAGAGCATGACAATCTATGACTATCAGAGAGGCCCAACACACGTTAGCTGGATACAAAAATTGCAAAAGAGTTCAAAAGCTTTTTAAAAATAAATAAATTTAGTGTTTTAGAGACTAACCTTTAATGCCGATCAAATTGTTTTTGAAACGCTAGGCAGCAAAGGAATCCAACCCAAAGCACTAATTATATACTACAATACTAAAGGTAAGAAATAATCTAGAAAATATTACCTTGATGTGAAGTTGAGAAGTTTAAAATGAGGGAGAGTGGGAAAATTTAAAAATTCTGAGATTTTTGGCACTTTATAACCATTCAGTTCTTGTCCATTCGGCGATGTTAGTCAACTCGCCGACCCACTCAGCGGTCCACTGAGTGGTCATTTATCCCGCCCTTTCTTCAAAATCTTTAATCTTCTAGGGGTGAGATCGATGGTCTGCATCGAGATCGCCAAGCAAGTTGGCGATGCTCCAAGATGCTTTTTGAGTTCGTTGAGGTTTACAGGCTCTGTACAACTCTTGTATTGAGCCAAATGGTGGATCCAGTCGGGCTCGCCAACCTGTTTAGCGATTCACAGAATGGACCTTCTGCTTGCCAACCTGAGATTTTCCATACTTTCCCCGGTTTATTTGCAATATCAACACACCATTATTTATAAAAGTAAAATCCTAAATTTTTATGACCTTGGGTTGCCTCCTAAGAAGTGCGTTATTTAATGTCGTGGCTCGACGTGAGCTATTAGTCAAACTTCATCATTGGGGTTTGACCTAACGCTATTAGGCAACCCTCTTTCGCTCCTAGGATAGAGATGCGGCAGTGCATGGTCCAATAGGCCATCAATCACCTTGATTTATCTCGAGTGAGAACCAATCATTAGATTCAACACCTTCATGCTCTCCTTTAACGCCTCTAGCATTCTATCTTGCTCATGAAGTTTTTGGAGAATGATCAATAGCGTATCATTGATACATACTTTCTCATCACTCCTAGAGATTTCTTGCTGATGAGGAAGCGAATGCTTCCCTTGGTTTTTTCACTGGTTTTCCATCTCCTTTATTTTGGTGGCCAAGTCGTTCAGTTGAGATACCAATGCCTTTAACGTGGAGTCACCCTCGACTCCTTGATTTATCTCAACCAACTTGCCACCTCTTCCCTCAGCAATGCTAAGGTACCTGCACACACAAAGAACTAAAAAGAAAAACAAAATGTATAGTAAAATTAGTAAAACTAGACTAAAAAGAACAAAAAGCTCTAGTTAACTATATTTTCATGTGACACCACTACCCGACAGCGGAGCCATTTTTTTTCGTAACCAACGACACTAACCTACGGTTCGAGTGTCTATGATCATCGGTAATATAATAATCCAACCAAGGGTTGGGGTCGTGTCCCAAGAGAGTGGTAGTGAAAATAGTAGTTAGGCTAGAATTTTGTTCTAATTAGTTATTGTTTGAGAAATTATTTAATAAAAACAAAGTAAATTCAAGTGGGTGACACCAAAGTGTCAAATATCAATGAGGGTTTGTCACAAGTATTGCTAAAACAACAAAAATAAAGAGAAAATTCAAGTATGGGGAGAAGTTCTTGGGGTGTAACCACAATATATATTGATATAAATCATTGGGTACATGCTTTCGATAGGAAATTTGCAAGATAATAGTGACTAGGCTAAGCTTTAGATGGAAATAAGTTCCCTCTCGAGCAACTTACCCCATTTTAAATTGGTTTCTCTCGGACACCCATTTGCCGCATGAAGGACACCCTATGCCTTACACCACTCACTCTCTCGAGTTGAGTGTTAGTATATGGGACTAGGGCTCACCCTCTTAGGTTGAACCTCATGTCGATCCACTCCTTAAGCCATCAATCTAGCGGTTTTGGTTTTGCGACCTCTTTCTCTCTCTCGAAAGTCGAAAACACATGGATGGTTTTGTATTTGCAACTAGAAACCAATTAAATTAAACCACAACCACTAGGTGAAATTACCATTAAAATATATCTAACCTATCAGCAAGCAAAACCCAACAATAATATCAACACATATTTGCTAAATCACACCCTAAGAATGAGGTTTTTAGCCACACACCAAGAAATAAGAAATTATACCTAAAAAGATAGAGAAATCAAATTGGTATAAGAAATTAAACCTTAATATAATAAAAGAAAGAAGAATGGAGAAGACCCACTTCCAATTTGGGGAAAATGAACTCCTTCTCTCTTCAAGTCTCCCCAAAACTCTCTCCAAGCTTGAGAGAAAAATGCAGAAGCTAATATTCTAAGTCTCAAAATTACAATAATGTTCATATATGCTTAAAACTAATAAAGAGCTAGTATTTAATTATAGTTTCAAAAAATAGTGCTACGGTGGATCGTTCGGCGAGGTAAGTGGGAAACGCCAATCGACTCAGTGATTCACCCATCATATGGTTCGTCGCCCTTCTGTGCTTGCCTATAACATATTTGCGTCCTGGACCATTGGACGATATATTTCTACTTCGCGAAACTGATCGACGATACGCCGAATGCTCCTTTCATCGCCTTTTTGATCCTTTTCCTTCAGGGCTTCGCGTATTGGAACAAAGGGCGAAGTATGTCCAGTCGGCAATGTGCCAAGTGTGCTTGGCGATGCTGAGGCTTCAGTTTCTTCGTTCTCTTCAATCTTTTTATTTCTTTTTGCACTTAACTGTCCATGATTCTATTAAAACTTGAAATACCTAAAACTTGAGAGTTTTCATCAGATATTAAGAGAAAATAAGCATCTGAGGACACTATTTATATTGAAATTAAATCCTAAATGAGTTCAGTATGAGGAATCATCAACCAACCTCCACCCAATCGGATGTTTTAAATGGGGTCATGCCACTACGAGAGCACAAGATGCTCCAGGTGTTTCTGAGATTGTCACCATTGAGTTTTTTTGGGATGTTGGAGAGGATGCCCATGAGTTCCTTACTACTTTTCGGGAGAGGCTACATACTTTGGGTTTGGTAGAGGCGAGAGGGGCCGACTTCACCGTTTATCAGCTATATAGGACTACCATACAGTGGTGGCGTTCTTACTTGGAGACCAGGCATGTTAGGTCCGCATCTATATTTTGGGCAGAGTTCTTTGAGGCATTCTTGGCTCGTTTTATCCCGTGAAGTGTCAGAGATCGGATTCATGATAAGTTTTCAAGGTTGGAGCAGGGCTCCATGACTGTGTCAAAGTATGCGGCCAGATTCCACAAGCTCTCTCGTCACGGTACTATGATTTTATCAATAGAGCAAGAGAGGGTTCAATGTTTTGTTAGAGGATTGAGGCTGCAACTGCGCATAAAGACTCAATCTATGGTTTCACCGGGACGTTCCTTTCCTGATGTTGTGGACCATGCTCACACATTAAAGCAGCTCCATCGTGATGCCTAACGGGGTAGCAACAAGAGGGCCAAACAAGATGATAGTCACAGTGGGCCCCATTTTAGGCCTAGGGACTCACATAATAGGCCCCGCCAAAGGTTCTAGCAGGGTTAGTCCACTCGCCCATTCTAGGCATCACTTCATGCTACATAAGGTAACCAGCACTGTTAGGGTAGCTCAAGTGTCGATCCGAGTCAGGGCCGAGGTGGTACTCAATCGGGTTCTTCAGGCTGGGATGGCCAACCTCCAGTTGTGAATAGGTTGTTAAGACTATGGGGAGCTCGATCATTGGTCCAGAGAGTGTCCTCTTCGTAGGTCAGCCAAACTAGCTCCACATCTAGCTAGACCCGCACCAGCAACACCTCTAGCTACATGAGGTCATGATCAGGATCATCAAGGTGGTCATCAGAGTGTACGAGGAGGTCCCCGGGGAGGTAGTACATATGGTAGATTTGATGCACGGGGTAGAAGTGCCCAGGCTAACTTTTATGCAGCTCCAACTAGAGTAGAGGCCGAGTTTTGAATGATATGATTATAGGTATGATACTTTTATGTCATCAGCCCGCCTTAACTTTATTTCATCCAGGCTCCATTTATTCTTATGTGTTTGTATATTGCGCTCCTTGATTGATTATGTGCTCGAGTCCTTAGTAGTGTAGTTACGCATTTCGACCCCGGTAGGTGATTCTTTAGTAGTGGATCAAATCTTTATATCTTGTTTGGTGACTATTTATGGGTGAGATATAAGGGCTGATCTTATTTTACTTTATATGTTGGATTTTGACATGATTTTAGGAATGGACTAGTTATCCCCTCACCGAGCATTTTTGCATTACTATGCCAAGACTGTTACCTTAGCCATGCCTGGTATTCAACCGGTGGTGTGGCAGGGCTCTTGTAGTGGCACGCCGATTGGGGTGATTTCTTGCATTTAGGCTTGGAGGTTAGTGGCTAGTGGATGTTTGGCTTACTTTGCTTATGTTAAAGATGTTAGTAGGGAGGGCCCTATGGTTGATTCAGTGCCTGTAGTCCGAGATTTTGTTGATGTGTTTCCTGTCGACCTGCCTGGCCTACCCCCAGATCGTGATATTGATTTCTCCATTGACTTGGAGCCGGGTACTCTTCCTATTTCTATCTCACCATACCGTATGGCCCCATGTAGAGCTCAAGGAGCTTAGTGTTCAGCTTCAGGATTTCTTGGGTGAGGGATTCATTCGGCCTAGTGTATTGCCTTGGGGTTCCCCAGTGCTGTTTGTAAAGAAGAATGACAAGACTATGCGGATGTGTATTGATTACAGATAGCTGAACAAGGTGATGGTGAAGTACTATTACCCCATGCCTCACATTGATGACTTATTTGACCAGTTTTAGGGTGCTAAGGTGTTTTCTAAGATTGATCTAAGATTCGGTTACCACCAGATGAGAATTAGGGCAGCGGACATCCCTAAGACTGCATTTAGGACTCGTTACGGCCATTATGAGTTCCTAGTGAAGTCTTTTGGGTTGACTAATTCCGATGCTGCCTTCATTGACTTGATAAATTATGTATTTAGGCCGTACCTTGACTTCTTATTTATAGTTTACATCGATGATAAATTGGTATACTCGCGGACCCGGAGTAAGCATGAACAATATTTGAGGATAATGCTCCAGACTTTAAGAGATCATCGGCTTTATGCCAAATTCTAAAAGTGCGAGTTTTGGCTTGAGTCTGTAGTATTCTTGGGGTACGTGGTGTCCAAGGATGGCATTATGGTTGATCCAACGAAGATTGAGGCTATCCATGACTGGGCCAGGCCCACCTCTATGACTGCAATTCATAGCTCTGTCGGATTGGCAGGGTACTACAAACATTTTGTTGAGGGTTTTTCTACTATAGCAACATCTTTGAGTCGGTTGTCTCGCCAGGATGTTCCCTTTGAGTGGCCGGAGGAGTTGGGCACTCTTGTTGACCTTAGCACAACATTTAATTTGCAGACTGATGGCCAGTAAAAGCACTATTAAGGTCCTTGAGGATATGTTGTGGGTCTATGTCATGGAATTTGGAAGTCAGTGGGGCTAGTTTTTGTCCTTGGCGGATTTTGCGTACAACAACAACTACCACTCTATTATATAGATGGCCCTATTCGAGGCCTTATATGGTAGGCGTTGTCGCTCTCTGGTTGGTTGGTTTCAGTCTATGTAGACTAGGCCACACGACACATACTTTCTTCAGGAGGCCTTAGATCATGCGAGGGTGATTTAGGATAGGCTTAGGACAACTCAAAGTAGACACAACTATTACGTGGATCACAGGCGTTGGTTGTTGAGCTTTGTCGTTGGTGATAGAGTATTCCTTCGAGTATCGTCCATGAAGGAAGTGATAAGATTTGCGAGGTGGGGCAAGCTTAGCCCAAAATATATCAAGCCTTTTGAAATTTTGAGGACAGTTGGTGAGTTTGCCTATGAGTTAGCTTTGCCTCCAGCATTCTTAGCTATCCATCTGGTATTCTAGGTTTCGATGCTGCGCCGGTATGTTCCAGACGAGTCCCATGTGCTCCAATATGTTGTGGTTGAGTTAGATGATTGACTGACCTATATTGAGAAGCAAGTTGCCATCTTAGATAGAACTGTGAGACAGTTGCGATCCAGAACCATTCCTGTGGTTAAAGTTCATTGAATGCACTGTCCAGTCGAGGAGGCCACTTGGGAGACCGAGCAGGAGGTGCGGGAGCAGTTCCTCGGTATATTTGAGCCTTCAGGTACTTCTTGACCTTTACTTTCACGGATAAAAATTCTTTTAGTAGTGAGTGTTGTAATGACCTTCCAGGTCATTTTTGAGTTAATGCATTCATTTCGGTGTTTAAAGCGTTCCTATAGCGACTCCAAGTTATTTATGACTTGCTGGCACTGATTGTTCAGTCGCATGGTCATTCGTTTGAATTTTAGGCTTGTTTCCCTATTTTGGAGCTTTTGAACCTTGAAAAGTTCACTTTAGTAAAAATATCTGGTAAACGACATTAGGACAGAATTTTGACGGTTTCATCAACTCCAGAATGGCTAAATTAGGCTAGAAGCATCGTCTAAACGAGTCCGGAGGCCTTCGGTGCGAGTATGGGACCATTTGGTGTTTTAGCCTTTGAAATTTGGCCTAAGGTTAACCTTGGTCAACATTCTTGGAAAATGCACTCGGAAGAAAATTCTGTTAGTGTGGTTAATACCAAAATGTCGAATTTGGTCTAGAACGACCCTTCGTTTGCTTCCCCGAGGAACACAAATTTCTTCTTGAGCTGTGAAAGGATGTGTTGAATATCCCCACTTTGAGATCACTAACTTGGGTCTTTATAAAATCCTGAATACTTTACAAGAATGTGATCTTGAGGTGTGAAAGGATGTGTTGAACAATCCTGTCTTGAGATCACTAACTTGAGGCTTTATAAGATCCTTAATACTACACAAGAATTTGATCTTGAGGTGTGAAAGCCTGTGTTGAACATCCCCGCCTTGAGATCACTAACTTAAGGCTTTATAAGATCCATTAATGGATAAATCCGCGAAAAGTCAAGCTTAAGCTGCAAAGGGACAAATCTCGTCCACCTTAAGGCATGAAAATTTAAAGATCCATTCAAGGAAAAAATCCATGAAAATATAAGCTTTAGGTGCAAAGGGACAATTTTTTCCATATGAAGGCATGGAAATTTAACAAAGTGCATATTTAGAGGATTTGAACACTTTAACTTGAAAACTTGACAAATTTGAAGACTTGAACCTGCAGAGTTGGAGGATTTGAATACTTCAACTTGTATACTTGGAGGATTTGAAGAGTTCATCTTGAATACTTGGAGGATTTGAAGAATTCTACCTGCATACTTGAAGAATTTGAAGACTTTAACTTGCATACTTGGAGGATTTGAAGACTTCTACTTACGTACTTGAAGAATTTGAAGACTTCAACTTGTATACTTGAAAGATTTCAAGACTTCAACTTACATACTTAAAGGATTTGAAGACTTCAACTTGCATACTTGTAGGATTTGAAGACTTCACCTTGCAAACTTTAAGGATTTGAAGACTTCTACTTCCATACTTGAAGAATTTGAAGACTTCGACTTGCATACTTGGAGGATTTGAAGACTTCTACTTACATACTTGAAGAATTTGAAGACTTCAACTTGCATACTTGAAGGATTTGAAGAATTCTACTTGCATACTTGAAGAATTTGAAGACTTTAACTTGCATAAAGTATTTGAAAACTTCTTACATACTTGAAGAATTTGAAGACTTTGGGTGGGTTTGGTATGAAGGAAAAAATGTTTTCCAATTTTCTCATGTTTGGTTGGGTTAAATGTTTTTCAAATCAACTCATTTTCCTCAAATTTAAGGAAAACATTTGTCAAACCTCTCTTCCAACTTCAAATTACAATTATATTTTTTGTTGAAAAAATCAATTTATTTTATCCCTACCCTCAAACAACCCCCCCAACCACCCCACCTCCAAAAAATTTAAATTTAAAGCTTGTTTTTAAATTCAATTTTTTTACCCCACCTTCACCCCTACCCTCACCCCTCCCAAAAAAAATATTAAAAATTGTTTTAAAAAAATATTTCTAATTTCATTTTTTATTTTTTTACCCCCACCCATTACCCTCGCCCCCCCATCTGTCCCCTTATCAGCCCCCAACCCCCTTCAAATAAAATAATTTAAATTTGTTTTTAAAAAATATTTTCAACTCCAAATTTTTTATTTTTTTCATCCCGATCATCGATCAACCACCCCCTCCCCCCCCCAAATTGATTTTATTTTAAAAAAAATATTTTCAACTTCAAAATTTTATTTTTCACCCCTAAACTCAACCCCCCCCCCAGCCCACCTATCCCCTACTCGCCACCCGTCCCCCCAAAAATAATTTAAGTTTGTTTTTATAAAATATTTTCAACTTCAAAATTTCATTTTTTCACCATACCCTCGACCACCCCCCCCCCCCCCCTCCCCCCCCCCCCAAAAATAATTTTAAGTTTGTTTTTAAAAAAAATATTCAACTTCAAAATTTCATTTTTTCACCCTATCCTTGACCCCACCACCCACCTCCTACCTAACCCTCCCACCCGCCCACCCCTACCTCACCCCCCCAAAAAAAAAAAAAATATAAGTTTGTTTTTAAAAAATATTCACCTTCAAAATTTTATTTTTTCACCCGTATCCTCGAACCCCAACACACCCACTCCCCTACCAGCCCCTCCCCCCAAAAAAAAAAATTTTGAGTTTGTTTTAAAAAATATTTTCTATTTCAAAATTTTATTTTTCACCCCTACCCTCGACCCCCTACCCGCCCCCCCACCCCCAAAAAATAATTTTTAAGTTTGTTTTTCAAAAATATTTTTAATTTTAAAATTTAATTTTTTCACCCCTACCCAGCCCCCCACCTCCCGCCACCCTACGCACCCCTTACCAAGACCCCCTAATTTTTTTTTTAAGTTCGTTTTTAAAAAATACTTTCAACTTCAAAATTTTATTTTTTCACCCCAACCCTCGAATCCCCACCCAGCCCCCACCCCCCAAAAAAAATTTAAGTTTGTTTTGAAAAAATATTTTCAATTTCAAAAGCTATTTTCTACTCTAGTTAAAATAAAAGATATTTCTCAAAAATATTTTTCATTCATAAATCAAACACTAAAATTTTTTTCGGAAAATATTTCTACTCACCAACCAAACATGAGAAAATAAGTCAAAAATCAACTTGTTTTCGAGGAAAACATTTTCTAGGAAAACATTTTCCATGGAAAACATTTTCCTTCATTCCAAACACACCCTTCAACTTGAATATTTTCATACTTAGAGGATTTGAATACTTCAACTTGCAAACTCGAAGGATTTGAAGACTTCTACTTGCATACTTGAAGAATTCGAAGACTTCGACTTGCATACTTGGAGGATTTGAAGACTTCAACTTGCATATTTTGAGGATTTGAAGACTTCAACTTACAAACTTGAAGGATTTGAAGACTTCTACTAGCATACTTGAAGAATTTGAAGACTTTGACTTGCATACTTGGAGGATGAATACTTCTACTTACATACTTGAAAGATTTTAAGACTTCAAATTACATGCTTGAAGGATTTAAAGGCTTCAACTTGCATACTTAAAGGATTTGAAAACGTCAACTTGCAAATTTGAAGACTTTACCTTGCAAACTTAAAGAATTTAAAAAATTCAACTTGCATACTTGACTGACTTTAAAGAATTCAAGCATACTATTAAATAAACTCATATTTTATAAGGATTTTCCTTACTATTGAACCATCAACACTTCGTGCAAGTCTGAAGTTTGATGAAAATAGAAGATAAAACAAAATACTTATAGCTTTGACTTTCATGTGACATATTAAGTGGGAGCATGTGGTTTTTTTAAACACCCATGCAACTGGACTTAGAATATGGTTCTAAGTACCTATATACTTCAGTGAAGACGAACAAGTCACAACACAGTTCTGTAAGTGTTTTTTTGGTGTGTCATACGTAGTTTATACTCTTGTGGGTCAGGAGTGACATGAAGTTTAGGCTCATACCTTAAGAAGCATTATAACTTGCAGTTTAGGCTCATGCGTTAAAAAGTGTCTAGATATTTATTAACTCTTCTAGGTCATCTTTGGATGCGTACTTGCCCCCACTTTGGAGTTCTTCTATATCTCCATTTACATGAGGTCCATAGATAGGAGATCGTTAGTCTTATCTTAAAGTCAAGCTTAATTCCATGTCATGTTCATGAGTTGCCAACTTTTCGAATGTATTAGGCTTTAATCCTTGCAAGATGTACTGAAGACCCCAATTCATGCCTTCGATGAACATTTCAATTCTAGAAGTTTCACTAAGGTGATCATTGCATTTGAGGATCAAACTTCTCCAACGATTTATAAAGTCAACAACTAGCTCATCTTCACCTTGACGAGCCTTCGTAAGTTCAATCATACTAAGGATGCGTCTTGTGTTATAGATATTATAACACCTCCACTTTTCGAAACGTCCAAATTAGCTTGTACCTTTGTGGAAAGACAAAGAGGGTGAGTAATAATTAAGAATGATGTGGTATGTCATATTTTAAGTGTTCAAGGGTTGTATCTCAAATTTTGAAGTTAGGTAAGTGGCAAGATAAAAGTTGGCGAAAGTTATCGTAAGTTCTTTCTTAAAGATTTCTTTGATATTTGGGTCAAATGTCTTAGAGGTTCTCTCCCAATTTATAAAGAGTTATGGGTCCTACAACCTATCAAATCGAAGGTCTATGAATCTAGTTTCCAATGAATCAAACCATTTGTCATAAGACTTTAGAATAGAGAGATATTCGAGTTTTTGCAAGACTGCACAAGCATGCACGTGAGGTAGGGCCCTAGGTCGGTGGGACTTTTTATATATCTTCTTCTTTGACTTTTTCTCCATTTTTTTGTGAAGAACCATAAAATTTAGAAAACCCATTTGTAGGATCAACCAAATTATAGATTTTCTCGACTTAAGACCTTGACAAAAGTTGTTCTAAGCGTTGAGCTCGTCAACATTGCCCTACCTTGTTGTAGTATATAGGGGGGGGATTGTGAGTGAAGGTATTTAGGCCATGTTAATTCATTGAAAAAGGTAAGCTAATTCTATTCCCTTATAACATCATGTTTCCTTAAAGCTTAGAAGCAATGTAATTGGGTTGTTATTGTTGTTATACTTGTAGCCATTATTATTGATTGTTGGCTACTTGAATGGATATAATCCTCCCTTATTGAGATTCTTATTCATTTAGTAGCGTCTCTATGTTGGACACAACTTAGAGGCTATTCGTATTGTTTGCTTATAGTTCAATTGCTTAGTTCTAGCCTATTGGATTGTTATTATTTCCCTTGAGGCTATTGTGGTTAGCAACAAGAATGTGATCTATGCCTAGAATGGCTATGTTCTACCTACAGGGTTATATTGATTCCTATAAGGTCTATGAGTTTTCTATGGGGCTATATTGATGCCTAGAAGGGCTATGAGTTGCCTACGGGGCTATATTAATGCCTAAGAAAGCTATGTGTTGCCTACAGGGCTATGTTGTTGCCTAAGAGGGCTATGAGTTGTCTATAAGCTATATTGATTCCTAAGAGAGCTATGTGCTTCCTAGAGGGCTATATTAATGCCTAAGAGGGCTATGTGACTGCCTACGGGAATAGGGGACTATCGAAAGGGGTATATAGAATGATTGGTACCTTCTAGGCTTATGGGGGCTTGGGTAGGTGGTCTTGTTTGCTGTTTGTACCTACCTAGCTTAAGGGGGCTTTGTTAGGTTATTATTTTATTATTTTTGATAAGTTTAGATTTGGGAGCAGGTCAGTACACTTATCTTATTCTTGATTTATTTATCAAATTACTCCTAGTATATTAGGATACCTGCTAATAGTCTATTGCCTTTCATACTCTATAATTATTTCATACCGATGCCCCATTGCCTGGGGGTACTGCATTCATGCCTACAAGTCCCGACAGACGACCCAGTAGACCTCCTTAGTAGCAGGATTGACTTCTATCCGGTTGGATAGCCCCTTTCCTCTAGAGCTGCCAGAGTTGGGAGGTTTGTTAGCTTTTGTTGTATATATTTTTATGGGTAGGCTGGTCCCTGTCCCGCCAAACTTTAGTACTCTTAAAGGCTTGTAGACTAGTGTGTGGGGTTTATAGCTACGTTATGGCCATGCCTGCCTAGTTTATTGGTTTACTGAATCTTGTTAGCTGTTTGATGTATTATCAGGATATATACTTGCTTTTAGTTTCAATATATAGATCATGGTGGCCTCGACGACTCAATCAGGACTTTTGTGCTAGTTATGAACTCTTGGGAGTAACTATTTCTTTTATAGATCTATTAATAAGGGCCTTGCCGGTCGAGGGCTTTATTTTAAGCCGAGATATACATTTTTATTTTCTTGATTGCATGTGGCTACCATGCATTAGTAGCAAATGATTCAGCAGGGTCGACTCAAGCCTGAGTTCTGGCATTAGGAGTCGGTTGCGCCCCTTGAGTTTGGGGCATGAAAAACTTTGTATCAGAGCAACGTTGTATCCTACGGAGTCTGCAAGCCGTGTCTACTAGAATCTTGTTTGTAAATGACTTGTGCACCACATTCGATAAGCAAGAAGCTACAAGGCTTGTTAGAATGCCTATCTTTTTTTTCTCACCTCGTGCTATAGAGCAGTGTCTTAAGGGTTGACATTTTTGGCTTAAAATTGATATTTGTATGAAGATAGAGATGGATGACACCAGACAGACCACAATTAGCCAGGGGCTAGATACAACTGCAAGCGAGGGTACCGGCAAGGTACCACAGGTGGAGGTAGCCCATTGTCAGACCCAGGGAGAGACATATTCTCAGCCCCCTTTAGCATCTCCACTGCTTTAGGAGCCCCTAAGGGCTACTGGACCCCTGACTCCACCAGCAGTACCACCTCTAGTTCCTCCAAATCCATCTGATTAGGATTTCTAAAGTGCAGTATGTATGTTAGCACAGTTAGTAGCTGCACAGCACCAACCAATTGCGCCAGATGTTGTTGGACCTTTTGAAGGGTCCGTAAGTTTGAGAGTTCATGAATTTCATGCCATGAATCCTCCATAGTTTACAGGATAGATCGAAGAGAGGACCCACAATACTTTGTAGATCAACTTTATAGGATCTTCAGAGTCATGCATGCCTCAGCGACTGAGTCAGCTAAGTTAGCAACATTTCAATTCTGTGATGTTGCAGTATTGTGGTACAAAAGTTGGGAGAGATCTAAGGTAAAAGATGCATCTCTACCCACTTGGGATATCTTTACAGAATCTTTCATATATCACTATTTTCCTTGAGAGATTAGAAATTCCTGGGTGGACGAGTTTCTGAACCTTCGATAGGGCAACATCAGTGTTCGAGAGTACGGGCTGAGATTTGATTCATTGGTTAGATATGCATCGACAATTCTTGATACAATGCATGACACGGTGCGTATATTTGTGGGAGGGCTTGATTCAAACTATATCAACGCTTGTTCTACCACTGAACTAAATAATAATATCGATATCTCGCGAATTAAGGCCTTTGCACAGGGTAGTGAGGGGGTCTCGAGAGAGAGACAGAAGAGGGCTAGGCCCGATGGTTCACAGGGAGATTTTCAGGTTGGTCCTAGACCTCGATATTCTAGTAGGCCACCTAGACCTCCATCATAGCAGTTCCAGGGTAATAGGTTTGATCATCAAGGACAGTTAGTCCGGGGTGAGGGTTCATGAGCATTAGGCTCTCAGCAGTAGAGAGGTGCAGGCCAGGCTAGGATAGCCCCACCACATTGTACTACTTGCGGTAGAATGCATTTCGAGAGGTGCAAGCAGGGTTCCACAGGTTTTTATTTTTGTGGACAGGAGGGGCATGGGTAGAGGAACTACTAGACCATAGGTCAGGGTGGTATAGGTTAGTCAACCGGGTCAGTAGTAGGTTCCTCCTCATCTGCACAGTCTACAAGTCTTGAACCCCAAACTTTAACAGGTAGAGGCACAAATGGAGGCAGAGATGAAGCATCTAGTTCTGGTAGTGGCCAGAATCGTACATATTCACTAGCCGACGACATAACTCAGAGTCATCACCAGATGTTGTGACATGTGCATGATTGTCTGCTCCCATTCTGTTTATGCTTTGATAGATCCCGGATCTACTCTTTCTTGTGTTACTCCATTTATTGAGGGGGAGTTATATATAGTAGCAGAGTCATTAGATCGACCCTTTATTGTATCTACACTAGTTGGTGAGTCTATTATTTCTTGGAGAGTCTATCGAGGTTATACGGTAGATATTATCTACCGTCAGACCTCTGTAGACCTGGTAGAGTTATAGATGGTCGATTTCAACGTCATTATGGGTATGGACTGATTAGCATCTTATTATGCTAATGTTGAGTGTCGGACAAATATTGTTAGATTCCACTTTCCAGCAGAGGGAGTTCCGGAATGGAAAGGCGATACATCAACACCAAAAGGTAGGTTTATTTCCAATCTTATGGCGAGAAGGATGATTACTAAGGGTTGTATTTATCATCTTATTCACATTCATGATATAGATGCAGAACCACCGACTCTTCAGTCTATTCTGGTAGTTAATGAGTTTTTTTGATGTATTTCCAGACGAGCTTCCTAGTATCCTTCTAGAATGGGAAATTGTTTTTGACATCGATATGTTACTAGGTACATAACCCATATCTATCCTTCCTTATAGAATGGCTCTTAGCTAAAAAATTTGAAGGATTAGATAAAAGACGTGCTAGATAAAGGCTTTATCAGGCAAGTGTTATTCGTGAGGAAGAAAGATGGCTCACTGAGAATGTGTATCAATTTCCGACAGTTGAATAAAGCGACTATAAAGAATAAGTATCCCCTTTCGATCGATGACTTTTTGATCAGTTAAAAGGTGCTAAGTGCTTCTCAAAGACTGATTTAAGATCAGGGTACCACCAAGTACGAGTTCGGGAGAAAGACGATCCAAAGACAACTTTAAGAACCATATATGGACACTTTGAGCTCAGGGTAATGTCTTTTGAATTAACTAATGCCCCATCAGTGTTCATGGACCTGATGAATAGTATATTAAGACCGTATCTACACTTGTTTGTAATTGTATTTATTAATGATATTTTGGTGTATTCATGTTCAAAAAGCTGAGCCAGCAGATCATCTATGAGAAGTCCTTCAGGTTCTTTGAGACCGAGAACTTTATGCAATGTTTTCGAAGTGTGAGTTCTCATTGGACTCTGTAGCTTTCTTAGGCCATATTGTATCAGATGCAGGCATTACAGTTGATACAAAAAAGATTGAAGCTATAAAGACTTGATCCAGACCTATGAGTCCAACTGAGGTTCGTAGTTTCTTATGGTTAGCGGCGTACTACAGAAGGTTTGTAGAGAGTTTTTCTTCACTTTCAGCACCATTAACTAAGCTGACTAAAAAAGAAGCTAAGTTCTAGTTGACTCAGGCTTGCGAGCATAGTTTCCAGGAACTGAAGGACGGTTGCATTAGCACCAGTTCTAGCATTGCCAAAGGGTTCAGAGGGCGATGTGGTGTATTGTGATGCTTCTGGTGTTGGGTAGGGATGTGTTCTAATGTAATGTGGTAAGGTTATAACATATGCTTCAAGGCAGTTGAGGAATAATGACAAGAACTATCTGATCCACGATTTAGAGTTGGATGTAGTTGTGCATGCGTTAAAGATCTGGAGACACTATTTGTATGTCGTTCATGTTGACATTTGTTGACACCCAATTTTGACCCTCCCCAATAACGATTAATTTTTTAGCTTCTTAGATTTCAAATGATTTAAAATATTATAAAATTTCAAAAAAAAATGGTTTGCAAGTTATTTCAAGTAGTTTTGTCACTTTTTTTTACAACTTTCAAATAATATATATGTTTTTAAATACTTATGTATATAATTAATATATTTTATGATTATTCAAAAGTCGTCTCAAAAAGACTTTGTTTTAATTAAATATTTGGTTTGTTAGTTTAGTTATATAATAGCTTATATTTGTATTATTTAGTTTATATTTGAGTTAACTATTTTATTTTTTAAAGAGCAGGAAGTCGTTGTTTAATTATATTAATTCGTCTTACTTATTTATTAGTCGAGTTTGCTAAGTATATTCAATTTGGTTATTCCATGGACCAATTGTAATTCACTTGGACCCATTTCCATTCCTAATTTTCTGCCCACAAAACTCAGCAATAACATCCCAACCGGCCCACCAATTTTATTTCTTTTAATTCAAACCAACAACATACATTCCAACATTATTCCTAGCCCACTTTTAGTCTCCTAACCCAGCCCCATTCCCAACTCCTAAAAGAAATCCAGATGCTCACATTGTCATCACTAAAAAATGACAACAACTCCAATGTTCAAAGCAACAGGACACACGGAAAGCAACAAACAACGTTGATCTTTCAAGCGATTTCAAATGGATATAGACGGAAGTAGACGGAAAGCAGTCCGCTACGTTTCCTCTGTCTTCTTCACTCAAATCGTACAGTAGCAGATGCACGCATCTGTCCCTATTTCCTCTTTCGAAATAGGACAAAATTTCAGGGAAAGATGTTTAGCTCAAATAGTGAAAGTATTGGGAGTTTTGAATTAAAAAATGAGCCTTAAATTTAGAATTTTGTCCGTTTTGTCCCTCCAGATTTTGCCCTAATGTCCCATCTATATAATACCCTTTCTTATTCATTGTGTGGAGGGTGGGAGATTTATTTTGGAATTTTGGAGAAACACCAAAGCTACAAGTTAAGACACTTATACACAAATACTCAAAAAAGAAAAATTGGCAGAGAACAGTGAGAAAATTGGAAAAAGTTGGGAGAAGAATTTGGAAAAGGTTGGAGGAAATAATGGAAAATAAAACTTGCATCTTAGATTAGTATAGCGGATAGACATAAAGAATTTCTTTCTCATTCATTGCCTATCAGGATTCATAGGAGTACCCGAAGTTCACTTTGTGTAGTAGAATAGCTAGTTTCAATTCTTCACCGTCTCGATTCGCTGCCCGGAAGAAGGTAACCCCTCCTCCTTTATAATATTTTTTATTGTCTATTGTATTTCAAAATGTGTTTCCAGAGTCTCGGAGGTCTGTGTTACTGCAGCTTGTCATTGAATTCTTGCTATCCCGATATGTTGTGCATAAGTGTGTCAAACAGTGATTATGGAGGCCTCATTCTATAGATTTATTGTGTGTGTGTTGTTACTATTGCTATATCTGTTACTTGAAATAGATATTTTTATCTTTCACCCCTTTTATGAAATTGTGAGTGCTAAAAGTTCTTTTTCCACCCATGCCTAGAATTATCTGATCTTTTATACTACTTTGCTAGTATTATGTGCTAGTTTTGGTTCATTGTTTAGGATGCTTAGCTTCTTTTAGTATCATATGGCCCTATTGCTACTTTTCTCGGTACATGTTGGTCATTGTTGGGTAGAATACTTGCTCTTTTAGTTTCTTGACGTTGCTCAAATGTGTGGAACTTTATATGGAGCTTGTTTTTTTTTTGGTTCACAAATGGTCCTCTTAGCTACTTCGAACTCTTTAGATTAGACTGCTTTAATATTTGGCAATTTTCTATGGAAATTGAATCTTTATTTTATGTTCTAGCTAGTAGCTTTCTATTACTAATATGCTACTGTCTCATGTTAAAAAAATTGAATTCATTCCTTAAATGTTTGAAGTTCATTATTATTATTAAATTGCATGCTTAGGATTCTGCAAAGAATGATGCTAAGTTCTAGCAGGTGTGATTGATTTACCTTTACATCCTTTTGTTGCCTAATGTGTTCACATTCTTATCTCTTTGATGTAGCACTTATGCTTCTCCTTAAGGAAATTTACTTTGACTACCTTATTTAATTGAATAATAATTCTCAAGACCACTGTGTTTGTTTTGAATAAATACATGCTCGTATTATCTTTCTTAAGGTAGACATTTTCTGTCATATAACTAGTGTGGGAATTGTTTTGATCTTATCTACTTAAATTACTCGAGAATCGTGATTTAAATTCATCTTATGTTATAGCCATTTACTAATCTCTTTCTCTTCCTTCTGCTGTTGCATGTAAAATCTACTCGAGTTCGCCAAGAGCTCACTCCTTCCTTTGCATTTTGAGAGAGCCGTAAAGGCTCAATTTTTTTTTACTCGAGTCAGCCAACTATAAAAAATCGACAAACAGGTCTTGAAGTTAGAAGAATGCGAAAACGGAGTTGAATTGAAAAGATTGGGCCAAAGGCCCACTCTGTATATAAAAATGATTGTATTTTGTTATTATTGGGCCTAAGCCCATTTACTCATTAAACTTATTGTTTTGTTATAGTTTAGGACAGGTGAAAAATTGGGCTTGAGGCCCAAAGAAATACATTTCTTTTATGTGAGTCTAGGGCAGGTACCAAGTGCTGGACCAAAGGTCCAAAAGGCAGAAATCAGGCCCAAATACTAGCCCAGGCAGACATGAAAATCAGATTTGGGCCCAAATCTCTTTCTCTCATCATTTTGATTATGTTTATTTACTTGTTAATATCTGTTGTTAATCTTAAGGTTGAAAAAATTCAAATTCCCGAAAGATACTCATTTTGAATTAATCACTTAATTAAATTATTCATCTTTTACTTGACTTAAAAATAAATAAATAAAAAAGAAAATGTTACAAAAAAAATACTTTACTTAGATAATATTTCAATATTTTCCTTTTCTCCCTTAAAATGGTTCTAACTACAAAATAGTTAAATTTTGCAATTCAAGTGAATTTAAAATTAAATTTAGCCAAATAGTTAATTTCCAGATTACCGCGTATTAGTGGGCATTTCGGGTGCTTTCAAACCATTCCCGAAATGATAATATGAATCCCGAACGCCTTAAGTATTTTTCATTAGATTTTCTATTTTTAATCTTTTGAGAAAAATCAATTTTCTTAATTTTACCTCAAAAATTAAGTTGCGACTCTTAAAACAAGTCTAAATATATTTTCCTAATAAAACAAAATGATGACTCTGCTGGGGAGTTTGAATGGTTCTAACCTTAAGATTAATTTATTTGGCTATTTGTTTTAACTATCTACTTGTTTTATTTATTGTATATTTTGAATTGTTGCATTCATGGCATAACATACTCTGTCAAACGATAATTACTTTTGTTTTTCACTTAAAGGACAATTATGCGGGCCGCAATCGTTCGTTAACCAAACCTTTATCGGGGCACCATGACAAATGTAATTGACTACTGGATAGTCAACGGTCATTAACTGTCCCAACCCAAGTAGTCCGCCTGGGTCACCTAGCAACTATAAACAAAGCCCATTCTTAGTCAAAACTAGTGTAGAGCCAAATTCAATCTCGAAATTTAGCGCATTGGCTTAAGATGACCCAACACCCAAGGTGTGTTGGGCCCATTAGAAAGACCACCTTGAGTCCAAAGGACCCACCACCCGAAAGGACATTCATACTTACGTGTTTGAAGGATGTATGCGCTGTTTGACAAGTTGTTGTGTCTTGGGTTTGGGGGATATCTAATTATTTGTATGTTTTAGTTGATGGCCAAGCAATATTTGAGTTTCAAAATGGTCACCGAGACGCCTAACCTCCTCCGTGTATGGTTGTCAATCTTAATACATATCAGAAAAAAGAAATTTCCATTCACTTGGGTCACCTCCCGTCGATAATGAATCTCAAAGTCTGACCTAAGTTCATTGAGGTGGTCACTTGATTTTGGGATGATGAGAGGATGGTTCTTCACTTCGGAGATGTTGAAATGACACCAACTGTTGAAGAGATCAAAGATTGTCTAGACAACGTCGAAATGTGCCAGAAAAGGAAAAATTATCCAGATCATCACTTTTTGCTACCAGATAAGCCGACCAACAAAGAATTGAAAAACATATTATTGGTTAATGCAAACTGGCTGGATGCCACGAGTATTTTGTTTGTAAAATTCTACAAACAATGGGGACATGAGAATATTATAGGAATTTTCCGAATGCGTTTCTCAGTCACAGTAGTTGGAGTCAAACTCAAACCTTAGCATTTGCCGTATACCTCTTAGGGACAATGGTATTCCCTCAAAATAGAGGGAAGGAAATTGATACTCGAATTGTTATGGTAACTCACCCCATCTTTGAGGGAGTTGGTAAAAAGGGGCAAGTCAAGAAATACTTCAACCTGGCCCCGATCATTGTGGCTGACATATATCAATCTTTGGGTCAATGAAAAAACGGATTTCCATTTTTTCAAGGTTGTAATATCTTGCTGCAGTGGTAGATGTCTAAACATCTAATGAAGACATACGAGACTCAGGAGTAGAAATTGGCCGAACCACAAAAAGAAAGCCATCTCGACCACTACGAGTTCCATTTGAGCATCAATAGGTTCGACATCCACAGTACAAGGGAAGCATGGGCTGAAGTTTTCTACGACATAAAAGACTGAAACGTACAATGAATGTTTGAAGATTTCATGTCAGAAAAAATAGTTGTTCAGATGGGTAAGTGTCCTTTCCTAAACCTTCCTGGCATTAGAGAGGTACGACCCTACAACCCTAGTAGGGTAATGCGGCAATTCGACAGAAGGCAAATTCTACCTTTCAAAGGAGACACTAGCCGCTACGTCTTTGACTACAATGGGTGCAACAAGATACCTCATGCTAAGGAAATCCTCGATGAATAGGCCGAGTGGGCCAATCTAAAAGAAAGCATGGCCGAAGACAGATATGAAGCTGGGTATGTTGACGAATACAAAAAATGGTTGCAAGATGGTCTATGTGGTACACTTGACCCGATGCCACGCACGGGCTGACAAATTGAAGATGTCCATGAAAGACTCCAAATCCAAGCCTACCACTTTCAGCAGGAATTGGACCGAAGGGAACAAGAATACATGCGTAGGGAACAAGAGTTCCAGCATCGAGAATATGAAAGCCAAAGGGCCTTAGCCTTTGCCACACAAGAGTTAGCTAATGCAAGAGCCTTCCCGGTACGTTTGGACTCGAACTTGGATGATCAGCTTAACATTCTCTAGGGCGTATCGATGTCTTCCAAAGCTGTGTTCACCGAGCCGTATGTGATGAATAGCAAGTTCCTCATTCACGAAGAAGTGGAAAAAGCAAGAGGAGGAGCAGGATCTTCAGCCTTTTAGTGATCTTATTCCCCTGCGTGGGGTTGATGTTATTATATTTGCAGTTTATCCTATCCCTAAAAGATGTATCCCTTTGCTTAACTTTGAGATGAATTCTCTATTGTTTATGAATCTTATTTTAGGGAGTGCAACAATTTGTTTCAAATGGGGGAATACATTCTTAAAAATCGATATGCCTACCCTTGGCACAAAAGGGTCACATATCTGTTTAGGACGCGATATATGCTTGTGTGCTTTAACTATTTATATGATATGTTGCTTTGAATGAGGACTTTTTTTAGCCCACTCCTTTACAAATATTTTCTGAAAATCTCCACAATTCTAAATACAAGTCACTACCAAAATGTTCGACCACTATTCCATGAGTCTTGAGTTTCTCAGCCAGAAATAAAATCCTACTGCCAAATCCTAAAACATTACACTATCATATCAGGAAAGGTAAAATTGCTGCTAAGATTGAAAAAATGTAAGAATGTCGAGGTGAAGATGACTGAGGAGGATTTAAGGATGAAATTGCATCGACTCAAATAGGAGATCCAAGAAACCAGAGAAAGGAGAATAGAAGAGGAGATTGCCACCGCGGTCGTACAAGCCGCAAATGCGGCACTAGACGAGGAGTTGGCGGCTAAGATGGCAAGATATACTGTCATGTACGAGGAGTCGGTTGCTATGCGGAAGGAACATGATGTCTTCAATAATGATATGACCACGAGGCTTCAGAAAATATGCAGAAAATGCTCTTTCTTCAACCAAGAGGCCAATAATGGTCCCGAAGACACTTATCTTGGAGATACTGAAAAAGATACTATGGAGGAGGCTATCTATAGTCCTCCTCTCTAGGGAGGATGGAAAGAAAAGAATGAGAAAATCACCCTCAAATAATATGAGTTTACCCCCGATGATTAATGCGACAATTCGAAAAAGAAGCTTTGACGAAGGCACCATCTATCTTTTAAGAGCTTTATTATCTGTTTTCACTTTCCTTGTAATCACCAGAAATGAATGAATCAAAATGAAAATTCCCTGTGTAATCGAACTACGTAGGGCCTGAATTCTCCTTGGGAGATACGTAGGCAGCCTTTCAAGGCCCGGTTCCTATCTTTTTCAAATTTTCTTTCCCCCCCTTTCATTCTACAAGAAAACATTGAATTTATATCAACAGATGCCGTGAGATGCAGCAAGAAGACCTTAGCTCAATGCAATTTAAGCTTTCTGAGTCAATAGCCTCAAAACAAAACGAGCAAATTCCTGTTTGTTCAAAATCATCAGTCCCACTTATTCGTGGGTTAACATGTCCTTAAACAAAGCAACTCTTACGTGTTTATATGCCCTTTATGTGATATTTTGCATTATTTGCCCTAAGTGAAAACTAACAGATTTGCCTTTGAGTTGTTTTCCTCTACAGGTTGTCAGAACTGATTTGTGTTGATTATCTGGATGAACACCCCTATTTTACAAGATCAAAAAGGCCTACAGATTCCTTCCCCAGTCAAACTTCTCGGAAGCGCAAGTAGATAATGGATGATAACAATAAAGATATTGGACTTACCGATGTTGTCGTGGCTCAGCCCATCATTGCTGATCATAATGAACTAATTTGCAGTTGATGCAGCAGATCAACTAGATGAGGGTAAAAATGCAGAGAAGGCAAGATTTACCTAATCCAGCTTTTGCTTTCAATGCTCCAGCAGATGGAAGGCCTCCACCTGACTTTCCTCCTTCAAGCGCAGAACAGGCTTAAAACCTACCCTCTATTCCTACTCATAACCCCTCGATCATCGACCTAACCGCCCAAAACCCCCATTTTGCTTTCGCCTCTTATCAGACACCACCCCCTCCTCAAAATACCAACATCCAAGTGCCACTTCGTCCCTAAAATGCCAACCTCCAAACTGGTCCACCCTCTCAAAACCAAAACGTTTACAACCACAAACTTCCCTCCGTCACCAAAATCAACATACCAACCCCTAGACTTTCCCTCAAAACTACCAAGCCACTCAAAATATCTAAAGTCCCTCCATTGCTCCACCCCTACCTCAAAAGGAAACTTTCCAAATCCCGGTCCCCAATGAGCATGACGCCAATGGTTCTGAGCTCGACCACTATGAGGAGTGAAATAGAGAGTGGAGGTCAAAGAAAGAGGACACTAAGCTGAATATGAAGGAAGAGATCCGAAAGGCCATGAAAGAGTTGTAATGTGTTCCTGAAGTCACCGCTTTGAGTTATGAGGATTTATGCATTCATCCGAATTTGAACCTCTCGAAAGGGTTCAAGGTGCCAAAATTTAACATTTTCGAAGGAATAAGGAATCCCTTACCACATTTGATGTCCTACTGTGACCAACTCGTGGGAGTTGGAAGAGATTAAGCTTTATTAATGCGGCTTTTTGGCCGAAGTCTGAGTAGATAGGCTCTGGAATGATTTACATTGCATGAAACAAGATAGTGGCCTAGCTGGATTGCTTTGGCCAAGGACTTCATCGAACGATTCACCTATAATGTAGAGATCGTTCCTGATCATTATTCCTTGGAAAAAATGAAGCAGAAATCAAATGAGAGTTATAGAGAATTTGCATACAGATGGAGAAAGGAGGCATCTAGAGTTCGGCCTCCTATGTCTGAGAAGGAAATTATTGAAGTTTTTGTGCGAGTTCAAGAGCCCGAATATTATGATAGAATTCTGTTGCTCATTGGAGCAAAGTTTGCTGAGATAGTCAAAGTAGGTGAGACTATCGAAGATGGATTAAGAACGGGAAGATTGCCCATGTTGCTACCTCGCCTGGATCCTCGGGTTTGTTGAAGAAGAAAAGAGAAGATGTGCCTTCTATCTCTTATGAGGGGGAAAAGACCCCAAGGAAATCCTCATCATACCAAGGTCTTTCTCGACCTTCACAGAGATCGTACCTGCTTGTTATGCACAAAATGATTACCAAAATACCCATCCCCCCCAGTTACCAAAATACCAATCCCCCCAGTTATCAAAATACACCCTCTCCTAGCTATCAAACTCCCCCTACTATCTACCAAACTCCCCCTCCAGTTTACCAAACTCTATCTCGTCACTACTGAAATGCCACTCCAAACTGTGCCAATGTTTAGACAAATTGCCAAATGCACCCCCCAATGGACCAAACCCTAGCTCCACTTTACCAAAATACCCCCTCGAACTACCAAGCTCCACAACCAAATTACCAAACTAACTCATATCCCAGATATCAGGCCCCCCGTCCAAACACTCCAAATTATCGTCAATGCCTCCTCCTCAATAAGGAAATTACGATTCCACCCATCCTAGATTTGAGAAGAAGCTTTTAGAAATTTCACTCCGCTCATAAAAAGCCGAACAAATCTATTTGAGCGATTAACTGTGGTAGGATATATTCATCCAGTGGGTTCCAAACCGGTTGATACTAAATCAAAGTTTTACACACCTTATCAGAGGTGCGCGTATCACTCCAATAGTATTGGACATGATACAGAGGACTGTATCAACCTGAAACATAAGATCGAAGACCTGATTGACCATAACGTGGTCTCTCTTCATACAATCGTGCCTGATGTCAATAATAATCCTTTGCCAAATCATGGAGGCGTCACTATCAATATGATAGAGACAGATGATGATTGGTGCGCGACAAAGGCAATAGTTTCAATTACTCCTAAGGAGCTAGAGAGAGCTGTAGCCTCGTTGAGCATTAGAGAGAAGAAAGAGTTTGTGATTCTGACACCTAGAAGGCTGTTGCCTTAGTGCTATGAGAAACTATTGCCCGACCAAAGTTTGTGATTGAAACGGCTGTTACCCAAAGTATGACCAGATCTAGCAGGTGCTACACGCCAAAAGAGTTGATCCAGGGTGTGCAGAAGAAGGACCAAACAAAAAGGACAATTAGTGAGGCCGAGGCTGAGTAATTCTAGAGAAAAATACAACCAAAAGATTATTCAATTGTGAAGCATTTAGAGAAGACGCCGGCTCAAATCTCTATATGGGCCTTAATGATGAGTTTGCAGTTGTATAGGCAGGCTCTGATGAGGGCTTTGGATGATACTTATGTGCCTATGGGTACTAACAATGATCATCTAGCAACCATGATAAACCAGGTCATTCGAGAACACCAAATCAGTTTTTGTGACAAAGAGCTGCCCTTTTGAAAGCAGGATGCATAACAAAGCTTTGGATTTCACCATCAAATGCTGGGACAAAATTATAAATCATGTTTTGGTCGATGATGGGTCTGGTCTCAACATCTTCCTGCTTTTGACTCTCAAGCAACTGAAATTTGATTTGGGAAAGGTTCAACAAAACCATGTCAATGTGAGAGCTTTCAATGGAGTGCAGAGAGATCCGACAGGGGAATTAAATTTGGATATTCAGATGGGGCCTGCAAAATTCAATGTGTAGTTTCAGGTGTTGGACATCAATACCAGCTACAATTTGCTTCTTGGAAGACCGTTTATCCACATGGCTGGGGCTGTACCTTCTACCTTTCACCAACTGATGAAATTTGTTCGCAAGGACCAGGAATTGGTCATTCATAGTGAGGGGAGTCATTCCGATGGGTATGAGTCGATCGTTCACGAGGTTTCCCGAGGTTTTTATTTCTACAGGATGGAGTTGTTAAATGCCACCGGTGATGATTTGGCTCTGCAACCTCCTATGCCCTCTATGTACTAGATAATTGCTACTGTCATGCTCCAGAGCGATTTTGAACCAGGTTTCAGATTGGGGAATCACTTTCAAGGAATTGTTGAGCCTGTCTAAATTCCTGCCAAAGGAGTAAAGTTTGGTTTGGGGTATGTCCCCACAGTTGCTGATGAAGTAGAGATGAAGAACAAGAGTGTTGATCAAGCATTGGCAAGGACAATTCCTCATCTGTACCAGTCCTTCCCGGTGTGGGAGCATCGGCAGTGGTCTGGGGGAAGGAATATGGGGCATGTTCGAAGAATTTGACACAGTCATGGAGGATGAAGCTGGGGCCTTAGGCATCCGTGATGCAGAACATGAGGAGAAATTACAAAATTGGACTTCCACACCACTCCTAATTTCCCGTGCAGCTTGGTAGAAAAGACATGTGCGCATACTTATTTTTAAAAAAATCGGTGGTAGTCTAGAAGAGGCCTGAAACCCACTTTTTATGCATTTTTTACGTGTTTGAAGTTTTTAAATTCCCTTGTATTATTTAAAAAAGTGAAATGGCCCTTAGCCATGACCAAAGTTTGCGCTTATCTTTCAATTAAAATGAAAAGCCTCTTTTATTGAAATTTGTTTATTTTCTTATCTGTTACGATTTACTTTCCTAACTTTTGTTTGTTTATGATTTCAGTAATATTAATTTAAAACCTGCCAATGTCATGTCATGTTCCGAGCCGAATGAACAAAATGAGGCAGGTGACGAGAAATGCGAAGAATATGAAGAAAAAAATGAGGTACCCGAACATGTTGCCCAAGAGTTTCGACAATTTGAGAATCAACACAAACCAAATTTGGAAGAAACTGAGAATGTTAATCTCGGAGATAAAGAATGTGTTAAAGAAGTAAGAATCAGTGTCCAACTGACTGAAGCTCAAAGAAGAGAGTTGGTTCACTTGCTTAGAAAATACATCAACATATTTGCTTGGTCTTACAGCGATATGCCAGGGCTAAGTACAAATATGGTGTCGCAAAAGTTGCTGATTAATCCAGATTTCAGTCCAGTAAAACTAAAGACTCAGAAGTTCAAGCCTGAGTTGAGTTTAAATATCAAACAGGATATTACCAAGCAAATCAAGTCTCAAGTAGTGGAAGTGATGCAATATACGATTTGGTTAGCCAATGTTGTTCGGGTTGCCAAGAAAGACAATAAGATCAGGATTTGCGTTGACTATAGAGATCTTAACAAAGCAAGCCCAAAAGATAACTTTCCATTACCAAAGAGATCGAAGTGTATGTAGACGATGTCATAATCAAGTCCTGCGAGAGTTCGGATCACTTGACGCACTTAAGGAAATTCTTTGATCGCTTGGGTCGATACAATTTGAAGTTAAATCCCGGCAAATGTGATTTTGGGGTGCCAGCTGGTAAGTTGTTGGGATTTATAATCAATAGGAGGGGGCATTGAGCTTGACCCTTCCAAGATCAAAGCAATTCAAGAGTTACCTCCTCCGAAGACCAAGAAGGAGGTGATGAGCTTTCTAGAAAGATTGCACATCAGTCGATTTATAGCTCAATCCACTGTGGTGTGTGAACCCATCTTCAAGCTGTTGAAAAATGATGCCCTGACCAAGTGGATCGGAGAATGTCAAATTGCTTTTGATGCCATCAAAACTAATTTGTCCAATCCACCGGTATTGGTCCCTCTGCAGGAAGGAAGTCCACTGTTATTGTATCTGTCTGTCTTGGATAGCACATTTGGATGCTTGCTTGGTCAACATGATGAAACTGGGAAGAAGGAGCTAACCATTTATTATTTGAGCAAGAAGTTCACTCCATATGAGACCTGTTACACTCTTTTGGAGAGGACATGTTGTGCTTTGACATGGATTGTGCAGAAGTTGAGACATTATTTGTCTTCTTATACCACATACCTTATTTCTAGGATGGACCCGTTGAAGTATATTTTCCAGAAAGCAATGTCGATCGGGAAGTTGGCTAAATGGCAAATGCTTTTGCGTGATTTTAATATTGAGTATGTGACACAAAAGGCGATAAAAACACAAGCCTTGGCTGATCATCTTGTGGAGAATCCAGTCGATGAGGAGTACGAACCGCTCAAGACTTATTTTCCCGATGAGAAAGTTTCATTTGTGGGTGAAGATATTTCTGAAGCGTATCCTGGTTGGAGAGTATTCTTTGATGGAGCGGCAAATCACCAAGGGAAAGGTATCAGAGCAATGTTAGTGTCAGAATCCGGTCAGCATTATCTTATGGCGGCTAAACTCTGATTTAATTGCACGAACAACATGGCTGAGTATGAAGCTTTCATCCTCAGTTTAATGATGTCAATCGACATGAACATTCATGAGCTTCTAGTCATTGGAGACTCAGACTTTCTGATTCATCAAATTCTAAGAGAATGGGCCGAGAAGAACCCAAAAATCACACTGTACGTGCAGTATATACAGAAGTTGTGCAAGAGATTTTGCAAGATTGAGTTCAGGCACAGTCCCAACACACAGAATGAGTTGGTCGATGCACTTGACACCATTGCCTCAATGATTAAACATTCGGATACAAGTTATATTGATCCCTTGGATATAGAGGTAAAAGAGCAGCATGTCCATTGTTCACATGTTGACATCAAGAAGTATTTAGAGACCAAGACATATCCTAAGAATACAACATTCAACCAGAAGAAATTGATACACCGTATGGCCTTCAATTTCTTTGCAAGTGGGGAAATCCTTTATAGGAGGACTCCGAATTTAGGTCTTCTCAGATGTGTTGATGCTAGTGAAGCTGCAAAGCTTCTGAAACAGATACATGTGGGAGTTTGTGGTACTCACGTGAATGAGCTCACTTTGGCGAGGAAAATCCTTTGAGCTGATTATTTTTGGATGACTATGGAACATGATTGTTGCAAGTTTGTGCAGAAGTGTTACAAGTGTCAAGTGCACGATGATTTGATTCGAGTGCCGCCTCACGAACTCAATGCTATGAGTTCACCTTGGCCATTTGTAACTTGGGGCATGAATGTCATTAGTCTGATAGAGTCAGCCGCCTTTAACAGACACAAATACATTTTGGTTTCCATTGATTACTTCACCAAGTGGGTGGAAGCAACTTCGTATAAGTCAGTGACCAAGAAGGTTGTAGCTGATTTTGTTTGCAACAACTTGATATGTAGGTTTGGAGTACCAGAATCCATCATTACTAACAATGGAGCGAATCTCAACAGTCATCTGATGAGGGAGATATGTGAACAATTCAAGATTAGTTACCGAAATTCTACCTTTTATCGCCCCCAAATGAACGGAGCTATAGAAGCTACCAACAAGAACATAGAGAAAATTTTAAGGAAAATGATTGATAATCGCAGAGGTTGTCATGAGATGCTGCCGTATGCTTTGTTGGTTTATCGGACGACTGTCAGAACATCAGTTGGAGCTACTCCATATTTGCTAGTATATGGAATGTATGCGCTTATACCGCAAGTTGAAATACCTTCATTGAGAATCATCCAAGAAGCCGAATTAAGTGATGCTGAATGGGTTTGCAAGCAGATTGATCAGTTAGCATTGATTGATGAGAAGAGAATGGTTGTTGTTTGTCATGGTCAACTGTATCGATAGAGAATGATTTGTGCTTTTCACCAGAAAGTAAGAGCCAGGATATTCGAAATTGGTCAGTTAGTCCTCAAACGCATTTTCCTCATCAGGATGAGTACAGGGGGAAATTTGCACCAAATTGGCAAGGACCCTACATGGTTTATAAAGTGTTATATGGAGGTGCCTTGGTCCTGTCGGAAGTGGATGGCACCGAATGGCCGAAACCAATCAACTCAGATGCTGTCAAGAGATACTTTGTGTAAAGTTTTAGTTTCCTTGTCATTCCCTTGTAATCATTCTATTTGCTTGTAACTATTTTGTTTAGAATCTATCACTATGTAATGAACTACGTCTGACCTAAATTCTAAAAAATGAGATACGCAGGCGGCCTATGTCGGCCTCGGTCACCCCTTTACCCCCTTTTAATATTTTCCTTGTATTTGAACTACGTTCGAGTTGAATTCTTGAAAATGAGATATGTAGGCGGCCTATGTCTAATTGGTCCGTTTCTTTGTAAATTTCCTATTTTGTTAATCCTCAAGAGGGGGACCTACGTTTGACTTGATTCCTGCCTCAACGGGATATCTAGGCGCCACAAGGGCTCAATCATATCTCCCGAAAGATTTCTATTTTTCTTTACAATAGAATCTGGGATAGAATTTTTGAGAGGGAATCGAAAATTCTATTGAAGAAGGCCTTTTCAACAAGTCGAGACTAAAATGACATCGAGATCTGTAACTGGGACAAAATTTTTGAGATGGTCTAAAAAATTTCATCATTTGATTATTAAGGGCTCGGTATGTGCCAAGACAGTTAACTGGGACAGAAACTTTTGAGGAGGACCTCAAAAATTTCAATAAAGTTCATTGAAAGCTTGGAACAACTTTGAATACTTCCCAGCAAGTGATCACATAGACCTCGGTGCATCAACCTCAAAGACGTTCATTAAGCTTGACGTGACATGACACTTGGCAGTGACCTCTCCTAAATATTTCTTTGTTGAAAATCTATTTTTCTTACAACTTTTCTTTTGTGTTTAAATAATTTTTTGCATAAAAATGTTGTCTTATCTATCAAGAAGTGGGAGATCGGAGAAATCAACCGAAAATATCAAGACAAGGAGAGGACAACCGAAGAGATCGACACAGATCAGTTCAATTTTTTTTAAACTAGCAATTTTCTGTGGACGCAGGTCTGTAAGTTTACCTCAAAATCAACATATTTCATCATTCAATGAATATAGAGAAGTCAAAAGGGAGAAAAGCTCCCTAAAATTGATAATTTTTCTGTGGATGCAGGAAATATTTTATGCTTCTCATATCAAACATTTGGAAATCTGAATAACATCATTTCATTCAAACTCTCCAACAAGGCGAAGTCCATAATGAACATACGATTATGTTCGCAGTGGGAACAAATGAAAACCTCGAAGAGAGAAACTTTATTGTTTTCCATCAACTAGAAATACCTGGAAGATGTTCATCTGCGTTATATTATCAGATATGATAATAATCTTACCCTGAAGGTTATTTATATTGTATCGTCGAATAAGATGATGTCTCTACACTAAGATTTAATCATGTCGTATTGTCGATTGAGATGATACCACTACCCGTAGAGTCATGTATATCGTATTGTCAATTGAGATGATACCACTACTCTGAGGGTTATTTTCATTTGTATTATCAATTGAGATGATATCGTCATCCAGAAGATACCCGGAAGATCACCTACGTTGCTCAGTGAAGCATTATCTTCGTTCGGTACCAGGGATGGCATCATCCAAAAAAGAAGTCATGCATTGCGGGAAAAGATCCATGCATAGTGAGAGAAGGAATTCATGCATAGCAAGAGAAAGAGTCATACACCGCAAGAGAAGGATTCGTGCATCACAAGGGAAAATTCATGCATTGCAAGATGAGATTCATGCATCGCGAGAAAAATCCATGCATCGCGAGAAGGAAAGTGATAAATCACCGAGAAAAAATTCATGCATCGCGAGAAAAGAAATTCATGCATTGCAAGAAAATATTCATACATCACGAGAAAAGAAGTCATGCTTTGCAGGAAAAGATCCATGTATCGCGGAAAAGGTCCATGCATAGCGAGAGAAGAAATTCATGCATAGTAGGATAAAAAGGCATACACTGCAAGAGAATGATTCATGCATCGCAAGGGAAGATTCATACATTGCAAGACGAGATTCACATATCGCAGGAAAAATTCATGCATCGCGGGAAAGAAAGTCATGCATCACGGAGGAAAAATTCATGCATCGCGGGAGAGAAGATTCATGCATCGCGGGAAAAAGATTCATGCATCGCGAAAAAAGATTCATGCATTGTAAGAGAAGATTCATGTATCGCGGGAAAAAGATTCATACATCGCGGGAAAGGAATTCATACATCGTAAGAGAAGGATTCATGCATAGCAAGAGAAGGAGTTATGCATCGCAAGAGAAGGAGTTATGCATCGCAAGAGAATGAACATCAACTACATCATTTTCCTTTGCAAAGACGATATCAAAAGAACTATCAACATATTACATTAGCCTATTTTATTACTTTGACATCAAAAGAAAAGTGTATTGAAGATTATATTGCAAATATGAGACACAAGCTTTATTTGCTTCACGTCAAACCCGATAGAGTTGCCGTCAAATGTTCAAGGAGAACAGTTAAGTGTCAATATGGTAAAAGACACTATCTCCCATTTGAATTGCATTTTATGCTAATGAGTTTTATCTCAGTCCTTGTCGAGAGCATCCGAAAGGATGAATTCTCCAAACCAAACCACAGGTGCGGATGACATAAAAAGGGATGCAACACAACGTGAAACTTTTCTTAGTAGCGAACTGGTACATAGTCCAAAGAGGAGTGCCAAACTCTTAGGACACGAGTAGAGGAGCGACTTCCACCATAATCAAACCACACCCCTATCAAAAGGCATGTGGGTTTTTCTTTAGGTGTCCTGGTTTCAGTTTCGTATCCAAAAAATTTTGGTCTCCACCGGAGGCATCTTTCCAATCTGAGTGACAATGCACCAAGAGCTTTGGAAATTATGTCCATGTAAGTTCTTAATTATGGGTGTGAAGTGTGCCACATTCATGGCTAAGAGGTTGCAAGCCTTTTTTTCATACTTGACTTACTTGTCACTCCTCTAGAACCAAAGGTTATCTCGCATAATAGATTTCCTTTTCAACCGATTGAGTCAAACTACAAGTAGCCTGATTCCCTGAGTTGAGGAATATGTGGGCAGAATCGGTATTGAAACTCGGTTGTATTTAATCATTCACTCTTAAATCATAATCTCGAGCATTTTGGTCTCTTCATAATTCGATATATAGCCTAAGATATGTAGGAAACCCATTTTCAGGGTTCAGCCATAATTCCTAAAGTCCGTACCAAATCACTTTTCTGAAAGATGAAGATGTGGTTGACCAAAATTGGGTTAGTTAATTACATTTTCCTTGAATTTCTTGCATCTATCTAAGTGAAATGAGGGACAGTTGTTGACACCCAATTTTGACCCTCCCCCGATAACGATTAATTTTTGAGCTTCTTAGATTTCAAACGATTTAAAATATTATAAAATTCAAAAAAAGAAAAAAGAAAAATGGTTTGCACGTTATTTCAAGTAGTTTTGTCACTTTTTTTTTACAACTTTCAAATAATATATATGTTTTAAAATAATTATGTATATAATTAATATATTTTATGATTATTCGAAAGTCGTCTCAAAAAGACTTTGTTTTAATTAAATATTTGGTTAGTTAGTTTAGTTATATAATAGATTATATTTTGTATTATTTAGTTTATATTTGAGTTAACTATTTTATTTTGTTTAGATCAAGAAGCTCGTTGTTTAATTATATTAATTCGTCTTACTTATTTATTAGTCAAGTTTGCTAAGTAGATTCAATTTGGTTATTCCATGGACAAATTGTAATTCACTTGGACCCATTCCCATTCCTAATTTTCAGCCCACAAAACTCAGCAATAACATCCCAACCGGCCCACCAATTTTATTTCTTTTAATTCAAACCAACAACACACATTCCAACATTATTCTTAGCCCACTTTTAGTCTCCTGACCTAGCCCCATTCCCAACTCCTAAAAGAAAGCCAGATGCTCACATTGTCATCAGCAAAAAATGACAACAACTCCAATGTTCAAGTGATTTCAAAAAAATATAGACCGAAGCAGACAGAAAGTAGTTCGCTGCGTTTCCTCTGTCTTCTTCTCTCAAATCGTACAATAGAAAAAGCGCGCGTCTGTCCCTATTTCCTTTTCTGGAATGGGATGAAATTTCAGGGAAAAGGTGTTTAGCTCAAATGGTGAAAGAATTGGGAGTTTTGAATTCGAAAATAGGCCTTGAATTTGGATTTTTGTCCATTTTCTCCCTTTAGATTTTGCCCTAATGTCCCATCTATATAATACCCTTTCTTATTCATTGTGTGGAGGGTGGGAGTTTTTTTTTGGAATTTTGGAGAAACACCAAAGCTACTAGTTAGGACACTTATACACAAATACTTAGAAAAGAAAAATTGGCAGAGAACAACGAGAAAAAATGGAAAAAGTTGGGAGAAAAATTTGGAAAAGGTTGGAGTAAATAGTGGACAATACAACTTGCATCTTAGATTAATATAGCGGATAGGCATAAACAATTTCTTTCTCATTCATTACCTGTCGGGATTCATAGGAGTACCCAAAGTTCACTTTGTGTGGTGGAATAGCTAGTTTCAGTTCTTCACTGTCTCGGTTCGCTGCCCGAAAGAAGGTAACCCCTCCTCCTTTATAATATTTTTTCCTGTCTGTTGTATTTCAAAATGTGTTCCAAGTGTCTCAGAGGTCTGTGTTACCGTAGCTTGTCATTGAATTCTTGGTATCCCAATATGTTGTGTATAAGTGTGTCAAAGAGTGATTAACAAGGCCTCATTCTGTAGATTTCTTGTGTGTGTGTTGTTACTATTTCTATATCTGTTACTGGAAATAAGCATTTTTATCTTTCACCCATTTTATGAAATTGTGAGTGCTACAAGTTCTTTTTCCACCCATGCCTAGAATTATCTAATATTTATACTACTTTGCTAGAATTATGTGCTAGTTTTGGTTCATTGTTTAGGATGCTTAGCTTCTTTTAGTATCATATGGCCCTATTGCTACTTTTCTCGCTACATGTTGGTCCTTGTTGGGTAGAATACTTGCTCTTTTAGTTCTTGACGTTGCTCGAATATGTGGAACTTTATATAAAGATTGTTTTTTTTTTGTTCACGTATGGTCCTCTTAGCTACTTCGAACTCTGCAGAATACGCTGCTTTAATATTAGGCAATTTACTATGGAAATTGAATCTTTATTTTATGTTCTAGCTAGTAGCTTTCTGGTACTAACAGGTTACTGTCTCATGTTAAATATAATAGAATTCATTCCTTAAATGTTTGAAGTTCATTATTATTATTATTAAATTGCATGCTTAGGATTCTGCAAAGAATGATGCTAAGTTCTAGCAGGTGTGATTGATTTACCTTTGCATCCTTCAGTTGCCTAATGTGTTCACATTCTCATCTCTTTAATGTAGCACTTATGCTTCTCCTTAAGGAAATTTACTTTGACTACCTTATTTAATTGAATAATAATTCTCAAGACCATTGTGTTTGTTTTGAATAAATACATGTCTGTATTATCTTTCTCAAGGTAGACATTTTCTGTCGTATAACTAGTGTGGGAATTGTTTTGATCTTATCTACTTAAATTACTCGAGAATCATGATTTAAATTCATTTTCTTTTATAGCCATATACTAATATCTTTCACTTCCTTCCGTTGTTGCATGTAAAATCTGCCCGAGTTCGCCAAGAGCTCACTCTTTCCTTTGCATTTCGAGAGAGCCGTAAAGGCTCAGATTTTTTTTACTTGAGTCAGCCAACTATAAAAAATCAACGAACAGGTCTTGAAGTTGGAAGAATGAGAAAGCGAAGGAGAATTGAAAAGATTAGGCCAAAGGCCCACTCTGTATATAAAAAGGATTGTATTTTGTTATTATTGGGCCTAAGCCCATTTAGTCATTAAGTTTATTATTTTGTTATAGTTTAGGACAGGTGAAAAATTGGGCCTGAGGCCCAAAGAAATATATTTATTTTATGTTAGTCTAGGACAGGTACCAAGTGTAAGACCAAAGGCCCAAAAAGCAGAAATCAGTCCGAAATACTGGCCCAGACGGACAAGAAAACCAAATTTGGGCCCAAATCTCTTTCCCTCATCATTTTGATTATGCTTATTTACTTGTTAATATCTGTTGTTAATCTTAAGGTCGAAAAAATTCAAATCCCCGAAATATACCCATTTTGAATTAATCACTTAACTAAATTATTCGTCTTTTACTTGACTAAAAAATAAATAAATTAAAAAAGAAAATTTTACAAAAAAAATACTTTACTTAGATAGTATTTCAATATTTTCCTTTTTCTCCCTTAAAATGGTTCTAACTACAAAATAGTTCAATTTTGCAATGCAAGTTAAGTTAAAATTAAATTTAGCCAAATAGTTAATTACCGGATAACCGCGTATTAGTGGGAATTTTGGGTGCTTTCAAACCCTTTCCGAAATGCTAATATGAATCCCGAACCCCTTAAGTATTTTTCATTAGATTTTCTATTTTTAATATTTTGAGAAAAATCAGTTTTCTTAATTTTACCTCAAAAATTAAGTGGCGACTTTTAAAACCAGTCTAAATATATTTTCCTAATAAAACAACATCTTCACAAATCATAAAAACCTTTAATATATGTTTAGACAGAAGGAGTTAAATCTGCGATAATGTCGATGGCTTGAGTTACTAAAAGACTACGACGTAGATATTTTATATCATCCAAGAAAGGCGAATGTGGTAGCTGATGCCCTCAGTTAAAGATCTATGGGTAGTTTATCCCATTTAGGCGTTGAGAAACGTGCGCTAGCGCGAGAGCTTCATTAGTTAGCTAGCTTGGGAGTCAGATTGTTAGAGGCAAACGATAAAAGGGTCACAATTCAGGACACAACCGTATCATCTCGAGTTGTGGAGGTAAAAGCACAACAACATGCGGATCCTAGCTTAGAGCAGCTCAGAGCTAAGACTCAGAATCAACAGTCTTTAGCATATGATATATCAGGAGATGGAGTCTTCAAATATAGCGATCTACTGTGTATTTTGAATATTGCATAGCTTCGACATCAAATTATGGAAGAGGCACATCATTTCTGTTATTCTATTCACCCTGGTTCGACAAAGATGTATCATGATATTAGGGAGATCTATTGGTGGCACGGGATGAAGAAGGATGTTGCTGTGTTTGTGGTACAGTATCCTAACTGCCAATATGTGAAGGTTGAGCACCAAAAGCCCACTGGGCTAGTCCAGGAGATATTCATTCCTTTGTGGAAATAGGAAGCAATTAATATGGATTTTATTATAGGGTTACCGCAATCGTGTCGTAAATTTGACTCAATTTGGGTAATTGTTGACAGACTACCAAAATTAGCCCACTTCTTACCAATCAGGGCTACTTTTAAAGTCGAAGACAATGAAGGGCTCTATATTAGAAAGATTGTTAGTCTACACAGCATCCCAGTATCTATTATCTCTGATAGGGGAGCACAATTTACCACTAACTTCTGAAAGTCCTTCTAGAAAGGACTGGGGACACTAGTTAATCTTAGTACAACCTTTCACCCTCAGACAGATGGCCAGGTTGAGCACACAATTTTGACACTTGAGGATATGTTAAGGGTGTGTGCCTAGACTTCAAGGGAAGTTGGGATAACTACTTGCCTCTTATTGAGTTCGCATACAATAATAGTTATCATTCCAGCATCGGGATTGCAGCTAATGAGGCTTTGTATAGGCGAAAATGTAGATCTCCCATTGGATTGTTCGAGGTAGGTGAGTCAGGGTTGATTAGACCCGACTTAGTACAGTAGACAATAGAGCAGGTTAAGCTCATTCGGGAGAGGTTGCTAATAGCTCAAAGCCGACATAAGTCATAAAAGACAAGTTTAGTCCAAGGTTCATTGGGCCATACCGGATCCTTCGTAGGGTAGGACGAGTGGCTTATGAGTTAGAATTTTCTTCGAGGCTAGAATATGTTCATCCATTTTTCCATGTATCGATGCTACTGAAGTGTGTAGGAGACTCTTCCCGGGTTGTCCCAGTTGATGATGTTCATATCACAGAGGAGTTGTCCTACAAGGAAACTTCAGTTGCCATATTAGATCGATCGGTCCGTAAATTGAGGACCAAATAGGTGGCTTCGGTTAAAGTATTGTGGAGAAATAAGAATAGAGAGAGGTGACGTGGGAAGCTGAGGATGGCATGAGGTCCAAATATCCTCACTTGTTTCATACCCCAGGGTGATGGCCTATCAGTTTATATTAGAGCAGTAAGGTAAGATACCTATATGATTTTTTTTATATTGTTTCTTATTATTATGGTAGTTGTCGTTGTATGTTTGCTCGTAATATTATTGCGGAGCTATAGTGCTTAGCTATTTATGTCATCCTGTGAGACGCATAGGTTAGAATTTCTGCGTTTCAGGTTCCTGGATAGTCACATTAACAAAGGATACTCTTCCTAAATTTTGGAAACTCCTAAGAACTTAACTGTGACTCAGATTTTTCATTCGAGGACAAAGGTTTCTAAGAGGGGAAGGATGTAACACCCCGACTTTTTGAAACGTCTAAATTAACTCGTACCTTCGTGGAAAGACAAAGAGGGTGAGTAATAATTGAGAATGATGTGGTATGTCATATTTTATGTGTTCAAGAGTTGTATCTCAATTTTTGAAGTTAAGTAAGTGGCAAGATAAAAGTTGGCAAAAATTATTGTAAGTTCTTTCTTAAAGATTTCTTTGAAATTTGGGAAAAATGTATCAGAGGTTTTCTCCCAATCTATGAAGACTTATGAGGTCTACCAACTATAAAATCGAAGGTCTACTAGTCTAATTTCCAACGCATCAAACCATTTGTTCATACGACTTCGGAATAGAGAGATATTCATATTTTTGCAAGACTGTGCAAGCAGGCACGTGAGGTAGGGCCCTAGGTCGGTGGAACTTTTTATATATCTTCTTCTTCAACTTTTTATCCATTTTTTTAGTGAAGAACCATAAAACTTAGAAAACCCATTTGTAGGATCAACAAAATTATAGATTTTCTCGCCTTAAGTCCTTGACAAAAGTTGTTCTATGCATTGAGCTTATCAACATAGTATAATTTGTTTTATTGATTTTGCAGAATATCATACTTTGGTGTTGGGACAGCAAGGGTTTGGAAATATTTTAAGGTTTTGTGTTGTATTAAGAAATTAAGATCAAGGTAAGACCCTTCTTTCTTTGACTCTGGCTTTGATAAGTCACAAATAACAATTTGTGACCGAAATAGATATCTTTTATCGAATTATCGTGGTATCTTCTATTCTTGTGTGTTGATTATGGTCCTGCCTTGTTGTAGTATCGAACGGGGGGGGGGGGGGGTTGTGAGTAAAGGTTGTTAGGCCACGTGTATTCTGCGAAAAAAGTGTGTTAAGGCTATTCCCTTCTTACGACATGTTTCCTTAAAGTTTAGGAGCAATGTAAGTGGGTTGTTATCGTTGTTATAGTTGTAACCATTATTGTTGATTGTTGGCTGCTCGAGTGGATATAATCCTCCTTTGTCGGGATTCTTATTCAGTTAGTAGTGTCCCTATGTTGGACATGACTTAGAGGCTATTTGTATAGATTTTTTAAAGTTAAATTGCCTGCTTCTAGCCTATTGGATTGTTATTGTTGCCCTTGGGGCTATTGTGGTTAGCTGCAAGAATGTGATCTATGCCTAGAACGACTATGTTTTGCCTATGAGGCTATACTGATGCCTAGAAGGGCTATGAGTTTCCTATGGGGCTATATTGATGCCTAGAAGGTCTATTAGTTGCCTACGGGGCTATATTGACGCCTAAGAAGGCTATGTGCTGCCTAAGGGCCATGTTGTTGCCTAAAAGGGCTATGAGTTTTCTATAAGCCATATTGATACCTAAGAGAGCTATGTGCTTCCTACGGGGCTATATTAATGCTTAAGAGGGCTATGTGACTGCCTATGAGGCTAGGTGATTACCGATAGGGATATATAGATTGATTGGCACCTTCTAGACTTATGGGGGCCTGGGTAGGTGTTCTTGTGTGTTGTTTGTACCTGCCGGGCTTATGGGGGCTTAGTTAGGTTGTTGTTTTATAATATTTGATAAGTTTCGATTTAGGAGCAGGTCTGTACACTTATCTTATCCTTGATTTATTTATTGAATTACTCCCAGTATATTAGGATACATGCTAATAGTCTATTACCTTTCATACTAGGTACATTATTTCGTACTAATGCCCCATTGCCTGGGGGCACTATATTCATGCCTGCAGGTTCCAACGAATGACCCAGTAGACCTCTTCAACAGTAGGATTAACTTCTATCCGGTTGGCTAGCCCCTTTCCTCCGGAGCTGCCAGAGTTGGGAGGTTTGTTAGCTTTTGTTTATGGGTAGGCTAGGGCCCTGCCCCGCCAATCTTTAATGATCTTAAAGGTTTTTAGACTAGTGTGTGTAGTGTATAGCTACGTTATGACCATGTTGGCCTAGTTTGTTGTTTGCTGAAGCTTGTTAGTTGTTTGATGTATTGTCTTGATATATACCTGCTTTCAATTTCGGTATAAAGATCATGGTGGCCTCGACGGCCCAATAAGGACTTCTATGCTAGTTGGCTATTTCTTTATATGAAATCTTGGGAGTAGCTGTTTCTTTTATAGATCTATTGACAGGGGACTTGTCGATTGATAGCTTAATTTTAAGCCGAGATATACTTGTTTGTTTTCTTGATTGCGTGTGGTTGCCATGCGCTAGTAGCAAATGGTTCAGCAGGGTCAGCTTGGGCCTCAGTTCTGGCATTAGAAACCAGTTGCGCCCCTTGAGGTTGGGGCATGACATATATGACTAAGGAACTCTTGCTCTAATTTCCCCCAATATTCTATAGAATTAGTCTTGAGATCTGTGTCCCAATCAAAAGAATTTTCTTTGAGAGATCAAACGAACTCTTTAACGAGATAATCACCATATGTCCCAGCATCATTGGTAGTCTCGATAAAGTGAGCTATATGTTCTTTGGGGTTTTCTTTGTCATCAAATTGTTGAAGCTTAGGAGGTTGATAGCCCTAAAAAAATTTCAAGCTATCAATCCTTTGTGTGCATGGCTTTGCATATGTGGGAGAAAATTTGAATGAAGACTCAGATTTATCTTTGATAGCCTCTATGATAAAGTCATTCAATTGAATAATGTGAATCAAAACTTGAGTAGAGAGATGAATCTCTTTGATATTTGTTTGCTTTATGAAAAACTCTCCTTCTTCTTGAATTTTAGGAAGCTTCGGGGGTGCTTGACTCGATCTTCGCTCAATCTTGTTATCTATCTTATTTGTTAGCTTGGAAAGTTTAGCATCATTTTTGTGTGTGCACTTTGTCAAGCCTTCAATCGCTTTTATCAAGCTTCCTAGTTGTTCTTCTATAGTGGAAGTCATTTTGATATTCTTTGATGGTTGAAAAGTTGAGATGAGAGGTAGAGGTTGTCCCACTAGGCATGCTAGTATTGATAGACAATGAAATTCGCATCGAGAAAAAAAAAATCAAGAATGAAAAAGTGTCGCAACAATCGTATTTATTGATTTCAAAGTGTGATTGCTACAATCTCTATTATTCCTCTAATTTGTCTTTTCAAATATAAATTCAAGTGCTTTTGAGCTTAATCTTTAATTTGAATTTGTTCTTGGACTTTAATCTTGGATTCAAGAGCCTTTGGAGTTTATTCTTGAATCTTTGATGGATTTGAACTTGATATTGACTTTATACTTGAATTCAAGGGCTTCAAGCCTAATCTTTAATCTTGTAGTCTTTATCTTCATTTGTGGATTTGATAAAATTTATTTGGATTTGAACTTGATGATCTTGATCTTGGATTCAATGGCTTTGGAGCTTGTTCATGAATCTTTGATGAACTTGAACTTGAACTTTATTTTGATCCTGACTTCTACTTGAAGTCAAGGGCTTTGAGCTTGATCTTGAATCAGAAGGACTTGATCTTGATCTCTCTTGAACTTGAATGCTTGAATTCTTGAACTTGTAGCTTGTAGAGAAATTTGTGGCTTTTGATCAACAATCTCTCTAGCTTCTTGTTAGAATTCTTGTTCCCTTTTTCTGAATTATAAGGACCCCTATTTATAGTTTTCGAATAGAGAGGAGTTGTGATTGGAACAAGATTCCCTTCGGTCAATCAGATGTAAGTGACATGGCATATGGGGCTTATGGAGCGGGCTTGTCATTTTTGACAGATGTCATAATCCTATTGGGTTCTTTGTTTGCCTTGGCATACCACATTATTTGCCACGTGGCACCTAAATAAGACTCTAGGATAAGATGTCATTGGGCTTAGCAAATTGGGTTAATCTATTGCAACCCAAATCAATTAATTTGGACTTTAATGAAATCCATATTTATTGAACTTTAATAATTAACCCAATCATATTAATCAATAATATTTATTTGGATTAATATATTTATGAATTTAATATAATCTGAATCATTTTATAAATTTATATTTAATAAATTTTAAATGATTCACTTGGTTTAATGTTGAAGAATTTATGGATTTTTGGCTTTGAGTTGAGATATGACAATGCAAGATGGGATAGTTTGGTACAGACTTATGATGGGTTTATCATCGACTTTTCTAAAGATTTGGTTTTGGTTTGAGTGACAAACACTGATGTATGGGAGATTCAACATTTTTTTCTTGGCTTGAATAATTCAAAATATTGGATTGATACTACCTTGTTGATGGAACTATGCAGACCATTAAGATGAACATAGACATTTGGTGGCGAATAAAGGTTATGATCTTATGGTATATAAAATTGTCACAACCTAAAGAACACCCCATATGTGACTTGGCGTACAAGACCCTGAGAGGCCCTACACAAGCCACTTGACATACATACAACACAATATAATATACAAAAGTAGAAAGTCTCACATCAATAGAAGAATTTGACATAAAAGTGGAAGTCTACTCATAGTCTAGATAAGTCAATCTATAATACATCAAAAGAATTGTTGGGACATAACTCATACACCATATAAATGTCTCAAAATTAAATGAAAAAAGCAATAAAAATCTTCATTATTGCCCTAGAAATATGAGGACCCACCAATACCAAGTCAGATGACCATTGTACGTTGCAGTTGATTGGATCAAACAAAGTTCTACTTTTTAGAGTTCTGGTGAGATCCTGCCTTCCGAATTTCCATTAGTAGCCATCTACCATTTAAATTTTTTAACATTCCTTTCAAAGACTTGAGATGTATTTCAGGTTCTGAAAATGTATTAGATGCTCTTTATGTTTATGCTACCACATTTTGGGAAATGCTTTGTTATTTTCTATCGTTTGTGGCTTAAATTCCCTTTGGGAGTCTCATATGTGTTTTTATTCGGCTTACACCTTGGTGTTCTTGGGGTGTGTGCCATCATGACCTTGGCTTTTGGGTCGTGACAGGGACGTTATCTTGATAAACTTATTTATTTCTCATTCCAGTTATTAGAGGCTTTTATACATACACTAGTTGGTCAATTTTTCATGGATTTCCATGATTTCATTCAAATATACATTAAGTAATTTGCTCACTCAGTCATGTTTTAGCTTTCACACTCTTTATATAGAATGTTCAACTTATCCCATAGTAGTATGTTAGTACCGGGGTCACAAGTGATTCTAAGTATTGATTATACCATAAGGTAAGGAACCTGAATATGAATTTCATCATAAAAGAAGTTCAAATCGACTCTCAAATCATCAAAATATGATTTCTTAATTGTTGTCCCAAAATTCCCGAATTACATGCTCATGTGCATTTTTAAATGAAGATATAAAAGAGAAATAAGAAATTTAATGCTAAATATGGTTAACCTACAACATAAAAATCTTAAGTTTAAAACAAAATTAATGAAATCCAACCACAAATAGACCTACAAACCAATGATATTTAATTTCACATCTTTGGGGTTCAAAATCATAACTTTGTAAATCAAAGCATGAAAGTATAATGGGTGAGATTAGAAAATGAATAAAATAAATGTATAATGATGTACCGAATATTCATATGATAAAAACACTTTGAAAATTGTCTTGATCGAAGTTTCCAAGCTCCCAAAATGTCAAAAGAATAAAACCCCAAAATCTATCCTTTTATAGAATCACTAACATTATTCATGGCGATCTTTTTGCGTTAGCAACCAAAGATTTGATTTTGTGATACCTTCAGTGCCTATCCTTTTGTTTTTTTCCACAAAAGATTGGCATCCTCGACATTACATGCACCAGTATCTAATAAAATGGTAAAAGGGCCATAATTTTCTCATAAGAACTTGAAAAATGCAATGATTCTTTTTACTATGGTTCAAAAATTACAATACGAATTTTACAGTCCGATCTAAACACCAACTCGATCATATGTTATTCAGGCGGTACCATTAAATATCAAGGACACTTAAACATCAATCTTTGAACAAGCACCGAAAACTCATCTAAAATTTCCCAAATACAAACCAATTGTGTAATATGATCAAATAACAAGTTTCAGACCTTTTAGAATAATAACATCACCAATCTGAGGTTGTGTAGACTGAAAATTGACCTTGATCAAACTTAACTCCTTAAAACTCAAACTCAAGATCAATTTCATGCCTCGAGGCTACCCCTTATATGTAACACGAGACCTAGAATCACAAGTGACCCCAAGATAACCATCAGTCTGGCATATAACAAGCATACTAAAAAATAACTAAGTAAATCATGTACTATGCGGAAGCTAAAAATAGTGGATATGAAATGGGGAAAACACAACTAGTATGAATAAATAAGATATAATAAGAGCTTAGTGATGACTGAAACAACACTTAACAACTCGATCTAAATCTACTACTATATCTGAAAAACCTCTAACTGAATTGAGTTGCTAGGACATGCCCCCAGCTAACTCTAACAAGACTAAAAACTAAAATAAAGACCGAAAAGTAAAGCATGTCTATGTCCTCGAAGAATGAGGACTCACCACTGAAGTTGCTGGAGTCAAACTGAGAATCGAACTAAGCGTGATCTGGATGCTGAGTGCCTCAAAATACATCATAAAATGATGTAGCACAAATATGCGTCAGTACTTGGAATGTACTGAGCATGCAAGATACAAATATGCCAAGTTGAATAAAGTATATAGGTTGAACAATGCATAACTGAGCAATGATATAATCTGAACAAGGATATAGATATGTACTTAATTATAACTGAAAGATAAATGGATGCAATGGCCAAGTACTAATCATGAAGATAACATATTGCCTCAATATTGTGTAAATGTTGAAAAACCTAGTCAATGCACTAAAAGTTTGATTGTGGGAGCTACTATTAACCGACATAAACCACATGAGTTAAATGTGGAGTTCGATGTATACACCCCATCGAGAGGACCCAATATACCTTGCCAAGGGTATAAAGGCATGACTGTGGCGTGATCATTAAAATGGATGTCCAACTAAGGGGACTTATGAACCTACGCTAACACGTAGTTTTTGTGACTTTGAGGTTACGTTGAACCCTAGTACAACTCGGTGCTTAGTCTACTCCCAACTGAATATATATTAAGCAAAAATGCACTAATATACTTAATAGCTGAAAATACTGACAAGCTAACTGAGAATGCAACACTTATATATTGAGAACATGGCATTCGAAATCTAGAGCATGATTTGTTATCTTTTTGGCCTAGCATGTATAATTCATGAACTAGGATAAATTTACATAAGCTAGGGTTGTGACTGCTATGCATGGAATCATACTAAATTATCAAGAGACAAGTTATTTGGATCAAAGGAACCATAATCAAAATAAATCTTGAAAATATAGAAACCCTAGGTCTGAACAATTTATGAGAATTCGAAGAACTAACTAAATTCAAGGGACCTAATGGGTAAAAGGAATCCACTAGTGAAATCCAACATACTTGTTGCCGAAATCTATGAACAAATCCTTTGAATTTCGGGGATGAACTTCGAAGAACACCTCTGCTTGTTCTTTGAAGAAGCGGCAACTCGTAGTTTTCTTTTTGTTCCAATTTCAAAGATTTTTGGGAAAAAGCTCAAATATGCCATCGAACTTTTAGAAAAGGCTCATTTATGTCATCCGTTAAAAGTTTGGATCATATATGCCATTGCTGTTAAAGAAAAGGCTCATCCATGCCATTTTTTTAACTCTGATTTTGCAAAACCACTTTTTACACACCAAACAAGGTTTAACACTTTTCTATTGGTGTTTTTGAATCAAATGTACAGTTTTTGCTTCTACATCCTTAAGAACACTAATAACACATGAAGAACATAAACAACTCCCAAATTTTCAACATCTTCAACTCTTCACGAAATCATATCAAATTTTAGCTACATCATTAATTTCTTTTTTAAAAAAACAAAAATTCTAAAATCATTTGCAGAGTTCAAAAAAAGCACCCATATTGAAAAAATATATTCCAAAAAGCGAAAATCATTCCCAAAATTTCAAAATTTTCTTTGATTCTTGTTTTTGTAGTTTTTAACATTAGATTTTTGTTGACTAGTGTTTTTTGAGTTTATGTTCAAAATTTCAAATGATTTGAAGTTGTGGAGAATCTACCATTAAAGAATGTTGAAGTTTTGAAACTTTGAAGAAATTTTAATTGGGTCTTGTTGAGTTAGGTTGAATTCGAGCTCAAAAGAAATTGAGTTTTGGTATCTAGCTCGGAGCGAAACTACTCTTGAAATTTGAGGCGATTCGTGAAGAATTGAATAAGTCTGAAATTTGGGAATTGTTAATGTTCTTTATGTGTTCTTGGTGTTCTTAAGGATGTAGAAGCAAAAAATGTACATTTGATCCAAAAACACCAACAGAAAAGTGTTAAACCTTGTTTGGTGTGTAAAATATGATTTTGCAAAACCGGAGTTAAAAAAATGGCATGGATGAGCCTTTTCTTTAACAGCAATGGCATAAATGAACCAAACTTTTAACGAATGACATAAATGAGCCTTTTCTAAAAATTCGATGGCATGTTTGAGCCTTTTCCCAAGATTTTTTTGTGAATAAGGGTTTTGGGTAGGTTCTTACTAGATTAATAGGCTTAGACTGAGCAAAAGGACATAATATAGGTATCACACAACATAGTTTAAGTTCTCAATGCATTGGGGAAGAGACCAAAATGACCCTGACTTAAAATTGACGAAGTGCCTTCATGATGGGACTGACAGATCGTAAATAGGACCACAGTCCATCAACTGGGTCGTGGTTATGGCCCTACCCAATAGGTCTGTACTGAAACAAGCGTAACTTTCTACTCCAAGCTTGGATTTTTGCAAACTCGGAGGCGTTGGAAAGAGGACTCAATTATCTTTAATTTGATAGGTCATGGGCAACCTAATTCATTTTTTTCTAAAAGATATGACCATTTGAAGTTGATCCAATACTTACAGGTTGAACTGCCCCATTCACAATCTACTTCACGGACCGTGTGAAGCACCAGGGAGATGAAGGCCATCGTGGTTCCTCATAGTGCCTTGGGGGTACTTTTCACGGGCCACATGACAGCCCGTGTGGTGTCCCATGGTCTGTGGAGGGCTCCATGTTCCTCCATGCTTGGTTGGGTATGAACCATGACGAAGGTGATGGGTCCTGGTCCTGTTCACGTCTTGTGAACTCCTCCGTGATTCCCCTTTTTTCTGTTATTTAGTCTTAGCTAGGTTTAGGTGTTACAATCAAATTCATCACAGACCATTAAAGTTATTTTAGAATGAGAATATTAGAGGATTCTTAGAAATTCTAACGCACACTATATTAAAATAAGATAATACAGAAGTTGCAATATATTTGTCTCTATTATTATTTTTTGAAAATTTAAATATTGGAAAAAAATGCATCTCATATGAAAAAATACAGCATATGAGTAATTTTGTTTCATTTTGAAACAATATTACATCAAAATAAATCAGGGGTTAGTTGATTTTCTAATTTGAGATGCAATGGAAAAATATTGACCAAAAATAAGACGATACTAGATATTTAAGTTTTGAAAAAATACTCCACAATATTCGTGAGTAAAAATTAGACAGTGCTAGATTTCTCTAGGTAATGTTAGAGGACAGTTATGAGACTTACTAACATTTCACAACGGATAAATAGTTTCTTTTTGTAGCTTTTTCATGCTAATTTTTTTATTTTTTTATGTTGGAGCATGGTGAGTGAAATGGAGGCTCGCATATGGTGTCTTGTGCAACAAAGATGTATCATCAAGATTAAAAATAAGGTTCTTAGATCAACTTTGAAGTGAAGTGTTGACTGGTCAAAAACCTTCATGTTAAAAAAAAAAGAGTAGAAAAAATGAGGATAATAAGATGAATGGAAAAACATATTAAGAGACACAAGATTAGGAACAAAAATATTCAAGACAAGATTGGAGTGACCTCCGTGGTGAAAACAATGAGGGAGGTCACACTAAGATAGTTTAGACACGTGAAGAGGAGATGCATATGTTCTTCAATTAGGAGGTGTGAGGTTTGACTAAGATGGATATTAGAAGAGGTACATGTAGACTGAAAAAATATTGGGGAGAAGTGATGAATCGAACATGACCCTAGATAGGAGGAGTTGTAGGTCGAGGAGTAGAGTCAAAGGTTAGTAGGTAGTGGAGTGTTTTCTACTTTTCCTTAGAAGTATTTTAATATTACTCTCCTACTTGTTTTATTTTTCAAATATGTTATAACATATTTCTTCTTTTGCATCGATTATATTATTATTATGTTGCTACTTCTTTCTTTGACATTACTTTCAATATGACTTTTTTCACTATTTGTAATTTCATTCTATACTTGATTTTAGTACATTTTACTTGAGTTGAGGATCTATTGAAATAATTTATCTACCTTTTCAAGATAAGATAAGATTTTGTACTCACCACCTTCCCCAAACCACGCTCATAAATTACAACAGGTACGTTAATGTTATTGTAATATAGTTCTAGTCAATAAAATTCATCTCAATTGCAAAGAAATGTCACATGTTTGAGATCTCTTCTCATCTATATTATGTACTACATCACCCTAAGTAATATATTAATGATAATTATGAGAATTCTGCGAAGTGATGTTAGTTATTTTTGTAGTATTTTGAGTAAATTAATAAATTTGTAATTAGTGCAATTTACCTCAGAAGGAAAAAAATCAATTATGTGATCATATTTTTCTCAACAACATCATGTACATGAATAGTTTATATAGTATGCAACAAAACTATAAAATTGTGTTGGATGTTTATATTTCGGAATATTTCTTCAATTATTGTGGTGAATTAGATTATATATACTTATTATTATAAAGAATTGAATTTAATGACAAATTAGGAAGTCCATTTCAATGATTTTCACCAAACAAAACTAATTTCTATATTTATTTTCTGCTTAAGTGGTAAGTTAACAATTTTTATTCGTCTAAAGTAACACGCTCCTCAAGATCATTAGGTTGTAGACATTTGATAATGTTCTAACCCTAACACACAAATAATATAAATATTTTTTTATTTCTAATAAATTATGTACCAAAATGATAAAAATGAAAAAAAAAATACACCTCACATATAGTAAAAGTTTAATATCAATCAAACGATGCAGGATTAGATGAAAACAATTGATGAGTAATCAAGTACAACAATCTAAGTTTTAAATTGAACAATTTAAATTATGTAATTCTATTAAATCCACATATTAACTCTAAATTTGACTCGAATAGCACAATAAAAGTGCAATATGTCACTTCATTAATTTTTTATCGCCATCCAAATTTGACAACGGATTAGTAGTAGCTGAATTTGGCAAGAATTCAGAGAACTCATCTAGCAAATCTGGACGGTCATTGGGAAGTACAGAAACCTACAAATATAAGAAGATAGTAGTAACGAACAAGAACATAATGATCTTCTATAATATCTATGTACTCAAATTATTAAAAAAAAATGGTCACCTCATGGTACACCTCCTTGTGCTCCTTTCTACACTTGTTCATAATATCTACGAAGGATTTGTACTCATGGTTATTTACTAAATGTTTCTGCAAGAAGGTAAAAGTCAATAAGGTATTACTAAAGTGTTTTGAAGAAGAAAAAGATAGACTTTAATTAGTAAAAGCATGAGGTAATAGATATGTAACCTTCATTGTGTTCACAAAGCTGAATACTTGTTCAAAGTGAATTGATTTCTTCAAAGGAGGCTTGACTTCATCATTAAGTATTATATCATAGCTACAGGGCAAGAGGAAATTTAATACAAGGAGTAAACTAGATAGTGGATTGGGAGTAACTGAATCTTTCAAGAATTCACTGAACTTATCTAGCAAATCAGGATGGTCATTAAAAAGTACCGCAACCTACACATATAATAGAATAGTAAGAAACAAGAACATAAAGATTGTCTATGATATCTATGTATTCAATTTTATTTTTTAAATTATCACCTCATGATTCGCTTCGTTGATGTCCTTTCTTTCTTTCTTATACATCATCATAACATCTACATATGATTTGTAATCATGGTCATTTCCGAAATATTTCTGCAAGAAGTTACAAATCAGTAAATTAGGACTAATGTTTTAAAACAAGAACAAGTCCTACTTTTATTAGTAAAATCATAAGATAACAAAAATGTAACCTTTATATTTTCCACTAAATTGCGTTCTTCTTCATTGTTAGTTGTTTTCTTCGAAGAAGCATTGTCTTCATCATTGAGCATTATTTTATAGCCATTGGGAACGAAAGCATTAAATCCAAGGAGCAAACTAGGATGCCCTTTAAATAATTCTCTCACTCTTTCTATGACACCAACATGATCAATTCTGTGAGAAATATTTAAAGACATAGTCCCACATAAATCACCAAATTAGAATATATTTTAATAAATATCATGACAATAGGTAAAATTTAGTTGGAAACCTTCGAGACTTTAAGTATTTCATAACATCAAGGAACATGTCATACTTTTCTACTTGGTCTACAAATGTGTCTTTAATCTCCCTCACATAAGACAATGCAGGAACTGGATCAATCCTGCTACCATACCTAATTCATCCAAGGGATAGAAAAAATAAATGCATCAGAACTATAGCCATAAGTAGCCAGTGAAATATATTGCGACAAAATCAATGATGTGGTCTAACATTAAGTAAAGTGAGTGAAAATGTGGAAGATTATAGCTCAAATTCTAGTAAAGATGGGTAATATATCTTCACACCTAACTAAATCTTGAAAGATAAAATAACTACATAGGTAGTGTTTGGACATAGAAAATGAAATATTTTAGACACACACAAACATGGAAGGCTTCACATTAATTTGTCATTAGATTTTATATAGACACTCGTTATACCATCTGTTCCAACTGAGCATTGAAACACATGCTCATATGTTCTGATTTTAAAAAAAATTGTGTGCATTCTCAAACATTTCTTGATACATAAGTTAACTACATAAAAAAAATTATCGCATTTAAATATACACATCGATACCTATTGGAACATGCTTGAAGTTTTAAATCTTACTAAGGTCAATGTGTATAATTAAAGGAGGTGACATATTTTTGGAGTTTAACGAATCTATGTTATTTATACTTGTAAACAACGTAAAATGTTTCTAAAATTCAAACTCAAAGTGTCTAATAAAAAAACATTTTGTCATATATTCATGTTCTGAATGTAATTTGAACACATTATAATTCAAGTATCTAAATAAAATATTATTTAAGGGGGCTATTAATGTATTAGGTCAACTTGTAATGTGCTTAAACACAAGTAGTAGCTAAGTTATATTCTCATCCACTTTAATCCAATGCTTAATTTTGGCATAATAAAAAGCTGGGGATAGTCATGTATATAAAAATTACCACACATGTAGAATAAAATTAATTGAAAACATGAACTTACGATTCTCCATGAGAAGAACAAATTGTCCGCTTCAATGGTTGTGTATCAATTACATCGAATATCAATCGCTTCATGCTGCAAAAATAGAACAAAAAAACAATAACAATTTTTATTATAAAAATTGAAAAATTGAACATAAAAAAAAAGGAAAAAAAGAAGAAGACAATTTTCATTCGAGCTCACCTTTTAATGCTCTCTGAGAAAGAAAAATCAAAAGTTCAAGAAGATCTATCAATAAAAAAGAGAGTTAAATTGATGGGTTAAATTTGGAAAAAAAAATCTTCCTTTAATTCATTTGTCCCTACCTTTTCCTTTCCCTTCTTCTTTTTCCCTCCCTTTGGACTCGGAAAAAAAAAAACTATGACACGCTTAAGTTTGAGAAACCAAGAGGTGAGGCAATAAATTGAATTGAGGAAGATTTTTTTATTGATGGATATCTTATTTAATGCAACGTAGAATGCATTAAATAATTACTTTCAATGCTACTGAGTGACAGGTGTGTACAAAGGTTTAATTTTGAATGGGCTCAAAATTAGTCACATGTGCACACATATTGATGAGCCCGATTTCTTTTATGCCCCAATTTTATTCATCAATTAATTTCCCCAAATTGAATGTAAATTAGGGAAGTAAGTTTGTTGCAAATAAGTAAGTTTTCATCTGAAAATCATATTAATTTGACCAAAAAAGATTACTCAAAAATCACCACCTATACTATGATTGATTGCTCTTTTATCATAGCTACAAGATATTTTCTTTTACATAAATTTGAAAACTTGAGATGAATTGTAGTCATGCTGACTAGACACTAACATAACCTTGAATATTTTGAATTTTAAAATTATACTTATCAATTTTCATGCTAAAAAATTAGATTATTTTAGATCATACTATATCACTATAGGTTACATTTGACTTCAATTATAAGATTTACTAATATTCCAAAAAAGAACAATTGACTCTTTGGTTAAGTTATAAATTTGTTGTTGTTGTAATCCATTTAAAAATGAAAAATAAATTGTGGTCAAATCCCTTTTCACCAATATACATATTGGTATCAAATTATCTAATTTATGATAAAATAATAAAATTGTTGAACATTTAATTTCAAGTTATAATCTTCATTGTAAACTTGATACAAACAAGTAAATATTATCATCTTTGAAACAATAACTTCTAAGACATCAGATAATAATGGTAAAGTTATTCCATCGACAATTGTTTGTGATTTTATAGTATATTTAAAAAGTCCTTTAAATTTATTTGCAAACTTAGATGTTATGAAGTTACATAAATAAGATAATAAGACAATCTTAGATATTTGAATTTCTAAGTTATATTACTCAACATATAGAGCTATTTACATTTTCCACCCCTAACAGGTAGATCCTTTTGGGATTTGTATCTAATACTATTACTTTTAATAATTTACTCCCTGACTTCTTTATTTTCTTGAATATGTTTTTTTTAAAAAACCCCTTGCAATATCCATGGCTTGTGGGCCTATTTGAAAGGATTGAGGTTGACATGACCTTGATGGGAGCACTATTGAGGGACTTTCTTGTGCCTTCAAGAGAGCCTACCACTTCCAGTGTTATTGCCCGTTAGGGAGCCTTTGAGTCCCTTGACTTGGCCTACATGAAGCTCTTAGCTAGTTTGGATGCTGGGAAGAAAAAAAAGGTGTTCCTATGAAAAGTTGTTAGTAAGAATACTAATGGGGATGAAATCCCTTTGGAGAACCTTGGCGCTGTGTTTGAGATCTCCAAGGGAGACTATAAGGGATGTTCAGGATTTCTCATTCTTTAGCAGAGAAGAAAATGAGATTCTAGTGGGTAAGGAACAAGAAACAATGAGACAAATTGTTAGGCAGTAGCTAGTATCTCTCCTCCCTCCTTGTCCCCTATTTCTCCTTCCTTTTAGCTTTTGATATGGGGTGGTTGTTGGCCCGCTTAGGCCTTGTATAAATAATTATATTTTTGCATTTTCACAACATAAAGTATATATCCTAGGAATAACAAGATGTATAGAACCCCGAAAGGGCCTACACATGCCACTTAGCATGCATCATACAAGGTAATAGAAATAAAGAGAGTTCAAAAGAGTATTTTTATATCATAAAAGAATTTGACAAAGCATAAGTCTAACATATTCTTAACAATTCATCTAATACATCAAAAGAAGTGGTTGAGACGTAACCCATACACCACAAACAATGTCTGGAAACTGAAATAAAAAAAACTATAAACGTATATCGGTCATTGAACATGAGGAGTCATCAATCTTTAAATTCCAAGAGAGAGATCAACTAGCCATAAGTATGCGAGGAAGGAGCGTCGGCCCCTACATTAGTGAAACAATGTAGGCACAAGTATGCATTAGTACATGGAATGTACTAAGTATGATAGCAATGCATAATGATATAAAATAATTCTAAAAGGACTTTACATGACATGCAATGACCTAGTTAGAGTATAAGATAAGAGGTTAGAAAACACAATTCATAATCATGGTCAATGCAAGATTAACATATTTAAAACACTTTGTGAGATACTTTGAAAGTAACCTAGTTTATTATTGTGGGATGTTTACCATTCACCAATATAGACCATGTGAGCTAAACATGCAATCATGTGTCTATCCCACACCGAAAAGAGATGTCCTACTTGCCAAGGTAATTACCATTAACTTCTAGATTATGCGGATCCACTAGATAATACATCCTACATGGGCACATATTTAGGGACAAGGAGATTGGTACTAGAGACCCAACTTCTACTAATAGGATCGCCTCCATCTCAATATATTCTTGGTGTTATGTAAAATCTCACAAAATAGTCATATTCATTTCATCATACATGGAAAGACACAATTAAGCTATCAATCCAAGCTAAATTCATTTAGAATAACTCTTTAAATCTTGATTCATCTTAGGTGAGAAAACCATTCAACCTTATGAATTATTATGTGAGAAAACCTTTGAAAAACATGATCATAGTAGCATGTGAGAAAACCTTTCACAATCTCATTGATACTTTTATCTAAAAGCATGCATATCTTTATAAATCTTTGGTTCATAGTTTATAACCTTCATCATATGTTGATAGTCAAAATCATGGATCATACACATTCATTTGAATTTAATTGGAAAACATGTAATTACTTCAATTCATGCAATAGAAGATATGAAATAACCAATTAGATCCTAATTGAGAAGAACCTATGAAGATTGAATAGAACCCGAACTTTGAATTGAGAATGAACTTGTAAAATTGGAAGATCTTGGGAACCCAACGGAGGAAAGGACTGCATTGTTGAATACTAACCTACCTTAGTGATCAAGATCTAAGTGCTATGGTGTATTGGAGATCTTGAAGTGAAACCCTAGCTTCTTTTTCCTTAGATTTAGAGAGAACTTTAGGGAAGAACTTGGAGGGGATTCGGGATTTAGGAGAATGATTTTCGAATGGGTATTTTTAGGACATAAAATACTTATATAGGTCTTATAATAGGTGTCAAAATGACATAGCTTAGGTACTAGACGCATAAGAAAAAACTAAAATAGCCTGACTTAAAAAGCTGGCGTAACCCTGTATGGAGACCTTGAAAGATTGCTTATCCCTCTACAGTCTGTGAAGGGGATCCTGAATAGGAGGGGGAATTTATGATTTTGAATCAATCATGACGGCCAGGTAAATTGAACCTTTACCCTTATACGAACTGTTTAGGTCTTCGTGAAAAAAAGGGGTTTGGTTGATGATTGGGCTAAGAGGTTGTGCACCTCTTCATGGTTCGGGCAGTAAACCCACTTTACACTTTCCAAATCACTTTCCAAATTCCATCGTGTTACATGCATATCTTTTTAGCCTGTGGATAATTTAGCATGTTGTTGGTGGCACTAGAAATATTAGCCTCATTTTTTATCCGCCTTGTATTAAAATGCTTTTAAATTCCCAGGAATTAAATAAGTATTAACTGAACAACTGAATTATAAAAAATGTATCTTAGGTTATACGTATTTCCTCAGCTTTTTTGTTATAGTACTTAGTCGCTATAGAAAACTTTGCTATGGTAAACTAGAGGCCTTCATGGAGAACCTAAGCGACATAACTAGCTTTGCTATAGAAAAGCTTGCTACGGCAAAAGGTACTTCGCTATGGTGATCCTAAGTGATTCATCTAACTTCACTATAGCGATTACCCTGAGTATACTGAAGCTCACTGTGGCAAAAAATGCTTCTTTATGGAGAATGACAAACAATAGCATAATGCCCCAAAATTGACATGCACAATTTTTTTGTCTAGCCACCACAAACTACATACCTGAGACATTCAAGAGAATGTGAAGGCCTACTCATCTCTTAAGGTATACTCATCAATTAATGACCTCCCACAACTAAATTATAACAATCGGGTGTAACACTTAATCAGTATTTCTAGATATTAATTGGGATTCACAGATACCAATAGGACACCTATTAATAAAAAATTCATTCAAATAACTTACAAAATTAACATATTTTTATGGAAGGATAGGAGAAAATAAAAGGAAAAGTTTCTAGATGACTCGCAGCCTCTCGAGGATTTGTTTTGGCCAACAACACATCAATCTACAAGACTCTACTTTACATTACTCTTATACTTGTGTGACCGATAACCTAGTCCCTAATACAAACTATTATTACCCAAACTTGAATGACCCTGAAGGTCATTTTAGGAATTTTTGGAAAATTACCATTTTTCCCACATGATAGTTTCCCTGAGTTGTGTTGGATTAATTTATGAGGTTAGATGGGAAACCAGATAAAAAATTGTAGATTTTTGAAAGTTTTGGAGGCTTTTAAGTTGAAATACTTAACTTAAGTCAATATTTTAAGTTCTAAGTTTCGTAATGGAATTTGGTCAGTATCATTAGCTCCGTAGCATAACTTTTGGGCTAGTAGGACTATTGACTTAGGTCTTAAGGTATTTAAATGAGTTTTGGAAGAGATTTTGTGTTTTGAAAGTTGAAAACATAAGATAGTTGATCAAACTCAATATTTGATGACAATAAGCTTGAAATGGAATTTTGACAGTTTCATTAGCTTTGGAATGTCGCTTTTGGTGTAGATGTACCGTAGATTTGGGTACCAAACTAAGACACAATGGGTTTGTATCATTAGGAAATACATACATCACTCTATATGCCATTTCACTACATTGTATTACACTTCATGTTGTTTATTTTCATTTGTGAATGATGATATGTTATTGAATTGTGAAAGACTATGGTGATGTGACTATCTGTGTTGAGGTGTAAGTGTCGGTGTTTTGTATATGCTAAGTTGTTATTCAGTGTGAACTGTTAGATTGGGCTGATATACTCTAGGCATTTTGTAGTTATGGAGGTTTAGATAGTGTGGTTGGAGTACTTGTATTCAATATTGATTTACTTAGAGTTATTTAGGTTTACTTGATGAGTACTAATGTTGTTGAATACTCACCCCTTGGTTCTACACTTGTGTAGGTTACGAGACATGATTCTCTTGATTATCTCTTATCATCTTCGTTCGAGGCTTGTTGTTAAGAGTTTGTGAGGTAGCTACTTGTCATCTCGATGGAAACCTCTTACTATTTTGTTATGTTCTTGTTTTGTTCTAGAAACTAAGACATTTTAGACTTGTATTTCTATTGATTCTAATGTAATACATATAGGTTTTACATGTGACACTAGTTTTTGGGGGTTTTGAGTTATGTTATGATTTTCACAGATTAATTATGCTAAACCTTCATTCGGGTTTACTTCTTTATTTCTATTCTGTTTATTTGGGATTCAGGCTGACATGTCTTGGTAGGATAAGACAAGTGCCATCAGAATCAATTTTGGGTCGTGACAAATGGTATCAAAGCCACGTTTCAGGTCTCACTTACAAGCCAAGTTTAGTAGAGTCTTGAGTATTAGTGTGGAGACGTTTGTTACTAATTTTCGCGATGCTATGGTGACTTTTAGGAAAAAGCTTCACTCCTTGACTACTTACCGTGAGTCCTTGGTCAGGTCATATTGTCGCTTAATTCCATTCTCGACTTATAGTTATGACCCGTGCTTAGTTTTTTCATGCGTCCAATTGGGATGTCATAATGTGGTTTTTGTCAGGACCCAAACTACATCCTATACGTGACATGACATATAGGACCTCAAGAGGCCCTATATAAGCCACTTAGAATGCATCATACAAGATGATAGAATTTAAAGAGAGTTCAAAAGATAGTTTTTATATCAAAGAGTTTGTCAAAAAGTAGCGGAATTCTAACATAGTCTCAAAGCCATCTATTACATCAAAGAGTGAATGGTAAGTAACCGATACATCACATACAATATGGAATGTAAAGACAATAAGCAATAAAGGGTTCGGTCCTTGGAACATTAGGGCACACCAATTTTTAAAAGCTACTAAGGTGATAACTAACCACGAGAATATAGAATAGGAGCCTCGAACCCTACATTAGTGAAACAATGTACGCAAAAGTATGCATTAGTACATAGAATGTATCATGTATGATAGAAATGCATAAGAGTTATAGCATCATGCAAAAAGTACTCTTCATGACATGCAATGACCAATTTAAAGCACAAGGAAAAAGGTTAGAAAACATAATCGTGATCATGGTCAATGCAAGTAAAAATCATCTTTAAAACATATGTGAGATCCTTCTAGAAGTAATAGTAGTTCATTATTGTGGGAAATATCCATTAACCGACATATAGACCATGGGAGATATAAGATGTAATCTGATGTAATCCCACACCGAAAAGAGATGTCCTTACTTGCTAAGGTAAGAACCCTAATCTTCTAGCTTAAGTAGATCCACACTAACTAATATTAATCTAAGACAACCTATGGTGGCACATAGTTTATGGGACATGGGTAATCACCTCTTGTCCAATCGGTACTAAGTATAAATCCCACGGAAAAGTCATTAGTCTTAACTTGTCTTATCATTAAGAGACATGGGTAAACGTCATTTTTCTTATCATCCATGGAAGGTATATCACATAGTCAATCCAAGAAAGATTTCATTAAATAGCTCCTAAATCTTGATTCAAAGTTTTGTTGAGAAAACGTTTCAACTCTAAGAATACTTTACATGAGAAAACCCTTTTACATTCATGTATTGAGTAGTATGTGAGAAATCCTTTCACAACAACATTGATTCTTTAGTATCAAATAACCTTAAATCATTTTCATCAATTTCATAAAAAATATACACATCTTCATAAATTTAACTTTCATAGTTCAAAACCCGCAATTTATCATCATAGTTCAGAAAACCTGGGTTATGCATGGGTTCATGAAAATTCAACTTAAAAACATGCAATTACTTCAATTCATGCATAAGAAGAAATAAAACAATCAATTTGGATAAACATTAAAAGGCACCCATGCCAATTAAATTAAAAACCTAATTTGATTGGGGAATCTAACTTTACAAAATTGGGGATTTTAGGAACCCTATGGACTGTTGAAACTCTAGACTTGAGCTTGAAACTCTAGACTTCTTCTTTTTCATTAGTGAGAGAAATATTTGCAAAGATGAACTTGATAACCTTTTGGGAATTTAAGAGAGTGAATTGAATGTGGTGATTTGGGGGTAAAAATGTTTATATAGGCCCTAGGGTAGAGGGTAAAATGACATCGTATTGGGTTAAAACAATTTGGAAAAGACCCAAAATCCCCTTTAAAAAGCTGTAGGATGCCATCGACGGTTGGACCTACGGGCATAAGTCCAACTATGGACCGTTCTAGTCAACCGTTGGTGGGGTTCAAAGACTACACTTTTGGACCCCAAAGATAAGAAGTGATAGGAATGGAGAGTATAAATCGCCTTTTGCAAAAATATTTTTGAAAAGTGGAATTATCCATCCATCTGCTGCCCTATTCACCTCAATCTAATGGAAAACCGAACATTGAAAGAAATGATGGATGCATTACTTATAAGTTTAGGTTTACCACAAAACTTGTGTGGAGAAACTATCCTTATTGCAAAAGGGAACAACAAAAAGTTTTGTCTTTTGAGAAAGAAAACAATTTTGTTTGTTCAGGACACAATCTATTTTATATGAGAAATGAAAAGGAAGGAAATCCAACTTGAAATATTTCAAAGTGTGGGGGTGACTAGCCAAAGTCCAAGTTCCTATTCCCAAAAGGATTAAAATAGGACCTAAGAACTATGGACTGTAAAATTAGACTTGAGTAGTTTAGTGAAAGGTCTAGACCTTGGAAAGAACAAAAGAAGAATGTACTTAATAACAAGATTCAGACGTGTAGTAAATGTCGAAGGACATCTACTACCTTTGGATCTGATTTTGTAACATTTCCTATGTCTTATGTGGACTCATCCTTTTGGAATGATGGTGTCAATAGTGAGATTGGTTCAATATTGAGAAATCCTATTGGAAGTTAGTTGATCTTCCTCCAGGAAATAAACCTTTGGGTTCAAATTGAATCTTTTGATGGAAAATGAAAGTCAATGGAACTGTTGACAAATATATAGCAAGACTTTTCGTCAAAGGTTTTAGATAAAAACAAGGTCTTGATCTTGTCGATACATACTCGTTAATAACTAGAATTACATTCATTCGGATGTTAATATTATCAGTTGTGGTATATCACCTCCAAATTCATCTAATGAATGTGAAAACAACTTTCTTAAATGGAGAATTGGAGGAAGAAATTTACATGAAACAGCTCGCGGGTTTTGTGTTTCCTAGTAAAGAAAAGAAAGTGTGAGAACTTGTTAAGTCACTTTATAGACTAAAACAAGCACCCAAACAATCACATAAGAAATTTGACCAAACCATGTTGGCAAATGGATTTAAGAATGATGCAAGTAATAAATGTGTTTACATTAAAATCACTAGGTCATTGTTTGTTTGTGTATTGATGACATGTTTATCATAAGTAGAGACACTAATGACATAAATGCTACTAAACGTGTGCTAGAAAACAAATTTGATAAGAAGGATCTTGGAGTTGCTGATGCGATCTTAGGTATAAGAATCCTTAGAACTCCATAATGTTTAGCATTGTCACAGTGTCATTGCATTGAAAAGGTACTTGACTAGTTCAAATATTTGGATTTCAATATTGTCAAGACTCCAATAAATGTGAACTTTGCATTTTAAAAGACTGAAGTTGAAAGTGACTCACAATTGGATTGCTCTAGAGTATTGGAAAGTATGATGTATATCACGAAAAGTGTGCGATCAGATATAGCATGTGCTATTAATGAACTGAGTCGGTTCACGAGTGATCCCAATTGAACTCATTAGATGACAATGGAAAGAGTTTTTGGGGTATTTAAAGCATACTCAAAACTATGACTTACATTATAACAATATCTAGCAATATTGAGAGGATATTGTGATGCAAATTAGATCACCGGGATCAAATGAAGTAAAATCCACGAGTGAATATGTATTTACTCTTGGTGGAGGAGTAGTGTAACACCCTGACTTCTTGAAACGTTTAAAATTACTCGTATCGCCAAGGAAAGACAAGGAGGATGGGTAATAAATTAAGAATAATGTGGTATGTCCTATTTTAAGTGTTCAAGTGTTGCATCTCAAGTCTTGAAGGTAGGTAAGTGGCAAAATAAAAGTTAGCGGACGTTATCGTAAGTTCCTTCTTAAAGATTTCTCTAAAATTTGGGTCAAATGTCTTGAAGGTTTTCTCCCAATCTATAAAGATTTATGGGGCTCACGACCTATAAAATTGAAGGTCTATGAGTCTAGTTTCTAACGCATCAAACCGTTTGTTCATACGACTTCAGAATAGAGAGATATTCGCATTTTTGTGGGACTGCACAAGTAGGCACGTCAGGTGGGGCCCCAAGTCGTTGGAATGTTGTATATATCTTCTTCTTCGCACTTTTTCTTCATTTTTAAGCCAAGAACCAGAGAAATTAGAGAAACCCATTTCTAGGATCAAGTGAAGTATAGATTTTCTCGACTTAAGTCCTTGACGAAAGTTGTTCTACGCGTTGGGCTCATCATCGTGGTATAATTTGTTTAATCAATTTCGTAGAATATCACACTTTAGTGTTGGGACAACAATGGTTTGAATATATTTGAAGGTTTTAAGGCATATTACAAACCTAAGATCGAGGTAAGACCCTTCTTTCATTGACTTTAACTTTTATAAGCAACAAATAGCAATTTGCGCCGGAAATATCATGGTATATTTTATTTTTGTGTGTTGATTATGGTCCTACCTTGTTGTAGTATTAGGGAGTTATGAGTAAAAGTCATTAGGCCATGTTAATTTAGCGAAAACGGTATGTTAAGGCTATTCTCTTCTTGCGGCATGTTTGCTTAAAGCTTAGGAGCAATGTAATTAAGTTGTTATTGTTGTTATACTTGTAGCCATTATTGTTGATTGTTGGCTGCTTGAGTGGGTATAATCCTCTCTTATCGGGATTCTTATTTAGTAGTAGCGTTCTTATGTTGGACACGACTTAGAGGCTATTTGTATAGGTTGCTTATAACTAAATTGCTCACTTTTAGCTGTTGGATTGTTATTGTTGCCTTTGGGCTATTGTGGTTAGTTGCAAGAATGTGATATATGCCTAGATGGGCTATGTTCTGCCGACAGGGCTATATTGATGCCTAGAAGGGCTATGAGTTTCCTAGGGCTATATTGACACCTAGAAGGGCAATGAGTTGCCTACAGGGCTATATTGACGCCTAGAAGGGCTATGAGTTGCCTACGGGGCCATGTTGTTGCCTAAGAGGGCTATGAGTTGCCTGTATGCTATATTGATGCCTAAGAGAGCTATGTGTTGCCTACGGGAATATACTATTGCCTAAGAGGGCTATGTGACTGCCTACGGGGCTAGGGGACTATTGATAGGGGCATATAGACTGATTCACACCTTCTGGGCTTATGGGGGACTAGGTAGGTGGTCTTATGTGTTGTTGGTACCTGCCGAGCTTATGGGGGCTTGGATAGGTTGTTTTTTTATTATTTTAGATAAGTTTAGATTTAGGAGCATGTCAGTACACTTATCTTATTCTTGATTTATATATCAGATTATTCCAGTATATCAAGGTACCTCCTCATAGTTTATTGCCTTTCATACTCTGTACAGTAGCATGATTGACTTTTATCCGGTTGGCTAGCCCCTTTCCTTCGGAGTTGCTAGAGTTGGGAGGTTTGTTAGCTTTTGTTGTATATATTTTCATAGGTAGGCTGGGGCCCTGTCCCGCCAATCTTTGTTATTCTTAGAGGCTTGCAGGCTAGTGTGTGGGGTTAATAGCTTCGCTATGGCCATGCTGGCCTAGTTTGTTGGTTTGATGAAGCTTGTTAGTTGTGTGATGTATTGTCTTGATATACTTGCTTTCAATTTCGGTATAGAGATCATGGTGGCCTCGATGGCCCAATTAGGACTTCTGTGCTAGTTGGCTATTTCTTTATATGAACTCTTAGGAATAGCTATTTCTTTTATGGATCTGTTTACAAGGGCCTTGCTGGTCGAGGGATAAATTTTAAGCCGAGATATACTTGTTTATTTTCTTGACTGTTTATGGTTGCCATGCACTAGTAGCAAATGGTTCAGCAGGGTTAGCTCGAGCCTGAGTTTTGGCATTAGGAGTCAGTTGCACCCCTCGAGTTTGGGACGTGACAAGCAGTCTCTTGGAACTATTTCAAAAATACATGGATCGCTAGCTCTAGTATGATCTCTGAACTAGGTGCTCTAGATAAGGTTAGTGTATAATTTGAAAGTCTCCGAAATTTCTTCATAGATATTCTTTATTGGTCCAAACCTTTGACATCAATATGCATACACTTTGATAGTCAAGATTCAATAGGTAGGGCATGAAGCATGATGTATAACGGAAAGTCTCGTCATATAAGACATATACATAATACCGTTACAAAACTACTCTTTAGTGAAATTATCACAATTTACTATGTAAAGTCAAAGGATAATATGTCGGATCCACCCACAAAAAGGCCTAACTAGAGAGATAGTTGAAAGATCTTCTAAGGAAATGTGTTTACGGCTTAGGACAAGTCATTATGTCGGTAACTCTACCTAATAGTCTGGAGATCCCAAGAGCTAGTTTCAAGGAGAAAACCAAAGTTGTGACTGATGATTCGACATTGTCAACCAACTCAATCCATTCTCATGATGAAGACAATGCTCAGGAACATGGATACAACATTAAGGCTTGCTAATGAGTTAATAAAGCTTAAATTATTAATGATTTGCTAAGTTTGACAAATTTGACCAAATAGTGTATCTACGGGATAACATAGTTAGAAATCACCTATGTGAGTGTGAAGTGTAAGCCGCTTAAAAATGGATGATTGTCAAAAACCCATCTTTCTACACACTCATGAAACCAGGAGGTGTTCATGGTTGAAACGAACACAACCATAAGAACCATAAATGGTAAAGGGTTGATTGTGGAACATATGGTTGTCTAAATTTACCCAAAGCTTGACGGTTCAAGGATATTAAATCTATCAGTTGACCGAGTACCGACATATGTTCAGTACGAAAAGTTAAAAGGGAAGCCTACTTATTCAGATGCAATTAATTTTTGCTTGTAAAGTACACACACTTGTCCATTTCCTTGACTTGGAGTCATTCCCCATTCATGCGGGGGATTATTGGGTTTTATAAGTTGTGAATGGAAAATGAAGAGTTGCGACATTTATAAAGAGTTGCGACCTTTTATGAAAGGTTGTGACCTTCCGAAAGATTGTGACTTTTCCAAAGGGTTGTGACCTTTCTGGTAAGGCACAATAAGAACCTTTGCACACTACCCTTTGTATTCTATAAATTGAGGGATTTCCTCTCATTTTAAGAGTATCAATTTTCTGGACTTCTACTACTACTACTAAATCTAGTATTCTAGGTGTACTTTACTGCCGTTTAGTGGTTTGCTAACACCGTGGTTTTAGGTACTGATACACTGGTGAGTAAGATCATTCTATCATGGGAGGATATATTTCATTAATTAACCTCGGGCACTTGAGGGGAATAATTTCCTTAAGGGGACACTGTGCATTCAATGGGCTCGATTTTCTTTCTTTGAGAAAAAATATTTTGTATATTATTTCTAATCTGTTTCTGATTCTATTTTCTCTACTAGTTTTAATTTTCTAATTTTGAAAATACTCTTTAAATTTTGTTGTTTCTTACCAAGTTTTTCAATGTTTTGTTCTAAGTATCTTAGGAATACAAAGTGAACAACAGTGATAAGGTATGAGTACATTCTACCTTCCTCAGACCTTACTTGTGGATTTGATTGGATCTGTTTTTTTGTTGTTGTTTTCTTATCGAGATTTTTTTTTTCAAGACCAGCCTCTATAAGGCACATTTATGAATTTAACCACTTAACGGATTGGTCCAAATGTAATTGAATTTCATTTAAGTTATATGATTTTGAATTAAATATTAATTAAATTTTATTAACTAATAATTTGACTTGATCAACAATATCAGGAATTCAAGATGTAATCCAAAATTTGATATGAATTTTATCCAATAATTTCAATGTTTACGATGAGCATAAAAAAATAATCTTTCCAATTGTTCAGAAGAAGAAGAACATGGAGTACATTATGTTTACAAAGTAGAGATAACCTTCTGGAGTACATTATGTTTACGAGTTTAGCATTTTTTTTCTAACATACAGTAATTTATCAAACAGAAATTAGTATATTAGAAACGGGGTAAAATCTTTAAAACTTAAAATTTTATATTATTCATAAATACTAGGTTGAAAAAAGTGTAAAAAAAATTCAAATAAGAGAGCAATTGTAATATCGTAAACCACAAAAAAAATTAACATTATGAATCAAAAAATATTTAGTTTTATGAACCGAATTCAAGAAGAAGTTAGTCTAAAATTATTTTCAATAATTATTTACAATAAGTAAATCATATCTTCTGAACTTAAAACCAAGCCACAATTGAAGGATGATAGTACTAAACCCTCTGTCTCAATTTATGTGATACATTCGTTTTTGAGACTCAAATAATTTAAGTTTGACCCAAAATTTTCTCATTAAATTATCTTCGAAATTATTAAAATGAAATTTATATAATTGTAAACTACAGAGAAGTATAGATAAGGCAAAAGTACCCTCTAGACTATAACTGAAATCTAAGAGATACACTTTGACTAAACTAAAGACCTATTATCCCCGAACACATTTTTTTTTCTTTTGTAATTTTATACACCTTTTGGCTTATGTAGCACACTCCGTGACTCCACATAGTTGAGGTGTGTGAGTGATATTTGGATGTCACATAAGCCAAAAAAATGTATAATGTTACCCAAAAAATGGATTTTGGGGGTAATAAGGTCTTATTTAATTAAGGTGTGTCTCTCAGATTTTTTTGGTCATAGTCTAGAGGGTACTTGTACATTATTCCTAAAAATTACTATAAGACATAATAATTGACAATTCAAAATATTTAAAAGAGACATAAAAAATATACAATTAAAGATAGACTTGTTTAAATTTCAAAGTCCGAAATGGATCACATAAATTTGGACCGAGAGAGTATATATTTGCTTAAGGTAAAGTCGTGAGACATGCGTTGCGTTAATGTGGAAGACGGATAGAGTCAGAGACACACACATGCTAATCTGGAACACACATATACTGACAAAGAATTTAGTTACTTTCCATTCCCAAGAATTGCAACTAATTTTCATATATATATATAAGTTATTATTTGCTTTATATCTATTATCTTTTTAAGCTTTGATTTTATGAACTATGCTTTTGTTGAATGTTTTTTTATTAAAACGGTGGAAAGCTGGTGAGATTTGGAGAAAAAATGATTATTTTTTTCTAAAAAAGGAGAGAAATCATATAAGGAATCAAATAAATAGCTTAATGAATTAAATATAATACTTTTAAAAGCAGCAAAAATTAGGTCTTAAATAGGATTTCTTAGCTGTAGTTTTACTAATTATAATTTGCATTTATGCATTGATTTGCTACACATTTGTATTTGTTGTTTTCACAGAAAACATACATATACTAACTTATTTGTATTATAATGAATGCATGTTAGGAGGAGAGTGAGATCGAGAGAGGGAGGAGAGAGGAACATGCTGTATTCATAGTATGACGAATACAAAAACTAGTATATTAGAAACGGGATAAAATATTTAAAATATAAATTTTTATATTAATAACAAATATTCGGTTGAAAGAAATGTTACAAGAAAAATTAAAATAAGTAAATAATTTTAATATCGTAAATTACAAAAAAAAATTAAATTAACAACCAAATTGTAGGAAAATTTCGCTAAAATTATTAACAGTAAGTAAACCATAGCATTTGAATTTAACGTCGAGCCATGATTGAAGGATAATCATCATATATCATATCATATATATATATAAAGAAAACCCTAGGTCCGCCACCACAAACTAGAATTCCCTTTTACTTTTTTTTATTTTCAAAATTAACCATCCCCTTTCATGAAAAGTTATGACTTTTATGAAATTATGTGACTTTTCTGAAAAGTTGTGACTTTTATGAAAAAATGTTACTTTTATGAAGAGTTTCGACTTTTATGAAGAGTTGCGATTTTTATAAAAAAATGTGACTTTTATGAAAGGTTGTGACCTTTCTTAAGGGTTGTAACTTTTCCAAATGGTTATGACCTTTACGATAAGGCACAATAAACATTTGTGAACACTACCCTTTGTTTTCTATAAATAGAGGGATTTCCTGCCACTATTATTAGTAGTTTTTTATCCGCTATACGTTAGTTGAATTCAAATACATTAATTATGTTTCTTATGAAGTTTGTTTCGTTCCACAAAGTTATCTTCCTCCTATTTCATGGACCTTAATCATTACTATAAGTCATAGTGATTCATGTAACTATGACAATTTCTTTTTGCTATTTTTGTGACTTTTTTTTAACTATGTTAAAAAATTCAGCAAGGATGTGTAATGAACCAGACCGTCGTGATTGACATCCACAAAAACCCTCCGATGGGAGAACCATTACTACAACCCAAACATAACAAATTTTATGAAAACTAAGGCATTTAAAGATACAGAAGCATGTTTAAATGCATAAATTATATGAAGTTCCCATAAACTCCAAGGTTTTAACAAATAACTAACCAAACTAATGCGAAAATTCAACCCCTAGAACCTAAAAGTCAATGTACGAAAACACTAACAAGATTCATAAGTCTAAACGAGAAAATCATCTAAAGAACTAGTTTAAGTCCGAATATGATGGACTAGATAAAAAGAGAACTCAAGGCAGCCCAAAAGAACTGGCTCACCCATGAATTCGAATCGATGATCACTAATCTTCTAAACGAGGCTTGTCAATAGCCACTGGAAGATGCCCTGTACTCAACAAAATAAGAGCAAGTGCAGTAACAGTACAGAACCACCGTGTACTGGTAGGATCACACGACTATCCAACTAAGTGTAACATACATTAGTCAAATACAACAATATAATCACATGCACATATTGAACATATACAATATCATCAACATAAATGAACACTGAACAACTTCACGATTCTCACATATCTCAGTAATATCAATTTAGAGCAACATACCTTCTTCCAATATCAATCATCATTAGATATGAACAAACTATCACAAGTAGATACACAATACAATACAATGGTCCTCTCATGGAACCCAATTCAATGGTCCTCTCATGGAACCCAAACCCAAATAGTTAGCATATCGGAACGTGGTATCCGATACCATAATTATGTCGGAATGTGGCAACCGATCCCAGTTAGTGTGTCAGATCGTGACACCCGGCATTTAAAAAAGCTACAATCACAATCACAATGTATATTCTCACAATCATACAACAAGAGGTTATTTAAGACATACAATTGTTCAATTATCCTCATTTACGATTAGGGTGATCAATAATGCAACTTTCGCATACATACATGCATTATAATGAAGCAATTACAAACATATATCACACCAACATGAAATCACAACCATCCCTTTCCGGATTCTTCCCACTTGTTCGTGGTCTAAAAACATACAATTAACGCAATGATCAACAATCAAAGGTCTAATTATCTGGATTATAACAAACCCAATAACTCTACACCAAACCCTAGATCCTAATACCCAATTAAGGGTTGTTTCCACCATATAATCTATAACAAAACCCTCCCACATCAATATTTATCCATTCTTTTACGTTCTACGGATCGAAAAATGGATTCGGGGAGTGAAAATCTTACCTTTAGCCTCAAGAATGGTGAAAAATGAGTAGGAGTCGCCTAAGGTTCGTTCTTTAGGTATAAAAGTAAAAAAGTTCATAATAAGGTCTTTTAGGAGTTTATTAACGACCTTAAGTCGCGTTGAGCCCGCCACAACGACCCTAATCCCTCTGTAGCGGCCCCACCAGAGTGGCGAATTCTAGTGCCAAAGCGATTGGAACGAAACAGAGAGCTATTTTGAGAATTCCAAAATCCCCATTTCACAACACACCTCTAGCCAACGACGCTCAGAAAATACCCTTAGCGCTAAGATCGATTTTGGGAGTTCTACTCACCCGAATTCATTTTCATAAAGTCGTACGGGATCCTTAACGTCATAACTATCCACTCATTTAATCAAATTCATTAATAGATCTCTCATTTGTTACCAGATTTCCCTACACCTTAATGACTCCGATTTCGTCCAAATGTGGACTAGGTTGGGAAATTCCAAGTTACTACAAGAAAAGTTTTTCTGGCCCCAATTCTCTCCCCATTGGCTTTTCCATAACGATGAAATTCAGGTCGTTACAATAGATACTAATTTACCCATCACTCGTCCCTGAGTGATCAACTAGGAACGACTAGCTAAAGTAAAGGTATAGTAGTATCTGAATCATTAAATTACTGGGATACTTGTATTGCATGCCCTTATAATCGAATCTCATTACCCCCTAAGGGTTTCACATCTCCAACCTCAACCAATTGAATACCTACACATCCTCCCTTACAATTCCTCAATAAAGTCATCTCAACACTCAAGTGATAAATATTGTTGTATGTAAACTTAACTAACAACAAATGATTCCCAACAACTACCAAAGTTGATTGTACACACTTATGCCACCTGTTATCAAGGATCTCGACATAATCATCAGGACTAATCCTTTCTAACATAAATATGATAACATTCTAAAGCAATGCTCTCTACAATTAGAAGTGAACCTGAACCAACCAACACACACTCATTAATATCCAAACAATCATAGTTCTCAACAACATCTCCATCTCACAACCCAATTTCCCATATTCAACCACACATAATCGATACATGACCTCGATGACTAGAGAAATATTAAGATTGCCAGACAACCAAAAATACGCATGGTAGCTCTCCTATAAATTCTCATAAGCAAGGTGGTAGATGTAGAACGACTAAAATACTTTAACAACTTCAAGACAACACCAATTATGTCATTCGAAATAACCAAATCTTCCCCCTCAGCTAAGAGAACATCGCAGGATTTGGTACCTCTGATCCACCACTAGGGATCCACCCACAAAAGTGAAAACACACTAGAGCATAGATAGTGAATCATACTCACAATACTAACAACCATCATAAACACTTAAACCATTTACCTTATTGTAAACCAACACTTCTAAATGAAACCTTTCTTAGGTACTTTAACAATCAATAGTAGTACTTACGACTCACCCCAGGTGTAGGTCCTTTCAAATGCTCAATACCGGATATAATTGATCATTTCTCACCATGTTAATTCATACCTTGACAAAATACATCACCACGAATCTAGACTTACAATGAAAATCTGAATTGTAATTTCCATCATATAACACAATCCCTTTCTCTATCAACATTAGTTTGTACCTTGAAGATTTTTATGAATTCATGGATCTCCGTTTGTCATTGATCGTATCCCTATTGATCTTACCATATATTTCACTAAAAGTTCAATCATACTCATTACTAGACTCAAAAACAAAACCAAACACTTGTCGTCACACTTAAGCTAATGTCCGCACACCCCTTTCTCAAGTCATTTTCGATAGTTTTTAAACCAATTAGACACACTTGTGACACTCTTACCATAGCCACAACAAAACAAATGAAATCACGCGTCTCTGAACCCAATTATCTACCCCTCTAAAGATAACTCTTTATCCTTAAGAATCAGATAAAATATTCTTGCTCTAGCCTCTCTCTAAAGGCTGTACTACATCCCACAATCTTTCTTCATTATGACTCTAGCTCTTTAATTTCTATTAGAAAGGTGTCCCACCATCTCTTAAAACTTTTCATACAACCACGTTACTCACCAAACATTAGAAAACCACAACCTTAGATACTCGCAACTCGTAATTACTATACAAAATTTGCTTAATCAACAATCTTATTATATAGTTGCATCCCATCACAATCTATCACGAACTCTTATTACCATTACACTCAGTTAGCCCTGATTATCACTATGAAGCCAACATTTCATCAACATGACACCTCAAACTCAAGTATACTCATCAAATTTAAAGAACTAACCCAATCTTGGTACGCACTTTTCTTATTAACATCTTTAATTTCTTTCACCCAAATATACTCAATGTAACTTTCTATATCCATAAGCTTATCTTTCTGGTATTAATCCACTCCCTTATGGATTAATATAAAATCATCAGTTCTCATACTACCCTCCTTCTTCTTAACAAATAAGATAGGAGCACCCCACTTGGAAACAATGGGACGGATTAATCCTTTGTCAAGAAGCTTTTGGATTTGAGCCTTAAGATTTCTTCATTTTGTTGGAGCCATACGATACGGAGCGATGGAAATGGGGTGAGTGTCAGTTTCTAAGTTAGGTAAATCGTAGGAAACACTAATGTAAAATAGATTACGTCAAGGCTATCCATTCACGAATTTCAATACTTTGATGGAGTATTTACAATGATGGAGTCTATTTGGCATGTAGAGATGCCAAGGAGGGAGTTCAATGCCTTGAAGGAACTCCCAGTTAAGCAACACCTCGCTTGGATGATAGCTTAGAGCGTGGGAGGCCTAACGAAGTGGGGAGGAACAAATGAAAAATGTGCTCCATTCGGTGAGCTGGAGAACGCTTTGGCGACTCGCCAAAGACCTTTGGTGAGGGTTCCCAAGATCGCCAACTGCCCAAGGAGCTACTAGGGGAAAACTGCTTAGTAGGCGATTTGAAGACCATTGGCGCACCGCCAAGTGGATTGGGCAATGGTCCCCAGACCGCCCAAAGTTCCAGTAGCTTCCCAGCCAAGGCAAAAAGCAGAGTTCCTCACCGAACCTATTGGGCACATCGCCGAACCATTTGGCGAGCCCGACTTGGCTCTCCCATTGGCCCATTTCGAGTCACTTTTGGGTCCATCTATGTAATAATGCCTAAAACTATAAATAGACCTTTAGGGGTTCATTTTAGGGCAGACTGATTTTTGAATATTATGATTGTAAACCTAAACTCCTTGTGTAAGTGTTTGAAAGTTTGGTAAGCTTTTGTTGAACTTTGTTTAGAAATGGGGATTGCTTGGGATATCAATTCCCTTGAGGTCTTCGTAAGAGTTAGGTGCTTCTTATTGGATTAACGAAGTGAGGTCTTTGGGTTTAACATACCATAGGTTGCTCTATGTTTCCTCTTCTTGTGTCTATCTACTTATCCAAATTAGGTTGTTGTTAGGATCTAGATTGGAGGTTATTGGATTGAATACATCCTTTAGTTTCCAATTGTTTCTTATCTTGTGTCTCTTCTTCTATCATCTTGTTTTCCGCTGATTATTGTGATTCTTCTTGTGATAATTACATCATTTAGTATCAGAGACAAGACTAGCTTAGTTCCTATCAATCTATTCTTGGGGTTTTGTTACAAAATAAAAATAAAAATATGTTCATTTTAATTTTTGAGATTTTTGCTGAAATGGGTTTCTTAGATCTGAATCTTATTTGAGATTCCAAGGTTGGAATAGTGTTCTCCAACTATATTTGAGTCTTAGGCTAAGATTTGAAGGAGTTTGAGCCTTATTGAAGAATATACCATTAAATACTTGAAGAAATTCGAAGAAGACAAAGTGGCTTTTGAAATCTGAAGGTTATTGTTTGGACTTGAAGTTTAAAAAGTATTGGGTGTTGTCCCCCACATCAAGGAGAGCTTTCACCTAAATTTTTGTGAAATTTCGAGACAAAATTTTTAAGGGTTTAATTTTGGGTTCATTTTATTCTTGAAGTTCTTGAAGAACATTCATATCTTCAAGCAAGGGGATATTTGAAAAATCAAGTACTTGATTCAAAAAGGGAATAAAGAGAAAAAGTAAAGGTGTTATTAAAGAGATAATTTAGCTAAAACGGTAAATACTAAAAGACAAGTGTAAGTGGAACCACACGAGTTCAAATTCGAAACATTGATGGAACTGCAGAGGTCTATTGGGTGAGCAAAGTTGGGCATCGCCTAACCAGTCGATGCCTCACCCTTTAGGAAGGTTGCTCGCCGAATTGGCTACCCATTTGAGGGAGCTACTGGAACTTTCGACGAGACCAAGCCTTGGTCGTCGAGTTCCATCGATGAGTCACCAAAATTTCTCTTACCTCGTTAAGTTACTTTGGTAGATTGTTGAGTTTGGTGAGTCATTCTGCAAGTTGGCGAGCTGGACTTCACTTTTGGTGAAGAAAATAGGTCATTCGGCGATCGAAAACTCAAGTTCCTCCTAATCTCAGGTTTTTAATTTTTAGTTTCTCTTCTTTTGATTCTCAAACGTTCTCAAGAATCCTAAACCGATTTTCAACTCGTAATTACTCTACTTGTTGGCTATTGGTTCTTGAATTCACTTCTTTGTTTGTGCCTTTTCTTTTTGTGCTTTTCTCATTTTTACTGTGTAGTTTATTCTTGATTCAAGTTCGTTTGTTTAATCGAGTCATCTGTTCTTCTTCAAACAAGAATCCATTCTGACCTAGAGTTGAAATTGGTACCTTGTGATCAACTGAGTATAAGCAATCTTCAACATTAGCTGTGCCAATGTGAGAGGAAATAAAAGGTGTGTAAACATGAGTGATTGTGAGTTCATTTTACTAACGCTAACATTGTGTGCTGTGTTTGTTGAGTTTTCTTAATTGTTAGGTACCATGGTAACCGGAAGTGAAACCTACCCACCTAAGGGAAGGTTACTTTGGGAACTATCATGGAAGCGACTATGGATGTAAGTCAGATGATTGGGCGCATGTATAAACGTTTAACTGCCATAGATGATGGGCTATCACGAATGGATGAGACTTGGCCCACAGAGAGAGAGTTCATACTACTATCGTATGTGGTAAGGCAGACTATACCTAGGAAGGTCATGATCAATCACGAGCAAAGAGAGAATATCTTTTACTCCAAGTGCCTTATCCAGAACCAAGTATGTGTCTTGATCATTAAAAGTGAAGTTGTGCCAACCTTGCTAGCACTATAGTGGTGGACTACTTGAAGCTTCCTACCACTAAACTTGCTAAGCCATACACACTTCAATGGTTGAATGATGTGGAATTAAGGGTATATGAACATGTGTTGATTAAGTTCCAAATTGGGAAATATCAAAATGTTGTCCTTTGTGATGTGATTCCAATTCAAGCTAGTCATGTACTACTCGGGAGACCCTGGCAACACAGCCATGCATCCACACGTGATGGAAAGAACAACACATACACCGTCATGTCAATGGATCATAAGTATGTCCTTAAGCCAAGTCACCATCCCAGGTCATAGAGATGTATCGAAAGATGGATGAGTTGAGGGATAAAAGGAGGAAGGAGGAAGGACATGTGGAGGTTGAGGCCCAATGAGAAGGAGAAATGAGGGAGTTGAAAGGAAAGGTCAAGTTGTTATTAGCTGAGCATAAAGAGATGAGGGAGGAAGTGAGAGTCGAAAGTGAATTGATCCTTAAGGTTCATGAGTTGCAAGCTAACCTGTCTCACTCTTCCCCTCCCCATTCTATTTATTTCCTTTTGAAGGATCCTTATGAAGCCCTTTCAATGGATACACTTTTGGGCTGTCCAAACATTCCTAAGGGAGTGTCAGTTGAGTGTAAGGAAGATCTTTCTTGCGGTCATCAAGGTACAATAGCTAAACTTAACACTTTTGCCATTACAAATGAACAAAGTGTGAATGTTAGTTTGTCTTTAAGTGAGCCTATTGATTCTTTACCTTGTATTGATAATGTGCTTGTTGAGAATATGGATACACTAGTTGATCCTATTGATGACCGAATTGATTCTTCTAGTATGATCGATTTGTGTCCAACCAGTGTTGACACCCATTCTTTGAATGCTAGTTCATTATCTTGTAATGATTGTGTTGATCAACTTGTCTGTGAGGGTGGGTCACTGGTTAAGGGTCCTTGTAATGTGATTAAGGACCCTCAAGTTAGTGGTAATAATGATAATATTGATCAACTGAATATGAGTGACTCTATAAGCATATCTGTTATGGAAGATTCGATTGCTTGCTTTTCTCATAGAGATCATGTTCTTGACCATGCTTCTAAAAATGATATGTGTCTTTTTGAGGGTGAACTTGAGTGTTTTAATTCTTCCCTAGTGGTTGATCATTCCCTCTCTAAGTACAATATCTTATTTGAAGACGATGAAATCACTCCTAGTGATGTACCTAATGGCATGAAACTTGAGAGTAGTGTATTTCTTAATAACTATACTGTCTATAACAACCCACTATGGTGTGAAGCTTTCCCTCCCAAAGATGGAAATCTCTTCTTGGAAGATGAGAGTACTCTTGTGGGGAAGGAATGTGATGAGGAGGAAGGTGGTGTTGGTTTTCCTATTACTTCTTCTTCTTCTTGGTGTGTTTCAATCCTTAATAGTATGACCAACGCTTTTGGGCCTATTGGTAGTCGTACTCATGAAAACACCCTCGAGGAAGTTGACTTGCGAGACACCTTTCTCTATTACTTGTTTACATATGATGATGTTCATGCTGTTGAGTGGAGTATGATGTTGGAAAATGACAGTGCTAATCGGGAAAAAGAATTACTTGCTCCAAGTCGATGGTTCTCCTTTCCATTTGATCCCGGTAGTGAATTAAATAGTGGCACTTGTGTAGTGATTATTTCTCAATATGACAAGTATCATTTGGATGGATTTGTTGACACTTTTCCCTACGATGGAAAGTCCTTCTTGAGGGTTTACAATCCGATTGGGGAGCCTAAACTGTGTATGGGGAAGGGTAGTTTCCTAAGCCCTTTTGTTTACTGATGCTTTGAGTATGATCTTGTCGATCGTACATTTTATGGGGGTAGGAGCTCTTTGTTGAGAGAAGGTGAAGTTTATTTTAAATTTTCCATGAAGTCTTTGTGTGTTCTTTCTTGTAAAGTGATGTGTGCTAGGATCCTTGAACCTAGTTGTGATCTTACATATGAGAACACCTTAGATGTCCCTAGTGAGCATGACACCTTTCTCTATTATCTATTTGCATCTGATGATACTCATGTTTGTGTAGGTACCATATTTTATGTTAATAATGGAATTAATGGGGAAAATGAGAGTCTACTCGACTCGATGCTATATGTTTCCATCCCATTTGACCTCGGTGTTGGTCTAAATTATGATGGGTATGGTAGTAACACCCTTTTTCTTTAATGTGATTTTTACTTGGTGATTACTTGATCTTATGTGCTTGAATGAGGTTTGTTTCCCAAGTTGTGTGGGAAATACTTTTGTATTTGACCCCGCTTATGAATTGGGAATAACTACATTCTTGAAGTTAGCTAGTGCATTGGATGGAATCCTAATTAGGGTTAACTTTGTTTATCCCGTTGCACTTATCTTTGAGAATTTTTATGTGCTACTTAACATAATGGAGGTCTTGTGCTTGTTTCAATATGGAACCAATGATGACTTACACATGAGGTTGTTTAAGTGTATTTGTTCCTACGCTCTACCCCTTTGTTAGTGTTTCTTACTTAGCCAAGTATCTATTACTTTGATGGGTTACAAACCGTTGGTTGATATTTGTGATGCTTGGTTATATGTTAAATTTATGAACCCTTGGCATGGTGATGAAATTGTTATTGCCAACATTAACCCTCATGCCATGAGGATCTTGTTCTTGTTTCCTTCCCCTATGGTTTTGCAAGGTATAGATTCGAGGAAGAATCCTATTTAAGAAGGGGATAATAATGTAAAACGGATTGCGTCAAGGATGTCCATTCATGAACTTCAATGCTTTGATGGAGTGTTCATAAGAATGGAGGCTGTTTGGCATGTATGGATGCCAAGGAGGGAGTTTAATGCCTTGAAAGAGCTCCCAGGTGGGCAACACTATACTTGGATGATAGCTTGGAGCGTGGGAGACCTAACGAAGCAAGGAGGAGAAAGTGAAGAATGTGCTCCATTCGGCGAGCTAGAGAACACTTCGGCGACTCGCCAAAACCCTTTGGGGGTTCCCAAGATCGCCAACTGCCCAAGAAGCTACCAAGGGGAAAACTGCTCACTAGGCGATTTGAAGACCATTAGCGCACCGCCAAGTGGATTGGGCGATGGTCCCCAAACCGTCCAAAGTTCCAGTAGCTTCCTAGCCAAGGCAAGGAGCAGAGTTCCTCGCTGAACCTATTGAGCGCATCGCCGAGCCATTAGGCGAGCCTGACTTGGCTCGCCCATTGGCCCATTTCGGGTCACTTTTGGGTCCATCTATGTAATAATGCCTAAAACTATAAATAGGCCTTTAGGGGTTCATTTTAGGGCAAACTGAATTTTGAATATTATGGTTGTAAACCTAAACTCCTTATGTGAGTGTTTGAAAGCTTGGTAAAATTTTGTTGAACCTTGTTTAGAAACCGGGGTTGCTTGGGATATCGATTCCCTTGAGGTCTTCATAAGAGTTAGGTGCTTCTTGTTGGATTAACGAAGTGAGGTCTTCTTGTTTAACATACCCATAGGTTGCTCTTTGTTTCCTCTTGTTGTGTCTATCTATTTATTCGGATTCGGTGCTTGTTAGGATCTAGATTGGAGGTTATTGGATTTAATATATCTTTTTGTTGCCAGTCTTATGTTGTGTCTCTTTTTCTATCTTCTTGTTTTCTGCTGATTATTGTGATTATTCTTGTGAGAATTACATCAAACACTTCCTTAAACTCAGACACCACAGGAACATACTCAATAGAGGGAGACTCAACCTCAACATACTAAACATGAGCCAAATAAGCTAAACAACCCAGCTCCACCAGTTTCCTTGCCCGAATGGAGGATATGATCTTAGCTAGCTTAGGCTTGTACACCCCTTCCTACTGTAATCTTTCCCTACCGGGGATCTCTAGATTTACCGACTTAGTATTACAAGTAAGTCTGGTATAATTAAGGGGGGGGGGGCAACTAAGTCATGCTTAAGATTATATCAAGTCAGTCATATCCAGCATAACCAAATCAGTCCAAATCTAAAAATCCATAACCACAATAGGACAACACGATACACATGGGTTCCTATGACTGACTATTCAACTGGGGTAGAAACATGGATGGGGGCATCAAGTATATCACAAACCACATCAGATCCCCAGACAATTGAACTGATACGTATGAATAAGTAGAATCTAGATTACACAAGACAATAGCCATCTAGGCACAGACAAGAGTAGCACTAGTGACCACTACATCATTCACCTCAAACTCGGTCTTGCCTGGTAAAACATATAACTGAGCCCTATCGTCTTGACGGGCAACCTCTTCACCTGGCTGCACTACTCCTCTACATGCATTACCATTTCCCCGGCCTCCACGACCTCATTGATTTCCTCCTCATATGCCCAGGTTCTCCACAATTTAACACACTTTACAACTTATATTCGATTGTTGAACAATTAATTAGATCGCAGGGGTTAGTTCAGGTACTATTCAGGATCCATAATTGTGACTAGTGGAAAACAGGGGAGATAGATTGAGTTTCTGCCTCGCCTCATCCCACTCTGGTGGGAAAATTTCCACACTGGCGGCCTCGCCTTGGCGGGAAATATCCCGCCCCAGCGGCCATAACGAAAATAAGACCCCTGCTAATAATATTTCTGGGGTTCTTTACTTTTTTAAATTCCCCAAAGGTTCCCAACTTTACTTAGCAATTTTAGAATAATCCTCATAACTAGGATAATCATTGTCTACCCCCAGTCAATCACATGATACATGAACCAATTTATTCTTGTCAATTCAACACCACAACCCATACATCCCCAGGATACACCCAGACACTCACACGATCCTTAGTCAAGATCTTCCTTTCACAACAAATTTCACGATACTCAAGTATTTACAACTTTCATAACTTCAACGACCAGGCCAACATATTGTACATATCAAAGTTCAGACACCCATTTATTTTGCACATAATCACCTCATCACATTCAACCAATTGCAACTTCACATATGCAGTTAATTCAGACAACTAGAAGCACGCATTCAAAGTTTCCAAGATACAATTCACAGATAAGTCAAAATTCTTAATTAATTATTTTGCTCCATGGATGACCATTCCTGATCATCTATGCATTCACACCACCCCTAGGGCCAGATACCAATTGCAACCTTCTCAGTTTCTAATTTGCATTGCTTGTGGCCACTCAGTCGTGACAACGACGTCTTGTTCACTTCGTTGAGATACCAATTGGACTCAACTCATACCACAAGCGACAACAGTAGCTAGCGAGCCCTACAAAACTGCTAATTTCAATCATAGAACTTGGTCGAACCTAGTTCTTAATCGCCTCAATCTTTAACTGATGGTAACCAGACCTTAAAGCAATCTTAGAGAAAACTAATGCACCTTGCAATTGGTCAAAAATGTCATCTATCTGAGGCAATGGATACTTCTTTTGAATGGTTGATGCTTATTATGACCAACGACACTAACCTACGGTATAAGTGTCTATGATCGTCGATAATATAGTAACCCAACTAAAGGTTGGGGTCGTATCCCAACGGAGTGGTTTTGAGAATTAATAGAAAAATAAAGTTTAGCTCTAATTAGTCGTAGCTAAAGACATTAACAAAAAAAATATAGTAAATTAAAGGGGGTGACACGAAAGTGTCAAATATAAATTGGGGTTTTTTGTCACAAGTGGTAAAAACAACAAAAATAACAATAAAATCAAGTATGGGGAAAAGTTCTTGGGGTGTGACCACAATACAAGTTAAAATAAGTCATTGGGTACATGCTTTCGATAGGAATTTTTCAAGATAATAGTGACTAGGCTAAGCTTTAGATTGAAATAAATTCCCTCTCAGGCAACTTACCACATTTCTAATGCGTTTCTCTCAGACACCCATTTGCCGCATTAAGGCCAGCCTTCGCGTTACCCCTCTCACTTTTTCGAGATGAGTGTTAAGATATGGGACTAGGGCTAACCCTCTCAGGTTGAACCTCATGTCGACCCACTCCTTAGGCCATCAGTCTAGTGGTCTTAGTTTCGCGACCTCCCTCTCAGGCAAGTCAAACTATAAATTCATTAAATTAAACCACAAATCACTAGGTGAAATTGCCATTAAAATACATCTAACCTATCAGCAAGCAAGACCCAACAACAATATCAACACATATTTGCTAAATCACACCCCAAGAATGGGGGTTTTTAGCCACACATCAAGAAATAACAAAATACACCTAAAATGATAATAAAATCAAATGCGTATAAGGAATTAAACCTTGATTTAAGCAAAGGAAGAAGAATGGAGAAGACCCATTTCCAACTTGGGAAAGATGAAATCCTTCTTTCTTCAAGTCTGCCACAAAACCCTCTTCAAACTTAAGAGAAAAATATCCTAAAAAGTACTATTCTATACTGAAAATAATAATAATTTGACTCTCTAAAATTAATAAAGATTTTAGTATTTATAGACTTCATAAATTAGTGTTGGTGGATCACTTGGTGAGGTTAGTTGATGTTGCCGAATGACTTGGCGACTTGCCCTTCGTCTGTTTCATCGCCGTTTCTTGCTTGCCTTCGGCATCTTTACATTCTGGACCATTGGACGGTATAGTACTGCTTCGTGGAACTATTTGGTGAAGTGCCAACTGATCCTTTCATCGCCTTTTTGATCCATCTCCTTTAGGGCTTTGTGCATTGGAAGAAAGGGCGAAGTGCATTCCTTCGGCGAATCGCCAAGTTTGCTTGGTGATTCTCAGGCTTCAGCTTCTTCGTTATTTTCAACCTTTCTGTCCTTTTTGCGCCTAAGTGTTCATGCTTCCACTAAAACTTTAAATACCTGAAACTTAAGTGTTTTCATCATATATTTAGAATAAATAAGCATTTGAGGACACTATTTTTATTAAAATAAAGCCCTAAATGAGTCCAATTTGTGGACTCATCAACACGCCCAACTTAAACTTTTGCATGTCCTCAAGTAAAACTCAGGTTCAATAGTTCAAATAGGATGTCTAAAACAGTGCTACACAAAACTCAATCATGAATGCACACAAGAATACTAAATTTACTTATGCAAGGATCAATTGTGTACTCAAAGATTCAAGTTGTGACACACCATTACGAAAGATTCTCATGCTTGCAATACTTGCTACTTGTGCAAGTTCAAGCTCAACAAAAAGTATCTCAATGCTCGAACATAAAAGATGATTCCATATTTACACACAGAGGTTAATCAATTCAAGATCAGGAATTAGATGCAACGCTCATACTCAATAACGAGGAACACAATGCATGTTTTTACCCATAGGTTTGCCCTTATTTTCCAATTGACTTTCAATTCAGCTTACTCAAGATCAAAAAGGTCTTTCTAAGACTTGTAATGGGGATGAGTGCAAAGGTATGGTCATTTAGGCTCTGTGACTTCTTCCTCGTGAGATGTGGTTCTGTCAAGGCATTCCCTTCTTTTCCTTTATCAATTATTTTCTAGTGCTTCTAAGTCATTTTTTTATTCACCTCCATGGATTGCTTGGAAACCCAATTTCTTTTGTACATTTTTTTTGAGTTTCTATCATTCTGCAACATCTTGGGTTAAGGGGGACTTTTCTTGCACTTCTTGACTTCTCCTTTTCCTTTTTCACCACCCCCCAACTTAGGCCTTTGGCCTAAGTTGACTATTTGCTAAACCACAAATCAAGAAGATTATAGTCAGTGGGTCAAGTAAGGTCTAGTGTTCATCAATGTTCTTCCAAACAAATGTAAGGCTTAAAGGGTGTTCAAAAGAGTTTCACACGCTCACGGGTAGGTCACAAAAGAGGTATATATCAAATTTGGCTCACATTCTTTAAAGTTGCCTAAGATCATTTCAAGAGGACACCTTTCTAAATCAATCAGACTAATAGGGAAAATTCTAGGTTTATTCATGCATGGTTTAAATAAAGCTAATCACACAAGACATCGACACTTACAACAAACAAGACTACACAATTTCGCTAGTGTGCAATGGTCATTACAAGAGAATCAGTTTGAGAAATGGCTAATCACAACCAGATGCAAAGAGTTCACATATTGTCTATGCAACTTCATTTGTTCTCATCGAAGCCGGACATTCATGTTTGTTCGATTGAGAGCACTATTCAAGTCATCGATATTGATCAAAACCGAGACTTGAATTTGTACAAGAACAACCACTTTCAACAATAGAGGTGGCGAAAATTTTCAAAAAATGAATTTTTTTTGGAAGGGTCAAAATTATTTTTCAATTAAACCCAAAAGAGAGCCATAAGCTCAAACAATCGCAAAGTAGTTTTAAAAAGACAATTAAAAATAGACAACCCAAATATGTACATAAAACATCATTCAAAATAAGCAAACAAGGTGAGCCTCACCCCACCACAAAACAAATGCGTTTGTCCTCAAATGCAAGTAATATAATTGAAAATGAGTGCAAAACTTTCAAAAATAAATTCAGGGTTATAGAGACTAACCTTTGATGCCGATCAAACAACTTTTTGTAATGCTAAGCAGCAAATAAATCCAACCCCTTGCACTAATCACAGACTAAAATACTAATTCAAGGCAAAAATCTAGAAAATAATACATTTGGTGTGATTTTGGAGAGTTTGTAACGAGGGAAAGTGAGAGATTCAAAAATTTGACCTTTGGCGTTATATAACCATTCAGTTCTTGTCCATTCGATGACGTTAGTCACACTCACCGAACCACTTGGTGCAAAGCCGAGCGGTCGTTTAGCCTGACCTTTCTTTAAAATCTTCACTTTTCTGTTCGAGATCGCTGAACAGGTTGGCGATGCGCTGAGTTGCCTTTTGATTTCGCAGAGTTCTACAGGCTCTGCAATGTATTAACATTAAGCCCAATGGCGGATTCAGCCTAGCTTGCCGACTTATTAGGTGAATCGCTGAATGGACCTGTTGCTTGCCAACTAGAAATTTTTCACACTTATCTCATTTTTAACATGCCATATTAACACACCATTATTTATAAAAGTAAAATCGTACATTTGCGACCTTGGGTTGCCTCCCAAGAAGCGCCTTATTTAACGTCGTGGCTAGACGTAGGTCCTACCTCACTCTCTATTATTGGAACTAGTCCTTGAGGTATTGCAAACATTAGAAGTGATCTGATGTGCTGGATTGATCTAGAATGAGATCCAATCAATTGATTCAACGCTTCAACATTCTCTCTCATTTCGTCCAACACTTGATCTTGATTGGTGATCTTTTGGAGAATGATTTGAAGTGTGTCCTTAACACGATTTTTCTCATCTTCTCTAGACTTCTTTTGTGCATGAGGAGGTATGTACCTCCCTTGGCATTTGCACTGGTATTCCACCTCAGATATTTTGGTAGTCAAATCATTTAGTTGAGATACTAGTGCAGCTATCTTGTAGTCACCCTCCACATCTTGATCTGCTTCATCTGGCTTGCCACCCAGATCCTCTGTCATGCTCAGAGGACCTGCATACACAAATAATAAACAAAGAAAAACAACACTAGAAGTAAAATTAGTAAAAACTATACTAAAAAGAGCAAAAACTCTAGTAGAATTACATCTTCATTTAACACCACTCCCCGATAGCGGCACCATTTTGATGCTTATCATTACCAACAACACTAACCTATGGTATGAGTGTCTACGATCATCGATAATATAGTAACCTAACTAAAGGTTGGGGTCGTGTCCCAAGGGAGTGGTTTTGAGAATTAATAGAAAACTAAAGTTTAGATCTAACTAGTCGTAGCTATAGACATTAACGAGTAAAAACATAGAAAATTAAAGGGGGTGACACGAAAGTGTCAAATATAAATTGGGGTGTTTGTCACAAGTAGTAAGAACAACAAAAATAACAATAAAATCAAGTATGGGGAAAAGTTCTTTGGGTGTGACCGCAATACAAGTTGAGATAAATCGTTGGGTACATGCTTTCGATAGGAATTTTGCAAGATAATAGGACTAGGCTAAGCTTTAGATGGAAATAAGTTCCCTCTCGGGCAACTTACCACATTTCAAATGCATTCCCCTCAGACACACATTTGCCGCATGAAGGCCAGCCTACGCCTTACCCAACTCACTCTCTCAAGCTCAGTGTTAGGATATGGGACTAGGGCTCACCCTCTCGGCCTGAACCTCATGTCGACCCACTCCTTAGGTCATCAGTCTAGTGGTCTTGGTTTCGCGACCTCCCTCTTAGGCAAATCGAAAACACATGGGTGGTTTTGTATTTGCAACTAGAAACCCATTAAATTAAACCACAATCACTAGGTGAAAGCACCATTAAAATACATCTAATCTATCAGCAAGCAAGACCCAACAACAATATTAACACATATTTGCTAAATCACACCCCAAGAATGGGGGGTTTTTAGCCGCACATAAAGAAATAACAAAATACACCTAAAATGATAATAGAATCAAATGGTTATAAGGAATTAAACCTTGATTTAAGAAAAGGAAGAAGAATGGAGAAGACCCACTTCCAACTTAGGGAGGATGAAATCCTTCATTCTTCAAGTCTCCCACAAAACCCTCTCCAAACTTGAGAGAAAAATATCCTAAAAACTACTATTCTATTATGAAAATAATAACAATTAGACTCTCTAAAATAAATAAAGAGTTTAGTATTTATAGACTTCAGAAATTAGTGTTAGCGGATTGCTCGGTGAGGTTAGTCGATGTCACCGAGTGACTCGGCGACTCGCTCGTGTTCTGTTTCATCATTGTTTCGTGCTTGCCTTTAATATATTCACCTTCTGGACCATTGGGCGGTATAGTAGTGCTTCGCAGAACTATTCGGCGAAGCATTGACTACTCCTTTCATAGCTTTTTTGATCCTTTTCCTTTAGGGCAGAGTGCATCCCTTCGGCGAATCGCCAAGTGTACTTGGCGATGTTCAGGCTTCAGCTTCTTCGATCTATTCAACCTTTTTTGTTCCTTTTTGCGCCTAAGTGTCCATGCTTCCACTAAAACTTCAAATACCTGAATCTTAAGTGTTTTCATCAGATATTTAGAATAAATAAGCATTTGAGGACACTATATCTATTAAAATAAAGAACTAAATGAGTCCAATTTGTGGACTCATCAATGGTGACCCTATTTAACTGTCGGAAGTCTATATATATCTTTTCTTGCTAGCGATGGTGTTGCTGTTGTTGTTGCTCTAGCTCGGACCATAGAGTGAAAGAGGAAAGATACCAATTTGTATCACCCAGCTACCAAGTGGATTCAAGTCATAGTACGAAGAAGTAGAAAGATGTGAGTTTTTCCTAAAGTCCTATAGCCCCTCGAACAAAAGTACGGAGGTCATCGTACCATTCCAGAAGACTCTACTAGATTCGTTTTAGTACAATGAGATCAACGAACCGAGGGCTCTGATACCAACTTTGTCATGACCCAGACCATCTTGATTGGCACCAACACATTCCCTCCGGTGGGAGAACCACTATTAGAACCCAAACATAAATTTTTTTATGAAAACTAAGGGATTTAAAGATACGGAAGCATGTTTAAATGTAGAAATTATATAGGGTTCCCATAAACTCCAAGGTTTAAACAAATAACTAACCAAACTAATGTGAATTCCAGCGCCAAACTGGCTAGAACGAAACAGAGAGTTATTTTCAGAATTTCAAAATCCCCATTTCATAACACACCTCTGACCAACGACACTTAGAAAATACCCTTAGCGCTAAGATTGATTTCGGGAGTTCTACTCACTCGAATTCATTTTCGTAAAGTCGTACGAGATCCTTAACATCTTAACTATCCACTCATGTAATCAAATTCATTAATAGATCTCTTATTTATTACAAAATTTCCCTACAACTTAATGACTCCAATTTCATCCAAATCTAGACTAGGTTGGGAAATTCCATGTTTCTACGGAAAAAGTTTTTCTAGCCCAATTCTTTCCCCATTGGCTTTTCCATAACAACATACATAAGGTCATTACAGAATGATTGCCAATTGATCTCCTCTTTTGTCCCTTTCTACAAGTTTCTTCATATAAACAAAGAAACTTGATTTTAATTGCAACGCGACATTACTACTCTTGCACTTCTCAGTCCAAAATTCTTAACGCTACTGAAATGGTTGGATTAATTACATTTGGATCTTTAGTAAACAAAATTTTTATTTCTGCCACTATTATTTGTAGGTTTTTTTTGCTATACGGGAGTCGAATTCAAATACATAAATTAAGTTTCTTATGCAGTGTGTTTCATTCCTCAAAGTTTTCTTCCTCTTATTACATGAAGCTTAATCTTTTACTGTACGTCATAGTGATTCATGTATCTATGGTAATTTCTTTTTGCTATTTTGGTGACTTTATTTTGACTTTGTTAAGCATTCCAGTGAGGATGATTGAAAATTTATCTCTGTTTTTTTCATTTTCAACAAGTTACTTTATATACCTTTTGAGAAAATTGCTTGTGGGTTGTGCTATATTTGGTAGCAACATGCCTTTTTCTTCTTGATTGTTAGGAAAGTAAGGTCGTCTTTATTATTATTATTATTATTATTATTATTATTATTAGTATTATTATTATTTCTTGATAGTTTTTAGTTCAAGTGCTCACAAATTATGCTGCTTGATTTTAATATGTAATGTGTCAATATTTTGGTTTAGAATATCCAGTTGTGAACAGTTCGATTCAGATTTCACCTATTGCTTGGTTGATAATTGCATTAATTCTTTTTCACTCCATACTATAACCATAATAATAATTATGGTTCAATTCCAAATATGTTGGGGCCAGTGATATGAAACCTAAGCAATAGTAATGACTACTCTGAGACAATGAGGAAAACCATTTATAATACTAACAATTTTAGGGTCATTTTTAACATATACATGATACGACATACTATAATAAAAACGAGATTGATGGAAGTTCTTAAGAAAGTAACTGAAGGTCCTCTATTTGAATTTAATTAATTATGTTCTTGTATGGACGTGATGTTCCACTTTACTTGAGAGTGTTGTCGTTCGAGGCTTTTTGGTCTCTTCTTTAACGTCTAATGTTATTCTTTATAACTTCTTGAAATTTAGAAAATTTCATTACTTCTGACCATCTATTTCCATGGAGATTTTTCCTCTTTTCTCAAATGCCTTCATTTTTTCATCTTGCCTCTGCACTTGTGTTCATCCTAATAGTATCCCACTTTTGTCATGCCCAACAGGACTATTTGGATGCACACAACACAGCTCGTGCTAGTGTGGGAGTCGAACCATTAACATGGGATGACCAGGTGGTAGCCTACGCCCAACAATATGCTTCCCAATTGGCAACTGATTGCAACCTCATTCATTCTCATGGCCAATATGATGAGAACCTAGTTGCCGATAGTGATGATTTCATGACAGCCACAAAAGCGGTGGATACGTGGGTCGATGAGAAACAATTCTATCACCATGACTCCAGTACATATGATGAAGGACAAGTGTGCGAACATTATACTCAGATGGTTTGGCTTAACTCTGTTTGTCTTGGATGTACTAGGGTTCAATGCAACAATGGAAGATATGTTGTCTCTTCCAACTATGATCCTCCAGGTAATTTTATAGGCCAAACTCCATACCAAAAAGCAACTTATTACCAAATGATATTATATATTTGTACTACGTAAGTAGTTCTATATGAAGTTGCTTCTATATATCAGCTTAATGTATGATCTGATTATTATGAATTACTACTCTTAAGAAATGATATGTTGATGTTCTAATTAACTGCACTTTCATGATCAAAATCTGAACAACATGCATTTTTGAACAATGGGAATGTAGCGTATATATTATAGCATGTATGTGCTGTTAATACATATAATGATCACCTGCTAAAAAGAGTTGAATTTTCTAAATGTTGGCAAAGTCATCTATCAATCCATATATTTGCAACTAATTTCCATATTAATTTTTGTCTCACTAATGACGAACTTTATACTGAAATAAAAAGTGCTTTTTGACTAGACCAAATGGAAGTCCCAACTTTTCGAATGAGGGCCAAAAAATATGATGGCTGGTACATTGAGCCACCTTAGTTCTCCCTAGGAAGGGTTACTAACTATCACGATCCAAATCAGCAGTCGTGCAGGCACCTACTCTAACACCTAGATAGGAGGATCCTTACCACCCAATTTTAAAATTAAAATCGCGGAAGTAAGAAAAAATTCAAGTTATCACCTTATTTTTTAATACAAAATGATTCCTTGCTTTGCCTACAATAAAAAGAATGCCTAGAAACTATACGGAAACCTTCCTCAAAACTAGCCTAAGCAAGTACAAGAGTTTCTAAGATAACATAAACATTAAAATAAGATACAACCTCTACCGTAAAGAAACAGGGGTAGAAGCTACTAAAGATCATCTTCGTCTTCATCTGTGAATCATCACTGACCCTATAACAATACTGTTGGGATAAGTATTGTTTTGATAAATGACAAAAAGTAAGGAATGCGTTTGCAAAGTGATCTCATGAGAAACTGTTTCAAGAAGGACTTCTATTTCATAAAGGAGTTTCATTGGAAGAAGAACTCTAAATGAAACATAGTTGTGGAATGAAAAAGGAGTCAATAAAGGAGTAGAAGACTTCAGAAAGCAAAAGCATAAATAGGAGAAAAGGCATCCATACTTGTTACGCATTTACAAAGCAAAAACAAGTAAGAGATTAATTTCTGAAGTGCTGCTGAACAAAGAAAATAGAAGAACAGATCTAGGAAGTTTTCCTAGTATTTGTGATTTTTATAGTGTTAGATCAGTGATTTATAAACTGATTATAGGATATAAGTCTTTAAGTTGAGGGCAACTCGAAGACACTGGGAACACATACCTTGTACGTATGTTCTAGAATTGAAATTAGGTAGTTCGTCTTTTGGTTACAGAAAGTCTTGTAATCTCATTGTTGGTTGAAGCACATAGTTATTTAGTGATGTTTGGGTAAATCCCGTAGAGGAACTTGTCGTGGTTTTTACACCTTTTGAGCTGGGTGTTTCCACGTAAAATATTATGTTCTTACTTTATAGTCTTTACACCTTCTCTGAAACACGTTAGGCAACTTGGCTCACTTAAGTAAAGTATGATATAAAAGTAAAAACAATCTAGGTCATGTAGAATAACAATTGGTATCAGAGCAAGGTTATCTTATACAGGGTAATACCTAAAATAAAAGATCGAGATGAATTATGCACTACCTATCAATCACAGTGAAGGACAATCAACTGTCAGACCCCCAATGTTCAATGGGTCTCACTTTGGCTGGTGGAAAGCACGCATAGAAGACTTCATTCAATCATAAGATTATGAATTGTGGGATAAGATTACGATAAGACCTACCATTCATATGAAGACTATTGAAGGAGTTCAAGTACCAAAGGTTAGGATTGACTTTACTGTGGAAGATTTATTAGATCTCAGGAAAAATGCTAAGACGAAAAACATTCTTGTTTGTGGTCTTGGACCAGATGAGTATAACAGAGTATCAAACTGTACTACTGCCAAACAAATTTGGGATGCACTTGTCAATGCTCATGAAGGAACTAGTCAAGTAAGGAAATTCAGAGTAGCTATGTTGTTCACTGAATATGAAACCTTCAAAATAAAAGAAGGTGAGCCTCTGTTAAAAATGATTACTAGATTCACTAAGTTGATCAATGAGGTGTCATCACTAGGAAACGTTCTGACTACTAAGAACATGTTGACAAGGTACTAAGGATCCTTCCAAAAAACAAATGGGATGTAAAAGTAACTACCATAAGAGAAGCTAAAGACATCTCCATAATGACACTTGATGAACTTGTGGGAAATCTCAGAACATATGAGATGAACATGGATGACTTAAAGAAGAAGGTTATGCTTAGTGAAAAAACCTCGCCCTGAAAGTGTCTGATGGAGAAGATTCTGAGTATGATGACGATCAAATAGCATATCTGGCAAAAGGCTTTAAGAAGTGTCTTAACAGTTGTGCCTTGGAGGAGATAAAATTCACGGGAAGTAAATATACATGGTGGAATGAAAGAATAGGGGAAGATTACATTTTTAAAAGATTAGACAGAATTGTGGGCAATCAGAAGTTTTTTGAATTACTTCCAGCTTCAGAAGTAACACACATGCTGAGACAAGGTTCAGATCATGCCCCTTTACTTGTTAAATGCAGCACAGACAGTGAACCAGTGATCAAACCTTTCAGATTCTTGAACTTCTAGACAATGCATAAAGATTTCAAGAAAATAGTAGAGGATAACTAGCAGATTGATTTTGTTAGGTCTCCATTTACAGAGGTACAAACAAAGATGAAAAAAGTAAAAACTGCTTTGGTAGAATGGAGTAAGAAGGAATATGGTAATATTTTCTAGCAGATTGCCACATTAGAGGATACCATTAAGGCCAAAGAGGCTCAAATCTCTTAGCATATCTCTTAAAGGAAAAATATTTGAAAAAGATGCAAAAAAGATTTTTTGTTGAAAAAGAAAAGGTGAGGAAACTAAATGTAGAAATCTCTCAAATAAAAGTAGAGCTTGAAAGGGAAAATAGATGGGCTCACTTATTTGGAATTGTCAACCAATTGAGTGAGAGAAATCACAATGAGAGAGCAGGCATTGGTTTTTATAATGATAAGGCTGATTTGTGCTATATTTGTAGCAAACATGGGCACCCAACCACTAAATGTCTTATCGCCAGAAATTATAGAAACAAAAATGTTGAAATAGCAACTATCAACTGTTTTAAAACCAATCATAGAATTAGAAACAACGATTGGCTGCCAAAATGGGCAAAAAGAAATCTTATTCACTGGCCCCTTCAATCATCAGAAAGGACCCAAGCTTGTCTGGGTTCCTAAAACTAACCTTAAAATGCTTGCAGGTAAAAGTGAAAGGAAGCAAGCACTGGTACATGGATAGTTCTTGTTCGAGGACATATGACTGGAGACAAACGAAAATTCCTTTCACTTACTACATTCAACGGGGGAAATGTTTCATTTGGAAATGGAAAGAAAGGTACTATTGTAGGAGTTGGGAAGATTGAATCCAAAGCACTGGAGGAAGTATACCATGTGAATTGGCCAAAGCATAAATTTCTCAGCATCTCTCAACTATGTGACAAAGGTAATAATGTAATTTTTACTTCTGAAGGTTATAGGGTTCAAAAGTTAGATACAAAGAAGGTTATCTTTACCGCCAAAAGACACAAAAATGTGTACAAAGTTGACATCATTGGAATGCCGGACACTAGTATGAAGGGCCTCAGTGCAATAGCTAATGATCCCTTACTATGGCACAAAAGAGTCGGACATGCAAGCTTGAAACAAATAAACAAACTGTTAGAAAAGGAGATGATTATAGGCTTACCTAAAACCAAATTCAAAAATGACAAAGTTTGTGGTGCATGTGTAATGGGGAAGGAAGTGAGATCATCATTCAAGTCAAATAATTAGGTAAGTACAACCAAATTCCTTGAACTGATTCATATGGACCTATGCGGACCAATGAGAAAAAGAAGCAGAGGAGGAAAAAGGTATGTTTTTGCCATTATTGATAATTTCTCTAGATTCATTTGGACATTGTTCCTAGCTTCTAAAGAAGTGTCCTTTGAGACTTTTTCTACTTTGTCAAGAAAATGGAGAAAACTCTAGGATTATCCTTGATTTCCATAAGATCTAATCATTGAACATAATTTGAAAATGCAAAATTCTTAGAATTCTATTCAACACATGGAATAGATCATAATTTCTCTGCTCCTAGAACTCTTTAACAAAATGGAGTAGTTGAAAGGAAAAGCAAGACTTTAGAAGATATGGCCAGAACAATGATTATTGCCAATAATCTTGAAAAAAATCTTTGGGCTGAAGCCATTAATACTGCATGTTATATTATCAATAAGTGCAAGACACGTCCCTTCTTAGAGAAGACTCCCTATGAATTACTCAAAGGTAGAAAACCAAATATCTCTCACTTTAGGACTTTTGGGTGCAGATGTTATGTTCATAATAATGGTAAAAACAACCTTCGAAAGTTTGATGCAAGGAGTGATGAGGGAATTTTCTTGGGATATTCACCACATAGTAAAGCATATAGAGTCTTGAATAAAAGAACGCAATGTGTTAAAGAAAGTGTGCAAGTTGTCTTCGATGAAAATTGCTCTCTGTTTGAGACAACATGCAGGGTGACAGTGAAATTGAGAAGCATAGTTAGGAACAAGTTGAGCAATCTGCTCCCTCTATCGAACAATCAGAAATCGTATAGTCAGGGGAAAAATAAGTCAAGATAATGGTCAGATTGAAGAAAGCGATGATGCAGATAATATTGAAACCTCTCAAGGGTTGACTATAAAAAGCTACAAATATCAAGGGTTACATCTCATTGATAATGTTCTTATAGACCTAACATCTAGAATCACTACCAGGTTAGGTTTGAAGAACTTATGTGCATTTCAAGTATTCGTGTCTTTGGTTAAACCCAAAAAGGTAAAGGAAGCTCTTCTTGATGAGGATTGGATACAAGCAATGCAAGATGAGCTTAATCAATTTGAACGAAGTAAGGTATGGCATCTTGTTCCACAACCTAAGGGGAGAACAGTGATTGGAAAAAATGGGTGTATAGGAATAAGCTAGATGAGAATGGAACAGTCATAAGAGACAAGGCAAGACTGGTGATCCAAAGGTATAATCAGGAAGAAGGAATCGACTATGACGAGATTTTTGCTCCTGTAGCAAGACTCGAAGCTATTTGATTACTTCTTGCATTCGTTGTTTTTAAAGAGTTCACTCTCTATCAAATGGATGTGAAAAGTGCATTACTGAATGGATATTTAAAATAACAAGTACATGTAAAATAACCACTTGGCATTGAAAATCCTGAGTTTCCTGATCATGTCTATAAACTAGACAAAGCTCTGTATGGGTTGAAGCAAGCTCCAAGAGCATGGTATGAGAGGTTATCCAAATTTCTATTAGACTGTCATGACCTAGGGGTACCCCCTAGATGTAAGATGGTGTACTTGACCCCGAAAGGGTCGCATACAAGGACTTAGAATAATCATAACATAAGATCATAGAAAGTATGGGAAAATTTAAAACTTCTTTAAACCATATAATTGAAAACATTTTCATAAGCAAGCGAAAGTCTTTACTACGACTTTGTCTCAAACCATCTACTAAACTCTTGAATAAAAGTCTTGGGACGCCGCCCATACAAAGTCTAAATCATAAAGAAATGACATAAGAGAACTATGGGTTTGTCCTCAAAGCTATGAGGACTCACCAAAACACCAACTCTTTTTGAAACTTCTAGAAAGCTATCCTCCAAAGGAAACTCAAAACTCTGAAACCCTACATTTGATTAGAATGTAGGCAATATGCATTAGTACAAAATGTACCAAGTATGAAAGCTAACACAACAACATAAGATCATCTCAAAATGGTTAGTCAACATGAGACAATAACATAAGAGATAATAACATAATCATAACATACTCTCCAACATAAGCATCATATAATTATGATTCAACATAAGACATAGTTAATTAGCATAGGAGATAAGTCATATTCATATAAGCATAATTGACTCTTAGTCATCTATACCATAATGGTACCATTCTCAAGTAACATCAAAAGCATACATGTGCAAAACAAGAATAGCGTCCCATAATACCACCCAAGCCAAGTACCCCTTTTTAGTCATCTTAATCATAGTCTATATACACGGTCAATTCTTAAGCTTCTTTACCATAAGGGTATCATACTCCTAAGTAACCTCAAGGAACATTTGTGCAATGCATGAAAGGCATCCCATAATACCATTCATAATAAGTATCACCTTGAAGTCAATATAGTCATACTTGCCTTCCTTTAGTCTCACTCTCTAGCTTACTTCATATAGACAAGGGAACTACCATCTTTAGTCCAACATAGCATGGAAGGAAACTATAACACAACCCTATCTTAAAATACATCACTCATAAGAACTCTTTCTTAAATGACCCTAAGTCATACTTGTGCCATGCATGAATAGCATCCCATAATGCTACTCATGCTAAGTACTACTTTTAGGTCCTCATACTAATACTTCTTGATTTGGAACATAGTTCCTCTCTTTAACTTTAGAACACTATGAGGTACTATCTCAAAAACATCTTAGTTCATTATTAGATTGAACCCTATGAGATACTACTTTTAGCATGTCTAAGTTCATCATCTACATGGACCTTGTGAGATACTACTTTAAGCATGTCTAAGTCCATAAATACTCTTGAACACTATGAAGTACTTCATTAAGTAAGTCTTAGTTCAATTATAATTTAGAACACTATGAGATGCTTCTTCAAGCATGTCTACGTTTATTGGATATGGAGATTCCTACTAGAAAACCTTAACTCAACTATGTGAAGGCTTCCATCTCATGAGACCTAACTTTGAGAAAACCCACACTCTACTATGTAAGAGTTCCCCTATTTAACTTACATAGTCCTCACATCAACTAGGTGTGGATCTCCTTTCTACTTGGAGCCCGAACACTATTTTGTATGACACTCCATCTCATTGTCAATGTCCACTTGGAGCTAAGCATACACCTGAAGATTTTCTTGTTAAGCCTTGCTTAGCATTCCTATCTCATAGAAGGATGTCCTTGACAACCAATCCATGTTCAAGTGATTCTATCACTTCATACTTTCAAGCATTCATAAAGAAGATTAGGTGAGTATAGGCATTTCACCACAAATCCACCTATTAGACTTCTATTCATCGCATTGACTCTACTCTCAAAGCCCTAGTGATTCAACATTTATGACTACAAGCCTTACTCTCAAAGATTTACTTCATTCTATCATCATTCATATCTAGATTACAAGAAATTCAAGTAATAAGCTTCATCTTAAGAAATTCTTATCACACTCCTTATTACCAGGTGATTTTTAGTCATATTTCACCATAAAGGCTCAATTCCATCTTTACAAGTCAAGACCCATTATATTCAATAAAGTATAGTTCAATTAATAATTATATGTTCCTAACCTTGAAAAATTACTACTCATGACATTGATTTAAGAGAATCACTTTGAACCTTCAATTTGACCTCTAATGGTATAAACCCACAAATATCACATTCATCAATTTAGACTAGGGTTTACCATAGAAATCACATAAAGTTATCATAATATCACTAAACATACATAAGTCAATCATAATTAGGTATTATCCACTAGACTGGAATCATACCCACATCCTACCCAAAATGTAAGAAGAACCCTAATTAGAATTGGGTTTTTGATCCACAATTGAGTGATTACTAAGGGGGTGCTATGGGTGGAAGAACCTATAGATGATAATCTAAACATACCTTAATCAATGCCCTAGCACAATTCTTTAGCAATGGAACCTTTGTTCTTGACCTTAACTTCAAGCTCTAGCTTCTTCTTCTATGGGATTTTCTAGAGAGAGGTGTGATTTGGGGATTTGATTTGGGTCTTGTGAAAAGTGACTTAAAATTGGGGGCTAATGACTTAAAATACCTTAGATAGGTGAATAAAACTCATATAAAATGACCCCCACTTAAAACTAGTCTAATTGGAATTTACTAAACTAACCCTCACTAGGCAACCCCTTGCCAGGGGGCAACACCCAAGTTCACGAGCCATAAAGGGAACCACGGCCTGTGGTCCCTTGACCAATGGATCCCCTCAACATGCCAACTCCCTCAAAACTAAGGCATGACCACGAGCCGTGGTCATGACCACCGATCGTGAAGTGGCTCTTGGTCCCTTGGACAGTGGCTAAACTTTTGGACCTTTCTTCCCATGAGTCTAAGGGGTCTTCACGGACCTCTTCACTGACCATGGTCAAGACCACTGGTCGTGAACCCCTTGGGCAGTAGCTTGCAAAGGTTGGTAGCCTTGGCCCCTTGGCTTAGGATTGCCCTTTTGCCTAGGCACTTGCCTTTCCCATGCTCAACCAAAATCTAAATGGTGTTCTATGATACGAGGTTTAATATGTACCTTGATGTTCAACCACTAAAACCCCTCATTCTAAGCACGTAAGGTCTCATCTACGACTCTAATCCTCAACATCTCACTCTAGAACCCTAGCTCTTGGCTTTAGTTTAGTCTACCAATTTTTGGGGTGTTACATATATAGACCATGGCCACACAAAAGGTAAAATCGACAAGAAAATTTTCTAAAAACAAATGGAAAAAACTTGTTGATTGTGCAGGTATATGTGGATGACATAAATTTTTGATCTAGAAATGGTCTAATGACTCATGAGTTTGTTGAACTTATGAGTGGAGAATTTGAAATGAGCATGATGGGTGAGCTCAATTTTTTTGTTGGATTTCAAATCAAGAAAGCACTCACAGGTACCTTGATTCGTCAACAAAAGTATCTGAAGGAACTGCTCAAAATATTCAACATGAATGAAGCAAAGGAAATAGATACTCCTATTGCTATTACCACTAAACTAGATATGGATTAAACAAGTGCATCTGTTTATCAAAAAGTATTCAGGGGAATGATTGGGTCTCTCTTGTATCTTACTGCAAGTAAACATAATATCGTGTTTAGTGTTGGACTTCTGTGCCAGGTTTCAAGTAAACCCCAAAGAATCTGATCTCAAAGAAACCACTGATATGGGACTTTGGTACTCTAAAAGAAGGAACTTCAATCTGGATGGTTATGTAGATGTTGATTATGCTGGATACCTGGTAGACAGAAAAAGTACCACATGTATGGCTCACTTCCTTGGAACGTGTTTGATATCCTGGTCCACTAAGAAAAAAAAACTCTGTAGCTTTATCAACTGTTGAGGCTGAATACGTGGCGGCTGGATCATGTTGTGCCCAATTACTATGGATTAAACAACAACTGTTGGATTTTTGTATGAATGTTGGAAGAGTTCCTATCCTGTGTGACAATACTAGTTCTATTAATATAGCAAAGAATCATGTGCAACATAAACGAACAAAACATATTGATATAAGACACCATTTTCTATGAGACAATATAGAGAAAGTTCACATATCAATAATGTTATGCTCAACTGAGGAACAAATTGCTAAATATTTTTACTAAAGCAATAAGTAGGGAGCATTTTGAAAAAAATAGGTTAGACTTGGGGATGATTAAGATTGCATAATTTCCCTCCCTCAATGATTGGTTAGAAAACTATAGCAATGTCGATTAATGGTTCTTTGCCTCTCCCAGCAGATGAGGAAGTTAACTTTCAGGATCTTTTTTTGGTACTTCTTCTTGATGCACCGAGTGAGGGGGAAGTTAGCAGGCATGTATCCTTTCGGGTAGCTCTAGATGTGTTCACAAATTGGAGCTTTATAAGTTCAAATCCCTATCTCTCTAATTAAACTAATTCTTTTCCCATGGCACATGCTGATGCCCCTATTCCTTTACATGTTGATAATACTGATAAAATTCTTTAGGTTGAACTTGTTCGAAAAAAGAGTAGGCGTCGTCTCAAAAATGTCAATGGAGACTCTGTGTCAAACCCTATGTCTGAACCTTCTTCATCCACAAATATACCTTCCCTTCCCACTGTCAGGGTCCCTCAAACTAGACAAAAACGTTGTCAAGTTTAGGTTGATTTGATATCCGCCTTGGCAGCTAGAAAAAGGTCTTATTCTTCTACTTGCAATCCACTCCAAACCCCTGCCATTGTTTTTCCTGATCATGATCTTGTGAGTAGTAGGGATAGGTGTAGCAAGCACATTACTTCAAAACCCTCAAGTTATAAGTCCAAACCCTCCACCAAAGCCAAGAAATCTTCCTTTCCTAAGCCCTTTCCCAAACCTGCATCCAAAATCTATTTTTCCATGCAATCCGCATCTAAATAAAAAAAGAAACAAGTTGCTTCCCCTGTGTCTTCATCATCTCAGCTTAATCAAATCATTCACTTTCGTTAACAATCTGTTCTTAGGGGTCAGGTGGTCACTGGATTTGGAGGCCGTGAGATGACAGTGTTACTGACAAAATTAGAGGGCTAAGGGTGGTCAACTCTCTTACTTCAAGGAGATACACAATGTAAATTAGCAAAGAAAGAGGTAACTGAATTTTACATAAATGGAATGAGTGATGGACTATCCTTCACTTCTACTGTGACAAACACACCTCTTCATTTGGTCCCTACTGATGTTGCTCAAATACTGGGAATTCCTTCTGAGGGATGGGGTCATTATGTTCAGCTTGAGTGGCCACCTTTGCCTAATCAGTCCTCTACTCTAGCCATCTCTTGCAAATTCTCTTATAAGCCTAATCTGACTCACCATCATTGTGTTCTGAAGAATGAGATGTATCCGTTACATCATTTGTACTTTCATATGGTTCACAAGACTATCCTACAGACGAAACAAAGACGTATATAGGAAAATTTTCTTGATCTCACCATCATGGAGCTACTGGACACAGAGGTTCCTATTGACTTACCCTCTCTGATCATCAAACATATGCACAAGGTTCTTAATCAGGATAAAAATGGACATGCACTTCCATATGGATTCTGGACAACTTCCATATTTTAGGCCTTTGATGTGCCAGTACAGGTATGGCATTCTTAAACTGTTAAGGATGTGGTAGGTTAGGTGAATCACATGGCTCTCCCGACTTTTATGAGGCGTCTTGACACACCTCTTCAGCACTAGAAAAATCAGTTAGTTGAGAAGGAAAATTAACTAACTAGTATGATGTCTGCTCATCAAATTGAAAAGGAGACTTGGGAAGCTAGAGTAGTGATGCTTCAAAATGAACTTGCTCAGTAGAGGACTGCCAATGTCTCTACTGTGTGCCACCTGACTCAATTGTTGGCTACTCAAACTCCCACCTTATCCCCTTGAAATCTTCCTTCTTTTTGGTCTCCATGATCTACTATGTTATTTTTGTGCATCTGGCTATGTGTGTGCTCCCTCTTTAAGACATTTATTGCTTTTGGTTGTTTTCTATGGTATGGTTTGTTTCTTCATACACTAATTTTGATTTTCGTAATATTGACTGTGTTAATCACTGTTATTAACTAATTTTTGTATGATCTTAATGACTATTTAAAATGGTGCAGATTGGGTATTACTGCTTTATACACTTATCTCCATATTATTTCACTTGAAACTATTTTCGATGATGCCAAAAGGGGGAATTAAAGAAGGGAGTGCATTATTTATAACCCACAACTAATATATTTTTCCCAAGTGTTCCATCCTTAAAGGTTACAGGTCAAAAATAGCAAGCGAAGAAGAATGTAGACAACGGCCATGAGTTTGTCATCATCAAAAAGGGGGAATTTGTTGGGATAAGTATTGTTTTGATAAATGACAAAATGCAACGAACACGTTGGCAAAGTGATCTCATGAGAAACTGTTTCAAGAAGGACTTATATATCATAAAGGAGTTTTATTGCAAGAAGAACTCTAAATGAAATAGAGTTGTGGAATGAAAGAGGAGTTAGTGAAAGATTAGAAGACTTCAAAAAGAAAAAGCATAAATAGGAGAAGAGGCATCCACACTTGTGATGCACTTACAAAGAAAAAATAACTAAGAGTTTGATTTATGAAGTGCTGCTGAACAAAGAATATAAAAGAACAGATCTAGGAAGTTTTCTTAGTATTTGTGATTTTTATAGTGTTATTTATAAACTGATTATAGGATCTTAGTCTTTAAGTTCAGGGCAACTCGAAGACACTAGGAACACATACCTTGGAGGTAAGTGCTAGAATTGAGATTAGGTAGTTCATAATCTTTAGGTTACATAAACTCTTGTAATCTCGTTGTGGTTGAGGCTCGTAGTTATTTGATGAAGTTGGGGTAAATCTTGTTGAGGAATAGGTCATGGTTTTTACACCTTTTGAGCCAGGTGTTTCCACGTAAAATATTGTGTTCTTACTTTAAAGTCTTTACTCTTTCTTTGAAACACGTTAGGCAACTTGGTTCACTTAAGTAAAGTCTGACATAGAAGTAAAAACAATCTAGGTCATGTAGAATAACAAAAACTATGCCAAGTTGCATAGCAAGAGTAATATCAATAGAAACAACACATATTGGTAAGCATCATTGGCCGAGCTGAATCAACCACATAATATCATGCAAATAATCAAAGAAACACGAAACATATAAATATAATTACAACCCCAATCCCTTAATCACTGCCCTTACTACAAAGTAATACAACCTTTGAACTCTTACTAACTATCCTAAGTTACCACACCTTTTTCCTCTGCAAACTCAACCATTAAGACCATTACACCCTCATGTCTGATCATAGTCTAACCCTTCTATCATATGAGACTTTTTAAAACCACCCATACTACCCACTCATGGATCTTCCTAGTTATTCCATTCTTGAATTCAAACCCACCTAATAATTATGTTAACCAGCTCATTTCCATCACTTATTATGACCCGTTGACTTGTTTCACACATGATTAAACACTCCCCCTTAAAGTAATCCAGACCACCCAAGAATCCCTAAAATATCAGTTACGGTATTTTAATATGTGATTTCAACCAACACTAGATTCCTTTAAGAATTTAAATACACCAACCCGACAACTCATGGAATAATATGTAATTCTTAGAACATAATGAATAAACCTGGTCCACTCATGGAACAAAGACACAAACAATCATATGTATCTGACGCGTGATTTTGGGCCTATTTATATGCTCATTTACTATATTTTTTCTTGAATATAACTTTAGTTTTAAGAGGATTATTTACTCTATTTTTTGTGTTTTTATGAGTATTGCGGTAAGTTTTCACTAACATATATGATTGGACAACGCATGGAGTTTGACGGGAGAATCCATAAATAGAGAGCTAAAGCATAAGAGTAAAGCTTTTAAGCAAATTACCAGATGGCAAAAAAGATAACAAGCTAGATAAAAAATAAGGTGGGTGGATTTTGTTGCTTTAAGAATTCGATATGGAAATCAAAGACAGAAAAGAAACAAAATATCAAATAGGAAACCATAGGTTCAGGTTCAAACATTTTTTCCAAGTGCACAATTGATGTACCATGAGTTTACTGTATTTTTTATGCATTTCACTTGAAGTTTGTGCGTGTCTTAGGCATTTTTGTTATTAGTTATGATTGTGTTTGGTCTCATTTTGCAAGAAATTGGTTTAAACTAGTTATCGTTGAAAGGAGCTGAAACGACAGGATTCCTGCAACCCACGAGCCCTTACTCAGCTGACAAGCCATAGGTGGAAGCCATGGGTTAGTAGTGCAAGTAATTCTAACCTAAGAGTGGAACCACGGAGGCAACCGAGGCCCCGTAGGTTGAGTAGCAGACCATCGATGAGAGCCGCTGTTTCATTCAGAAAGATGAGTTCCAGTACTTGAACCACAGATGTGCAGGACGGATCGTGACTAGGCCTACGAACCTTCAATGTAAACCATCGATGAGAAGGAAAAGAATTTTTGCCAACTGCTGAACCATAAAGGTGACCCACAAACCATTTGTTGATCCATGGTCCGTCGTTGGCCACCATCGATCGAAACTACCAAAACCAGAATTTCCTTATTTTTATTTCCTACTTGGTTTAGGACTTGAGTACTATAAATATAGGTTGTAGTTCACGTTTTAAGGCTTAGACCTTTTTGGAGACTTGTTTTTTAGCTTTTGGAATTACTTTGCAAACAATTTAGCATTTTAATTCTTGAAGCTCGTTTATGCAATTTGCTTTTCATGTTCAATTCAAGATTTCGTTGTTCATCTATTCTAAATGTAACTTCATAATTTATTTTATTAACCTTAATATGAATTGTGAATTCTCAAGCACAAGTAGCTAAATCCACAACTAGGGTTGTGAGAACCATGAACAATATATGAATAATAAATAAGTAATTCTAGAATAGTGTAGGCATGTATTGTTAATCCTTTCGTTTAGAATGCTTTCTAGTGGTGTACAACGTTAGAACTCATCTCACTCCTACTAGCCGGACCAAGGAGGTAGTGAATGAGAAAAGGATTCAACAATGGGGATTTAGTTGAGTTTAGCCGTTATCTAATAACCTGACCTTAATCAAGTAATGTGAGGGCTAATCTGGGGTTAAAAGTAAGGGTTATTAAAGCACACACCTATAGACGGATCAAGTTGAATGGTGAAATTCCCTATTTGGAGGACCAATCACTTAGGGATATCTAACTTATCAACCTTGCATGCTTGAACTAGGATAGAGTTACTATTATTAGGAATACTGCGTTAATAGATTTTGGGGAACACGTATGCCCTAGTTTTCATCTCATATTGATATCTCAAATTGCAATTCTTGTTTACTTGTTACATAGTGATACAAATCAATAAACTGTTATTTTATTCAAAAAACCCCAATTGTTACTTTTCTCAGAAATCATTTGACTAAACATAGATAATCGTAAGTTAGCTTAAGTTTGAACCATATTAATTGTGGGATCGACCCCAACCTAAAATTTAGGTTCTTTATTTGACAATAATCGCTTATACTTTTTTCGGGAGGTGTAATTTGGGTGTATCAAATTTTGGCGCCACTGCGGGGGAATAAAACTTTTAGTTTAGACTAACTTCGTTGTTGAAATTTAGTCAAGTATTTCCTAATTTTATGTTTTTTTTTTGCTTTCTACAGGTCTTACCTTTAATGTATGACAAGTACACAGAGTTAAGGAAATCCCTTGACTCCCTACAATTTGGAATTGAGAAGAACTTTGACAAGAATGGCTAGAAGAGGCTTAAATCTAGAGGTACAAAATGATCCCATCAGAGTGGGTCAAGGGGATGGAGCTGGTTTGCAACCTACTGGAGTTGTGAATGTACCTATTCATGTTCAAGGTGTTCATCTAGTTGAAAATGCAAAAGCAGTGCATAACAAACTGGCATCGAGAGGTCGTGATAACTACAGGGTTGACTATGAATCGGTGGAGTCAGTCAGTGCCATTGTTTTCCCTCCACTACCTCAGGGACATTCTTTTGTGGTGACTAACAACCTTATACAAATTCTTACATCAAGAGGGTTGTTTGCTGGGTTACCTTCGAAAGATCCATATGCCCATATGACTAAAGTAAAGAGTGTCTGTTTGAGTAGTGTGGGACAGCTAGATTTAGACATGGATATAATAGGCTTGCGTCTATTCTCAGTCTCGTTAAAAGGTGATGCTACTGTGTGGCTTTCTAAATTTCCATATAATTCAATATATACTTGGGACCAACTGCATAAGGTGTTCATGGCAAGATATTTTTTGGTTTCCAAGAAGTTGAATCTCAAGGATAAACTAAATAACTTTGTAGCATTGCCCGGAGAGTCAGTAAGTAGTTCGAGGGATAGATTCACTGGGTTCATGAGGAGTGTGTCAAATCACCATATAGATGATGAGTCGCTGAAAGAGTACTTCTACAGAGGACATGATGGCAATGGAAAGGTTTTGCTAGATACTATTGCTGAAGTATCTTATAGGGAATTCATATTTGAGGAGATTGCTGAAAACTCGAGAGGATCTCCAAGAACAATAAGGCATGGAGCACTAGAAAGGCAAATACTAGGAGAAACACGTTTGTTGTTCAAACTGCACCAAGTCAATCAAATGATGATATTCATAAGGAGATGGCCCAAATGAGAACATAAATTTGTTTGGTATTAAAACATGTGAGTGGAAGTGCAGAGAAAGTGAATGTTGTGAACTATCAACCTAGAGCACCGCCAGTTGATTAGTACTTTTTGAGGAAGATGCGAATCTAGTGAGATGGGGGTTTTCGGACTAACACCAAAGGTTCCAATTTCGATAATTGGTGCCAAGGTAAAGGAAACAAAGGTCGAAACTATGGCAACTACAACCATAAAGGGAGGTACAATCGTGAAGGGAACTTCAATCGTGATAAGAACTACAACATGAATGGTTATAGTAATAGAAATGATAAAACTTTCCCTATGTTCCATGGGGAATAGAGATGCTGGATCAAGTATGACTTGAATGGAAGATATGATGCAAAAGATAATGAAGAGATTTTAATCAACTGATCACAATGTGAAGGAGATGCGTAATGATATATCTGGCATTGGTCAAAGAGTTGACACCCATGCAGTATCGATAAAGCAACTTGAGCAACCGTTTAGTCAGTTGTCCACAATGATGAATCAACATTGGCTAGGAACTCTTCCTAGCAATACAGTTCAAAATCTAAAATATGATGGTAATTGCATGGAAATCACTACTCGAGGTGGAAAGTAGACTGTAGATCTTCCCATGCCAACTAAAGCGAAAACTACGATAGATAAAGTTGAGAAGGAAGTTTAGGTAGTTAAGGATCCAAAAGTTGATACAGAGAAGAAAGCTGAGGTGACATGAAAAATTATTCCCATTTCTAGACTTCCACCTCCCTTCCAGAGAGGTTGGTGAAAAAGACTGAAGAAGGGAAATATCGCAGGTTTATAGCTATGTTGAAGCAGTTTTCCATAAATGTTCCGTTGATAGAGGCACTTGAACAAATGCCAGGGTATGCAAAGTTCATGAAAGACTTGGTGACTAAAAAGAGGACTGTCAGTTTTGAGAGTGAAGAAAAGATGCAACATTGTAGTGCCATTACTATTAGGTCACTTGTGCAAAAGAGAAAGGATCCCAGAGCTTTCACTATTCCTTGTACTACATGTATATTTCACTTTGCAAAGGCCCTGTGTGACTTGGGTGCTAGATTAGCTTGATGCCATTGTTGATCTATAAAAATTTAGGGTTAGGAGCTTCCAAGCTGACTGCAATACGGTTACGGATATCTGATAGAACTATAAAGAGACCTACTGGAGTGCTCCAAGATATCCTTGTGAATGTTGAGACATTCATCTTTCCAACGGACTCTGTGATACTGGATTGCGAGATTGACTTTGAGGTACCCATCATCTTAGGGAGTCCATTTCTTGCTACTGGGCGTGCATTAGTTGATATAGAGGGAGGACAGATGAGGTTTCAATTCAACAATGAAGAGGTAACTTTTAATATCTGTCGGTGTATGAAGCATGAAAGTTATCTCAAATTGGTATCAGTAATAAATCATACTGTTGAGCAAGAACCGAAAGTATCTAATGAAGAGAGGTTAGGTGTTGAGTAACTAGCGACTGTGATAATGAATTTCGATGGTGATGGTATTGATGACTATGATGAGCTAGTTGCTGCACTTGACGGGGTTCAGTTTCGTTACAGAGCAATAAAGCTTGATTCAAATATGAAGAATTGAGACACTCCTCCAGCACGATCAACCTCTGAAGTTGCTACTTAAGGTTCTTCTATCACACTTGCGGAATGTATTTTGTGCCAAAACAACACTTTGCGGGTCATAATTGTTGCTGATTTGAGATTTGAGTGAAGGGAAAATAGAGGCATTGATATCGGTTCTTAAGCAGTTTAAAAGGGCTATTGGATGGACTATTGAAGACATTATTGGGATTCCACCGGGCATTTTTTCTCATAAAATTCAATTCATGCCGGACAACAAGCCAAGTATTAAGCATCAAAGAAGATTGAATCCTCTGATGAAAAAAGTTGTGAAAAAGGAGATCCTTCAGTGGTTAGATGTGGGAGTCATATATCCTATTGTTGATAGTAGTTGAGTTTACCCAATTCAATGCGTGCCAAAGAAATGAGGAACCACTATGGTTCCCAATGCTAAGAATTAGCTTGTTGTAATGAGGTCAGTGACTGGTTGGAGAGTGTGTATGGATTATCGCAAGTTGAATTCATGGACTGAGAAAGACCATTTTCCAATTCCATTCATGGATCGGATGTTAGATCGTCTCGCTAGAAAGAGATAGTATTGTTTTTTATATGGGTATTCGGGCTACATTCAGTTCTCCATAGCTCCGAAGGACCAAAAGAAGACCGCTTTCACTTGTCCTTACGGAACATTTGTGTTCAAGTGAATGGCATTTGGATTATGTAATGCTCCGACAACCTTTCAGCGTTGCATGATTTCTATATTTTCTTATATGGTGGAGGACACGACAGAGGTATTTATAGATGATTTCTCTATAGTTGGTGATTCATTTGATGAATGTTTAGCTCATTTGGTCAAGGTGCTTAAACGTTGTGAAGAGTGTAATCTTGTGCTCAACTAGGAAAAATGTCACTTCATGGTGAAAGAGAGTATAATTCTGGGTCATCGGATTTCGCAAAAAGGAATTGAAGTTGATAGAGCTAAAGTTGAGGTAATAGAAAAACTCCCACCTCCCATCTTTGTAAAAGGTGTTAGAAGTTTTCTTGGGCATGTCGATTTCTATAGGAGGTTCATAAAGGATTTCTCTAAATTTGCACAGCCATTGTGCAAGATACTTGAGAAGGAGTGTAAACTTGAGTTTGATGATGCTTGTCTGAGAGCATTTGGGGAGTTGAAATAAGTTGACTTCTGCACCATCATTATTTAACCGGATTAGGGACAACCATTTGAAGTGATGTGAGATGCAAGTGGGGTAGCGCTTGGTGTTGTTTCCAAATCGCACACGTAAGTGCACATGGTCATTCAAGTATTGAAGTGGCTCTTTTTAATAGCCGGGTATCGTACCACATGGACTTACACTTAGAATTACATAACTTATCTAACTTTTAGCTAAACACAAGGGTATTCAAGATTTCCAAAGTGATTTAGTTTCTACTTCTAAGATTATAACAAAATGTAACAAAAGCGATTCAATTTCAAGGGTTTAAAAACAATGATTGAGTAAAGTCCAGTGCTGCATCTTTTATCAGGATTCATGCAATCAATATCATTCATATGGGAATTTATCAATTATCAAATCAATGAATCACATGGTTAAATGTATGATCATGGTCCCCGACCTTTAATCGGCTATGATAAATAACACCCTAACTACATCGTTGAGCGGGGATATGATAGATTAAGTACCGAGCATTACGATTTCTTCCTGTATGGTAACCCAAGCATGGTTTCTAGGTATATCCCTATCCTAGATACAAATTAACCCTATTAATTTAGAATTAATCATGCTCCTTATGCCCCAAGTTCTATCCTCTTATTCCTCTCCCGAGTTCAATTTTGACAGTAATTTTCTTTCAATGGTGATCAGTCATGAAATACGGAAAGCAAGAACATAAGAAAGATTCATATGATAATTGACATTAACCCAATAAAAAAGTCAATAAATTACATTCATCCTATAGCCACATCCCTAGAACTAGGGTATTTAGCTACTCATAATCCAAGAATTGATCAAACGATGTTCAAATAACATACAAAGATCGAAAGGAAAAGAATTTAGGAAATAACCCTAAAAATGGTGAAAACGTTCTCCCAAGTCGTCGTTCTTCCAAACTCAAAAAAAGAATAATTAATAAAATAAAATAATGACCTATTTATTCTAAAAGTTGAAACAGCCAAAAACTGGAGCAAAGGTGGTGACCGGACAGGTTTTAAATATTTGATTCCTAGCACAATAAGCCTTCTCCGCACCATGGACACTCCACGGAGTGCTCTACCTCTAACCCAACCTTGCCTTTATTTCTTATTTTCCCCTTTATTTTTTTTATTTTTTTAACACTCAATAATAGTCACCCTTGCCTTAGAGATTCTCTCCAGTAATGGTGCACAATGCCCTTGTAAGGGCCAGGGCTATCATTAAGGTAAGCACTAAGTTAGCCACCTTCAACTTAGGTTTTTAACCTTATTCAAAGTGCACAATGTACCAAGGACCAGGGCCAATCTTAGATTCATTCTCATGGGGTATACAATTACCTCCTCTTTTCACTCTTCCTTAACCAACTACACAATTCCACCCTATTTACTTTTTCTGCTATTTTCACTTTTCATCCTAATACAGTGCATTAAGGATTTGAGATCAAAGCTAACGGTATCAATAAAAAGGGATTCGACTTCATTATGTGGGTTAGAACAAAATCAAGGCTAAAAAGGCTCAATTGGGCTATACAAGGGATATTCTTTCTAAACATGCTACAATTCAAGACAATTCAAAGAAAGCTTGTTATCATCTTTTAAGCACAATAACACTTGTATTTTGCTTCAATAACAACCTGGGCAAGTTCTAGACTCAGATACATTCATAGATATCATCCAAAACTCACCGTTCATAGCACAAGTTATACTAAGAATGGATCAGTCACATCACACAATCATATCATGCACAAGGTTCAGATTACGCTTAAGTTTCACATTCAAATCATATACAAGAATTCAACTGCATTCATACATCAATTTCAACCATGCTTTTCAAACATATTCCTTTCAGACTTTCAGCTTCAACATAACCAAACCTAAGACTCAATGACAAAATTGACTTTAAGACAGTCATCATCCATCTATCATTGGGAAGCTTTACTCAACTATGATTACAAACTCAATTATATAAAGAAAAAATATTTTTGTATCTTGTACGGTTCAAAGGGACTATCCTTGGCCAAAGAATCAAAAACTACCTCCAAAGAACCCAAAATAAAATAAACCAAAGATAAAACAGACTGAAACAATGTTCAACAATAGAAATATATGTATAAATCAGATATGTTTGTCACCCCACACGTATACAATAGCACTATCCTCAGTGTTTTACAAAAAAATAAGAATAACTCACAAGGTAAGGTGAAAACACTCCCTAATCAGTCTTCCATCGCATTGCCCCCGTTGACCTTGCCATCCACCTGTGCGGGGTCTATCTTCTCCTTAGAGTCAGAATCCACATCTGAGCTAGTACGCATGTTCTCCTCATTAGTCGGAATATCATTCTCGATCGGTTCCCAAAACTCAGGACCAATGCCAAGTAGTGCCCTGGCATGGTCATTCAGAGGGTAGCGCCTCTCAACCTCGCCCAACTGCATATCAGTAGAATCATGGTAGCCATTCTGGTGTCTTAGCATCTCCAGGCCGTACATCCTAGCCATGATAAGCTCATCTCTCCTATGGTGCTCAGCCGTGGTGAGAGTCGGGCCAAACTCAGTGTCAGACCCCTTGTTCTGGGTAATGTCCACCGGTGCTGGATATAGAGGTGCTATGTAGTCTATATTCTCCTTAGGGATATCTGCAACATACATGTGCCCTTTGTGAACCCAGGCCTTCCACATAGAAGATTTCATAATGGCTCCAATGTTCAGCTCCATGCCAGTCATCAATGCATATACCAGGCACACCCAGTCACGAGTGATATCAATGTAATGTAGGCCCGGTATCAGATAGTTCAAAACCACCTTCAGCCAAACAGGTGTCCTCCAAAGCATGTGAGCGTAGGGAAGAGATTGATGATATCTCTTCCCACTATGCTTAGTCCATTGAGCCATAGACTATGGCCCGCAAAGAGTGTGTCAGATGGCTTGGTATGGATGGCGTATGATCAACCCTGTCAGCACAAGTGGGTCTATGTCCTGTGGTGTGCCCAATATGTCATTTATACCTGTGGGAGTGATGGGTATATTCCTACCACGTACCGTCACATAGTGGGACCGTGCCTCGGGTGCCCAATTGGCAGAAAACTCCTGGACAAATGTGCAAGTTGCACTCTTCTGGGTAAGCAAAGATGAACTCCATACCAATCTCCCTAATTCACCTTAGGATACGGGAGAACTCACACGCTAGGTTGTCCCTATCAATAAAAACATCAAGATAGTAAGTGGCCTTGGTGTGCTTTTTTACCGAGCCTTCCCTTCTTGGTTACAGCCTTAACTCCAAATCGCCTAGTTTGGCCCTTGGGGACTGGAGGTGCAATGGGACATTCCCACTTCTGGTATGTTTCTTCTGGCTTGGCGTGGCCACTTCCTTGCTGGGTCGTCGTGGACTTGACATGATGACCTGTAAACATAGACAAAGTTCAGGCCCAATGGCTACATAATAATGAGAAAAATATAGGTGGTGTGCGCACACCACCTCATACTTAGCTCAATGCAGTGTCATCTTAGGTACTGAGACTTCCTAAAAATGACCAACAACATACTTAAGTTATCATCACGTTCATTAAACCGAATGGACATTACAATTTCAGTTATAACCACGCAAAAATTAGGTAGTGTTACTCAAGACTTCACACAAATAATGTAGACCCATGAATATAGAATATCATTCAGCTAATACCGTCAAGCACACTTACCATTCACATATTCAACACCAACATAATGTCTACTCAAGAATTTGACACTATAGACCCTTAGCCGGCACTACCCAGTTATGGCTTACAGACACAATTAATCAACCATCATAATAGCACAAAATTCAAGTAAGAGCATGCAAAAGGAATTCCAACTCCCACAAATCCTCCAAGTCCACAGGTACATAACAATTAGGTAATTCTACTCAAGACTTCGAAATCACCAGCATGCCAAGAAACAACCAATCCCAACCTAAGCACAAAACAGTACCATTAGACAGCATGCTTATACATTCCCCAATTCACCTACTCCTCTAACAAGTTCCAGACAGGCAACCCCTAAAACACCTTAAGTAATAACTACTCAAGAATTCGAAATCACCTAAAGACACATGAAAAATTTCCCTCACACAACAACCCATCAACTTCAAACAATTTCCCTCCAATTTCCCACCCCAAATTCCTAAAACAACAGATATCCAGAGCAATAACAGAAACATCGCGGAAGAAAAACTCAAAACACATACCTACAGTCGTAAGATTGGGGAAAATCAATAGGGAAAAAGGCTTCCTCGACTCCACGATACGAATGAATGTTGGAAAATTGAACGAAGGGCAGAATGAGGGAAGAAATCGTGATTTAGGGGAAAAAATTAGGAATTTACTAAAGACTTGGGGGTTTATAAGGGGTATGGGTCGGGATATTTTAGTGAGAAATGGGTAAAACCTGTTTAATTAATGAAAATTAAAATTTACTTACTTGGGGCTCGAGCGGGGCAGACACAAAGTCCACTAGAAATTTAATTCAAGAGGAGGACAATATCTGATCCTTGCTCCACGATGCGGGACTAGCACTGAGTAGCCTTTTTTCTTGACGTGAACACTAGGTCCCATAGAAACTAAATTTGAGGCCCCCTCTGCGACGCGGTCCTTCACGGACCTCTTTGCCTCAAATTGGACATGGCGAGGCAAAATGTTTCCTAACCTCCGCGACGCCGTCCCTGCACGAAGTTGCCTTAGGCAAAACTTCTTCTTCCTACACATTTTTAGCTCAACACCCTTTAGTAAAAAACATGATGGATTGCCTCCCATCCAGCGCCTTAGTTTTGGTCGTGGCACGACGCATATTTTTGTATTTTTCAAATATATCAATTGTTTACTAATTCATAAGAACTAAAATAGCCAATTAAAAACAAATAAATCCTAACTATTACAATGGTTCATGGGCTGCCTCCCGTCTAGCGCCTGATTTAATGTCACGACACGACCCATCTCATGACTCATTCATCATTCAATGTGAGCACTTCAAGCTCACGATCCACATCACTTCCCAAATAATGCTTGAACTTTTGACCATTAACAAGGAAAGTATAGCTCTTATCCTTGTTACTTAACTCCACAACACCATGTTGGGTAATCCTCACCACTTCAAAAGGACCACTCCACTTAGATCGAAGCTATCTAGAGAACAACTTCAACCTTGAATTGAATAGAAGAACTAGTTGACCAGGCTCAAAGGTGTGTGACACAATATGCTTATCATGCCACCTCTTGGTCTTCTCTTTATACACCTTAGCATTTTGATAGGCGTGGAGCCTAAATTCTTCCAACTAGTGCAGCTGTATTATTCTCTTCCTACCGACTAACTCAGCATTTGGATTTAGCTTCTTGATCGCCCAATATGCCTTAGTGGCAAGCTTTTCCCAACACCATTCAATAAGAAGAAGTCCTTATTGGTGTCTTGTATGCAGTCCGGTATGCCCATAAAGCATCATCTAACTTGTCAGCCCAATCTTTACTTTGGGCATTCACAATCTTTTAGAGGATCTGTTTGACCTCCCTATTCGACACTTCCACCTGCCCACTAGTTTGGGGTGGTATGTTGTAGCCACTTTGTGTCTCACTACATATTTGGCAAACAAATTATGCACTGAATTATTACCGAAATGTGTACCTCCATCACTTATCATAGCCCTTGGAGTTCCAAACCTGGTGAAGATTTGTTTTCGGCTGAACTTTACAACCACTTTTCCATCATTGGATGGTAGTGCAACTACCTCCACCCACTTAAACACGTAGTCCACTGTGACTTGGATGTATTGATTACCATGGGACGATGGGAATGGTCCCATAAAGTCTATCCCCTAGACATCAAAGATCTTAAACTCCAGTATATTGCTCTATGGCATCTCATGCCTCCTCGAAATGGTGCCCATCCTCTGACACTTACCACAACCTTTCACACACAGAGTAGCATCTTTAAACAGAGTCGGCCAAAATAAACTAAACTTCAATACCTTATGCACAGTCCGTTCACCTCTGTGGTGTCCACCATATGGTGAAGAGTTACAACTCTCCAACATTTGTGTCACCTCCTGCTCAGCTATACACTTTCTCATCATCTGATCAGGTCCCTGCTTGAATACGAAAGGCTTATCCCATATATAGAAGCGTGCATCATACTTCAGCCTCTACTTTTGATGTGTTGAGGCCCCAAGTGGAAATAAACCACTCACCAAAAAATTCACAATATCAGTATACCAAGGCACTTGAGCAATGTCCAAAGCAAGCAATTGCTTATCAGGAAAATCTTCACGAATTTGCCCCTCATTCTTCACATGAGTTGAATCCTCCGGTCTAGGCAGATGATCAGTTATCTGGTTCTTAGTTCCCTTCATGTCCCTTATCTCAAGATCAAACCCTTGTAGTAGCAGAATCCATCTAATCAACCTCAGCTTGACATCCTTCTTGTTAAACAAGTATTGGAATGTAGTGTGATCAGTGTAGACTATAACTTTGGTTCCTACCTAGTATGATCTGAACTTATCAAATGCAAACACTAATGCCAACATCTCTTTTTTAGTTATAGTGTAATTCGACTGAGCTGCATCAAGAGTCTTGCTCGCATAGTAGATGGAATAGAAAACCTTTTATTTTCTCTACCCAAGTACTTCCTCAACAGCTATGTCACTGGCGTCACACATAAGCTCAAAATAAAGCTCCCAATTTGGAGCAATCAAAATATGAGCTTCAATCAGCTTCTTTTTCAGCAGCTCAAATGCCTGGAAACACTTTTCATCAAAGACAAACTTCGTCTCTTTCTCTAATAGGCTGCACATAGGTCTTGTAGTCTTAGAGAAGTTCTTGATGAGCCTCCCGTAGAACCCAATATATCCCAGGTATGGCTGCACATAGGTCTTGTAGTCAACAAAATCCTCCACCATATCATGGAAGATTTCTATCACACATCTCTGAAATATGGCTAGGGCATTACACAAGCCGAATGGTATGCACTTGAACGTATATATGCCATATAGGCTAGTGAATGTAGTCTTCTCCTGATCTTCTGGTGCAATGACGATATGAACCATCAAGGAAACAATAGTGTTCCTGACCTACCAACCTATCCAACATTTGATCAATAGAAGGTACCGAATAATGGTAATTTCTATTGGCGTCATTCAACTTTCTGTAGTCCATGCAAATTCGCCACCGAGTCATTATTCTTGTGGGGATCAACTCATTCTTCTCATTTGTTACCACTGTCATTCCGCCCTTCTTGGCCACACACTGTACTGGACCTACCAATTTGTTATCAGATATGGGATACACAATCCCTGCATCCAACCACTTGATTACCTCTTTTCTTACCACATCCTTCATCAATGGGTTTAGTCTCCGCTGATGTTATGCACTCGGCTTATGCCCTTTTTCCATGTATATCTTATCCATGCACAACGTGGGACTAATTCAATGGATGTCAGACATTTGCCACCCCAAAGCTGCTTTCCTCTTTTTTAGGATGAGTAATGCTACTTCCACCTGTTCATCAGATAATGTTGCAAAAAAAATAACTGGTAAAGTTTTATCTTAACCCAAAAATACATACCTGAGGTGGGCTTGCAGATCTTTTAGCTCCAACTTGGGTGCGTTTTCAATGGAGGGCTTGGGTGGAGGACCCAACACCCTATTTAAAGGCTCCCATCGATCTCTAGATATACCTACAAGAACCACATTGAGTAATTGAACAATTTCATGTGCCTCAGCATCCCCATAAATATCATCCCCCACTAGCACTCTCTCTAGAGGGTCCTTAGATGCAATGTAGCGAACTTCTGCCTCAAGATCTATCATAGTTATGGCAGACAACTCTTCATACATAGCTTGCAGTCTTAAAGCTTTATACACATTGAAAACCTCCACCTTATTATGGACCCGCATACTGAGTTGCCCAGCTACTATATCTATCATTTCCCTCCCAGTAGCCATGAAAGGTCTTCCTAGGATGAATGGGACCTCAAGGTCTGGCTCAAAGTGAAGCACAACAAAATCTGCTGGGAAAATCAATGATCCTCTACAACACCATTAGTCCTAGATACAGATCTATCAGCTAACCATAAGATAGTGGTAGTAGGTTTAGGAGTACCCAACCCCAACTATTTGTACAAAGAAGCCGACATTAAATTTATAATAGCTCCTAGATCTCACAATCCTCGCGCATGAATGCTCTGCACTATAGTGATCTGAACAGTAAAGCTACCTAGATATTTCAATTTAGTGGGCAACTTATTTTGGATTATGGAGCTTCACATATTTCGCATACCTGGGTATACCATGCAAAACATCTACCAATGGCAAGCCAATGTGAACTTGTTTCAAAAGAGAGAGGAACTTAACAAAACATTCATCCTCCTTCAGTTTCTTGAACTTTTGAGGGAATAAAGGAGGTGGTTTCATAATTGGTTGCACTCTTTCTTCTTGTGAAACAACTTCTCCCTCCTTGGGTTCACTCTCTCTAGTCATAACATCAGTATTTCTTTTCTTAGGAGCTAACTCCTTCAATTGTAAACCACTGCGAGTACCTACTGCATTTACTTGCTTGGGATTTGGGTCAGTGATACCCGGCAAACCTCCTTGTGGTCATGAGTTCTGGGCACTAGCCAACTTCCCGAATTTCTTCTCCAAATTTTGTATAGCTAACTGATTGTTTCTTGCTTCAGCAGCTAATTTGGCTTGATCAGCCATAATCTTTTTCAGCATCTCCTCCATGATCAAGTTTCCAGATTACTGTTTAGGTTGCTCCTATTGGGCCTGTTGTTGGTACCCCTGTGTATTTCCTTAGGGTCTATACTGATTCTGGCCTTGACCCTGGTTTTGATTTTCACCCCAAGAAAAGTTTGGGTGGTTGCGCTAACTTGGGTTATAAGATTTCCCATAATTCTGTTGGCCTCCTCTTCGCTGGGCATTACCTACAAAATTAACATAGTCCGGGTTTGCACCACATACCTCTGCGCTATGGTCCCCACCACCGCAAATCTCACATCAATATGGTGGTTGTTGAATTTCATTTACCTATGCGGTCTGTTGTCCCAATGCTAGTTTGCTTAAATGGGTGTTCATCATATTCTGCATAGCAGCAATCTGTGTAGTCAAGGCAGTCACAACATCTACCTCTAACATGCCTGCAGTTTTCTGAATCACAGGTTTCATTTATCCTCCATTGCATTCAGGGTTTCCCTGCGAGATCTTGTTCAGCAAGGTGAATAGTTCAGCATACGTCTTCTCCAAAGACTAACCACCTGCAGTTGAATCAAGTAGAATCTGGGTGTTAGGCTTCAATCCTTTAATGAAGGTATGGACCAACACCTCATTAATTGATGATGATGAGGGCAACTCATCAACATCGATTTAAACATATCCCAAGGTTGGTACAAGTTTTCTCCCACTATCTGCCTAAAGCTCAAAATGTCACTCCTCAACTTAGATGTTTTTCCAGATGGAAAAAATTGTATGAGGAACTTCTGTGCTAGATCATTCCAAATGATAATTGAGGTTGCGGCCTTTGAGTTTAACCATGTTTTTGCTTCCCCAAGCAAAGAAAAAGGGAATAAAGTGAGCCTCACATAATCCATATTTACTCCAGCTAGAGTGCATGTATCACTAATCTTGAGGAAATTCTGAATGTAAACTGTTGGATCCTCGTGTGGCAGACCAGTGAACTGCCCATTAGTGTGCATTAGTTGCACCATACTTTGATTCAATTCAAACCTCCCACCAACTTTAGGTTTCTGAATACAAGATGTCACATTGGTAGGGTGTGGGATTGCCACGTCTCTTACTCTCAACTCAACCATTATCTCAGGTTCTTCCTCCTCAACTGTTGCTGTTGGAGATGTTGGTTCACTACCAACAAGAGGGACCGGATAAGTAAGTCATCTTAGCCTTCTCCGGTAGTGTACAAATCTTTCTGATTCTGCTACAGGCGATACTAAACCTTGATCGTTGTCCAGTTTGAAACTCCAATACAACCTGCAGTAATAAAATGCTAAGATCAAGTTGTCAACACTTGATTTTTACTTCAAAAATAATTTTTTTTAGATAATTTGTAATTCTAAATTCCGCGGCAACGGCGCCAAAAACTTGTTGCGTCCAAATCGTACACGCAAGTGCACGTGGTCGTTCAAGTATTAAAGTGGCTCTTTATAAGAGTCGAGTATCGTAACCACAGGGACTTACACTTAGAATTAATTAACTTCTCTAACTTTCAGCTAAACACAACAATATTCAAGATTTCCAAAGTGATTTAGTTTCTACTTCTAAGATTATAACAAAATGTAACAAAAGGGATTCAATTTCAAGGATTTCAAAACAGTGATTGGGTAAAGTCCAAGGCTGCAGCTTTTATCGGGATTCATGCAATCAATATCATTCATATGGGCATTTATCAATTATTGAATCAATGAATCACAAGGTTAAATGTATGATCATGGTCTCCCGACCTCTAATCGCCTACGATAAACAACACCATATCTACATCATTGAGTGGGAATAGGATGGATTAAGTACCGAGTATTATGATTTCTTCCTATTTGGTGACCGAAGCATGGTTTCTAGGTATATCCCTATCCAGATACAAATTAACCCTGGTTATTTAGAATTAACCATGCTCCTTATGCCCCACGTTCTATTCTCTTATTCCTCTCCCGAGTTTAATTTGGACAATAATTTTATTTCAATGGTGATTACTCACGAAATGCGGAAAGCAAGAACATAAGAATGTTTCATATGATAATTGACATCAACCCACTAACAAAATCAATAGATTACAATCATCATGTAGCCATAGCCCTAGAACTATGGTATTTAGCTACTCATAATCCAAGAATCGATCAAACGATGTTCAAATAACATACAAAGATTGAAAGGAAAAGAGTTTAGGAAAGAACCCTAAAAATGGTAAAAATGTTTTCCCATGTCGTCATTCTTTCAAACCCAGAAAAAAAATTAATAAAATAAAATAATGACCTATTTATACTAAAAGTTGAAATGGCCAAAAACTAGAGCAAAGAAGGTGACGCGGATTGGTTTTAAATATTTGATTCCAGGTACAATAGCCTTCTCCGCACCGTGGACACTCCATGGAGTGCTCTACCTCTAAATCAACTTTCATGAATAAAATAACAACCCTTATCTATGACACAGAGAGTCCACGGAGGGCTCTGCCCACTGTTGACTCTCTTGAGTTAATTTAAGACCCCCTCTCTACGACGCGGAGGGGATACGGGAGTGCCTTGATCTTCTTTTCTTCTTCTTTCTTGCATTCTTTTTTTTGCCTTTAATCTTTTGTGTTCCCCATTGTCCATTTTCATGCTCGTTTTTCCTCTTAAGAGGGTTAGCTCATACGGGAAAACTGCACTTGATCTTAAAATGGGGGCATTTAGCTTTCTTCTTAAGTATTGATCCTTCATCCTATAGACTAAGTGAGCAAAGCATTAAATGTTGCTCAAAGGAATTATAGTGTGACTGAATAAGTATTGGTTGTTGTGGTTTTTGCATTTGAGAATATTAGATCACATTTTCTGGGCACTAAAGTCATTGTCCATACTGATCATTACATGTTGGGGTATCTGATGGCTAAAAAGGATGCAAAACCGAAACTTATTAGATGGGTGCTTTTGCTGTACAATTTTTTGAGGTGACAACTAAAATCATATTTTCTAGATTAAAGGAGGAAGCTAGGATTAAGCTAGAAGATGGAGTTGAGACAAACATTGCCTACGGCGGCAATAAAACTTTAAACCTTGAAACTATCATTTCACCAAAGACACATATTGAATTCAAACTAAGATTCAAAAGAAATTCTTTTGGGTAAGATAAAATGGAATATTCATTTTCGGTGCATAATTAGCATGTCATTCAGCAGTGGGCAATAAGTATTTAGCCGCTAAGATCAAATCTGCGGTGTGGGTAATGCTGGCCTACCATCCACCAAGATGCTCATGAATTCGCTAAGTCATGCGATCGTTGTCAATGAGAAGAAGGAATTTTAAGGAAGCAAGAACTACCAATGAACCCAATATTGGTGATTAAGTTATTTGATGTTTGGGGTCTTGACTTCATTGGTCCGTTTGTGAGTTTGAATCGGATAAAGTATATTCTTTGTCACGACCCGGGAGCACCCCCTAGTCGTAACCGGCGTACTCGACCTCGAAGAGGTCTAATACAAGCCTCTTAGCATTCATTCATTGCATAGACACCAAAACCATAAGGAATAAAAAACTTTCTTCACTCACGAAGATACTTTCAATAAATAGCAAGCGGAAGACTTTCTAGACTTTATACAATATGTCTCAAAACCATCTAATACCTGAATATAACATTGGGACTAAGCCCACTCAAAACTTAAGCAAATACTAGAGAGACATAAAAAGAACATGTTGGTTATTGCCCTCGAATCTATGAGGACTCACCAAGTCTTCATCTTCAACTCTTAAAAACCTATCAAGTAGTCATGACATATCACCATCTCCAAATCCCTACACTTTAGTCAAAAAGCAAAAGAAAGGGGTTAGCACAATTAAGTACTAAGTATGGAGACCATGCAAGAAAATATGCACAACGGACATTTACAAGAAAGGTATGCTTTCATGTCCTTTGATAAAACCTTTCCTTTGCAAGTATAAGAGACATAATACAAGTCAACATTAACATATTAGACCATAGCCAACCATACATATACTTAATATAAATCCATATACAACTCATGCTTAACTTTAGAAGGACACATGTCATTTCATTACCATAGGACCTCTACCTAATATAACCTTAAGACACACTTGAGTGAGACAAGAAGTGACCGCCCACACAATCCTCTTCAAGCACACTTAAGTGTTCCCCAAGATTACCTTAGATAAGGACTTTATAGGCAAAGTGCATAATCATACCCGATAGATAGCATATTAATGAGAGGATATGTATAATGATGCTTACATAAAATAAATCATATTTAGTGGGGCATAGTACATGTGTGGTGAGTGACCATCAATATAGTATTTCCAAGGCCTACCACCCCCTTGGAGGCGAATGAGGTACAAACCCCTCAATGTGGTTACCCGGGCCTACCACCCCCGAGCTAGGGACCAAGGTACAAACCCCTCGATATGGTTATACGGGCCTACTACCCCCCGTACTAGGCAACCAAGGTACCAACCCCTCGATATGGTTATACGGGCCTACTACCCCCCGTACTAGGCAACCAAGGTACCAACCCCTCGATATGGTTATACGGGCCTACTACCCCCTGTACTAGGCAACCAAGGTACCAACCCCTCGATACGGTTATACGGGCCTACTACCCCCCGTACTAGGCAACCAAGGTACCAACCCCTCGATACGGTTATACGGGCCTACTACCCCCCGTACTAGGCTTGGTCGACTCACAACACTTATATAGAGAAAATCATATACATGTGTCCATTTCATCATCATTTCAATAATTATATAGCTATTCGATTCATAGGACGTACATTGGACCTTCCATTTCCTAAGGATTCTATAAATGGGCATTTTATCAAACACATGATGGGCTATTGTTCATGTAAATGAAATCATGTACTTCAAGAGTACTAAGTCCAACCAATTTCGAAATACATATAAATCAGCCCACCAACAACATACATATATATATCAACCTTCATAATTTGATCATGGAAGCATGAAAACCATAAACATCACATAATAATTCCATTTCATGATAATATGCAAAATAGACCATAATAGGATCATCACAAGATCACATAAACTCATTCACATCATACCTTCACATATAGCTTCATATAGGACTTTACATCTAGCCTCATATGTGTATAATAATACAACAATATAATAACATTCACCTAATGCCCTTCATGGCCTCAATTCACAACAATACAACAAATAACCACCTCCACCAAAGGTGGATCAAGCCAATTAATAACAATATTATTAATACTAAGAGATCAAGCCATCTCACCATCCTTTTCAAAGGCCATAAGCCACAATACTCAATTCCATGCCAATTATACAATATTTATCAAGTTTGATCAACTTACCCTCTTTCCATGGCTATCTTCATCATCCTCATCTTCCAACAATTTAACAATACAATAACAATGATAATAACAACAATCAACTATACAAGCTAAGCTAAACAATATCCAATAACCAACATAAAGTCTAAATCCCAATTTATGACCATTCAAGGCTACTACCTCACATTATACCATTCAATAACAATTTCTAGCAACTCAACATAGCTAAGATCATATAAGAACAACCCACATCAACCACTCAATAATCCTACATCAATTACTCAAAATCATTAAACTCACTTTAGGCTAAATTTAAAGAATTTGAGAAGACATGGGTTCACAAATATTTCTTTCTTAAAACCATAAATAATCATTAATAACCACATGAAACATCATTTGAAATTATTTAATGCAAGAACCCATGCTTAGAATTCGAAATAGGATTTTTGTGTATTTGAAAAACCTTGAAAACCTTTTGATTGGGCTCCTTGAAAGAAAAAATAATCAAGGATAAAGGATCCCCATACCTTTATCTTCAAGAACCAAACGAAATTGGTGAAGAAATCAATAGCCACCATCCACCCTAGCTCCATCTTTCACCTTGAGTTTCCTTGGGGTTTTGAGAGAGTTTTTGAGAGAGGGAAATGTTTTTAGGGATGGGAATGAATTAATGGTATCTAGGAAATAATATATACCCTTTGGAAAAAATTCGTCCAACACTTAAAAAAAAAAAGGGGCGGGTGAACAAGAAATGAACAAGAAATCGGCTACTGGAAATTGCCTTTTTCTGCCGGACAGACTTTACGAAAATGGGCATAACTTCTTCGTCCGAACTCCGAATGAGGTGAAACGAAGTGCGTTAGGTAGCTAACTCAAAGGGCTTTCCATGGATATATTATTGGCCACCAAATAATTTGTGTGCTAGGAGATATGACCCTCCAAAGTAGACCCTCGAAAAAGGCTTCACTTGAAAATTTTGGATTTTGATACGGTTGCTCTAAAATTTGGGTTAGACTCATTTCCCACTCAATTTGACCCCCTGAATAAGAATACGAAGTCGAATTTCCGAAATGATGCACGGATTTTGAGATATATGGAAATTACAATTTATAGGTGTTTCCGAAGCACATTTTCGGGCATTTTTGGGGTCGTTTCATTCTTGTAGCGGTTGACTATGTATTGAAATGGGTGGAAACAAATGCACTTTCCAAAAATGAAGGAAAGAGTGTCACTCTATTCCTGAAAAATAATATCTTCTTCAAATTTGGTACACCAAGGGCAATTATCAGCAATGGAGGTTCTCACTTTTGTAATAAGTTGTTCAAGGAGTTGCTTGAAAAGTATGGTGTTCGTCATAGCGTAGCAACTCCTTACCATCTGCAGTCTAGTGGGAAAGTTGAAGTGTCAAATAGAGAGATAAAACAAATCCTTGCAAAGATTGTGAATGCCAATATAACTGATTGGTCAAGAAGGCTTGATGATGCTTTATAGGCCTATCGCACTGCATTCAAAACTCCCATAGGTATGTCACCCTACCAACTTGTATTTGGAAAGTCTTTCCATTTTCCTGTAGAGTTAGAGCACAAACTAACGTAGGCGCTCAAGAAGCTAAATTTTTATTGGGACACCGCATCAAGTCAAATAATGAATGAGCTTGATGAGTTTCGCCTAAACACATATGAAAGTTCAGCCTCGTTCAAGGAGAAAATGAAGAAGTACCATGATCAAAATATCGACAAAAGTGAATTTGTTCCCACTGATTTGGTACTTTATTTAACTTAGGGTTGCGCTTGTTCTCTAGAAAGATCAAGTCCGAGTGGACCAGGCCCGTCAAGGTAACTTAAGTATTTCCACATAGAGCAGTTGAACTCGAGAATAGGGAAAGAATAAGGTTCAAGGTGAACGGTCAGGCAATAAAATCTAGTTGGGGAAATCGAAGAATGTCAATGAGATGGTAGAGAAGTAGGGCCTTGATGAAGTTTGAGCAATCAAGGTGTCTGCATCATGCCATGATGTTGAATCAAGTGCTACTTGGGAGGCAACCCAAGATGTAAAATCTAGCCAACTATAGGAGTTTTCTTTTTGATATAGTGAAATTTTCATAAGTTTTAGTTTTCTAGATAAACTTTTTGTTAGTTTATGTTTTAGTATTGAATAGATAAGGGTATAATAGGGTCCCTGTCTAAAAAGTGTCTAGAAAATGTAAAAAGGAAGTCCTAATGTTTGTGACTTGTGTAGGAAAGAAAAGGAAAAATCTCCAAATATTATGTTGATGTAGTCGTCTATGGTTCCCATCGACGTTCCTCCATTCAATCCATGGACCGTGGATGGAATCTGTAGATCCCAGGTATGTTTTCTAAATTTCACCAAGTGTTAGACTGAACCACGGAACCCATCGGCTGACCATCGATTTACCCACAGACCGTCGATGGGGTTTCGTGGGTCCAAGTTAGGGTTTGTAGTAGACTCGACCCGGACCCTTATTTTTATTAAAACCTTTCATTTTTAAACACTTGCCCCATTTCCCTCTTCTTCCCAACCATTTCAAATCGTTAGTTTTCCCCATAAAACACCCATTAACCTTCCCCATTACTCCCAAATCTTTTCCAATTTTCCCAAAATCATTTTCCCTCCATACTTTCTCTCTTCCACAAAGAATCCAAGTCCAGGTTTGGTATCAAGTTCGTTTAACTCATAAGAAGAAATCGCAACTAACACACTCCTCAACTTTGCTTTAGTTGTAAGGTAATCGATTTCACCAAAACTTTGAATTTTTCATTGTTTAAATTGATGTCACAAAGTTGTACTTGACCTTGGCAATATAATTGCATGTTAAATATGTAAAATTAAGTTATAATTTACACTTGGGACGATGGTATTGTAAGTGTGTTATGTAATTAAATTGGATAATTGGATTTGCTATGTCTAGTTGAAGTTATTGACTTACGATTTCAATGTCTTCGTGTTTAAATAAATAAATTGCATGATTGAAGCCTTAGGAAGGATAAACTATCATGTAATGTGTTGAAATGCATGTTTTAGACATTGTATAGGTGTTGATTTTTGTGTTAAACTTGTTGATTGAAATGTGAAATCCTATGTTTGCTTACAACACTTGTCGACGACCTCAACCCATGGATCATAAGTCAATCTATGGACCATAGGTCGTGGTCTGTCAATCCAGCTCACACAGAAATTGCTAAGTTGTGAACAACGACATGGACTACAGTCCGTCACTCAATCGGCAGACCGTTCTGCACGTTCGTGGTTACAACTTCAGAAACCCAAAATTGGGCTCCTTGAATATGGAGAGGACCCATAGCTCGTCTCGATCAATGGTCTGTAGATACCCACCGTAGGTCCCAAAACAATTAGTGCCTTAATTTTTATAGTTTTTAGTCTAGGTCCAAATTTTGTTCGAAGAATTTTTCTTGTTTCTTTCTGAGTTCTTTGAGTACTAACTAAGCTTCCACAGGTTCCATGGCACCAAAATAACCACCCGTTTACTCAAGGAGAGACAATTCAAAGTTGGTAGCACCTTCTCTCTTCCTCATTAATGAATCTAGTGGAGAGGAGTACGCACCGAAGCTTACTCGAAGCTCCCCCATTGCCACGTTGACCATGAGGCGCCAGAGTAGGTATGTGGTTGAATCTGATAAGGAGCCCTCTCCATCACCTAGTCCCGTAGTTGTCCCCCCTCCCCAGTTTCAGAGGGGGCCCAACATTTAGGAGAGGCGCATTTCATCTCAGAGTTGCATTTTGACTCAAGTTCCAGCAGCACACCGGCCTCAACCTCCAATGCCACTAGCTGTGGAAAGCCTCATGACCTTCCTGGCATCCCGATGTTCCCTATTCATATTTCCACTGAGCCGAATAGGTGGTGTGTTGAGGGTCAGTTCAATATTTATTTTGATGGGAAGAATCAAAACGAGCAGCAGAAGCCTCTCATGCCTATTACTGAGGAGCGTCAGGTACTCACTGAAAGCCTCCATACTATGCCAGCCATTGATTAATTGTTTTAAAAGCAAAATTTTGACTAGATCCCCTGAAGTCCGAGCAAGTACAATGGGGAGATGATCCAGGAGTTCTTTGCCTACTACGCCGCCATTGTACAGAACACTACGCCACCATGGGCTAAGCCATCAACTCAGCCTCCTCTTCAGGCTAATTTGGTGTGGAATTCCTCCATTGATGTCACTCCCCGAGGCTACCCCCTTGACATTGACACAGGACCTAGGATCACGACTAACCCCAAGCTAACCTTTCTGGCATATCATAAGCATACTAAGATAAACTAAATCAAGAAACACTATGCGGAAGCTTAATCATAATAAAATTGAAATGATGGGAATACCCATACTAAGTTAAAGACACTGAAATAAACTCAAGTACTTGATAACGTTCAAATATACTTCTTGAAAAGAAATATAAATGATCGTATGCAGTATATTTACCTGACTATGAGTCGAGATAGATCCCACAGAGAATATGGAAGAATATTGTCAATAGCAAATATTTAATTCGATAGTCGTTATATAAAAATGGGGGGTTTTAAATTGAAATAAATAAAGACAATAAAAAGATAGCTTTGAACTAAGTATTTATTTATATTCAGATTATTAAAAGTAACTAGGAATGTGTTCCCTATAAGCTCATAACGCACTAATCCTAATAATAGTAATCCTTTTTTAGTGTCTTACATGCAAAGTGATAAGTTAGGTATCTCTAAATCCTTGGTCCGGCATCTAGAGAATTTCACCCCGCACCTTGGTCCGGCTACGTGTGTATAATTTACTAACCCTTACCTTTACCTCATATTATACATCATAATCGATGTTTGGCTTAGTTATTACTTCGCACCAATCGACACTATCCTATTATATAGTATCACACTAAATCTATGTTGATAATTCTTTTCTTGTTGATTACTTCCTTGGTCCGGCAAGTAGCAACAAGGCGAGTTCTAACGCGTGCACTCGTTAAAAAGATATCTAAACGAAAGAATTATCAATGCATGCAAAACACTATTCAAGAATTGCTTATTTATTATTCATACTTTGTTAATTGCTCATGGTTCCCACAACCATAGTTATGAAAGTTAGCTACTCATTATCTCAAAAACACAATCAAAATTTATTAAAATAAATATGCTTGTGTTAATCATAAAAAGTTATGAACAATAACTAAACTATCTTTTATTAATCACGAATACAAATAAATAATAAAGGAGAAGAAAGAATAAACCACAATTCTTCGGCCTCCACGGCGGCTCTTCCAAAGTTCCTAAGCTAGAAGAAAATTTATATTGTATCTTGTATCTTGGTTCTTGACCTCCCTTCCTCCTTTCAAATAATTATTTCTATGCACTATTTATAGATGTAGGAAACCCTAAATAAAATAATTAACTTCAATACAAATTAGGAAAACGAAACCCAATTAAATTGGGTTTTCCGTGTGGCCGCAATTTATGGAAATTCTTGGCGGCAAGGGCTGGTCAGCTGGTGACACATGGCAGCTGTACACCACATTCAAATTGAATTGGAAAGTCCTTCTTTGCACCATATATAGAAATATATTATTTTAATAAATTTAATCCATTAAGTTGTCTGCTTGATTTCCTTCTTCAACCTTCCATCTTTAATTGGTTTTAGCTCCATACTTCTTCATTTTTCCTCCAATTTAATCCTACAAATAAAATACATAATTTAGCACAATCCATAAAGTTTATGCTCAAAAAGGACAAATATAAATAATAAATGTGAGGAAATAATAATTAAAAATATGTATTTTTATCCTCACATCAGTACTAAAACTAAATCTAACTATGTCTGAAAATAGCCTCTAACTGTCTAGAAGTGATGGGATATGCCCCCGTTAAATCTAGCAAGACTGAAACTAAAAAAAAAAGGGAAAGATAATCATGTCTCTAGTCCTCGAAGAATGAGGACTCACCACTGATGTTGTTGAGCTGAAGATCAGGAATCGATCTATGCATGATCTTAGTACTGAGGACCTGAACCTACATCACAAAAAGATGTAGTGCAGAGTATACGTCAGTACTTGAAAGGTACTGAGCATGTAGGATAGAATACATCTGAATAATAACATAACTGAACAAGAAAAAAAGCAATGATATAATCTAAACATGATATAGATACTCAGTATTGAGCTAACTGAATGCAATGACCAAGTTTATAATATGCTGAGACTGAATACTTAACTATACTGATAACATGGTCAATTGAATAGAATATGACTGAACTATAAGGGAGCTACTAATAACTGACATAAAATCACATGAGCTAAATATGCAGTCTGATGTATATCGAGAGGACCTAATATACCCTACCAGAGGTATAGAGGCATGTTGGCGTGATCACTAAAATGATGCCCATAGAGGGGAATTACAACCTAGGGGCACGTAGTTCTGGGACTTGAGTGTGTTTGACCCTAGACCACTCGATATTAAGCTTCTCCTATGATTAAGTAATTAACACTTTATGACAGAAATATTGTAATATTGGATAACTCAAAATACTGACATGCAAACTGAAAATGCAACATTAATATGCTGATAATAATTCATTCGAAAACTAAGGCATGTTTATATATAACTAAATTAACTAGCCTAGCATGTGTAATTCATGAACTAAAAGAACTACATAGCTAGGGTTCTGAGTTTATGCATGAACCTGAGCAATAATGATACTGAATTCCTGACAATACAATTTGGATCACTCTAACAACTAAAACCCAATAATTCTAACATTCAAGAAACCCTAAGTCTAGATAATTTTAAGGGAATCAAGATTCTGACTGAAAGCTAGGGACCTAATAGGTGAAAGGAACCCACTAGTGAAATCCCACATACCTGCTGACGAATTCCACGAAGAAATCTTTCAATTTCAGGGTTGGAACTGATTGAACCTTGTTGCGTTCTTTAACTAGGATTCTTGACCTCTTTCTCCTCTTACGCTCTATTTTTCTAAGTTTTGAATCATGATCTGACTTAGGTAAGTTCTAGTTATGTTTCTAGGCTAAAACTGACCAAAACTACATAGTTTAGGGTTTAAACGACATAGTTTAGGAGTCCAACACATAGTAAAGGACCAAAAGACCCCTGACTTAACTTTTATCAAGGTCATCAATGGACGGGACAAATGGACCATCGATCGACTGATGATCCATGCTGGTCAATCGTCAATTGACGACTGGGGCTGGAAACTGAGTGTCTAATCCATGGACACAAACCATAGTCCGTGGGTCTGGTCGTGGGTCGACACTTGGATGAATTTCTGTGGTTAAGTTTGGGGAGGGTTGGATATGCGAACCATAAACCACCAGTACTGTCCGAGGGTCACCCTACACCGTGGGTTGAACCTGTAACTTTTGGAAATCTACATCAAGGTCTATCTTTGGATACAAGGTGTTATAGTGGGCATATCTAAGACGACTATAAGCCATTTTATTTACGGCCCAGCCCACACTCTGCCTATTAATAAAGCAGAGTATGACAACATGATGGGGGTGGTTCAGAGTGGGGCTTTTCAGAAGGATGGTGAGCAAGGAGAGGCCTTATTGAGATGGATGGCCTGTCACATTGCTCAGGATGGAGAGAGCACCGAGTGGGTGTGTAACACTACCTTTCCTATCAGAAAGGCAACCCTGAGTTTCGCAGAAAATTTCTTCTGGTCTATTATACGTACTAGTTTGTCTCCTACACAAGCGAACAACGTGGTGACTTGGGATAGAGTTGTGACGCCACCAACAATAATGGCGGGACTTCAGCTTGACTACTCCAAAATTTATGATAGCCGAGATACATGAGAGGTAATTCAAGACTACTACCACCTTGTCTTTCCTTTGTCTTATTTTTCAGCTATAGAAGGAGGCTACAGTGCCCATTTGGCATTGTGACAGATTGACAGAGGTGATGAACACTGTTGATGTCTTTCTCATTCGAGATGATGCTAACCCTGCAACACTGAGGAAGGGACCATAAGTTGACCTACCTCATTTGGGTGCTGATCTTGCCAGAGATGTAGAGCAAATTGAGGTTGAGTAGGTTGTTGATACTGCCATGTCTGACACTATAGAAGAGGCACATGCTCCCCCCTTTACTTCCACTAGTCATATTGCTAGCTCTTCACGAGCCACTACCCTTTCGGCGTCTACTTTTGTACCTCTAGCCCGAGTCAAGAAATTGGAGACCCAGATGGCCATACTTTTGCAGTATATTAGACCATGGATGCAAAGGTCCGTAGAGGAGTTTAAGGCTTGTATGGAGAGGATGATGGATGCGAAGATTCAGGCAGTCCACAAGTGGTTAGATGTATTTGAGCCTAGAGTATTGGAGAGCTCTGGGCCTAATATTGATTTCACTACTTTCTAGATGGAGTTCACTAGGCTCCGGTATGATGTTGATGCCCTCCTTTCTCCTGCTAAGGATGTCCCCAAGCCCAGACCTAAAGTTGAGGCAGATGATGTGGTGATGACTGCATTTTTTGGTGATGTGATGCCACCACCTAACCCTTCTCGTGCGACTGGGAAGCGCACCATCTCTTCTGAGCATACTCCAGATGCCGATAAGGCTCGACGAACTAGGAATAGAGAGAGAGGCAATAGTTCAAGGCAACATAGAGACAATCTCTTTTGAGAAGGAGCTACGGCAGTGGAGAGCTCATGAGATGGCATCTATAGGTGCATCTGATTCTAGGAGCACTACTGATGGTGTTCCCACTGTTGATGGGGGCACTACTAAGGGCGTCACCATCGATGATTCAGTATGTTGAAGGAAACTGGACCCACTCACCTCTTGATGGGTCATCAGTTCTTATGCGATACGGGTTTGCTTCACCCTTTGCTTTTTTTTTTTTGTGTATTAAGGGTAATTGCACCATTTTTTCGTTGGGGTGGGGTAAATGGGGAGTGAATTGTCGTATGAAGACTAAGTAACCCAACTTATAACTGTCCCTTGGGGTTTTATTGCTAGTGTTCTTTCCCCCCAAGGGACTTTTATACATTTTTGTTGAATCGGAATGTTTTGGATTGTATAAGTATTGAAGTAGACTAAATGAATGAAGCATGATGACATAAGTGCATCAAAAATGACATTTGTCCAAAACTTTGAACTACTCTATATTTATAGGCTTAATAAGTTGAATGAGTTGGATATTACTATGACATGATAGGAATCGGTATGCTAGCATGACTTAAGCTAGAACTTGAACTAGATGCTTCAATGATTCAATAATAAAATAATATGCCAAGTGTGTGTGAGGTGATTGTGCATAAGTCAATACAATGTGTTCCAATATAGAACTTGTCCCGTTGATCCTGCTAAGATAATCTAGGCTTGAAATTGGGAAATGATAATAGGCCCTTGTTGATAATAAGTCCACTTAAGCCTAAAAGGATCCAACCAAAAGAAATAAATGCTCTCTCCAATCGAAATGTTTGAGCCTAATGGATACAACATCTTTCAATACACCAAACTCACTTTCCCTAAAAAATATCTATTTTGGCCTTGGTCCCTCCTTGGACATTGTGCACCTTAACATAGGAAAAAAGCCTAAGTTGTGGGTGGCTAATTCAAAAGTCAAATTAATATTGGCCTTGGTCCGACCTAGGACACCTTGCAACTCAACTCATGCAAAATACATAAGTTGAGGGTGGCTATAAAGAAGGAAATTGAAATAAAAGGGTATGACAAAAGTTGTTTGTAGAAGAAGGAAAAGAGAGTGAAAGGTGTGATTAAATTCAAAAGAAACAATAGAGTGATAATAATGCTTAATAAGAAAGAAAAAGGAGAAAAAGAAAATAAAAGGCATAAAAAATAAATTAAAGTCACATTTGTGCTGAAATAAGTGAAGGTAAAGAGAAGAAAACAAAATGATGTCAGAATTGGTTGTAGAAAGAGGTAAAATAGCCAATGTAATGTCATGGAGGGTAGAAAAGTCCCTAAAATACCCAAATGTACCATACCTGACCCTGAGCCTATGTTACAAGCTAAGAAAGCCCTATTGTGATACTAGTTGACCAGTCTGGAACGTCTATGCAGCGAAAATAAGGGCAAACCTATGGCATTGAGCACTAACTTTATTTGAATTCACTTCTGAGCATGAGTGTTTACCAAATCCTTAATCTAAAATATCAGAGTTTGTGTGAGAAAAAGGATTTCTATGTGGTAACGACACTAGTTACATTGTTGGAAAGTTGGTATCTTGGTAACTGTTGAAAGTGTATATAGTGATGTCTACTTGTTTCTCTATGTCATGTTTTGATCCACATGAGTTAGCATATTGAGTCTAAATGAGAGGATTTGTACTACGTTAAAAAGTTGACAAAAAAGTCGTGTGATTGCTTGAGTTTGTGTGTTTTCTTCTGCATGAGTGTCATTTTGAGTTTAGTGTGTCGCTTGAGGACAAGCAACAATTTTAAGTTGAGGGTGTTGATGTGCCATGAGTTTATGGTATTTTTGATGTAGTTTACTTGAAGTTTGTGTGTCTAAGGCAGTTTTGTTATTAGATATGATGGTTTTTGGTCTGATTTTGTAGGAAATCGATTTAAAGCAGTTGTCGTTGAAAGGAGTTGAAACTACAAAAATTTGGCAACCCAGGATCTTTCACTCAGCTAACGAGCCATAGGTGGAACCCGTGGGTCAGTGGTGTGAGGAAGTCTAACTTAAGTGTGGAACCACAGAGGCAACTGACAACCCGTAGCTTGAGTGAAAGATCGTCGATGGGAGCCGTCGTTTGATTCAGAAAGATGAGTTCTAGTACTTGAACCACAGATGTGCAAAACGGATCGTGACTGGAACTACGAACTGCAGGAGCTAACTGTCGATGACAAGGCCAAGAATTTTCACCAGTTACTGAACCACGGAGGTCACCCACGGACCATTAGCTAATCCACGGTCCATCGTTGGTCACTGTTGGTCGAAACTGCCAAAATTGGATTTTCCTTATTTTCATTTCATACTTTGATTAAGACTTGAGTACTATAAATATAAGTTGTAATTTACGTTTTTAAGGGTTAGACCCTTTTGGAGACTATAGATTTGAGCATTTGGAATTACTTTGCAAATAATTTAGCAATTTAATTCTTGAAGCTCGTTTATGTAATTTGCTTTTGATTTTCAATTCAAGAATTTGGTTTTCATCTATTCTAATTGTAAGTTCATAATTTATCTTATTAACCCTAATCTGAATTGTGAATTCTCAAGCATGAGTATCTAAATCCACAACTAGAGTTGTGGGAACCATGAGAAATTAACAATGTACGAATAATAAATAAGTAATTCTAGAATAGTGTATGCATGTATTGTTAATCGTTTAATTTAGAATACTTTCTAGTGGTGTACAACGTTAGAACTAGTCTCATTCCTACTTGCCGGATCAAGGAAGTAGTGAACGAGAAAAGGATTGAACAACAGAGATTTAGTTGACTTTAGCCACTATCTAATAACCTGACCTTAATCAACTGATGTGAGGGCTAATTCAGGGTTAAAGGTAAGGGTTAGTAAAGCACACACCCGTAGACGGACCAAGTTGTATGGTGAAATTCCCTATTTGGAGGATCAATCACTTAAAGATATATAACTTACCAACCATGCATGCTATCACTAGGATAGAGTTACTATTATTAGGAATACTGCGTTAATAGCTTGTAGTAAACAAATATGCCCTAATTTTCATCTCATATTGATATCACAAACTATAGTGATACAAATCAACAAACTATTATTTTATTTAGAAAAACCTCATTGTTACTTTTCTTGGAAATCAGTTGACTAAACATAGATAATTGTAAGTTAGCCTAAGCTTGAACCATATTCCTCGTGGGATCGACCCTAACCTAAAAGTTAGGTTCTTTATTTGACAACAACCGCATATACTTCTTTTGGGAGGTGTAATTTGGGTGTATCAAATTTAAAGTACCGAAGGACGAATTCGTGATGAGTTTTCCAATGAGAAGTTGTTGGCCTTGGATATCACTCAATTTCCCTGGTACAGTGATATTGTTAACTTGTTGGTAAGCAGAGTGTTTCCACCTGGATAAACCACTCAACAAAATAAGAAGTTGATCCATGGTGCTAGATTTTACATATGGGGTGAGTCATTCCTCTTCAAGCAAGGTGCAGACAAAATGGGAAGGGGATATATTCTGGAGAATGAAGTTAAGCAGGAGCTAGATAGTTGCCACTCATCACCTTATTGAGGTCATCAGGGAGGTGGGTGCACTGCCCACAAAGTGTTGCAATCTAGATTCTTTTGGTCGACTTTGTTCAAAGATTCCACGTACTATGTGAAGGAATTTGACCAATGCCAGAGGATGTGGACCATTTAGAGAAAATATGAGATGCTGTTGAAATATTCGATGTATGGGGAATCAATTTTATGGGTCCCTTCCCACCAACTAATGGAATTCAGTACATTCTATTGGAAGTCGATTATGTGTCTAAGTAGGTTGAGGTTGTAGCTCTTCCCATCAATGATTTGAACGTTGCAATAAATTTCACTAACACTTTGTTTGGATGGTTGTTACGTATTATTTCATATTGTATTGTATTTAATTGTATCATACTGTATTGTTTAACGAATACAATGTTTGGATAAATTGTATCATTCTCAATCATTACATAATGTCACACATCCATAATTTGAGTGATAAACCTACAAGAAAAGTAGGGTACGGGGTAGAGCTATTATGAAAAGGTATGATAGAAGATAAAATATGATTATTAAATAATAAATAAAGATAAAATAAGAAGAAAATATTAATGTAACAACGTGATCATACCAAATCGGTTGTTATATAAAATGGGTCTTTTCGTTGTGACCTATCGATTGATTGAAACATTATGATACAATAAAATTTAAGTAACAATCAAAACAAACATTTTATTTAAACTAACAATACAATACAATACAACAAGTAGAAACCATCCAAAAAAGGTTTAAGAAACACATATTCACTAGGTTTGGAACTCCAAGAGCTAATATCGGTAATGGAAGGTCACATTTCATTAATCATTGGGTTAAAAATTTGTTTGCTATGTATGAGATTTGATACAAGGTTGCTACAATATACCACCCACATGAAAATGTCCAAGTATAGGTGTCAAACAGAGAATGCAAGCAGATTCTGCAAAAGACTTTGAATACACAAAGAAGGGATTGGTATGTGAAGCTTGGTGATGCACTATGTTCGTACAGAACATCTTCAAAACACCAATTGGGACTTCTTCCTGCCACATTTTATTTGGTAGGTCTTGCCATCTTGTAACAAAATTATAACATCAAACCTATTGGGTGATTAAGAAGATAAATCTTGACCCTGAGTTAACCGGTAAGAAGAGAATACAGAAGCTGCACAAACTTGAAGATCTTAGGCTCTATGCTTGATAACACTCAATTACCTGTCATAGGAATCAAAGTGTAAGCGGTCACTAGCAATATAATAACCTAACTTATGAGGCCTGTGTCGAATCCCGCAAGGAACAAGACGTCAATAATTGAAAGATAAAGAATTATAAGATACAAGTATGAATCGAAACAAAAATTACATAATTATAATATATAGATCATTTTACTAACAATCATAGATAGGGGAAAGGTTTTCTCAAGCAAGGAATTAAAGGTAAATAGGTAATGGGGAGATAATTAACAATCACAAGATTCATTGCACCTTAATTTCATGCAAATTCATTCATGGGTAAAATCATATATGCCATTGAAACTTATATATCCACCTACTACTAGTTCAATCAAGCCTAGCTAAGTAGCAATAATGGTGGATCCCAAAATTTTATATCATGGGTGATCAATTATTTTTAATTAGAAAATTGCTTTATAGAATAGGTGCTTAACTAATATATTTGAATAAGTGATTGGATATTATAGACAAATAATAGTGTTTATTATAAAGAGCAATGGGAGCTTAATCACCCATAACATATAACATACGTCCGCCAATGAGTAGCAACACAATCAATCCAATTATAGGCATGACATGGATTCACTATTTCTTGCTATAATCCGAAGTATCAGGTGTTACATCTCAAATTATGCATTAATCAACCTTTCCCAACCTCAATTGACTCTTCCAAGCTCAATAAAGTAAATAAGAAAGTCCAAAGAGTGATCAAATCCGTAAGAAAACATGTAAAACATGAAATTATTTAGATAATCAAATACTCATTTCAGTCTCTTATTGGTTAGTTTGAAGTTGGTTAGGTATCTTTGATAGGGCCCGAGTTAGTGTATAAGGCTATGGAAAATATTTGACTTATTTTAGAAAAGATGAAAATGTCTCAAAGTCGACAAAAGTATTTTACCAATGTAAGAAGAAGAGATCTTGAATTTGACATTGATGATTGGATTAACTTAAAAATGTTACCAATGAAGGGTGTGATGAGATTCAGGAAGAAAGGAAAACTTCAGATTTTGAATTTTATTGGAAAGGTTCTTATGAATTAGAGTTACCTATTGACTTAGCATCAGTATATCCGGTATTCCATGTCACTTTGTTAAAAAGTGTGTTGGAGAACTGATGTCTATATAATGAAAGAGTCAGACAAGCATTAGTAGAAACACCTTTATAGAGATGAATTCTATGGCTCTACTTTTGATTAATGAAAGAAAAAAAATTCTAAACAACTTGTAGCCTCCTATTCATAAATGTGGCATGTTTTACACTCATGAACAAGGCTCTATTCTATGCGGCTTGTCAGACATCCTAGGACCCTTTCTAAGACATGATACTCTGAATACCATGTTTGTCTAGACCTGGAGTACACCCTAGACATGACATGACGAATAGGATCCTGAGATACCCTAAACAAGGCACTTGACATTAGTATAACATAATAAATACAATTCAATATAGTACATAAGAAATAGGTGGAATACTACTAAGTCTGATATAAGAATTTCTAATAATCATAAGAGTGGTTGTGATGTAATCCATATACCACATAAAAGTCTTGAAACAACACGGGACATAAAATTAATAAAAATGTCTATGGCTTTGCCCTCGAATAATAAGGACTCACCAATCCAAGTGATCAAGCTGAGAAATCGTGACCTAAGCATGTCTAGGAGAAAGAGCATCGAACCCTATATTATGATACAATATAGAAACAATATGCATTAGTACAGTGAATGTACTAAATATGGAGAAATGCATAAAATGTAAGCATGATAATATGAGGAACTTTAGTCATGATATGCATGACCAAGTAAATCGTAGTAAAAACCTTTCAAGAAAAATCATAATTAATAACCAGTTCAATGTGTATTGAAAATGAGGAAAGGACCAGAATGGTCCTTTATCTTTGAATTAAGAATCAAAGTAATCCTTATGTTTTAACGTGGAGCACTAATAGTCCTCCATGTTTCAATATTTGGTACACTTTTGATACTTTTGCAAACCTCTGTCTAAATTTTAACGACACTTTCTTTTGTAAGTGGGAAAATTTCTCCCCAAAACTTAATTTTCCTTCTCTCTTTCTTTTCCTTATCAACTCAAACTTTTGATTTGTCTCTTCCCATTCTTCTCCAAATAAAACTCTATTTTGTCATAATTGGAGCAAGTAGAATGAACTATAAGGCCAAATTATAACTGGACAATTGATTGAGCACCTTGTTTACAAGAAACTTGCTTGCAGATATACAAGACACAATTATGCATAGCACCCTCCACAAATTTAAACAATCGATCCATAGGACATTGAAAATGAGCTGATGACGATAAAAAATGTTTTGCATTCATACAAGCAAAGAATTTTATTCTTGCCCTAGATTTCTATTAAAGGGAGATACACAAAAAAAAAAGGAAAAAAATATATTCTTCGAAAACAAAAATGCAATTGAATAAGTTTTACTTCTCCAAATATCAGTCATTTGATTTTTATTTTATTTGTCTCATAGGGGAATCATAGGCGAATCAAAGTTATGAAATTATCGATGGCTACTATTTGAGCGAAAAGAAAGGGAAGATTTGGTTAGCTATGGTGGAAACCTTTTTAACGTGCAAAAGAAAAGTTTGTTAAAAGTTTGACGGATGTTTCCAAGGGTACCAAATATGTACTAATTATTGAAACTCAGAGGACTATTAGTGCTCCATGTTAAAACACAAGTATTACTTTGACCCTTAATTCAAAGTTAAAGGGAGATTTTGATCATTTCCTCTATTGAAAACCATAGAAAACCTTCCAAAAGACTCTTGAAGAAAACATAGTTCATTTGTGGTATTCACGTTAACCCACAATAAGACCATGTGAACTATACCATGGAATCCGGTTTGATCGTCACACCGAAAAGGGGAATCTACTTGCCAAGGTAGAACTCCGTCTCATTCATTATTGCTATGGTGGATCCACTAGCTAGGTCATTTAATAAAATCCTACAAGGGCACATAGTTTATGATAAAAAGATTGCTTCTAGTGACCCAAAATCTTCTAATGAAAGAGCCTCCATATCACGGTCGTCCAGTGCTAAGGAAATTCCAACGGAAAAGACATAATCATCATCATAATCAAATACTTGGAAAGGCACAATAAAAACTACCCATCTGATTATAAGACATAATAGAGTAGCTCCTTCCAAATCATGATTTCATAAAAACTTTTATAATAGACACATACCTTTATAAGCAGCTAAATCATGATTTCATTCAAAATGTGAGAAAAAAAATAAAAAATCATTGATACCTTGTGTTCAAGCATCATTAATTCATGAAACGTTCTTTTTATAAAACATGCATAGATTCTTAACAGTCATGATAATATTTCACAAGTTTATAAGCATTGTTCATAATTCATGTTCCTAAAGTTGACATAGGCACGGGTCCATAAGAATTCAATTGAAAATCATGTAATTTAATCAAATTATGCATTGTAAGATTGAATATAAAAAAATGAACCATAATAAATGGAACCCATAGAGATTTGCATAAAACCCTAATAGAATTGGGTGAAATCAACATAGGAGATTGAGATTCTTTTGGGACCCAATGAATGAAAAGGTTCCATTGGTTAATTCCCACATACCTTGGGTACTCAAAGCTATATAAATGGAGGAAGGAACCTTGAAGTTCGATGAAATCCTAACCTTGATTTTGAGAGCTCTTGAGAGAAAATTGGAGAAGAAGACTTAGGTATTTTGGGAGAATTGAGCAAATTAGAGGAACGGTTAAAAATTTGAAGGGTAGAAATGGTTATAGGAATAGTTATAGGGCTTAAATGGCATAGTTTAAGGGTTAACTGGGTAAGAAGAGACCAAAACACCCTCAATTAAATATGCCAAAAGACTATACAGTTTGAACCTATGGTTTGTAAGACTTCCTTAAACCGTACCGGTCAACCATAGACCCAACTACTGGAACCCAAAATCCAGCCAACCTTTCTTCAAAACCTCCTACGGGTCATCATCCACTCTATGGTCCATAGATCATTTCCGTAGAGTATAAATTGAAGTCCAAAATTTCTATAAGTTGTGTCACCTCTATAGATCCCTTCTGCAGTCCATAGAACGCCCTACTATTCGTCCTATTCATTCGTCGGTCAAACATTAGAGACTTGAATTTTTCACAAAACTCAAGTCCTACGACTTCCTTCCTATGGCCCATAGGACTTCCTACGGTCCATAGGGTTGACGCGTAGAACACTCAACTAGTGCCAAAATGTAATCTTTCCTTTCCAAACTAAACTTAAAATTTTTGAGGTTTTACACCCGTCTTCACCCAATTTTCATGCATATGATCCTCACATCAAGGGAAACATTATGAAGAAAGTTTTTTTCAATTTCATTGTCAAGCTCCGAGGGACAATTTTTTATTTATTTGTCAAACTTTTGTGAAATTGAAATGGGTATCGTTAATATCATTTTGTGCTGTAGTTTTTTTTTTTGAAAATGGGGCAGCGATTTGAGGTTCTTTAGAAGGGATAGATTCCACGATATGGTCTGTGTTGGGGTTCAACTTCAAGGTATACTACGACTTTCTTTGTAAGACATATCTTAGTTAGATTCCATAAATTGTGAGATGTGTGGTCATTATGAAAGATTTTGCAGTAGAATTAGGCTTTAATTGATGCTTAGATATGAATTTTCCATTTTTTTGGACTTTAGATTAGTAGTTTAGTCTTAATCCTTAGTTTAGGTTTATCTTTGCCTTTGCTTAGTAGTATAGAACCCTTAGAATCCTAAGAGATTTAAACTTAGTTATGGATGTTGTCATTTTTCTTGTTTTATTGTATTGAAGTAACTTTTACTTGTGATGGTTGTATTTTTATCTTTGTTATTGAGATTGTGGGCCTGAGGTCTTAGATTTGTAATAGCACGAGTTCCATGATAGTCAACATGTACTGTGGAGGGTGCGTTACCCGTTTTGTGCATGATATGGATGTGTTTTGGATTGTATATGTGTGATTGGTATGCACTCATGCACACTGCATTTGCATTTGGTAATATACCCATCTATTATGAGAAATATTGTATTAGTTATTTGTTTTAAACTTGTTTATTGAAGGAAATTAGGTCTTTATGAAAAATTTTACCATTTTCATTGGATTTCAACTTTTAGAGTGATTGTAAAATTGAACTTTCTGGTTTTATGATTTTAAAGAAAATATTATTTGATATTGCTTATGTTGATCATCTCTAGTAGCCCTCCAATCGAATTTTAATTCATACGGCTATTGCATCTGTAATTGAGCTGATGATGGTCTGTGAAATGTTAGAGGGAGCCTTTGGGGTTGCCAATAATGTGAGTTTAGGACTTTTTACCTTATGCATTAGCCACATATGAATTACATCATCTCGTAACATATTCCACTTTATGATAAACTCGTGTCTAGTGTGTTTTCGATATTATTATTATTATCTTCATCATCTTCTCTTATGAGTATGCCTTTCAAGTTTATCTTTTAACTCATATTGTTTGCATTACCAAGCTTCTTAGTTTTATATAGTATCCTTCTGATCATGATCGTCCTGTGATGCATATTGGGTGCACCATTTTTTGGTACTCATACTTCACCTCTATGTTTTTTCTGTTGTAGCGCCTAATATGAGAGATACTTGTTGATTCCTTATTGTTTGATCCCCTTGTTGTTTGGATCATTTGAGCTCTCACTTCTTTCGTTATTTTATGTTGTAGTTTGTGTTGTGTTAGACAAACTTTTTGTGTATATCTTTATTCATGTACTTTAGGCACTCTTGTATAGGTGACACCAAGTCCGATATTTGACTTCTATATACATTTTTCTTTCTCGATCTCTTTTGCGCCCCTGTTGTATAGTTTATATTATTTGTTATATGTAGTGACTCGGTTGGTCATTTTTAAAAAGTTTCATGATTTTACCATTTTGTCCATTCCGATCTTGACCCCGAGTCTTTTATGTTTGAGTTTTGAAAGTTGGTTTCGAACTTTGAGTTAAAAGTTGAGAATTTGGTAAGTTTGTGATTTTCAAAGGCAAGTTGCTTAAAAATAGTTTTTGAGTATTTTGGAGTCTCAAGTGTCAGAACATAATTTTGTTGGGTCCATATGATATGCGCAAGCACGAATTAGAAAGAGACTTTTAATAGAGTTAAACTCTATCACACGAATAGAGTATGAAAGAAGGAAATTGTTTCCTAAACGTCATAGCCTCCTAATTATAGATGTGATGTGCTTCACACCAATAACTAGGACTCTACAAAAACGGCTTCATAGACACCCTAGGACTCTTGAACTCTATGCTCTAATACCAAGTATTTCATGTCCCAAGCTTACACCCTTGATAAGACTAGTACACGAGAACCATTGCTAACCCTAAGAGAACCCTTGGCCTGGCTAAACTCTCAACGGAAGACTTATGCAACATAAGATGAACTCAAATATAAATCTTTAACTCAAATGTCTCGAATACTTAAACAAGAATATTTAGAAATAAACATTCAACTGGCCAAAGAGGCAATTCAAGTCTTAAACATTAACAATATAAATGAAAAGACTCTTCAACTACTACTGTCTATGAAGCCTCTACTAAATTAGATGAATGTTGGGACAAGACCCATGACATTCTAATAAAAAAATCTGAGATGTAAACTCGATGTGACAACCTCCAGAAAGCAAAAAGTCTCACCAACTCTAACTGGAACACGACTGGATCAACGGAGCGCTAGTTGATGATCGTGATTTCTTGTATTTGCATCATGAAAGATGCAGGACAAATGGTGTCAGTACATGGAATGTACGAGTAGGTAGAAGGAACTCTAAAGCATAGACATATAAGTTTGAACCAGAAGGAAAGGAACATACTTACCTTATCGCATCTCAACTCAACCTCAAATTAATATGATATAAAAGCAATGATAGAGATGCAATATAAAGAAAGCTTTTCAAACAGTAGATAATAACTCAATGTATTTAGAAATACAATAATAACTCAGTTTGTATGTAAAGATACAAAATAACTTAATTTGGGAGATTCTCTATCGACAACCATCACTATGAGTTATGTGATGATACAACATCTCTCTCACATTGCCAAAACTGTCATATACCTTGCCAGAGTATAAGAAATCCTCAACTAAGTGGATCCACTAAACTATGCTTAAAAAGCAATAAGGAATCATCTAAAAAGTATGTCCCTTTATATCCATATTGGCTACATGATTTATGAGCACTTTGAGGTGTTTGAACTCCTCCCCATATCAGTGCTCAATACTTCTCCCAAAATATACTCAGCTCATATGTTTAAAAACATATCCTCATCCTCAAACTTTGAGATTATTACTCAAAAGGTTTCTCTTAAAAGGGATGGTACTCAAAACTTCTCATAACTCATTTGGAAATCAAAGATTCCTCCTTATTTTAAATGTACAAACATCTACTCTTGGGAATACTTAGTTCCCATATATTCATTTTGAAAAATTAAATTCAACTCTCCTCATCCTCATACTTAAGTACTCAAGTCTTAATACAAGTTTTAAAAGATTGCAAAAGACTTCTCAAAATGACTAGAAAGAACTCTCAAGACTTTACTCTTAACTCTACCTTGAATTTGAATTATGAATTCAAGGGTTATTTTTCATGTTATGAAAGATCTCTTGATGTTTAGATATAGTTTAGAGTAGTTAGAATCAATTGACCTGCTCCCTGCCCAGAAAACCCAACGAATTTTACCTCCTCGATTCTTGGCTCTTATTCGCCTAAAATCAATCGATTTATTCCAAACTCTAATAGATTCATTTATCCAACTTAATTCTATGAAAATCTACTCAAAAACTCTCGAGAACAATACTCAATAACAAGATCCTCGCCTCACAAACTCTACCAAACATCATGATTCAAGAACGAACAACAACACCTCAAGAATTTTCATCAAGAACTTAAATCATTCAACCTTAAGAATGAAATTACGGATGGAGTTCACATGATTGGAATGTGGGGGAATGAACCCAATACTATGAAAACTTACATACCTTAATTTGGTGAAACAAATCCTCAATTCGCATGAAATCTTGGCGAACGCTTGAGCTTCTCCTCTTTTCCTCTTCTCAAAACCCTAAGTGTATTTTAGAATTGTGAAAATCGAACCAAATCAGTTTAGATCCCTAAAATATTACCAAAAATGTTCAAAGCTGATGAGGTAAGGAAAAGACCAAAATACCCCTCATTAATTTGGGTAGCTTTCCTTAACTGGACATGCTGGACTCAAACGAGCATATCTCCCTCATCTGAACTCGGATTTTAGCAAACTCACAGGCATTGGAAAGAAGATTCAAAGATCTATCATTTGATACCTTATGGGCTACCTAATCTATCATATACCGAAAGTTATAGTTGTTTGAAGTTGACTCAAAACTCACAACTTAAGCATAACTTGTCAAATTATCAAATTAGCTCTTTCCAAATTGGTTCTTGCTAAAATTAGTTCTTTCCAAGACCTAGATGTTACAACTTAATAAAATAGTGATTGTGAACTGATTTTAATCCCTTTTTTAGAATGGTTTATACCATTGAGTTCCTAAAGACTTGAACATCATTTTCAAGTATTAAATTTTGGATTCAAAACTTCTTTTTGAAATTGGGTTTTAAGTTGATTGACCTATTTTTCAAGGAAATTGATGTAGGTATCGTTGTTTCTGGAAATATATTATGAATACTTCATTGTATATAGATTATGTTTCTTCAAAAGTGATTTGGAAGGTGAAGACTCAACTCTTTGAGTGATTAATTGATTGGTTTAAAGTAAGTGATCTTTTAAGCTTTGTAATCTAATAAAATTGTCTACTTCTCTTCATTGTATGTGTGTTGAGGATTAATTGGGCATATTAAAGGGTTTTGTTCCTCCACTTGATTAATATTAATAGACAAATAATGGGCAAACGAAAAGGCTTCATGATGACAACGATAATTTCTAAATTGCCTTGTTGTGACCATATTTGATTGATTTGATGAAATGCCTTGATTCTTGAATATGGAGTTGAATGACATTACTTGTTTTCTCTTCGTGTGGTTTGATATTTCTTGTGTACATTTTTTATTGAGCACTGTTATGATTATTGATGCCGAGGTATTTTCTAGAAAGTGCTTGTGATGTCGAGGTCATTTTAGGCAAGTGCATTAGATATAAAGCCGATGAGAAATGGTTCCAGCTAGTTATTTGATATAAAGTCGATGGAAAATGATTTTGGCTAGTGATTTTATATAAAGCCGATGGGAAATGGTTTCGACTAGGGCTTTGATACAAAATTGATGGGAAATAGTTCTGTTTAGCGATATGACATGAAACTGATGGGAAATGGTTCTGGTGAGAGTGGATCCTTATGTCTTGATGCATTCTGATGATTCTGATTGACTTACTGGTTAATTGTGATTGATGTATTTGACACTTGTGATTAGACTACGTGATGCGTTTTGGTTGTTGTCTTGTGACTTTGGACAGTGCATATTGAGCCTTGTGAACTATTTATTGTAGAACTGTTAGATTGGGTTGATTTATGTGCATGTTGTAGTTTGAAGAGGTCCGGTTGGGATGGATAGAAGTATTCAATTTCTAGCTAGGTTGTCTTGTTTGTTAGGTTGCTTTCTAGGTACCATGTGGTTGGTACTCACTCCTTGCTTCTACACTTATTTGGGTTTTGATCCCAGACCTGTATGATGTCCTCCTGCTTCTTCTAATTTTAAGGCTATTCAAGGATTTTGAGAGGTAGTTGCTGGTCATCCCGGTGGGCCCTCTGGTTCCTTTACTTTAAGCTTTGCTCTATTTGAGAAACAAAGACAATGAGACTTGTATTTATCTTTCGAATTCTTTTTTTTTAACATTATTGGTTTGTACACATAATAACTAGGTTTTGGGGGTTTAATAGAAAGAATTAGTTTTCCACTTTTATCTTGTTCTTACTTTATCTTTTTGCATTTCTTTCATTCTATTGGGTTGAGGCTGACTTGTCTTGGTAGAAATAGACAAGTGTCATTGTAACACCTCAAAACGCAACTTAGACAAAACAACAGAAAAAGGGTGAACCAGCTAAACTTGGAGGATCACGAGCCCCTCCATGAGTCATGGATCCCCATACGGGTCGTAGGGTGGCCCATTAATTTTAGGCATATCCACTAGGGCTCAAGTGTTGAACCACAACTCACTTGATGGGCCGTGGTCCCACTGATGAGCTGTGGATGGTCCCGTCGACTAACCTAGTAGACCATCAGCCCTAAGTGAAGAACTACATGGCCCTTCACATTGTCTGTGAAGTGGACCATGGATGGGAGTACCAAAAACTAGTAGCACTTTCCAAGAACCATGACCTCCTTGATGGGCAGTGGTCCCAATAATGGTCCGTGAGTGATCCTCGTGGATAGCCCTCGTCATCTTAAGTCAGGGTCATTTTGATCTTTTCCCCTATGAATTGGGCACTTAAACTACGTTGTTTAATGCCTAAACTACATCGTTTTATTCATTCTTAGCCTAATAATCTAGTAAGAACCTACCCAAAACACTCATTCTCCAAAAATAACCAAAACTTAGAGCAAAAAGAGAAGAAAGAGACGCCAGTTTTCTAAGAACAAGCATAGGGTTTCTTCAAATTTTAGCCCCGAAATCCAAAAGAATTTTTCATGAATTTCATCACCAGCTATGTAGGGTTTCAGTAGTGTTTTCCTTTCACCCATTAGGTCCCTAGAATTCAGTTAGTTCTTCATATTCTCATAAACTGTTCAGACCTAGGGTTTTTAGATTTTCAAGATTTATTATGATTATGGTTCGCCTGATCTAAATAACTTGTTTCTTGATAATTTAATATAATTCTATGCATAGAAACTCAGAACCCTAGTATGTGTAAATCTATCCTAGTTCATGAATTATACTTGCTGGGCAGTCAAACAGAAATTCAAGCTTCAGATTTCGAATATCATATTCTTAGTATATAAATGTTGCATTCTCAGTTGGCATCTCAATTTTGATCCATTCAGTATTTAGTGCATTTTACCTTCATGAACATTCACTTGGGAGTAGACTTTGCACCGAGTTGGACTAGGGTTCAACATACCCTCAAAGTCCTAAAACTATGTGCCAACATAGGTTCAGAAGTCCCCTCTGTTGGCATCAATTTTTAGTGATCATGCGACAGTCATTCCTTTTACCCATGGCAAGGTATATCGGGTCCTCTCGATGAGGTGTATACATCAAAATCCACATTTAGTTCACGTGGTTTATGTTGCTTAATAGTAGGTACCACAGTCAGACTCTTAGTGCATTGACCAAGTTTTTAAATATTTACTTTAGTAATAAGTTCAACATGTTATCTTCATTATTAGTACTTGGTCATTACATTCATTTTAGTTTTTCAGTTATACTTCAGTATCTATATCCTTGCTAAGATTATATCATTGCTCAGTTTTGCATTGTTCAACTTATATATCTATTGTTCCATTTACTATCTATATACTGCAAGCTCAATACATTTCAAGTACTGACACATACTTTGTGCTATATCATTTCATGATGTAGATTCAAGCACTCAGCATCCAATTCACACTTAGATTGATTCTCGGTTCAACTTCAGCATCTTCTTAGTGGTGAGTCCTCATACTTCGAGGATAATAGACATGCTTTCTATTTTAATTCTTTATATTCGATTTTCAGTTTTGTTAGAGTTAGCTGGGGGCATGTCCTAATAACTCAACTCAGTTAGAGGCTTTTCAGACATAGTAGTAGATTAAGCTTGAGTTGTTAAGTGTTGTTCAAGTCTTCACTAAAACACTCATGTTAGGTTACATTTACAATTAGACTAGTTGGGCTTGTTCCACTCTATATATCTATTGATTTAACTTTCATGTAGTGCATGATTTAGTTAGTTATATCTCAATATGCTTGATATATGCCAGATGCATGGTTAACTTAGGGTCACTTATGATCCTAGGTCCCGTTTATGTTAAGGGGATGGCCTTAGGGCGTGTTAGTTATCACATCCATTTTTGGGTCGTGACATTATATAACTATGTTGGGGGCCCATTCTTATAATGTTGTTGCTTTTGCATTGGTTATTTCTAGTTTCACTTTTTGTTTGTTACTTTTGGTTTTAACTTGCCTACTAGGCGTTTATAGTGGGCTCCATCTTGATTCAATTTTTTATCATGTCAGATTAATATTAATTCATTACTAACATTTTTACTAAGTACTTTATAGGAACACAAAGCTGCTTTTTAAGGAAAATACTTTAAGGACATTGGACATTATTTTAAAATTTTGTTTGATAGATATATCTATATTATTGACGATATCCAAATATTAGGTCACCTTTAATATTAATGCATATATTATTCTTTGTGAATATTTTATGTTTATTATAGGTGTAAAATTAATTTTATACCCTACTCTATCGAAAAAAATTCAGCTGAGATCCACCATAGTGGATTTTAAAGTGTGCTAATACCTTCCCCTTGGAATAACTTCGTAACATCCCTCTTTAGAAAGAGCTAGATTTAGAAAGAACAAATTTGGAATCAGTTAAATTGAGAATTTTTTCCAAGTTAAGCTTAAGTTGTGAATTTTGGATCTACTTCAAAGGGCCATAACTTTCAGTACAGGATGATTTAGGTGGCCCATAAGATATCAAATGAAAGGTCATGGAATCCTCTTTCCAATGCCACCGAGTTTACAATGTTTGGAGTTCATATGTGGGAGATACGCCTTTTTGAAGTTAGCATGTCCAGTTAAAGAAAGTTAACCAAAATTATGAGGGGTATTTTGGTCTTTTCCTTACCCTTTAATATTTAAGATTTTTTAGTATTATTTTAGGGTCAAATCTGATTTGGATCAATATTAGAAATCCTAAATTACACTTAGGGTTTTGAGAGTAGTTCAAGAAGAGGAAAAGAGGAGAAAAGAGGGAATGTTCAAGGCGTTTATCGAATCTTCTTGGGAATCAAAGATTTTTTTGCCAAGGGTTGATCCCTAAGTGGTATGTGAGTTCTCATAGTGTTGGGTTCGTTCACCCCGCACATATCATGCTATTTTAAATGCAAATTTTGTTCTTTAAATTGAAGGATTTGTGTTCTTGACGAGTTTTCTTCAAATGTCATTCTTAATCTTGATTGTTGGGGGTTTTGTTGAATTCATGAGATGAATGTTAGTAATTTGAAGGTTATTTGAGTAGATTATCGTGTACTTATGTAGGATATTCGAATCTAAGTGCGTTGGGAAGAAACCATTCGGTTCTAGGCGAATTAGGGTCAGAAAACAAGAAAGAAAATTCATCGGGAAATTCTGGGCAGGGGCTGGAGCGCCGCGCCAGGAAAAAGTACTGTAGTTTAGGGGCTAGCGCCCAACGCCAGTTAGTGCGCCAGGGTCTCCTGCCTACACCTCTTTTGACGGCATTTGGCCCATCTGAGTTATCTTAAAAGATACCTTCACTGCTTTCAGATTCTAATCACTCTAAACTACATCTAAGTTATTTTTTATTCTTAAATACACTGAGTTGTTACTTACTGCTTTAAAAGCTTTTCTTTATATTGCAACTTTATTATTGCTTTACACCAAAATGAGTTGAGGTTGAGTTGAGACGAGGTATGTTGTTTCTTTAGTTTCAGTTCACGATTATGTCATATTTTAGAATTCCTCTTGCATGATCGTACATTCCATGTACTAATGCCATTTGGCTTGTATCTTTCATAATTCAAATACAGGAGATTAGGGTCATTAATATGCGATTTGTTGATACCATTTGCAATTCCAGATTTGTTTGGTGAGCCTCTTTGCTTTCACATGATCCCTAATTTATTTATGTTATGTTATTTTAGTTTTGTTAGGATGATTGGGAGTCTTGTACCGACATTCATCTAAGTTAGTAGAGGCTTCATAAATAGACAATAGTAGTTCATGAGTCTTTTTCATTTCAGTTATTAATGTTTGAGACTTGAATTTCCATTTTGGCTAATGAATGTTTTATTTCTAAAATATTCCGAGTTTATCTTTTGAGATAGTTGCATAATGTTAATTTTGAGTTCATCCTCTTTATAAGTAAGTCTTCCTCTAAGAGTTGAGCCAGGCCAAAGGTTCACTTGGGGCCAACAATGGTTCTCGAGTGGCAGTCGTGTCCAGGGTGTAGGCTCGAGGTGTGACAAACTTGGTATAAGAGCCAGGTTCAAGATTCCTAGGGTTTCTATGTAGTCATGTCTGCAGAGTCCTAGTTATTGGTGTTAAGTGCACCACGTCTATAATTAGGAGGCTGCAATACTTTGGAACTATCTCACTTATTTTATACACTTTTCGTGAGGTAGTGTTTAATTTTATAAAGTGTCCTTCTAATTCGTTCTTGCAAGTATCTTTCCAGATCATGCCTCCACAAATATATGTTCGAGGTCGTCCCACTAGGAGGAATGTTGATCCTCTAGATTAAGGGATACCCAACGCACCAGAAATTCAACCCCAATGAGAAGTCACTAATGCTAAGTTTGGGGATGTTATCCGGATGTTGAGTCAAATGGTGACCAACCAAACTGGACAACAGAGAGGGGTTCTACAGGATGTGGCTGATACATCCACGATCTATGAGTTCTTAAGGAATAATCCTTCAGAATTCACCGGTTCAAGTGTAACTAAGGATCCGAAGAACTTTATGGAAGAGTTGTAGAAAGTGTTTGATGTGATGCATGTTGTTGATGCTGAGAGAGTGGAACTAGATTCATACCAACTGAAGGGTGTTGCTAGAGTGTGGAATGACCAATGGAAGAAGGGTAGAGCTGAAGGTGCACCAATTGTAAGTTGGGCTATGTTCAAAGAGTCCTTTTTAGGGCGTTTCTTTCCCCGTGAACTAAGAGAGGCAAAGGTAAGAGATTTCTACACTCTTAAGAAGGAATACATAAGTATAGCCTCAAGTTGACCCAACTCTCCCATTATGCTCCGGAGATGGTCTTCTGACATGAGGAGCAGGATGAGTGTTTTTGTATCTATGTTGTCTCGTTTGTCAAGTAAGGAGGGCAAGGCAGCTATGCTGATAGAAGATATAGATATATCAAGGTTGATGATCCATGTGCAACAGGTTGAGGAAGATAGTTTGAGAGATGGAGAAGAGTTTCGAAACAAGAAAGCTAACACTACATGTAATGATTCCGGAACAACAAAGGAATAATGCAAACCGTGCATCTTTCCAACATAAGCCAAATGGACCTGCTCCATCATCTGCTACTGCCCCTGCACCAAGGAATAGAGGTGAGTTTAAGAATCACAGTTCACAGAATTTCAAAGATAGGCCTGCATAGTCCCAAGGTAGTGTGGCACAAAGATGCAATGGGACTCAGGCATGTGCTATGTGTGGTAGGAACTACCGAGGAGTGTGTCGTGATGGCTCCACTGCTTGCTTCAAGTGTGGTCAGGCAGGTCACTTCCTGAAAGAGTGCCCTAAGAACAGGCAGGGTGGTGGTAATGGGGCAAATAGAACCCAATCTTCTTTAGTGGTTCCACTAGACAGAGTTGCCCCATCTCTTTTGACGTCGTTTTTCCCATCTTAGTTCTTTTAAAGGATACCTTCACTTCTTTCAGATTCTAATCACTCTAAACTACATCTAAGCATCAAAAGATCATTCATAACATGAATCATAACCTTGAATTAATAATTCATAATCAGGGTAGGGTTAAGAGTAAGGTCTTGAGAGTTCTTTTGAGTTTTTCTGAGAAATCTTTTACAACCTTTTAAAACTTATTTTAAAACTTGAGTATGAGGATGAGTAAAGTTAAGTTCATTTTCAAAATGAATATATGGGATCTAAGTATTCCCAAGAGTAAATGTTTTTGCATTTAAAAGAGGAGGAAACTATGATTTCCAAAGGAGTTTAAGAGGAGTTTTGAGTACTATCTCTTTTTAGAATAATATTTTGATTAATAATCTCAGAGTTGAGGATGAGGAAGTATTTTTAAACATATGAGCAAAGTTATATTTTGGGAGTTGTATTGAGCAACGATATGGGGACGAGTTTAGATAACTCAAAGTCCTCATAAACCATGTAGCCAACGTCGGTAGAAAGGGTCATACTTTTTAGAAGATTCCTTATTATTTTTTAAGCATAGCTTAGTGGATCCACTTAATTGAGAAGTTCTATACCCCGCCAAAGTCTAGGAAAGTTCTGGTAGTGTGGGCGAGATATTGTATCATCACATAGCTCATAGTGATGATTGTCGATTATAGAATCTCCCAAACAGAGTTATTTTGTATTTTAAATGCACCGAGTTGTTACTTACTATTTTAAAACATTTTCTTTATATTGCATCTTTATTATTGCTTTATATTGAAATGAGTTGAGGTTGACTTGAGATGAGGTAAGTTATTTCTTCAGTTCCAGTTCAAGCTTATGTCATGTTTTAGATTTCCCCTTGCATTCTCCTACATTCCATGTTCTGACGCCATTTGTCTTGCATCTCTCATGATGCAGATACAGAAGATCAGGGTCACCAACAGGTGATTCGTTGATACCATTTGCAGTTCCAAATTTGTTTGGGGAGACTCTATCAAGCCCTGAGGCTACCCCCTAGATGCAAACACGGGACCTAGGATCACAAGTGACCCCAAGATAACCCTGCTGGCATATCATAAACATACTTAAAGATAAACTACAACAACAAACACTATGCGGAAGCTTAATCATAATAAACTTGAAATAATGGGGAATACCCATACTAAGTCTGAATATAAACTCTAGTACAAAACTAAATCTAACTATGTTCGAAAATAGCCTCTAACTAACTAGAAATGTTGGGAAATGCCCCAGCTAAATCTAACAAAACTAAAACTAAAATGGAAACATAATCATGTCGCTAGTCCTCAAAAAATGAGGACTCAACTGATGCTGCTGAACTGAAGATTGGGAATCGATATATGCGTGTTCTGACTGCTAGGGACCTAAACCTACATCATGAGAAGATGTAGCACAGAGTATGCCTCAGTACTTGAAAGGTACTGAGCATGTAGGATATAATAAAGCTGAATACTAACATAACTGAACAAGCAATAAAGCAATGATATAATCTGAACATGATAAAGATACTGGAAATACTAAACATGGCTAAACTGAATACAATGACAAAGTTTATAACATGTTGAGACTAGATACTGAACTATACTGATAACATCATCAATGCAATAGAATCTGACTGAACTGTAAGGGAGCTACTAATAACCGACATAAAACCACATGAGCTAAATGTGGAGTCCGATGTATACGCCCCATCGAGAGGACCCAATATACCCTACCAGAAGTATATAGGCATGTTGGCGTGATCACTAAAATGTAATGCCTAACATAGGGAAATTATCCTACGAGGCACGTAGTTTTGGGACTTGAGGGTGACTGACCCTAGTCAACTTGGTATTAAGTTTCTCCCAATTGATTAAGTAATTAACACTTTATGACTGAAATGTTGTAATACTGGATAGCTCAAATTACTGACATGCAAATTGAGAATGCAACATTAATAGACTGCTAATAATGCATTCGAAAACTGAGGAATATTTATATATATAACTGAATTAACTAACCAAGCATGTGTAATTCATGAACTAAAAGAACTACATAGCTAGGGTTCTGAGTTTATGCATGAATTTGGGCAAAAACAACACTACAACATGGTAATATGATTTGGATCATTCTAATACCTAAAACCCAACAATTCTAGCATTCAAGAAACCCTAGGTCTAGATAATATTAAGGGGATCAAGATTTTGACTGAAATCTAGGGACCTAATGGGCGAAAGGAACCCACTAGTGAAATCCCACATACCTGATGAAGAATTCCATGGAGAAATCTTTTGATTCGGGATCAAAACGGATGAAAATCTGTTGCGTTCTTGAACTAGGGTTCTTGACCTCTTTCCCCTCTTACGCTCTAATTTTTCTAGGTTTTGATGAATGATTTGACTTAGGTAAGTTCTAGTTATGTTTCTAGGCTAAAACTGACCAAAACTACATAGTTTAGGGTTTAAATGACGTAGTCTAGGGGTCTAACGCATAAGGAAATGACCAAAAGACCCTTGACTTAACTGTTGTCGAGACTAACTAACGGACGAGACCGATGGACCGTGGGTGGACCGACGGTCCGTGCTGGTCAATCGTCTTTTGCGACTGGAGGCTGGGATTTGGGGGTCTGATCCACGGACGCGGGCCATGGCCCATGGTCTGACCTTCGGCCCGGCAGTGGGTCGACCCTTAGACAAAAATCTTGGGGCTAAGTCTAAGAGGGTTGCAGATGTGAACCACGGACCACCAGCGCAGGCCGTGGGTCACCCTATGGTCCGTGGGTTGCACCTGCAACTTCTGGAAATCTGAATTGAGGTCTGTGTTTGGATACGGGGTGTTACAACCTCCTTGCTTCCGAAGGATCCCTCATTTATTTGTGTCATGTTATTTCAGTTTTGTTAGGATGATCGAGGGTCTTGTCCCGACATCCATCTCAGTTAGTAGAGGCTTCATAGATAGACAATAGTAGTTCATGGGTCTTTTTCATTCAAGTTACTGATGTTTCAGACTTGAGTTGCCACTTTGGCTAGTGAATGTTTTATTTATAAAATATTCTGAGGTTTATCTTTTGTTACAGTTGAGTAAAGTTACTTTTGAGTTCATCTTCTTTATGAGTAAGTCTTCCGCTAAGAGTTGAGCTAGGCCAAGGGTTCGCTTGGTGCCAACAATGGTTCTCGAGTGACAACCACGTCCAGGGTGTAGGCTCAAGCGTGACAAATTAAACTTGAACCCTTACCTAAAATCTAATTGGTTTTGTAGTCAAAATTTGTTTAATATTTAAAAGGTTTTCTAATTTTTCTAAAATTAGGTTGTGACTCTAATTTCTAAATTTATTAAAACCATTAGTTATTTTTTTGTCCCACAAAATAGACATAATGATAGGTAGGATTGAATATAAGATATAATATTTAGGATTTTCGGATATCCAAAAATCCATAGTGCCCAATCTGTTATATAATTTGAAATTCATAAGTTTTGAAAGTAAAATCCAAAGTCCAATTATAATCCAAAAATTCAAACAAAATATCAAAAAAATTGAATTTAGATTTGGATTTTCGTTTGCCCAAACTATGATCGCCCACTATATAGGATTAGAGAAAACTCTCAAATCCATTTTTCAACTTTTCGCATGGCTACCTAGAGCTATGTAAGAAATCTACTATTAATAATCACAATTTTGAAACTTAGCTTCAATGGTAAATTATTTAACTAGATAAAATATTGAAGATATATCAGGAGTTAGTATGTATTTTGTGCTGACAACATTCCAACGTAATACTTTGAAGTTTCAATTTATTTATCCTATTTCTATTAGGAACGGGGTTTTAAAAGTAAAAACAAACTTTTATAATTTGTAGACTTAAATTAAAAATATGTTAAATATATAAAAATATCCTTTAATCTTATGGCTTAAATATGTCATGTGGAAAGTTGAGATTAAAGAGTTGTTTAAAAAGAAATAAATTTCTTTTTTAAAACTAACTAAAACGGAAAGTAAAACAACAAAATTAAAACAGAGGGAGGAACAATTTTTATGGACTAGACAATTTGTAGTTACGAATATTCATGTAAAATATCTGAAATCAATATATTATGACAGGTCATTAACCAACGCGGGGAATAGGGAAATTTGTTCAAAACACGATTCTAGTATTTTCATATTGTTATCTAAGTTATATATATTTTTGAAGGAGTTTATTTTGTATACCTATGATTTGTTTCGAGTGTATGTAATTGTAAAATAGTAGAAATATCTGAAACCATTTGAATCTCTATTTCATAATGATCAAGTGAAGATTTAAATTAAAAATTTCAAGTTGTAAATTAACACGGAGGAAGATGAGATATGTATTCTACATTTTAACTGTGTTTTACGTGCATAAATATTGTAACCTCAGCTATACAAAATGGACCATATTCTTCAAAATTCAGGAGTAAAAATGATACACGAATTTCAACTAGCTACAAAAATCACTCACTATATAAAGTCTGTGTGTATCTCGCTAAATTTATAAACCTTCTCTTGTAAGAAAATCTCACTCACTTCTAAGAAATGAGTTTGAAAGGCAAGTTGATCGCTCAAATAGAGATGAAGTGTGCAGGAGATTTGCTTCATGAGCACTTCAAATCAAATCCACACCAAACAGCCACCATGTCTCCTGATAGAGTAACTAACTTCACATTGCATGATGGTCAATTGGGAAAAACTAACTCTGTTATTAGCTGGAAATATATCCTTGGTAAGCCTCTTATATCATTTCATTTTTCAATTGGCTTTGGTAGAAGCGACCGATTAATTAGCTCTCTTTCCCTTTTTTATTTTGTTCTTCTGTAATGTATTCCACATATTTTCATACAAATAAGGCGTAAAAGCAAAAGAAATAGAGAAAGGATATCATGAAAAGTTGGCTTTACAAGTATTCTAAAGGTTGACTTTGGATCACATCATTTTATATAATTAAAGGCTGGGAGATCAAAAGTTAGAACACCTAATTTCAATAGATGAAAGAGTATAAAGTATATAATTAATAATTCAAAAGTATTTTAACAGAGACCAAGAGATCATAATCAAACAAAAAAAAACCATTCCTCAAATAGTTACAATATACTAAAAGGACTGAGGAAATATCAATGTTTATTTAGAGTAAAAACCCAAAATTAAAATGCGAAAGAACATAGAGCATTATTTTTTTATTATATCGTTATTTTAAAATTAAAATATATTTCAATGGTTGTTTTATTACATCAACTTAAGTGAGTATATATAGTGTCATAGTCATGTATGAACTTAAATTGTGTCCTTAATATGTTCAGGGGGGAAAGAGCGGCATGCCAAACAGGTCTTTCACATAGATGATGCAGAAAAATCAATCACCTACAATTTTATTGAAGGAGATATGAATGAATTATACAACTCAATGACACTTACATTAACCTTAAAGAACAACTGGATTACTTGGACTATTATGTATGAGAAATTGAATGAAAATATTCCGGAGCCCCTTGACTTTATGGAGTTCATTATTGGCCTCACCAAGGACATTGCGACTCACCATGTCGGAAAATAGATCTCAGTCCCCATTCCCAATAAGAAGATGATGTATTATTACTATGCTAAATCCTTACGAATAAATAAAACTATTTGTGTGATAAATGTTTCACAAGTATGATGATGTATTATATATATCATAAATCTCTTTATGAATAAATAAAACTATTTGGTGTGATATATGTTGCATGATGTGTACGTAAGTTTGCTCATTGTTAATAATAAATATTTAACTTTTTTGCAGAAAGTGTAATCCCCATTGTCATTATATGTCATGCTCTGAAGTATTCATAATTAATCTTATAAAATAATCAAACACCTAATATTGAATATGAAAAAACTATGAAATTATAAAAAATATCTCAACCATCTCTACTGATGTCACTATACTTTAAATTAGTTATATTATATCGGACTCGGCTCACCTCTAATAGAAGAAGAATGTAGTTTGTCTCATAATGATATAAAGGTCAATAATTATCTGATTAAGATAACCTCTTAAATCATGGTTAAGATAACCGAACCTTACTGGCTTACTATCAATTTCTCAAGATAGAAAAGGGAACCGAGAATGCCATTGAAAATTTTCAGCTAATTCCACATACCTGGAAAAACTTGTTAACTTAGCGAGAATTTTCTTTTGCTGGGAAAATGATTTTCTTACCATGGATGATATAATGTCTAACTAGACCTTATGATATTATTAAGTAAGCTAGTAAGACTTTTTGTACATTATTCTGGATATTTTTCTTAGTTGGTTTCACTTCATGATACCTAAATTTTCCTTCAATTCGATCCTTGAAATTAGAATCAGTTATTGACTCATCACACGTATTATTCCCCCAATATGCTATGCAATTCGTTATTCAAGTTCTTTTTAATAATCGATTTTCTAAAATTTAATATTACATTTTTTTTTAGCTTCAAGATTATTGATTACTTATCTTATTTATACTCTTTCTATTTTAGATTTATGGAGATTGAATCTAGTGAGTCTCAAAGTGGATGTAATCAAACACGTAGTATGCAGGATCATTGAATTTGTTTCACTAGTCAAAAAGTGTAAAATCACAAACAAAGACGAGCTACACCATTTAAAGCCACAGCCTAAAATCGTACTTATTACAACTGTTCGGTTTTCAAAGAAGAAATCTTCACAAGAATCTTCAAATGAACTTTACAAGAATTGAAGAAGGAAGAAGGACACATCTTTTCTTTTTTTCTTTTTTTGAGAAAGATACGTTGTTTTTACCAAGTATTTGACCTATTCAACTATTGTTCCTAGCCGGCGATCAGAGTAGAGATCATAGGTCCATGGAAAGTGTTTTGTGCCTTGGTCTTAGTCACCTCAACCAACTATATTACCTAATATGGCATCCTTGGTGGTTATAAATTGTGGCACTCATCCTCGACACCTTCCCTCTAGATAAACTGAGTCATGCTTCTACACTAGTGGGTGAGTCCTTATTAGTGGATCGAGTGTATCAATCATGTCTTGTTTCTTTGGTGGAGTATGATACTTGGATAGAATTGATCATTCTGGCGATGGTAGACTCTGATATTATCTTTGGTATGGATAGAATTTCTCCGCATCCTGCTATTCTTGATTATCATGCTAAGGTTGTGACCTCAGTGCTTCCGAGTGTCCCGAGAGTTGAGTAGATGGGTGCTAGTGGTTCTTACCCTAGAAAAGTTATCTCCTTCATTCGAGCTTAGAGTTTGGTTGATAGAGGTTATTTGTCCTATTTGGACTTCATTCAGAATACTAGTGTTGAGCCACCTTCCATGGATTCCATGCCCATGGTTTGAGAGTTTTTAGATATATTTCCTACTGATCTTCCTAGTGTTCCTCCCGACATGGATATTGATTTTTCGATTCACTTGGAGACAGGAACCAATCCCATCTTTAATCCTCTTTATTGTAAGGCTCTAGTTGAGTTGAAGGAATTGAAAGATCAGTTACATGATTTGTTGAGTAAGGGTTTTATTCGCCCTCGTATTTCTCAATGAGTGCTTCTGTATTGCTTGTGATGAAAAAGGATTGATCCATAAGGATGTGTCTTGATTATCACAATTGAAAAAAAGTGACAATGAAGAACAAGTATCATCTTTCTCGTTTCGATGATTTTTTTTATCAGGGTTCATCTCTATTTTCTACAATTGATTTTAGGTCTGGTTGTCACCAGCTGAATATTAGAGTATTAGATATCCCTAACACAGATTTTCGAACCTGTTATGGGCACTATGACTTTCTTGTGATGTTTTTCAGTTTGACGAATGCCCATGTAGCTTTCATGGAGTTGATGAGCGGGGTGTTTTGACCTTATCTGGATTCCTTTGTGATAGTGTTCATTGATGACATCTTGGTGTACTCCATAACTGAGAAATATCATGATCCTCATTTGAGGATTGTACTCCATCGATTGAGGGATAAGAATTTTTATACCAAGTTCTTAAAGTGCGAGCTTTGACTTGATTCTGTGGAATTTTTGGGATGTGTGGTGTCCAAAGAGGATATTCGAGTAGATCCAGCGAAGATTGAGGCAGTTAGAAATTGGACCAGATCTATGTCAACTACTGAGACATGAAGTTTTTTTGGACCTACAGGGTACTAAAGATGATTTGTGAAGACCTTTTCCACTATTGCATCTCCTTTTACCAAATTGACTTGACATAGTGTGAGCTTCGAATGGTCTAATGAATGTTAGGAGAGCTTTCAAAAGCTTAAGACCTTGTTGACTTCGGCTCATGTTTTGACTTTACCCTAGAAGGGTGTTGACTTCATCATTTATTGGGATGCGTCTGGAATCGAGTTAGGTGGTGTCTGATGCAGAAAGGAGGGTAATTGCCTATCATTTAAGGTTCCAACACTTTGGTCTATAGTTGACCAGTATGGTCCGTCGAAATTCCTATGGACCATAGGTCCATTACATAGACTGGGTCCAACAGTTATTTCTTGAGGGTATTTGGGTATTTTCCTATGTGTTCAATGCCTAAGCTATGTTGTTTTGACCCAAATTCTAAGACCTATATAAGTTTTTCACGTCCTCAAACTACCCACTCATAAAACAAATTCCCAAATCCCAACCAAATTCATCTTACCCAATTTTCTCCAAGGCTCACAAGGGATTTTAGGGTTTTTCAACTACAAATATCCTTTCTCCATCAACTTCTTTGGGCTTCAAGATCAAGTTATGTAGGGAGTTCATAAATGAGTTACATTCACCCATTGAGTCACAAAGATTTTCCTATTCTCAAATTCAATTTTCCAAATTTGGTAAAGTTCTTATTCAATTCCTCATGTGTTCTATTTGTATGGATTCAATTGTTTGATTTTGATCACATTATGATTGTTTTAACTTAATTACATGCTTTCCAATCAATTCCATATGAATCCATGCATAATACATGATTTTTTACTATGAATACTAATTTGCATGAATTTGAAGAAAGGCTATGAATCAATGATTGATGTCTTCATGTACTTATGCATGATTGGTAAAAAAGAATGTGTTATGATCTAGGTTGCTTTAACAATTGCATCAACTAAATTGTGAAAAGTTTTCTCACATTAAGGGATCATGGTTTGGTAAAAGGTTTTCTCACATAGACCCAATTCAAGATTTAAGGAGCTATTCTATGATACTTTTAGCTTTGATTAGTAACTTGATTGTGTTTTTCAGGGTTAATGATATGCTTATAATTATGACTAGTTCCGTTGGGATTCTACTTAGCATCGAGAGGACATTGAGATGGAGGCTCTCTCATTAGTAGAGGTTGGGTCTCTAGTAGAAATCTCTTTTTCGTTAACTACATGCCCCCGTACGTTGTCTTAAGTGACATAGCTAGTGGATCCACCTAAGCTAAAATTTAGGGTCCTTGCCTTGGCAAGTAAGGACATCTCTTTTTAGTGTCGGAGAAAGACACCATATTACACATTAAAGCTCACGTGGTCTATGTCGGTTTGTGAAACATTCATTTTGATTTAACATGCGTAGACCTTGTTCAAGTTTTATGATGCTTATCTAAGGGCTTTTACGATGTTTATCTTAGTCATGCATTTCATGTTTTGATTATATCCTCTTTTATCATGATTCATGTTTTATGAATATCCCTTAAACTTAGTACATTCCATGTACTAATGCATACTAGTGCCTACATTGTTTCACTAATGCAGGGCTTGATGATTCCTCTCCCTTCGTTCATGGCTACTTGATCACTTTAGATACTTGAAGACTTCCTGAGTCCTCATACTCCGAGGACGATGTCACCTTTATTGCTTTCTTATGTCTTTATGTTTTAGATGTTGTTTGAGGTGCACGGCTTAGGTCCCGACCACTTCCTTTGATGTTGTAGAAAGGCTTGTCAAGAATATGTTAGACTTTTGCTTTAGTCTTAAACGTTCCCCTTTATATGAGATTTTTTACATTTGTCTATTATATTGTATTAAATGTATGTCAAGTGGCTTATAAAGGGTCTTATGGGGTCTTGTACGCCATGTCACGTCTAGAGTGTACTTTGGGTTGTGACACTTTTATCCAAATGTTATACCAACCTTCCCTAAGCCTACATTACAAGGATGATAAAAATTCTTTGTGATCTCCGACAGAATGCTTTTGAGCCAATGATGATTAAAAATATTGGCACGCCTATGATGAGGTATTTATGTTCATGAGATGTTCTTTGTGAGTGTGAGTGTGAGTGTTTGTGCTTTTGTCTCTTGTCTTGTTAATAATTGTGTGAGTAATTTTATGACATCTTCTTTCATGTGAGGGCATGTAAATTTTGATAGTGGTGATTTTGAAAAGTCCTAAATGAATCAAATGATTATGTGAAAGAACTAATGATTTTAAGCCACTTCTTCAGATTTAGTTATTGTCACTTGATTATTCATGGTTCTTAAAAACGTGATATCAGATGAGGGGAGTTGTTTTTGTGATGTTTTGTATGTGGTGACAATTTGATAGTACTAACTGAACTCATGTTCTTTGTGCTTAAGGGATGATTGGTGTGCTTGAATTGAATAAGTTCTTGATGTTGCTTGCTTGAGGAAAAACAACGATTTAAGTTTGAGGTGTTGATAAGTCGGTATTTTTACCAATTTATCTTGTCTTTAAAACTGATTTATTTTTTACTTGTTTAAGCTAGAATAGGTGCATTTGGTGTTGTTTTCTTCATGTTTGCATAAAAATGAAGTGAAGAGTTGATTTAGAAGATAATTAAATAAACCAAGTGAAATTGAGGCAAAAAGAAGACAAAAAGTTCAAATTTGACACTGACATGATTTAAGGCATCGCGATCGCATGGTCAAAGGGTCGCAATCGCGGTCGACTGGAAACCCACGCATCATGATTGCATGGTTAACGGTCGCGATCACAAGATATAGACTCGTGACCCATCGTGAACGTGAAGAGCAACTGACAGATGTCTAGGCAGAAGTAGAAATTCACCATTTTGATCCCAAAATCCTATTTTACAACCACGCACAATCATTGTGCATATTTGATAGTCTTAGATTGGGTTGTAGGCTTGAATAATAAGATTCTCACAATACATGTTTTGGATTGAAGATTGAATACTCCATTGTAATAATTTTCACTCTTTCTTTAGAACTTGTGTGGTCTGTCTGAATCTTGATAACTGACTGTGTAATAATTTGGACTCATTGTTCTTGGATTTTTTACTTCTGTACTTGTGCTTGTACTTGCTTTATTTTCTATTTTTTCAGTATTTATCTCTATGTTATTGGTCATTTCGGTCTCTTTTATTTTTTCTAATATTTCTGTATATGTTTCGCTTATATTCGAACCTTGTTCTGAGCAGTTTTCATTTATGTCAACATTATCAACGCTTATATCTGGAGTTAATTGTTCCTTAAATCTTTTTATTTCTATTTCTAATTCTGTTTCTTTTTCTTTTTGTTTAGCTGCGTATAATTCTTTAAGTATAGCTAGTTCTTTTTCTAATGCAATTATCCTATCATTTTTTACTTCTTCTAACTGTTGTAGTTCTAATTTTGTTTGTTGTTTTATTGTCTCTATTTCTTTTTTCCTATCTATTTCTTCATTTTCTTTAGTTATTCGTACCATTGCAGTTAATCTATCTTCTAATCTTACTGTTTCTTTTTCTACCATTAGATGTAAACTATCACCTATCTTTTTATATCTCCTTCCTAAGTTTGAAAATATTATCTTTATTTTTAATCCTTCCGGATTTTCATAAGTTTTTTCTTCTATAGAAAATTCTTCCTTATTCATTTTAAATTATGCTTTAGTTTGTACTCTATGTTTTGTATTTCTAGTTGTAGTTTAAATATTACTTTTCTTTGGGCTAGCAAAGATTTTTGGCATACGCCTGCATATATATTATATTGAAGTCTTTCTTGTTTATATTTTAATTATTGTCTTTTTGTTATTACCGTTCTGATTAATTCATACCTATCAGTTTCTTTATTATCCATGTCCGAATATTCACTACTTAGCTTTGATACCAATTTTGGGGGGGGTGGGGGGGTCCTTTTATTCATGGATTCGTTCATAATATATTTTTCCTAGAGGTATTAATCTTATGATTTCTTTTATATTTTCCAATATATATTCTATATATTGTATATCGTGATTTTGTTGGAATGTTTCTATATTTTCTTTAATTAAATTACTCAGTAAGGTAATATCTGTTATAGTTTGTTGCCAATATTCTAGGTATTCTTGATTTATCATTAGTCTGAATATTTAATTTCTAGGTCACTTAGATTAAAATCTATGATTTCATTGTTTATTCTATTTATTTCATCTAGTTCATACTATATCTGATTTATTAATTCTACTTCCTCTTCTTCAAATATCTTTTCCCATATGATTCGTTTTATTTCTATTGGTATAGTTTTGAGTATATGCAAGATTAGTAGTTTATATGTCAAGATCATTTCATCATGCAAATAAGTCATAACAATTTTTCTAAATGTAATTCCTTCATATCTTGGTCTTGACAGATAGTATTTATATCAGATTATTATAACCAGATTATTTTCAAACATTTTCTTGTCACTGTTAACATTGTACTTTCAAAAATACTTTCTTCCTACAACGCCTCAACTGTGTTTACTCCCTCACGGCTTCTCTTGCCTATGGTTTCAACTTTAGGATGGCATAGTTGGAAGTTTTCTTTTCTTTCCTCATGTTAACAAACTTAAAAACATTTGACAATAATTCTAATGTATAATAACTAATATAAGTCTATCTTACCTATATCATGATATCCAGGAATCAAAGATTTAGTTATTCATAGTCATGAGCATGTGTATAATCATAAATAGATATACCTGTATAGTATCTTCAGTATGTTGATCCATTGTTATTTTGAAACTTAGATATTTTATTGAGAAATATGTTTGTAATACAAAAGGCTTTGCTTTCCATGTAGAAAGTCTTGCCTTAGATATGCCTAATGGCTCTCTATTTATACAGATATGAGTAACTTTACTATGGTTACTTTTTCTAACTATAATTACTTTACATCTAACTATAATTACTTTGCATTTTTCCTAATATTCCTATTATTACTTTACATTACACTTGTGCTAATTTACATATTCCTAACTCCACTAACTTTAGAATAAGTCAACAAAAGAATAAACAACTTTTCTTTACATTATGTACACGTTACTAATTTATATCTTCCACCTTTAGCTTTTTCTTCCACTATCTTCTTCCACTATCTTTGCTTTTGTCTTGCTATTATCTTGTCGGCCAACTTTTCATTCTAGCTTGACAGCTGGAATTATATTGTCTTCTCCATAGCATTTTGAACATTGGTGATCTGGATATTTGTGTCCGACAGTTTTACAATAATTCGCCATTATCTCTGTTGAAATAAAGTTTTGTCGTATAGCTCTTGTTGTTGGTTTTTGTTCTAGTTTTAGTAGGCTTAATACCCACTGTCTTATTTCTTCCATATCTGCTGGTCTGGTTTCTCTACAATTCGAATAAATCATCGTCTGTTCTCTGGCGTAATAGCTCCATACTGCATTTCCGCTTAAATAATTTGTTGCTAACTCATTTAATATTGTAGCTAGGCCAATAACTTGTTTCCTTGCATAGAATTCTGGTATTTCTATCTTTTGAATTTCGCTTTGTTTTTCTATTTTCTCTGGGATGATCATCTCTCTTGTTAATCCTATTTTTATCACTTGTATAATTAGTTTAATTTCATCATATAGTATTTCGGCTGGTGCTGAATAATATTTTATATAAAATAGTGTTCCTTTGGTAATTTGTTTGTAATGCATAAATGCTTTATGTAGTTCCGGAATTGCAGATATCTCGTCTCCTGTTGTGGTATATATTGTGCTTAGTAATCCATAATGGTAACAAGTTCCTACTAAATTGGTGTTGGTACCTGGTTGTGCAATTAATTTGTTATATCCTTGTAGATTTTGGGTAATATAGTCTTCATGAGGGTTTTTAGTATTTGTGGATCTAGGATTTTGGTTTTAAAAGGTTTGTATTTTGTGGATGTTTTCTATATAGGCTCGGGTTATATGATTATATGTTTGTTTATGTTGTCCTAAACTTTCTTTGTATGTATTGATCTGAGGTGGTATAAATATGTCTTTTTGGGTCTTTGGTATAAATGGTTTATCAAATAGTTTGGTCATATTTGCATTGGCATATCTTATTTTGTTTTCCTCTTTTGTTGCAGATGTGCTAGTTGTTCCTGTAGCTGCATGTAACAAATTGTTAGGTTGGGTTTTTTGGTGTTTCCCATCGTCACCTTCTAGCTCTGCATTTTTAAGTCTTCCGATGGACTTAGCTCTGCATGTTTAGCGTCATGCTGCTGACTTTTTATCTGTTGTAGCTCTTTATCCATTGTATCTAACTTTGTACAAAGCAATGTCATTGTATCCAATATTTTTCAAATTGTATTTTCGTCTTCTAGATTCGTCTGAGTAGCTTTGTCTTGATATGTAATCTGCAATAACATTTTTGTTAGTATTTATCACTTCTATTGTGAATGTAAAATTCTGTATATTTAAGACTAGTCTCCGTATTTCTTTAGTTGTTACTGAATCTTGTATCTTCCTTGTAATCCATCATTTTACCTGCATATTATCTGTTCTTACAATAAACTTGTTATATACAATATATGGTTCAAAAGCTAATAAACATTTATATAATGCATATAATTCTTTCCTATTTATTTCGGGATTTGTAAATGTTTCGGAATAATATCTACAATGATGTTCTATTTTTTCTTTATCGTACTTATATTTTAATACTCCTCCATAGCTTATTTCACTGGCATCTGATTCTACTATGTGTATGAATTTTTTATTTTCGTCTGGAAAGTATAATTTAGGTAGCTTTTTACATAATAGTTTTATTTTTTGTATTTGTTATTGATCTTTTTTGTCAAAATAATATTCTACATCCTGTTTTAGTTTTCTATGTAAAGGTTTAAGATTTTCTGCTAAATTAGGTATATATTCTCGTACTTGATTTACTAATCCTAAAAATGATTGTAATTTCTTTTTTGTGTCTATGTGTTCTTCAGAGTTTATTATTTTTTGTACTATATGGTTTTGCATTTTTATACCATTTTTATCTATTTGTATTCCTAAAAATTCTATTCGATTTTTCATTATTTCTGCTTTCTTTTTACGTAAACTTATTCCTGAGTATGTTATGATATGGATGAATTTTTCTAATAGTCTTATATGTTCTTCTTCTGTTCTTGAATATAATAATATATCATCTATGTATACTATGCAGTTTTCTAGTTGATTAAAATAATTATCCATAAACTGTTGAAATCTTCCTGGTGCATTTATCCAAAAGGTAGTACGTTCCATTCATAGAATCCTTGCGGTACTGTGAAGGCTGTTAATTTTTTAGATTCTTCTTCTAGCTTTAGATGGTAAAATCCTGATTTGCAATCAAATTTACTAAAATAATTGTAACCTTGTATTTGTCTTACTTTTAGGACCTTGTTTGGTATAGGGTAATTATATGTTTTTGTTTTTGCATTTAGATTTCTGTAATCAATAACCATACGATTTTTTCCTCGTTTTTGTTCACTGTGTTTATTTACTATGAATGCTAGACTTGTATGTTTACTATTACTTTCCTGAATATATTTGTTTTCTAATAGTTCGTTTATATGCATTTTAAATTCTTTTAAATCGTTGAAATTATATTTCAATGGTTTTTGGGTTATTATGCTATTTTCATCAATTAGTTCAATTTTTACCTTTGTTTTATGTTTTTCCCATCCTTTCAAGGGATCTTCGCTATACAATATTTCTAATTTCTCTTGAATTAATTTTAACTTGTCTATTGAAAATATGATTAATTCTATATTAGGGTTGCTTTCCTTAATATTTTCTAATTTTTGAGTTATTTTTTCACTTCCTTTAATCCATGGTGTAGATTTTCTATTTTTATTAGTTACTCTTTTTGCTCCTACCTTTTGTTTACATGGTGTGGTAAACCACCAATGTGTTTTTGTTATTATGTGAGGACATAGTTTTTCTAAAAACGGCATCCCTAAAAGCATGTCTTTGTTAATAAATTCATAACTATAAATATCTTCTATAGTTAATATTTTATCCCAAATCTGTAATTTTATATTTCTTGCTTTATATGTTATCATACTTTCTTCATTATTAAATCCTGTTACTACTATAGGGGTTTTTAATTTTTCCCATTTTTCGTTTGGTAGACAGTTATGTTTACACATATTTGCTTTTGCTCCTGTATCTATCATTGGAGTATAGTATCTATTATAATAATTTTCTACTATTATTTTCGCAAGTATATAAATTTTCATAATGCTCTTTTTATTTTTTATAAGTTATTATTAATTGTGTATTTTCTACATTATAAGGTTTCATTTCTTCTAACCATTTTATTCCTAATATGATATTATCAACTTGATATATTGTAAATTTTATTAATATAATTATTCCTCCTATAATGACTTCTTTTTCAGTTGTGTCTTCTGTGTATGATAATTCTTTTGGTAGTTCGGGGCAACTTTGTTTTTTAGATATTATTTCTGAGGATTCGCCCAAATATCAGTACGATCATATCCCACACTAGTTACGTGGTTTATGGAGAATGTGAGTTATCTGAAATCTTTCCCATATCGATGCTCAATACTACTCCATATATATATATATATATATATATATATATATATATATATATATATATATATAACTCAATGCTCAATGAAAAAGTACTCTCTGGTTGAGATAAGTTCTCAAAAGGACCTCTTTAAGAGATAACTGCTCTGTACTCAATCTTTTTGAAAACTCTTTGCTTTTCTCAGAAATATACTCTTTATAGATGTAAAAATGATACTTTTAGGAATCATATAGTTCCCTTAAACTTTTCTCAAAAATTTTCTTAACCTTTACTCTTGAACTCAGTTATAACTTCTTAAAATTTATCAAAACTCAGAAATTAGGGTTCATTGGAAATATAGACATGAACAACAACTCAAGGATCTCAATGCATAATAAATAGCAACTCATAATGAGGAATTTAGAATTTGGAATAAATAATATAACTCATCTCAAGAATTCTAAAAACTAAGGGTATAACGCTAGACTTAACTTTTATTGGTTAAATTTTGATGTAGGGCGTGAGGACAAGCTCATTCCATCACTATGATTAGCCTTAAATACCTATAAGAACAATCTTCATGGTGAAAGATAGGAATTTGATTGGAACCCTAGCTTTTTTCCCATTGGATCCTTGCTTTATGTCTTTGGAAGTATTAACGAAGTAATAAGGATAACTAACACTGCCTAAACCCTTAACTAGGTGTAAACGCATCGAAGTTTAGGTTTAGGAAGAGTGGAAAAATACTGGAATACCATTAATTAACACTGTTAGAGTGATCTATCGTTATGATCCACAGACTGTGCTAGTCAATCGTAGATCAAGTTAGAGGGACTTAGATTTTAATCCACTTTCCACGACACCCTTTCTATGGGCCATCACAAACTTTCTACGGTCCGTAGACTCTTTTCATAAATCTCAAGTCCAAGCCCAAAAATCTCGCTAAGTCTGGAACCATTGTACGGGACCTTCTTATGGCCCATAGACCTTTTTATGACCCATAGGTCCTCTCATAGGTCTAAAGTTTTTATAAAATTTTTCTTTCTATGTCTATAACCCTGCAACGGGCACCTCCTACGACCCGTACAAGTTTTTATGACTCATCCTGACAATCCATAGAACATAATATTGGGACTAGACATATTTCAAAAACTCAACTTGTTTTCTACAGCTCCCTTCCTACGGCCTGTGGAACTTCCTATGGTCCATAACTGGGTTATGTAGAACAAGTCTCAACAAACTTTTCTACAATCTTTTTCCTTTCCAAGTTCCAAGGTGTTACAAGATCTCCCCCTTGGAACATTCATCCTCGAATGAGATCAAACTAAGCAAGAAAGGGGTAAGGAAAGGTCTAACAACCCAAAATAATTCATAAACTCACGAACTCAACATGCTAAACAAAAGGGTACTCTTAGAAGAGTTAGTATCTTCGACTAGAACTGAATTTAGGGAAAATATATGAAGATATCAAGCCTTTATATCCATATCAGCTTTCAAAGTTGCCTCCTCAACAAATTTATTTCTCCATAAGACTTCGATTGATGTAACCTCTTTTGGTTCTCAACTTGCAAACCTAACAATCACGAATCTAGACTATAATCTCTTCATAGGACAAGTTGTCCTTAAAGCAATATTCTCGGTAGGCACAATAAGTGAAAGATCACCCATACATTTCTTTAGCATAAAAATGTGAAATATTGGATAGACTGCTGCTAAATCTGGCAGTAGCTCCAACACATAAGCTACACTACAAACTCTCTTAGATGTTTATAAGGACCAATGTATCGGGACTAAACTACCCTTTCTTACCAAACCTTATAACATCCTTCATGGGTGAAACCTTCAAATATACCTAATAATTAACCTCAAATTCCAAATCTCTCCTTCTAACATCTGTATAGGATTTCTAATGACTTTGCGTTATTTTCAACCCTTCTCGAATAGTCCTCACATTCTTCATGTCTTGATGAACCAAGTCTGGTCCTATAAAATTAGCTTCACCAACCTAAACTAGCCAATAGGAGATCAACATCTTTTCCTATAAAGAGCCTGATAAGGAGCCATCTGGATACTTGAGTGATAATTGTTATTGTAAGCAAACTCTATGAGAGGCACGTGATCATCCCAATTACCTTTGAAATCCATGGCACACGCTCTCAACATATCCTCTAGGGACTGAATTGTGCGCTCTGCTTCACCATCTGTTTGGAGATGAAAAGCAGTACTAAGGCTTAACTTTGAACCCAATCCTGTCTTAAACAACTTCCAAATCTGAGCTATGAATTATGCACCGCTATCTAAAATGATGGACAAAGGGACTCCACGAATTTAGACTATCTCATGGATGTATAAACTAGCATAATCTTTTCTGAATTTGTAGTATTTACCAATAAGAAATGGGTTGATTTAGTCAGCTGATCTACAATCAGCCAAATCGAATTATGTTGCATGTGAGATCACGAAAAGCTAGTAATGAAGTCTATAATAATCATCTTCCACTTTAATTACAGAAGAGTTATGTTATAATCCATACAATATGGCATTTAGTGTTCAACCTTGACTTATTTCAAGTCATAGTACATCATTATGAAACTCGGATGGATCAAATATCCCGAACTATGAGCTTCTGCCATGATCCTCTCTTAGAGCTCATCTACCTTTGGAACACACAATCTACCTTAATATCTCAACACACGATTTCCCCCTTGTTCAAAAGCCATCACTTTCTAGTTATCAACATTTGCCTTTAGTTTAAGTAAGACTGGGTCTTTGTCTTGCTTCCCCTTTGCTTCTAACACTAATGAAGATTCTGCCCCATTCATCATAAAACCTCCACTTTCACTGGAATTTGACAAATGGACTCCTAGACATGCAAGTCTGTGAACTTTCTTAGCCAACTCTTTCTTGCCTTCTTCGATATGAGCAACACTCCTCATGGAAAACTTGCTCACGGAATCAGCAACAACATTAACCTTACCTAGGTGGTAGAGAATACTCATGTAATAATCCTTGAGTAATTCAAGCCACCTCATGTGTCTGAGATAAAGTTTTTTTTGACTAAAAACATATTGTAGGCTCTTTTGGTTAGTAAACACATCCACATGCATGACATAGATGTAGTGACACCATATTTTGAGAGAAAATAATGTTGTTGCCAACTCGAGATCATATGTCGGTTAATTTCACTCGTAGATCTTAAGTTGCTCGGAAGCATAGACTATAACCTTATAATTTTGCATCAACACACAACCAAGCCCCACTGTGGATGGCATCACAATAAATGACAAAACCATTTGTACCCTATGGTAGGGTCAATACTGGAGCAGTAGTTAACCAATTTTTTAGTTCCTAAAAACTTTACTGAGAAGCTTCAGACCATTGAAACTTAGTTGTATTTTGAGTTAACTTAGTCAATGGGGATGAAATAGATGAAAACCCCTTAAATAAACTTCTGTAGTAACCTGCAAACACCAAGAAGATCCTTACATTAATTGGGGATGTGGGTCTAGGCATATTCTACACTGCCTCAATCTTCAAAGTATTGACTTAAATTCCTTCACTAAACAAGATGTAGCCTAAGAATGACACACATTCAAGCCAAAACCCGCACTTAAAAAACTTGGCATATAACTCTCGATCTTTGAGAGTTTGGAGGGCTATTCTGAGATGACTGATATGATCCTCTTATTCCTCGAGTAGATCAAGATGTCGACAATAAATAGGATAACAAATATATCCAAATATTGATTAAATACTTTTTCATGAGATATATGAAAGATGTAGGAGCATTAGTTAAACCAAAGAACATAATAAGGAACTCATAATGACCATAACGACTGCTAAATGTTGTCTTTGGGATGTCACTTTCTTTCACTTTTAATTGATGAAAGCCAGATCTAAGGTCTATCTTAGAGAAGCATCACCCTGAAGTTGGTCGAAAAGGTCATCAATTCTAAGAAGGGGATACTTATTCTTTATGGTGACCTTGTTCAACTGACGACAATCAATACACTTCCTAAGGAACCATCTTTCATTCTCACGAATAAGATCAGACCGCCCCAAGGTGAGACACTTGGTCAGATGAAACCCTTATCAAAAAGATCTCTCAATTGCTCTTTTAAATCTTTCTACGTATATGGAGCCCTTCTATATGGTGGAATAGAGATAAGTTGGGTATCTAAAAGGATATCTACTCCAAAGTCTCTTTCTCTTTAAAGAAAGACTATGGGAAGATCATTTGGAAAGACCTTTGGGAACTCACTCATGGTTGGGACTGGCTGAAGAGGTGGTGTCTTAACACTAAAGTCATTAACTCGGACTAAGTGATAGATGCACCCCTTACAGACTAACTTTATGGCCTTATGGTATGAGATGAAATGACCCTTAAGCATTGTTGAATTACTCCTCCACTCTAAAATTGGCTCATTAGGAACTGAAATTTGACTACTAGAGTTCTACAATAGAATGAGGCATCACAAGCATAAAGCTAGTCTATGCCCAGAATGACATCAAAATTCACTATGTCTGAATCAACTAAATGAGCCATAGTGTCTTTATGATAGAACGAGATGGTACAATTACGATAGACTCATTCTACTAGAATAGACTCGCCAATAGCTGTAGAAACAACGAAAGGTTCAAAAAGTTATTTGGGGCAAGTTCTAAACCTCATGGCTATACAAGGAGTTACGAAGGATAAAATCGCATATGGATCTAGTAAGGCAGAAACATCAAAATAAAAGATGTTGAGCATACCAATGACAACGTCTTGCGAGTTCTTCTGATCCTGGCGACTATCCATCACATACAAATGGTTTGCACCTCCGCCTTATATTGAAGTAGTTCTCCTTGAAGCAACCCTTTCTACTGGAGCTGATGAAGAATATTGGGCCTTATTGCCCCTATTTCCTTACCTCCCCTTTGGGAAATCTCTAATAAAATTACCCGTCTAACCACACTTAAAGCAACCATGTAAGCCACATTGACATTCTCCTGGGTGGTTTCTACCATATTTAGCACAAGCAAGGATCCAAGAAGATCCTTGTGCCACACTACCTTGAGACTGAGTACCCTGAGCTCTTAAAATTCTGATTTCTATGATCATTCTTGTTCCTTGGTACTGATGCACGAGATGATGATCGGGGAGACCCAAATGACCTCCGTTGAAAAGATTATTGGTTCTCATTTTTGGCTTTTTGCTGGCCCAATTCATGATTTGTTGTCTCGGCTCTTTTATTGCAAAAATCCTCTTTCTCTTTCAACTTATCGTCCTCTACTTGTGTCACATGAATCATAAGTCTAGTTATGTCCATGTCCTCTATCAAAATAGTTGACTTACCTTCCCTGATCGATGGACGGGATAGCCCAGACATTAACAAACTCATTTTTCTCCTCATATCAGCCACCATCTCCAAAGCATAGCAGGATAGATGAGTGAACTGAAGGCTATATTCTTGCACACTTATAATCCCTTGTTTCAGATTGAGGAACTCCCTCATTTTTTTTCCTTAGCTTTTGGGGAAACAAATTCCCCAAGAATGCATTCTAAAACATTGTCCAGCCTAAGGGTGCTGCATCTTCTCCCCTAGTCCTCTTTAACTAATCGTACCAAATCCTCATAACGCCCTTGAGCTGATAAGAAGTCAAGTACATCCGCTCTACATCAACAACATGCATAACCTCAGACACCTTAAAAAGCTCTTCCACAAAGTTTTTTGGATCCTCACTGCCCTTTGACCCAGTGGACACTAGTGGATTAACTCTTATGCACAAAATACACATAGTGGAAATATAGGACATATATCTCATCTTCTTCCATATTCATTTACTACTTGAAATTTTCAATTCAAATCTTAAGTTAATTATTATGAAATTGAGATTCAAATATCATATATATATATATATATATATATATATATAAAGAACCCTAGGCCCGCCTACGTGGCGCCACCACAAACCAGGATTCCCTTTTAATTTATTTATTTCCAAAACTAGTCCTCCCCTTTCATGAAAAGTTGTGACTTTAATGAAGAGAGTTGTGACTTTTATGAAAAATTGCGCCTTAATGAAGAGTTGCGACTTCTATGAAAAGTTATGAAAAATTATGACTTTTATGAAAGGTTGTGACCTTTCCGAAGGGTTTCAACTTTTCGAAATACTTGTAACCTTTTCGATAAGGCACAATAAACATTTGTTCACACTACCCTTTGTTGTATATAAATAGAGGGATTTCCTCTCATTTTAAAACAACGAAAATTTTGAACCTCTTCTTCTTCTTCTTCTTAAAGGCACAATAAATATTTGTTCACACTACCCTTTGTTGTATATAAGTAAAGGAATTTCCTCTCATTTTAAAACAACAAAAAATTTGAACTTCTTCTGCTGCTTCTTCTTCTTCTTCTTACTAAAAAAATTATACTTACTAACATGGGACACACGTGCAACATACGTGTTCAAAATCTAGTGTATATGTGTGTGTGTGTGTGTGTGTGTGTATGTACTAAATTGGTTGTTTTAAGATGAAGAAGAATAGAAACTTAGATAATTTGTAGTTTAAAACTATTAGAACATTCTTCTATTAATAGCCAACATAGGTAGTATGAACATGTGCTTATTGTGCCATGTCATAAAAGACACAACTCTTCAGAAAAGTCACAACCCTTTAGAAATCTAACAACTCTCCAAAAGTCATAGCTCTTTAAAAAAGTCAGAAATCTTTAGAAAAGTCAACCCTCTTTGAAAAAGTTACAACCCTTTGAAATAGTGGAAACCCTTTTGAAAAGTTACAACCCTTTGAAATAGTGGAAACCCTTTTGAAAAGTTACAACCCTTTGAAATAGTGGAAACCATTTTGAAAAGTTACAACCCTTTTAAAAAATCACAACTCATCGGAGGATATAGATAGATAGATAGATAGATGCCATTTTAAATGGCTACTGCATGATTCCTCCTTGGACAAGTTGGTCAGCCACACCTTTGTTTATTGAATCTAAACTCTGATAGAAACATTGTAACAAGACATTGTTTGGGAGTCCATGAGTCGGGCATTGGAGCAACAATTTCTGGAATTGTAACCAAGTCTCGTGGATTGGCTCACCATCCAAGTATTTGAAACCCTAAATAAAATCTCTCAATGTCATCATACTCGAAGGAGGGAAAAATTTGATGTACAATGCCTTAGTAAGTTCATCCCAAGTGGTAATTGAGTCCCTTGGTAGGTTGGCTAAGCACTTAGTTGCCTCCCCCATCAGAGAAAAGGGAACAATTAAAGTCGAACAGACTCTTGGGAGATGTTCTTGAAAGAAAAGGGTCCAGAAACGTCCACAAAATTTCAGATATGGCCATGGGGATCCTCATGAGCCAACCCTTCGAATAAACCTTTCATTTGTAGCAGCTTCAACATCATGCTAGTCAAGTGAAAGACTACATTTCCCATGACAGGAGGCAATCGGATAGCACCTAGACTACCCAACTGAGCTTTATTGACATCGTTCAAGTTGCCGATGTCGTCATTTTGTCCAAACTGGCTAGTTGTGCTTCCGTTGACACTCATCTCGTCACCTGTTTAAAGGCAACCAATAACAAACCAAAGTAAAATAGTTCAACAACAACACAATAAGATCACAACCAAACTTTAATAAGAGAATTCTAAACACCACTCCCCGACAGCGGCACTATTCTTGATAACGCTCAACTACACTTCATCCAATACTAAGTGTAGGCGATCGCAATCTAGTATAAAACCAATAAAGAGTTGGGATTGATTCCACAAGGAGTGACACGAAATGGAATTCAAGTAAGAAGTAAAGGGTGTGTTCTAATCGTTTGTAGAAGTAAACATTATCGAACATTATCGAAACGAAGTAAAGTAAATTGTTAAGTTTGATAACGACTATTAGATGGGGGATTAGGTTTGTCAGATAACAACTACAACAACTACGAAAACATGGGAGTAATCAAGTAGAAAGGATCCTTGGGGATGTGATCGATTAATTGTCAATTTTGCTATATGGGTGATTACCAATTACTAAAATTCACTAAGCCTTAGTAAGTAGTCTGGACTATAGATGCAATAGTCATCCCTCGATCAACTATTACGATTCAGGTGAGTTCTCTTGAACCTCAACAAGCATAACAATGTAAATAATCCAAAACCTCAATTAATCTACTCTCTTGAGCTAGATTGGTAGGATCGAGTTTAGACCCAATCGCTAGAATTTTCAATTGATAACCTTGACTCTAAACCTCTCTCTCAAGCAAGCATCGAATACTAGACTAGAATTGCATTTGCAGCTACAACTCATAAGTTAAACCTCAGTTATCAATTGAACCCACTTCAAAACAGTAATTAAATTAGTAATTACTAACACCCATAAGCTAATTTAGACAATTAATCACATAATCACCCCTCCCCCCCAAAAAAAATGGGGTTTTTACCCACACATTATAAAAAGTAAGAAACTATTACAAACCATGTTGTCCATGAACTTGGTAATGAATTCCAAGTCTTTACAATGCTTCAAATCAACAAAAATTCAAAACACACTTGAAATCTCTACTCAAAAACTCTAAGAAAAGAGTTTGGGATCAAAAACTCAAGGAAAAAGCTCTCAAACATTGAGAATAGTTGTTCAGAATTTCGGACTCACAAAACTCTCTTCAAATCTTTTAAAATTTTACATTTATACTCTACCAAATTTTTAGCTTAGGACCAATAAAATCTATTAGTCGAGCATTTCCAACCAGGTTAGTGATGCGCCAAGTGTCTCCCTTCATCGCCTTCTTGACTTGCCTCAACACCATTTGACTTCTGTAACTTTAGGTGATCAGGATCGTTGTCGCCGATCCATTCAGCGGTCGCCGACTGTCCCTCTCCATCGCCAAGTTGGCTTGTTCCCCAGGGTTGGCATGTTGTACCATTTGGCGAGCTGAAGAGCCACTCAATGATTCGCCGAGTGGTCTAGGCGATCACCAGAATTGCCCTTTTCGACGTCTTTAACTTTTTGCACTCCTTTTTACCCTGTAATATCCTTGCCTTGCTCCTTTGCCTTCGTTGCTACAAATTAACACTTTCACATCAGTTTAGAACATAAATTAGGCATTGAGGAGAATAAAACTATGAAAATAAAGCCCTAAATAAGTCTAAATCTCAGACTCATCAGTGTCACCAGTACAAGAGTATCTAAAGTACACGAATAAAGTTATATACAAAAAGTTTATCTAACGGTATAAAAATATTTAGACAACCCAAAAGAGCGAAAACAGTGAATCTCTGGATACCAAGAGCTCAGAATATCCAAACATCAAGGGTATCAAACAATAAAGAATCATCAAGGATCACTCGTACTAGATGCTACATCAAAGAAAAATGAAGAAGTGCAGTATAAGTACCAAAAATATGGTGTAGTTAGTAGGCATCATAGGCCAATCAAGATCAGAAGGATACTACATTAACATAAGTCGTATGATAGTGCTAACAATATGAGATAAAAGCTACACTATATCCTAAGCCTTGGTGTTTCTTGAAGTTCTTGAGCATAGAAATTTAGGAGTAAATGAGAGGGTTTAATTATTAAAAAAAACTAATTTCTTACACCTTTAGGTCCATTAGATAACTCCCTTAAGGTTTTTAAGAAAAAAAGTACCCTAAAAAATAAATGATAAGAGCTGGAAAATATGAAATTTTATTCCAGTGGATAGTGAGGTTTGTTTTCACTCCGTATCGCAAAGCATCTGCCATGTTAAAACTTCTTTAGTAAATCAATCATAACATTTTACTCTGAACTCAAATTGACACAAAGATGGCGGTGTTAGAAAGAAGACTCATGAACATTTACTTTGATAGGTCATGGCTCACCTAAATTTTCATATTTTTAAGAGATATGTTCAATTGAAATTGACCCTTACATGGCCTCATGCAAAAACTTAACCGATAGAAATGCTTTGACATGGCTTGGTGTTAGAGGTCTCTTATACCTTAAATCCCATCAGATACCCTTGATAAGCTTGGTAAAGGACATTAAAACCCATGACCAAGTAGGACATCACCATGTTTAAATTCATATACTTATGACAAATGATTCAGATTCTAAGAGTAGAGTTGTGAGGTGCTACAATATGTCCTCCTTAGGATCATTCATCCTCGAATGATGACTAATCTAGGAAATGCACAAGGCATGAATATATTGCATAGGCTCAAATACACCAACGATGCTGAAACTAAAGAGCTTTGCACATGAATATACATTGAATTTGAAATAGGGAAAAGTTCATTACCTTCATTATCAATGTCTGGAGGGACGAATAGATGAGGGTATCTTACTCTCATATCTTCTTCGACCTCCCATGTAGCCTCTTCAGCAATCTAATTTCTCCAAAAATCTTTGACTGATGCAACTTCTTTGGTCCTCAACTTGTGAACATGACGGTCAAAAATTGAAATCTCTTCGTAGGACAAACTATCGTTCACACTAATACTCTCTTTGGGCACAATAAGTGATGGATCGCACAAGATTTTTTAAGCATGGACATATGAAATAATGTATGTAACAACCGCTCCAACCCATAAGCTACATTGCCAACCCTTTTTGAAATCTTGTAGGAACCAATATAACGGAGGCTGAACTTCCCTTTCTTTACAAACCGCATGACACCTGTCATGGGTGAAACCTTCAAGTAAACCAAATCATTTATTTCAAACTCTAAATCTCTTCGCTTAACATCAGTAGTATACGAATTGTGATGTTTCTATATGATTTTTAGTCTCTCTTGGAGAATCTTTAGCTTCTATACAGCTTGATGTACCAAGTATGGCTCTGTCAACTAAATTTTGCCAATTTCAAACCAACCAATCATAGATCAACACCTATACTCATAATGAGCTTCATAATAAGCCATTTAAATGTTGAAGTGTTAACTGTTATTGTATGAGAACTCTATGACAGGTAAGTGAGCATCCCAATTGTCCTTGAAGTCAATGACATAATCCCTCAACATGTCCTCTAAACTTAGGATCATATGCTCTGGCTTGCCATCTGTCTGAGGGGAAAAAGCGGTATGAAGATTTACCTTTGAACCCAAATCTTTCTAAAATGACTTCCATGGGCGGTAAGAGCGCCCCTTTATCAAAATAATGGAAAATGGAACTCCATGGGGTTGAACTATCTCACGGATGTACAATCTGGCATAGTTCTTTGTTGAATCAGTTATCTTTACTGACAAGAAATGAGTTGATTTAGTCATCTAATCTACAATCACTCAAATCAAATCTTGTTGTTGACGAAATCGACGTAAGCCAGTAATAAAGTCCATATTAATCATTTCAAATTTCTACTTTGGAAGAGCTATATTCTGATCCACACCACATGGTCTCTGGTGCTCAACCTTGACTTGCTCGCAATTCTGACACTTAGCAACCAAGTCTACAATATTTCTCGTCATGTCATTCCACAAATGGACTTCTCTCAAGTCATGGTACTTTTTGGTAGAACCTGGATGAATCTAATATCTTGGAACTGTGGACTTCTGCCATGGTTCTATCATACATACCATCAATATCTGGAACACATAACCTACCTTGGTACCTGAAATACACCATTTCCCTTTGTTCAAAAGCCAACACTTCTTACTTATGAACATTTTCCTCCAATTGAAGTAGAATGGGGTCCTTGTCTTTATTTTCCTTTACTTCCACCACTAGGGCTGATTCATTCCCACTTACGACAAGAACACCACCTTCATATGAGGCTACAAGGCTAACTCCCAACCGTGCAAGTATATGAACTTCCTTCGCCATCTCTTTCTTTCATTCCTTAACATGAGTGGTACTCCCCATAGATAATATGCTAAGAGCATTAGCAATAATATATCTTCCGCATATTTCCGAATAAATCGATCTCTAAATGTTTGATTCTTCAAAGGAATAAAAATTAATAATTCTTTGTGTTGCTCTTCTTATCTCAACATAAGACAATGACTTCATTATATAAATGTCTTCTCAATTTTAATTGGAATTGGATTCTACAATCTCAATCATAATAATATAACTAATGCTAAGACATGTTAATATTTACCACTCATTACTAATCCTAAGCTAATTAAAGTCTACTACATGTTCTATATGTCTGTAAGTTGATTAAGATGGTGGAATCCCTCCAGAATTTCTCAATCAAATTACTTTATATCCATTGAACCTTTATAAGACTGCGACATGCTTAATCTATAGTGACCTGCAAGGAATTTTTTAACCAATCTATACATTATATATATATATATATATATATGTCATGCTCATGCCCTGGTATTTAGTCTTATAGTAAAAGATATTATACCTTTCATGGAATAGACTATTGTAACGATCCAAAAACTCGGGTCATGAAGACATATACACCCATCAGTAGTTAAGTGAACCCGTAACTCTAAACGGCTAGTAATAGGAATACAGGGTAAAGACAACAAATAATAGGAAATGAAAAAATAATTTAAAGGAGACAACGGAAGATAAGGTTGAAACCAACATAATATAAATAAAAGATCGAGCCCAAAACCTGATAGTTATATGTACAGAGTTGCTACAATAGAGTACAACTCCCAAAAATGCACAAAAAATATACAGACTTTTCTCAAAATGCAAAAGAAAAGTCAATTATTTAGAAGGAGACATGTATGATCAAAAACATCATAGTGCTCACCCTCATCTTCGAGTGCTCCCATAACCGGCTTGAAATCAGCATTGATTAATATTGCTCAGACTTGCATTATAGAATAGATGCAAAGTCTAGTATAAGTACTAAAATAACAGGTACCCAATAGGCATCATAAGCTGACTGAGCTTGAAAAGTAAGGACAACATGAAAAGTGAAAAGAGGTACCACTACAAAGGTCAAATAAACAGAAAACTAACAAGAATGCACATGAGTCTTGTTGGGTACCGTGTTGTTGGTACTTACTCCTTGCTCCTACACTTGTATAGGTTTTTAGCTCAGACCAGTGTGATCTCCTCCTCCTTCTTCTTCTTCTTCTTCTTCTTTTTTGAGGCTTTTCAAGGATTTTGAGAGGTAGTTGCTTGCCATCCCGGAGGACCTTCTTATTTCTTCACTCTATGTTTTTTTCTACTTGAGAAACCAAAACATTGAGACTTGTATTTATCTTTCGAATTATGTTTTTACATTAGTGGCTTGTAAACATGACAACCAGGTTTTGGGGTGTTATAGCGAAAGAATAAGGTTTCCACTTTTATCTTGTTCTTGGTTATCTTTCCGCTTTCTTTCATTTTGTTCGGTTGAGGCTGACTTGTCTTGGTGGGAATAGACAAGTGTCATCACGTCTATTTTTGGGTCTTCACACCATAGCCTACCTCAACACAGATCACACGCCACCAAAATCACAACTTCAAAGTTTTGCCCTTCAAAACGGCCTCCGAACATTGTTATGCTATCAAAAATAGAATAACTACGTCAATACACACGTTTTGACACCAAAAACACAACAATTTGAGATAGATCTAAAATCGAGTAAAAAATGAGAAAGTGGAACCTAATGTCAAAAATCCCAAAATTGACTCCGTCAAAAGGTCCTAGTGAGCTTACTGAACTTGTGTCCAAAAATTAAACACATTTCAAGCTCGAAAAGTAGCCAAACTAACTCATGCAAGAATCAATAAGAAAATCACCTTTAGAGTCAAGGAATGGTCTAGGGAGTAAGAAATCACCTTTGAAACAAAGCTACATCGCCTTCCTGAGAGTCCCCACACAATGCGCTAACAATTTTCAGCAAGATTCACCAATTCCCCCCAGAAAATTGAGCTCCGAAGAATAAAAAATGATTCTCAAAATAATAATAAAAAGACCCCAAAATGGTTTTAACTACCTACAGGTGACGCAAAAGTGGTCACTTGGGCATGTAGGCCACCATCGCTTTAGCGAGTCGTTGGCCGCTAAAGCGGCAAGCACTTAGGAGGTTAGTTTAATTACTTATTTTGTTTTTTACAAAGAGAAAAAATATACCATTGACCTACAAAGGTTGATTTTGTTAAATAAAATTTTCGTGAGAAAGTTCCCATTTTTTTCCAAATGAATCAATCTCTTCAGGTTTGATTCTTTAAAGGAATAACACTAATACTTCGTTGTGTTGCTCTTTTTATCTCTATGTAAGACAGTGACTTCATTATATGTTGGGTTTTAAAAGGTGTGAATGGAAAATGAAGAGTTGCGACTTTTATGAAGAGTTGGGACATTTATTAAAAGTTGTGACTTTTATGAAGAATTGTGACTTTTATGAAAAGTTGTGACTTTGATGAAAAGTTGTGACTTTTAGGAAAGTTTGTGACTTTTAGGAAAGTTTGTGACCTTTCAGAAAGATTGTGGACTTTTCCAAAGGTTTGTGACCTTTCCGGTAAGGCACAATAAGAACATCTTCACACTACCCTTTATTTTCTATAAATTGAGGGATTTCCTCTCATTTTAGTTGAACTAATTTTTCTGGACTTCTTCTACTACTACCAAATCTAATATTCTAAGTGTACTTTACTGTCGTTGAGTAGTTTGCTCACACCTTGGTTTTAGGTACCGATACACTGGTGAGTAAGATCGTTCTATCCTGGGAGGATATATTCCATTAATCTCTGGTGCTTGAGGGGAATAATTTCCTTAAGGAGACACTGTGCATTCAGTGGGCTCAATTTTCTTTCTTTGAGAAAAATATTTTTATATTTTTTCTAATCTGTTTCTGGTTCTATTTTCTCTACTAGTTTTAATTTTCTAGTTTTGAAAATACTCTTTAAACTTTGTTGTTTTTTACCAAGTTCTTTGAAGTTTTGTTCTAAGTATATTAGGAATACAAGATGAACAACAATCTTAAAGAAAATAATATAGTGTTGGTATTTCTTGTATTCTACTGATTGAGAGAAACACATCATGGAAGTAGAAGATTAATGCATTCCTTCTCCAGAATTTGGTACTTTGTTTAGCAAGGTCGAAGTGAGAATGTACTAGAAGAATTTGTGGTATTTCTATTAGAATGAGAGATGCACATTTTTGTTTGATAAAATAGTATGTCAAAATATTATAGTTGGAAGGCTTTTTGAAAAGAAAAGCATATCTATGTGATAATCTAAGAATATGTTTAATTCTGTTTGGAGACTAAAAAACTTTGGTAGTTTTGTACTCCATGTGAAATTAAATTGTGTCTGATTTTTGTAGACTAAAAACTTTTGTAGTTTTCTACTCTAGATAAATTAGACTATGATATTGGTTTGAAGAATATGAAAATTTCACATAATAAGTCAACGTTGTACTTTTGACTTTCTATAAACTTCATTGTTATATAGAAACGAATTGTACAAAAAAAGTGTCTTTATTGTTAGTATTTTAAATACTAAGTGGTATGTCTATTTGTGATAGAGGAAAAATACCAGTGACTTAGAGTTTGTGATTTTGTACCTCTATGGAATGAACTTTGACATTGTGTAAAGATTGTCAAAGAGAATTGAAGCACTATAATTCTTTTGTAGAATAATATTTTCAATAGAGGTTCCATGTTGCCAATGACACTTTGATAGCATGAGAAAAAAAATGTGTGGAAAAACTATTTTCAAATAATTGAAAAATATTTTTGAGATCATATTTAAAATGTGGGGGGTTCTATGCTTATGACAAAGAAAAAATTAGACTTAGTGTCTAATTTAAATTTGGAGCACAAGATATAATATTCAATGATACTTTTTTATTATGTTAGACCCACAAAATTCTTGGAGTAAATTTGATATTGTGGTCGTTGAGTTTCTCTTTTACTAGTATATGGTATGACTAGTATGAAACTACCAAATTATATGTATATTTGTTCAAAATGATTGAGTTCTTTTATGAAAAAGTGTCACTTAAAATGTTGTGACTTTTCATGAAAAGATATGTCTATTTTGTATAGACATGAATATTGGTGAATAATCATTTGTTATGTTTTGTAAAAGAAGCATTTGGACTATTTGCCTTTATTGGACCCGATGAAACTTTGTTCATGGGTAGTTCTATAACAATCAAATTGAAAGTTATGAAAAGGTCCTTCCGAAAAGGACATTTGACAAGGTGATAACTCTAAACAATGTTTGTATCACACAAAACTATAAGAAATAGGAAAAAAATATTTGTGAGAAAAACCTACCTCGCGGAGAGCTTTTTAAACTCAATATTTTTATTTGTTCCTACTTGCTTGAGTCAAATTGTTTTTGACAAGAACACTTGGGGCATGTCAATTACAAAACATTGTAAGGAAAACGGATCAACTTAGAAGTTTTATCTCACTTTGAGTGCAATAAATAAAAATGTCAAGTTTGTGTGGAATCTAAGTATACTGAGCATTCTTATAAATCTGTTGAAAGGAATTCTAATCTCTTAGAGTTGATTTACACTGACATTTGTCATATGAAATCAACACCATCTCGTGGTGGGAAAAAGTATCTCATAACTTTCATTGACAATTGCATTAGAAATGACTATGTTTATTTGCTGAATAGTAAGGATGAAGCAATAGCAATGTCTAGACAATATAATATTGAAGTTTAAAATCAATTGGTAAAAAGATAAGAAGTGATAGGGATGGAGAATATAAATCTCCTTTTGCAGAAATATGTTTGGAAAATGGATTTATCCATCAAACTATTGTCCTATTCACCTAAATCTAATGGAATTGCAGAATGAAAAAAAATCAAACTTTGAAGAAAATGATGGTTGCATTACTTATAAGTTCAAGTTTACCACAAGACTTGTGTGGAGGAACTATCCTTACTGCAAAAGGGAACAACAAAAAGTTTTGTCTTTTCAGAAAGAAAGCAATTTTGTTTGTTCAGGACACAATCTATTCCAAAAGAGAAATGGAAAGGAAGGAAATCCAACTTGAAATACTTCAAAGTGTGGGGGTGTGTAGCCAAAGTCCAAGGTTCTATTCCTAAAAGGATTAAAATAGGACCTATGATTGTGGATTGTAAAATTAGACTTGAGTAGTCTAGTGAAGGGTCTAAAAGGCCTTGGAAAGAAGAAAAGAGAATGTACTTAATAAAGAGATTCAGAGGTGTATTAAATGTCAAAGAACATCTACTTCCTTCGAATATGATTTTGTAACATTTCTTGTGTCTTCTGTAGACTCTTCCTTCTGGAAAGATGGTGTCAATAGTGAAATTGATGCAATCTTGAGCAACCATATTGGAAGTTAATTGATCTTCTTCCAGAAAATAAACCTTTGGGTTCAAAGTGAATCTTCAGAAGGAAAATGAAAGTCGATGGAACTGTTGACAAATATAAAGCAAGACTTTATATCAAAGGCTTTAGACAAAAACACGGTCTTGATCTTGCCAATATAGACTCGTCAGTAACTAGAATTACATCCATTCGGATGTTAATATTATTAGTTGCAGTATATGACCTCCAAATTCATTAAATGAATAAGAAAACAACTTTCTTAAATGGAGAATCGGAGAAAGAAATTTACATGGAACAACCCAAGGGTTTTGTGGTTCCTGGTAAGAAAAGAAAGTGTGTGAACTTGTTAAGTCACTTTATGGACTAAAACAAGCACCCAAACAATGACATAAGAAATTTGACCAAACCATGTTGGCAAATTGATTTAAGAATGATGGAAGTGATAAATGTGTTTACATTAAAATCACATGGTCATTGTTTGTTTGTATATTAATGACATGATGATCATCAGTAGAGACACTAATTACATAAATGCTACTAAACGTATGCTACAAAGCAAGTTTGATATGAAAGATCTTGGAGTTGCTGATGCGATCTTAGGTATAAGAATCCTTAAAACTCTAGAATGTTTAGCAATGTCACGATCTCATTGCATCGAAAAGGTACTTGACTAGTTCAAATATTTGGATTTCAATATTGTCAAGACTCCAATAAATGTGTTCTTTGCATTTCAAATGAGTGAAGGCGAAAGTGACTCACAATTGGATTGTGCTAGAGTATTGGGAAGTATGATGTATATCAAGAAGTGTATGCGATCAAATATAGTATGTGCTATTAGTAAATTGAGTCGGTTCACGAGTAATCCCAATCAAACTCATTGGATGGCAATGAAAAGAGTTTTGGGGTATTTAAAACATACTTAAAATTATGTCTTGCATTATAACAATATCCAGCAATATTGAAAGGATATAGTGATGCAAATTGGATCACTAGGATCAAATGAAGTAAAATCCACGAGTGGATATGTATTTACACTTGGTGGAGGAGTAGTCTCTTGGAAATCTTCCAAAAACACATGTATCGCTAGCTCTACAATGATCTGTGAGCTAGGTGCTCTAGATAAGGCCGGTGAATAAGTTGAAAGACTCCGAAATTTCTTGATAGATATTCTTTTTTGGTCCAAACCTTGGGCATCAGTATGCATACACTTTGATAGTCCTAATGCAATAGGTAGGGCATGGAGCATGATGTATAACGAAAAGTCTCATCATATAAGAGATAGACATAATACCGTTAGAAAACAACTACTCTCTAGTGAAATTATCACAATTGACTATGTAAAGTCAATGGATAATGTGTCGGATCCACTTAAAAAAAGGCCTAACTAGAGAGAAAGTTGAAAGATCATCTAAGGGAATGGGTTTATGGCTTAGGACAAGTCATCATGGCAGTAACTCTATCTAGCAGACTGGAGATCCCAAGATCTAGATTCAAGGAGAAAAACAAAGTTGTGACTAACGGTTAGACATTGTCAATCAACTCAATACATTCTCATGATGAAGACAATGTTCAGGAAAGAGGTTAAAACATTAAGGCTTGTTAATGAGTTAATAAAGCTTAAAGCTTTTAATGATTTGCTAAGTTTGGTACACTTGACCAAATAGTGTATCTACGCGATGACACAGTTAGAAATTATAACACCCCGTAACTAGAAAGAACTAGAAAGAAATTAAAAAGTGGAAATAGTCATTTTTGGAAAGAATATGAAATCTCAAAAATTTGCTAAGTTTGTTAAGTTGGACTATTGGTCAACTTCAAATGATCATAACTTCTAGCTTAGGATGAGTTAGGTGTGTTTCCAGATATCGTAGGAAAGATCCTGGGATAAGCATTCCAACGCCACCAAGTTTGCACAATTCCGGGTTTGTTGAGTGACATATGCCCATAAGAAATTGGGTTGTTCAAATAAGGAAAGTCCAATCCGGATTTTTGAAAAGTTAGTTTGGTCTTTTCCTTACCTAACTAATTTAATTCATTTTAGTGAATTAATTAAGGGTCAAAACTGAATTTGGTCAGTTTAGAAAAAATTGAATTCACGCTAGGGCTTGGAGAAAAGAGAAAAGAGGAGAAAGGAGAAGAAAGTTCAAGTTTCAGCGTCTTCATAAGGAATCACTTGTGGATTTCTTCAAGGGGTGATCCCTACGAGGTATGTGAGATCACATAGCGTTGGGTCCATTCACCCACATGCCAAACATGTTTAATTCAGCAATTTTCATCCTAAAAGAGTTAGAATTTGATATTTTTAAGTTGTGTTCTTGAATTGTTTTCATTCTTGAACTTACATGTGATTGATGGGTTTTCTTGAGACATTTTAGCAAAGTTAAGAGTTATTTCGAGTTAGATTCTAGTGTACATGCTTTGGTAGCTGAATCTAAGAAAGTATTGAGAAAAGGTATCAATTTAAAACTATTTAGGATTAGAAAATGAGTTGAAAATTTCGTCAGATGTACCTGGGGAGGGCCAAGCGCGTTACACCCCCATAGCGCAAGAGAGGCTGGAGCAGCGCGCCTGCAGTGTGCCCAAAAGCATCCCCAGAATGTGGGGGGTGGTGCGGTACGCCAGGGACGCGCTCGGATCATCATTTTTCACCAGTTTTTCGTTGTTTAGGCTATTTAAGTCCTTCTAAAGTGTACTAACACTTTTGATTGATTCTAACTACACTAAATGACTTCTAAACATCTAGAAATCATCTAGAAACATGAATCCTAACCTTGAATCCATAAATTCAAATTCAAGGAAAGTTAAGAGCCAAGTCTAGGAAGTTCTTAGAGTTTTTTCAAAAAGTCTTTTGCAAATGCTTTTAACTTTGTTTTAAGACTTAAAGATCAAGTTGAGTAAAGAGTCAAGAATAAAGATTTGAAGTTTATTTCTTCAAAGAAGTATACGGGGACTATGTATTCTCAAAGAGTTTAAAATGTTTTCACATTTAAATAAGAACAGAAACTGAGATTTCCAAAGAGCCTTTGAGTTAGTTTTCAAAAAAGAGTAATCCCTTTCTAAATGAAGAAAGAGAGGAAACTTTGATTTCGAAGATAGCCTGTGAGCTAAGTTTTTGAGCAATTATCTCAAATCACAAAAAGAAGTATGCTTTAAAACATAAGAGCTAGTATTATATTTTAGGAGTAGTATTGAGCACCGATATATGGGAGAGTTCAGACAACTCACAGCCCCCATAAACTATTTAGCCATTATGGGTAGAAAAGGAACATACTTTTTAGATGATTCCTTTAGTGCTTTTTAGCATAGACTAGTGGATCCACTTTGTAGTTTCTATACCCTCGGCAAGGTATGGGACGACCATGGCAGTGTGAGGCAAAATGTTGTATCATTACAATAGCTCTAACGTCATGGTTGTCGGTTATAGAAACTCCCATAGAAGTAATTGTATTCTTATATACATAGATATTGTATTTTTATATACATTTCAGAGTTATATGTATTTTTTAATACACACAGAGTTGACATCATGTTTTAAACAACTTTTCTTTATATTGCATTTGTTTTAAACTGCTTTATATTGAAATGAGTTCAGGTATGTTGAGTTGAGTTGAGCCAGGTAAGTTCTTCAGATTCCTTTCAAGCTTATGTCATGTTTTAGAATTCCCCTTGCATACTCGTACATTCAATTTGCTGGTGTCATTTGGCCTACATCTTATTATGATGCAGACACAGTTAAACAGGATCATCATCCAGTGCCTCATTGATCCAGTTGAGCATTCAGAGTCAGTTGGTGAGCCTCCTTGCTTTCAAGAGGGCTCCTTTGTTATCATTTGCTTTTTAGTATTTAATTTGTTAGGATTATCGATGGTCTTGTCCTGACATCCATCTCAGTTGTTAGAGGCTTCATGGATAGGCAGTCAGATGTTAGTTATTTAGTCTTTCATTGTTATCATCTTATGTTGAGACTTGAGTTTGCCTTAATGGCCAGTTCCATATTCCTTTATAACATTCCAGTTTATTACATAGATTTCTGTTTGTTGAGTTAAGTCTCCCACTGATTAAGTAAGTTAGGCCAAGGGTTTGCTTGTGGCCGACAATGGTTCTCGAGCGCCAGTCCTGCCTAGGGTGTAAACTCAGGGTGTGAAAAAATTGTTATCAGAGCCAGGTTTCAAGTGTCCTAGGGAGTCTATGAAGTCGTGTCAATAGAGTCCTAATTATCGGTGTGAAGCGCGCCACATCTATAATTAAGAGGCTGCAACATTTAGGATATTCCTTCACTTCTTTCATAATTATTACGTGCATGAGATTTTTATCTCAAAAAAGTTTCTTTCAAACTCATGTTTGCACGTAACTGATTATGAGTTGGACTATTTTGAGAGTGCTTTCATGGGGCATTTCTTTTCCCGTGAGCTAAGAGAAGCTAAGAGATGGTTGTTGACATGAAAAGCATGATGATTTTATTCGTTTTTGGGTTGTCTCATCTATCGAGTAAGGAAGGTATGGCTGCAATGCTAATAGGTGACATGGCTATATCAATATTGATAGTCTATGTGCAGCAGGTCGAGAAAGAGAAGCTAAGGGATAGAGAAGAGCTTAAGAACAAGAGAGCTATGACAGGGAATGAGTACGGGCATCAGAAGAGTAATGCCAATCGGTCATCCTTCCAACAGAAAAAGAAGGGACCTGCTCCATCATCTGCTTATGCACCTGCACCAAGAAACAAATATGAGTACAATAGTCAGAATTCCCAGATTTTTAGAGCTAGACCTGCACAATCGCAAGGTAGTATGGCACAAGGGGGTACTAAGATTCTTGCATGTGCTAGGTGTGGTAGGAACCACTCAGGTACATGTCATGAGAGCTCCACTGGATGTTTCAAGTGTGGCCAAAATGGCCATTTCATGTGAGAATGCCCAAAGAACAAGCAAGGTAATGGTAATGGGGGCAATAGAGCCTAGTCTTCTTTAGTTTCCCCACTAGACAGAGCTGCACCTAGAGGGGCTACGTTCGTTACTAGCGGAGGATCAAACCGCCTATATGCTATCACCAGTCACCAAGAGCAAGAGGATTTTCCAGATGTTATCACTGGTATGATCCAAGTCTTGAACTTTAATGTTTATGCTTTGCTAGATCCAGGAGCAAGTTTATCTTTTGTAACTCTTTATGTTGTGATAAATTTTGATTTTCATCCTAAGCAACTTCTTGAGCCCTTCAGTGTTTCTACACCTATTGGTGATTATATTCTAGCAAAGAGAATCTATCTTGATTATACAATTTCCATCAATTACAAGAGTATTATGGCTGATTTAGATGAATTAGACATGGTAGGTTTTAATTGCATTTTAGGTATGGACTGGTTTCATGCTTGTTATGCATTAATAGATTGCAGAACTCGAGTAGTCAAGATACACTTTCCCAGTGAACAAGTCCTAGAGTGGAAAAGCAGTTCAGCGGTGCCTAAGGGTCATTTTATTTTGTACCTTAAGGAAAGAAAGCTAGTTTTCAAGGAGTGTGTCTATCACTTAGTCTGAGTTAATGACTCTAGTGTTGAGATACCTCCTATTCAGTTAGGTCCAGTAGTAAAAGAGTTTCCAGAAGTCTTTCCTGATGATCTTCCCGGAGTCCCTCATGAAAGAGAGATAGACTTCGGTATAAACCTTCTTCCAGATACTCATTCTATATCTATTCCGCCATATAGAATGGCACCAGCAGAGTTTAAAGAGCTTTAAGAGCAGTTGAAAGATCTCCTTGATAAGGGTTTTATTTTACCAAGTGTCTCACCTTAGGGCACTCCGGTCATATTTGTGAGAAACAAAAATGGCTCCTTTAGGATGTGTATAGATTACCGTCAGTTGAACATGGTTACCATCAAGAACAAATATCCTCTCCCGAGGATTGATGATCTTTCCGATCAACTTCAAGGTGCCACCTATTTCTCTAAGATAGATCTCAGATCTGGCTACCATCAGTTAAGAGTAAGGGAAAGTGATATTCCAAAGACAGCTTTCAGAACCCATTATGGTCATTATGAGTTTTTGGTCATGTCCTTTGGTTTGACCAATGCGCCTGCAACATATATGAACCTTATGAATAGAGTATTCAAACCTTATTTAGATATCTTTGTTATCGTCTTTATTGATGACATACTAATCTATTCAAGGAATGAAGAAGATCATGCTAGTCATCTCAAAATAGTCCTTCAGACTTTAAAAGATAGGGAGTTATATGCCATGTTCTCTAAGTGTGAGTTTTGGCTTGAGTCTGTGGCATTCTTAGGCCACATTGTGTCTGGAGAGGGAATTAAAGTTGATACTCAGAAAATTGAGGCAGCACACAATTGGCCTAGACCTATATCTCCAATTGATATTAGGAGTTTCTTGGATTTGGCTGGCTATTATAGAAGGTTCGTAGAGGGATTCTCATCTATTTCATCCCATTTGACCAAGTTAACTCAGAAGATAGTGAAGTTTCAATGGTATGAAGATTATGAGAAAAGCTTTTAGGAATTGAAAAAAAGGTTGACTATTGCCCCAGTATTTACCTTGCCAGAAGGCATACAAGGCTTTGTTGTTTATTGTGATGCGTCTAGAGTTGGTTTGGGTTGTGTGTTAATTCAGAATAGCAAAGTTGTATCTTATGCCTCCAGACAGTTGAAAGTTCATGAAAAGAATTACCCAACCCATGATCTAGAGTTGGTTGTCATAGTATTTACTTTGAAAATATGGCGCCATTATCTTTATGGTGTTCATATGGATGTGTTCACCGATCACAAGAGTCTTCAGTATGTGTTTTGTCAGAAAAGAGCTTAATCTCAGATAGAAGAGGTGGTTAGAATTACTCAAAGAATATGACATGAGTATTCTTTATCACCCAGGTAAGGCTAATATTGTTGTTGATGCCTTGAGTAGGTTGTCTATGGGTAGTACCACCCATTTTGAGGAAGGTAAGAAAGAGTTTGCAAAAGATGTGCATAGACTTGCACGACTAGTAGTTCGACTAATGGATTCCACAAAAGGAGGAGTAGTGGTGATGAATGGGGTTGAATAATCATTAGTGTCAGAAGTGAAAGAGAAGCAAGACCAAGATCCTTTATTGCTTGAATTAAAGGCAAGTGTTCATAAGCAGAAAGTGATGGCTTTTGAACAAGGGGGATATGATGTTTTGAGGTATCAAGGTAGATTGTGTGATTTATTTCAAGGGTAATTAGGATGATCACCTATCTCTTATCGAGTTTGCCTACAACAATAGTTACCATGCTAGCATCCAAATGGATCCATATGAGGCTCTTTATGGAAGAAGATGCAGATATCCTATTGGATTTTGAAGTTGGTAAAGCAGGGTTGATAGGACCACACTTAGTTCATCAAGCTATGGAGAAAATGAAAGTCATTCAAGAGTGGTTGAAAACAGAGCAGAGCTGCCAAAAATCCTATACTGATGTTAGGATAAGGGAGTTAGAGTTTGAAGTAGATGATTGGGTATACTTGAAAGTTTCACCCATGAAAGGGGGTTATGAGATTTGGTAAGAAGGGGAAGCTTAGTCCCTGGTATATTGGTCCTTACAAAATATCAAAAAGGATAGGTAATGTAGCTTATGAGTTAGAGCTACCACAAGAGTTAGTTGCGGTTCATTCGGTTTTTCATATCTCCATGTTGAAAGAGTGCATGGGTGATCATTCATTGATCATACCAACAGAAGATATTAGTATCAAGGATGGCTTATCTTCTTAAGAGATTCCGGTTCAGATTCTAGATCGCCAAGTTCGCAAGTTGAGGACTAAGGAAGTAGACTCAGTCAAAGTCCTTTGGAAGAACCAATTTGTTGAGGAAGCTACTTAGGATTTTGAGGAGGATATGAAGAAGAGATATCCACATCTCTTCGAATTCGGAGAAATTCCAGATCAAGGTACTAATCCTCTTCTTAGTACTCTTTAACTTATGAGATTGTATGTTGTATTTGCATTGCTTGTTTGGTGTTTGAGCTGAATGTTAGATGTTACACCCTTAGCCTACTAAGAGTAAGCTCATTTGAGGACGAATGTTCCCAAGGGGGAGATATTGTAACACCTCGTAACTAGAAAGAACTAGCACTACAAGAAAAAGCTTTATTTAAGACCAACATTTAGTGACTAGCTAATAATCTCGTCCTTAAAAGTACATGTATAGAGAGGAGATTATATTCTAGTCCCTAATTCTATGTTTTATTGTGAAGGTACTAAATCTAGTCTCTAAATAAATTAGTATCTGGTCCCAAATTACAACTTGAGAGTGGGAGCGGGAGAAAAGTGCGCTCAAACGTACATTAAAAAAAAAATTTGAATATATTTTCCCTAAACCTCATCAGGCGCCAAAAGTGAGAATTAAAATTCTTAAAAAATAAAACAAAAACACTTTGTATTTTAATACATACTATCTCATTTTTATATTGTACCCTAGCAGCAGCTCTTCTACAAATCGCTATTCTCAGCCAACACTCAGCAAAGAATGGAGTTTGTAGTTCATCACGGCAACTAGCTAGCCCAAAACAGAGAAAGCACAACAGTTCGCCCAAAACAAAGAAAGCACTGCAGTTCGCCCAAATCTATTTTCTTCTTCTCTAATCTTGGGTATGCCTCCTCTTCTGGAAATTTATCTTTTTCTTTTCTAAATTTGCTTTGCTAAAGTAACTTTTCATCTTCTTCTTCTCTTGGACAATCTGTTGATAATTTATTTATGCAATTATTTAAATATTATTGATTTGGGAGTCCTAGTTGAGGGAGTAGTCATGTTTTTTTTAAAATTGTACAATATGTGAAAGATTGCCGAGTTGGAATTCCTAGTTTGAGTGTGTATGATGTTTGGCTTGATCACATACAAACTTTTGTTACTTCTTGTTGAATTTCTTACTACTGTTTATCTCATGAAATCACACTGCTATGTTCTTATTGTTGTTGTTGAAACCTTAGTTTTCGTAATCTATTATATTCAATTAGTAATTTGGTTTGCAACTAGTTCAAGTTCGTCTCATGTCAATCTCAAACAGTATATGTTCTTTCCTCTTCAATTTACTACATCTACTCTTACTATTATTAAAGTTGGAACAAACTAATAGAAATTTACCAGAGTATATATGTTAAGTAGAATATTATATAGGTTTTGAATGTAGATAAGATTCTTTGTCACTGTTGATGTACTCTTTCTTAATGGTAGTTCGTGGCTAATCACAAATTTAAGCCAACTATCAATAGAAATGTTGTAGCTTTTCAAAATAGAGAAAGGTAAGTTAAAAGAGATGAGTATATAACACTTCATAAGTGTGAATCCGAGTAGATTTTTAAAAACAAATGAGCCCTTTGTTGTAGCAGATCAAGCATCTCAAGTGTTTTATGCTAGTTATAATTCCCAAAAAGATTGTGATGTAGTGAAGAAGACTCCACCTTGTGATTCAAATGGTTGATGATGTTCTAGATGACTTAGAAAATCTTTCACAAAATAAACGGAAAGGAACTAATGATGTAAAGTATCTTCTATTAATTAATATGTTTGTTGTTACCCATTCTGATAGGCATGCCTTTGTTATCGCACAGGCTGCTTATTGAAGGAAAAGTCGCGAGACTGATTTCTCCTTTTGATTCTCGATCAAGGTGTTTGTGTTCTGTAGGGAACAATAATACACTTTAATTATGCCACACTTAAAACAACACTTTTACAAAGGCCCGTATTTTGATAATTACTTATTGTTGTATGGGAAAATAATAATATATAGTACTTTTTGTATAGTTTTGACATTTTGCAGAGCTCAACTTAAAAACCCCATTTTGTTAATGTGTCAACTGTTGTTAGTCTTCTTTGTAGGGCTAACCAGGGGATGAGCTGATGTTTACCAGATTTCCATTTTCTATAGTGAATTTCTTCCATGTAGTTACAGGATATTGTGGAAAAAATTATTTATAAGCACTCTTTTTGTTGAACCCATCACAGCTGATGAATCTGTACAGATCAATTCAACAGAGAGTTCCAATAGCTAATAAGGATCTTGCATCCAAAACTTTTTAACCACCCAACCAGATTGTTTAGGTGTAGGGACATTATCTATAGAGTTATTTTTTATGTAAAAGTTATGAATCCTTAACTAGTTTTTCTTCTTTGCTATAGTCCACTACAACTTTAGTATTCCAACCTTATTCCAATTTGAGAAGTGCAATATATTAAGCCCCATGTCGACTTGGTCGAAGATAATAATTTTTGATTGAATAGAATATTTTTTTATTGATAACACTTGTAAGTATTGAAAAAAACAAATAACTAAATTAGCTCGTAGTTGTTCTTACTCACCTATCTCTCTTTTCAGTTGTGGTTTGACCGCCTTCTAATTCCAAATAGCCTATGTACTCTCCTCCATGTATGATTTATTGCTATTCAAACTACTTCTAATAACATAGTAATATAATTTGCTTTCTCCAGGCACTATTGATAAGGGATGAGAACAAAGACTTACAAACCTTACCATGTCTTCAAATTAAAGAAACAAAGTGATACATAAGAATTATGTGGTTCTTGAGAAAGAGTATATGCAAGTTAATACTCTATTTCCTTCTTCTACTAATGAAGTTAAGCAATACACCCAAAGAGATGAAACAAGTAAGTTTTTTCATATCTATTTAGATTTTAAGTCAGCTTCTTGATTGTCTCTGCTATTTTATATTGTGTTTCTTTTAGATTTCTTAAGTATCTGCTGATTACGCTTTGTTGTAATTTTCTTTCTTGTTCAAGTTTGGTTGTTGTTTCATGGCGAGTATAAGGATTCCAGAATAGCCTGAATACATTTCTAGTTCAACCTTTTCTTGTGGTTTTGATCCTAACTCGGACTTCTGATCGTTTAAACTAAAATTTGCTTCTGTTTTAATTCAAGTTAAAGACTCCTGTTTGTTTAAATCTCACTTTTTGTACTCGTCTAAGCTCTGTTTCTTCGTCATAACTTAGTATCGCATGATTGGTTTTCAACAAGACTTTTCGGTTCATTTGCACTCTTTACGTGGTTATGAAAATAATCAATGATTCCATTTTGTTTATAATGTATGATTATTAGCTGATTCGAGGTTCTGTAGTTTACAATTTGACAAATATCCTCATCTGCCAAGTTTAGTATCCCGTGGCTGCATACATGAACTTCTTGTTGAATTGTTTCAAAGATTATAGATTACATTTGATAGATTGAGTTGTATGTTTCCAGTAGCAGCACTCTTGATTATATCTTTTTCTCCCTTAAGATTGTTTATCATTCCTCTCTTGGGGAAATCCTAATTTTAAGTTCAATTTTAGTTGTGATATTTAGATATGAAACTTTTTTTTAACTTGGTAACTTTTCTTAGTGAAACTTTTAATTTGCAATATTGGACTTCAGTTTTTGTCTTTGAGCTTCTGTTTTGCATTGCAGCTTTGTGTCAACCAAAATGGATGATTTTGTGGTAGTCATGTAATAATTTTGTCTTGCTCATAATAAAAATACTAGCGAGAAGTAGTAGAAATGCATAATACCGAACTAAGTTGAAGATGTTTCATCATATTGGTAGCAAGCCTATTAGAGAGATTATTTGTAAGTGTTATTTGAAATGTTTCTCTTTGATTTATAGGACAGGAAAGATGGCAACCCACAAAATTTGGCTACTACTTTCTTTAAGACTCGCAAGAAAGAGAACAAGCTTATTGAACCTATAGCAATTGAAAAGCATGTATGTTTGGTAAATTAAATATGTAGATTACTTTAAATTATTATGGATTTGAATTGAAAATGTACGTTTATATATTTTGTAGGCTCAGATTGAAGAAAAAGTGAAAGTGGAGCAATATCTACTTAGCATAGAGATTGTAGAAAAATATTGTGGACCTCAAACTCATGGCCATGTATTTGATTTTGGAGTGGAGTAAAGACGAATGACATGAAAGGTGGAACTTCCTCAAATGTTGAATCAATGTATGTGTTGCGTTCAACCCAAGAGGAAAAGAAATCCTTGAATAATCGATTGTCCACCTTAAAAGATTAGATGAAATAAATAAGTTAAATGCCAAAATTCTTCACTGCTCAATAGTCACATATCCTGCATACGTTATCAACAGTTTCAACCGAATGACCACTGGCATATTTTGCTAACAAAGTAAGTGAGCATATACCCATATTGATTTACGTATAGCCATTTAAATGGTTATTGTAAGGCTGAACTGTTAGGAAACTAATAAGAGGGTTGATCGTAATTGAATGCTTTCTTCCCTTGTGAGGTCCTTTGCTAGGTGATTTTATTCTCTCAACTGATGGTTGTTTGATTACCTATAGCCTTTGGCTCTCAATTATTGGACCAATGCTTTATAGCTCGAGTTATTTGTGTCATGATGCATATCTTTGCTTGGCTTTTGTGAGAACAATTTAATGACGTAATTGAAAGTAAAAACCTAGTTCCCTAACTACATACATAGTGAAATAGCTAATGAAAAAACTAGATCCCTGTTAATAGGTATGATTGAACTTATCATTATGCAAGAATCATATAGATCTGATTCATGATACATAGTTGAAGTTGATTCCTCTATCTTTTATTTCCCACACAGCCATATGTACTTGTCTTTTTCATCTATTTTTTATTTTCAGTACACCTGCATGTAACTCTTCTTCCTCTGTTTTTTTTTATTTTATACACAGTTGCACAAACGTCTTCTTCTATTTTCTATTTTCTAAATATCTGCGCGTGCAAATTTTTTATTTTCTGCACAGCTGTATTTGCACATCTTTTATTTTCTACATAGCTACGTGCACACATTTTTTATCTGCACAGTTGTACCTAATCATACTCTTCAATAAGAACATAAAAATGTGATTTCATAAGATATATAGTATCCTTTTAACTAGAATTCTAACTCAATAATCTTAAAATGATTTCCGAGAGTTGGCTTAGATTTGTGATTTGTTGAGAGCTGCAACTATGATAGAATATAGAAACTCCAGTGTAGTTCTCCCACAACGAGATAAACAAACTTGATATTCTTTCACCTATTGTACTACATCAAGATATATAAACTTAAGAAATATAGATGTTTTAGACTTCTGATACACTACCGAATGGACACTTGAAGTTCTAATAGGAAACTCTAGGAGCCAAAAACAATTTCAAATTTAGTAAGGCTGCTATCAGAAAGGGAAAAAATGCTTCCGTTAAATGGAAATCGAAGTTAACAATATGATGAAATCATTGTGTCCAGTACTCTTATCTGTTTTTGTCTCCAAACACTACATCAAGATGTATAAACTTGAAAATTATAGATGTTTTAGACTTGTAATGTAGTACCAAATGGACACTTAAAGTTTTATTTTTGTGCAACATTGGATGGTTTCTTGGCATATTACTTGTAATGAAGCAACAATGCCTCTGCATTTTAGTAAGGTTTTATGTTTTTTTGGTACATTTCGTTTATCCAGAACATTTTTGTTCTTCTTTGATGAAAAAGAAATTGAAAGCTCGAAGAATTATTTGTAAAAGATATAAAAAAAAATTCCTAGAAGATGATCACAGTTCTATGGATATCTATAATCTTTAGTAGTAAAGAAATTCTTAATTGCAGCAGATTATGTAATAATGAACATAGGAGTTGTATTAAAACATTTTGAATGAAAATGACTAAAATGGTTTCTTGATCATGGCGATTGTTCTGATTCAAGGGGTTGGCATGGAAATTTATTCTTGCATTTGTGATAAAAATTTGAATTATTGGTCAATGCATCTTAAAGCTTTCCTAATTAATTTTTTTTACTTCCTTGTAGCTTGTTCATGTTTCTGGATAGCTCTAGGAGAATTTTTGAAATTGAAGTTATAAGTCCAGATGCAAGTTTAGAAGATTCACAAGATTAAAATTATTTTGCTATGAAAGTTATGTAAAACATGATCTCATAGTCTAGCTCGAGATGTTTATTACCTAAGTTTTGTTTGTTAAGAAACTATTGAAATCTAAGTTTTGTTAACCAATATATATTAGTGTTTTGCATGGAGATTTCAATAGAAATCTTATATTTATTGATTATTATTTTTTAATTTATGATATGAAGTTCTATAACCATTCGTAGTCAATTAGAAACGAGGTACTTTCTCGTCCCTAAAGGTTCATTTAGGACGAGGTATTTTTTTTTTTCATGAAGTTTTATCTAGGAAGAGTTAGTTTCTCATCCCTAAAGGTTCATCTAGGGTGAGGTGGCTTCTCGTCCCTTAAGGTTAATCTAGGACGAGGTAGTTGCTTATCGTGAAAGTGTATTAATGACCAGAAATTAAGTACATTTCAAAGAAGAAAATCATATATTTGGGATGAGATATGTAGTGTCTAAAAGTGTTTTGGCGACCTGTGTTGTTTCCGTCTCTATAAACATTTAACGACCGACAAAGATATCTCGTCGCAATTAACTTTTAGCTAAGAAAGCTATTAGGACAGGTGGCGACCAGCCTTTTCCGATCGCAATAGGCCATTTGGGACCAGTTTTGGACTTTTAGGGACTAGATTTCCAATTTGGGGGGGGGGGGGGGTCCTTTTATTCATGGATTCGTTCATAATATATTTTTTCTAGAGGTATTAATCTTATTATTTCTTTTATATTTTCCAATATATATTCTATATATTGTATATCATGATTTTGTTGGAATGTTTCTATATTTTCTTTAATTAAATTACTCAGTAAGGTAATATCTGTTATAGTTTGTTGCCAATATTCTAGGTATTCCTGATTTATCATTAGTCTGAATATTGAATTTCTAGGTCACTTAGATTAAAATCTATGATTTAATTGTTTATTCTATTTATTTCATCTAGTTCATATCATATCTGATTTATTAATTCTACTTCCTCTTCTTCAAATATCTTTTCCCATATGATTCGTTTTATAGCTATTGGTATAGTTTTGAGTATATCCAAGATTAGTAGTTTATATGTCAAGATCATTTCATCATGCAAATAAGTCATAACAATTTTTCTAAATGTAATTCCTTTATATCATGGTCTTGACAGATAGTATTTATATTAGATTATTATAACCAAATTATTTTCAAACATTTTCTTGTCACTGTTAACATCGTACTTTCAAAAATATTTTCTTCCTACAACGCCTCAACTGTGTTTACTCCCTCACGGCTTCTCTTGCCTATGGTTTCAACTTTAGGATGGCATAGTTGGAAGTTTTCTTTTCTTTCATCATGTTAACAAACTTAAAAACATTTGACAATAATTCTAGTGTATAATAACTAATATAAGTCTATCTTACCTATATCATGATATTCACGAATCAAAGATTTAGCTATTCATAGTCATGAGCATGTGTATAATCATAAATAGATATACCTGTGTAGTATCTTCAGTATGTTGATCCATTGTTATTTTGAAACTTAGATATTTTATTGAGAAATATGTTTGTAATACAAAAGGCTTTGCTTTCCATGTAGAAAGTCTTGCCTTAGATATGCCTAATGGCTCTCTATTTATACAGATATGAGTAACTTTACTATAGTTACTTTTTCTAATCTATAATTACTTTACATCTAACTATAGTTACTTTACAGTTGTCCTAATATTCCTATTATTACTTTACATTACACTTGTGCTAATTTACATATTCCTAACTCCACTGACTTTAGAATAAGTCAACAAAAGAACAAACAACTTTTCTTTACATTATGTACACGTTACTAATTTATATCTTCCACCTTTAGCTTTTTCTTCCACTATCTTTGCTTTTGTCTAGCTATTATCTTGTCGGCCAACTTTTCATTCTAGCTTGACAGCTGAAATTATATTGTCTTCTCCATAGTATTTTGAACATTGGTGATCTGGATATTTGTATCCGATAGTTTTACAATAATTCGTCATTATCTCCATTGAAATAAAGTTTTGTCGTATAGCTCTTGTTGTTGGTTTTTGTTCTGGTTTTAGTAGGCTTAATACCCACTATCTTATTTCTTCCATATCTGCTGGTCTGGTTTCTCTAAAATTCGAATAAATCATCGTCTGTTCTCTGGCGTAATAGCTCCATACTGCATTTCCGCTTAAATAATTTGTTGCTAACTCATTTAATATTGTAGCTAGGCCAATAACTCGTTTCCTTGTATAGAATTTTGGTATTTCTATCTTTTGAATTTCGCTTTGTTTTTCTATTTTCTCTGGGATGATCATCTCTCTTGTTAATCCTATTTTTATCACTTGTATAATTGGTTTAATTTCATCATATAGTATTTCAGCTGGTGCTGAATAAAATTTTATATAAAATAGTGTTCCTTTGGTAATTCGTTTGTAATGCATAAATGCTTTATGTAGTTTCGGAATTGCCGATATCTCATCTCCTGTTGCGGTATATACTGTGCTTAGTAATCCATAATGGTAACAAGTTCCTACTAAATTGGTGTTGGTACCTGGTTGTGCAATTAATTTTTTATATCCTTGTAGATTTTGGGTAATATAGTCTTCATGAGGATTTTTAGTATTTGTGGATCTAGGATTTTGGTTTAAAAAGGTTTGTATTTTGTGGATGTTTTCTATATAGGCTCGGGTTATATGATTATATGTTTGTTTATGTTGTCCTAAATTTTCTTTGTATGTATTGATCTGAGGTGGTATAAATATGTCTTTTTGGGTCTTTGGTATAAATAGTTTATCAAATAGTTTGGTTATATTTGCATTGGCATATCTTATTTTGTTTTCCTCTTTTGTTGTAGAGGTGCTAGCTGTTCCTGTAGCTGCATGTAACAAACTGTTAGGTTGGGTTTTTTGGTGTTTCCCATCGTCACCTTCTAGCTCTAGAATTTTTAAGTCTTTCGATGGACTTAGCTCCGCATGTTTAGCGTCATGCTGCTGACTTTTTATCTGTTGTAGCTCTTTATCCATTGTATCTAACTTTGTACAAAACAATGTCATTGTATTCAATATTTTTTCAATTGTATTTTCATTGTCTAGATCTATCTGAGTAGCTTTGTCTTGATATGTAATCTGCAATGACATTTTTGTTAGTATTTATCACTTTTATTGTGAATGTAAAATTCTGTATATTTAAGACTAGTCTCCGTATTTCTTTAGTTGTTACTGAATCTTGTATCTTCCTTGTAATCCACCATTTTACCTGCATATTATATGTTCTTACAATAAACTTGTTATATACAATATATGGTTCAAAAGCTAATAAACATTTATATAATGCATATAATTCTTTCCTATTTATTTCCCATTTTATTTCGGGATTTGTAAATGTTCCGGAATACTATCTACAATGATGTTCTATTTTTTCTTTATCGTACTTATATTTTAATACTCCTCCATAGCTTATTTCACTGGCATCTGATTCTACTATGTATATGAATTTTTTATTTTCGTCTGGAAAGTATAATTTAGTTAGCTTTTTACATAATAGTTTTATTTTTTGTATTTGTTCTTGATATTTTTTGTCAAAATAATATTCTACATCCTTTTTTAGTTTTTTATGTAAAGGTTTAAGATTTTCTGCTAAATTAGGTATATATTCTCATATTTGATTTACTAATCCTAAAAATGATTATAATTTCTTTTTTGTGTCTATGTGTTCTTCAGAGTTTATTATTTTTTGTACTATATGGTTTTGCATTTTTATACCATTTTTATCTATTTGTATTCCTAAAAATTCTATTTGATTTTTCATTATTTCTGCTTTCTTTTTACTTAAACTTATTCCTGAGTTTGTTATGATATGGATGAATTTTTCTAATAGTCTTATATGTTCTTCTTCTGTTCTTGAATATAATAATATATCATCTATGTATACTATGCAGTTTTCTAGTTGATTAAAATATTTATCCATAAAATGTTGAAATCTTCCTGGTGTATTTTTATATCCAAAAGGTAGTACGTTCCATTCATAGAATCCTTGTGGTACTGTGAAGGCTATTAATTTTTTAGATTCTTCTTCTAGCTTTAGATGGTAAAATCCTGATTTGCAATCAAATTTACTAAAATAATTGTAACATTGTATTTGTCTTACTTTTAGCACTTTGTTTGGTATAGGGTAATTATATGTTTTTGTTTTTGCATTTAGATTTCTATAATCAATAACCATACGGCTTTTTCCTCGTTTTTGTTCACTGTGTTTATTTACTATGAATACTGGACTTGTATGTTTACTATTACTTTCCTGAATATATTTGTTTTCTAATAGTTCGTTTATATGCATTTTAAATTCTTTTAAATCGTCGAAATTATATTTCAATGGTTTTTGGGTTATTATGCTATTTTCATCAATTAGTTCAATTTTTACCTTTGTTTTATGTTTTTCCCATCCTTTCAAGGGATCTTCGCTATACAATATTTCTAATTTCCCTTGAATTAATTTTAACTTGTCTATTGAAAATATGATTAATTCTATATTAGGGTTACTTTCCTTAATATTTTCTAATTTTTGAGTTATTTTTTCACTTCCTTTAATCCATAGTGTAGATTTTCTATTTTTATTAGTTACTCTTTTTGCTCCTACCTTTTGTTTACATTGTGTGGTAAACCACCAATGTGTTTTTGTTATTATGTGAGGATATAGTTTTTCTAAAAACGGCATCCCTAAAAGCATGTCTTTGTTAATAAATTCATAACTATAAATATCTTCTATAGTTAATATTTTATCTCAAATCTGTAATTTTTTTCGTCTGGTAGACAGTTATGTTTACACATATTTGTTTCTACTCCTGTATCTATCATTGGAGTATAGTATCTATTATAATAATTTTCTATTATTATTTTCGCAAGTATATAAATTTTCATAATGCTCTTTTTATTGTGACTTTTTTGTTTTTATAAGTTATTATTAATTGTGTATTTTCTAGATTATAAGGTTTCATTTCTTCTAACCATTTTATTTCTAATATGATATTATCACCTTGATATATTGTAAATTTTATTAATATAATTATTCCTCCTATAATGACTTCTTTTTCAGTTGTGTCTTCTGTGTATGATAATTCTTTTGGTAGTTCGGGGCAACTTTGTTTTTTAGATATTATTTCTTCTTCATCTACTAGTTCTCTTGGTATATAATTTTCTTCTTGTCCAATATTTATTATAATAATGTGTTTTCTTTGTTCTATTATTCCAGTTATATAATAATGGTATGGTTCAATTTCTTTTATTTGATGATATTCTACTGATTTTCTTTGAGGTTGTGACGTATTTTCATTTTTATCTATGTTTTTTTATCCTTTTTGATGTACTAATTCTATCACTTACTATTTCTAGATCTTCTTCTATATCTATTTCTTTGTAACTGTAATCATTATTATCTATTACTGTCACAATTTGTTCAAAAGGGTCTTCTATTTTTATCTTATTTATTTTATTTTTTAGCTGTTATTTTGTGTTTTGTTGTTAGCACATATAGGTTTTTACAACGAGCTGTGAATATTTTACTTCCTGGGGCTAACTCTATTCCCGACATTTTTCAATATAATACTAATGATTTGTCTATATTTTTATCATCTATTGCTACTGAATAATTGAAATTTTTGGTATATTAGATTTCCTTTTACTGCACTTATTATACTTCTTTTTATTGGCTCTATTATTCTATCATCTGCTAAGTATATTTCGATTGGTGTATCTATTCCTTCTCTAAAATAGGCTTTTATTAATATCCCTGTTCCTCCTAAGTGTACGTATTTTATAGGGTCTTTAGCTTTAATTGCTTGTATTTCTTTGTTTATTATTCGTTTATTTATTATAGGTATTCTTGCTTTTCCTTTGATGTATTTACAATCTATTATATGTTCTTTTTTACTTACTACATAATATTCTTCTTTTTGTCTTTTGAAAATATTTCTTATAAGGGGTAACTTAAATATCTTTTTCTACACTGAGATCTAATTCCTTTCCTTTTATTTGTTCAAATATATTGACATCAAATATTATTTTTTGTTCTGTTGATTCTTTATTCGTGTATTCTTCTTTTATTATTTGTACATCTTTATCAGTCATTATTATCTTTTTCATTTTCAGGTAAATCATTCTGTTCAAATTCGTCTATACTGTCATCAAATTCATAAATACTATCATCACTATCCGGTTCATAATCTATATGATCTATTTGGGTATATATGTCATCATTAATTATTATTTTAGATATTTGTTTTCTTTTTGGATCTTTAGGTAAATTACAATCTCTAGCTAAATGTCCTAGTTTTCCACAATTATAACATGTACATTCTGTTATTTTTTTCTTTGGCCTAAAAGGTCTTTTTGCTTTAGTATTTTTTATATAATATCGTCTTCTTGGTCTCTTATATTTATATTGTGATTTATATTTTTTTATATTTTCCTGGTTTTCTATACTTCTTTTTATAATAATTATCATTACATCCAAATTGAGGTGTTATCCTGTCTTTACAACAGGCTAGATTTTTTACTATTGATTTTTCCATTTTTATGTCTTCTCTATATTTTTTACATATTTCTGAATACCATTTTTGTAAATATCTTATTCTTGCTCCTAGTGTATCTTGTAGTCCTGCACTATTCCAGTCTTTTATTATTTTAGAGCTAAATGGTTCTGGTAATTTCATAAAATACAATTTTCTTATTTCTTGTGCCCCTATTGGGTCATATGTTCCTTTATAATAATATTCTCTAAATACGCATGTATATTCATCTATGTAACACATATTACATATGGCTAATTTAACATTAAATTTCTATGTAACTGTTTTTCTTTATTTTGTTCTTCTACTTCTGTTGTTGTACTGCTAAATTCATTTCTTATAGCAATTTCATATTTATTTAATATATCAATGGGTGTAGTAGCATTTTCTCCATCTATCTTTTTTTTTTTTTCTTAATATTTTGGTACTTTCTGCTAGGTTTTGTAATCATAATTTTACTGTTCCTATAAATGTTCTTTCTATATATCCTGGTACTTCTGACATTCCAATTTTATTATCTATTAGTTGTTTTGATATGTAGCCTACCCATAATTGTATTGTTTTATTTATATCTGCTACGCAATCTAGATCTAGAAAACTATTATTTCTAGATGTTGTAGATGGTGTCCATTTTTTGTTTAATCTTTTGTTCCATAAAGTATCATATCTGTCTGATTCTTGATAATTGACTGTGTAATAATTCGGACTCATTGTTCTTGGATTTTTTACTTCTGTACTTGTGCTTGTACTTGCTTTATTTTCTATTTCTTCAGTATTTATCTCTATGTTATTGGTCATTTCGATCTCTTTTATTTTTTCTAATATTTCTGTATATGTTTCGCTTATATCCGAACCTTGTTCTGAGTAGTTTTCATTTATGTCAACATTATCAACGCTTATATCTGGAGTTAATTGTTCCTTAAATCTTTTTATTTCTATTTCTAATTCTGTTTCTTTTTCTTTTTCTTTTTGTTTAGCTGCGTATAATTCTTTAAGTATAGCTAGTTCTTTTTCTAATTCAATTATCCTATCATTTTTTACTTCTTCTAACTGTTGTAGTTCTAATTTTGTTTGTTGTTTTGTTGTCTCTATTTCTTTTTTCCTGTCTATTTCTTCATTTTCTTTAGTTATTCGTACCATTGCAGTTAAGCTATCTTCTAATCTTACTGTTTCTTTTTCTACCATTACATGTAAACTATCACCTATCTTTTTATATCTCCTTCCTAAGTTTGAAAATATTATCTTTATTTTTAATCCTTCCGGATTATCATAAGTTTTTTCTTCTATAGCAAATTCTTTCTTATTCATTTTAAATTATGCTTTAGTTTGTACTCTATGTTTTGTATTTCTAGTTGTAGTTTAAATATTACTTTTCTTTGGGCTAGCAAATATTTTTGGCATACGCCTGCATATATATTATATTGAAGTCTTTCTTGCTTATATTTAATTCTTGTCTTTTTGTTATTACCGTTCTGATTAATTCATACCTATCAGTTTCTTTATTATCCATGTTCGAATATTCAATACTTAGCTCTGATACCAATTTTTTTTTTTTTTGGGGGGGGGGGGGGTCCTTTTATTCATGGATTCGTTCATAATATATTTTTTTTAGAGGTATTAATCTTATGATTTCTTTTATATTTTTCAATATATATTCTATATATTGTATAGCGTGATTTTGTTGGAATGTTTCTATATTTTCTTTAATTAAATTACTCAGTAAGGTAATATCTGTTATAGTTTGTTGCCAATATTCTAGGTATAATTAATTTTTTTTACTTCCTTGCAGCTTGTTCATGTTTCTGGATAGCTCTGGGAGAATTTTTGAAATTGAAGTTATAAGTCCAGATGCAAGTTTAGAAGATTCACAAGATTAAAATTATTTTGCTATGAAAGTTATGTAAAACATGATCTCATAGTCTAGCTCGAGATGTTTATTACCTAAGTTTTGTTTGTTAAGAAACTATTGAAATCTAAGTTTTGTTAACCAATATATATTAGTGTTTTGCATGGAGATTTTAATAGAAATCTTATATTTATTGATTATTATTTTTTAATTTATGATATGAAGTTCTAGAACCATTCGTAGTCAATTAGAAACGAGGTACTTTCTCGTCCCTAAAGGTTCATTTAGGACGAGGTATTTTTTTTTCCATGAAGTTTTATCTAGGAAGAGTTAGTTTCTCATCCCTAAAGGTTCATCTAGGGTGAGGTGGCTTCTCGTCCCTTAAGGTTAATCTAGGACGAGGTAGTTGCTTATCGTGAAAGTGTATTAATGACCAGAAATTAAGTACATTTCAAAGAAGAAAATCATATATTTGGGATGAGATATGTAGTGTCTAAAAGTGTTTTGGCGACCTGCGTTGTTTCCGTCTCTATAAACATTTAACGACCGACAAAGATATCCCGTCGCAGTTAACTTTTAGCTAAGAAAGCTATTAGGACAGGTGGTGACCAGCCTTTTCCCGTCGCAATAGGCCATTTGGGACCAGTTTTGGACTTTTAGGGACTAGATTTCCCTTCCTTAGAGGCTGATTTTCTTGTAGTGTAGAAAGAAATTAAATATTGGAAATAGTCATTTTTGGAAAGAATATAAACTCTGGAAAATTTGTTAAGTTTGTTAAGTTGGATTTTTGGTCAATTTCAAACAACCATAACTTCTAGCTCATAATGAGTTAGGTGTGTTTGCATACATTCTAGAAAATATCTTGGAATAATCTTTCCAACGCTGCCGAGTTTCTGCATTTCTGAGTTCGCATGAGTGAGATATGCCCATTCGAAGTTGGGCTGTTCAAATAACCAATCCGGATTTTAAATGGGTAGTTTGGTCATTTCCTTACCCAATTAATTTAATTCATTTTAGTGAATTAATTAAGGGTCAAAACTGAATTTGGTCAGTTTAGAAAAAATTGAATTCAAGCTAGGGCTTGGAGAAAAGAGAAAAGAGGAGAAAGGAGAAGAAATTTCAAGTTTCGTCATCTTCATAAGGAATCACTTGTGGATTTCGTCTAGGGGTGATCCCTATGAGATATGTAAGATCACATAGCGTTTGGTCCATTCACCCAAGCGCCAAACATGTTTAATTCAGTGATTTTCATCCTAAAAGAGTTAGAATTTGATATTCTTGAGTTGTGTTCTTGAATTGTTTTCATTCTTGAACTTACATGTGATTGATGAGTTTTCTTGAAATGTTTTACCGAAGTTTAGAGTTGTTTCGAGTTAGATTATAGTTTACATGTTTTGGGTATATGAATCTAAGAAAGTATTGAGAAAAGGAATCGATTTAAAATGATTTAGGATCAGAAAATAACTTGAAAAATCCGTCAGACGCACCTGGGAGGGCCAGGCGCTTTGTGCCCCAATAGCGCCAGAAAGGCTGGGGCGGTGTGTCTGCAGTGCGTCCAAAGGAGCCCCAAAAAGTGGGGGCTGGCGCGGCGCGCCAGGGATGCGCCTGGATCATCGTTTTTCACCAGTTTTTCATCGTTTAGCCTATTTAAGTCCTTCTAAAGTGTACTAACACTTTCCATTGATTCTAACTACTGTGAATGACTTCTAAATATCTAGAAATCATCCAGAAACTTGAATCCATAAATTCAAATTCAAGGAAAGCTAAGAGCCTAGTCTAGGAAGTTCTTGGAGTCTTTTCAAGAAGTCATTTGCAAATGTTTTTAACTTTGTTTTAAGACTGAAAGATCAAGTTGAGTCAAGAGTAAAGATTTGAAGTTCATTTCTTCAAAGAAGTATATGGGGACTATATATTGCCAAAGAGTTCAAAATGTTTCACCTTTAAATAAGAACGGAAACTACGATTTTCAAAGAGTCTTTGAGCTAGTGTTCAGAAAAGAGTGATCGCTTTCTAAATGAAGCAAGAGAGGAAACTTTGATTTCCAAGATTGCCTTTGAGCTAAGTTTTTGAGCAATTATCTCAAATAACATAAAGAAGTATGTTTTAAAACATAAGAGATAGTATTATATTTTGGGAGTAGTTGTCACGCCCCGAGCTACCCCCGAGACGCGGACACAGGACCTAGGACCACAAGTGATCCCAAGCTAACCCTGCTGGCATGATCATGAGCATACTAAAGATAATAAACTGATGCGGAAGCTAAATCATAAATAAATCTGAAAAGAAGATGGGGAATACCCATATACTATAACTGAGATATATGAAAACTGAGAGTTTAATACAAAAGAATTATCAAACTCAAGTACTAAGCTGAATCTAACTATGTCTGAAATAAGCCTCTAAACTGACTAGAAATGTTGGGACATGCCCCAACTAGATCTAGCAAAACTGAAACTAAAGACTAAAAATACTGAAAAGAAACTCATGACTATTGTCCTCAGAGAATGAGGACTCACCACTGATTCTCGTTGAACCGAAGATCGGGAATCGATCTAAGCGTGATCTCGGATGCCGAGAACCCGAACCTACATCACGAGAAGATGTAGCGCATGTATGCGTCGGTACTTGAAAGGTACGAGCATGCGGGATAGAGTAAAGCCGAAATAACACATAACCGAACAAAGCATACCGAGCAATGATATAATCCGAACATGATATAAATACCGAAAATACGAATACCGAGCTAATCGAATGCAATGACCAAATTTATAACATGCCGATATCGAATACGGACCGTATTGAAATATGGTCAATGCAATAGAGTCTCGATCAACTGTGGGAGCTACTAATAACCGACATAAAACCACATGAGCTAAATGTGGAGTCCGATGTATACGCCCATTGAGAGGACCCAATATACCCCGCGAGGTATAAAGGCATGCTGGCGTGATCACTAAACTGATGTTGCCCACAGAGGGGACTTACACCTACGTGGCTCGTAGTTCTGGGACTATATGGGTACGCTGAACCCTAGTCCAACTCGGTATTATGCTACTCCCAATAGATTAAGTAGTTAACTGGTTATGACTGAATTTCTGTAAATACTGGATAGCTCGAAACTGAACATGCAAACTGAGAATGCAACAATTAATCTGATAATGATGCATTCATAAACTGAGGCATGTAAAACTGAATACTGAAATATCTGTCCTAGCATGTGTAATTCAAGAACTAATGAAATACATAGCTAAGGTTCTGAAATTCATGCGATAAACTGAGCAATAACCTGATAATCTGATTTGGAACATTTAATTAACTAATTCATGATGATCTGCTGTAATTCTAGAAACCCTAGGTCTGTTCATAATCATGGAATCAAGAATCGATGAATTCTAGGGACCTAATGGGCGAAAGGAACCCACTAGTGAAATCCCACATACCTGGTGATGAATTCCACGGAGAAATATTTCGATTTCGGGGCTGGAACTGAAGGAACCTTGCTGCGTTCTTGAACTAGGGTTCTTGACCTCTTTTCTCCTCTCTTGCTTCTAATTTTCTAAGTTTGATTAATGATTTTGACTAAGGTAAGTTCTAGTTATGTTTCTAGGATTAAACTGATTAAAACCTCATGATTTAGGGTCTAAACGACGTAGCTAAGGGGTTAAACGAAATAGGAAAAGACCAAAGGACCCGTGAATTAGCTGCTGTCGGATTGATCGACGAAATGGACTGACGGGCCGTCATTCAATCGACGGTCCGTCGATCGAGTCTGCCCGATAGGGCTTTGCTAAAACGGGCATAACTTTTTACTCGGAGGTCGGATTTTAGCAAACTCAGTGGCGTTGGAAAGATAATTCAATTTGGCCGTGGTCTGACCTACAGTCCGTGGATGGCAACCGTAGGTTGCACCTGCAATTTTTTTTTTCAAAATCTGTATTTTTTGGTCTATTTTCGAATACGGGGTGTTACAGTAGTATTGATCACCGATATGGGGGAGAGTTCAGACAACTCGCAGCCCCTATAAACCATGTAGCCGTCATGGATAAAAAAGGGTCATAATTTTTAGATGATTACTTTAGTGCTTTTGAGCATAGACTAGTGGATCCACTTAGTAGGCCAAGTTCTACACCCTTGGCAAGGTATAGGACGGCCCTGGCAGCGTGAGGAAAAATATTGTAAATCACAATAGCTTTTACGTGATGGTTGTCAATTAGATAAACTCCCACAGAAGTAATTGTATTCTTATATACACAGTTTATTGTATTTTTACTTACATTTCAGATTTATATGTATCTTTGCATACACACAGAGTTGACATCATATTTTCAACAACTTTTGTTTATATTGCACTTGTTTTAAACTACTTTATATTGAAATGAGTTTAGTTATGTTTAGTTGAGTTGAGCCAGGTAAGTTCTTCAGATTCCTTTCAAGCTTATGTCTTGTTTTAGAATTCCCCTCGCATACTCATACATTCAATGTACTGATGTCATTTAGCCTGCATCTTATTATGATGCAGACACAGGTAACCAGGATCATCATTCAGCGCCTCGTTGATCCAGCTGAGCATTCAAACTCAGTTGGTGAGCCTCTTTGCTTTCCATAGGGCTCCTTTATTATCATTTGCTTTTTAGTATTTCATTTGTTAGGATGATCGGGGGTCTTGTCCCGACATCTATCTTAGTTGTTAGAGGATTTATAGATAGGAAGTCATATTTTAGTTCTTTAGTCTTTTCATTGTTATCATCTTATGTTGAAACTTGAATTTGCCTTAATTATTACATAGATTTATCTTTACTGAGTTAAGTCTTGCGCTGAGTAAGTAAGTCAGACCAAGGGTTCTCTTGGGGACAACAATGGTTCTTGAGTGTCAGTCCCGCTCAGGGTGTAGGTTTGGGGCGTGATAGAAATCACCTATGTGAATGTGAAGTGTAAGCCGCTTCAAAGAGAATTATTGTCAAAAGCCTATTCTCTATACACTCATGAAACCAGGAGGTGTTCATGGCTGAAACGAGCACAACTGTAAGAACCATAAACGGTAAAGGGTTAATTGTTTGACATATGGTTGTCTAGGTATACACCAAAGCTCAACGGTTCAAAGATATTGCATCTACCGATTGACCGAGTATATTCGACATATGTTCACTACGGAAAGTCCACGGGGAAACCTACTTATCCAGATGCAATTAATTCTTGCTTGTAAAGTACGCATATTTGTCTGTTTCTTTGTCTTGAAGTCATTCCCCATTCATGCAGGGAATTGTTGAGTTTTTAAAGGTGTGAATGAAAAATGAAGAGTTGCGACTTTTATGAAGAGTTGTGACATTTATGAAAAGTTGCGACTTTTATGAAGAGTTGTGACTTTTATGAAAAGTTGCAAATTTTATGAAAAGTTGTGACTTCTATAAAAAAGTTGTGACTTTTACAAAAAGTTGCGACTTTTATGAAAGGTTGTGACCTTTCCGAAAGATTGTGACTTTTCCAAAGGTTTGTGACCTTTCCGATAAGGCACAATAAGAACCTTTTCACACTACCCTTTGTTTTCTATAAATTGAGGGATTTTCTCTCATTTTATATTAGTTGAACTAACATATTTGTCCATTTCTTTGTCTTGAAGTCATTCCCTATTCATGCGGGGGATTGTTGGGTTTTAAAAGGTGTGAATGAAAAATGAAGAGTTGCAACTTTTATGAAGAGTTGTGATTTTTATGAAAAGTTGTGACTTTTATGAAGAGTTGCGACTTTTATGAAGAGTTGCGACTTTTATGAAAGGTTGTGACCTTTCCGAAAGATTGTAACTTTTCCAAAAATTTGTGACCTTTCCAGTAAGGCACAATAAGAACTTTTTCACACTACCCTTTGTTTTCTATAAATTGAGGGATTTTCTCTCATTTTATATTAGTTGAACTAACATATTTGTCCATTTCTTTGTCTTGAAGTCATTCCCCATTCATGCGGGGGATTGTTGGGTTTTAAAAGGTGTGAATGGAAAATGAAGAGTTGCAACTTTTATGAAGAGCTGTGACTTTTATGAAAAGTTGTGACTTTTATGAAGAGTTGCGACTTTTATGAAAAGTTGTGACTTTTATGAAGGGTTGTGACCTTTCCGAAAGATTGTAACTTTTTCAAAAATTTGTGACCTTTCCAGTAAGGCACAATAAGAACTTTTTCACACTACCCTTTGTTTTCTATAAATTGAGGGATTTTCTCTCATCTTATATTAGTTGAACTAATTTTTCTGGACTTCTTCTACTACTACTAAATCTAGTATTCTAAGTGTACTTTGCAGCCGTTGAGTGATTCACTGATACCGTGGTTTTAGGTACTGATACACCGGTGAGTAAGATCATTCTATCTTGAAAGGATATATTCCATTAACCTCGGGTACTTGAGGGGAATAATTTCCTTAAGGGGACACTGTGCATTTAGTGGGCCCAAGTTTCTTTCTTTGAGAAAAATATTTTTATATTGTTTTTGAATCTGTTTCTGGTTCTATTTTCTCTACTAGTTTTAATTTTCTAGTTTTGAAAATACTCTTTAAACTTTGTCGTTTTTTACCAAGTTTTTCAAAGTTTTGTTCTAAGTATCTTAGCAATACAAGATGGACAACATTATATAGTCATGCCTTCTCTATTTAAACTGGAATTGGCCTCTACAATCTCAATCGCAATAATATAACTAAACCTAAGCAGGCTAAGCTAATATGTTAATATTTACTATTACTAATCCTAAGCTAATTAAACTCTACTATATGTTCTGTCTAACATAAGTTGATTAAGTTGATGAAATGTAGTAGGGACTTAGGATTGTCATTAAGGGGTATCAATAGTTGCTGTAAAAATATAATTATTAGGTTGTTAGGACTAGAACACATAACCGCAAAAAATTCTCACATCACCTTTAACCACTAAACTAAATCTTTAACTTGCGTAAAAAAGTATTAATACTATATATATATATATATATATATAAAATGTAATTTTCCGATGACATCCCTTAGCTAAGGGTGGGTCCGCCCCTGCGGTTGCATGTAGTTTTTGACCTAATCTATACCTCATTTGAATTGGCTTAAAACAATTAGTTTTTAAGTTAAAAATAAAAAAGTTAAATTGAAATGACTTTAAGTCAAAAAATAAAAAGTAGGGGGAGACTTGTTAAAAAAAAATTCAAGGCTTTGATGTAAGACTTGAGGATCGATTTTAGTTAAGATCCCCTCTCTCTCTCTCTCACATACTTTATTGCGATAGCTCATCTTATTATTAAACATTTTGTGGTGTTTTATCCATTTTGTTGGCATCAAGTCTAACTCCTCAAATGACTTGTTCACGTTGCCATACACTTGAATAATATTCATTTCACTTAGCCAAAATATGCTTACCTCCAGATTTCTATCTAGCATGTACTTCACTCTCTCAGAAGCATTATCCACAAAACATCAAACACTAAAGACAAGATATATGTTACATATAGTACGTAGGGGCACCGCATGAGCTTACTGTTTCTATGGTTTTTCATATATAAGACAAGATAGATTAGACAAGGTCAAGCATCAAATCCATTTAGCTGAGATAAAACTACAACCTAAATTAATTGTTGAGGCGTGTCAATCACACTGTCCTTAGATTATATTGAAGCGTGTCAATGGCACTGTCCTTAAGAAAACATAGACACAAGTATGGATACTTTCTTTTGAGATCTGGAATCCTTTTTCCAATACATTTTTGTGGGTTTCTTACTTATTTCTAGTGTTTAGTAAGTAAACAAGAAACTTTTTTATTCTAAGAACATTTATATATTATCTAACAAAAACGTTATATGGAAGAGACCAACAGGGATGGAGAGTGGGGTTTTAGGGGTGGTGGAGGGTGGGATGGTCAAGGTGGGAGGGGATGAGATAATAAATTTGAAAAATTACTTATGCAACTTGTTTTCCCTACTTTCATGATTATTAGACAAGTTATTTTCTTCATTTTTAAGAAGCATGTTTTCTTAGTAATAATATTTTTTAAGAATTTTGATTAATAAAACATAAGAAAATTGGAAAACATTTTTTTCTATGGATTATACAATTTGTTCTGTTTGTTTAAACTCAAATAAATATAAGTGTATACATGCGCACCTGCACCAGCTGGCCTTATCTCTTCTAATTTTAGATTCGTTTTTGCATAGTAGGATGCCTAATATATCCCAACTTAGAATATTTGTAAGTAGTGAAAATAATTAAAATTTCCTAAATTTCTAAGACGCCGCTTTGATAAGTTGCATATCTCCATGTTATTTTTAATTATAAATAAATATTTGTGTTTACAAATTTTCATATATATATATAAGAGAACCTTAGGCCCGCCTACGTGGCGCCACCACAAACAAGAATTCACTTTTAATTTTTTTTTTCAAAACTAGCCTTCCTCTTTCATGAAAAGTTGTGACATTTATGAAAAATTGCGACTTTTATTAAGTGTTGCGACTTTTATGAAAAATTGTGACTTTTATGAAGAGTTGCGACTTTTATGAAAAGTTGTGACTTTTATAAAAAGTTGTGGCCTTTCCGAAAGGTTGCAACTTTTTCAAATAGTTGTAACATTTTTTATAAGGCAGAATAAACATTTGTTCACACTACCCTTTATTGTCTATAAATAAAGGGATTTCCTCTCATTTTAAAACAACGAAAATTCTGAACATACTCTTCTTCTTCTTTTTAACAATTAAATATTTGTATACTTTGCTCCTGTTGAGTGGCTCACTGACATCATTGCTTATATTACTGATCCTGGTATGTATTTTTACAGTCATTAATTTATGCTTATGTTATTAAGGATAAATGATAAGATGTAATAATTTTCATTTTCCTTTACATTATTAATGTTTGTTACTATGCAATCTTGTATGTAAGACAATATAGTGTTTTAGTTTTAATACTGGTAGGTTTTAAGTATTATTTTATAAATTCCGTGATATTAAATTCCCGCGCAAAGCGCGGGTAATTTTACTAGTAATTTATAAAGACTCACTAATCAACAATAGTAATAACTTGTTATGTTATTCTTTAATATAATATTTTTAACAATATGGTACCGATATTCTCTTCACACCAACAAATAATCTTTATTTTGCAAATTTTAATTAAATGATGGATCGTTTTTTATATAATATAAGTTCATGAATTAATTTTTTATATTTAAAGTAATTAAAATCATAATTTCGGATCACAAATCATTCCCTTTTTTTATAGAGAATTTGGAATTTAAAATCATAATAAAATATTACATATACAAATGTTAATTTGAAATAATAATTTCATATCACATGGACAAACCCCTACTTTATTAACATGAAAAGACGAAATCAATAAAGAGACCGTCTAAACTGAAACTTCCATCAATTTGTCTAAACCTATAGTCTTACAATTCAAAGAGAGTGATTGTGTCATTGGAATGTACAATTTACCTCAATAGGTCATAGAAAGAGAAATATTAGCAATAATAAACGTACTGTCAGAATTTCTCTAGTTATAATTATTCGATATATATGTACTCTACTATAGGCTTATGTAATTGATGGAACCTAAATGATGGGAAAAAGTTAAATGGATCTATAATGACTAAAAATTTGTTATCAAACCATGTATAGCCCAGTAATTTTCATTCTAGCATGATATATTTTTGTAGAAACTTAATTTTACCGAGCATCAGGACATAGCTGCAAGCCGAAATGGAGGCTCCAGTGCCTCCTTGAAAATTATTGGTTCTGTGTATGTCTCATTTCTACTTGAAACCAGAGCGCCGTGAGCAGTGTCACCCAATCTTGCTTTGTGTCTTGTCACTATATGATGTCCTTGTAACTCAGGAACTGCCTGATCTGTAGCACTGTGATGAGGTTCACCTTCAGTGCTTGTCACTGTTACTCCTGATCAGTAACATGGTGACTAGGTTCACCTTCAGTGTTTGTTGCTACGTCTGAGAGATCAACATTCAATTGAATGCCTTATGTGACTGCTGAATCAGGAAGCTGAGAACCATTCAAAACTTCTTCATTTTCTTCATCATCATCATCAGTTACATTACAACTATTTTCATTACTCCCCCTGAAGCAGAGCTGGTAATGTTTGGTCCCTGCATCTTAGAGAAAACATCAACAAAAGTAGCTAAGTGAATAGATACATCAGATTTTGCCTGAGACTGATTTGAGTATACATATGGCAGTGAGCTTCCATCAAATACCACATATCTAGGCACATATACTCTTCTTGTTAGAGGTAAGTAGCATCTATATATAGCCCTTGTGCAGAGTATTATATCCTATGAACTCACATTGATATGTTTTTTGGCTGAACTTTGTGCTACCTGTCAAGTAAGGGAAACACCTGCAACCAAATACTTTGAGACTTTTGTAGTAAGGTTGTGCACCATATAGCTTTACAAAAGGAGTTTTCATTTTAAATACTAAGGAGGGGAGCCTGTTTATGAGAAACACAATAGTCAATAAGGCTTCTACCCATAGGAACAAGGGTAATTTGACATGAAACAACAAAGTCAAACCAACATCAATTATATGTCTATGTTTTCTTTCAGCAATGCCATTTTGTTCTGGTGTGTTAGGACATGAAATATACCTGATAATTCCACAATACTCTAGGAGCTTCTTGAAGTTTGTGCTAATGAATTCACCACCTTTATTACACTGAAATATTTTAATAAATTTTTAGAACTGTTTTTCCAGCATTTTTGAAATTTTAAAAAGTACTTTAGGAATTCTGATTTCTTTTTCAATTGATAAATCCATGTAAACAATGTGTTATCATCTACAAACACTACATAATACCTCATTTGTTGAGAAGAATCAAGAGGAGCAAGCCCCCCAGAGATCACAATGTATTTTCAACAAAGCTTCTCTTTCAATTTTATTTATCAAGCCAAATGGTATTTTACATCCTTTTCCCAATTGACAAGTAGAACACATAGTATGCACTTTATTCCAACTACTAACTTCAATGCAACTATTTCTACTCAAAATTTGTAAGGACTTCAAGCTAGAGTGTCCTAATCTAACATGGCATATGTTGTATGAGCCCTATCAGTCTTGTGATGGAGTTAAGGCATAAAGGTTATTATCCTCCAAGGCATAGAGTCCATCTTTCCTAGTTCCTTTGTCCAGTAGTGTCTGATAAGTGCTTATGTTCCTAGATGTTTAGATGACCTCCTCACTAGTTCAGGGATCTGGTCCTCCGCAGAGTATGAATACTCCTCCAGTGGTCAAAGTGTTGTACAGCTGGAAAGCTGTCTGTGTCAGAAAGTTGGTGAAGCTGCAGAGTACTCCATCAATCAGAAGCGACTAGGTTGCTTGTTCATTGGACAATAATTCTTCTTGTCTAATAAATTCAACAAAAAACAACAATATTACTCATTCATTCAAAGAGAGATACTTTCAAGCTTAAAAACAGCAAGGGACTTGATAGAAGTGCTGCGATTTATTTTAAAAGTCACATCTAAACCCTCAATTTGCCTCTTTCATGATATATCCCTAGGCCACATCAATTTCACCCTAGAATCTTAGATTAATCAATTATACATGTAGAATCATACTAAAATCATGCAATCACATCATAATCTACTCACATCCAATCAATTGGACCAACTTGCAACAACATTCTATAATGTAAAGAAAGACCATAGCTAGGATTGGGGAACTCATGGATTCTTGAGGAATTCAAGTTAAAATCATATAAAATCATTAATACATCCATAAATAAACATAATTCAACATTTAAAAGCAACTTTGAAAGGAATCCATAGGGTTGAGTTGAAACCCTAGCTTTTGGGGATTTCTAGATTTGAGATAAAAGCTTTTGAAGGGACTCCTTGGGTGATACCTACCCAAGGATGAAAACTACCATACCTTAGGTGTAGAATCCAACCAATTTCGTATGAAAAAGCTCTCTTCTTCAAGCTCTAGCTTGATCACTCTTTTGGTCTTCAATGGAGTTCTAGAGAGAGAATATTTGAAGATGAGAGTATTTTGGCTTTTATTTGGGGTCTTGGGTATTAATGAATTAATTAGGTGTTTAATGACATAAAATACTTTATATAGGTCTATTAAATTAGTACAAAATGCCCCTACATAATTAAGTAATTAACCCTAAGCCCCTTCCTTAATCCCCAACTTACAAACTAAAGGACCATTTCAGCCATCACTCACGAAACCCCCACCCACGGACCGTGGGTGGAGTCACAGAGCGTGCTGGTTGGTTCATGGATCACCACTTGAGCTAGGTGAAGTAGGGAAGGCCAATTCTTGACCCATGACCCCCACCTACGCGGCGTGGTTCCACCCACGGATCGTGGGTGCCCATCCGTAGGTCAAGCTGTTTTTGACAGCTTTTTGGGCAACCTTTTTGTCCTCCCCAAGGACCAACCAAGGGTCCTTGGGGAGGTCATACCTTGACGTTTAAACCCAAAAATATTTATTCAATTATCTCCCCCTTGAGAACATTCATCATCGAATGATAGTTTAGATGCCTTACGGAATTAAGGACACAAAACTAGCAGCCCATCATGCATGAAACATCAAAATAATGCACAACTCGAAGTAGGAAACATCCACTCCAATTTAACATAATCAATTGTAATGACCCTCTAGGTAATTTCTGTGTCTTGCCTTCTGTGTATCGTTTAGAGCGTTCCTATAGCGACCCCAAGTCATTTATGACTTGCTGGGACTGATAGTTCGGTCACCTAGTCGTTCGTTTGGTCTTGGTGCGAGTTTTTGTGTTTTGGAGCTTATGAACCTTGAACGATCATTTTCGATCAAAAGTTCAAGAAGATGACATCGGAATCCAATTCTGACGATTTCATCAGCTCCGGAAGGGTCATTTTAGGCTAGTAGCATGGTCGACATGACTCCCGAGATTTTCAGTGTGAGTCGGTGCGATTAGGCGTTTTAACTTTAAGTTTAAGCCTAAATTTGACTTTGGTCAACATTTTGAGTAAACGCGCTCGGATGAGAATTCCGTTAGTGCGGTTAGCTCCGGAATGTTGAGTTTGGTCTAGATTGACCCTCCTTTTGTGTCCCGAGATTTTTGATATCTTTCCGAGCCCTTTTGTGGGTTTTGACTTAAAATGGCCTTTAGAAGTGGGACCCACTTTTTTATCGAAATGACCTTTGATGGAAATTTTGACTGCGCCGTTGAGTCCGGAATATCAAATTTGGTATGGTTGCATATCTCGTTTGCTTGCACGGGGTTCCGAACGAGATCGGAGCACCCCGTCGGAGTTTTAAATTTGGAAATTATTGCAGATTTTCTGCAATATAATGCAGAAAATCAGCCAACAATTCCAAACTTCCAACTCTCTCATCTTTTGTCCGATTTGGGCGATTCAAAAGGCAAAGTTGTGAGATTTTTCGAGGGCAACGCGTTGGTGAGCTCGGATAGTGGTTTGGGGGTTCCCGTTTGAGGTAATTTCGCGATAAAACCTGACTGTTGTACCATTTTCGAGTCTTTGTTTTTGGCATTTTTGTTTTGGTCATATCTCACTCATTTTAGCTCGGTTTTGGGTGATTCGAAGTCCCACATGTTGAGAATTATCATGACTTCATTGTAGAGTGTTTAAAGAGTGCTGGGCACCTTTCGATTCCCGTTTTGACTCCAAAATTGACTCATCTCCATTTATTATGATTTTGGTGTCTAAATGACCGTAGTAACGTTGTGACTCTATTTTTGATAGAGGGGCAGCATTTTGAGACTGTTCGGAAAGGAAAAGCTCCGGTAAAGTGATTTGGAGAACGCACGATCGGCCTTAAGGTAGGCTACGGCTTCCTTTCTTTTAGATTGAGCTTGATTGTGTAAAAATATGTCGATTGGAGTGAATTGGGGGTGGGTACCAGTTTACTACCTTACTTTGATTAGATACCTCATGTTAGGATCAATTGGCAATATTTCGGGTATAGTATCATGTTATCCGGTTTAGTAGAGTTGCATGTTTATGTGCTAAATGTTATTGTATGCTTTGTATTGTATGCCTTGTTCATCCTTAACCGTAAGCATGATGTCCTTAGTCTAGGTTAGGCTAGCATTGTCTTAGACTTATGACCCATGTGGGCTGGATTGCCTTGACTTGCTGCCGACGTCGTTCAGATGACTTAGCTACTTGTAGACTGGAGTAGCAGACTTGAGTTTGATAGTTTGAGCCTTAAATTAGGCGTTATCGCTACTTACTGCACTTTTGTATCTTCTCCCTCGCATTCTGCAGTTCCGACGTATTCTCGAAGGTTTGGTACATCACTAGAGGCGTGAGTTTGAGATAGTATAGGCTTGGAGCCTTTTCTGTGATTTCTTAGAGTGGATGGCGTTCCACAAAGGTTGTTGTGGGATTGGATCCTATTGAAGATACCATCACCCCGGGTCGTTCTTTCTAGCCGGGCCGGGAACGTATCGCCGGCCGGGTAGACTTGGTGATATCGGCGATCGCCCCCGGCCTCTCTTTCTAGCCGGGTTGGGAGTGTGCTTTCCGGGCCGGGTGTCCCCGGTCGCTCTTTGTAGCCGGGCCGGAGCCGATCGCATGGTAGGACGACTCGCGATATCTACCTCACTCACGGGTCCCTCTTTTCTAGCCGGGCCGGGAGCGGACTGTTTGGTTGGGTGCCCCCTAGGGTCACTCTTTCTAGCCGGGCTGGGAGTGCACCGCTGGCTGGGTGGAGTCTGATGGATTATCTTAGTTACTTTGGGCTGTGAACTCGGTTTTCTTCTTTCTCAGTAGACTTAACTTTTCTGTGTACCTGTCGGGCTTATGGGGGTCCATTCAGGGTTTATTTGATCTTGCGCGCGAGTGTACCTTCTAGGCATATGGGGTCCAGTTAGGTTTAGTTTAGTGTACTTAGTTTGTTTCTGGTATACTCGTGTGCTTTTGTTGTATATCCGCTTTGACCTCTTTGTGTCTAGATTCTATCCTTTCTTATTATTTTTACCTTTTTTGCTCAGTCGGCCTATGATGCCTACTGAGTACCTGTTGTGTTGGTACTCATGCTACGCTCTGCATCTATTTCATGATGCAGGTCCCGAAGATCGCTACCGGCGGTGATTTGTTCCACCTTCTTTTGCGGCGGTGATTCGGAGACGTGGGCGAGCACTTGGCGTTTTGGGTTTGTTCTCGTCTCCTTCTTTTGTTTTAGCTAGTCTTGTTGCCTCTGAGACACGCTCTGTTGCGGTCCACTTTTAGGACTTGTACTCTTTATTAGATAAGCTCTGTACTAGTGACTTCCAAGTTCTGGGAGGGATTTCTGTATATATTTATTTTGGGTTGCATCCGCCTTGTTATTCTTGTTTAGATTATTGTTTTCGCTCATTGCTTGATGTTTCTGGGTTACGGTTGGCTTACCTACTGGTAAGGTATAGTAGGTGCCATCATGACTCGAGAAATCGGGTCGTGACAAGTTGGTATCAGAGCCCAGGTTCATCGGTCTCACTTGTACAGAGCTAACGTCTAGTAGAGTCCTGCGGATCGGTGCGGAGACGTCCGTAACTTAACTTCGGGAGGCTACAGGATGTCCTTAGGAAATTTCCTCTTTTGTTTCATTTTCGTGCAGCGCGTGTCTTATTGGTTTCTGGAAATCTCACTTGTTTCACTCTTTCGCAGGATGGCTCGCTTGCGAGGTGGCGCGGCCAGCAGGGTTGGCGCACCCAGACCTGCAGACAGAGTCCCAGCTTGGGTAGACGTCGACCCCGAGGTCGAGAGGGGGCCGCAACATCGACCCGAGAGAGAGAGGAGGATCCAGAGCCGCAGCAGACCCTTCAAGATGCCATATACCGAGATCGGCCCGGTGGGGTCGGGGCCACCCGGCCACCACCCGGACTAGTTCGACTCCGCATCTCCAGCCGCTATTGGTCGCTCTTAGGTGTGCTTGGGGGATGCAGCAGCCCATCGCCCCAGCTACACCAAAGACTAGTACCGCAGATCGCCCGCGGTGAGGGCACCTCGGTCCGGGTACCACCTGAGGGAGTACAGCCCTTGGCAGCGGACAGACCTATGCCGCTTGAGGACCAGAAGATGCTTGGTGTGTTTCTCAGGCTGACACCACCGAGGTTTTCTGGGGCTGTGGGGGAGGATGCCCACGAGTTTCTTACTGCTTGTCGTGAGAGGCTTCGCTCTTTGGGCCTTATGGAGTCTAGAGGGGCCAACTTCATTGCTTATCAGCTAGATGGGCCAGCCAGGCAGTGGTGGCGCACTTTTATCCAGACCAGGCCAGTTGGATCTCCACCGGTATCATGGGATGAGTTTTCTGAGGCCTTCTTGGCCAAGTTTATCCCTCGTAGCGTCAGAGACCGCCTCAGGGACCAGTTCTGCAGGTTGGAGCAGGGCTCCATGTCGGTGGCAGAGTACGAGACTAGGTTCTATGAGCTCTCCCGTTATACCGAGATGATATTACCTACAGAGGAGGAGAGAGTTAGGTGCTTTGTTCGTGGTTTGAGATTGCAGCTTCGGCTTGAGACCCAGTCCTTAGTTTCTGCGGGTTGATCTTTTTTAGACGTAGTTGACCATGCTAGTACTATGGAGCATCTTCATCGCGAGGCCCAAGGGGGCAGCGAGAAGAGGGCTAGCCATGAGGGCAGCTACAGTGACTCTCGCCCTAGGTCTAGAGATTATCATGACAGGGCCGGATGACGATTTCGACAGGGTCAGTCTAGCAGACCTACACAGGCCTCTCTTCAGGCATCATATAGTGGTCGGAGTGAGGCTAGTTCGAGTCAGGGCCGCGAGGTGTTTCAGTCAGGTTCTTCAGGCCATGGTAGTCATTCTTCTGGGAGTCGCCCTCGACAAGGTTGCTATGAGTGTGGTGAGATGGGTCATTGGGCCAGAGATTGCCCTCAGCATAGTCGTATTGCTCCCGCTCCTCATGTAGCTCCCCCAGCTTTACCAGCACCTCCAGTTAGAGGCCGTGGTCAGGGTCAGGACCGTAGAGGTGGTCAGCAGGGTATACGGGGTGGTCCCCGAGGGGACAGGTCAGGTGGTAGGTCTGATGGTCGGGGCAGAGGCAGATATAGCCACTTCTATGCAGCTCCAGCGAGGGCGGAGGCTGAGGCATCAGACGATGTGATCACAGGTACGATTCTTTTATGCCAGCAGCCTGCCTTGGCTTTATTTGATCCGGGCTCTACTTTTTCATACGTTTCTGTTTACTATGCCTCTCGATTGAGTATGATGTCTGAGCCTCTGGTAGCGCCGTTGCGTGTGTCGACCCCCGTGGGTGAGTCTTTAGTAGTGGATCAGGTATTTCGATCTTGCTTAGTTACCATCCAGGGGCGTGACACCCGGGCTGACCTTATATTGCTTGACATGGTTGATTTCGATGTGATTCTGGGCATGGACTGGTTATCCCCTTATCGCGCTGTTTTAGATTGCTTTTCTAAGACCGTTACCTTAGCCATTCCTGGTATTCCTCCGGTGGTGTGGCAGGGATCTCGTGGTAGGACACCGCTTGGGGTTATCTCTTTTATTCGTGCTAGGAGGCTAGTGGCTAGTGGATGCTTATCATATTTAGCCTATGTACGTGATGTGAGTAGGGAGGTTCCTCCGGGTTGAGTCGGCCTCGTTGTTCGTGACTTCTTAGATGTGTTTCCTACTGACCTACCTGGCCTACCCCCAAAGCGTGATATCGATTTTCCGATTGAGCTTGAGCCATGTACTCGGCCTATTTCTATTCCGCCATATCGGATGGCTCCTGCAGAGCTCAAGGAGCTCAGTGTTCAGCTTCAGGATCTCTTGGGTAAGGGATTTATCAGACCTAGTGTATCACCTTGGGGCGCTCCCGTTCTTTTTGTTAAGAAGAAGGACGGTACGATGCGCATGTGCATTGACTATAGGCAGTTGAATAAGGTGACAGTGAAGAATCGATATCCTCTGCCTAGGATTGATGATCTATTTGACCAGCTATAGGGAGCTTCAGTGTTCTCTAAGATTGATTTGAGGTCCGGTTACCACCAGTTGAGGATTAGGACAGCGGACATCCCTAAGACTGCATTTAGGACTCGTTATGGCCATTATGAGTTCTTAGTGATGTCATTTGGGTTGACTAATGCCCCTGCTGCCTTTATGGACTTGATGACGCGCGTGTTCAGGCCTTATCTTGATTCCTTCATCATATTCTTCATTGATGACATTTTGATATACTCGCGGAGTAGGAGTGATCATGAGCAAAGATTTGAGAGTTGTGCTCCACTTTGAGAGATCATCGGCTTTATGCCAAGTTCTCAAAGTGCCAGTTTTGGTTAGACTCTGTGGCGTTCTTGGGGCATGTTGTATCTAAGGAGGGCATTATGGTAGATCCGGTGAAGATTGAGGCTATTCGTGATTGGGCTAGACCCACCTCCGTTACTGAGATTCGGAGCTTCGTCGGACTAGCAGGCTACTACAGACGATTTGTGATGGGTTTCTCTACCTTGGCAGCACCTCTGACCCGGTTGACTCGTGTTGATGTTCCCTTTGTTTGGTCAGAGGAGTGTGAGGCGAGCTTTTTGAGGCTCAAGGAGTTATTGACCACTGCTCCTATATTGACACTTCCAGTTGAGGGCGAGGGCTTCACGGTTTATTGTGACGCATCCGACGTTGGTTTGGGTTGTGTATTGATGCAGCAGGGCTGGGTTATTGCTTATGCGTCGAGGCAGCTTAAGATTCATGAGCGCAACTACCCCACCCATGACTTAGAGTTGGCGGCGGTAGTTTTCGCACTTAAGATTTGGAGGCACTACTTGTATGGAGTTCGATGTGAGATCTATACCGATCACAGGAGTCTTCAGTACATCATGTGCAGAGGGACCTTAATTCGAGGCAGCGTCGTTGGATTGAGCTCCTGAAGGACTATGACCTCTCTATTCTCTATCATCCGGGCAAGGCGAACGTGGTAGCGGACGCCTTGAGCCGAAAGGCGGTGAGTATGGGTAGTCTAGCCTTCTTATCTGTTGAGGAGCGACCCTTGGCTATAGACATTCAGTTCTTAGCCAATAGCATGGTTCGGTTGGATATCTCAGATCCTAGACGTGTCTTGGCCCATATGGGAGTTCAGTCCTCCTTGCTTGATAGGATCCGTGGTTGTCAGTTTGAGGATGAGGCCTTGGTGGCCCTTAGAGATCGAGTGTTAGCGGGTGATGGCGGTCAGGCTACCTTAGATCCTGATGGGGTGTTGAGATTCACCGGCCGCATCTGTGTTCCGAGAGTTGGGGATTTGATACAGTTGATACTTTCTGAGGGCCATGAGTCTAGATACCCTATCCATTCGGGCACAGCGAAGATGTATCGTGATTTGAGGCAGCATTACTGGTGGAGTGGCATGAAGAGAGATATTGCTGACTTTATTTCCCGTTGCTTGTGTTGCCAGCAGGTAAAGGCCGAGCATTTGAGGCCTGGTGGTGAGTTTCAGAGATTACCCATTCCGGAGTGGAAATGGGAGCGTATCACTATGGACTTTGTTGTGGGGTTTCCTCGGACTTCTAGAGGTGTTGACAGCATTTGGGTCATCGTTGATCGATTGACCAAGTCAGCACATTTCCTTCCCGTTCGCCTTCATTTAGCGCCGAGAGGTTGGCTCGTATCTATATTCGGGAGGTGGTTCGACTTCATGGGGTGCCGCTTCTATTATATCGATCGGGGTTCTCGGTTCACGTCCGCTTTTAGAGGACCTTTCAGATGAGTTGGGCACTCGGGTTGACCTTAGCACAGCTTTTCACCCGCGCACGAATGGCCGCGGAGCGTACTATTCAGGTCCTTCAGGCTATGTTGCGGGCTCCGTGTTATGGATTTTGGAGGTCAGTGGGACCCGTTCTTACCTTTGCGTAGTTTGCGTACAATAACAGCTACTACTCTAGTATTCGATGGCTCCATTCGAGGCATTATATGGTAGGCGTTGTCGCTCTCCGCTTAGTTGGTTTGAGTCTACTGAGCCTAGGCCGCGTGGTACGATTTGCTTCAGAGGCCCTTGATCGGTGAGGGTGATTCGGGGTAGGCTTAGGACGGCTCGCGAGTAGGCACCAGAGTTAAGCAGATCGGAGGCGCCGACCTTTGAGATTCTCTGTTGGCGATCGGGTATTCCTCCGTGTGTCGCCCATGAAGGGAGTGATGAGGTTTGGGAGGCGGGGCAAGCTTAGCCCCAGGTACATTGGGTCTTTTGAGATACTCCGGACAGTAGGGGAAGATGCTTATGAGTTGGCCCTACCTCCAGCATTTTCATCCATCCACCCAGTTTTCCATGTCTCGATGTTGCGGCGGTATGTTCCTGATGAGTCTCATGTGCTCCAGTATGATGCAGTCGAGTTGGATGATCGTTTGACATTTGTAGAGGAGACAGTTGCCATTCTAGCCAGAGATGTGAGAAGATTGCGCTCGAGAGCCATTCCTGTTGTTAAGGTCCATTGGAGGCATTGTCCAGTCGAGGAGGCTACCTGGGAGACCGAGCAGGAGATGCAAGAGCAGTTTCCCGGCTTGTTTGAGCCTTTAGGTACTTCTTGATCCTTACTTTCGCGAACGAAAGTCCTTTTTAATAGTGGATATTGTAATGACCCTCCAGGTCATTTCTGTGTCTTGCCTTCTGTGTATCGTTTAGAGCGTTCCTATAGCGACCCCAAGTCATTTATGACTTGCTGGGACTGATAGTTCGGTCACCTGGTCGTTCGTTTGGTCTTGGTGCGAGTTTTTGTGTTTTGGAGCTTATGAACCATGAACGATCATTTTCGATCAAAAGTTCAAGAAGATGACATCGGAATCCAATTATGACGATTTCATCAGCTCCGGAAGGGTCATTTTAGGCTAGTAGCATGATCGACATGACTCCCGAGGTTTTCAGTGTGAGTCGGTGCGATTAGGCGTTTTAACTTTAAGTTTAAGCCTAAATTTGACTTTGGTCAACATTTTGAGTAAACGCGCTCGGATGAGAATTCCGTCAGTGCGGTTAGTTCCGAAATATTGAGTTTGGTCTAGATTGACCCTCCTTTTGTGTCTCGAGGTTTTCGATATCTTTCCGAGCCCTTTTGTGGGTTTTGACTTAAAATGGCCTTTGGAAGTGAGACCCACTTTTTTATCGAGATGACCTTTGATGGAAATTTTGACTGCACCGTTGAGTCCGGAATATCAAATTTGGTATGGTTGCATATCTCGTTTGTGTACACGGAGTTCCGAACGAGATCGAAGCACCCCGTCGGAGTTTTAAATTTGGAAATTATTGCAGATTTTCTGCAATATAATGCAGAAAATCAGCCAACAATTCCAAACTTCCAACTCTCTCATCTTTTGTCCGATTTGGGCGATTCAAAAGGCAAAGTTGTGAGATTTTTCGAGGGCAACGCGTTGGTGAGCTCGGATAGTGGTTTGGGGTTCCCGTTTGAGGTAATTTCGCGATAAAACCTGATTGTTGTACCATTTTCGAGTCTTTGTTTTTGGCATTTTTGTTTTGGTCATATCTCACTCATTTTAGCTCGGTTTTGGGTGATTCGAAGTCCCACATGTTGAGAATTGTCGTGACTTCGTTGTAGAGTGTTTAAAGAGTGCTGGGCACCTTTCGATTCCCGTTTTGACTCCAAAATTGACTCATCTCCGTTTATTGTGATTTTGGTGTCTAAATGACCATAGTAACGTTGTGACTCTATTTTTGATAGAGGGGCAGCATTTTGGTATACTCGTGTGCTTTCGTTGTATATCCGCTTTGACTTCTTTGTGTCTAGATTCTATCCTTTCTTATTGTTTTTACCTTTTTTGCTCAGTCGGCCTATAATGCCTACTGAGTACCTGTTGTGTTGGTACTCATGCTACGCTCTGCATCTATTTCATGATGCAGGTCCCAGTACCAGCTACCAGTGGTGATTTGTTCCAGCCTTCTTTTGCAGCGGTGATTCGGAGACGTGGGCGAGCACTTGGCGTTTTGGGTTTGTTCTGTCTCCTTCTTTTGTTTTAGCTAGTCTTGTTGCCTCTGAGACACGCTCTGTTGCGGTCCACTTTTGGGACTTGTACTCTTTATTAGATAAGCTCTGTACTAGTGACTTCCAGGTTCTGGGAGGAATTTCTGTATATATTTATTTTGGGTTGCATCCGCCTTGTTATTCTTGTTTAGATTATTGTTTTCGCTCATTGCTTGATGTTTCTGGGTTACGGTTGGCTTACCTACTGGTAAGGTATAGTAGGTGCCATCATGACTCGAGAAATCGGGTCGTGACATCAATGCAAACACAAGGAAGTAGGAACTACATCCACAAACCCATTATGCATGAAATTCTCATAACTTGTCATGTTCAAGGAGGAACTACCATCTCCTAGTCATAAAATGCTCAACATACTCCCATGGAGCTCATATGCAATTTACTCTCAAAAGCATTTAATTCAAGGAGGAATTTCTCAACTCCTAACCAAAGCATGCTCATATATTATACTCATGATGTACAATAGGCATTCATACTCAATGCATTACAACATGAGGAAAAACAATTTACATAAACTCATTTTCTTTCAAGACACAAGTTTTCATGAATATGCATTATAGAAGGAAGTCATGGCAACACCACACACACAATAACCTTGCTAGCTAGGCACACCATCTCCCCCTTGGGAGTAAGCCTAGACGAACTCTTCCAAACATTCTCTGTCACATACTCATAGGAGGAACTATCTTCTCCAACTAAAAGCAAGCTCAACACAACATTATGGAGCCAATATGTCATTTCATCAAAAACATACAAAGCATGTTCATCAAATCATCCCATGAAGTCAAATATGTCATCATCATACTAAAATGCAAAACATCATGAGGAACATATATCGTGAAAACTCATTTTATTATTAAACATGAATTCTCTCAAGAACATGCAAAACATAAGGAGATCATGGAAACACATAAATCACACGACTCCGAATTAGAACAAGTCACAAGGAACTCTTTGTCTCAAGCTAGAATAGGAGTAGAAGAAAGAGATGAGGATATCGAGACTCTCAAAATCTTGATAACTAAACATACTATCTCCCCCTTGGGAGTAAGGCCCCTACTAAAACTTCAATTACCACTTCTTTCAACCAGTCCCCAAAGATATAGCCAAAACTCATAATAACTTTGTCGGGTTCTAAAACCATTAGAGGTCTAACAACAATGCATCTAAACCCTACCAATGTTCACAAGAGTAACTCTATGGGACAAAAGAATCATGGGACACATAATATCCAAGACTCCACAATAATGAAACAAGTTAGGACGACTTATCATCTTAAGCTAGAGGAGGAATAGAAGGGAATATAAGGATATCGGGATATCACATTGGCCCTTGGCCTCCCAAGTAGCACCCTCAAATAAAACCCTTACTAAAATACCACTCATCATCACTCTCATGGAAGCACTTCCTTACTCTTCTATTTCTTAACTTGTCAGTCTAAGATCCCAATCGGTACTTCTAAATTAGAGAGGTTCCCATTAAGCAACTTTAGCTCACAAGCAACCTTACCAACACCTCTCAAGGTCTCATATGAGCCTACCAAACTGGGACACTTCTCAAACTCACTACACCTCTTAAGGTGAGAATTTCAAGCCAATCCAAATCATGAACATCTAGAACACTAAACGACCTTGCTATTTAAGCACATTCCTTTCAACTTCTATGGTCGGAGCAAGTTATCACACAACTTTCACATCTATCACACAAGGTGATTCTAAACCGTGGAGAATTACACTTTTATCCTCTTTTAAAGGAGTCTACTCACTCAACATCTCTAGGCATCACTTAAACACCACTATTCATCAAATCCTCCATCACATCAAATAGGGTTCTACCATCATTATCATAAAAAACAATAAAGCCCATTCATACTAAGGGCAACATCAAGGTCTAGCATATCAAGTCACAAAAGACAAGCAATACCGAAATCTAATAAAGCATAAAACACATACCGAAACCATTAAGAGGACTTACCCTCTCTTCATCTAGCCTTAAGAACTGGGCAATCTCTCATTTTGTGACCTTTATCACAACAATCATAACAACCCCTCGTGCCGGCTAGACACTTACCATCATGCCTTTTTCCACACCTAGCACAATTTGGCTTAATCACATAAGATCCACTACTACTCACTCTTTGAGACTTAGGGGTAGACACCCTTTATTGGTTAAACCAAAGTTGAGCAACATATTTCAATTGATAAGCAGCCAAACATCTACCCTCATGTCTCTTTCAATTCTACTAAGGTTGGATTAAGATAATTCTAGACCATTTCAACCCATATCATCACCTTTGGTAGGATCTACCAACCAATCATATCTAGGTATTATCTAAACACCCTACTCAAAATGACCATACTTAAGATCAATCTTAAAAGATAACTAACTCTTTGAAGTTGGTCAACACTTACACTCTTCTTCCTCACCTTAACTAAGTGGTACATGCAACCCTCAAAGTCAACCTTAAGACACAACATAATCCAAACTTACGGCATAAAGTTTCCCCCTTCCACTCGCAGATAGGCTCATTCGGGGACTAACAATTTGACTATACGGGTTCTAACATCACTTAGGAAAATAACAATAACACTACCAATCTATCCTAAGGATGACATCGAAATCTAGCATATCAAGTGCTATATAGTCACATAGCCATAATTGGAATTTCAACCAAGATATTCTCCTTTGCTCCTTGTAGCATGAGCCCTTCGAGTAGTCACATCTTAAAGACCACCGGTTAGAGAGAAAGACCTTATAGAGTTAAACTCTATGGCACGACTAGAGAATGAAGAAGTGAGATTTCCTAATCATCTTGTAGCCACTCATTCATAAATGTTGCGTGCTTCACACTATGAACAAGACTACTAGATGTGGCTTATGAGACATCAACCTAAAATCATCCCAAAATTTTATGCTCTGATACCAAGTTTGTCATGACCCAGGGGTACCCCCTAGACGTACCAAGGCATACTTGACTCCGAAGGGGTCGCATACAAGCCCTTAGCATATCATAAACATAAAACTCATAGAATAATGCGGAATTAAAATTTTTCTTTACAATCAAAGTCTTTCATAAGAGAGAATGGGAGTCTAGACATTGTCTCATTTAGCCATCTAAATACATTAGAATAACGAATAGGGATACATCTTTTACAATAGTTCTCAAATAACATAACAAAGAAACTACTAAGTAAAGATACTCGTCCTCGAATCTTGAGGACTCACCAACTAGCAAGGGGGATTATCTATCCCAATCATGAATCACTAGAATACCACCTTCAAGAACCAAACCCTACACTTACAGAAAATGTATAAATATGGGTTAGTACAAAAATGCACTAGGTATGGTAGCCATGCGTAAAAATCATTGAAACATGCTAAAAGGGACATTTTATTTGAAACCATGCTATATGCCAATTTGAACATCTTCTTTGAAAGAGTTAGAGAACATCACTCATATATAGTTCATCATAGCACAAAGAATAACAACATAATCATAAGCATAGTCTCCAATCATAGACATAGTGCAAATATCAATCATCATAATACATAATGCACATACATAGTAAAATACTAAGCTCACCTCATCATAATAAAATCATCACATAAGTAACTCTAAGTTTTAATTGTGTCATGCATAGATAAGATTTCATAACCCTATCTACACTAACTACCATTTGTAGGTCACCATGCTCATACTTGTCATACGTTAGTCTCATCCATAATTAATACTCATATACAAGGAAACATTTATATTCATTAGCTCATGTCAAGGAAAGTCAATCATAACAACTATACAAATGGAGCATGCATTAATTCATAAATAATCATAATGTAATGGAACCACACCATGGCTACTCTTAAAGTCTACTTGTTTCATGTATGAGTGAAGTCTCATACCCTCACCCACATTAATTAGATCTTCTTGAGGTGTCATTAGTCATAGTTCATGTTTCATCTTCATAGTTTATTTACATAAGAGAAACACGCCATGGCTACTCTCAAAGTCTACTTGTGCCATGTATGAATGACATCCCATAATACCACTCCTACTAAGTAGACCCTTTTGAGAAACCATAGAACATAACTCACTTTATAGTTCATGGAGGGAAAATAGCCTTAATCGACATAGACAATGTGAGCTACATGAAATCTGATGTCATGTAATCCTACACTGAAAAAGGATGTCCTACTTGCCTTAGGTAGAACTAAATGTATTAGCTTTTAGGTGGATCCACTAGCTAAAGACCTATGTGGGCACATAGTTATGGGATAGGGAGATTGCTTCTAGAAACTTGACCTATTGTATTGATGGAGGAGTTTCCATCTCATGAGAATAATTTAGAGAACCCGACCTCTTGTATTGACTGGAGGGCCTCTACCTCACTTTCCACATCCACTCGGTGCTAAGCATTATTTTTCCAAAATTACTTATTTAGTCTTGAATTGGATTTACATGTTTGAATGAGTATTTTACCCTTCGTTCAACCCAACTCATAAAATAGCTCATAGATTCAAGTAGGTGAGAATGGACTTTCAACCTTAGAATCATCATTAGTATGTGAGTAAACCTTTCAGACCAAGATCATGTGTTTTCATGAGAATGGACTTTCAATCAACACAATAGGATCATCATGGTCATGTACATTTCATTCATAATAATGTGTAAAGGTGCATATAAGAACTGCACTTTCAATTAACACCATTGATACATCATAATCATATTTATGCATGGAGTGTGTGTGTGTGTGTGTGTGATTGTCCTTGCAATGACACAACAACAACATTATCATCATAGACACTTCCCTCTCAAAGTGTTCATAAGCATGTACATAATATCACAATCATGCATAATTCACATATATTGCATTCAAGGATCATAGACCATATAAATCAACACATCTAACATTATTATAGTAGACATGGATATAATCGTAATTCAAGTAGTTCACTCATTGCATGTATATGCTCTGATACTCATATTGTAGGTCATGTGGGTAAAGTCATTCCACAATAGTACCATATACAATTCAACATTGACAATGGCATCCTTCTTAAAGCATCAACATTCATAGTTCATTCTTTTTAGCTTTTACCTTTAAAGCCCTAGGAGTCATCTTCATATTATGAGTATTACTCTAAAGAAAAACCTCACATGGTCATCATGTAAACCTAACTCTCAAGGTAAACTAACCACATGCTTCATTCTTACTCAATTATAGTCATATAGCATCAAGTAAACTAAATTTAAATACTACTTCAACCATTATTCATCATGTAATCCCTAATCGAGTTAGTTCATATCTACAAGCGTTACTTATAAGCAATTCATGTCTAGGTGATCTAATCTAAGGCAATTCATCAAGAAGTTCATCAATTTTAAAAGTCACATCTAAACCCTCAATTTGCCTCTTTCATGACATATCCCTAGGCCACATCAATTTCACCCTAGAATCTTAGGTTAATCAAGTATACATGTAGAATCATACTAAAATCATGCAATCACATCATAATCTACTCACATCCAATCAATTGGACCAACTTGCAACAACATTCTTTAATGTAAAGAAGGACCATAGCTAGGATTGGGGAACTCATGGATTCTTGAGAAATTCAAGTTAAAATCATATAAAATCAATAATTCATCTATAAATAAACACAATTCAACCTTTAAAAGGAATTTTGAAAGGAATCTGTGGGGTTAAGTTGAAACCTTAGCTTTGGGGGATTTCTAGATTTGAGATAAAAGATTTTGAAGGGACTCCTTGGGTGATAGCTACCCAAGGATGAAGACTACCATACCTTATGTGTAGAATCCAACCAATTTAGTATGAAAAATTCCTCTTCTTCAAGCCCTAGCTTGATCTCTTTTCTTGGTCTTCAATGGAGTTCTAGAGAGAGAATATTGGGAGAGGAGAGTATTTGGGATTTTATTTGGGGTCTTGGGTTATAATGAATTAATGACGTGTTTAATGACATAAATTCTTTATACAGGTTTATTAAATCAGTATAAAATGCCTCTACATAATTAAGTGATTAACCCTAAGCCCCTTCCTTAAACCCCAACTTACAAACTAAAGGACCATTTCAGCCCTCACTCACGAAACCCCCTCCCATGGACCGTGGGTGGAGTCACGGAGCATGCTGCTTGGTTCGTGGATTACCACTGGAGCTAGGTGAAGTAGGGGAGGACAAGACTCGACCCACGACCCCCACCTATGGGGCATGGGTCCACCCACGAATCGTGGTGCCCATCCGTAGGTCATGCTGTTTTTGACAGCTTTTTGGGCAGCCTATTGGTCCTTTAAAAGAACCCTTGGTTGGTCCTTGGGGGGTCGTATCTTGACGTTTAAATCCAAAAACATTTATTCTTAGTACCAGAGGTTATTTTACACTCTAATCATTATGTTAAATCCCAAATAGGCTACTACCTTTACGTTAGGCTCTAGCTTAGTCTTACTAGTTTTACCAGGCGTTACAAACACATACATTGGGCTCTCTATCTGGTTAACACCAAGAGAAAGATTCATGCGAAGAATGGCGACTCCACTAGAGGTTAGTTCCCTAAAAGGCCACCTCTTTTTGAGGGTCAGTTCTTTAGATGGTGGAATATTTGAATGAGTGACTATCTCATGGTTGAGGACACTGATGCTTGGAATGTTATTTGTGAAGGTCCTTATATGCCAACTATGGAAGTAAAAGATGGATATGTCACAAGAGTTGTTCCCAAAACTCGACAGTAATACAATGACTCCGACAGAAGAAAATTTGAGAAAAATCACAAAGCCAGGAAGCTATTGATGTATGGCATTGGAGTAAATGAATATGATCTGATTTCGTCTTGTGAATCAGCCAAGGTAATTTGGGATCGGTTGAGAGAAGTGTATGAGGGTACTGAGGAAACAATGAAATCTAAGCTAGATCTCTTCACTACTCAATTTGAAAGATTCACAATAAAAGAAGGTGAATCTATTCATGAAATGTGTACTAGATTTTCCACCATTACAAATGAGCTTATGTTCCTGGAAGAACATGTCCTTGCATGCAAGCAAGTCTCTACGATACTGGAAATTCTTCCCAGATCTTGGACAAATGAATTTGTGATTGGCGATGAGACAAGGGACGCTGAAGTAGTAATGTTTGATGCATTATTTGAACATCTTAAAGTTCATTGGAAATTCTTCCTCTCTCTCAAGGCACTTTAAGGTGGAGGTGTCTCTTTTGCCAATGGCAAAAAATGGTACATTCTTGGTGAAGGTAGTTTTGTGCATCTCATGAACTTGAAGATGTTCAAATAATGTCTCCAACATCACTACTTTAGCGACCATTGTCTCATTGTTAATCACAAATTCATTCGTCCAAGATCTGGGAAGAATTTCCAGTATCGTAGAGGCCTTCTTGCATGCAGGGACAGGTTCTTCCAGGAATATAAGCTCATTTGTAATGATGGAGAATCTAGTACGCATTTCATGAATAGATTCACCTCCTTTTATGGTGAAACTTTTAAACTGAGTAGTGAAGAGATCTAGCTTAGATTTCTTTGTTTCCTCAGTACCCTCGTACACCGCTCTCAATCGATCCCAAATTACCTTGGCTGATTCACAAGACGAAATCATATCATATTCATTTACTCTAATGCCACACATCAATAGCTTCCTGGATTTGTGATTTTTCTCAAATTTTCTTCTGTCGGAGTCATTGTATTGTTGTCGAGTTTTGGGAACGGCTCTTGTGACATCTCCATCTTTTACTTCCATAGTTGGCACATAAGGACCTTCACAAATAACATTCCATACCTCAATGTACTCATCCATGAGATAGTCACTCATTCGAATATTCCACCATCTATAGAACTGACCATCAAAAAGAGGTGGTCTTGTAGGGGACTGACCTCTGTGAAAGTTAAATGGAGTCGCCATTCTTCGTATAAATCTTTCTCTTGGTGTTAACTAGAAAGAGAGCCCAAGATCTGATACCAGTTATTGGAATTTATGCGTCCACCAGTGATAACAGGATCAGGTTCCCCAAGTATATCGGGCACAATGATTTTACATGGAAATCCCCTGGCTCAGGGGTGGTGAAAACCACAACATATACTCACATGATTTCAACCCAAACTCTATTTCATTCAAACAGAGCAAAGTTTCATATTACAAACTCTTGCAACCTTGGAATTAAAACTCTTTAATCCCTTCCTTTTTATTGTAGCAACTCTACTACAAAGGAAACTAAGCAATAATCGTATTGGTCACTAAACCAACTAACTCTAGTTGATCATGACTTTAAGAACCCAACAAGGCTAACTCTAGCCATCAAGTCAAATCTCGAAGATATGAGCTAAACAAGTGGCAACTCTGCTGCACCCAAACATCAACTAACTCTAGTTGACACTTCTAAGCAACTCTACCCAAGAGAACATCAAAACAATGATGTAAAAAGCTTGACTAAATCATGGATGATTCGAATAACTAACTCTAGTTAATACGACTCAAACTAAAGATTTAGAAAAGCAACCGTTCTACTATCATTTATAACTTAGGAGTAGATTTACAATGTAAGCACATAAGACACAAAGCTCAAAATACAACAAAGACTCTTCAGCACTCTATCAAGTCCCTTTCTTGAGTATGAGCAGTGTTCTTCCTTGAAGATAGCTTCTTCTTTGTAAGCTTATGAATTTTCAGAAATTGAAATCTATGTTTGCCAAATCTTAGTTTGTGTCTTGTGATAAGAGACTATATCAAATGGACACAAACCCCTTGGGAAGACACCATTGGCTGAGAGCCTGCTACTCTAAAAAGATGTGCACCAACCTTGTCAGATGTGACAGCTTTTAGACAGTTGTCTTTCGACTTTTCCATGTACGTAGTCTATCCGGGACCAGGTCCCTTGCAGTGTGTTATTTGTGAGTTCTTGAAAAGACTTGCTAGATCTCTCTCTTTTTGAATGAATAATGTTGTTTGTTTATTATTGTATACATCAATCACCAATAAGAGTTTTGACCACTGAAACAAACAACCTCGTCCGCCCTTCCTATTGGTGAAGTACACTACACTTTTCGCCAACCAACCTGACAAGACAGCTTTATAGTTGTACACCATTTTGAATCTGGATGAGAGCACTCTGCTAAGGACCGGGTCCCTACATTTGTGAGGATCATCAGAACACCTAGAATAAAACATTTCCCTCCTTTTTGTTGATGACACACAAATATTCCTCACGCTGAGTTTATTCATTCGTTTCCCCTATCATTGATCCCAATAACAAGGATCTGGTCCATTGTTAGATCCCTAAGTTTGTTAAATCACCAAAACTTAACATCAGCTCCAAAATAACATTTCCCCCTTTTTTGACGACAACAGACTTATTCATCTTCTTCCCCCTTTCACCAGTTCCCCTATCAGCATGACTCTTCAGGTAACTGGATTGGTCCCCTTTTTTTTTTATCATTTCCGAAGTTTGTTAAATCATCAAAACATCACATCAGCAACAAAATGACATTTTCCCCTTTTTTGATGATGACACACAAATATTCCTCACGCTGTGTTTATTCATTCATTTCCCCTGTCGTCAGTCCCAATAACAAGGATATGGTTCTTTGTTAGATTCCTAAGTTTGTTAAATCATCAACACTTAACATGAGCTCCAAAATAACATTTTCCTCCTTTTTGATGATAACAAACTTATTCACCTCTTCCCCCTTTCACCAGTTCCCCTATCATCATGACTCTTCAGGTAACTGGATTGGTCACCTTTTTTTTTTTATCATTTTCGAAGTTTGTTAAATCATCAAAACTTCAGATCAACAATAAAATGGGATTTCCCTCTTTTTGATGTTGACAAACTTGTTCAACTTCTTCCCCCTATCGACATGACCATGTCCTCGTCAAGTAACTAGCATTGATTCCCCCTATCAACAACATGACCATGTCCTCTTCAAGTAGCTAACATTGATCTCATACCTTAACATGAACTGATTCTATATAAAATCGTACAAATAGTGAACCAAATCCAAAGTAGCAACATTTGAATACAAAAATTGAAACCACGACATTTCAGTACCAATAAAAAAATCACAGCAGTTAAATACCAAAATCAAAACCACGTCATTTGAATACCAAAATCAAAACCATCATACTTAAATACCAAATCTAAAATCCAAATCATGATATTTTAATAACAGTACCAAAACAAAAGTAGTACCACATCATTTGAATATCAAAATCAAAACCAAAACCACAAACCATTGAATATCAAAACTAAAAATTAAAAAAAAACACAATATTTGCATACCAAAACTAAAACCAAAAACCATACATAAATAAAAATACTCACATATAAAGATTACAAAGTACAAATATCAAAACCACATAGTGTGAACAAACTCATCGCTTCAAAGAACCACAACATTTGATCTTGACAACAATTTTAGAATAATTGACAGAAAAAATAAAACTGAAATAGAGCAGTAAAAAAGAATTGGCAGCACCTTTACGGCAGACAACTACGAATAAATAAGAAGAAGAAGAATAAGAAATATAATAAGAAGAGAAGAATCATACCTTGATTGTTGCTACTGGCAGATGACCGATTGATTACTTGGATATCTTCTTTTTGTGATTGGCCACAAGTTGCTGCCAACATGTCAACATCTAATTAAAGCCCAGGGTACATGCGATTAAGGCATAAAAGCATGCCAACTGTAATTTCATGTCGTGTGCTTCTTTTTGGAAGTTCTAACTTTTCCACCATCCTGTCTTCCATTTCATTCAACTTTTTTTGCATCTCATTGTAGCAGTTACAGAGGATTCAACATTTTCCTTCTGTTTCAGAGTAGTTTTAGTAACTCCTCTTCCATACAATCTCATGAATCCTGAATGCTCATGTCTCATGCCAGTGACAAAAGCATCAACAGATTCTTGCCCTTATTCACTTTGTTGACTTTGCACTTTTTCCATTTCAGCCTAAAAATCAAGTCCAAATAAATAAAATTGATGTTAATCAAACTAAGTATATATGATAACAAATAAATAATGTCAAAAATAAAGATGATTAATACAATTTTAGTAATTGTATCCTCATTAGTGTCCTTGTATACTCGACCAGGTTTCCTTGATCTTGTAGCACAAAGATTTTCTTTTCTAATACATCACCAAAGGTCCTCTTCTGTTTTTTCTAATTACATAAAAGTTAGTATCAATAAATTCAAAATTAACGATTTAAGAAGAGAAGACACCATGTTGTCACGTATCACAACAAAACTTGTTTTATCAGTCGTATGTGGATTCTTCAAATTTTTCCTATTCCTTGTATTTGTTTCACTCATTTTCTAAAAATAACATTGTTATTAAATGTGCTTAAACAAAAAAGCAAGAACATAAGAGTTAGTCGAGATCGCTAAGAGTATAAATAACCCGACTGATCAAATTTTTAATTTTTTCGTTCACTATGATCATACAAAATAGTGTTCCTAGAATTCTAAAATTGTATTGTAGGATATACATGAAATAGAACCAACTTAAAGTATGCATAATTTATATTTTACCTTGAATTTTCATGGACCCAATACATGAGAAGATCCTTGAATTATATTCTGAAACTTCATCAGGCTTGTTTGTCAATCGAAGCGTGTCAATTGCAAATGGTGTATAATACTTTGTACACAAGCACTTCTTGTACTTCCTCCAGGAAGACTAAATTCCATTCAAAACCCACATTTTATCAGCTTCATGAACTTTTGTATTTCTCCTACAAATTGTTCTTTGGGTTAGTAATATAAAACTACAAAATATTATCAACTAAAATTAGGGAATAGGAAAGCAAACCAAGGTATATTTTCACAGATCTTTGTTTGTATCCACATTACTCTACTTGTGTATATGAAGAGGACAAAGCATTGCATTTCTTCCCAAAGTTCTAAAAAAGCTACCCAACTGTGCTACTACTGCTTTTGTAGGGCTAATCGATTGTTTGTACTTATTCAGAACAATGACTTCACGATCTTTTTGAGCATGTACATGTTGCATTATTGTACCTCCTCTTTTTTTTTTACTGTAATTAAAGGTACCACAAATGAAGCAACGTTAGAGAACATATTAAACAACAATGTACATTGATTCAATAGTGAAAAGTATATTCATATGTTCTTGCCTTGTTCTATGAATAGATCATTTTCTCTAGAATCCAGTGGCTCATCTTTCACTTGGTCCTGTACATTTCTCCTTCTAGAGTGGAAAACCTCTTGGTTCTTTTTGCATTTGTTCCTCGACAACTTCTGTTCCAACCATGGAAGAATCCATAGGCACTTGTTGCACTTGTATCACAGCTTGTGCTTTTAGGGCGGTAAAATTCTGAGTAACCCGTTGAACTGGTTCCTGCTCAGCCTGTGCTTCAACAGTGGAGGATTTTTGGGACACTTGTTGAATTGGTTCCTTTTCAGTCTGTGATATAGCAGTAGTAGAATTCTGAGAATTTTGTTGCACTTGTTTCTGTATACCTTGTTCTATCAGACTCGTAGATTTTCAAGGCACTTCTTCTTATATAGCTTTTGCTTTTGAACTCGCCGACTTAGGAGGAGACTTTTGTGGTGGCAGTTTCTGTATAGCTTGTGCATTCAGAGTGCAAGACTTTTGATGCAACAGTTCCAGTATTGGTTGTGCATTTAGAGTGAAGGACTTTCTAGGAGACCTTCGAGGCACCAGTTCCTATATAGCTTATGAAACTAGATCAGCAGAAGATTTTTGATGCATAATATGTTCAACATTCGGTTTTGTTCTCAATGACGAAAATAATTTTAATGCCACGGATGTAAGACTTCCAGCGCCATGTGCTTCTTCGCCTTCACATTTTTGTTTTTCTTTGGATTCATGAGTTGCTGAATCTAGCAAAAAAATACTACATGTAAGCATCACATCACCTTACAAATGGCTTAAATTTTAGTCAATCTAGCTACTAATAATTAATAAAGTTGCAGAGAAATCAGGTACCAAATACATAATTTTGAAATAACTACATCAAGAACATGGCCACTATAGTTCGGAAAATAGACATTTCAACATAAACAGTAGAGTATTTTACTATTCATACAAATAAAACATATAATTAATGGCCTAAGTCATCTGCGGCTCCTTAAAGTTGTTTGCATATTTCACATAAACACCTCAACTATGACTATTACCTATTGAACACCTAAATAGTTCAAAAAGTATACCTATTAAACACAAAATGTTGATGTGGCAAAAAAAGTGTTTTTCACTTCAGCTAAGCGCGTAAAAAAACCTTAAATATTATTTTATTTTTATTTTTTCAAAAAAAATTAATACTTTTTGCCACTTGGCATTTAAATAGTTTATTTTAAAAAAATAATAATTTATAAGTAATACTAATTCTTAAAACAAAAACAAAAAAGAAAAAAAGCCCCCACCCCACCCCTTTCAAGTCGACTTCTTCACCAAAGAAGATCTGCACATTGTTGTTTTTTTTCTTTCTTTTTCTATTCTATCACTTTTCAATATTTATTATAAACAATAAAAATTGAATCGACTAATTGAATTTGAAGGGAAAAAAGAAGAGAGAACATCAAGTTGAAAAAATTAGCCGATCGACGTCCATATCGGTCACCTTTGAACAATTATTACCGTTCAAATTAAAATGTAAACCCAATAAAATTTTCAAAAATAATATCAGATTGATTCAATAAAAATAATTTAGGTCCTCTCGATTTCTCTTTGCTATTGATTTCAAGACGATTGAAGGACTCTCTTTCTTCATCACTCTTGTATCAGTGTCTTTGAATATTTTTTTCTCTCACATATTAGGAATAAAAAATAATTATAAAAGCAATTAACAAAGATATTGAATTTTGTCGTTTGAGAAAAAAAATCTTGTTAGGAAGAAGATGAAGAAGAAAAGGGGTTGGATAGGGTTGGGCTTCTCATTTAAAAAAAAAAAGAAATTAGATGGAAAAATTTATTTGAAATAATTTTCATTCTTTTTAACATAAAATTCTTTTTTTCTATAATTGTTGGACCCTACGCCACATGTTAGCTTTTAATTAGTCATTTTGCCACATCACAGCAAGTGCATTACACACACTTTATTTTTTTTACTTATTATCGGAAAATGCCAAATAGGAACAAATTTTGAATAGATAAAAGTGTTCAATAGGTACTAGCCTTAGTTGAGGTGTCTAAGTGAATTATGCGGACAACTTTAAATGGCTACAGATGACTTAAGCCTATAATTAATAGTACCACACCTTTCTGTAACTCTAGTCAGTCAGTATTGAAGCCGATTCTCTGATTCCAACAACGATTCACTAATCAGATATTGAATTTCCTGAAAAATAAGAACTGATAAACACAATTTTTTTAAGAAAAAGAAAAAAAATGAACAATGAGGATTTAAATAAGAAACATAAGAAAACTATTGTTGTCAAAAGCCCTATATCATTCACTCAAAATAATTAACAACATTATCGAAATTCTAAGTTAAATAGATAGGATTAATAAGGATCATCAAGTTGAAGCTATCAACAAAAGTGTACAAGAAATAAAGTCCTAATCTACCGTCAATTAGCCAACAAAATCAATAAAAATGTCTATTATGGTAGACCAAATATTCTAGTTAAATAAGTTTACTAGGATCTAGCATTTAGACAAATGTTTAAACTAGCTACAAAAGTTTTAAAATTTCTTACTTAATCATCTGCCTCCATCCAATCCCAATCAGTATCAGCATAATCATCCTCCTCTTCTAATGTTTCCATAGTTGTATCTTCTAAGAATTGTGCATAAGGTGGCATATGAACAACACCAATGGGTATATCATCTCTTGACCATCTAATGTCAACACGGGTGATGTGTTCGATGGACCAATGTCTTTAGTAGGCTCCCTCCATAATATCTCTCCTATATTAGGATAGTTCTCTTCCTCCAAGTCATACAAATCAAAAGGAACTTTATTCCTTTCATAACAAACGTACATTCGTCTTAGTTGGATCCTTCACATAAAACACTTGATGCACTTGAGATTCAAACACAAAAGGGTCATTTGTACTACGTAATCTATTGAAATACACATGGGTCAACCCAAATTCATCTTTACCATTATGATACCAAACGCATCTAAATAGTACAACACTAGAACGATCATAATAATCAAGCTCGATAATATCTTGAATAGTATCATAATAGATAGTCTCAAGGGCGACTGGTAAGGGTTAAAAAAAGTCATTGGCCTTAGGTCCCCAATTTTAAGGGGGCCCATTTTTTAGTTAATTAGGTAGGATTAAACTAAAAAAAATAGAACTAAGACAACAAATGCAAACAGCATTAATGAAGTGATAGATATGACAATTACTTTTTACCTTTTCAATAAAAAGTTGTGCACTTTTTTTTTAATGTACAAGTTATCTTTTTCTTTTTTACCTTATTCTTTTTTTAATTTTATTTTTATATATTCTATCCTCCTCTCTTCCTATCTTCTATTTTTTCTCACTTTCTCTTTTCTAATCTTACATTTCTCTTATTTAAAGCTTAAGAATTTACTTGTTCTATTGATAGTTTATATTTTAAATTTATAATTTTTTAATTTTTTTTCAAGCCCTCTAAATTGATTTTGGCCTTAGGCCACCAACGAGTTTGAGCCGCCCCTGGATAATCTCTCCATCAATGGGATTTTGATCCCAGGCACTAGCAAATTATTAGTTGTCGCAGCCAAAGACGCTCCACTATTTTGAGACTTCAATGTGGAATCGTGTTGTAATATATGAAACCAACATCCATTACTGAAATAAGCATTATATATTCTAGTTTCCACCCTATTAGGACCTTTAGCTAGTCACCTTAACTGATTTGACACTTCAACTGTTTCAACCTTCTCTTTGAACTAGTTGTCGAATTTTTGACTTTGAATCCTTGCTCTTGTCCATGCATTTAATCTAACATTACTGTCAATTACAACTTTATGTTCCCTGCAATTAATAGTTCAAATAAAACCATTAAGCGTTTATAAATGAAGTTTATAGTACCTTAATATTAACAAAATAAATGAAATATAAAGACTGATAAAATCCTTGCCTTGTTCGTGTTCGGTGTTGAACAATACATATTGATGTGCTTCAAAAAATAACTGCTGATCTATCTTCAAAGGGTTTCCTTTTGTTTTCTTCTCTTCCCCAACTAGATGACCGAGCTTCGTGTCATGACCCAAAGTACACCCTAGACGTGACATAGTGTATAAGACCTCGTGAGGCCCTACACAAGCCACTTGACATACATATACACAATATAATAGTCAAAAGTAGAGAATCTCGTTTAATGAAAGAGTTTTCCATAAATGCGTAAATCTAACAGTCTTGACAAGTAATTATAATACATCAAAGAAGTGGTCGGGATGTAATCGGTACACCAATGTATGAAAACTAAAATATAAGAAAGCCAAAGTAAACACGACATGGTCCTCAGAGCATGAGGACTCACCAACTCTACGAACTTCAAATGATCACCAACTAGCCACGAGCAAGAGGAGGAAGATTGTCAGACCCTACATTAGTTAGACAATGTAGGCACAAGCATGCATTAGTACGTGAAATGTATTAAGTATGAGGGGTATGCATAAAAACGTGAAAACATGAACATAAGGGGACATAATAAAAAACATGATAGGCATGACCAAGTAAACATAGTGAAATCATTTAAAGAATAATTATAAATTATGAACATGACCAATGCATCTTAATATCATATTGAAAGCTTCATAAGACCTTTGAAAGTTACGTAGTTCATTTTGTGGGATATTAGCTTTAACCAACAATAGACCATGTGAGCTATAACATTGAATGTGATGTTGTCACACCCCGAGCCTACACCCTGGGCGGGATCGGCACTCGGAGACCACTGCTGGCCCCAAGCGAACGCTTGGCCTGGCTTTCTTAACTCAGCGGAAACTTAAATCAATGAATTAACTCAAAGAAATGAAAGATTATCAAATAACCAACTGATAAAATCTAGCCAAAAGGCAACTCAAGTCTCAAAGTAGAATATTATATATATATATATACACAAAAGAGAGACTCCAATTGACTGTCTATGAAGCCTCTAAAATATTGAGATGGATGTTGGGACAGGCCCCACAACATCCTAATAAAATAAAACTAAGAACGCAAAATAATCGAGTCCTCCGGAAAGCAAGGAGGCTCACCACTGACTCTGGAGTGCTCAGCTAGATCAACGGCATGCTGGATGCTGATCCTGGATACCTGCGTCTGCATCATAATAAGATGCAGGCCAACTGGCATCAGTACATGGAATGTATGAGTATGCGAGCGGGAAAGCTAAACCACAAGTTAAGCCTGAAAAGAGTAGAATGGACCTCTTACCTTGGCTCTGTTCGACTCATGGATAACTGAACTCAATATATAAAGCCATAAAACACATGCAATATATAAGGCTTGTAAAACAGTATAAACAACTTAGCTTGTCAATGATAAAACAATAACAACTCAACTTTACTTATATAAAAGTAATATAACTTTAGTGGGAGGTTCTTTAACCGACAACCACCACTATGAGCCTAGTGCTGATACAACGCTTTACCTCACGTTGCCTAAGGACCATCCTATACCTTGCCGTGATATAGGAAGCTTAACTTTACTAAGTGGATCCACTAGCTTAACTTTCGTGATCATCTAAAATGTATGACCTGAGAAATCCCATGTTAACGCATAGTTCATATGGAGAGTTGAGTTAATATGAACTCGTGTCCCCAATTCGGTGCTCAATACTACTCCAAAAAATACTTTGGCTCATACGTGTCTTTAAAAATAAACTTCTTTCTTTAGTTGAGATAATTACTCAAAACTTAGCCCAAAGGCTCTTTTGGAAAATATGGTTCCCTTCTTACTCAAATGTAAAAGCATTTAAAACTCCTTTGGGAATACTTAGTTCCCTAATAGCCCCTTTTTGAAAAAAATGAAATCAACTTGAAACTCTTGACTTAACTCGAAACTCTTGACTCTTACTCGACTTGAAACTCTATACTCTTTTACTTGACTTGAAACTAACTTCCCTTGAATTGGAATTATGAATTCAAGTGTTTGATCACATGCTATGGAGGGATTCTTGATGTCTAGACGTACTTTGGAGTGTCGGAAATAACTATGAAACATAGGTATAATACCTAGGAACATGCATGAGAAAGTGAGAAAAGAATGGGGGAACTTGGCTGGTGATACAGGTGGCACTCACGGACACCATCTACGGACAGTAGATGGACTTACGGTCTGTCCTGCAGGTTCGTAGTTCATGACAGAAAATTCCCCAGTGGCACTTAAGGACACCATCTACGGACTGTAGATGGACTTATGGTCCGTCCTGTAGGTCCGTAGTTCATGACAGAAACTTTTCCAAAACTCAGTCAGAAAATTTTGGCTAAGTGTTGACCTACGGCCCGGAACTTACGATCCGTAGGTCAGGTTACGGACCATAGTTCATGTCCATAGATCAATGCCCCAAATTACCTAGCTTCAGTCTTGATTGACGGTTGACCAGTACGGGCCGTCAATCGATCTATGGTTCGTAGATCTTGGTTGTAGATGGGAAACAACTGTCAATTAGCTGAAAATTTCTGATGAATCAACTTCAAATGGTCATAACTTTTTAGAACAAAAGGAATTTGGTGCCCCAAGAACTATGATATGATAGATAATTGAATTATCTTCCCAACTTTACCAACAACACAACCCAACAACTTCAATAACACAAACCAACAACTTCAACAACACAAACCAACAACTTCAACAACATGACTAATCTTTTTCTCAAAATAAAAAGAGTTTGGTTTGTGGGGGAAAATATCAACCCATCACTAAGAACTCACATACCTAGTAGGGATTACCCCCGACGATAACCACGATGCTCTCCTTGCTTGATCTTTCCTTCCTCCTCTTCTTCTTCTCTTCTTTCTCTCTTATCTCCCAAACCCTAACTCTCACTCTTTGTTAAAAAAAAAATGGGAACAAACTGATCAAAATCAGTCTAACACAACAATATGGCAAAAAGAATTGATTAGGGAAAAGACCAAATGCCCTTAAAATTTCAGACAGACTTCCCTGCCAACTGCCCAACTTCCAAAGGGCATAACTTACTCATACGAACTCAAAATTGAGTAAAATCGGTGGCGTTGGAAAGATCATTCCACGAGCTTCGTAACCATAACTAGAACTAATCCTAACTTATCCTGAGCTAAGAGTTATGGCTGCTTAAAGTTGGCCAAAAATTCACTGATTTCCACACTTAGCCAAATTTCCAAATTTTAAATTCTTTCCAAAAATTACTATTTCCAATTTCAAACTTCTTCATATTCATTTTAAATTGTCGTATGTTACAATATCTACCCCTTGGGAACATTCGTCCTTGAATGAGATTACTCTTATAAGGCTAAGGGTGTAACATCAACTCAAACACCCAACAAGCAACTATGCAAACATCAACAACAATAACACGCCCACTATACTTTTAAGAGAACTAAGAAGGAAATTAATACCTTGATCTACGGATTCAAAGAGCTATGGATATCTCTTCTTCATGTCTTCTTCGGCTTTCCAAGTAGCTTCCTCAATAAATTGGTTCCTCCAAAGGAACTTGACTGAGGCTACATCCTTTGTTCTCAACCTACGAACTTGCCGATCTAAAATCTTAACAAGAATCTCATCATAAGATAAGTTATCCTTAATCTTAATACTTTCAGTCGATAGGATCAATGAAGGATCGCCTATGCATTTCTTCAACATGGAGATGTGAAATACTGGATGAACCGCTGCTAGTTCCCGTGGTTGCTCCAACTCATAAGCAACATTGCCAATCCTCTTGGCTATGCGGTAAGGTCCGATATATCGAGGACTAAGTTTTCCTTTCTTACCAAACCTCATAACCCCTTTCATGGGTGAAACTTTCAAATATACCCAATCATCTACTTCAAACTCTAATGCCCTTCTCCTAACATCAGTGTAGGATTTCTGGCGACTCTGTGCCATTTTCAACCTCTCTTGAATCACTTTCACTTTTTCCATAGCTTGGTGAACTAAATCTGGTCCTATCAATCCTGCTTCACTAACTTCAAACCATCCAATAGGAGATCTACATCTTCTCCCATAAAGAGCTTCGTATGAAGCCATCTGGATGCTACAATGATAGTTGTTGTTGTAGGCAAATTCAATGAGAGGTAGGTGATCATCCCAATTACCTTTGAAATCGATCACACAAGCCCTCAACATATCATCTAAAGTTTGAACAGTACGTTCTGCTTGCCCATCAGTCTGAGGATGAAAGGCAGTACTTAAGTTCACCTTCGAACCCAAGCCTTTTTGAAAAGATTTCCAAAACTGTGTAGTAAACTGTGCACCTCTATCTGAAATAATGGAGATTGGGACTCCATGAAGTCTCACTATCTCTCGAATATACAACTTGGCATAATCTTCTGCTGAAAGTGTAGTCTTTACTGGTAGAAAATGAGCTGACTTTGTCATTCTGTCGATAATCACCCAAATAGAATCATGCTGTCTGCGAGACCTTGGCAACCCTGTGATGAAATCCATATTGATCATCTCCCACTTCCATTCCGGAAGTTCTATTCTCTGAGCCAAACTAGTGGGCCTTTGGTGCTCGACTTTTACTTGTTGGCAATTTGGACACTTAGCAACAAACTCTGCACTGCCCTTCTTCATGTCATTCCACCAATAAACTTCTCGCAAGTCACGATACATCTTGGTGGAACCCGGATGAATAGAATATCGGGAGCCGTGAGCTTCCTCCATAATCCTTTCTTGGAGTCTATCTACCATAGGTACGCACAATCTACCTTGATATCTCAATACACCATCTCCCCCTTGTTCAAAAGCTAATACTTTTTGCTTCTGAACATTTGCCTTCAACTCAAGCAAAATGGGATCTTGATCTTGCTTCTCTTTCACTTCTGACATTAATGATGACACGACCCCATTCACCACCTCTATTTCTCCTTCTGCGGAATCTAGAAGTCTGACTCCCAGGCATGCCAGTCTGTGTACATCTTTTGCTAACTCTCTCCTTCCTTCTTCAATATGGGCGGTGTTACCCATAAACAACTTGCTCAAAGAATCAGCAACAACATTAGCCTTACCTGGGTGATAAAGAATACTCAGGTCATAATCCTTGAGTAATTCTAACCACCTCCTCTGTCTGAGATTAAGCTCTTTCTAAGTAAACACATATTGAAGGCTCTTGTGATCAGTGAATACGTCAACATGCACACCATACAAGTAATGACACCATATCATCAAAGCAAATACTACAACAGCCAACTCTAAGTCATGGGTTGGGTAGTTCTTCTCATGAACCTTCAACTGTCTGGAGGCATAAGCTATAACCTTGCCGTTCTGCATTAAGACACAACCCAAACCAACTCTAGATGCATCACAATACACCACAAAACCTTGAGTACCTTCTGGTAACGTCAAAACTAGAGTTGTAATCAACCTCTTTTTCAATTCCTGAAAGCTTTTCTCACAAGCTTCAGACTATTGAAATTTCACTGTCTTCTGAGTCAACTTGGTCAAAGGAAACGCAATAGACGAGAACCCCTCTACAAACCTTCTATAATAGCTAGCTAAACCCAAGAAACTCCTAATTTCAGTTAGAGATGTGAGTCTAGGCCAATTCTGCACTACCTCAATTTTCCGAGTATCAACTTTAATTCCATCACCAGACACAATGTGGCCTAGGAACGCCACAGACTTAAGCCAAAACTCACATTTAGAGAACTTGGCATACAACTCCTTGTCTTTCAAAGTCTGAAGAACTGTTCTGAGATGACTAACATGATCTTCTTCATTCCTTGAATAGATTAGTATGTCATCAATAAAGACAATAACAAACATATCTAAATAAGGTTTGAAGACTCTATTCATCAAATCCATGAAAGTTGCCGGTGCATTGGTCAAACCAAAGGACATGACCAAAAACTCATAATGATCGTATCTGGTCCTGAAAGTTGTCTTTGGAACATCACATTTCCTTACTCTTAACTAATGGTAGCCTGATCGGGGGTCAATCTTTGAAAAATAAGTGGCACCTTGAAGCTGATCAAAAAGATCATCAATCCTCGGAAGAGGGTACTTATTCTTGATGGTAACCTTATTCCACTGGCGGTAGTCTATACACATTCTAAGGGAACCATCTTTCTTTCTCACAAACAAGACCGGAGTGCCCCAAGGTAAGACACTCGGTCAAATGAAACCCTTATCTAGGAGATCTTTCAACTGCTCTGTCAACTCTTTCAACTCTGCTGGTGCCATTCTATAAGGCGGAATAGAGATAGGACGAGTATCAGGAATGAGATCTATGCCGAACTCTATTTTTCTCTCAGGAGGAATTCCGGGTAGATCATCAGGAAAAACTTCTGGAAACTCTCTTACTATAGGGACTGATTGTAAAGGAGGCATCTCAACACTAGAGTAATGAACTCGGACTAAGTGATAGATACAACTCTTCAAAACTAACTTTCTTGCCTTAAGGTACGAAATGAAACGACCCTTAGGCACTGCTGAACTACTACTCCACTCTATGACTGACTTATTTGGAAACTGAAACTTGACTGCTCGAGTTCTACAATCTATCGATGCATAACAAGCATGAAGCCAATCCATACCTAAAATGACATCAAAATCTACCATGTCTAATTCAACCAAATCAGCCCTGGTGCTCTTTTGACTGATGGAAACAGGACAATCACGATAGACTCTTTCTGCTAGAATAGATTCCCCAACAGGTGTAGAAACACAAAAGGGTTCACAAAGTCTTTCAGGAAGAACCTCAAACTAATTTGCAATATAAGGAGTTACAAACGATAAACTTGCTCCTAGGTCTAGCAAAGCATACACATCAAAAGCAAAGACTTTGATCATACGAGTGACAACATTTGAAGAATCCTCTTGCTCATGGTGACTGGTGATTGCATAAAGGTGGTTCGCTCCTTCACTGGTACTAGAAGTAGCTCCTCTAGATGCCATCCTGTCTAGGGAAGCAACTGAAGAAAATTGGGCCCTACTGCCCAAATTTTCACTACCTTGCTTATTCTTAGGGCACTCCTTCATGAAGTGACCCTCTTGACCACACTTAAAGCAACCTGTCTGGCCTTGACGACACTTCCCTGGATGAACTCTACCACACTTAACACATGCAAGAAACAAACTACCTCCCCGTGCCACACTATCTGAAGACTGTGCTGGCGTAACCTTGAAGTCCTTCGAATTCTGGCCATTATGTTCCCCTCTGTATCTGGGTGCAGGTGCTCTAGCAGATGATGGAGCAAGTCCCTTTTGCCTTTGCTGAAAGGAGAAATGGTTTGAATTACCTCTTTGCTGCCTGGACTCATTTCCGGTCTTAGCTCTCTTATTTCTGAACTTTTCTCTGTCCCTCAGCTTCTCTTTCTCAACCTACTGCACATAAACCATCAACCTTGATATGTCCATGTCCCCAATAAGCATTGCAGCCCTACCTTCTTTACTTGACAACCGAGACAGCCCAGTAACAAACAAACTCATTATGTTTCTCATGTCCGCAACCATCTCCGGAGCATAGCGAGATAGTTGTGTGAACTTCAGACTATACTTATGAACACTCAAGGAATCCTGCTTAAGTGTGAGGAACTCACGTACCTTGGCCTTTTTCAATTCTCGAGGAAAGAAATGTCATAAGAAAGCTTCCTCAAAACAGGCCCAACTCGCAGGTGATGCATTCTCAACTCTCCCCCCTTTCCATTGGTCAAACCATGTTCTAGCAACATCCTTCAATTGATACGCATCTAGTTCAACTCACTCAGTATCTGTCACATGCATCACATCAAAAATCTTTTTCAACTCATCAATAAAGTTTTTTGGATCCTCAGAAATGCTTGAACTCGTGAAACTCGGAGGATCCATCCCCAAGAACTCATGAATCCTTGAAGTGTCAGCTCCTTCATGTCGAGCTCCCCTTTTCTAACCAATCTAATTAGTTACAGCTTGACTCAGAATTCTAATCACCTCTCTGAACTCGGTATTAGAAACTTCCCCTTGATCTTGCACTCCCAGGGCATAAGGTAACTCTTGCTCATCCACATAACGTCTAGGAAGACGCCCTCTGCCAACTCTTCGTGGAGGCATGACTATTTGAAAATACACACAAGCATGGATTAGAAAGAAACTCTTTAGAGATAAACTCTTACGCACAAGTCGAGTGTGAAGGAAATGAGAAATCTTCCTAAATGTTGTAGCCTCCCAATTATAGATGTGGCACACTTCACACCGATAACTAGGACTCTACAGATATGGCTTCATAGACTCCCTAGGACTCTTGAACTCTGTGCTCTGATACCAAGTTTGTCACGCCCCGAGCCTACACCCTGGGCGGGACTGACACTCGGAGACCAATGCTGGCCCCAAGTGAACCCTTGGCCTGGCTTTATTAACTCAGCGGAAACTTAACTTAACGGCTTAACTCTAAGCAATGAAAGGTTATCAAATAACCAACTGATAAAATCTGGCCAAAAGGCAACTCAAGTCTCAAAGTAGAATATTACATATATATATACATAAAAGAGAGACTCAAACTGACTGACTGACTGTCTATGAAGTCTCTAAAATACTAAGATGGATGTTGGGACAGGCCCCACAACATCGTAATAAAATAAAACTAAGAATGCAAAATAACCGAGTCCTTCAGAAAGCAAGAAGGCTCACCACTGACTCTGGAGTGCTCAGCTGGATCAACGGCGTACTGGATGTTGATCCTGGATACCTGCGTCTGCATCATAATAAGATGCAGGCCAACTGGCATCAGTACATGAAATGTACGAGTATGCGAGCAGGAAAGCTAAACCACAACTTAAGCCTGAAAAGAGTAGAAAGGACCTCTTACCTTAGCTCTGTTCGACTCATGAATAACTGAACTCAATATATAAAGCCATAAAACACATGCAATATATAAGGCTTGTAAAACAATATAAACAACTTAGCTTGTCAATGATAAAACAATAACAACTCAACTTTACTTATATATAAGTAATATAACTTTAGTGGGAGGTTCTTTAACCGACAACCACCATTATGAGCCTAGTGATGATACAACGCTTTACCTCGCGTTGCCCAAGGACCATCCTATACTTGCCGTGATATAAGAAGCTTAACTTTACTAAGTGGATCCACTAGCTTAACTTTCGTGATCATCTAAAAAGTATGACCCGAGAAATCCCATGTTGGCGCATGGTTCTTATGGAGAATTGAGTTAATATGAACTCGTGTCCCCAATTTGGTGCTCAATACTACTCCCAAAAATACTTTAGCTCATAAGTGTCTTTAAAAACAAAATTCTTTCTTTAGTTGAGATAATTACTAAAAACTTAGCCCAAAGGATCTTTTGGAAAACATGGTTCCCTTCTTACTCAAATGTAAAAGTATTTAAAAATCCTTTGGGAATACTTAGTGTCACGACCCGGGAGCACCCCCTAGTCGTAACCGGCGTACTCGACCTCGACGAGGTCTAATACAAGCCTCTTAGCATTCATTCATCGCATAGACACTAAAACCATAAGGAATTAAAATCTTTCTTTACCAAGAAAATATTTCATAAAAAAAATATAGCAAGCGGAAGACTTTCTAGACTTTATACATGATGTCTCAAAACCATCTAATACTTTAGAGTACAAAATTCGGGACTAATCCCATACACAACTTAAACAATACTAAAAAGACATAAAAGAACATATTGGGTATTGTCCTCGAATATATGAGGACTCACCAAGTCTTCTTCTTCAACACTTAGAAACCTATCAAATAGCCATGACATGTCATCATCCCCAAATCCCTACACTTTAGTCCAAAAAGGGAAAGAAAGTGGTTAGCACAATTAAGTACTAAGTATGGAGACCATGCAAAAACATGCCAAAAAGGACATTTTCAAGGAAGTAAAATGCTTTCATATCATTTGATATAACCTTTCCTTTACAAGTATGAGAGACATAATACAAGTCAACATTAACATATAAGACCATAGCCAACCATACATATACTCAACATATGTCCATATACAATCCATCCTTAACTTTAAAAATTACACATGTCATTTCATTACCATAGGACCTCTACCTAATATAACCTTAAGACACACTTGAGTGAGACAAGAAGTGACCGCCCATACAACCTCTTCAAGCACACTTAAGTGTTCCCCAAGATTACCTTAGATAAGGACACAATCGAAATGCAAGAGCTAGTGCCATAGGCATAATAAATAACAATATGAGGATGCATGGTCAAAGTGAAGTCAAAACATGCTTAAGTAAATCTATACTAATAGTAGATATCATATGTGTGTGCATAATCTAACCAATCTATAACCCCACTTAGGATGGGGGATGTCGTTCACACCCGGACACCCTGGTGGCAAGGTATAAACCCCTCACATGGTTGATGTTGGTCACACCTCAAGCATCCTAGGTGGTGAGGTATAAACCCCTCACATGGTTGATGTTGGTCACACCCCAAGCATCCTAGGTGGTGAGGTATAAACCCCTCACATGGTTATCCGGTTCTTTTCCTCTGGACCGGGCATAGTCATGCAACACTTTATATAGAAAATTCACATTAGGCTCTAATGCAATCTCATGTATGGAATGAACATATACACAAGCTTAGTTTGTCATCAACACATCTCTGGAATGCCATACATCTCATAACTCAAGCCTTAAAGCATCAATTCATCAATTCTCCATAATTGGACATTTTGTCAAACACCTTGAAGGCATGTAATAGGGTCAAAGAGCATGGAAAATAGGGTAGTAATTATGCAGCAAAACCAGTGAACAACCTGCAACAATGCCTTTTAACACCCACAAGACCATATGAAAAATCTCCACATCAATTCCAAGTTTAGATTCAAGTTCTAGAGTCACAACATGCTCAAAACAATCACTTTTCATGCTAGAATTCACTGTGCAGGAAATTTATACAAGGAACAGGACTAATTTATGAATCTCAACTTAAACCATGAATTAATGAATATAATAGAGTCTAGGCACTATGGGTGGAAGGACCCATGAGTTCAACACCACATACTTTAACTCACAATGCTATCCGCTTTACATAGGATCATCACAAGATCACATAAAACTCATTAACATCATACCTTCACATATAGCTTCACATAAAACTTTACATATAGCTTCATATATAGCTTCACATAAAACTCATTTACATCATACCTTCACATATAGCTTCACATAAAACTTTACATATAGCTTCATATATAGCTTCACATAAAACTTTACGTATAGCTTCATATATAGCTTCACATAAAACTCATTTACATCATACCTTCACATATAGCTTCACATATGTGTATAATAATACAACAATATAATAACATTTATATAATGTCCTTCATGGCCTCAATTCACAATAATACAACAAATAACCACCTCCACCAAAGGTGGATCAAACCAATCAATAACAATTATATCAATACTAAGAGATTAAGCCATCTTACTATTCTCCAAAGCCATAACCAACATTACTCAATTCCCTACTAATTCAACATTATTCATAAAGTAGGTCAACTTACCATCCTTTCCAAGCCACCTTCAGCATCCTTAATTCTCCAAATATCACAATAGAATAACATAGATAATAGTAGAATTTAGCTATACAATACAAGCTAAACATAATCCAATAATCAACATAAGGACCGATTCACTATTTGCCCATGCAAGGCTCAAATCTCATATCCTTAAATTCAACATCAATTCTTCACAATTCAACATATATAATACCATATATGAACAGCCCATACCATACTAAACACAATTTTATAATCATCTACTCAAAATCAATACACCCACTTTATGGTGAAATTTAGAGAATTTGAGAAAACATGGGTTCATGGAGATTTCTTTCTAAAAATCATTAATAATCATGAATAACAATATAAATCATCATTTAAAACCTTTTTATGCAAGGACCCATGCTAGAAACGAAATTAGGACTTTAAGGTTTTTTTGAAGAACTTTGAAAATACTTTGAATTGGCTCTTTGATTAAAAATGGAATCAAAGATAAAGAGTCCACATACCTTAATATTGAGAAAGCCCACGAAAATTGATGAAAGAAGCCTCCAATTTGAAACCCTAGTTCTTCACCCCTTCTTCTTCCTTGAACTTGAAAGAAATATATGAAAGAAGATGGGTTTCTTTTTAATTCTAAGAGGAGTGACTTAAATGAAAGGAATTAAGTCATAAAAAGGTCTTATAGTTGCTAGGAAAGGAATAAAATAGCATAGGGTCAATTTTGGAAAAGGACTAAGGACCCATAAAGTCTTAACTTAAAAATTCTGCCCCTTTCCCGTCTTAATTCGCCCTTTTCTTCAGCCTGACAGTGCTTTAATATTTCGGGCATAACTTTTTACTCCAAGGTCGGAATTGGGAAAACTCGGTGGCGTTGGAAAGAGGACTCAGAGACCTTTAATTGGATAGGTAAAGGTCCACCTAATTCATTTTGAGCTAATAGATATGACCATTTAAAGTTGACCCTTACAACCCACTAGTTCAAATGACTAGTTTCCGGACGTCACGGTCATTTCTCATCGTTTTATCAAGTTCTCAACTCCAAACTCACATGTGAGGCTCTAGTTTCACTAGTTCATTTTTTTTTTGGGTCGTTACACTTAGTTCCCTAATAGCCCCTTTTTGAAAAAAATGAACTCAACTTGAAACTCTTGACTTAACTCGAAACTCTTGACTCTTACTCGACTTGAAACTCTATACTCGTTTACTTGACTTGAAACTAACTTTCCTTGAATTGGAATTATGAATTCAAGTGTTTGATCACATGCTATGGAGGGATTCTTGATGTCTAGACGCACTTTGGAGTGTCGGAAACAACTATGAAACATAGGTATAATACCTAGGAACATGCATGAGAAAGTGAGAAAAAAATGGGGGAACTTGGCTGGTGTTCCAGGTGGCACTCACGGACACCATCTACGGACCGTAGATGGACTTACGGTCTATCCTGCAGGTCCATAGTTCATGACAGAAAATTCCCCAGTGGCACTTACGGACACCATCTACGGACTGTAGATGGACTTATGGTCCGTCCTGCAGGTCCGTAGTTCATGACAAAAACTTTTCCAGAACTTAGTCAGAAAATTTTGGCTAAGTGTTGACCTACGGCTCGGAACTTACGATCCGTAGGTCAGGTTACGGACCATAGTTCGTGTCCATAGATCGATTCCCCAAAGTACCTAGCTTCAGTCCCGATTGACGGTTGACCAGTACGGGCCGTCAATCGATCTACGGTCTGTAGGTCTTGACTGTAGATGGGAAACAACTGCCAATTAGCTGAAAATTTCTGATGAATCAACTTCAAATGGTCATAACTTTTTAGAACAACAGGAATTTGGTGCCCCAAGACCTATGGTATGATAGATAATTGAATTATCTTCCCAACTCTACCAACAACACAACCCAACAACTTCAACAACACAAACCAACAACTTCAACAACATGACCAATCTTTTTCTCAAAATAAAGAGAGTTTGGTGTGTGGGGGAAATGATCAACCCATCACTAAGAAATCACATACCTAGTAGGGGTCACCCCCGACAACGAAAACCACGATGCTCTCCTTGCTTGATCTTCCCTTCCTCCTCTTCTTCTTCTCTTCTTTCTATTTTATCTCCCAAGCCCTAACTCTCACTCTTTGTTAAAAAAATGGGAACAAACTGATCAAAATCAGTCTAACACAACAATATGGCAAAAAAAATTGATTAGGGAAAAGACCAAAATGCCCTTAATATTTCGGACAGACTTCCCTGCCAACTGCCCAACTTCCAAAGGGCATAACTCACTCATACGAACTTGGAATCGAGTAAAATTGGTGGCGTTGGAAAGATCATTCCATGAGCTTCGTAACCATAATTGGAACTACTCCTAACTCATCCTGAGCTAAGAGTTATGATTGCTCAAAGTTGGCCAAAAATTCACTGATTTCCACACTTAGCCAAATTTCCAGATTTTAAATTCTTTCCAAAAATGACTATTTCCCATTTCAAACTTCTTCATATTCAATTTTAAATTGTCATATGTTACAGATGTAACTCCTATATTGAGAAGGGAGAGTCTACTTGCTATGGGTCACGCCCCGAGCCTACACACTGGACATGGCCGACACTCGAGAATCATTGTTGGCCCCAAGCGAACCCTTGGTCTGGCTTAAATACTAGCAGAAGACTTTCTCAACATAAGATAACTTTAAAAGTAAAGCTTTAACTCAAATGAACTAACTCAGAATATTTAAAGAAACATTCACTAGCCAAAGTGACAACTCAAGTCTCAGACATCAATAACTGAAATAAACAAGACTCATGAACTATGTCTATCTATATATGAAGCCTCTAATACTATAAGGGATGTCGGGACAAGACCCCCGATCATCCTAACATCTGAAATAGCTGAAACATAACAAAAAGGATCCTCCGAAAAGCAAGGATGCTCACCAAACAACTTTGAAACTTAACTGGATCAACGAAGCACTGGATGTTGATCTTGATCATTCGTATCTGCATCATAAAAGATGCAGATCAACTGGCGTCAGTACATGGAATGTACGACTATGTGAGGGGAAATCTAAACAAGACATAAGCTTGATCAGAAACTGAAAGAAACACTTACCTCATCTCAACTCAACTCAGGGATACTAAACTCATTTCAATATAAAGTAGTAGTAAAGCAGTAGTAAAGCATGCAGTATAAATAAAAGCTTTTAAAACAGTAGATAACAACTTCATGTATTTAAAATTATGATGTACTCTGCTTGTATGCAAGGATACAAAATAAACTATGTGTATATATGAATACATAATATCTCTGTGGGAGTTTCTCTAACCGACAACCATCACTATGAGCTATGTGTGATGATTCAACGTCTAACCCACTCTTCCAAAGTCATTCTATTCTTTACCGGGGTATAGAACCTACTACTAAGTGGATCCACTAGTATATGCTAAAAAGCATTATGGAATCATCCAAAAAGTATGATCATTTCTACCCACATTGGCTACATAGTTTATGAGGACTTTGAGTTATCTGAACTCGTCCCCATATTGGTGCTCAATACTACTCCAAAAATGTAACTAGCTCATATGTTTAAAAATATATCTCTTTCTGTGGTTTGAGATTATTACTTAAAAATCTATCTATCAAAAGAGATGGTACTCAAAACTGCTCAAAAACTCTTTTGGAAATCGGTGTTTCCTCCCATCTAATATGTGAAAACATTTAATCTTGGGAATACTTAGTTTCCATATATCATTTTAAATAAAATGAACTTAGGTCTACTCTTTCTCAAACTTAATGCTCAAGTCTTAAAATAAGTTTTAAAATGTTTGCAAAAGACTTCTTAAAAGACTCGAAAGAACTCTTAAGACTTGACTCTTAACTCTACCTTGAATTTGAATTATGGATTCAAGTTTATGATCTCATGTTATGAATGATCTCTTGATGTTAAGACGTACCTTAGAGTATTGAAATAAATTAGAAAACATGGGTACGATTTGAGGGAACTCATACGAAAAGGACTAAAGAGTAAGGGAGTGGCGACCCTAGCACACTGAGTGGCGCAGGGCGCCAGACCCTGAACTACAGAGGGAAATTTGGGGCGCACTGAGTGGCACACAACCCCAGGAGGTAAATTACAAACACTCTTTTCAAGCGCACTGCTGGTGTGTCGTACCAGCCCCAACCCAGATTTTCCCGACAAATTTTCTTACTCGTTTTCTAACCCCAATTCACCTAGAATCAAATGGTTTCTTCCCCAATCACTTAGATTCAACTATCCAACATTAGTATACTATAATCCACTCAAAGCTACACTCAAAACACTAAGACTTATCTCAAGAACTCATCAATAACCTCATAAATCAAGATTTATCAATGAACTTCAAGAACACTTATTAAGAACTCAATTTCTCCGATTCAAGAATGAAATTGTACTGAAATTAACATCATTGGCGTGTGGGTGAACGAATCCAACACTATGAGAACTCACATACCTCTTAGGGATTAAACCGTTGGTGAAACAACATTCGAATTTGCAAGAAATCTTGAAAAACACCTTGACTTTTCTCCTTTCTCCTCTTCTTGAACTTTTCTTAAAATCCTAGCATAATTTAAGATTTGTAAAACTGAACCAAATCAGTTTAGACCCCTAGATATTACCAAAATTTCATTTTAATCTGATTGGATAAGGAAAAGACCAAATTACCCCTCTTAAATCTGGATAACTTTCCTTAACTGGACATACAGATTTCAAATGGTCATATCTCCCTCATACGAGCTCGAAAATCAACAAACTCGGTGGCATTGGAAAGAGGATTCCAAGATCTTTCATTTAATATCTTATGGGCCACCTAAATGATCTTGTACTGAAAGTTATAGTCATTTGAAGTTGACCCAAAACTCCTAACTTATGCTTAACTTGCAAATTTTCAGATTTTGGTCTTTCCAAATTAGTTCTTTATATTTTTAGATATTTCTAAGGCGGGATGTTACAGGTGCTATTTGTGGATCCACTAGCTAAGTCATTTAAGACAATCTTATGGGAGCACATAGTTTGGAAATAGAGGATGCTACTAAAGACTAGTTTATTTGAACCTCCACCTCAAAGTTCGTTTGGTGCTAAGTTAAATCCTAACAGAATAGTCCTATACATAACATATCATCATATATAGAAAAGCACAATTAATTTACTTATCCAATATATAAATATCATAGAGTAGCTCATTAAATCTCGAATCAAGCATGTGTGAGAAAATCTTTCACCAATCATGATTCCTTAATATGTGAGAAAATCCTTTCATAATTTCATAGATGTTTATCTTAAAGCAACCTAGATGATTAAACCTTTGTTTTCATAAATCAAGCATAAACTTTCATGAAAACATTATTCATAGATTCATAACTTCTTCATAAATTCATGTCTTTAAGGGTACATAGTCAAAATCATGATCAATACATGCGTTCATATGAAGTCAATTGGAAAACATGTAATTGAGTCAAAACAATCATAATAAGATCAAAATAGAATAATTGAATCAACACAGTTAGAACCTATGAAAAATTGAATGAAAACCTAATCAAATTGATCAAATTTAACTTAGATAATTGAGAAATATTTGGGGCTCAATGGTTGAATGGAACGCATTGATGAAAACCTACATACCTTGACTATGAAAGCCCAAAATCAATAGATAAATAAGGAGACTTGGAGCTTGAACCCTATATTTTCTTCTTGGAGCTTGAGAGGATTTGGAGTGGATGAACTTGGATTGGATTATGGAATTTGAGTGAATGCGGGAGTTGGGGTAATTTTAGGAGTAGAATGGTAGTTATAGGACTTAGAATTAGAGTCAAAATGACATAGTATGTGTATTAATTGTATAGGAAAAGACCCAAATACCCTTAAGAAATAAATGTCGAACAATCCTTCAGGTTGGACCTATGGTCCGTAGAACTTTCTACAACCCGTACTGGTCAATCGTAGAACCAACTTTAGAAGCCTAAATTCACCTTAGTTCCCACAAGACCATCCTACAGTCCATCTAAATTCCTACGGTCCATACACCCCTTTCGTAGTTCTCATCTTTTAGTCTAAAATTCTACTAAGTCTGGAACCTTTCTAGTGAACCCATTCTACGACCCGTAGAACAAACAACAACTCGTCAAATCCTTTCGTTGACCTGAGATCCTAAATCAAATCTCTAAATCATTCCTATGAATTCCATCTACGGATCATCTAGCCTCATATGGTTCTTCCTATCAACTCGTAGTCCAATATGAAGAAACTTAAAATTTCCAAACTCAACTCAGGTTCTACGGCCCACCTTCTACGGCCTTTTGAACCTTCTACAGTCCGTAGATTAGATTCATAGATCACAACATCAGCATAATTTTTGCACTTTTCCTTTCTAACTTAACTTTCTATTTTCTTATGTGTTACATTTTGGGAATACTGTTGTTACGTCATCTCATTCTTCTTCAACATCCTCATTATCTTCAGTTTGGTATATATTAAATCTTGTCTTCACTCCTTCATGTAAGTATCTTGAAAAAATGGTCAAGCACTCTTTCAGAATAAACTCCTCTAGTACTGAAGGTTTCGTATTATATCGATTATGAACAAGGTCCTTAAATTCACACAGTTCTCTCTCCATGGGATACTTATAATGAAGATGTATTTTGACCTCCCAACTTAATTTCATCGACCAAATGAATAGGTAAATGTTCCATTATATCAAAAAAGGTTGGAGAAAATATCTTTTCAAGCTCACATTCAATTTCTTTAATTTCAGCTTTCAATTCTTCTAGATCAGCCAACTTTATTATCCTACTACATATGAATTTAAAGAACTTTCCCATCCTAATCAACACTATCGCAACATTATTAGGCAATGATTTACGAACTACAATCTGTAGCAAGTAATGCATCATAACATGAGCATCAAGGCTCTTATAACTAGATATCTTTATTTGCTCCACGTCTACACACTTTGATATGTTCAAGGTACACCCTTTCGGTAATTTGGTATTTTTAAACACTGTGCAGAACACTTTCTTTTCTTATAGATTCATGGAAATATAGGATTTAACTAATTATACTTTTCCATTTGTATTATCTTTTACAAGATGCCGCTCCTTCCTTATCCCCATTACTTATAACCCCACCCCACCCCCACCCCGTAAAGTCGCAAGAAAATTATCAAAAAAGTTTTTCTCAGTATGCACCACATCTAGACTTTGCATCAACTTATTTGTAGCCCAATATGATAACTGAAAGAAGATTCATCTTTTCCTCCATGGACCCTTAGTCGTTCGATGCATTTTCTTTTGGCCCTTTCAAAAAATATTGTTGAAATATTGTAGCTTTTCAATCACTTCTCTACCCTACAAAGGTGTAGGTGCAGGTCTATGATCCTCCGCACCAGGTCTATGATCAGTTATACCATTAAAGGATTTATTGTCTTCGATATGGATGATCAGGAGGCAAAAATGCTCGGTGACCTAAGTAACACATCTTTCAACTATGCTTCAAATATTGAGAGGATGTGCTATAGTATAAGTTGGACAGGTCAGTCTCCTCTTAGTGCTCCATCCGAACAACATTGCTAGCTCCAGAAAGTCGCTAACTGTCCATAACAAGGCTGCACGCATTTGAAGTATTTGGTTTGTATGGGCATCATATGTTTCTACCCTTATAATCCATAGCTATTAAAATCATCAATTAATGTTTAGAGGTACACATCAATATAATTTTTCGGAGGATGGACCAGGAATGATCATTGACCACATTAGGTACTCCGGCTTCATGCAAATCCACAGTGATAGATTGTAATTCATCAACATATCAGGCCTGTCAGGTCATGTTCTATGAGAAATGCTCATGGTCCTAAATGAATTAAACCCATCACTTGAAAGACCCAATCTGACATTTAGAGAATCATTCAAGAAGGATGGATGCAAAGAATCAAAATCCTTTTTAGGTTCTCCATCAACAAGGAGTCTTAATTTTTTGTCATTAGGTCGTTCAATAGCATGCCATCTCATTGCAGCAGCCATTTCAGAGCACATGAACAGTCTTTGAAGGCTAGGTTTCAAAGGACAATATCTCAAAACCTTGTATGGTATTAAAAATTTTCCAGTAGTCATTCATCAACAACATTTGACTATCTAGAAGACCAGACAGAGCAATTATCGGTATCTACCTTGTCTTTCAAAAGTGCATGTAATCATTAGGACATGAATGTATTTTTTCATAATTGAGACCAAATCATTTATTATTTTCCTAGCCTTACTAAAGACTCAGGTAGGTAGTTGAGTAAATGGAAATGTTTCTTTCAACCATTCTAGCATATTTGAAAAGGCCACCTTACTCAACTCATGCATTATTATAAGCAAGTATAACTAAATCACAAAAATCAACTTGTTGAAGCTCTCACACCCTGGATATAACTTGTTTTCCCTTCTTCAAATAATCTAAATAACTTTTTTCTATCTTTAGACAATCCTTCTCTCAACCCTTCTTCATCCCCTACATTATCTTCTATATTTCTAAAGGCTTAAGTCATCTGTAGCCCCTTAAAGTTGTCCACATAATTCACTTAGACATTTCAACTAGGATTTGTACCTATTGAACACCTCTACCATCTCGGATTTAAACCATTTAAGCATTTTTTTAAGAATAAACTAAAAGTAGAAAATGTGTGAAATACACTCACGATGACATGTCAATTAGACTAATAAAATAATGACATGTGTTATTTTTGAGTCCAAAAAATTATTTAAAAATTATATTATAAAGTAAAGAAAAAGAAAACTATTTTAAAGTAAAAAAAGAAATGAAAAAAAGCTGTAACTTAAACCACCTCTCCCTGTTATCCATGGCAGTACAAAATTCATCTTGCCCTCTTTAGTGTCATCTTCTTCACCATAACCCCCTCTCTCTCAGCCTATTATTCAATCATAACTTTCTTCTTTGTCCTGTTTTAGGTAGAGAAAGATGAAAAAACACTTGTCGGAAAATTATTGATCTGATTGCCATTGTCGGGAAAATAGAGTTATCTCGAATTTCTTTTTGTGTTTCATAGCTGATTAATTTTTTTTGGTTGAAGAACATTCTTACATTAATATGCATCAATTTAAAGTCAAAACAACATATTCAGGACAAATAAAAAAACTTCAATAAAAATTGGAGCAAAGCAAATAATAAATAGAAAGATCCTCCAATAAAATTCACATAACTGGACATTAATTTAACACCAAATCACTACATTAACAGCAAAGAGACAAACTTCAAACTTAAAGCCCTCTACAATTAATATGATGAAAATGACGGTAATAATGGTGAAATAGTGATGGCAATTAATGGTGGTGCTGTCAATTCTAATATGAATGGCAACGGAGCCAAAAAACAAGCAACAATGTAGGTAAAAACTGAAGTATCCGGTGAAAAAGAGGAAGAAGAAGGGAGTGTAGCAGCGGCAACATCGATGAACTGGTGATGTGGTGGAGGAAGGGATTACAAAAATGAAGATGAAGAAATAATATGATTTTCCACAAAAAAATGCCTAATTATACCTTTTCACACGCTTATACGACGTGAATCACAAACAATGTGACACCTAGGCAAAAAATGTTCAAACGGTTCAAATTCAGAAGAGTACAGGTGTTCAATATGTACAAGTCTTAGTTGAGGTGTCTAAGTGAATTATGCGGACAACTTCGAGGGGCTATAGATGACTTAAGCCATTTCTAAATGTGTCATGAAGTAGTCCATCAATATCATCATGATTGTTACAAGCTTCATCATTACTGCTTGGATGAGGTGTACTTGTAGATAGATATACACCATTTCCTTGTAAGAAATTTACCTATCGTATCCTACACCAAATCATTTTGCAAACAAGTGACCCTCCACAATATTTATAAAATGTCAATAACGATTCTTACAAACATCACATGGGTATAATATCTCTTTTTCTTTAGAACCTCGTTCAAATGTCCTATCAAGAAAATCCTTCACTCCATTGATGAACTTAATATTGCTTCTTCTTAGATTCATCCAACTTCTATCTAAATTATTCATTAAATGTGACACAAGAAATAAGAAAAAATTAACCTACAAATATAAAAGACAACAATGTTCTGCAACTAAACACTACATTAGAACAATTATATCTCAAACATAACATGGATACTACGTATTTTAAGATTTAATGCAAGAAAAATATCAAGTACTTCACAATATTACTTTATGATAATCCAAAGACAAGCCAGACTAACGACTAGGAAATAGTTTCAGACATACTCTTAACTACTAAAACAAAAACTAAGAACCATTGATGTCCTTTATAGGATACGAGTAAAGTGAGGTTTTATTATTGTTCAATTAAAAGCAAAAGCAAATTCAAATTCAAATTCAAATTAAAAATACAATGAAAAAACTACAACTACCACTTAATGGACTATTACTATTACTTCATATTTAACACTCATATAGCAACAATCAAGTATTATTAACACATCAACACCTTTGCTAATAACTCATTTAGGTTCAACAAACAAAATCATTTCAAATTTAATTTAACTTTAAAAAAAATTGAAGATCAGTTCAACTTAAAAATGAGAATACTTGACCAAACAATCCCTTTTTAATAAACATGACTTACTGGACAAAATATGAGAATGTTGGATCAAACAACACCAACTACCAGCAATAGGAAATCAAACATCGACGTTAGATTGAATAATCCACCAAAAATAATTCCAACAACAACAAATTAAAACCACAAACAATAGCTACTACAACACAGAGATAATAAAATACCACAATTATACTGTAACTGACAACAACAAATTTACATAAATACAATGACGCAACTAAATAATTACAACACACAACACCAACTACCAGCAAAATCCAGTAATTTCACTAAACCCTTAAACAAACAAACCACAAATCGCTCACAGTTTCAACCTATTAGCACATGCAACAATAGAAACAAACTATTTCGCTAACCTCGTAGGAAAAAACTTATAGAGGAGAAAAGATATTAAAGAAAAATATCTTAAATGACCGAACTTGTTGAAGAAATATAGGTCAAGCGTCAGTCACAAACAGAAACGCCAAATGAACTCACCGATATAGCTAAAAACAGAAAAACACCAACTTAAATCACCAAAACATCTACTTAAATCAACAAAACACCAACTAAAATCACACAAACCTTTAAAATTATAAGAGTGCTTTGATGATTTTAGCTCCTAATAGTCAAATACGAGCATAAGTTAGTGCAAAATCTAAGAATATTACCTCTGATTTATAGTGACGCCTAAGGTTTAAGAAGAGAAAAGTTTAATGAGAGGTTAGAGAAAAGAGAGAGTGTTGTTTAATTTGTGAGTGAAGCTGCTAAAACAATATCACAAATGTATATTATTTCTAAAATGAATATACAGAAATAAAGAAATATAAAATATAATTAATGATATTGGTGGGTAATGAAAATTATTGAGAGAAAATGTGGATGATTAATGAAAATGTGGGTGATTAAGAGATAATAGACATCACTATCATTTAATAGATTCCACACTTAAGTAGACACATTGGGTAGATAAAAGAGATGACAAACTAAGAAAACAAACAAATAACATCGCTAAAATCGCAGTAACAAAAATGAAAGACATGACACTCTAAGTAAACAAACACCTTAGCAAAAATCAATATAAAAATAAAAAAGATCTTACACTAAGTAAATCAATAGCTTAACCAATGTTTGGACACATCTAGAAAATAGATTCCACAATGAAGTTTTTTAAAGAAATAATGATCATTTCTTACAAAAAACCAGATATAGTTCTATCTAACTTCATAAACATTCGATAAAGACAACTCGTTACACAATTATTATCAGAAAATAAAAAAAGCAACAGATTTAAATCATGCCTCAGAAATTCTCGTCTAATTTAATCATGCCTTAGAAATTCAACATCAATGGAGAGAGAAATCTGATTCACAGTAATAAAAAAATAAAAGGAAACAGAGTAGAAACACACTATCAGATTTATGAAAACCTAATGCAATAGGAAATCCAACATCGATGTTATATTGAAAAATCTACTAAAAGTGACTCTAACAACAATAAATTAAGACCACAAACACTAGCTACTATGTCACATATAATACAGAAATACCACAATTATACTATAACTAACAACAATAAATTAACATAAATACACATTTGCAATTAAATAATTATAACACATAGCACTAACTACCAGCAAAATCCAATAATTTCACGAACCCTAAAATAAACAAACAAAAACACCGCTCACACTTTCAACCTATTAGGACATGCAACAATAAAAATTGACTAATTCACTAACCTCGCACAAAAAACCTTAAAGAGCAGAAAAGATATGAAAGAAAAATACTTTTAAATGACCGAACTTATTGAAGAAATCTATGGTCCAGCTCCAGTCACAAACATAAACACCAATAGATCTCACAGATGCAGCTAAAACACAAAACACCAACTAAAATCACACAAACCCTCAAAGAGATCAGAGAGCTTTGAAGATTTTAGCTCCTAATAGTCCAATACAATCTTAGATTAGTGAAAAAATTGAGAATATTACCTTTGATTTATAGTGGCGCCTAGGGGTGTACATGACCGGGTTGGTTCGAGTTTTTCAAATATCAAACCAAACCATTTGTGTAAAAATTTTAAATTTATAAATCAAACTAAACTAATAAAATTCAGATTTTTTTTGAGTTTTTCAACCTCGGGTTGGTTCGGGTTTTTCAAATACTAAACCAAACTATTGTGTCAAATTTTTAAATTTATAAATCAAACCAAACTAATAAACCTCAGATTTTTTCGGTAAAGTTTGCATACAAACATATAATTAACTTATGCTCCAAATATTTCTTTAGTCCAACCAAAATACAATTATCTAAGATGTTTTTTAAGAAAATAACATAAAATATGAGATGAGTACTGATGACACTAAAATATTTAATAAAAAATAATAATGAAATCATCATATAAAATAAATATTGCAAAGTCATAATGAAAATGATCATAATTTAAAAGTACTAAATCATGCTAAAATAAGTTTAATAAGTATTAGTTATATCACTAAATATTTAAGGAAAATGAAAATTAGATTATGTATTTTATTTGTCTAAACCAATGTAAAACTAAAGAACAAATATTCAATATTATTGTCATTCTTAGTGTTGAATTGATTTTCTTTTTGCATTAGTATTAATTTGATTTTGATTTAAGTTTTTATTATAATTATCAACATCTATAAACAATAATCTTTATTGGACCATTTCGAATTCTAAGTTTTAAACTTGAAATAATATATTAAAAGATAAAAACTATGAAATAGTATAAGAAATATTTTAAAATTATATCAAAGTAAATATTTTTATGTATAAAATAAAATTTTAAAATTACATATATAATGTCGGGTTGGTTTGGTCTCGAGTTGGTTTTTTTAGTTAAAACCAAACCAACCCAAATATAGTCGGATTTTTTTTTCAATACCAAACCAAGTCAAACCAAACCACTAGTTGAGTTTTTTTTTCGCTTTCACTTAATTTGCGGTTTGGTTCGATTTTATACACCCCTAATGTCGCCTATGGTGTAAGAAGAGAAAAGTTCAGAAAGAAGTTAGATAGAAGAGAGAGTATTGTCTTATTTGTAAGTGAAGTTGCTAAAATAATATCACAAATGTATATTGTTTCTATATATGTTGTTTCTAAAATGAGTATCTAGAAATACAGAAATATAAAAGATAATAACTGACATTGGTGGGTGATGAAAAATATTGAGAGAAAATGTGAATGATTACAATAGACGTCACTTCATTTAAAGATTCCACACTTAGGTAGACACACTAAACAGGGAAAAAAGACAACACACAAAGTAAACAAACAACATCCTAAAACCGCAATAACAAAAATGAAAGAGATGACACTCTAAGTAAACCAATATCTTAGCCAAAATTATTATCATACATTAAAGACATGACATAATAAGTACACGTTCCTTATTATCATACATTAAAGACATGACATAATAAGTACACGTTCCTTAGTCAAAATCAGTATAAAAAATACAAGAGATCTTACACTACGTAAACTAACAACTTAACCAATGTTTAAATAAATCAAGAAAACAGATTCCACGCTGATGTTTTCTGATGAAAAAGTGATCATTCCTTACAAAGAAGTAGATACAACTCTATCTAACTTCATGAGCATTCGATAAATGCGACATCATTACATAAATTATTATCAGAAAACAAAAAAATTTACAAGTTTAAATCATGCCTCACAAATTCTTGTCTTATAAAATCATGCCTTAGAACTTCAACATCAATGGCAAGAGAAATATAATTTACAATAATCTATTATCAAGAAATAAAGGAAAATAGAGTAAAAACACACTACCATATTTATTAAAACCTAACGCAATAAGAAATCCAACAATATTGTTACGTTGAACAATCTACTAAAAGTGATTCTAACAACAATAAACTAAGACCACAAACGGTAGATACTATAGCTAATGCAGTACAAAAATACCACAATTATACTATAACTAACAACAACAAATTGGCATAGATGCAAAAAATGCAACTAAATAATTACAACACATAGAACTAACTACCAGCAAAATCCAACAATTTCACTAACCCTAAATCAAACAAATAAAAAACCCCTTATAGTTTCAACCAATTAACACATGTAACAACAGAAACAGACTGTTTCACTAACCCCTTAGGAAAAAACTTAAAAGAAGAAAAATAAAAAGTACTCCATTACTCTACAACTTTGTCCGCCGGTTTCAATATTCAGTGGATGATGTTGTAGACGGAGCAGCGGCTAAATATGTTAAAGAACACAATATCTTTGTGAACTTAAAGCATGAGATAGTAGCGTTCATCTTTAATGTGAATAAAATTCATTCCATTCAAGATGGGTTCTTTTCCCCTGGTATTCTTTGGCTCTTCGATACGAATACAGTAACGATCATAGCGATCTCCTCTGGTACCTACTAGTATGTTAGGATCCAATTGGTCATGAACATCGTAAGGTGCTGCTTTTCGCTTATATCAAAGAAAAATACCTTAAATTATCGAACTTCTTGAAGAAATCTAGGTCCATCTCCAGCTACAAACAGAACCACCAATAGATCTCACAGATGTAGCTAAAATCACAAAACACCAACTTAAATCACCAAACACTAAGTAAAATCACACAAACCCTCAAACAGATGAGAGGGCTTTTGAAGATTTTAGCTCCTAATAGTCAAATACGTGCCTAGAATAGTGTGGAATCTGAGAATATTTCTGATTTGTAGCGGCGCCTAAGGTCTAAGAATAGAAAAGTTCAGAGAGAGGTTAGAGGGAAGAGAGAGTATTGTCTGATTTGTGAGTGAAGTTGCTAAAATAATATCACTAGCTAATTTATATTGTTTCAATATATGTTGTTTCTAAAATGATTACATAGAAATAAAGAAATATAAAAGATAATAAATGATATTGGTGGGTGATGAAAAATATCGAGGGAAAATGTGGATGATTAAACCATTACAATACATGTTAATTTCCGATACTCATTACCATAGATGACTTTTTGAAATATTGTTTCTATAGCTAACACTATTGCAATGGTCATATTATAATGACAATGGTCATATGACTAAGTCGTGTCAATAGCTAACAAATCTTTTCGCAAAGGTCATAATTATTGCACTAGACAGGTTATAGGAACGATTTTTGAAATGGTTACTAGTAAGTCTGTTCCCACAGACCCAATTTATGGTAGTGATATAGCAGCAAGGGAAGTTCACATACTGTTTAGAGAGAGAACTGATTGTACTATTGGTATTGATCGAGATTACATACGCTCGTATTTATAGAAGAGACTTAGCAGCCTAGCTAGTACAGCTTATACATGTAAAATAAGAGTTTTATTCTAGGTATACTGCTCATACTCCTAATCAAACACTTCTTCTGATCATTCGAATTTCGAACACTGTTGATCCTTATCTTCATGCAACATGATGTTAATTCAGAGACGAATCAACTTTTCATTCTTACAAAGGAGGAATGAAAATCAACCAACATTAGATTGCCGATCCCAAATTTCATTTCTTAACAAAAACTTCATTGCTATATCAAAATTCATTAGTACTTTATGAAATCAGCTACTAATACATAAATACTTCCAATCATTGTACAATCAATCTAGAAGGGAAAGTATAGAAAAAGGATAAACCAGCTAAAAGCTTGTGTCCGTTGGTCAATAAGCAAAATTTCAATGAAAGCCTTCGACTCATATCCCCTTCCCAAAAATGGGGTTATCGAACCTGTTTGTCCTTCATACTTGATCCGACTGCCTCAACTCTTTTCGGAGAGTCTGACAGAAAGACCGACAAGCATCCATACTAAGATCCATAGCAGCTGCCAATGCAACAAAAGCTGCAGCATCCTCTGAGCAGCTCACGTGCTGCGCCCCTACAACCACCTCCGGCTTACTACATTTTCCATCACCCTTCACCGTGGAGGACATCACAAATCCACGGTACAAAATCTGTCCCCAAGATCCAGATGACCCGAAATCCAACCAAGACCCAGAGACTGAGGAGAAGTCAAAGCTGCTATGTGCACTAGCCATTGGGATAGCAACATTGCTGATATCTATGCTGAATTTCCCACCATTCTTGGTGCTGATGGTTGAATTGACCAATGTTATAACATCATTGGCACCATCAGGGATGATTTCAAAGCGATAACCAAGCTTACCACTAATCTCTAGCCATGCTTGTAGGCGTCCCCATGGCTTCCATGTATCCTGATCTGGACGGAGGATGAGCCAGGCTCCAGGGTTTGATCTGCTCACCCTATTTGAACCTTGTGATGGGACAAATGGGGTCACCATGGATGCTGCAGCAATTGGTGAGCCAGAGAGGTCATGGATTGTCACTAACCATCCCTTCCGCTCTTTTCTCCGTGTCTCATTATCAGCTGTCCAACAATTAAAGCAGCTTTTTGATGTGCTTCCTTCTGATAGCGAAGATCTACAAAATAACAATTGAGATTTAGATGGAGTTCAAGTTAAATTTAGTTAAATTGACATTGATTTAAACTAACCTGGATATCGAATTCCAATCACCAGCGTTTTTGAAGCTGAACTTGCAAGTGAAAACAGGTTGTTTCACATTTCCATTAACTTGAAAAACCTGTGGACTACACTCCGGTTCGCCATCAAACTGAAAAACAAATCTCGGGTCAGGTTCAACTTTCACATTCAGATGCACTTTTGCTACACCAACCAAAACCCATCCATTCTTAATCACAACTCCTCTATTACCTTTACTTTCCAAACCCTTCAAATCCAATTCAACAAACACACTCCCCAAAATCCTCCCACCAGTATAATATCCACAACCAATGCCCATACTCTTCGGTGCACAAATTTCAATCTTTAAACAACAAGTTTTCCCTCTAGCATTTGTTTTTTCAATGTCGGTTTTGTTCAAATTGAAAGAGGCATGGATTTTGTTCTCTAAAACAAGGTATTGTTTAGAAAACGCATTGATGGTTGAAACTTGTGTTGGAAAACCCTTAAGCTTAATGTTACAATCAAGCGACACACTCGAAGTTAGACTCCGGTTAGCCGGAACCATGACGGCTAAGTCGGCGATAGTTATTCGAAGAAAAGGACAAGGATCCATTAGTTCACAAGATGAACACAGGAGAAGAAATGATTTATAGAAATACAAAATAGCAAGCTGGCAATAGAGGGGATGGAATGCGTGGGGAATGAGGTGTGTCCCCGTAATTTTAGAAGGAATGTGTCAGCAAAAAAACATCATTTAACTGTCAAATAGCCAATCACTTTTGGTGTGATATATAACTTGTCTTTTTCTAGATAGTCTCTTTCATCCTAGGATTTTATTGGGTTCTATATGGAATGTTCACACATCTATATATAGTTCATCTCTTTCTCTTTATTTTTATTTATCTTGTTTATATTAAGCATATTTATTAAGAAATAATAATTGACATGATTGTTTTATCATATTTTTCTTATAAGTGAATACTCTCTCTATTTCATTATCATATTATTCCTATAAATGAATACTCTCTCTATTTCATTATCATATTATTCCTATAAATGAATACTCTCTCTATTTCATATTAAGTGAATTAGTGAGCTAATCAGTCATACATACTAATTAAGAAAAATATTAAGAGATATCCCTTCTGTCCACTTTTAATTGTTATAATTTTCTTTTTTTACAGTCAAACAATAAGAATTTTGACTAACATTTTAGGATGAATTTTTCATCATAATGATATGCAAAAAAAAAGTACTTTTCGTATAATTTTGAATGGCTAAATTTTTTTTTTAAAATATCGAATTAATGTTATTTCGTTTAACTTTGAAAGTTAGTCAAATTGACTTTCGGAAAGCGCAACATGCCCTTGTCCCAAATTAGTTGATCATTATACTAAAAGTAGTTTTTTCATATATATTAGTTGTCCGCCTTACTAAATCAAGAAGATGTTAATTAAATTGTTCCTATATTATCCTTGCAATTAATTCTTTTTGAAAGTATTCACATTTGTTTATAAAATTCTCAAAAGGTTTTTTATGGGGTGAATTAGTAAAATTATCTTTTATTTATACTTTCTTAAATACCGTGCAAAATGAAAAGTGATCAACTAATATGGGACAGAGGGAGTATTGCTTACTATTTGTCCTTTTATGAAATCATAAGTATAATTCTGCAAATAGTATAATTTATATGCTAGAAAATATAAAATTTTATTAATGAAAAGAGAAAATATGGAAAAACTTTCAAACATTTGTCTTGAAAGTTGAACAATTGAATTATTTTGAACAATAAAAAAAAGCCCAAAAATTCACTTATAATATAGATAAGAGGGAGTATTTAATATTAAGTCTTGAAAATGGTTTAAATAATAAATAATTGATGTCAATGGCAAAATATAGAAAATAAATAATTTTTTTCCTTAATATGACAAAAGTGAAAAATTATGTTGAACCGGAGGTCTTGGATTCGAGCCGTAGGTATGAAGAAAATCATCTTGGGAGCGTCACCTTCCGACTAGGCCCTGCATTGCGCGATCTAAATTTAATCGAGGCTCCAATGCGGGCTTCGAACACTAGGTGAGAATCCAAAAAAAGAAAAAATATGTTTGAAATATTTGAGAAGTAAAATTAAAGAGGCGTACCATTTGTCCATACTAGTAGTCTTCGTTGCGTTCTAAGTTTTTCTCATTATTTTTCTTTCTTGTTGGTACATGAACCTATTGTCAATGCAGTACGAGGTATATTCTTTTAGGGATCGTTTGGTAGAGTGTATTCACAAAAATAATGTATGCATTAGCTTTTTATATTAACAATATTTTGTTTCGGACTTTTTTCATGTTATGTATATCTTATGTTTGCATTAGTTATACACTCTATTGTGTATTAAGGTGGTTGTTACTAATAATATGAATCTCTAGGTATTAGTAATGCAAGATATTTTAATGCACACATTAGAGTGGTTAAAGGCCTCATTGCACCTCAAAATCTTTTTTATATTTTGTCCATCATAATTATAAATGGTATCTTTGTAAATAAATATTTTTATTTAATGCATGTTTTATTTTAATATACCAAACCAAATACATAAAAAATATTTTATGTGTAATAAATGCAAGCATTACTAATAAAATCATATTAATGTAAGCATTAGTAATAACTCTACCAAACGACCCCTTAAAGACATGCAAAGAAGAACTTCTGTACCATCATTAGGGGTGTTCTAATGAAAATGGATAAACTACACCAAATCAATAAACCAAGTCAAACTAAAAAAAATATATTACTCCTTCTGTTTTAAAAGAATGACATAGTTTGACTTGATATAGATTTAAAAAAATAAGACGACTTTTCAATATTATGGTCCTAAATTAAAGTTATGTCAAATGTACCAAAATACTTTTTAATCTTCTGGACTTAAATATATCATGTGAGAAACTGAAATTAAAGTGTTGCAAAAAAAGGATCATTCATTTTTAAACAGACTAAAAAGAAAAGTAATTTAAATCATTTTTTTTTTTTTGTTATTTGTCCTTTGATGAAATAATAATTGACATGATTATTTTATTCTATTATTCTGCAAATTAATATTCTCTCTATTTCATATTAAGTTAATTTGTGAGGCAATGCACACAAATTAAGAAAATATTTAAGGAAATAATTTAAATCATATTTTTCATTATTTTTTCATTTAGGAAATCATAAGTATAACTTTGTAAGTAGTATAATTTATCTCCTAGAAAATATAAAACTTCATTCAAGTAAATAGCAAATATGGGAAAAATTTCAAACATATGTGTTGAACTTTGAACAATTCAATTATTTTGAACAATGAAAAAGTCCTAAAAAATATTCACTTAGGGCCAGTTTGGAAAGCCACCTGGTAATTGAAATTGGTGTATTACTAGGGGCCTAGTAATTATACAATCTAGTAATTACGTTGACCTGTTCGTTTGCCACAGTATAATTACATTGTAACTACAAATGTATGGTTTGGTTGCACAAGTGCAATCATAGGATTATAAAGATATTAAATAAAATATTTAAGATATATATTGTCTACTAAAAATATATTAATCAACAAACATATTTCTTAACTAATATTATAAAAAAACTAATTAATTTGTATTTTTCAAATTAGTATATTTTAATTAAATTAATAATAAAAATTAAAAATATAAGGTTACTATGAACATCATAAAATACATGTTTGACAATAAGATTAATATTATAAATATGACGTCATAAATTATAAAAATATTTGACAAAAACACAATCTATCAAGTCTAACTAAAAATTAATTGACTTGCAATGTGAAATATCAAGTCAACACTACTGAAACAAATGTAATTACAGCCAATTCACACCCCCCCCCCCCTTCATGAATTGAAGAGTGTAATTAGCCATGCCAATTACACCTAATTGCCTGCTGACCAAGTAATTACATTGTCAACCAAACATGTCAGACAATGTAATTACACCCAATTACACCAAATCTAGTTACTAGGGTGATTTTCCAAACATGCCCTTATGAAATAGATGGAGTATTTAGTACTATTATGTAATGAAAAGTGATTTAAACAACAAATAATTAGTGTTAAGGGTAGATTATAGAAGAAGAAAAAAATTATTTTTCTTAATATGTTAAAAGTGAAAAATTTATGTTTGAAATATTGGAGAAGTATAATTAAAGAGGGAATATCATTTACCCATATTAATAATCTTCGTTACACCCTATGTTTTTCTCATTATTATTTTTCTTTATTTTTTTACATGAACCTATTGTCAAGAAGACTTATATATCATCAATAGTAGATGTGTCAAAAATGAGCTCAATCATAGGTAATCCACCCACAGTTTTAAGGGTTAGACTCAAGATAATTTGAATTGGGTTCAATCTCAATCCATTCAAGTCTTAGCTCATTTTAAGAGAATCCTCAATTGAGCTCAATTTAATTTCCAATTTCAACCCATTTTAGACTCTTTATTTGCATTGATGTAATGCATGTTCATATATTTAATGTAGTATGAATTATTATCTATTTTATATATTTAGAATTTATCTATCCATTTGTAACTTCTTTTTTAAAATTTTCATGAGTTGAAATTTAAATTGTGGTTATAAGACTTCAATAAGAATATATTAAAAAGTATAACTTACCTAAATCCCATAGTGTAAAGAGTAAATTACATCCTATCTCTGCTCTTTTTCTAATTACAATAATCCCTTAAAATTTGTACCTTTCGGATACATAAGTCACCATCAGAATACATTAGTTCTAATACAAGGAAAATCTTTTTGTTGAGCTAAAAAGGGAATAAAATCTGAAAATTAATTAAATCCCATGAATTACGCTTACGTTTCTTCTTACTCTCCATCATAAAGAGGCAAATCCTAACAGAAAGAAGAAAATACAAATTTTTAAATTGCTTCCCCCATTCAATGAAGAAACCTTTCAGATTTGATTCAAAAACTTTTGTCGAAAATTTGGGTAAGCGAGGTGAGTTATGAAGAATACAAAAGTGATGAAATTGTTGTTGGACAAACGATTTCCTTTTGAATCTTCAAGTTCATTGAAGATCCTTTCAATTTTGAATCAAGATTTGTAACGACCAGGTTCCGTCGTTATAGAAAAGCTAATGGGGAAAAATTTTAGGTCGGAATTTTTTTTTGTAGTAACTTGGAATTTCCCAACCTAGTCCAAATTTGGACGAAATTGGAGTCGTTAAGGTGTTGGAAAATCTAGTAACAATCGGGTGATTTAATTATGATTTTGATTACATGTGTGGATAGATAAGTCGTTAAGGAACCCATACGACTTTACGGAATTGAATTCGGGCTATTAAAACTCCCGAAATCGATCTTAGCATGAATGATATCTTACGAGTGTCGCTGGTTGAAGGTGTGTTGTGAAATGGGGGTCTTGGAATTATTAAAATAACTCATTGTTTTGTGCAAGCCGCCTTGGCTGTGGTTTTGGTCGCTCTAGCGGGGCCACTATAGTGGGATGACGACCGCTGTGGCGGGCCAAATGCGACTTAAAATCGTAAATAAACCCCAAAACGTCTTTATTCTGTACTTTTTGTTTTTTAGAGCTAAGGAACGAACCCCAAGTGATTCTTGATGGTTTTCCACTATTCTTAAGGCTAAAAGTAAGATTTTAACTCCCCAAATTCATTTTTCGATCCGTAGAACGTAATCTAATGGGTAATTATCGATGGGGAAAGGGTTTTGATCTGGAATTTATGATGGAAACAACCCTAATTTGGATACTTGGGATCATGGGTATGATCTAGGGTTGTTAGAATTGTTAGTAATCCGGGTAATTATTGATTGTTTATTGATTCCCGTATTATATTGATTGTTTATAGACCAAGAACAAGCGGAAAGAATCGAGAAAGGGAAGGATCAAGTTTCTTAGGGTTTCAAGGTTGTTTTGAGGTAGGTGATGGTTGTGATTCTATGATTGTGTGATGTATGTTTGTTCTTGCTTCATTATGATACATGTATATATACGAACATTGCATTATTGATCACACTTGTTGTAAACGAGATAGATGAATAATTATATACCATGAATCACTTCTTGATTGTATGATATTGAGAATATACTTGTGATTGTAATTGTGATGTGTTGAATAGATCGGTTGCCACCGGAGGGTTAGTGTGGGTGCCAATCACGACGGTCTAGGTCATGAAAAATTTGGTATCAGAGCCCTAGGTTCGTTGATCTCATTGTACCAAAACTAGTCTAGTAGATTCTTGCGAAATGGTACAATGAGGTCGGTACTTTACTTCTAGAGGCTATAGAAATTTAGGAAAAACTCACTTCTTTCTACTCCTTCGTGCTATGACTTGAATCCAATTGGTATCTAGGTATCTTTCCTTCTTTACTCTATGGTCCGAACTAGAGCAACAAAAGTGGTAACACCATCACTAGCAAGAGAGGATGTGTACAGACTACCGACAATTGAATAGGGTCACCATTCAGAACAAGTATCTATTGCCTCGGATAGATGACCTTTTTGACCAATCGCAAGGTGCATCGATTTTCTCTAAAGATTGATTAAGGTCTGGTTACCATCAGTTAAAGATTGAGGCGGTTAAGAATTGGGTTTGACCAAGTTCTATGATTGAAATTATCAGTTTTATGGGGCTCTCTAGCTACTATTGTCTCTTGTGGTAGGAGTTGAGTCCAATTGGTATCTCCCAATTCCAATTGTTATCTCAACAAAGTGAACTAGATGCCTTAGTCCCGGCTGAAGAGATACAAGCAAGTTAATTGAAACTGAGAAGGTTTCAATTTGTATTTGGCCTTAGGGGTCGTACAAGGCATAAATGGTCAGTAATGGTCGTCTATGGAACAAACTAATAAAAGAATTTGGACTTGTCTTGTGCTTGTGTAATGACCGCGTAAATGTCTGGGTGTATACTGAGGATGCGTGGGTTGTGGTGCTAAATTAATGAGAATGAGTTGGTTTGTGTATTGAGGGATTTACTTGGGATAGACATGATTTCTCTTAGCTCAGAGAATTATCCTAAATTCGTTTGGCAGAGCTGGGAACCTTTGGGAAAATTAGAAAAGAAAAACCCCCCAAAAAATTAGTTAGCCTGGGTTCTGTTTCCGTTATGGCCGCTGGGGAAATTTTCCCGCCAGAGCAAGATAAGACGAGGCAGATTCTCAACCTGTCTCCCCTATTTTCCCCTAGTCACAATTATGAACCCCAAATCGTACCCGAACAAACCCCCGCGATCTAATTCAGTGTTCAACAATTGAATATAAGTTATTAATGTATTAAATTATGGAGAACCTGGGCATATGAGGAGGAAATCGGTGAGGCTGTGGAGTCCGGGGAAATGGTAATGCAGGTAGAGGAGTGGTGCAGCCAGGCGAGGAGGTTGCCCGTTAAGAGGACAAAGCTAAATTATATGTTTTTTCGGGCAAAAATTGAGTTTGAGGTGTGATGCAATGGTCACTAGTGCTACTTTTGTCTGTGCCCGAATGGCTATTATTTTGTGTGATATGGGTTCTACTTATTCGTACTTGTCAGTTCAATTGCCTTGGGATTTGATGTGGTTTGTGATATACTTGATGCCCTTGTCCATGCTTCTACCCCAGTTGAAGAGTCAGTCATAGTCACCCTTGTATATTGTGTTTGTCCTGTTGTGTTTATGGATTTTCAAACTTGGGTTGATTTGGTTATGTTGGATATGATTGACTTGATATAATCTTAGGCATGACTTGGTTATCCCCTTATTATATCGAGCTTAATTGTAATGCTAAGTTGGTAACTTTAGAGATCCCGGGTAGGTAAAGATTAGAGTGGGAAAGGGTGTACAAGCCTAAGCTAGCTAAGATCATACCCTTCAGACTAGGAAACTGGTAGGGCAGGGTTGTTTAGCTTATTTGGCTCATGTTCGAAATATTGAGGTCGAGTCTCACCCTGTTGAGTCTATTCCTGTGGTGTCAGAATTTAGAGAAGTGGTTCCTACTAATTTGCATGGTATGCCTCCATATAGAGATATAGATTCCTGTATTGACTTGGAAACTGACACTCGCCCCATTTCCATCCCTTTATATTGTATGGCTCCAGCAGAATTAATAGAGCTTAAGGCTTAAATCCAAGAGCTTTTTGATAAAGGGTTCATGTAATGCTCCTGTCTTGTTTGTTAAGAAGAGGGGGGGGGGGGTAGTATGAGGACTGATGATTTTATCTTAATCCAAAAAATAGTGGATTGATACCAGAATGACAAGCTTATGAATAAAGAAAGTTCCATTGAGTATACTTGGGTGAAGGAAATTGAAGATTTTAGTCAGAAAGTGTGTACCAAGAATGGGTTAGTCCTTTAAAATTAATGAGTATACCTGAGTTTTTAGGTGTCATGTTAATAAAACGGTTTACTTCATAGTGATAGTCAGGGCTGACTAAGCGTAATGGTAATAATGGATTGTGATGGGATACAACTATATAATAAGATTGTGGTTTCCTAATAATTGGTGAGTAACGTTGGTGTATGGAAAGTTTTAAGAGATGGTGGAACACCACTCGAATAGAATTTTAAAGAGTTAGAGTTTTAATGAAGGAAAATATAGTGGAATGTAGTACGGCCTATAGAGGGAAGCGAGAGCAAGAATAATTTATTTGATTGCAAAGGCTAAAGAGATATTTTTAGAGGGGTAAATAATTGAGTTCAAGAACACGTGATCTCATTCGTTTTGCTGTGGCTATGATAATAGTGTCACAAATCTGTCAGATTGGTTAAAAACTATTGGAAAGGACTTGAGAAAGAAGTGTACAGACATTAGCTCGAGGGAGATGATAAGTGCTTGGTTTTTGTTTTTGAGTTTAGTAATGAGTATGATTGCAATTTTAGCGAAAGATATTGTAAGATCGATAGAGATGCAATCAATGATAAGCGAAGATCCATGAATTTAATAAAAATCCTCAAGGTACAAGCATTGTTGATAGATAAGGGGATTGTGTTATACGGTTGAATGACAATTCAGATTTTTCATTGTAAATCTACATTCGTGGTGTTTTTTTTTAAGGTATGAATTGGTAATGTGAGAAACGATCAATTGTATCCGGTTTTGAGCATTTAAAAGGACTTATACATGGGTTGAGTCGTAAGTTTATTATTGTTGATTGTTAAGTACCTAAGAAAGGTTTTCATTTAAAAGTGTTTATAGTAAGGTAAATGGTCGGAGTGTTCATGATGGTTGTTAGTATAGTGAGTATGTTTTACTAGCTATGATTACATGTGTTTTCACTTTTATGGGTGGATCCCTAGTGGCGGATCAAGGGTACCAAATCGTGCAATGTTCTCTTGGTTGAGTGAGAAGATTTGGTTATTTTGAATAACATAATTGGTGTTGTCTTGGAGTTGTTAAAGTATTTTAGTCGTTTTTCATGTACCATCTTGCATATGAAAGTTTATAGAAGAGCTACCATGCAGGTTTATGATTTTCCGACAATCTTAATAATTCTCTAGTCGTCGGAGTCATGTATCGATTATGTGTGGTTGAATATGGGGATCATTGGATCCGATTCTACTGTTCTTAAGAGGTAATCTATAATTACTAAATCTAGCATTTCGATAGTGTTGTTGAAGGGTTTGTATGCTTGGACATATCCCTCGATGAGTAGCTGATTTCTAAAGACCAAACTTTTATAACTTAAACTCATTGGAAATTGGGTTGTGAGATGGAGATGTTGATAAGAACTATGATTGTTTGGGTACTATGATTATGTGTTGGTTGGTTCAGGTTGACCTCTAATTGTGGCGAGTTTTGATTTAGGATTTATTCATGTTTATGTGAGAAAGGATTCGTCCTGATGTTTGTGTCAAAGTCCTTGATAACATATTGTAGACATGTGTACAATCAAATTTGGTAGATATTGCGAATAGCTTTGTGGTTAGCTAAGTGTACATACAACAATAATTATCACTCGAGTATTGTGATGACTTCATTTAGGCATTGTATGGGAGGATAAATAGGTATTCAATTGGTTGGCTGGGGACGAGGATTTTATCATAAAGTGAGACTCAGTGTTGTTAAACAAGACCTTCGATATGAGGAAGAACCAGTTGAAATTCTTGATCACGGTGTCCGGAAGCTAAGGACACGCGAGAAAAGTATCCCCAGTAATTCGACATTTTAGATACTACTTCATTCTTTCTTTAGCCTGTTTTTCCTAAAGTTTGTCACTCAGGGATGAGTGATGGGTATACTGGTATTTATTGTAATGACCGGGCTACATCGTTATAGAAAAGCCAATCGGAAATTTTTTTGGGTTGGAAAACTTTTTCTTAGTAACTTAGAATTTTCCAACCTGGTCCAGATTTGAACGAAATCGAAGTCTTTAAGCTGTAGGGAAATCTGGTAACAATTGGGTGATTTAATTGTGATTTGATTACATATGTGGATAGATAAGTCGTTAAGGAACCCGTACGACTGTCACGACCCAAGGCTAGCCCCTAGACCCGACACAACGTACTTGACCCCGAAGGGGGTCTCATACAAGCCTCTAGCACCATCATTACATAAGCCATAGAAATAATGCGGAAAAATTAAAAATTTACAATCGAAGTCCAACTTCACTTTTCATAAAAGAAAGTAATAGGAAATCTAGACTTTGTCTCATTTACCATCTAAAACATAGGAATACAAACTTTGAGACTTAGCCCTTTACATCAATAAAAGTCTCATTATAAGAAGTACAATAGGAACTAAGAAATGACTAATCCGTCCTCGGACTTGAGGACTCACCGCCCTTGGAGATAAGCAATCCAAGTCTTCTTCAAGAAAGAGAGTGCATGTCACCTAGCCGGAACCCCACTTATCAAAATGTAGGAGAAAGGGGTTAGCACAAAAAATACTAAGTATGGAAACATGCACAAAATCCTTGAAATATGATAAAAAAACATTTTATTGAAAAGTATGCATTTGTGAGGTTTAGAACCAACATGCATCATCAATGCCGAATATAAATCAAAATCACCTTTATGCTCATTACATGGTAAAGTCATCACCTTAGTAACCCCCAAGGAACACTTGTGCAATGTATGGTTGGCATCCCATAAGACCAACCCTACTAAGCACCCCTTTGAAGCTACCTTGGCCATGCATCTCATCTTTAGACCTCATTATAATCATTAGTCACAAATAAGGTAATAATCATGTACATTACTTGAATATAAGGAAAATCACTCATAACAACTATCCATTCAACACACAGACACACATTTGTATCTCATCATAATATAAAGGAACCATCCTACAACATCCTACTAAGTCTACTTGTGCAATGTGGGAGTGAAGTCTCATACCCCCATAACCGACATAGACGATGTGAGCTACATGGATTTCGGTGTCATGTAACCCCACACTGAAAAAAGGTGTCCTACTTGCCTAAGATAGAACTAAATGTATAGCTATAAGGTGGATCCACTAGCTAAATACTTATGTGGGCACATAGTTATGAGATAGGGAGATTGTTTCTAGGAACCCAACCTCTTGCATTGGCGAAGAAGCTTCCATTTCATGAGTTCACTTGGATGACCCAACCTCTTGCATTGGCAGAGGGGCCTTTACCTCATTGACCATATCCACTTGGTGCTAAGCATTATTCCCCAAATTGTACATAATTATATCTTGAATTACATTTACATGTGTGAAGGAATACTCTATCCTTATACAATTCATCAAATTAAATACCTCATAGATTCATTAAAGGTAAGAATGTACTTTCAACCTTAGAATCAACATTAGTTTGTGAGTAGAACTTTCATATTACATTGATAGTGTTTTCATGAGAAATAGACTTTCAATCAACACAATACATCATCATTCTAGACTATTCATGCATCATCAAGAGTAAGGGTAAGGGAAGAAAAGCCTTTCAACAATACCATATTTTACACATTAGTAATAGGAGATTTACTTTCTAAATGAATCAATAGTTTATACACATCTTGCATCCATATGTACAAACCCTAACAATTTACCCCTTTTCAAGGTCATAAATCATGTCTCACAATTACACCTAAATATACTACAATAGGCATGAATAAAACAATATTCAATAACTAAATTCACATAGAAACAATTCATAATAATCATCTTGCATCGATACACCCATCATAATACTTGAAATTGGGGTCATGGGGGTGTTCATGGGTTCAAGGGGAAATTTACAATGAAAATCACCATTAAACATCAAATCATCCATAATATAATGCAACTAACATAATAAAATCATTTTTAGGAAGAGCACATGGTTAGAATGAAAACCCTAGTTTTTGAACAAGTTAGCAATTTCGAAATCAAGCGTTGAAGGGCTTCATGGAGAAAAGTGTTCCATGAATCAAAGTCCCCATACCTTAATTGATGTTTTCCCATGAAATTGGATTGAAAAGCTTGGAGCTTGAACCCTAATCTTGAGCTTCTTCTTTGTTCTTCAATGGAGTTTAGAGAGAGAATATTTTTGGGAGGGTAGTTAGTTGAGTTTGAGTTTGTGAGATATGAGAGTTAAAAGGGTTGTTTAATAGTTAGTAATACTTTAATATACTTAGAATAACCAATAATAACCATCCCTACCCTTAATTAGTTTAATTAGGATTTTACCCATTTGTCCCTAACCTGGCCGACTTAGGGTTTTACCCTTAATTAGTTTCATGCATATTGGATTCGCAGGCCCCATCCATGAAACCCCAATCACGGGGTGTGGTTGGAACCACAGACCGTATTGGTCACTCGTGGTTTGGGGCTGGGGCTTGTCATCTTGGCTAGCCTTCAGGCCTCATCCACGAGAACCTTCCACGGGGCATGAGTTGGTCCAAGGACTGTACTGCACGCTCGTGGAATGGGATTGAGACTAGGATATTTTGGGGAAATTTGAGGGAGCTAAGTCTTAACTCATGACTCCCATCTATGGGGCATGAGTCAGTCCATGCCTCGTGGTCCCTATTTAGTGGATGGAGCTATTTTTGGACAGCTTTTTGGACCTTCCCTTGGGTCCTCCTCATGGACCCTTGGTGGGGGAGGGGGGGTCCTAGAGGGGTCGTGTCTTGACGTTTAGGCACTAGAACCCTAGTATTAAGTTAGGAAAATTATTTTAGGACTTTAATCTTACGTTTTAACTGCATTAGGCTACTAGACTACACATTAGGCTCTAGCTTAGGTCACTAGATTTCCGGGGTATTACATTATATCCCCCTTGGGAACATTTGTCCCCGAATGACGACCAAAACATCAAACTAAGTTAGAAACTCTAGACTAGCAGCCCATCGTGCATAAAACATCAAAAATGTGCAAAAAACTAAAATGCACTAATCACATCATGCACAATTTCAGAAGAGGAAATTCCAATTCCCTTTTACAACATGGCCAATGCAATACTATAGAGTGGGAACTCCATCCACTAATCCAATATGCATGAAACTCATCAATTCACATAATTATGGGATGAACTAACTTCTCCAACTCAAGTAAGCTCAACACAACAATACAGAGCGAACATGTCATCTAATCAACACATCATTAAGCATGTTCATCATTTCATCTCATGGAGTCAATAATGCAATCATCATACAAAAATGCAAATCAACATGAGGAACATTTACATCATGAAAACCCAATATATGCTAAACATGAATTCTCACAAGAACATGCACAATTTTAAGGAAATCATGGAAAATTCACACCACACACATGACTCCCAAAACACTTAAACTCAAGAGGAATTACTTACCTTAAGTTTGAATAGGAGTAGAAGGCAAAAGATAACGGGACTTCATATCAGACTCGGGCTCCCATGAAGCACCTTCAACACTGGGTGAACTGGAGCCAACTCATTTGGCAAGTCCACCTCATAAGCAACTTTCCTAATATGCTTCAAGATTTGGTATGGGCCCACATACCAGGGACTAAGTTTCCCCTTCTTGCCAAACCTCAGCACACCTTTCATTGGTGAGATTTTTAAGTAGACCCAATCACCAACCTCAAATTCAAAATCCCTCCTTCTATTGTCGGCACAGGACTTTTGCTGACTTTGGGCCGTCTTCAACCTTTCTCTAATGAGTTGAACTTACTCAATAGCGTCATAGACTAGTTCGGGACCAACTAGAGAAAAATCACCTACCTCAAACCACCCAATCAGAGATCTACACCTTCTCTCATAAAGTGCTTCAAACGGAGTCATGGCAATGCTAGAGTGGTAGCTATTGGTGTAGGCAAATTCTATCAAAGGAAGATGATCGTCCCAATTACCCTTGAAATCAATCACACACACCCTCAACATGTCCTCTAAGGTTTGAATGGTGCGTTCGACTTGACCATCCGTTTGAGGTTGGAAAGCGGTACTAAGTTTAACATTGGTACCAAGTCCTTGTTGAAACGCCTTCCAAAAATGTGAAGTAAATTAGTACCTCTATTTGATATGATAGACAAAATAACCTCATGAACCTTCACTACCTCCTTGATGTACAACTTAGCATAGTCTTCTGTCGAAAAAGTAACCTTGACGGGAATGAAGTGGGCTGACTTAGTCATCCTATCGACAATGACCCAAAATAATCGTGTTGCCTTCGAGTACAAGGCAAACCCACAACAAAGTCAATATTCACCTCCTCCCACTTCCAAGTGGGAATATTTATATCTTGGAGCAAACCTCCCGGCTTTAGATGTTCGGCCTTAACTTGTTGATAATTCGGACATTTGGACACAAAACCCGCTATATCCTTCTTTATACCATTCTACCAATAGACTTCCCGTAGGTCACAGTACATCTTGGTGGCTCCCAGATGAATAGAATACCGCAAACCATGAAACTTTTCTAGAATTTTCTCCCTCAAACTATCAACATTCAGAACACACAACCTACCTTGGTACCTAAGCACCCCATCTCCCCCTTGGGAGAAAGCCTCAACGGACTTGTTGAGAACCGATTCTTTCAACTCCATCAAAATAGGATCAAGGTGTTTCTTAGACTTCACATCAACTACAAAGGATGATTCAGAACTATGATGAACCATGAATTCACCCTTGGTGGAATCCACTAGTTGGACACCTAACCGGGGCAATCTATGCACATCACGAACCAATTCCTTCTTCTTATCTTCTATATGAGCCACACTACCCATGGAAAATCCACTTAGGGCATCTGCAACTACATTAGCTTTTCCGGGGTGGTGTAGGATACTCATGTCATAGTCCTTTAAAAGCTCAAACCATCTTTTTTGTCGGAGGTTCAAATATTTTTGGCTAATGACATATTGAAGACTCTTGCTGTCGGTAAATGCATCTACATGCACCCCATAGAGATAGTGTCTCCATATTTTCAAGGCAAAAACCACCGCCACTAGTTCGAGACCATGGGTCGGGTAATTTGTTTCATGAATCTTGAGTTGGCTTAAATCATAATCGATCACTTTACCCCATTTCATAAGGACACATCCCAAACCTACTCGAGAAGCATCACAATATACCAAAAACCCATCGGTACCCTCCGGTAAGGTCAACACCGGAGAGGAGGTAAGACTATTTTTCAATTCTTGGAAGCTTCTCTTACAAGCCTCCGTCCACACAAATTTAGCCTTCTTTTGAGTTAAGGCCGTCAATGGAGAAGCGATAGAGGAAAAGCCCTAAACAAATCTCTGATAATAACCGGCCAAACCCAAAAAGCTTCGAATATCGGTAGGGGAAAAAGGTCTAGGCCAACTCCTGACCACATTTGTATTCCTAGGATCAACCTAAATACCCTTGCCCGACACAATATGGCCAAGAAAAGTAACCGACCTTAGCCAAAACTCACACTTAATAAACTTAGCATATAGTTGGTAGTCTTTAAGGACTTGCAATACTATCCTCAAATGCTTCATATGATCACTCTCACTCCTTGAATAGATCAAAATATTATCAATAAAGACGATCACAAATGAATCAAGATATTGCCTAAATACCCTATTTAGTAGGTCCATGAATTCCATCGGGGCATTTGTTAGACCAAAATACATGACTAGGAATTCATAGTGACCATATCTTGTACGAAAGGACGTCTTAGGAATGTCAACCTTTCTCACCCTAAGTTGGTGGTAGCCCGACCTTAAATCAATCTTCGAAAAGTAACTCACCTCTTGGAGTTGGTCAAACAAATCATCAATTCTAGGAAGAGGGTACTTATTCTTTATAGTGACCTTGTTCAATTGGCGGTAATCAATACACATCCTAAGGGACCCATCTTTCTTTTTCACAAATTATACTGAAGCACCCCATGGAGATATGCTTGGTTGAATGAAACCCTTGTCTAGAAAATCTTTGAGTAGTGCCTTCAATTCTTTTCATTCGGTCGGAGTCATCCGGTAAGCGAGAATTGATATGGGTTGAGTATCAGGCAAAAGATCAATGTCGAAGTCTATTTCCTGTTTGGCATGAATTCTGGGCAAGTCATTGGAAAAAACTTTTGGAAACTCTCTCACTACGGGGACCGACTCTAAAGAAGGAGTCTCGAACTCAATGTCCATAACCCTAACAATATGATAGACACACCCCTTCGAAATCATTTTACTAGCTTTTAGATATGAAATGAACCAACCTCTAGGGATTGAATTTCCCCCCTTCCATTCTAAGACGGGATCATTTGGAAATTGAAAATTTACTACTCGAGTTCTACAATCAATGGAAGCAAAACAAGCATAAAGCCAATCCATCCACAAGATGACATCAAAGTCCAACATATCTAATTCTATCAAATAAACCAAAGTGACTCTATGAGACAAGGATATACGACATCTCCTATTCACTCTTTTAGCTATAACCAAATCACCTACCGGGGTAGATAAAGAAAAAAGGTTATTTTAACTCTTCGGGAGACACTACAAATTTCATAGCCACAAAAGGGGTAACAAAAGATAAAGTGGCACTGGGGTCTAGTTATGCATAAATATCAATTGAAAATACTAGTAACATACCGTTAACAACGTCCGGGGACCCCTCTTGATCACTTCTAGATTGGGGGGCATATAAGCTATTCTTCTTAGGAGGATAGACATTAGAACCACTTGGTGTATCTTGATTACCCTCTCTTCCCTTGGTTGTACGATTTGGACAATCTTTCAATTAGTGCCCACTTTTCCCATATCCATAGCACACACCCATACCAGCAAGACATTTCCCTTCATGCTTCTTACCACACTTTGCACATGTAGGTTTCTCCATGGAAGATCCACCCCAATTGCCTCCTTGAGACTTAGGGTTGGGTACCCTATCATTGTTGGGTTTTGGAGCATTGGAGGAACTTTGATTGGAGAACTTCTTCTTAAACCTTGGTCCACTTTGACCTTCAAACTTACTCTTAGAAGAATTTCCATCATCGGGCCTTGCCCTCTTAACCTCTCTACTCTTCTTCCTAAGCCTTAAATCCTCAACTTGTTGAGCATAAACCATCAACATTGAGATATCCATGTTGTCATAAAGCATTGCTGCACGTCACTCTTCTTCAATAACATCGGCCACACCGGTGACAAATCGACTCATCTCATCCCTTGGATTAGAAATCAAAGAGGGGGCATGTTTGGACAACTTAGTGAATTTCAAGGATTATTCTTGGACACTCATACCTCCTTGGCGAAGGTTGATGAACTCCTCAACTTTGGCTTCCCTCTTCTCACGGGGAAAGAACCTATCAAGGAAGGCCTTCTTGAATACTTCCCAACTTATGGGACCCGCCCTTATAGGCCTGTTGTCCTTCCATTGAGTGAACCATACTTGGGCCATATCTTTCAATTGATACCCAGCCAACTCGGCTTTCTCAATAGAAGTGACCCCTATAGCCTCCACTATCTTGTAGACCTCCTTCAAAAACTCTTCTGGGTCTTCATTCATTTTGGAACCCAAGAAGATAAGAGGGTTCATCCTAGTAAAATCTCTCAACCGTGAGGCCATGGTACTCACATTGGGGTTTACTCGGGGCCCAACATCTCAGTTAGCTTGGGTCGTTATTGCTTGAGCTTGAGTGGTGACGGCTTGAGGTTGAACCATCATGAGTTGGGTCAAAGTTTGGAAAGCCACCCTTATCTCCACATTAGTCATGACCCCTTCATCATTAGGAGCTTCAGGGGGAACCTCCTCATTCACATTCTCTTCTTGTGCCCTTCTTGCATTAGCCCTTCTTGTATTCATAGCCTATAATCACAAGAAAAGGGTTAGGAGAAATGACTTCATAGAGTTAGGACTCCAAAGCACGACTAAGGAGTAATGAAATAAGTGAAAGTTTCTAAACATCTTATAGCCTCTAATTCATAAATGTGGCACACTTCACACTCATGAACAAGACTCTACTAGACGTGGTTCATGAGACATCAACTTATATATTATTCCCAAAACCTTATGCTCTGATACCAAGTTTGTAACGACTCAAGGCTTGCCCTTAGACGCGATACAACGTACTTGACCCCGAAGGGGGTCTCATACAAGCCTCTAGCATCATCATTACATAAGACATATAAATAATACGAAAAAATTAAAACTTTGCAATCGAAGTCCAACTTCACTTTACATATAAGAAAGTAATAGGAAATCTAGACTTTGTCTCATTGACCATCTAAAACTTAGGAATACAAAGTTTGGGACTTAGCCCTTTACATCAATAAAAGTCTCAATATAAGAAGTACGATAGGAACTAAGAAATGACTACTCCGTCCTCGTACTTGAGGACTCACCACACTTGGAGATAAGCAATCCAAGTCTTCTTTAAGAAAGAGAGTGTATGTCACCTAGCCGGAACCTACACTTATCAAAATGTTGGAGAAAATGGGTTAGCACAAAATGTACTAAGTATGGAAACATGCACAAAATCCTTGAAATATGATAAAAAAAAAGGACATTTTATTTGAAAAGTATGCATTTGCGAGGTTTAGCACCAACATGCATCATCAATGCCAAATATAAATCAAAATCACCTTTATGCTCATTACATGGTAAAGTAATTACCTTAGTAACCCCCAAGAACACTTGTGCAATGTATGGTTGGCATCCCATAATACCAACCCTACTAAGCACTCCCTTGAAGCTACCTTGGCCATGCATCTCATCTTTAGGCCTCATTATAATCATTAGTCACAAATAAGGAAATAGTCATGTACATTACTTGAATATGAGGAAAGTCATTCATAACAACTATCCATTCAACACACATGCACATATTTGTATCTCATCATAATATAAAGGAACCATCCAACAACATCCTACTAAGTCTACTTGTGCAAAGTGGGAGTGAAGTCCCATACCCTCACTACTACTAAGTAAACTTACCAAGAAGTCATAGTATAGTTCATATCTCATTCATTATCTTCATTAAATAGGGAAAAGTTGCCATAACCAACATAGACCATGTGAGCTACATGGAATTCGATGTCGTGTAACCCCACACCGAACCTACTTGCCTGAGGTAGAACTAAATGTATAGTTATAAGGTGGATCCACTAGCTAAAGACCTATGTGGGCACACAGTTATGGGAAAGGGAGATTGCTTCTAGAAACCCGACCTATTGCTTTAACGGAGGAGCTTCCATCTCATGAGTTCTCTTGGATGACCCAACCTCTTGCATTGGCGGAGGGGCCTTTACCTCATTGACCATATCCACTCGGTGCTCAGCATTATTCCCAAAATTATGCATACTTATATATTGAATTGCATTTACATGTGTGAAGGAATACGCTATCCTTGTTTCAATACAATTCATCAAAATAGCTCATAGATTCATTAAAGGTGAGAATGTACCTTCAATCTTAGAATCAACATTAGTTTGTGAGTAGAACTTTCACATTACATTGACAGTGTTTCCATGAGAAATAGACTTTCAATCAACACAATATATCATAATCATCCTAGACTATTCATGCATGATCAAGTATAAGGGTAAGGGAAGAACAACCTTTCAACAATACCATATTTTACACATTAGTCATAGGTGATTTACTTTCTAAATGAATCAATAGTTTATACACATCTTGCATCCATATGTACAAACCCTAGTAATTTACCCCTTTTCAAGGTCATGAATCATGTCTCACAATTATACCTAAATACACTACAATAGGCATGAATAAAACAAGATTCAATAACTAAATTCACATAGAAACAATTCATAGTAATCATTTTGCATCAATACACCCATCACAATACTTGAAATTGGGGTCATGGGGGTGTTCACGGGTTCAAGGGGAATTTTACAATAAAAATCACCATCAAACACCAACTCATCCATAATATAATGCAATTAACATAATAAAATCATTTTTAGGAAGAACCCATGGTTAAAATGAAAACCCTAGTTTTTGAACAAGTTATCAATTTCGAAATCAAGAGTTGAAGAAAAGTGTTCCATGAATCAAAGTCCCCAAACCTTAATTTATGTTTTCCCGCGAAATTGGGGTGAAAATCTTGAAGCTTGAACCCTAATCTTAAGCTTCTTCTTTGTTCTACAATGGAGTTTAGAGAGAGAACATTTTTGGGAGTGAAGTTGGTTGAGTTCGAGTTTGTGAGTTATGAGAGTTAAAAGGGTTGTTTAATAGTTAGTAATACTTTAATATACTTATAGTAACTAATAATAACCGTCTCCACCCTTAATTAGTTTAATTAGGATTTTACCCATTTGTCCCTAATATGGCCGACTTAAGGCAGCTTCCCATGCCCCATCGACGAGACCCCAACCACGGAGCATGGTTGGAACCACGGACCCATACTAATCACTTGTGGTTTGGGGCTGGGGCTTGTCATCTTGGCCAGCCTTCAGGCCTCATCCACGAGACCCTTTCATGGGGCGTGAGTTGGTCCACGGACTATACTGCATGCTCGTGGAATGTGACTGAGACTAGGATATTTTGGGGACATTTGAGGGAGCTAAGTCTTGACTCACGAATCCCATCTATGGAGCGTTAGTCAGTCTACGCCTCGTGCTCCCTATTTCGTGGATAAAGCTATTTTTGGAAAACTTTTTGGACATTCCCTTGGGTCCTCCTCACGGACCCTTGAGGGGGTTTTAGTGTCGTCCCTTGAGTTTTAGGCACTAGAACCCTAGTACTATGTTAGGAAAAATATTTTAGGACTTTAACCTTACGTTTTACCTTCATTAGGCTACTAGACTACACATTAGGCTCTAGCTTAGGTCATTAGATTTTTGAGGTGTTACAATGACTTTACGAAATTAAATTCGGGCGAGTAGAACTCCTGGAATCGATCTTAGAGTGAACAGTATCTTCTGTGTGTCGTTGGTTGAAGGTATGTTATGAAATGGGGGTGTTGGAATTATTAAAATAGCTCACTGCTTAGTGCAAGCTGCCTTGGCGGTGGTTTTGGTCGCTCTGGTGGGGCCGCTGTAGCTAGGTAACAACCGTTGTGGCGGGCCAGACGCGACTTAAAGTTGTAAATAAACCCCAAAACATCTTTGTTCTACACATTTCAATTTTTAGAGCTAAGGAATGAACCCCAGGAGATTCTTGACGGCTTTCCACCATTCTTAAGGCTAAAGATAAGATTTTAAGTACCCAAATTCATTTTTTTGATCTGTAGAATATAATCTAATGGATAATTATCGATCGGGAAGGATTTTGATCTGGAATATATTATGGAAACAATCCTAATTTGGATACTTGGGATCATGGATATGATCTAGGGTTGTTAGAGTTGTTAGTAATCTGGGTAATTAGTGATTGTTTATTGATTCCCGTATTATATTAATTATTTGTAGATCAAAGAACATGCGAAACGAATCCGAAAAGGGAAGGATCAGGTTTCTTAGGGTTTCAAGGTTGTTTCGAGGTAGGTGATGGTTCTGATTCTATGATAGTGTGATGTATGTTTGTTCTTGATTCATTATGATACATGTATGTATGTGAATGATGCATTATTGATCACACTTGCTGTAAATGAGATAGATGAATAATTATATGTCATGAATCACTTCTTGATTGTATGATATTGAGAATATACTTGTGATTGTGATTGTGGTGTGTTGAATAGACCGATTGCCACGTTTCGACATAATTAATTGGGATCGATTGCCACGTTCCATAATAACTAATTGGGATCGGTTGCCACGTTCCGGCATAACTAATTGGGATCGGTTGCCACATTCTGGCATAAACATTGGATTGGATACCACGTTCTATTATGCTAACTGTTTGGCTTTGGGTTCCATGAAAGGACCAACTACTTGATATAACTGTGATATTTGAGAATTGTGAAATGCTCCATTGTTTGTAAATGATGATGATATTGTATATGTTCGGTGTATTCATGTTATTATTATGTTGTATTGACTTACTTATGTTGAACTTAATGGGATAGCCGCGTGATCCTACCAGTATACTGTGGTTGTGTTCTGATACTGCACATGCTCTTTTTTTGTTGAGTACAAGGCTTCGCTTTTTCAGGTGGCTATTGATAGACCTCAGTTAGGTGACTATTGAGCGTGATCGGATTCAAGGGTGAGCCAGTTCTTTCGGGATGCCATGGATCTTTCTTGTTTAAGTCCACCCTTTTCGGACTCAGACTATTAGTTAAGGTGTTCTTTTAGTTTCAAGGTTGTACCCCTTGTTCTTAAACTTGTCGTTGGTAGAGTTTTGGTACAATGACTTTCAGGTTTTAGGGGTTGTTCTTCCGAATTAGTTTGGTTAGTTGTTTGTTAAAACCTTGGAGTTTATGGGGACTCCATTTTTATTGTCATTTAAACCTGCTTCCGTAACTTTAAATGCTTTAGTTTTCATAAAATTTGTTAGTTGGGGTTGTAGTATCGGTTCTCCCACCGGAGGGTTAGTGTGGGTGTCAATCACGACGGTCTGAGTCATGACAAGATTATCAAAAAATTTGAGATTCAAGATTTTTCTCTCCCAGTTCATCGAATATCCTTTCAATCTTGATTCAAAATTGTTGAAAAATTTGAGATTCAAAATTCTTCTCCTAGTTTATTGAAGATCCTTTTAATTTTAAATCAAAATTGTTGAAAATTTTGAGAAGATACATCATGAATATTTTTGCTACTTAGCATTTCACTATTTATGTATCTTGTTTAAATTGATAAGTGTTGTATTTACACTAGATACATTAAATAAATAATTGTTTCCCATAAGATGTTAAATTTGAGATCGATACATTACTGTGTGGTAGTTCGAATTTATGTATCATATCTAAAAAATTAGTGCATGATACATTACTATTTATTTATCTCGTTTGAATTGATAGGTATTGTATTTATGCTAGATACATTAAATACATAATTGTTGCCCATAAGATGTTAGATTTGAGATCGATACATTACCATGTGATAGTTGTTATGTAATTGATACATTTAGTATAAATTCGAATTTACATATCATATCTAAAAAATTAGTGCACGATACATTACTATTTATGTATCTCGTTTAAATTGATAAGTATTGTATTGTTACGGAATACATTAAACATGTACTTGTTGCCCATAAGTTGTTTGATTTGAGATCGATATATTTAGTATAAATTAGTATTTAATAATGCCCATATAATTTGACGTAGCTATGTATCATATACAAAAAATTTATGAATATGATAAACAATGATTTAGTTATAATATAGTACTACACATACATAACAAACATATGGTACATAGTCAATAAATTGTGCCTGTTGTTCGTGTTTTCCTATAAAAAAAGAACTGGAAAGAAAAAAAAATTGAGTCTATTGCCAGACGACTCTTGCGATAAACACTACATTCATTGGTTGTAGTGAGTCGCCACAAGGAGGACGAAGGACATATCCTTTAATTTTTTCCAGATAATAAATGTAAAATGTAATATTCATTCATACAAGAATAGATAAATGCTTGATCAACTTCATTTTTCAAGCCTTTATATTTGTTGATTTGATTTCTTTCCAAAAATTTGGATCCCTTCTTTACAAAAAAACAAAGAAAATCATTAACTGGAGAGAGAAAATATTTAAAATTCAAAAAAATAAGAGTGATGAAGGTAACTGGTGATATAGTGGAGAGATTATAGGCATGAAAAAAAGGGAGAAAATAGTGGAGTTGGAAGATTGAAAGTTATTAAAAGTTATGTATTTGGAAAGGAGATAATTTGAGAAAATATAGAGATTTTTGTAATTTTTTAAAATGGTAGGGAATAATAGAAAATAGGATAAAAAAGGATGTATAGTTAGGTAATTTTTCCTATTAAGTATCATTGAGATTAAGCGGGTCAAATTGGGCAAGTCAAGACCCAACCCGTTTTTAAGCCAATTTGAGCTCAAAGTAAACTTGGTCAGATCAGGACCCAACTCAATTTCTATTTCAACCCATTTTAATATCTCCAATTTCAAACCAACCCTCCCATTTGACACACCTAATCATTAGGGGTGTTTTAATAAAAATAAATTGGATAAACTACACCAAATCAATAAATCATGTCAAACTAAAAAAAATCTATTACTCCTTCCTTTTAAAAAAGAATAGTCTAGTTTGACTTGAAATGGAGTTTAATAAAATAAAGACGACTTTTCAATCTTGTGGTCATAAATTAAAGTTATGTCAAATATATCAAAATGTTCTTTAATCTTGTGAAATAAAACATGTCACGTGGGAAGCTGAAATTAAAGTGTTACAAAAAAAGGATCATTCTTTTTTAAATAGACTAAAAAGGGAAATAATTCATTCTTTGTTAAAACAGAGGGAGTAATAATTTGATTTGGTATTATTTAATAATTTGAATTAATGAACTATATAATAATTAGGTTTAGCCGTGTATAAAGATAGGGTTGGTATGAGTTTATAAAATACAAAATAAAATTATGTGTTGGGCTGTTAAATTTATAAACTAAACAAATTTTATTATTATCGCATTATATTTTTTAGGATATGATAATGTAGCCGTCATACCTCGAGTCTACACCTTGGGCGGGACTGGCACTTGGGGACTAAGCTTCCCCTTCTTACCAAATCTCATAACACCCTTCATGGGTGAAACTTTCAAGTATACCCAATGATCTACTTCAAACTCTAACTCCTTTCCCCTAACATCAATGTAGGATTTTTGACGAGTCTGCGCTGTTTTCAACCTCTCTTGAATAACTTTCCCTTTCTCCATAGCTTGATGAACTAAGTCTGGTCCTATCAACCCTGCTTCACCAACCTCAAACCATCCAATAGGAGATCTGCATCTTCTCCCATAAAGAGCTTCATAAGGAGCCATCTAGATTCTAGAGGGGTAACTATTGTTGTAAGCAAACTCAATGAGAGGTAGGTGATTATCCTAATTCCCCTTGAAATCAATCACACAGGCTCTCAACATATCTTCTAAAGTCTGAATAGCGCGCTCTGCTTGACCATCTTAGGATGAAAAATAGTACTTAAGTTCACCTTTGAACCTAAGCCTTTCTGAAAAGATTTCCAGAATTGCGAACTAAATTGTGCACCTTTATCTTATATAATCGATAACAGAACCCCATGGATTCTGACTACCTCTTGAATGTACAATTTGTCATAGTCTTTTGCTGAATCGGTAGTCTCTACCGGCAAAAAGTGGGCTGATTTCGTCATTCTATCAACAATCACCCAAATAGAATCATGTTGCCTGCGAGACCTTGGTAAACCTGTGATGAAGTCCATATTGATCATCTCCCACTTCCATTCCGAAAGTTCTATATTCTGAGCCATGCCACTAGTACTTTGATGCTTTACCTTAACTTGTTGGCAATTCAGACACTTAGCAACAAACTCTGCAATGCCCTTCTTTATACTACTCCACTAATAAACTTCTCTCAAATCGCGATACATCTTTCTGGAACCCGGATGGATAGAATATCTGGAGCTATGAGCTTCCTCCATGATCCTTTCTTGGAGTTCATCCACCCTTGGTACACACAACCTACCTTAATACCTCAATACACTATCTCTCCCTTGTTCAAAAGCCATTACTTTTTGCTTATGAACATTTGCCTTCAATTCAAGCAAAATAAGATCTTCGTCTTGTTTCTATTTAACTTTAAACACTAATGATGATTCAACTCCATTCATCACCACTACCCCTCCTTCTATGGAGTCCATTAGTCGAACTCCCAAGCGTGCAAGTCTGTGCACATATTTTGCTAACTCTTTCTTATATTCCTCAAAATGGGCGATACTACCCATAGACAATCTTCTCAAATCATCAACAATAATATTAGCCTTACTTGGGTGATAAAGGATACTCATGTCATAATCCTTGAGTAACTCTAACCACTTTCGCTGTCTGAGATTAAGTTCTTTTTGACTAAACACATACTGAACACTCTTGTGATTAGTGAACAGATAAACATGAACACCATACAAATAATGGTGTCATATTTTTAAAGCAAATACTACGGCAACCAACTCTAGATCATGGTTTAGATAATTCTCCTCGTGAACCTTAAGCTGTCTGGAGGCATAAGTTATAACTTTTCCATTTTGCATCAATAGACAACCCAAAACAACTCTAGACGTATCATAATATACGACAAAACCTTGAGTACTTTCTGGTAAGGTCAATACTGGGGCAGTAGTCAACCTCTTTTTCAATTCTTGAAAGCTTTTCTCACAAGCCTTAGACTATTGAAACTTCACTGTTTTCCGAGTCAACTTGGTCAAATGGGATGAAATAAATGAGAACCCCTCTATGAACCTTCTATAATATCCAGTCAACCCTAAGAAACTCCTAATATCAGTTTGAGATATGGGTCTAGGCCAATTCTGCACTGCCTCTATTTTCTGGGTATCAACTCTAATTCCATCACCGGAAACAATGTGGCCTAAGAATGCCACATACTCAAGCCAAAACTAACATTTTGAGAACTTATCATACAACTCCCTATCCCTTAGAGTTTGGAGAACTATTCTGAGATGGCTTGCATGATCTTCCTCATTCCTTGAATAGATTAGTATGTCATTAATGAATACGATAACAAACATATCTAAATAAGGCTTGAATACTCTATTCATAAGGTCCATGAATGCTGCAGGTGCATTGGTCAAACTAAAGGACATAACTAGGAACTCATAATGACTATAACGGGTCCTGAATGCTGTCTTTTGAATGTCACATTCCCTTACCCTCAACTGATGGTAGCCTGATTTGAGGTCTATCTTAGAGAAACATGTGGCACCCTGAAGCTGATAAAAAAGATCATCAATTCTCGGAAGAGGATACTTATTCTTAATGGTAACCTTGTTCAACTAGTGGTAATCTATACACATTCTAAGGGAACCATCTTTCTTTCTCACAAATAAGACCGGAGCACCCCAAGGTGAGACATTTGGTCGAATAAAACCCTTATCAAGGAGATGTTTTAACTATTCTTTTAGCTCTTTCAACTCTGCTGGAGCCAATCTATATGGTAGAATAGATATTAGACATGTTTCAGGAAGAATATCTATACCAAAGTCTATCTCTCTCTCAGAAAGGACTACGGGTAGTTCATCAGGAAAGATTTCTGGAAACTCACTCACAACTGGAATTGACTTAATAGGAGGTGTCTCAACACTAAAGTCATTAACTCAGATTAAGTGATAGACACAACCCTTGGAAACTAACTTTCTTTCCTTAAGGTACGAAATGAAACGACCCTTATGCAGTGCTGAACTACTACTCCACTCTATAACTGTCTTATTTGGAAACTAGAACTTGTCAACTCGATATCTACAGTCAATGGAGGCATAATAGGCATGATGCTAGTCCATACCCAGAATGACATCAAAATCTATCATTTCTAACTCAACTAAATCAGCCATGATGCTCTTGTGATTGACGAAAAAAGTACAATCATAATAGACTCACTTCACTAGAATAGACTCCCCAGCAGGTGTAGAAACACAAAAGGGCTCACAAAATTTCTTAGGAAGAACATCAAATTTCATTGCAGCATAAGGAGTCACAAAAGATAAACTCGCTCTTGGGACTAGCAAAGCATACACATTAAGAGTAAAGACTTGATCATAACACTGAGAACATCTAGAGAATTCTCTTGCTCTTGACAATTTGTGATAGGATAAAGACGGTTTGCTCCTCCGCCTGCCCCTGAAGTAGCTCCTCTAGATGCTGTTTTGTCTAGTGGAAAACTAATGAAGATTAGGTTCTATTGTCGTGATTCCCATTACCTTGCCGGTTCTTAGGGGACTCTTTCATAAAGTGACCCTCTTGACCACACTTGAAACAATATGTGGAGCCATCGTGACACTTAGCTGGGTGGTTTCTACCACACTTAACACATGCAGGAGCACAGCTACCTCCTTGTGCAACACTACCTTGAGACTGTGCAAGCTTAGCTCTGAAATGCTATGAATTTTGACTATTGTACTCACCTATGTTTCTGGGTGCAGGTGCATTAGCATATGATTGAGTAGGTCCCTTTTACTTTTGTTGAAAGGAAGAATGGTTCACATTACTCCTCTGCTACCCGGACTCATTCCTTGTCTTAGCTTTCTTGTTTCTAAACCCTTCCCTATCCCTCAGCTTCTCTTCCTTAACCTGCTACACGTAAACTATCAACCTTGATATATCTATGTCCCCTATTAACATAGCCTTCTTGCCCTCTTTGCTTGACCGATGGGATAACCTAGCAAAAAATAGACTCATCCTGCTCCTCATATCCGTAACCATCTACAGAGCATATCAGGAAAGTTGGGTGAACTTCAAACTATACTCATGAACACTTAGTGAATCCTGCTTAAGGGTAAGGAATTCCTGTACTTTGTCTTCTCTTAGTTCTCGGGGAAAGAAACTCCCCAAGAAAGCCTCCTCAAACATAGCCCAACTCAAAATTGGTGCACCCTTAGCTCTACCATTTTTCCACTAGTCAAACCAAGTCCTAGCAACATTCTTCAGTTATTATGCCACTAGTTCCACTCACTCAGCATCGACAACTTGCATAACCTCAAATACCTTTTTTAGTTCCTCAACAAAATTTTCTAGATCCTCAATAGTGCTTGAACCGGTGAAGCTTGGAGGATTCATCCTCAAGAACTCGTGGATCCTCGAAGTATCAACCTCTTTTTGTCCAGCCCCTCTTTGTTCCTTAACTTGGTTAGTCACAACTTGACTTAGCATTCAGATTGCTTTTCGAAATTCAGCATTGGTGACCTCTCATTGGGGTTGCACTTGTGGTGCATTAGGTACCTCTTGCTCCTCAACGTTCCTCCTAGAAGGATGACCTCAAACAGCTCTTCGTGGAGGAATGATCTGAAAGACACGTGCAAGCAGGAGTTAGAGAGATACTTTATAGAGATAAACTCTAACGCATGAAATAAGTATGAAATAAGTGAAGGAAATTCCTAAATGTTGCAGCTTCCTACTTATAGATGTGGTGCGCTTCACACTGATAACTAGGACTCTTGAACTCTGTGCTCTAATACCAAGTTTTTCAAGCACCGAGCCTACACACTAGGCGGGATTGGCACTTGAGAACCATTGCTGGGCCCAAGCAAACCATTGGCTTGGCTTAACCTATAGCAGAAGGCTTAAAGCATTAATACAAGAATTCAAATGCACTTTAAAATAACTGTCTCAAATAAACTTAGAACGTTTAACGATAAACATTCAAATTAGCCAAAGTGGAAACCCAAGTCTTTTAGTAAAACATCGAAGATACAAGGCTAAAGAACTCATATCTAACTATCTATGAAGCTCAACATCTTAAGAAGGATGTTGGGACAATGAGGCACTGGATGCTGATCCTGGTTACTAGTATCTATATCATAAAATGATGCAAGCCAAATGACATCATTACATTGAATGTACGAGCATGCGATGGGAAAACTAAACATGACTTAAGCATGAAAGGAATCTAAAAAGAACACTTACCTTAGCCTTACTCGACTCATGGAAACTCAACTCAAATTCAAAGTAGAACAACAATAAAGGTGCAGCATATACAAAGCATTTAAAAGAGTAGGTGACAACTCAATGTATTAAATAAATACAATAACAACTCAGTTTATATATAAAGTAATATAATACTGTGGGAGTTTCTCTAACCGACAACCATCACTATGAGCTAAAGTGATGATACAATGTCTCACCCATGCTGTTAAAACTGTCCTATACCTTACCATGATATAGAATGCCTCAACTAAGTGGATCCACTAGTCTATGCTAAAAAGCACTAAGGAATCATCTAAAAAGTATGACCCTTTCTTACCCATGATGGCTACATGGTTTATGGAAACTTGAGTTATTATGAAATCGTCCCCATATCGGTGCTCAATACTACTCCCAAAATATACTCAGCTCATATGTTTAAAAAACAAAAACTCTTTCTGTAGTTTGAGATAATTACTCAAAACTAGTTCAAAGGCTCTCTTGGAAATCGGAGCTTCCTCTCTTGTTTAAATGTGAAAACATCTTTGGGAATACGTAGTCCCGATATACTCTTTTTAAAGAAATGAACTTCAATCTATACTCTTTACTCAACACAAAACTCAAGTCTTAAAACAAAGTTAAAACGTTTGCAAAAGACTTTTGGAAAACTCTATTAACTCATCTTGACTTGACTCTTAACTTTCTTTGAGTTGAATTATGGATTCATTGCTCATGATCTCATGTTTATGCATGATTTCATGGTGTTTAGACGTACTTTAGAGTGTAAAAATCAACTATACAACTTAGGCACGTTGCTAGGGAACTCAAACAGAAAGGAGTGGGAAAGGGTAGAAGGCCTGGCGACCTTGGGGCTCTAAGTGGCACGAGGCACCAACCTTGAAACTTCAATCAATGGCTTGGGGCACACTGCATGGCGTGGTACCCCAGAGGCCAAACTTTAGAACCCAAGTTGAGGTGCTCTGGCTAGCGCGGCTCCCCACACCCCTCCCCAAAAAATTCCCAAATTTTCTTGCTCGGTTTTCAACTCTAAATCCCTGTAGATTCAATTGGTTCTTTTCCCAAACACTTGGATTCAACTATCTCACCAAAATATATAAGAATCTACTCAAAATCACATCATGAATAAAACTCAAGAAACTTCTCAACAACTTCAACAACAAGAACCCACAAGAACTTAGACAAATTTCATCAAGAACTCATAATTTTTTTCTTTCAAGAACACAATTATGCTAAATTGAATCATGATTGGCGCGTGGGTGAACTAACCTAACACTACGTGATCTCACATACCTCGTATACCCCTTGACAAAATCCACGATCGTAGCTTCAAGAACTTGACGATTCCTTGTTTCTTCTTCTCTTTTCTCATCTTCTTTTCTCTTCTCCCAATACCCTAACTCTTTTTTATTAACGTAAACTGAACCAAATCAGTTTAAACCCCAACTTAGTTGCCACAATAGAAATTTAAATATTTGGGTAGTGAAAAGACCATAATGCCCTCCAAAAATCTGGTTTTGACTTTCCTTATCTAGACAACCCAACTTTGAATGGAAATATCTTCCTCATAAGAACTCGAAATTGAACAAACAGGGCGGCGTTGGAAAGATAATTCAAAGATATTTCCTATGGTATTGGTAGCACACCTAAATCATCCTGAGCTAGGAGTTATGGTCGTTTGAAGTTGACCCAAAACTCAAACTTAACATAACTTAACCAATTTTCTAGATTTTTCATTCTTTCCATAAATGACTCTTTCTAATTCTAGCTCTTTCTAGTTCTTTCAAATGGCAAGGTGTTACAGTAACAACACATCCCATCGTTACAATTGAAATAAAAGAAATCGAGCGGACATAAAAGTAGTCGATTTAGACCGCTATAGCGGTTTAAGTTACTGTAAATGTACGAAAAACTCCCGAAATCACTCATTATCACCCAACAATGTTTTGTAGAAGAGAAAGGGCATGACCTAAGGCACATTTCAACAATTTTTTCATCAAAAATCTTCGTAAAGGTTAGCAATTCAATCCCCTACTTTTGTAGTCATGTCAGATTAAAGTCAACTTCATAATTTGATTCCGATCAATCCACGAGGTATTTTGATATGAAATTTGACATATTCCTTACCATTGAGTACTTATTTGGTAGGATCAAGAGCCTTTCTATTTTGTATCTCATGCATCAAGACATAAATATTATTGTGAAGCTTTAGTGAGAAGTGAACGAGGTTGAAAGGATAGGACAGTCATTTCTTTGCCAAGTTTCTAGAAGAGGTTGTTTTCACGCCAAAATTCACATTAAAGGTTCAGACACATCATAATATCTATGCCAAATTTGAAAGTTTAAACTATTCATTTGGTTTTTTCGCCATTATCAAAAGGATCAGATGGACCAAGTACTTTTTGTCAAGGTTGGAGATTATTTTTATCTTTTTAGTCTAATATGGAGACCATTACTGGCCCGCCATATACCAGCAAAATAAAATTTAAAAAGGATATAGTCCGTGTTGTCAATGAAAAACACTTCAATTCAGCTTGGTTTTGATGCGATAATCAATATTAATTTGAACACGACATGACATATACGGTTCCAACGACATGAAGTTATTGAAAAGCTTTTAGATAATAGACCTCATAAACCATTGGTAATTAAGGCAAGTTAGGGAATAGAAAACAAAAGAGCCAAAAACAAATATGAAAATCATTGGGCTTAATAAATAAATATTTATTTACTAAATTCAAACTTTGAAAATCATTTTATCATGAGGCTTCGTAAAACGTTCCATAACGACATGTTTTTGTCAAAGCAACCTTATTACATAGAATTTATGATATGTTTGACCTAAACTAATAAGAAGAAGAAGACAGAATAATTTAATAAAGAGTTACATAATTTTTTGAGACAAATATGAGAAAAAGCCACAACATGAACTAGATCGAAGAAATAGGCTACTAACGGCCACCTTGTCCAAAGCAATAGCAACAAATCCAAGGTAAAATTTTGCAACTTTGTTTGACTTATCTTCTTCTAAAATGTCAGATCCAACTCTGTTTGGGTATAAAATTAGAACTTTAAAAAAGGTTTTAATCTATTTAATGAATAGAAGAATGTTTGGTAGAAATATTTAATTAGATTTAACTATCGAAAAACTTTTGCAGTAGTGACAATAAAACTTTTACAATTGTAGCTATGGTGTTGGAGTATCCATCCCTGATCAGATTTAAGGTTCCACTCAACTGACCATCCTTGCATGTTTTTCTTGAAAAAATAAACGTGTCTCATTATGTGTAAAAGTGCATTTATTTACCATCCTTTTTGTTTTTTCGATGAATCCTGAGTCATTGAACCATAGTAGCAATGCGGTTGAGGCAGTAAGGAATGAGATTGATAAAGAGCGTATCGGGAAGGAGATCATTGCAGAAGAGGTTACTAGAAAGCAGATGTTGGAGTTGGAAGTAAGGACAGAGCTTATGATGGAAAGAGAAATAACAATGTTTGGAGGAGATAGATTTGCTTCATTCTTCATGAATCGGGCTGATTCCATGTATTTTAAAGAAAAGATGGGAATGGGTGTCTCTACTGTGTCTAGACATGACAGGGATCAGATCTCAGAGGTGCCTTTTCGGTACCGTGCTGTGGAGCCAAATATTTCAATATTGAATCTATCAAAGTCCAAAGGCAGAGATTTTACAAGTGCAGCCCCCTAGTGTTAGTGGACTTTTACTGGTTCGTGTTCTTCTTTATTGTTGGCCGTGTTTATTAACTCTTAAATTACTGATTTTCAGAGTAAATAAATTTGTTTTATCTGAATCTTACTTTAGAAAATTAGACTAAATTGAGTCTAAGTATACTAAAAGAAAAAGAGGGAGCTAACAAACTCCCCAAAGGAGGTGCATGGAATCATCTTTTGAAACATGTAACCGTTTGTCTAGGGAATTACTGCACAGACAAGTTTTTATGTCATTCACTTAACATGTTGTCTTTCTTAAATTTTGAGTAGTTAAAATTATCAATCACGGTTATGTGCACTGCCTCTTTCAAGTTTTTTTTTTTTCTATTAAAATTGAAGTATGAACATGTATATCCAATATAATTTCACAAGTAGGGTCTGGGCAAGGTGACCTTACTCAGTGACGAATATGAAGGGGTTCAAAATTTAAAGAGATAAACACACGAAGAAGTCTTGAAGGGGTGCAAGGAATCATCTTTTGAAACATATAGCCGTTTGTCTGAGGGAATTACTGCACATGCAGGTCTTTATGTCATTCACTTAACATGCTATCTTTCTTACTTTTTGAGTGGTTAAAATTATCCATCACGGTTATGTGCACTGCCTCTTTCAAGTTTTTTTTTTTTGTAAAAATTGAAGTATGAACATATATCCAATATAATTTCACAAGTAGGATCTGGGCAAGGTGACCTTACTCAGTGACAAATATGAAGAGGTTCAAAATTTAAACAGATAAACACATGAATAAGTGTTGGAGGGGGGGGGGTCAACATCTATTTTATATAAATAAAATTATAATTTTATCAATGTAATTTGTTTGCATGAACCCTTGAGTCCTTACTAGCTCCCCCTCTCCCCTCCCCCCCCCCCCCGTTCTTACCTACGTGGGAGATAAAGAGGTTGTTTCTGATAGATTCCTGGCTCATGCAAAAGTAGTTAGAAAATCTTTAGAATAATGACTATTTTAATTTTGAAATTTAAAATCTTTACAGTAGTTGTTACATTGAAATCAAATAAAGTAGTGAAAAAGTTTGAAACCAGTGATATTACTGCTATTATGGAAAAAGAAGGTTTTTAAAGTAGCTTTTTGCGTTTGTTTCACTCTGTTTTTGTGGATGGATGGAGTGGGTTAAAGTCTGTTATTTATTCAATTCAAAGTTTAGTTGACGATGCATGACTAATCAATTTTCTATTTACTTTCATTTGTGTGTAGTTTCTCATGCACAAACAACAATCTTGATGAATACCAAGTAAACCTCATAATTTATGGTTGTTGGAAACATGTATTCCTTAGTGAAGGATTTAGGATTTAATTTTTATGGGTTCAATATTTGAAGATTATGTCTAGTTGATGATTGTCTCTTTTGGATATTATCAAGTATTGTGGAGTATTTTGTCCATCTCATATTTTGTTGTAATTCCATTTTTGTATTTTGAAGTTCCTCAACGAGAACTAAGTCATTCCTTTTAGTAATGGAATGCACGTTGTTACTTAAGACTTTTACATTTTCCTCCAGAGTCATGCAAACATTGTTTTTAATATTTTTCTCTTTCCTAGAGGATTTGAAGTCATTAATTATTTTTTCATGAAGATGTTGATTAAGATTCTCATTTTCTGCTCTTAGAGATGTATAGTCTTTTGACATTTTCTCTTTTTTAGGACATGTTGAGTGATATGCATCTACGAGGGTACACAATAGAGATTCTATTTTCTTCTTTGAATAAAGATGAAGATTTTCTTTAATTTGATGAAAACTTACCTTAGACATCTTGTCATCTTCATCTTCTTTTGAGTCTGCTCCAGTACGTCATTAGTGTCATGATTGTTTCTTGGGACTCACATAGGTTCTCTTCATCATCTCACTCCGTTATTGCCATCAGCGTAAAAAATTCATACTTTCCTGTTTCTACTATTGGAAGTAAGGATTGGTTTTCAAGTCCTCCCTCATTAGATTCTTCACCATATGAATTTCCCATTGCCGCAAAAGCCTATTTCATAGATAAATAGCCTCTTGATTGCTTAGTCTATGATTTGAAGGAATGTATTGATCATTCCTGATCTGTTTTTCCTTTACTGGTTTGTTCCTTTTGTATTCCAGAGTCCACAAGGGATAAAATTTGATGAAATGATCTAGGCTTCTGTATTTGTAGAATAACTATTCTCTGATGTCTTTGTCGGTTATCTTCTGAGGGTTTCTCAAATGATCTAGGCTTCTGCATTTGTTGGAACCTTTTCGTCATTAAATAAATATTCTCTTCCCGAGAATCATCCATTATCATAGTTTCTAGATCAAGTGCTTCAGTAATTGCTTCAACTTTGCTTTTCAATGATTCAATGACAACATTCTGAAGTTTTCTGACAACCTTTTCAGTGGGTACTATATCTCCTAGTGAGTATATTTCATTAATGATGGCAGTGAATCGGGTATGCATCTTTTGAATTATCTTTCCTTCCATATTTCTGGACAACTCATACTACCTATTCAGATTATCAATTATGGATTTATTTACCTGACTTGTCCGCTCATGAGTTATTTGCGGTGTCTCCCAATTCACTTTAGCATCTGGACATGCTGAAATTCTATTATTCTCATTTGGAACTATTCCACAGATCAAGATTTTCTTAGCCTTTGCATTGTTATGAATTATGCATTGCCAACTTGTCAGCAACATCCCATTCATTTCTCTCCTTCGTTTTGAGTTGTACCATATGTTCTTCCACCATCCATATGACTTTCCACTGAATATTTGTGTTATTGTCCATGATGCTCCTTCATGTGCAGTAGGTGGTACAACCATTGATCATTTACAAGGTTCGAACCTTTTAACACTACAAGAAAAACGCTTAATAGAGAAGGGAAAACGGGTCCCTAAAAGTGAGTTTTTGGTCCCTAAATGCCAATAACGACTGGAAAATCTGGTCGCCACACCGTCCCTAAAGCCTCTGTCGCTAAAGGCCAATAAGGATGGGCTGGACAAGTCGGTCTCTAATTCATTTTCCCGACTGGAATAAAGCTGGTCATTAAAACTGTTTTAGGGACCGCATTTCTAGTCCATGATTAGCAAATATCTGGCCCTAAAGCATTTTTAGAGACTATATTTACTGGTCCTTAAATATAAGATCAATTAGTTTTTGACAATATTCAACGACCAGTTCAGTGGTCCTACAAACCCAATTTGGTTAATATTATCAACAATAAGTTGTGGTCCCTATATATATATATATATATATAATGCATTTAGTAAATTATCATAGTTAGCTTTTATATATAGAAAATATAAATACACAACATCACACATCGGTCATGTTGTTATTTACACACCAGCTTCATGGGAAAAGGAAAGAAAAGTGACATTCTCTATCATAAAATATAAATGCAGATGTCTTGTTGGATTATCCAGGTGCCTAGGCTCTTCGATTTCTAGCTCCAACATTTTTCATGTATGATAAAAGTCCAGTCCAACAACTATTTTGAGCAATACCGCCAAAGTCTAGTTTGTGTCAAGTCCATGTTGGAGAGCTGATTGTCACAAGGAATTCAACCTTCTAGGAGTGGAGTGATGCCATATTTGCCTAGTCTAAGGTCTAACAATTAGCAAAGTTAAGCTGAAGTGTGAAGGACTAGCATTTGTTATTACACATGTCCTGATTTGCAAGGCTAGCAATGTATTGATAATGCTCCAGTAATCTAATAAACCTGCAATAGTCAAGAAGGATATAAGATTTGGCCAATGTGTGTAGAATTTAATTTAAAATCAAGGGAGATAATTATTTGACAACCAAGATAATACACAAGAAATGATTATTTCATATGCCTTATGCAAAATACAAGGTTCAGCGATAGTGAAACTTCAATTGAGCTAATCAGCTAATGACATGTGCTTATAAAGAGGAATCTAGTTTTCAAAGCATAAAGAGTAAGATATTTTATATATTTAATAGTGATTTACCCTTGTAAAGAATATTGAGCAAATTCACACAGTAAGCAAGTTTTGATGACTTCAACCAAAAAAAGTGGAGTTAAAATTTGCTTAAACTTGTCTCATCTTTTTTCTCCTAAAAGAAGCACATGTATAAATTAAATTCTCAAAATAATCAAGTTTTGATACCTTCAACCAAAACTGTGAAGAGTTCAAATTGCTTAAACTTGTCTCATCTTTATTCTCCTAAACGAATCGCATTTTGTAAAATGGACCAGCAAATGCTATAAAAGAGGTGAAATATCTCATCTCTATTTCTAAAAAGATCAAATAGTAATTTCTAGTTATTTCAAATTTATTAATAATTAGCTCAAAATAGGTAAAAGCTCTGAACTCTTTGATCATCTTCCCTCTCTCTATAAACTTCATTGACCACTAGACTACACTCTTGGGGTAAAAAAGTTCTTATTTTTTGCTAATCACAAGAAAAAATTTCCTCTGCTCGCAATTACATTGGAAAACAAAACAACTACTCTGACATGAATTGAGAGTGGATGAGTGATGATAAGAAAAATAGAATATATTTAGAAATATATTTAAATCGTGTAAGAGACCTGAGATACTATTTTTGATTAAATTTCAAAGACACGTAAGATACCAGTCAGTGGCAAGGAACAAATTGTAAATGTCAACATGATATTCAATGATAGTTTTTCTTCTTCTTCTTTGTGCCACACCAAATTCAGGGTTCTATAAGCTTGAAATGATCCCCAAAATCACAACACAACTAAAAAAACTGAGCATGTTTCATCTTTTATAGTAAAGTTCAACATATAGAAGCTCATATCTATCTTGGAATTCTTCAAAAGCTTACTAATTAAATCTGTAGAACATTTAATTGCTCATCGCTTTGGTTGACTACTCACTTTTATCAACAATGGTATTTACACAGTTCTATTGCGAAATTTATTAACATGCCATCTTTATTTCAGATAAAAAGTTTGTATGCCATCTTTAATTAAGAAAAAAGGGAAAGAACCCCCACTAGTTCCCTTAATCAAGTGCAAACATTAGCTAGGAAAGGCATCACAAGGAAATAAGTATACCAAATCCATACATACTGAGAAGTATAACTAGTATTTCACTAAAAATAAGATTGTTGGAGCAAGATGTTTGCAACCAAAGGAGCAGAGATAGCTACAAACAATATCATTAGAACAAATAACCTATAATAGCATCAGATGAAAAAATAATTAGAGTCAATTGATCACAGATAAGTATATGGTAGTAGGAACTAACCTGCCCGAGCTTACTGCTTTTACCCTGCGATGGGGGTTGACAGTGAAATAGGAATGGTGGAACCTTGTCAATATTTGTCTTTTTTGATTTGGTAGACACAATTGCTAGTAGGTTAGAGTTTAGTGATTGGGAACCTACTCCAGATAGAAATATGATGTTCTTGAAAGTGCCTGCGCTAGTATTAAGAGTCTCCATATCATATTTTTTGCTTAAAACCCCTGGAGGTGTCTTTACTTCAAGCAAAGTAGCCGGTTCGCTTGTGGGTTCAGCAACACATTGGGGCTCTGGTGAGCAACAAATATTTCCAGCTTCCCTCTCCCTTTAGCTAATTCAGATAAAGGTCCATTAAAGTTTATGTGACAGAATACTGAAATTTATAGATTACAAAGTCCTTAGTTGAAATATACTTTCTAGTGTAATATCACAAGGGATGTTCGGGGAGGGTTGTGTCTACGCAATCTTACCTTACCTTATAAAGTTAGGAGGCTATTTCCGATAGATCCTACGCTCAAATAAATTTAAAGAAAATGTGAGTTGAAAAAATCAACCCAACTCTTTTAATAGATAAGAGCAATTACAACATATGCACTACTATTTGTCACCAAATAAAAAATAAGACAAGTACTTCTGAATCAGTGATATATCCTTCCTCTTAGAAACTAGAGATGTAATTGAGATAATTTAGTTGTCAACTTTTTATAGAAGACAACAAATAAGGAAGACAACAATTTGGGCTCTTTTACTACTTGTTTAGCTTGAAAATTGTTTGTTGGTATATTTTCTTTACTTTTCTCCTACAATTAAATCTACATAAACACTAAATTATCATAGATAATAGTAAAAGAGAAACAAATCATTAATATTGTAAACACTCTGGAACTACACTAATCTATACCCTTAAAGATGAAATTTAGGCATCTATACAGAATAAATTCATGAATCACAACTGAAAATGACATTACACCTCAAAGAAGCATTTAATCAAATAACCTACTTGAAGTGGGTGCTTACCCTAGTGAAATGAAGAAGTACATAGCAGTGAAATCGATGAATATAAAGATTTCTTTCATTTTGAGAAATCACCAATGCGGCGTTATTTGTCTCGATGCTTAGCGGCAAATTCTACAATATCAATTAACCCCAAAATATTTCCAGAATTCAATCCCAAAATATTTCAAGATTTCAACCCCAAAATGTTTCCAGATTTCAACCCCAAACATCGATGGACACAGTTTCCAAGCAACACAAAATATTTCTAGATTTATCCTCTACAAATATTTGTTGTCCCTTTTACGGGTCAATTCAAACGATATAAATGCCAAGATTAATCATAATAGAGTGTATTTAAAAGAATAATTTTGACATACCTAAAATCGCCTGAAAATTTGTACCAAATTATGAATAATACAACAATATTTGATAATAACTCAGCTTCAAGAAGAATAAAATTACTCAATCCAACAGCTACCCATACATCCCCAACAGTAGAAGAAGAAACCAGAAGAAGAAATCTTGATAGATTATCATTTTGAAATTTACGAGTTTTCCGAGATGAGGTCTAGGGTTTTAACGCTTTTTGAGAGGTAGAAATAAAAGAAATAGAGAAAGCTGTGTTTTAATATTAGAATTTCATTTTCTTTCTAATAAAAAATTAAAAAGGAGTGAGTATTAAGGACCAGATGGCAACAAATTTAAGAACCAGATTTAATCCCTTCGCAATTAAAATTATAAAATTAACAACTAGGGACCAGAAATTAATATCGTCCCTAAATATAGACTTTTAAGGACGAGTTTTTCCTACCCGTCACTAAATGTTGGTCTCTAATAAGCCATTTTCTTGTAGTGTAAGTGAAAAGCCCTACTCTAAGACCAATGGAAGAAACCATAACAAGATAACAAGTACAAGAACTACGTTTTTGCAGTAATAGAGAAAATAATAACGTAATAGAATGAAAATGAGATTTATCGTGGAAAGCCTTCTTGCTAACCACGACCTGCAACGTGTAGGATTTCAACAACTTCTCACTAAAGTTTAAAGAGAAACTTTTGATTACAAATCAATAAGCAAAGGGGCAAACTCTAGTACCTCAAGTGTAATGATTAACTATAACTGTTAAATTTGATCTCCAGGAAGTCAAACCCACTTCTTGTTACAAACTCCTCGAGAAGCGAAATTAACTTCTTGTTACAAACCTCACAAGCTCAGTTTCACACTTAGAATAATTACCACTCATCAACGATTCTAAGTTAAACTAACCAAACATCTAGCTTCAAAAAGAAAACCTAATTCTAATTCTTCTTTCTTCTGCAGTGTTCTGCTTAGAAAAACTCGTTTGATGATTGTGAAAGCTAATGAGAATCATTTGATCATTATCTATTTAGGCAAACTTCTCCTTAAATAGAACCTCCTAGTTCCCCACATCTTTCTATGTTTGTTCTTCTTCTCTTGAGAACCTGGTCTATGTTTTCATTATCAAAATATGTTCAGGATATTGTTGTGTCATCATATTTGTTGTGATTCTTGAAAAAAGGCGTAGATTCCCTAATTTTCTTCTGTTAGATATTCCGTCTAGTCATGTATGTGGTTTTCTGGTGACTGGTTTACATAACCAGAATGTTATTTAAGTCATCTCTAAATTGAGCAACCAAACCTAGTAAAAATTTCCTGGACTAGAAACAGTCAGAAATGAAACGTTATCAATGGTAACGACATTCATTCTTATACAAGTGAGTATTGGCCTGGTTGAGCAGAATCAGGTCAGATGATGCTTTCATTTTAATGTGCACCAAAACATGTTCTCCCCAGGCCGTTGTTCCCTGTTTTAGTAGAAGCTACTATCGCTTTTATACGTTCATTTAATGTTTATGAATTCGTCAATGCATTCAGATCCATAAACCATATACGAGGTGGTTAAATTTTTGAGAAGTACTACAAATCAAGATTGTATGAATGCCCACTTCCAAGGGAAAACCACAAATGCAAGGAGGAGAACAAAAACTGGAGCATTGGTCTTTTTCCAAAGAGATAAAATATCATCTAGCTTGTGGAGCGTCCTTGTGATGATCTGATATCAAGTCCAAACGTTAATGATCCACCATCCTTGTTGATAGATAACAATGCAGATGACTTGAGAAATAACACAACTCATGAAAAGCAAAACAATAGGGAGTTCATTTTGGTGTTGCCAGTATTACCTTTGGATCCATGTGGTATGATTTGTCTCTATTATCTATTTTGTTGCTCCTATCTACTAACTAGTAGCTCATTGTTGTTTTTCATGGAAATTGGATTTTGTCAAAAGTAGCTTTTGATACATGTGGTGTGATTTGTCTCTTTATCTATTTATGCAAAATGTTTTAAGTCTACTCATAAATATAAGTAAGTTTGTTTGTATTGCTAGCCAAGATACGGATCGGTAGTCTCCATCCCCGATTCAGTTAGCCCAGAATCACAACATATCATCATTACCACCTCAAATATTATGTATCAAAAATGAAAATATCAACCAACATACATACATAGAGTAACACATGCAAAAAAACCCAGTAGTATATATATGCTTTCCAAGTTCAATAATTCAGTAATTACCAGGAAATTAAGATGAATCCAAGGGTTGTTGTTTTTTTTTTTTTTGGAAAATCATTGGCTAAAACAAGAGTGGGGCAACCATCCTTGTAAAGAAAATTCCTAAACTCTATGTTTTGCCTCATTAATAAGTTTTTCTTTTTATACACACAACTATTTCATGGAAGAATCTAGATGGGTTTACGTGGCAATGTATCTCTTATGTTTATCGATTTCTTCAAATCTTTAATTATCTCTTTTGTATCATTTGTTTATAGGTACACCTTATCTAAACTCACCATAGAAATTCTTGAGAAGCCAAGATATTGTTGGGTTATGAAAGTGATTAGGGCATCGTGCGGAAGCTTACAATTGCAAATTGTAGAGACTATAAATCAGATAACAAAAAGTACTCGAAAAACATAATATTATTATTGATATGACCAATTGGCCTACATAATTAAAAACTAGTTAGAAGTATAGAAACTATAGAGAGAAACTCTCTCCATAAACAAAAGTCTCTAAACAACTGCATTGTGGATTCTATTGTGACTAGGTAATTTACCCGCGCTTCGCGCATGCATTAATAATCTTTCTAAACTTTTGAACAACCTTTCCAATAATCAATTGGTATAAGAAAAAAGAGAGTAAGTTTTAGAAGGTTTTTAAAACATTTTAACTAAAATTAAATGATTTGACATTGTCACATATCTCAAGAATTGTAAATATATAATTATGATTAAAAATATCTTGATATCTAATCAGTTTTATCTTTTACATAATTTATCATAATATATGTATCTGATAATTTTATTGTTAGAATAAATCCTTGAAAAAAATTATGTGAATGTTTTCTATAATTAATATTAGTTATAAAAAAGTTAAGACCACTAAAAAACGTACAACATAACAACATAAATAATTTTTTTTAGAGACAATTTACTTGTATGTGGTCAAACGTTCACCACTATTCGTTATTGTTACTTTGTTACTCTAACAAAATTTATAGAAGGAGAAAAATAAATTTGAAACAACAACAAAATAATATTGCTGACCCTTTTAGAAATTCTTTCTTCATTAAAATATTGATCTGAAGGCCCTTCTAGATGCTTCATCAATGCAACTTTACAACTTTTCAGAAATAGGTATATATAATTGTTGCATTATGAAAGTACAAGGATATTAAGATGTTATATTCTAGACTCATGTTAAAGAAATATTCTCGAACATTAAAAAAATAAAAATGAGTCTAACCTAGATAACTCAAACGCTTAGCAATGACTTGGGTCATGAAGGACAACAAATCTATGTTAATAGATATATCTTTTGTAGTTTAAGATTTTACTTTTATTTAGAGTAGGTTTTGTTTCATATTATTCAAATTAAGCTTGTCAAAAATAGTCATAACTCATACCAAAAATATTTAGAAGAGACTAATGAGAAGGAAAAAAAACATTAAAAAGATGTAAAGCTTTGTCCAAGTAAGAGCATATACATAGGAAACAAAAAATAATCAATATGTCACTCCCCGAGCCTACACCCTGGACGTGGCCGGCACTCAAGAACCATTGCTGGCCCCAAGCGAACCCTTGGACTGGCTTACCGACTCAGCGGAAGACTTTATTCAAGATAAATACTTTTAAAACAAGTAAACTGAACTGCTCAAAATATAACTTACAATGTATTATAATAAAATTCACTACCAAAGTGGCAACTCAAGTCTCAACTTAACTAAAAAGGAAAAGTAAAGAATCATGAACTAATATCAACCAACTATGTCTATGAAGCCTCTAAACAACTGAGATGGATGTCAGGAAAATACCCATGACATCCTAATGAACTAAAATACTGAAAGTAATAATAGGATCCTTCGGAAAGCTAGGTGGCTCATCAACTGACTCTGAGTTCTCAACGAGGCGCTGAATGCTAATCCTGGTTACCTGCGTCTGCATCATAAGACAATGCAGGACAACTAACATCAGTACATTGAATGTACGAGTATGCGAGTTGGAATGCTAAACATAACATAGGCTTGAAAAAAATCTGAAAGGAACAATACCTTGGCTTTACTCAACTCCTGAATAACTTAACTCAACATAAAGCAATAAAACACTGTAATATATAGAAAGCCTTTAAAACAGAAGAAAACAACTTAGTTCGTTAAACAAAAACGATAATAAACTCAACTTTACTTGTATAAAAAAGTAATATCATTTATGTGGGAGATTCTCTAACCGACAACCACCACTATGAGCCTAAGTGGTGATATAAAGTCTTGCCCATGCTGCCAGAATTGTCCTATACTTTGTCGTCATATAGAACACCTAAGTGGATCCACTAGTCTATGCTAAAAAGCTCTTAAGGAGTCATCTAAAAAGTATGATCATTTACTACCCATGATGGCTACATGGTTTATGGAGACGTGAGTTATCTGAACTCAAACTCGTCCCCATATCGGTGCTCAATACTACTCCCAAAATATACTTTAGCTCATATGTTTGTAAAAATAAAATTCTTTGTAGGGTTTGAGATAATTACTCAAAAACTTAGCTTAAAAGCTCTCTTGGAAATCTCAGTTTCCCTTTCTTGTTCAAATGTGAAAATATTTTAAACTTTTGGGAATACTTAGCTCTCGATATAATCTTTGAAGAATGAAATTTACTCTTACTCTTTACTGAAAACTAGCTCAAAGGCTCTTTTGGAAATCTCAGTTTCCTTTCTTGTTTAAATGTGAAAACATTTACTCTTTGGGAATACATAGTCTCGATATACTCTTTTGAAGAAAATGACTTCAATCTTTACTCGTTACTCAACTTAAAACTTAGTCTTAAAACAAAGTTAAAATATTTGTAAAAGACTTTTGGAGACTCTATGAACTTCTCTTGACTTGACTCTTAACTTCTCTTGACTTGATTCTTAACTTTCCTTGAATTGAATTATGGATTCAAGGATTGTGATTTGTGATAGGAAAGATCTTATGATGTTTAGGAGTGATTTTAAATAGCTAAACATGAGAAAATGTAAAAAAAATCACCATCTTGGAGCAAGTCCATGACGCGAAGATTCATCAAAATAATTGATCGTGAAATTAAATTTTGAAAAAGGGGAGTCCATGTCCTCTCTGAGATGCGGAGAGAAAATTTTCACACCGAAGGAACAAGGCCTCGATGCAGACCTGATACCTGTTCCTTGTCCGACTTTTTTCTTCTTCATTCTCTTACCCTAATTAACCTAAATTCGAATCTTTTTCTCAATATCTCTTTAGATTCAGGCACCCACAACATATACACAAGAATCTAACTCAAAGCAACTCTAACAATCAATCTTTAACTCTCAAGAACTCCTTAATCTCATCCCAAATTCAAGAACGAAAGTAATTCAAGAATACAACTCAAGAACATCAAATTCTCAATCTTTTCAAGACGAAATTACACTAAATAAATCATGTTTGGAGCGTTGGTGAACGAACCCAATGCTGTGTGAACTCACATACCTCGTAGGGATCACCCCTTGACGAAAACCACAAGCGATTCTTTAAGATCTTGACGATTCTTGCTCCTTTTCCTCTTTTCTCCTCTTCTTTTCTCTTCTCTCAAAACCCTAACTAAAATTCCAAAAACTAAACTAAATTCTATCAGTTTAAACCTTAAAATAATTACCAAAAACGTAATTAACTGATTGGGTATGGAAAAGACCAAGATACCCTTCTAAAATCTGGATTGGACTTTCCTTATCCAAAACAGCCCATCTTCCAAAGGGAATATCTCACTCATACGAACTCGGAATCGTGTAAACTTGGCGGAGTTAAAAAGATAATTCAATGATATTTCCTACGGTATCTGGAAGCACACCTAACTTATCCTGATCTAGGAGTTATGGTCATTTAAAGTTCACCAAAAACTCAAATTTAACTTAACCAATTTTCCAGATCTTTATTATCTCAAAAATCACTCTTTCTAGTTCTTTCAATTTGCGAGATGTTAAAATATCTCTCCCTTGGAAACATTGATCCTCGAATGAGATTACTCTTAATAGGCTAAGGTGTAACATCAAACACCTAGCTCAAACACCCAACAAGCAAAGTGTTAATACAATATGTCATCTTAAAATAAAAGCCAAGAAAAGGATTAGTATCTTAATTTGGAACTTCTCCGGATTCAAAGATATGTGGGTATCTCTTCTTCATATCCTCCTCAAATTCCCAAGTAGCTTTCTCAAAAATTTGATTTCTCCATAGAACTTTGACTGATGCTACCTCTTTTGTTCTCAACTTGCGAACTTGGCGATCTAGAATCTGAACTGGAATTTCTTCATAAGATAAACTGTCCTTGATCCCAATATCTCAATTGGTATGATATATAAGTGAAGGATCTCACATGCACTTCTTCAACAATGGAGACATGAAATACCGAATGAACCGCTGCTAAGTCTTGGGGTAACTCTAACTCATACGTTACCTTGCCAATTCTCTTGGAAATTCTGTAAGGACCAATATATCGGGGACTAAGCTTCCTCTTCTTACCAAATCTCATAAGACCCTTCAGGGGTGAAACTTTCAAGTAAACCCAATCATCTACTTCAAACTCTAAGTCTCTTCTCCTAACATCTGTGTAGAATTGCTGACGACTCTACGCCGTTTTAAAGCTCTTTTGAATCACTTTCACCTTCTCCATAGCTTGATGAACTAAATTTGGTCCTATCAACCCAGCTTCACCAAGCTCAAACCATGCAATAGGAGATCTGTATCTTCTCCCATAAAGAGCTTTACAAGGAGCCATTTGGATGCTAGAGTGGTAACTATTGTTGTACGTAAAGTCAATGAGAGGTAGGTGATCATCCCAATTACCCTTGAAATCAATCACACAATCTACCTTGATAGCTCAAAACACCATCTCCCCCTTATTCAAATGACATCACTTTTTGCTTATGAACACTTACCTTTAATTCAAGCAATAAAAGATCTTGGTCTTGACTCTCTTTTACTTCTGACACTAATGATGATTCAGTCCCATTCATCACCACTACTCCTCCTTCTGTGGAATCCATTAGTTGAACTCCTAGTAGTGCAAGTCGCACCTCTTTTGCTAACTCTTTCTTATCTTCCTCAAAATGGGCGGTACTACCCATAGATAACCTGCTCAAGGCATCAACAACAATATTAGCCTTACCTGGGTGATAAAGAATTCTCATATCATAATCCTTGAGTAATTCTAATCACCTCCGCTCTTTCTGAGTAAACACATATTGAAGACTTTTGTGATCGGTGAACACATTCGCCTGCACACAATACAAATAATGGCGTCATATTTTCAATGCAAATACTACGACAACCAACTCTAAGTCATGGGTTGGGTAATTATTCTCATGAACCTTCAATTGTCTGGAGGCATAAGCGATAACTTTACTATTCTGCATTAACACATAACACAAACCAACTCTGGACGCATCACCATATATAATAAATCCTTGCGTACCTTCTGGTAAGGTCAATACTGGGCAGTAGTCAACCTCTTTTTCAATTCCTTAAAGCTTTTCTCACAAGCTTTAGACCATTGAAACTTCATTATTTTCTGAGTCAACTTGGTCAAAGGATAGCCAGCCAACCCCAAAAAACTCCTAATATCAGTTGGAGACGTGGGTTTAGGCCAATTCTGCACTGCCTCTATCTTCTGGGTATCAACTCTAATTCCATCACCAGAAACTATGTGGCCCAAGAATGCCACAGACTCAAATAAAAACTCACACTTAGAGAACTTGGCATATACCTCCTTATCCTTTAGAGTTTGGAGAACTTTTCTGAGGTGACTAGCATGATCTTCCTCATTCCTCAAATAGATTAGTATGTCATCAATGAACACAATAACAACATATCTAAATAAGGCTTGAATACTCTATTTATAAGGTCCATGAACACTGCAGGCGCATTGGTTAAGCCAAACGACATGACCAGAAACTCATAATGACCATAACGGGTCCTAAACGCTGTCTTTGGAATATCACATTCCCTTACTTTCAACTGATGGTAACCTGATCTGAGGTCTATCTTTGAGAAACACGAAGCATCCTAAAGCTGATCGAAAAGATCATAAATTTGTGGAAAAAAATACTTATTCTTGCTGGTAACCTTATTCCATTGACGGTAATCTATACACATCCTAAGGGAACTATCTTTCTTTTTCACAAATTAGATCGAAGCTCTTTAAGGTGAGATACTTGATCAAATGAAACATTTCTCTAACAGATCTTTCAACTGCTCTTTTAACTCTTTCAACTCTGCTGGTGCCATGTTATATGGTAGAATACAGATAAGATGAGTATCATGAATAATATCTATACCGAAGTTTATTTCTCTCTCAAGAGGGACTCCGGTAAGATCATCTGAAAAGACTTCTGGAAACTCTTTTACTACTGAAACTGATTGAATAGGAGGTATCTCAACACTAGAGTCATTAACTCAGACTAAGTGATAGACACACCCCTTGGAAACTAACTTTCTCTCCTTAAGGTATGAAATGAAATAAACCTTAGGCACTGCTGAACTTCTCTTTAACTCTATAACTGGTTCACTGGAACCTAGAACTTGACTACTCGGGTTCTACAATCTATTGATGCATAATAGGCATGAAGCCATTCCATACCTAAAATGACATCAAAATCCACTATATCTAACTCAACTAAGTTATCCATGGTACTCTTGTGATTGACGGAAATGGAACAATCACGATAGACTCTTTCTACTAAAATAGACGTACCAACATGTGTAAAAACACTGAAGGGCTCAAGAAGTTACTCAACAAGAACACCAAAATTAAAGACTTGGATCATACCAGCGACAACATCTGACGAATCCTTTTGCTCTCGACGACTAGTGACGGTATAAAGATGGTTTCCTTCTTCGCCTGCCCTTGAAGTAGCTCATCTAGATGCAACTCTATCTAGTGGAGCAACTGAAAAAGACTGGGCTCTATTGCCCTCCATTACCATTACTCTGCCTGTTCTTAGGATACTCTCTCATAAAATGACCGTTCTAGCCACACTTGAAGCAACCAGTGGAGCCATCACGACACATCCCTAAGTGGTTCTTACCACACTTAGCACATACAGGAGTCTTAGTACCCCCTTGTGCCTTACTACTTTGCGAATGCGCAGGTCTGGCTCTGAAGTTCTGAGAATTCCGACTATTGTACTCACATTTGTTCCTTGGTGCAAGTGCACTAGCAGATGATGGAGCAGGTCCTTTCTGCTTATGTTGGAAAGAAGACCGGTTTGCATTACCCTTTTGTTTCCTGTATTCATTCCCTGATGTCTTAGCCCACTTATACTTAAAATCTTCTCTATCCTTCAGTTGGTCCTCCTCAACTTGTTGCACATGGATCATCAGCCTTGCTCTGCCCATGTAACCTATTAGCATGGCTACCTTACTTCCCTTACTTGACAGATGAGTCAACCCAACAACGAATAAACTCATCCTACTCCTCTATGTCAACAACCATCTCTTTGCTTCTCTTAGCTCACGGGGAAAGAAACGCCTCATGAAGGCACTCTCGACCATAGGCTAGCTCACAATCGGTTACACGTAAGCATGAGTTAGAAAGAAACTGTATAGAGATAAACTTTATCGCATGAAATGAGTATGAAAGAAGTGAAGGAATTACTAAATGTTGTAGCCACCTAATTATAAATGTGGTGCACTTCACACTGATAACTAGGACTCTATAGACACGACTTCATAGGCTCCCTAGGAATCTTGAACTCTATGCTCTAATACCAAGTTTGTCACTCCACGAGCCTATACCCTGGATATGGCCGACAATAGAGAACCATTGTTGGTCCCAAGCGAACCCTTGGCCTCGCTTACTTACTCAGCGGAAGACTTTACTTGAGATAAATACTTTTAAAACAAGTAAACTGAACTGCTCAAAATATAACTTAGAATATATTACAATAACATTCACTACCAAAGTGGCAACTCAAGTCTCAACTTAACTAATAAGGAAAAGTAAAGACTCATGAATTAAAATCAACCAACTATGTCTATGAAGCCTCTAAACAACTGAGATGGACGTCAGGACAAGACCCATGACATCCTAATGAACTAAAATACTGAAAGCAATAAAAGGATCCTCCAAAACTCTAGGAGGCTCACCAACTAACTCTGAGTGCTCAACTGGATAAACGAGGCGCTGAATGCTGATCTTGGTTACCTGGGTCTGCATCATCTTAGCCAACTGGCATCGGTACATTGAATGTACGAGTATGCGAGTTAGAATGCTAAACTAAACATAGGCTTGAAAACACTCTGAAAGGAACACTTACCTTGGCTTTACTCAACTCCTGAATAACTTAACTCAATATAGAGCAATAAAACACATGCAATATATAGAAAGACTTTAAAATAGTAGAAAACAACGTAGTTCGTTAAAGAAAATCAATAACAAACTCAACTGTACTTATATAAGAAAGTAATATCATTTCTGTGGGAGATTCTCTAACCGACAACCACCACTATAAGCCTAAGTGGTGATACAACATCTTACCCACCCTACCAGAACTGTCCTATACTTTGCCGTCATATAGAACGCCTTAACTAAGTGGATCCACTAGTCTATGTTAAAAAATACTTAAGGAGTCATCTAAAAAGTATGATCCTTTACTACCCATGATGTCTACATGGTTTATGGAGACGTGAGTTATCTGAACTCAAACTCGTCCTCATATCGGTGCTCAATACTACTCCTAAAATATACTTTAACTCATATGTTTGTAAAATCAAAACTCTTTCTTTGGTTTGATATAATTACTCAAAAACTTAGCTTAAAATCTCTCTTGGAAATCTCAGTTTTCCTTTCTTGTTCAAATGTGAAAACATTTTAAACTCTTGGGAATACTTAGTTCACGATATAATCTTTGAAGAATGAACTTTAGTCTTACTCTTTAATGAAAACTAACTCTAAATCTCTTTTGGAAATCTCAGTTTCCTTTCTAGTTTAAATGTGAAAACATTTACTCTTTGAGAATACATAGTCCCGATATACTCTTTTGAAGAAAATGACTTCAATCTTTACTCTTTACTCAACTTAAACTTAAGTCTTAAAACAAATTTAAAACATTTGTAAAAGTCTTTTGGAAGACTCTATTAACTTCTCTTGACTTGACTCTAATCTTCCCTTGACTTGACTTTTAACTTCTCTTGACTTGACTCTTAACTTTCCTTGAATTGAATTATGGATTCAAGAATAGTGAATTGTGATAGGAAAGATCTCATGATGTTTAGGAGTGATTTTAAATAGCTAAACATGAGAAAAGGTCAAGAAATCACCGTCTTGGAGCAAGTCCGCAATGTGGAGATGCATCTAAAAAATTGATCGTGAAATTAAATTTTGAAACAGAGGAGTCCACGTCCTCTCCGTGACGCGGAGAGAAACTTTTCACATTGAAGGAACAGGTCCGTGACGCGGACCTGGTACATGTTTCTTGTCCGACTTTTTTCTTCTTCATTTTCTAACCCCAATTCGCCTAAATTTGATTCTTTTTCTCAATATCTCTTTAGATTCAGGTACCCACAACATATACACAAGAATCTAACTCAAAGCAACTCTAACAATCAATCTTTAACTCTCAAGAACGAAAGTAATTCAAGAATACAACTGAAGAACATCAAATTCTCAATCTTTTTAGGATGAAATTACACTAAATAAACATGTTTGGCACGTGGGTGAATGAACTCAATGCTGTGTTAACTCACATACCTTGTAGGGATCACCCCTTGATGAAAACAACAAGCGATTCTTGAAGATCTTGGCGATTCTTTCTCCTTCTCCTCTTTTCTCCTCTTCTTTTCTCTTCTCTCAAAACCCTAAATCAAATTCCAAAAGCGTAAACTAATTCTATCAGGTTAGAACTTAAAATAATTACCAAAAACGTAATTAACTAATTGGGTATGGAAAAGATCAAAATACCCTTCCAAAATCCGGATTGGATTTTCCTTATCCAAAACAGCCCAACTTCCCAAGGGAATATCTCACTCATACAAACTCGAAATCGCGCAAACTCGATTGAGTTAGAAAGATAATTCAATGATCTTTCCTACGGTAGCTGGAAGAACGCCTAACTCATCCTGAGCTAGGAGTTATGTTTATTTAAAGTTCACCAAAAACTCAAAGTTAACTTAACCAATTTTCCTGATTTTTATTATCTCCAAAAATCACTCTTTCTAATTCTAGCTCTTTCTAGTTCTTTCAATTTGCGAGATGTTATACAATATAATTTTAAGGATACAATAGAATAGCGAGGAAAAAACATACACTAAACGGAGTAAACTATGAGATATTCAATAATGATAACAAATCATCCTAATCATGAAAGTTCCTATGTTTTGAAATAACATACCTCAAAAAATTAACTAACACTTCAATGAACTTTCAATCCCTAAAGTACTCATAATATCCATTGGTAAGATTTAGTACAGATAGATAACAACAACAAAAAAAAAAACAAAAAATATGGGCATGCATAGTTATTAACTCTTAGAGGATTTTCTAAAAAAACACAAAATCACATACTTGTATGTGAAGAAATGACGTTGTGGATGAAGAAATTAGAGATTTGTTAGGCCTTTTTTTGTTATTGTACCTTCAACAATTTCAGTAGAGAAAACTTGTTTGAATACTCAATTAATGTTTGTTCTTTAATATGTACTAACAAATACTTATAACAATAACTTTGCATAAACATAAACAACAAAGTTTAAAGCATGTACTAAAAAACAACAATTAATAATATAAGCATAAATTAATGACTGTAAAAAGCATACCAGGATCTTCAAAAGTAGAATGAAACAGAATGGAAAAAATCAAGCACATGGAATGCATAGTATCCCCTTAAGGAAATTATTCTCCTCTAGTACCCAATGTCTAAAGGAATAGATCCTCTCAAGATATAACGATTCTATTTATCAGTGTGTTGATATAAAAACAATGGTGTATGTAGACACGTAATTTTTGACCGAACATAAAGTCTTACACTATATTTTTTATTCCTTAAATATTTCTTTTATGTTTAAATTATATATTTTGATTTTGACATATTTTAGTAAGTTTATTTTTTTAAAAATTGAAAATAACAAAAATATATGTTTTATTTTAATAAATAAGCTAATATTTCTTATTTATAATTTATTTTTGTTAGTTTAAAAGATAATTAAATATTATGCTTATATTATATTAGCCTAAATTACCCCACTACCCCAACCCACCTACACTTACCCCATTACCCACTTACACTTTCCGCCACTACCCACACACCCCCACCGCACGTACTACACCTAAACTACAACAATACAAATACACACACACGGACAACAGATAACAATAGAAAAACCATTCAGCAAAAGAGACTAAAAAAAAAAAAGAAAAACACACATCTTTGTTCTATTCTTCTTTCAAAAATTTACCAAAACATTCATATATTTTCTTACTTTTTCTTTATTTTCATACCAACACAATACATATATCACTCCATACAATCTACAAAAGATTTGTGGGTGTTTTAATCGAGCTTCGATCAAGGTTTTGTGGTATTTATTTTCTTCATTTGAGGTATAACTTTGCCTTAAATCTTTAATTTATTTATGGAATTTGATGTAATTTTTATGACCAGTTTTCTTATATTTTATTTTTATTCATAATTTGATTGAAATGAATAATTTGTTAGTTGTTATATCCTATTTGATGAATGAAGATAAATCTAACCTATGATTATTTTTATTTATTTACTTTTATTCGTTAGTTGTGATCTCTTACAATTGATTTAGCAGGACCCTCCTACATAATGGGATTAGCAGGACCCTCCTACATAATGAGATTATATTTAGCAGGACCCTCCTACATAATGGGATTAGCAGGATCCTCCTACATAATGAGATTTAGATTAGCAGGACCCTCCTACGTAATGGAATTAGCAGTACCCTCCTATGATGGGATTAGTAGGACCCTCCTATATAATGGGATTAGCAGGACCCTCTTACATATTGGTATCTAGAATAGCAGGACCCTCCTACATAATGGGATTTAGCTTAGCAGGACCCTCCTACATAATGTGATTTAGTTTAGCAGGACCCTCCTACATAATGGGATTAGATTAGCAGGACCATCCTACAAAACATGATTTAGATTAGCAGGACCTTTCTACATAATGAAATTTAGATTAGCAGGACCCTCCTACATAATGGGATTTAGATTAGCACGACCCTCCTACATAATGAGATTTAGCTTAGCAGGACCCTTCTACATAATGTGGTTTAGTTTAGCAGGACCCTCCTACATAATGGGATTAGATTAGCAGGACCCTCCTACATAATGAGATTTAGTTTAGCAGGACCATCATAGACAATGGGAATTAGATTAACACGACCATTCTACATAATGGGATTAGCAGGACCCTCCTACATAATGAGATTTAGTTATTTTCTCCTAGGATAAACACTTTCTAGTCTGAGATTGTTATTTTTTATTTTCTCCTAGGATAAACACTTTCTAGCCTGAGATTGCTATTTTTTATTTTCTCCTTGGATAAACACTTCTTAGTCTGAGACCTTTATTTTTATTTTCTCCTAGGATAAACACTTCCTAGTTTGAGTTTATTTTTCTTTAATTCAAATTTGCTATTAACTCACAAAATTTTTCTAGTGAAAAGTGGGGAAATTTTTTTTGTTTATTTCTTTTGTTTGTGATGGATTTCAGGTTTTTTCAAGCGAAACATGGATTTAAAATTCAGGATCAAAGTTTCAACTATTTTCAGAATGACCAATCCCATGATAGCCAGAATCAACTTCTTCAATGCATATAGTAGCCCGACCTCATGACACCTGCTTCTATTCAGCTTCTGATCAAGAAAACATGCAGTCATTCAAAAACATTTTCAAATTGTCAGTCTAAAGAGTGCCAAAAGCTCACTCTAAGCGGCAAGTTAAGCCTCAATCCAATTCAAGATCAAGATACTCATCGAAAAATCAAGGTGATATCTGAAACTCAAGACTCAAGTAAAGATTCAAGAGAAGTTGCATAGATAGGAGTTTGTACTTTTATTTTCCTTTTGACTATTAGTGTTCATATTTTTTTTTGTAATTAAGGATTAGAGCCGCGATCTGGAGCCTTGATGGAACCTCACTTAACTTCCAACTCATCACCCATCTCCTTGAACTACACGTGACTTGATTCCATTATAACCAGGGATATGCAGGCTATCCAAAACAAGGACTCAGTTGCATATTTTTCTTTCAAATAAGAGTCCGGTCAAAACTTGTTGTTTCGTCTACTTCTTTGTCTGAAAACTCTTCGTGTTTCCAGTCAAAGAGGGGCAAATTGTAGACACGTAATTTTTGATCGAACATAAAGTCTTACACTATTTTTTATTTCTTGAATATTTCTTTTATGTTTAAATTTGATATTTTGATTTTGTCTTATTTTAGTAAGTTTATTTTAAAAAAAAATTGAAAATAACAAAAATATATGTTTTATTTTAATTTTAGTTTAATAAATAAGCTAATGTTTCTTATTTATAATTTATTTTTGTTAGTTTAAAAAATAATTAAATACTATTCTTATATTATATTATATTATATTAACCTAAACTACCCCACTACCCCAACCCACCTACACTTACCCCATTACCCACTTACACTTTCCTCCACTACCCACACACACCCACCGCACGTGCTACACCTAAACTACAACAATACAAATACACACACGCGGACAAGAGATAACAATAGAAAAATCATTCAGCAACAAAGACTTAAAAAAAAGAAGAAAAACACACATCTTTGTTCTATTCTTCTTTCAAAAATTTACCAAAACATTCATATCTTTTCTTACTTTTTCTTTATTTTCATACCAACATAATACATATATCGCTCCATACAATCTACAAAAGATTTGTGGGTGTTTTAATCAAGGTTTTGTGGTACTTATTTTTTTCATTTGAGGTATAATTTTGCCTTAAATCTTTAATTTATTTATGGAATTTGATGTAATTTTTATGACCAGTTTTCTTATATTTTATTTTTATTCATAATTTGATTGAAATGAATAATTTGTTAGTTGTTATATCTCTATTTGATGAATGAAGATAGATCTAACCGATGATTATTTTTATTTATTTACTTTTTATTCGTTAGTTGTGATATCTTACAATTGAACAAGTCATGGTGTTGTTCTTGCCATGATTTAGATAATAATGATAAACTAGGAATTGTTAGGCTAAAATAACTAAATAAAGTATAGTCATTTTTATTTTATCAAATAAAAAATAAGAAGTATTTTACAATTCTTTATTATTTTGTTGGATTAAAAAGTGTGTGCTAATTTTAATGTTAACGTGTAAAGTAATAAAAAAATATATAAAAATAATCCAAATTTTCATATTGTATTCTAGAAGTGTAGATTTATTTTACTTTATTTGATTTTTTCTTTATAAGGAATAAATGTTTTCTTTTAATGTTAGACAAAATTTTAGACACATTAAAAAGGAAATAGTTTCAATAAAAAATGTGGTTACACATCTTTTTTGAAACATTAAAAAAATATTCAAGGATGTGGTGACACACCTTGGTAAAATTATTCTAACAAATATTTTATTTAATTAAAATCAAGATATGAGACATAAAATTATTAGGTGTGAGATACTCGAGAGGAAAAGACAGTTATGCCTCTAAATGTCAAGACTAAGAATGCGGTTACGCATCTAGGTTCAGACTAATAAAAAATTCAATCATAAAAAATAAGTAAACCATGGCCTGTGGACATAATATATCCAAAAATATTAAAAATAAGTATAAGTCAATAAAAATGACCGTCCTAGAACCACGGGACTCGAGGGGTGCCTAATACCTTCCCCTCGGTCAACAAAATTCCTTACCCGAATTTCTGGTTCGCAGACCAAAACAAAAGAGTCATTTCCTTTTGATTAGGGATTCATAAAGGTGACTTGAAACACCATAACTCAATTTCAAGCGGTGACTCTGAAAAACAATTAAAATGATTTGCTTTGAGAGTAGGGATCTTCAATTTATAGGATTCTAGACTTTCTCTCTAAGGAAAGAATAAACCAAATATGCACGAAAAACATATTTTCCTTTCATGAAAAGTAAAAACATTTATGGTAATATTTTGTCCGTTCTTTTATGAGAAAATAAACTTCAAATAAGGTAAGAAAATCAGGGCAAAACCCTAGCAGATATTTCTAAGAACAAATGTTACTACCAGGTACAAGATAGAGTTAACAAAGAGTAAAACTTTTGTAATTATTAATTATAGGTCCGTGAGATATGTACCAAAAGAGTCATTGCAAAGCTTTATAAGGTGATGATTGTTGGATATTAAAATGTGTAAATAAGAAATAAAGTATGTTTTTTGAAAAAATGTAATTTGAATAGCATATTTATATATTGAAGGGTAGTTGTGACTTTTTGGAAGAGTTGTGATATTTATGATTATAAGACACAATAACACATGTTTTGCTATCTTTATTTGGGTATAAATAGAGCAGCGTTTTCTCATTTTTTAATATGCAAATTTTTCTGATCTTCTACTATTCTTCTGCACTTTAAAAAAACTCATGTGATTTAACGTTGTCGAGTGAGTTCACTGTACACTGGAGTTTGTGTTACCACTGTTCTGCGAGGATGTATTTCGTTATCTCAAGTACATTGAAGAGAATATAATTTTCCTAAAAACATAACGTAAATTCACGATCAACTTCACCTTCGTCTTGTGATATCTCAAAAGTAATGTCACTCAATATGCTTAAAGCATGTAGAAAAAGTGCACAAGAATTTTAGCAAATTCCACTTATTTACCAATAGGGTAGTTATAGAAATTTTATTTATTATTACCTAAAAGATACCTACATGTAATTGACTATAAATAAGTGGAAATAATTAACTGAAAAAATCTCTATACTATCGTTGTGTATGTTTTAAATTGATCTTCTCAAAAAGTAAAATGATAGAAATGAAGAAGGTAACACTGTATTTATGTCATTTTAATAATGTAACATATCTATTAAATAACACAACAAAGGAGATTATGGCTAGATTAATTTAACCAAAAGATGAGGAAAGAGAATTTAAAGAACCCATGATGATCAAAACCAAAAGTATGGTTATGAGGATAATTTGTAGCATCCATAACAGACTTGAAGTCATAATTACTAAAAATTCCAACATCATTCTCAGCTAAGAAATATGAATAATTATGATTCTTGCATGAGTCACCACCTATAGGGGCTTCCCACCAATATTTGGTCAAATGTTTCACTCTTTTTCTGCTCAACTTCAACTTCATCAAGAATTTGAGTGAGTTGCAAGTTGAGCTCACACACATTTACATGTTTATTATGAGGCTCACAAACGTTTAGAGAATGTGACTTGGAGGTGATTCTTGACGTCTATTTTGGCAATTTTGATCTTCTACCAAATTCTGTAATTTTGATTAGTGGCAATACATTCAGCGGCTTTGACCTTAATTTTTTCTAGTTTCAACATGATCTTTGGACAGATTCTCTGGCAATACTTCATCATTTAATCTCCATTCTTTTGAAGTCTGGACAACATATAGATCCTAATTTATGCAATCATTGTCCAAATATACTTGTCTCTTACATATAGAAGTACACTATTAAATGACTCGCACAAATTGTTTATTAACACATCACATTTTGGAAAAGAAGAGAAAAAATCCCTTGACTAGTGATTGGGTGGTTTATTAATAAACTATTCAGGGGCTTGTAAATATATTTGTTTCATCTCTTTCAAATACTTGGAGAATTCAGGATTTGTAGTTGCCCTAGCAGCTTTCCATAGGATATCCTTTAGTGATTGTCCTCCAAAACCTTCAGTTTTGAAATTTTGTGTAGATGTCTCACTCAAAATCTGTGCGCAACATCTGGCATTATCTCAATGATGGAATTAAACTCTTTTGTTTATCAGAAATGAAAGTCTATGCAAAAGGGTTAAGTCATATTCCTAGGTCCTCATTAAGAAGCGTTAAAAACCACTTCCATGTTTCCTTTAGTTCACCCTCTATATTTGCGAATGCAATAGGATATATGTTATTGTACATCAATGCCTACTGCTGTCAATAGTTGACTCCCCTTTTTTTGTCCTTTCAAATGACATCCATCGACCCCTATTATAGGTCGACATACCGTTAAAAAACCCTATTACCAAGCTGCAAAGAATCTATAAAGTCTTAAAAATATTTTTCTACCATTAACCACTATTTTTTTATTTTCATCCAGCTTCAAAATACACATAGTCTCTAGATTACTCCTCCTTAGCTAAGCACAGTAATCCCATAACATATCAAACTTCTCTTCTTTAGTTCCTATAATTAGATCTAATGGCTTCGTCTTTTTCATATAAGCTTGGGTTCGAGTAATAGTACAATTATGAGTCCTCATCACTTGAGTTTGGAATTCTTTTACTCCCCAACTTGAATTTATTCTAACTTCTTCAACATACTTCTTAGCTAAAACTCCATAGTCAATAGTCTTGTTGTCTCTTTTTTTGCCACAACAATGGTCAAGGCCTATTGTCTTGATCTTTGAAAGGTTCATCGCCTTTAAACTTTGATGCAAATATGAACCATTTGCAACGTGACATCTTACAAATTGCCGTTGACCTTGTACTTTCGTTCTTCTTAAACTTAATGTATTTTTTGTAACACAACATGTAACTCAATTTTTCACTTGAATTCTTTGCTATTGCCGAAAATCATATTAAGCGTAAACTTAAATTTTGGATTATCCAAATGTCTAGTTGGTGTAAAAACAGTAGATCTTTTAGGATCTTCATCATCAGATTCTGCATGCAAACTCTTTAAATCCTCATATGATGTAGCACAATCATTTTCTTGAGTGTCATTGGGAAAGATAGCCAACATGCTTGAGACAACTCTAACCTTCATTGTTTTTTCTTTAACTTGATTTTCTCTATTTCTCTCGTTAAGGCCAACCCATTCTATATTAGAGTCAATGATTTTATCAAAAATCATATGATCTTCTTCCAAGAAATAATCAGAGTCATTAAATGACTCACATTATTCACATGTGTCATCACACTCATCACTTTTCTCTATTTTATTCACATCTACAAAATCTTCTCCACCTTGTTGTGGGTTGCCCTCAGAATCAACTATATCATAGTTCCATTGGTCCTCTTTCATGTGCTCAACAAATATTTTTACTTCTCTACTGTCAGACATTTCATAGACAAGGTAATATATATATAAATCAGTTGACAAAAGTCTTATACTTTTCTCAAAATAAGGCCAAACATGAACCAAAATTTCACCTTTTTATCAGTGACTTTAAACTTTTTCATACAGTGCCTCATCTGAATAATGGAATTCTCATCTCCATTACAATAGTCATAATAAGTTATATGTCCATTAACATAATTCATTACTCAAACACCCACCAACCCTTATAGTGTAATTTAATGGTGTACATATATGAATCTTCACCTTCATATGTCATGTGAAAGAAAGGGTAGAATCTATTAGTTTTATTATGATAAACATCTCTAATAGAAAATGTAAATGATATAAATCCAACACAAAAATATGTAACCAATCATGTACATCCAAATAAATTTTGAATTTGAGTTATGCAAACTTCAGTTTATAAAAAAAAGTTTAAATAGATGTATCATAGGTTATTCTTATTACACATTTAACTGTGTGCACTTATGAATTTTCATTTTCATCTATTTAAAAAAAAAGAATATGTGTTATGACCTAAAAATGGATTGATGACATTTGTATTATCCCATCAAGACAAGTCAGCCTAAAACCCAAGTAATACGATAAATGCGAAAGTAAAGCGAGAATAATAGTCTAATACTATAAATAATGTGGAAATTGTTAATTAACTTAAATATACCCCCAAAATCTGCTTGTCATGTTTATAAGTCTCTAATGTATTACAATAGATGTAAAAGAAATAAACAAGTCTCAAATGATGTTGTCTCTAAAGTAGAACAAGATAATAAGTAGGATTAAAAAGGTCTCCTCAAATGACAATCAACTACCTCACAAATCTCCATATGAAATCTCAGACAAGAAGATAAGAGAGAATATCATGAAGATCCAAGCTCATAACCTACACAAATGTAGAAGCAAAGGGGTGAGTACCAAACCACAAGGTACTCAGTGTTAGAGATCTATAAATTGAAGATCCCTATTTTCATAAAGAACAACAATAGCATCCACAATGTAGAACTTTAAGAGTTTAGTTTATGGGGAGATTTTTCCCTCTACACTTTTAATGTCTTTTTAAATATTTTGAATTTTAGTATAAGTTTTTGCCATCTGATTTGTCGATCATATGATATGGAATTGTAAGTTTCCGCATGACGCTCTAATCACTTTCAAACCCAACAAGTGGTATCAGAGCACTTGGTCCAACGATCCCATGATTCAATGCTTCATCAAGGTTGAAGATGCATTCAAGCGGTTTCAAACCAATTTATATCAAATTTGATGATAATGATGATTTTGTCCAACTACATGTGGGGAAGAAGTTTTAAACCATATTTTCAACATTCCTGTTGCTGCAATTTTAAAAAATAAAAACAAAATGTTTTTAAACGATTTTTAACCCATATATTTTAAACCTTATTTTTAACCATGGCAAGCAACACTGATGAAGACTATGTGAAGAACAAGATTATCATGTGTGTGAAGAAGGTGGATCAAGTTTTGTCAATAAAATCCAACCAAAAAGGGAGATTTGTTGGGGATTTGCCCTTATTTTCTCACCTTATTTAAATTTTATTTTTTCTTAAAACAAAAGACAACACATTACCATAAATGTTTTTACTTTTCTTGAAAGAAAAATATAATATTGTTCCATATTTGGTTTATTCTTTACTTAGAGGAAAAGTTTGGAGATCTATAAATTGAAGATTTCTATTCTCATAAAGAACAACAATAGTATCCAAAATGTAGTCATTTAGAGAGTTTTGCTTATGGATAGATTTTCTCTCTACAATTTTCATGTTTTTTTTAATATGTAGGTCAATTAGACAAATTCCATTTAATATTTTTTTATTTTTAGTATAAGTTTTCGTCATCTGATTTATCAACCATATGATATGCAATAGTAAACTTCCGCATAACGCCCTAATTACTTTCGAACCCAACACTTAGCAAATGAACTCCTAAACACAAGTTAAGAATATAGAATACAGGTACTCCTACCACCCCATGTGAACCTCCACAACTACAACCTTAATCCAATTATACCAACAAAATACAATGGACTAACCCAATTTTATACTCACTTTCTTAGTAAAATCCTTAATTGCCTTCACACAAGTATATTCCCTAGACTTTGTTTTACCCATAAGCTTGTCATTTCGATGTCAATCCACTTATTTGGAGCTTACGATGAAATTACCAATCCTAATTAGATCCGCAAAATACACTTCACAACCTGAACACATTAATACCTTACCAGAGATCCACCACTATAGTTTTCCTTAAAAACAATGCTTAACCCAAGTTTTTGTATTAACAAACTAGTTGGTGCTTAAATATGAATGAAACATTGAATATTATTTTATGAACATGTGGTACAACTGATAACTCCTTAAGTAGTTAGTATTTACACTTGAAAATTGACATATGACTAGTACCATATCATGAAAGTCCGTTAAATCCACCACTAGAACATATCATACCAATCAAAAGATTGTATCCAAATAGCCACATATTTCTTCCCACTAAGTAACTACAATAACTACCAAATCGATATATATTCCTTCTCAGATCAGGTTGATAGTAGGAGTAACACACTTCATAACTCTAACGAAGTAAGAATCACTATCATTGTAGTAGTTGCATCATGAACCTTTTGACATACACCCAAATCATAGTACTAAGTCTGACCTCGATTAATGCAACATAGGTCTCATCATACGGTAAGCAATCCATACTTGTTATGACATCTTTACTAATTGTAGTTTTCAAAGTCACAATGTGCATACCTATTTATTCCTTTAATAATTCCATATCCAATTGCTGAACCACTCCAAATATTATATATACCACATAATTACTATTCACTGTTGTTGGATAACTATCCCAAAAAACATAATACGTTTACGAAGTTCCTTGGACCATTGTCCAACCTCATCATTTAGATATCCTCAAAATGCTTTGTCGATCCATCACCTAACTCAACCACTTCAAATTACTTAACATTTTGAATCTGACCACACATCATTCTCATAAGTGTATCACTTTCACCTTAGTATCAGGTCTAACATCAAAGCCATATACAACACATCAATTTCTTAGAAGAAGAACGACGCACGAGTCATCACTATAAGTTACAGAGAATGGAAGGAAGAGATAAGAATCAGATCGGACCAAGGACGCACGATAGAGATTCCAAAAGTGAAGATTTTTCCTAAAAGTCATTATAGCCTCTCAAAGATAACAATAGACGTCTCCACACCGATACACGAAAATCTACTAGACTTGGCTTGTGAAAACGTGAGACCTATGAACCTGGGGCTCTAATACTATTTCCTTACGACCCAAAAATGGATGTGATGACACTCGTCTTATTTCACAAAAACAAGTCAGCCTAAAACCCAAATAATATATTAAATGTGAAAGAAAAGCGAGAATAAAAGTCTAATACTATAAAATAATGTGGAAATTAATAATTATCCTACCCCCAAAACCTGGTTGTCACATGTACAAGCCTCTAATGTATTACAATAAATTTGAAAAAAAATAAACAGGTCTTAAATAATATTGTCTCTAAAGTAGAACAAGATCATAAGTAGGAGTAAAAAGGTCTAATGAGATGACAATCAACTACCTCATAAATCTCCATAGGAAGCCTAAGAGAAGAAGATAAGAGAGAGTATTGTGAAGATTCAGGCTAATAATTTACACAAATGTAGAAGCAAGGCGTGAGTACCAAACCACATGGTACTTAGCAAGTGAACTCCTAAATACAAGTTAAGAATATAGAATATGGGTACTCCTACCACCCCAACTGAACCTCCACAATTACAACCTGCATAAAATCGACCCAACCTAATTATTCACAATTTGATAGCACACAACTCAATTACAACAATTACAGATCAATAACATACAAGATGAACTTCATCAATCACAAGTTCAACTAAAAGGCACTCACAAGTTCACAAATGATAAAGATATGCAATGCAATAAAATGCAATGTCAAGTATGGTGATGCATGTCTGACCGAGTGATACACACCCATTGTTTCTTAGTCCGGACCTAAGGAAGATATACATATCTGTCAATGCATCCATTGCGGCATACGATACGATCCTCGATAATAGAAATTCATCGCGGTGTGCATCACGTCCCTCGATAATAGAATCTATCGTAACGTGCGACACTTTCCTCGATAATAGAATCTATCACATTGACACGTCCCTCGAATCATAATATATGTCGCAACGTGCAACACGTCCCTCAAAATGTTACATTCTCTTTAATTTCTTATCCTTCCTCAATTCACGTAGCAGTTATCACAACCATGTCTCAAAACCAATGCAAATGACATGTTCACACAAATAATGAGGAGATGGCCTTTTTCATAACAATGCACAATTCACAATAATACATCGCGGTACGACATCAAAAATTAATCAATAACTCTTTCAAATCATTCTCAACACATAACACACCAATAATAAACCGCATTCCCTTTTATTACCCCTTTTTCATCATTAGAATTATTCAATATGGTCATTGCAATATGATTATGTCATTCTAATAAGTAGAACAAATACAAAATGTAATATGTCAAACAAATTTAGAATATGCACTACAAATATTTGATTTTATAATTCTTATAGCTTTTAATTTTTTTTTATATTTATTCTTTATGTAAAATATTAGATGTTGCGTTAGTAATCCTATAACTCAATCTTTTACTCATATTGTCATATAAACAAAGATTTAGGCTATAACTAAATTAATTGAGTACTTACATGCCGGCGTGAATTGTAGCCCATTCTTGCTTTAACGTTTTATTGTTAAATTGAATTGTATTGATGCTCTTAAGTAAGTGCACTAAGTTGTTTTCAGTGTTGCAGAAGGAGTGTCAAGATTGTATTCTCATATAAGTGGGGAGGCAACTAAACAAAAAAATTGTTCATTAACCAACGAACAGATAGAGTAGTGTATTGAAGGATTAATTCACATTCAAATTGAGGAAGAGAGTCAGGCTGCGATATGGTTGTGTATTAGAAAAGATGTTACAGGAGAATTTACAAACTTGTTCTATCTTTAGGTTTTGTTCTCTGCATGGAAGTGTTTCTTGCTGTAATACCAAAATTACCCTTGACGTCAGTAACTTATCTGTTTATATTTATATTCACCGTTAGTAGAAGGACTGAAAGCACTTACTTTGATTAGTTGAAGGTTAAGTATGATTAGTGAGCTATCATAGGGACCAAAACCAAAATAAGACGATAACACATGGATGAAAACAATTATTTTCTCTTTTAAAATATGCATTCTTATCATGAGTTCATCCATATATTTTATTTCTTAGAATGCATACAAAATCTATTTCTTATATACAATAGATTTTGTATGCATGCGTATGAAAACTTTAGTCTCTTTTCCCTCAATTATATCTATGATAAATTTATTTCTAATTCAATGAATATCTTATCACTGTGCATGCGTGGACATATTGACGAGTAATGATCATAAAAGTGGAGGTTATCTTCATAATAGAGGGAAGTAATGAAGATAATAAGTGAAATCAACTTCTTGGTGTAGTTGACATCTATATTATACTCCAGTATATCAAGGACATAATTTAATTTATAAGTAGTTCTCTTTGTTTCCTAGAAAATATCAAATTTCATTAAAGAAGAGCACAAATATTGAAAAAAAATTTAACATTCATCTTGAACATTGACCAATTCAACTATTTTGAACAATGAAAAAAATCTCAAAAATTCAGTTAATATGAAATAGAGGGAGTAATATTTTATAATAATACTTGATTATTTCATACAAGTTCATTAATTATTGAGGAGCCAATATATTTATTTTTAGGAAGAAATATTACTATCGGCTAGAAGATAAAGTTGACACAGAAATTTTTTTGGAGGGATTAATTCCAACTTTTGTAATAATTAATTAATCATCGGTAACAAAACCCTTTTCGTTAATTTTAATAGTTGGATATTTGGGAAGAATTAATTTAGGGGTGCGTGTTCAGTGTTCGGTTTGAGATTCTCAAATTTTGAGTTCGGTAATTGGTAATTAAAAGTAGATATCATATATTAAATTTTTAAATTTTGATTCGGTTATTTAGTAATTGATAAATTAAACTTTAATTTGGTATGATATTCGATAATACCGTATTGAAGTTGCAGTTGATTGTATTACAAAGTTAATATTATTTCTCCAATTATTTCTATTTTTTATGTTGATGCATGATATAATAGAATATCAACAAGTAAAAAGACATCAAGAAAAACAAATTGATACAACTATGTATATATATATATATGTGTGTGTGTGTGTGTGTGTGTGTGTGTGTATTTGAGTTGTTTAAGTTTATTCTTTAACTCTCTTTGGATTTGTACTAAAGAGTAATGAACATGTTGATATATAACTTTCATTAAGTAAATAGTTTGGTATTCAGAAAAATACCAAATACCAAATGGTACTAATGTCTCATACCAAACTCAAACTCGAATACAATAATTCTAAAAAGTTTACTCCAGAATATCATACCAAATATCGAATTATTGAATACCAAATTATCAAAAGTTTTAGTTCACCAATTCGATTTTCGATATTTTATGTCCAACCCTAACAATCACTGCTAAGCTTTATGACGTGATATTGTTGAGTTTTTAAAAGGTGTAAATGAGAAATAAAGTTTTTTTAGAAAAAAAATATCAATTAAAGAAAGATAAGACATGCAATTTAAAAGGCATTAATGAGAAATGAAGTTCTTTTTTAGTAAAAAACATCAATTAGATAAAATATGTAATTTTTTTTAAAAAGGTGTGTTAATGAAAAATGTAGTTGTTTTTAGAAAAAAAAGCATCAATTAGAGAAAACATGTATTTAAAAGGTGTTGATGAAAAATGAAGTGCATTTTTTAGGAAAAAAACATCAATTAGAGAAAACATGTCGTTTAAAAGGTGTTAATGAGAAATAAAGTTCTTTTTAGGAAAAAAACATGTATTAGAGAAAAACATGTTATTTAAAAGGTGTTGATGAAAAATGAAGTTCTTTTTAGGAAAAAAATTATCAATTAGAGAAAACATGTAATTTAGAAGATGTTAATGAAAAATGAAGTTCTTTTTTAGGAAAAAAACATCAATTAGAGAAAACATGCCGTTTAAAAGGTATTAATGAAAAATGAAGTTCTTTTTAGGAAAAATACATCAATTAGAGAAAACATGTAATTTAAAAGGTGTTAATGAAAAATGAAGTTCTTTTTTAGGAAAAAACATGCCGTTTATAAGGTATTATGAAAAATGAAGTTTTTTTAAGGAAAAAACATCAATTAAAGAAAACATGTCATTTAAAAAGGTATTAATGAAAATGAAGTTCTTTTTAGGAAAAAACATCAATTAGAGAAACATTTCAGTTAAGAAGCTGTTAATGAGAAATTAAGTTCTTTTTAGGAAAAAACATCAATGAGAGAAAACATACTACTTTTTGTTTGCTATAAATAGAGGTTTCCCTCATTTTTCATATATTTGTTGATTTCTTACTCTTCTTCTTCTTGCACTTCAATAAATCTCATGTGATTTCTAATGGAAAGAGAAGAAGCAATGTGTGAAGGAGATAGATTGAAGAACCAGGCTGAGGCCTTTGAGGAAATGATCTCAGAGGTTCCTTTTCAGTACCGTGTCGGGGAATCAAAAATTTTAATATTGAATCAAAGTCCAGAGGTGGAGATTTCACAAGAACAGACCCCTGGCTTTAGCGGAATCTTGTTGGTTAGTGTTCTTCTTTATTGTTGGCCCTGATTATTAACTCTTAAATTTCTGGTTATATCTTTTCCCTAGACATTATCTATGGCATTTGAGTGAATGTTGAGCCAAATCAGGAAAGTGTACTCTAAAATATGTTTCCTTAATCAAAACAAGTGTAGATTCATTTAATGCTTTCAGATCCGCAAGCCATTTATGAGGTGTTTAAATTGATGAGAATAGCTTATTTTGGCATTGATACAGGCTAGACCTGACACTATTTACTCTGGAACAAAATGGAAAGCTATAACTCTAATTGAAGAGGTTGCTGATAAGCCTTCATTAAGCAGTGGTCCACTGAAAAATGTTACGGAGTGGAATTGTGAAATTTGTCAGGTATGTACTACAAGTCAAGATGGTCTGAATGACCACTTGCAGGGAAAACAACACAAACGCAAAAAGGCAAGTTTTAGAGAATAGAAGAAGGACAACCAAAACTGGAGCATTGGTCTTTTTCCAAAGAAATTAAAATTCATCCAGCTTGTAGAACATCCTTGCGGTGATATGATATCAGGGAAGAAATAAGAGGAAGGATCATCAAGTCCAAAAAATAATGATCCACCATCCTTGTTGATAGATGACATGAGAAAGAATGGAGATCATGAAAAGCAAAACATTAGGGGGTCACGTTTTGGTGTGACACATGCAAAATAGGTACCTTCGCTGAAAAGGAGATGGAGGCACATAAGATTGGAAAAAAAACACAAACGCAAAGAGGAGAACAAAAACTGCAGCCTCGATCTTTCACCAATGAAACCACAATTCATCCAGCTTGTGGAATATCCTTTCGATGATATGATATCAGGGAAGAAGTCAGTGGAAGGATCATCAGGTACAAATGATAACGATCAACCATGATTTTATTCGCAAGGACAAGTAGTGTAAAAAATGCAGAGGAATGATTGCGTCAACAACTAGTAGCTTATTTTTGTTGTCAAGTAAAACTATTGTTACCAATATTACCTTTGGATTCGTGGTCCTATCTACTAACTACTATTTCATTTTTGTTGTTTAAGGAAATCAAATTTATGAATGATAACTTTTGATACATGTGGTGTGATTTGTCTCATCTATGATCTTGGTTAGATGTGTGGTTGAATTTTGAAAGGTGTGAATAGAAAAGGAAGAGTTATGACGCTTATTAAAAGTTGAGACTTTTCTTAAGATTTGCAATTTTTTTGAAAGGTTGTGACCTTTTTGAAGGGATCTGGCATTTCGGAAAGATTGTTATAGGCCTGTGACAAAAGTTCACAAGGGATTGCTAAATTTGATGAGGTGATTAGTGTTGGATATTAAAAAGTGCAAATGAGAAATAAAGTAGTATTTTTTCAAAATTACAATTTGAATAGCATCTTTTCATATTGAAGGGTGGTTATGAGTTTTTTAAAGGGTTTACTTTTTCGAAGTGTTGTGATTTTTATCATAAGACACAAGAATCATTTTTTCTACTGCTTTGTTAAGTATAAATAGAGTAGTTTTCTCTTATTTTCTGATCTTCTGCTCTTTTTTTTCTTGCACTTGAAAAAAAACTCGTGTGATTTAATGTTGTTAAATGAGTTTACTGTTCACTAAAGTTTTTATTACCACTATACTGATGAGTAAATTGTTCAATTCTACCGGGATATATTTCATTATCTCGGATACATCGAGGAGAATAATATTCTTTTGAACACAATGTAAATTCAATAGGCTTGACTTTTATCCTATTGAATTCTATTTTATTTTTGTTAGTGTTTTGCTGTTTGTTTTTATTTAAAATCGAACAAATTACCTAGTTTTGAGGAAAAGGGAAACATAGCACCTCTGATTACATCATTGACATTTCATATTCATAATCAACTTCACCTTCTACTTGCGGTATCTCAAAACTAGTGTCACACAATCTGCTTGAAGCATGTGGAAGAAATACACAATTTTTTTTTTAGCAAATTTCACTTATTTACTTATTGGGTAGTTAGAGAATTTTTATCATAACATTCCGCCTTAGAAAGAGCTAAATTTAGAAAGAACTAATTTGGAAAGAGATAATTTGAGATTTGTTCAAGTTAAGCTTAAGTTGTGAGTTTTGGGTCAACGTCAAACGACCATAACTTTTAGTACAAAATGCGATAGGTGGCCCATAAGATATCAAAACAACTTCATTAAAATTTTGAATAGATCAACATTCACCTTGGTTGACACGAGTATATAAATCATGTTATACTGTTGAATAAAAAGCCTTCCATTTTCTATTTTGATTTGTAGAAAACTCTTGTGCTTGGGAGTCCTTGATGACTAAATAAACCAAGATTTTACCATGATTGCATTTTAGAGAGACGCACAAGTGAAAGCCTATGGGGTTGCTTCTATAACTGGATAACTAGCACTAAAAACCGTCTTTACATTGAATGGGTAGACAGAGTTGTAATACTATGCTTGATTCAGGGAAGCTACAAACTACATGATAGAAAAGAATATACCAATCCTGAGAATCCGTAGGATTAATTGTGGATCCAAGACAACAATAGAAAGATTTGAGTCTTTAATTTTGATTTGGTTTTCTAGATTTTGTATTTGAAATCTTGATCAAAATATATGCAATAGAATCTTAGTTGTATTCGGCTCAATTGAAAGGTCTCTGAATCCTCTTTTAAACAGCACCTAGTTTGCTAAGTTTCGAGTTTGGATGAGGGAGATATGCTCGCTTGAAGTTAGCCTGTCCAGTTAAGAAAAGTTACCCGAATTAGTGAGGGGTATTTTGGTCTTTTTCTTACCCCATTAGAGTAAAATGTTTTTTAGTGACATTTTGGGGTCAAATTTGATTTGGATCAGTTTTACAAATCTTAAATTACGCTTAGGGATTTAGAAGAGAGTTCAAGAAGAGGAAAAGAGGACAAAAGGAAGAACGAACAAGATCTCTTGCGAATCGAGGATTTGTTTTGCCAGATCAAGGTATGTAACCTTTCATAGTGTTGGGTTCGGTCTCCCACACACCAATCATGTAAATTCCATCTGTAACTTCGTTCTTGAGGTTGAATGATTTGAATTGTTGCTGGGTGTTCTTGAGGTTTTGTTCTGCATGCTTTGTTTATAAAGTTTTGATGAATTTTGAGGTGAGGGTTTCGATTGTTGAGAGTTTCTCTTGAGGAAAAGTGGGTAGATTCTTGTGTACTTGTATTGGGTAATTGAATCTAAGGAAATTTGAGGAAAACAATTGATTCTAGGTGAGTTAGGGTCACAAAAATCGTTGGGTCATTTTGGGGGAGGGGTGACGCGATGCACCACTGATGCCCAAGGAGGGCTAGCGCACCACCCCAGCAGTGCGCCAAAATGGAGCCTTTGAAATTCAGAGTCGCCTGCCCCCACCCTTTTTGTATCGTTTTCTCTGTCTAAGTTCTTTTAAAGTATACCTTTACTCCATACTGATTCTAACAACTCTAAACTACATTTAAATATCGAGAGATCGTTCATAACATGAATCATAACCCTTGAATTCATAATTCAAATTCAAGGTAGAGTTAAGAGCAAATTCTTGAGAGTTCTTTCAATTTATTTTGAGAAGTATTTTACAATCTTTTAAGACTTGAGTACTTGAGTTTGAGGATGAGGAGAGTTGGGTTCCTTTTTCAAAAATAATATATGGGAACTAAGTATTCCCAAGAGTAAATATTTTCACATTTAAAATGAGGGGAAACACCGATTTTCGAAGGAGTTCATGAGGAGTTTTGAGTACTATCTCTTTTAAGAGAAATCGTTTGAGTAATAATCTCAAAGTTGAGGATGAAGAAATGCTAAATATATGAGCTAAGTTATATTTTAGAAATAATATTGAGCACCGATATGGGGATGCATTCAGATAACTCAAAGTCCTCATAAACCATGTAGCCAACGTGGGTAGAAAGGGTCATACTTTTTAGATGATTTGTTATTTTGTTTTTATGCATAACTTAGTGGATCCACTTAGTTGATAAGTTCTATACCCCGACAAGGTATATGAAACTTCTAGCAGCATGAGCAAAACGTTGTATCATCACATAGCTCATAGTGATGGCTGTCAGTTAGAGAATCTCCCAAACAGAGTTATTTTGTATCTTTACATAAAAATTGAGTTATTATTGTATTTTTAAATGCATTGAGTTGTTATCTACTATTTTAAATACTTTATATAAACTACATTTTTATCGTCATTTTATGTTACATTGAGTTGAGTATCAATGAGTTGAGGTTGAGTTGAGTAGAGTCGATATGAGTATGTTTCCTTTTTATTAGTTCATGCTTGCAAGGTTATGTTTAGTGTACCCCTTACATGCTCGTACATTCCATGTATTGACACCATATGGCTTGCATCTTTCATGATGTAGATACAAGTAAGTAGGATCATCAACCATTGCTTCGTTGATCCATTCGAGCTCCAAATTTGTTTGGTGAGCCTCCTTGCTTCCAAAGGATCCCTCATTTATTTATGTTATTTTAGTTTGTTAGGATGATCGGGGGTCCTGTCCCAACGTCCCTTATAGTTGTTAGAGGCTTCATAGATAGATAGACTGTAGTATTTCATGAGTCTTATTCATTTCAGTTGTTATGGTTTAGATATGAGTTGCCCTTGAGGCCAATTTGAATGTTTTATTTCTAAAATATTATGAGATTATCTTTTGAGACAGTTGGGTAAAGTTTACTTTTGAGTTCATATATTTTTGAGTAAGTCTTCCGCTGAGAGTTGAGTCAGGCCAAGGGTTCGCCTAAGGCAACAATAGTTCTCGAGTGTTGTCCATGTCGATGGTGTAGGCTCGGGTTGGTTGTTGAATTGTGAACAACCAACAAGTATTAAGTATGTCAAATTAACCCAACCTAATAGATTTACAATACACAGTTCACAAGTCTTAACAATCACAATTCAATAACCAATAAGTATCAAGTAAATCAATCACAAGTATCAAGTTCATGAAATCACAAAAATCGAACACTTGTCGGAACCATTTCCTATGGGCACAATATCACCAGCCAGAGCCATTTCCCTTCAAATTTATATAGAACCACTTGCCGAAGCTATTTCCCTTCTGCACAATATAACTGGCCAAAAGTATTTCCAATCGGCATTATATAGTATCACTTGTCGGAACCATTTCCCTTCGACACAATATCACTAGCCGAAGCCATTTGTCATCGGCTTTATATAGTATCACTTGTCAGAACCATTGATCTTCAACATGATCATCACATATATCATCACGGTGCACATAAGTCAATGTAAATAAGTAATTTCAAACCATAGGAAAGAGACAAGAAATTCAAGCAATTTAAGTCCACAATGATGCCATCAAATTATTTCATCAATCAACAAATTAGGGTCCACAACAAGGCAATCCACAAAGCACAACTACAAACACGTTGCCTTTTTAATTTATACCCATTTTATTAATTAAGATCAATCAAGTGGAAGAATTTCACCCATCACCCCATTCCCATTACTCCCCTACACAAGCAATAAAGGGAAATACAAGATTCTACAAGTTTTACATGGTTTAGAAGTTCACTTAGATCAATTCAATCAAAACTCAATCCATGACTTGAGCCTTTCCTTTTCGAAGAATGTCTGAATCTATACAATCTAATCTAATCTAATCAAGTAATCACAATAACATTCATGAAATAACAATACCTACACCAAACACTTTGAAAACTCAGTCAAATCAACTAAAAAAATTCAATCCCTAAATCCTTTACTTGAAAACGTTACTCAAGGTATTTGGAACTCATTGATGAAAAACATTTTGGAAAAAGAGTAAAATTCAGCTCGCAATCACCATTTTACTTTAGAACTCTTGTTCTTTAAAAACCTAGCCATTTGTCAATCAAAATTCCAAGTTTAAATATTAAAATCCACAAATGATCAAAGAGAAATTATGTTTTAGGGTTATAAAGACTTACGCAAATGATTCACTATGAAAAATCTCTTAAAAATCTCCTCCAAGGATTTTCCAAACTCAAAATAGGGTAAATGGGGGGAAATCCCCGAAATGATAGGCCAAAACTCCCTCTAATCTCGCAAAAGCGACCTAGGGCCGCTTAAGCAAAAATCACTAAAGCAAACCCCGCAAAAATGTCTAGTCTCACTTTCGCAAACCAACTTTCGCTAGAGAAAAGGTCATGAAATTGAAAACCCTTCACGAACGCGTGGCCTGTAGAACCAGTAACACCATCCAACAAAAAATTCTTAGAATAGACACTCGAGATTCGTTTAGGACTCCATACATACAAATCATATATGAACCTGACTAAACTCTACATTTTGAACTTAATGGAACCATCCAAAAATGAATCTAAGGTTTCCTTGACCTGAAACTTGTGAAAGTCACAAGAAACTAACATTACAACTAAAAAGGCTAAATCAAGCTTGGGACCTCTAAAAATTCAACCAAAACCTCTTCTAAGCCTAAATTAATCCGCCAAGTGTCATCACACCCATTTTTGGGTCATGACATATGTATACACTTCTTCTTTTTTTTAAAAAATAATCAATCTTATAAATATTTATGATAATATAATTTGTAATATTTTTAAAAAAAATCTTTGTTTTTTTGTTTCTTAAAACTACTTTCATGCTTATACCTTTTAGAATGTAGTGAATTACTTACTTTCTTCTCATCTTCTAGCCGCATTGTTTTGGTGTTTTAGATTATGGAATGAATCATATTCACAGAAACAGGAAAAAAAATATGTGCATTGGAAAGATGCTAACTTCAAATTCCTTCAAAGAGAATGAAATTGTGTCACTATAGCTTTGTTGAGTAATATTCTATATTTCTTTGCAGGCGCGGTACTTCATCTTCTATCTGAAATTCGAACAACACTTACATCTACTTTCCAACCCTCTTAATAGCTTCCTCTACTTGATTTAATTAACTATATAATAATTAGGTTTAGCCACGTATATAGACCGGGTTGGTATGAGTATATAAAATACATAATAAAATTAATTATTGCGTTTTAAAATTTATTAATCAAACTAATTTTGATACTATCACATTATATTCTTTAATATATGATAGTATAACAACACATCCCATCGTTACAAGTGAAATAAAAGAAATCGAGCGGACAAAAAAAGTAGTTGGTTTGGGCCACTATAGTGGTGTAACTTACTGTAGATGTAGGGAAAACTCCCAAAATCACTCATAATCACCCAACAATGTCTTTTTTGAAGAGAAAGGGCATGACCTAGGGCAAATATCAAAAAACAAATCATCACAAATCTTCGTTAAGGTTAGCAATTCTATCCCCAACTTTTGTAGTAATGTCAGATTTATAAGTCAACTTCATAAATTGAGTCTGATCAATCCAGGAGGTATTTTGATATGTATTTTTGACATATTCAATACCATTGAGTACTTATTTTGTAGGATCAAGTTCCTTGCTATTTTGTATCTCCTGCATCAAGACATACATATTTTTGTAAAGCTGTAGTGAGAAGTCAATGAGGCTGAAAGGATAGGACACTCCATTTCTTTGCCAAGTTTCTAGAAGAGGTTGTTTTCACGCCAAAATTCAAATTAAAGGTTCAAACACATCATAACATCTATGCCAAATTTGAATGTTTAAACTCTTCATCTGCTTCTTTTGCCATTATCAAAAGGATAAGATGCACCAAGTATTGTTTGTCAAGGTTGGAGATTATTTTTATCTTTTTAGTCTCATTTGGAGACCATTAGTGGTCTGCCATATACCAACAAAATAAAATTTTAAAAGGATAGAGTCCATGTTGCCAATGAAAAACATTTCAATTCAACTTGCTTTTGATGCGATAATCAATATTAATTTCAACACGGCATGACATATATGGTTCCAATGACATGAAGCTATTGAAAATCTTTTAGATAACAAACCTCATAGACCATTGGTAATTAAGGCAAGTTAGGGAATAGAAAACAAAAGAGCCAAAAGAAATATGAAAATTATTGGGTTTAGTAAATAAATAATTTATATTATTAAATTCAAACTTTGAAAATCATTTTACCATAAGGCTTTATGACATGTGTCCATAATGACATGCTTTGGTCAAAGCAACCTTATTACATAGAATTTATGATATGTTTGACCTAAACTAATAAGAAGAAGACAAAATAATTTAATAAAGAGTTACATAATTATTTTATTCAAATATGAGAAAAAGCCACATGAACTAGATTGAAGAAACAGGCTACTGACAACCACCTTGTCTAAAGCAATAGCAACAAATTCAAGGTAAAATTTTGCAACTTTGTTTGACTTATATTCTTCTAAAATGTCAGATCCAACTCTGTTTGGGCATAAAATTGGAACTTTAAATTTTTTTAATCTATTTAAAGAATTTAAGAATTTTTGTTAGAAATATTTACTTAGGTTTGAATATCAATTTTTTTTGTAGTTGTACCTATGGTGTTTGAGTATCCATCCTCCGATCAGATTTCAGATTCCACTCAACTCACCATCCCTACAGGTTTTTCTTGAAAAAAACAACTTGTTTTATTGTGTGTAAAAGTGCATTTATATACCTTCCTTTTTATTTTAGTTGGTTTGATGAAGCCCGAGTCATTGAACCGTAGTAGCAATATGGTTGAGGAAATAAGGAATGAGATTGACAAGGAGCGTATCTGGAAATAGATCGTTGCAGAAGAGGTTGCTCGAAAGCAGATGTTGGAGTTGAAAGTAAGGAGAGAAATTATGATGGAAAGAGAAATAGCAATGTTTAGGGGAGATAGATTTGCTTCATTCTTCAAGAATCAGGCTGATTCCATGTCGTTTAAGGAAAAGTTGGGAATGGGCATCTCTGCTGTGTCTAGACATGACATGGATCACATCTCAGAGACTCCTTTTCGCCACCGTGCTGTGGAACCAAATATTTCAACATTGAATCAAAGTCCAAAGGCAGAGATTTTACAAGTGCTGCCCCCTAGCCTTAGCAAAATCTTGCTGGTTCGTGTTCTTCTTTATTGTTTGTCATGTTTATTAACTCTTAAATTGCTGATTTTTAGAGTAGATAATTTTTTTTAATCTATCTGTATAGTTAGTTTGTCTGAGGGATTTACTTCACAGGCAGGTCTTTATGTCATTCACTTAACATGTTGTCTTTCTTGCTTTTTGAGTGGTTAAAATTATCAACCAAGGTTATATGCATTGACTCTTTCAAGTTTTTTCCTTCTATAATTTGAAGTATGAACATGTATATCCAATATAATTTCACGAGTGGGGTCGGGGGAAGGTGACCTTACTTAGTGACGGATATGAAGGGGTTCAAAATTTAAAGAGATAAACACACGAAAAAGTCTTAAGGAGGGAAGGGGGGGGGGGGTCAACATATATTTTATATACATAAAAAATAAATTTAACAATGTAATTTATTTGCATGAACCCTTGAGCCCTTATTAGCTCCCCCCTGAACTTACCTACGTGGGAGATAAAGTTTCTGATAGATTCTCGGTTCATGCAGAAGTAGTTAGAAATTTTTTAGGATAATGACTATTTTAGTTTTGAACATTAAAAGCTTTACAGTAGTTGTTACATTGAAATATAATAAAGTAGTGAAAAAGTTCGAAACCAGTGATATTACTGATATTATGGCAAAAGAAGGTTTTTAAAGTAGCTTTTTGCGTTTGTTTCACTCTGTTTTTGTGGATGGATCGAGTGGGTTAGAATGTTCGAGTTTGTTATTTATTCAATTCAAAGTTAAGTTGATAATGCATCACTAATCTATTTTCTATTTACTTTCATCTGTGTGTAGTTTCTCATGCATAGACAACAATCTTGATGAATATCGAGTAACCTCATAATCTATGGTTGTTGGAAACATGTATTCCTCAGTGAAGGATTTAGGATTTCATTTTCATGGGTTCAAAATTTGAAGATTTTGTCTAGTTGATGATTGACTATTTTGGATATTACCAAGCATTGCAGTGAATTTTGTCCATCTCATATTCTTTTCTAATTTCATTTTTGTCTTTTGAAGTTCCTCAACGAGAATTTCATTCCTTTTAGTCATGGAATGCACGTTGTTACTTAAGAATTTTACATTTTCCTCCAGAGCCATGTGAACATTGTTTTTAATATTTTTCTCTTTCCTAGAGGATCTGAAGTCATTAATTATTTTTTCATGAAGATGTTGATTAAGATTCTCATTTTCTGCTCTTAGAGATGCATAGTCTTTTGACATTTTCTCTTCTTAAGCACATGTTGAGGGATATGGATCTATAAGGGTACAAAATAGAGATTCTATTTTCTTCTTTGAATAAAGATGAAGATTTTCTTTAATTTGATGAAAACTTACTTTGGACATCTTGCCATTTTCATCTTCTTTTGAGTCTGTTCCAGCCATTAGTGTCATGATGGTTTCTTTGGATTGACATAGGTTCTCTTCATCATCTCACTCAGTTATTGCCATCAGCGCAAGAAAGTTGCACTTCCTTGTTTCTTCCATTGCCAGTAAGATTTGTTTTTCAGGTCCTCCCTCAAAAGATTCTTCACCTGATGAATTTCCTATTGCCGCAAAAGCCTTTTTTATAGATAAATCAGCCTCTTGATTGCTTAGTCTATGATTTGAAGGAATATATTGATCGTTCATGACATCTTATTCCTTTTCTGGTTTGTTCCTTTTGTATTCCAGAGTCCACAAGGGATAAAATTTGATGAAATGATCTAGGCTTGCGCATTTGTGGCACAACTCTTCTCTTATGTCTTTGTCGGTCATCTTCTGAGGGTTTCTCTTTTGATTTTCATGTCCTCTTTTCAACATTCTTTGGAACCTCTTTGTCATTAAAGCACCATTCTCTACCTTGAAATCATCCTTTTCAATTGCTTTGAGGACTTGGTTCTTATCTTTCCTTTTGTCTCATATTTCCTTATCTTGATTGTTTTTCATCTCATTGGTCATGGAATTTCCAAAAAGTTCATCCATTGTCATAGTTTCTAGGTCATGTGCTTCAGTTATTGCTTCAACTTAAGGACAACATTCAAAAGTTTTCTCCTAGTGAGTAGATTTCATTAATGATGGCAGTGAATCGGGTATGCATGTTTTGAATTATCCTTCCTTCCATCATTCTTGACAACTCATACTGCCTATTTTTTTTTTACTCAGACTGCCTATTCAGATTATCAATTATGGATTTATTTACCTAGATTGTTCCCTCATGAGCTATTTGCGGGGTCTCCCATCTCACTTTAGCATCTAGACATGATGAAATTCTTTTATACTCATTTGGAACTATTCCACATATCAAGATTTTCTTAGCCTTTACGTTGTTATGAATTGCCAACTTGTCAGCAACATCCCATTCCTTTCTCTCCTTCAGTTGTAGAATATGTTCTTCCACCATCCACAAGACATTCCATTGAATAGTGGTGTTATCGTGCAACCATTGATCATTTACAAGGTTTGAACCTGTTAAGTGAAAAGACCTGCTCTGAGACAAATTAAAGGAACTGTAACAAGCTAACCAATACAAGAACTAGGTTTTTTGCAGTAATAGCGAAAATAATAACGTAACAGAATGATAAAGATATTTATCATGTAAAGCCTTATTGCTAACCACGACCTACAATGTGTAGAATTTCAACAACTTCTCACTGAACTTCAAAGACAAACTTTAGATTACAACTCAATAATCAAAGGGACTAACTCTAGTACCTTAACTGTAATGATTAATTATAACTGCTAACTTTGATGTCCAGGAAGTCAAACCCACTTCTTGTTACAAACTCTTCGAGAAGCCAAATTCACTTCCTGTTACAAACTCTTCGAGAAGCCAAATTCACTTCCTGTTACAAACCGCACAAGCTCAATTTCACACTTAGAAAGTTGAACTAAGCAAACACCTAGCTTCGGCAAGAAAACCTAATTCTAGTTCTTTTTTCTTCTGCAGTTCTGCTTCTTTGCTCCATCTTTGCTCTTTCTTAGAAAAACTCATTTAATGATTGCGAAAGCTAATGTTCTCATTATCTATTTACAGGACTACATGAAATCCTAGTTCAGTCCTACAAGGAGAGTAGTTTTCTTCTAGGCAAACTTCTCCTTAAATAGAACCTCCTAGTTCCCCGCGTCTTCAAAGAGAAACTTTAGATTACAACTCAATAATCAAAGGGACTAACTTTAGTACCTCAACTGTAATGATTAACTATAACTGCTAACTTTGATTTCCATGAAGTCAAGCCCACTTCTTGTTACAAACTCTCAGAGAATCCAAATTCACTTCTTGTTACAAACCTCACAAGTTCAGATTCACACTTGAATAATTACCACTCATCAACAATTCTAAGTTGAACTAACCAAACATCTAGCTTCAAAAAGAAAACCTAGTTCTAGTTCTTCTTTATTCTGTAGCGTTCTGCTTAGAACAACTCATTTGATGATTGCAAAAGCTAATGTTCTCATTTGCTCATTATCTATTTACAGGACTACATGAAACCCTAGTTCAGTCCTACAAGGAGAGTATTTCTCCTTTAGGAAAACTTCTCCTTAAATAGAACCTCCTAGTTCTTCGTGTCTTTCTCTGTTTGTTCTTCTACTCTTGAGAACCTGGTCCATGTTTTCATTATCAAAACCTGTTCATGATATTGTTGTGTCATCATATTTGTTTGGATTTTTGAAAAAAGGCCTAAATTCCCTAATTTTCTTCCTTTAGGTATTCCGTCTAGTCATGTATTTGGTTTTCTGGTGACTAGTTTACATAATTGGAATGCTATTTAAGTCATCTCTAAATCAAGCAACCAAACTTAGTAATAATTTCCTGGACTAGAAATAGTCATAAATGAAACGTTATCAATAGTAATGACATTCATTCTTATACAAGTGAGTATTGGCATGACTGAGCAGAATCAGGTCAGATGATGCTTTCATTTTAATGTGCTCCAAAACATGTTCTCCCTAGGCCGTTGTTCCATGCTTTAGTAGAAGCTACTATTGCTTTTATACATTCATTTAATGTTTATGAAGTCATTGCTTTCAGATCCGTAAACTATATACGAGGTGTTTAAATTTCTGAGAAGTGCTTCTTTTGGTGTTGATACAGGCTAAACCTGACACAAATTTCTCTAGAGAAAACCAAAAAGCTATAACTCTAACAGAAGAGGTTGTTGACAAAAATGTGAAAAATGTTACGGAGTGGAATTGTGAACTCTGTCAGGTAAGTAGTACAAATCAAGATTGCCTGAATGCCCACTTCCATGGGAAAAAACACAAACGCAAGGAGGAGAACAAAAATTGGAGCATTGGTATTTTTCCAAAGACATCAAAATTCATCCATCTTGTGGAGCGTCCTTGCGATGATCTGATATCAAGTCCAAACGTTAATGATTCACCATCCTTGTTGATAAATAACAATGCAGATGACTTGAGAAACAACACAACTAATGAAAAGTAAAACAATAGGGAGTTCACGTTTTGGTGTGAGGCATGCAAAATAGGGACCTTCTCTGAAAAGACGATGGAGGCACATAGGTTAGGAAAGAAGCATGTTCGGCATCTTCAACAACTTACTGGAAAGACAAGCAGTGTCAATCTGGTGTGATTTGTCTCTATTATCTATTTTGTTGCTCCTGTCTACCAACTAGTAGCTCATTGTTGTTTTTCATGGAAATTGGATTTCTCAAAAGTACCTTTTGATACATGTGGTGTGTTTTATCTCTTTATCTGTTTATGCAAAATGTTTAAGTTTACTCATAAATATAAGTAAGTTTTATTAGTATTGGTAGCCAAGATACGGATCGGTAGTCTCCATCCCCGATTCAGTTAGCCCAGAATCACAAGATATCATCATTACCGCATCAAATTTTATGTATCAAAAATGAGAAAATCAACCAACATACATACATAGAGTAACACAGAAAAAAAAAACCAGTAGTATATAAATGCTTTCCAAGTTCAATGATCCAGTAATTAACATGAATCCAAGGGTTGCTGTTTTTTTTTTTTTTGGAAAATCATTGGCTTAAACAAGAGAGGGGCAACCACCCTTGTAAAGAAAATTCTTAAACTCTCTGTTTTGCCTCCTTGTATTTTTTTTTCTTGGCTAACCTTTTCTTTGCTGGAAAAGTTATTTCATTTTTTCACTTAATAAGTTTTTGTTCTTATACACAGCTATTTCATGGAGAATCTAGATGGATTTATGTGGCAATGTATTGCTTAAGTTTATTGATTTCTTCAAATCTTTTAATTATATCTTTTGTATCGTTTTTTTACAGGTACACCTTATCTAAACTCACCATAGAAATTCTTGAGAAGCCAAGATATTGTTGGGTTCTGAAAGTGATTAGGGCGTCGTGCGGAAGCTTACAATTGCAAATTGTAGAGACGATAGATCAGATAAAATAAAGGACTCTAAAAACATAATATTATTATTGATATGACCAATTGACCTACATAATTTAAAACTAATTAAAAGAATAGAAGTTGTAGAGAGAAAATCTCCCCTTAAACAAAAGTTTATAAACAACTGCATTGTGAATTCTATTGTGACTAGGTAAGTGCGGGCATTAATAATCTTTCTAATCTTTTGAACAATCATTCCAATAATTGACTGGTATAAAAAAAAAGTAAATTTTAGTAGGTTTTTAGAACATTTCAACTGAAATTAAATGATTTGACATTATCACATAGCTCAAGAATTGTAAATATATAATTAATGATTAAAAATATCTTGATATCTAATCATTTTTATCTTTTACATAATTTATCATAATATATGTATCTAATAATTTTATTGTTAGAATAACTCCTTGTGAAAAATATTATGTGAATGTTTTTGATAATCAATATTAGTTATAAATAAGTTAAGACTATTAAAAAATGTACAACACAACAACATAAATAATTTTGTTAGAGACAATCTACTTGTCTATGGTTAAACGTTCACCACTTTTCGTTATTGTTACTTTGTTACTCTAACACAATTTATAGAAGGAGAAAAATAAATTTGAAACAACAACAAAATAATATTGTTGACCCCTTAAGAAATTCTTTCTTCATTAAACTGCTGATCTGAAGGCTCTTCTAGATGCTTCATTAATGCAACTTTATGATTTTTTCAGAAATATGTATGTATAATTGTTGCATTATGAAAGTACAAGTACATTAAAATAATATATTCTAGACTCATGTTAAAGAAATATTCTCGAACAGTAAAAAAATAAAAATGAGTCTAACCTAGATAACTCAAACGCTCAACAATGACTTGGGACATGAAGGACAACAAATCTATGTTAATAGACTTATCTTTTGTAGTTTAAGATTTTACTTTTATATAGAGTAGGTTTTGTTTCATATTTTTGAAACTAAGCATGCTGAAAATAGTCATAACTCACACAAAAAATATTTAGAACAGACTAATGAGAAGGAAAAAAAAGAAAAAACGTTAAAAGGACGAAAAGGTTTGTCCAAGTGAGATCATATACATAGCAAATGAAAAATAATCAATATAATTTTAAGGATACAACAAAACAACAAGGAAAAACATACATTAAAGGGAGTAAACTATGAGATATGCAATGATGATAACAAATCATCCTAATCATAAAAGTTCCCATGTTTTGAAATAACATACCTCAAAAAATTGACCAACACTTCAATAAACTTTCAATTCCTAAAGTACTCATAATATCCATTGATAAAATTTAGTAAAAATAGATAACAACAACAAAAAACCAAAAAGTATGGGCATGCAAAGTTATTAACTCTCAGAGAATTTTCTAAAAAACACAAAATCACATACTTGTATGTGAAGAAATGACGTTGTTGATGAAGAAATTAGAGATTTGTAAGGGTTTTTTTTTTATTGTACCTTCAACAATTTTAGTTAGAGAAATTAGAGAATACTCAATTAATGTTTGTTCTTTAATTTGTACTAACAAATACTTATAAGTTATAACAATAACTTTGCATAAACATAAACAACAAAGTTTAAAGCGTGTACTCAAAAACAATAATTTATAATATAAGCATAAATTAATGATTGTAAAAACCATACTAGGATCTTCAAAAGTAGAATAAAACAGAATGGAAAAAATCAAGCACATTGAATGCATAGTGTCCCCTTAAGGAAATTATTCTCCTCTTGTACCCGATGTTTAAAGGAATATATCTTCTCAAGATATAACTATTCTATTTATCAGTGTGTTGATACAAAAACAATGGTGTCAATGAGCCATTTAGCAGGAGCAAAGTACATAAATATTTAATTATCCAGAAGAAGAAGTTTAAAATTTTCATTGTTTTATAATGAGAGGAAAGTCCTCTATTTATAGGCAACAAAGGGTAGTGTGAACAAATGTTATTGTGTCTTATCGGAAAGTTTACAACACATTAATGATGTAAATGAAAATGAAAATTATAACATCTTACCATTTATCCTTAATAACATTAGCATAAATTAATGACTGTAAAAATACATACCAGGATTTGTAACATAAGCAATGGTGTCAGTGAGCCACTCAATAGGAGCAAAGTACACAAATATTTAATTGTGCAGAAAAAGAAGAAGCAGAAGAAGAAGAATAAGAGTTTCAAAATTTTCGTTGTTTTAAAATGAGACCTTTATTTATAGACAAAAAAGGGTAGTGTGAACAAATGTTTATTGTGCCTTATCGGAAAGGTTACAACTATTTGGAAAAGATGCAACCCTTCAAAAAGGTCACAACCTTTCATAAAAGCCACAACTTTTTATTAAAGTCGCAACTCTTCATCAAAGTCGCAACTTTTGATAAAATTCACAATTTTTGATAAATTCGCAACTTTTTATTAAAGTCGCAACTTTCTATAAAAGTCGCAATTTTTCATGAAAGGGGAAGTCTAGTATTGGAAATGAATAAATTAAAAGGGAATTCTTGTTTGTGGTGGCGCCACGTAGGCGGGCCTAGAGTTCTCTTATATATATATGTATATATATTATATGATATATGATTTGCTTTGAGAATAGGGATCTTGAATTTATAGGATTTCAAACTTACTCTCTAAGGAAAGAATAAACCAAATATGGAAGAACAATATATTTTCGTATCATGAAAAGTAAAAAAAATTTATGGTAATGTTTTGTCTTTTCTTTTAGGAGAAAATAAACTTCAAATAAGGGCAAAACCCTAACAGATATTTCTAAGAACAAATGTTATTACCCGGTAGAAAATAGAGTTAACAAAGAGTAAAACTTTTGTAATTATTAATTATAGGTCCGTGAGATATGTAACAAAAGAGTCATTCCGAAGCTTTATAAGGTGATTATTGTTGGATATTAAAAGGTGTAAATAAGCAATAAAGTTTTTTTTTGAAAAAAATGTAATTTGAATAGCATATTTTTATATTGAAGGGTGGTTGTGACTTTTTCAAAGAGTTGTGATATATCTAATTATAAGACACAATAACACATGTTCTACTATCTTTATTTGGGTATAAATAGAGAAGGGTTTTTGTAACAGCCCAGAAATGTTTTGAGCTAAGACTCGAGCCATCTTTCGTAGCGAGTAAGTTTTTACCAAGGAATTTAGTTTTTCTTGAGTGTTAAGGTCACTAGATGTAGCTGTTGCGCCCAAATCGCACACGCAAGCGCACATGGTCATTCAAGTATTAAAGTGGCTCTTTTAAAGAGCCGGGTATCGTACCCACAAGGAATTACGCTTAGAATCACTCAATTTCTCTAACTTTAAGATAATCTCAAGTGTTACCAAGATTTAAAAAGTGATTTAGTTTCTAATTCTAAGACTTCAACAAAATGTAGCAAACGCGATTCAATTTTGAGGGTTTAAAAACAGTGATTGGGTAAAGTGCAGGGCTGCAGCTTTTATCATAATTCATGCAATCAATATCATTTATATGGGAATTTTTCAACTATCAAATCAATGAATCACAGGGTTAAATGAATGATCATGGTCTCCCGACCTCTAATCGCCTACGATAAATAAAACCCTAACTACATAATTGAGCGGGGATAGGATGGATTAAGTACCGAACATTACGATTTCTTCTTGTATAGTGACCCAAGCATGGTTTCTAGGTATATCCCTATCCTAGATAGAAACTAACCTTAGTTATTTAGAATTAATCATGCTCCTTATGTCCCACGTTTTATCCTCTTATTCCTCTCCCGAGTTCAATTTTGACAATGTATTTATTTCAATGGTGATCAGTCACGAAGTACGAAAAGCAAGAACATAAGAAAGATTCATAAGATAATTGACATTAACCCAAAGAAAACTTAATAGATTACAATCATCCTATAGCCACAACCCTAGAACTAGGGTATTTAGCTATTCATAATCCAAGATACGATCAAGCAATGTTCAATAAACATATAGAGATCGAAAGGAAAAAAGTTTAGGAAAGAAACATAAAAATGGTGAATACGTTCTCCCAAGTCATCGTTTTTCAAAACCGAGAAAAAAATATTTAATAAAATAAAATAACGGCCTATTTATACTAAAAGTGGAAACTGCCAAAAACTGGGGCTCAAGAGCGCGACGTGGGGGTACTTCCCAGATTCACTTCAAGGCATATTAGGCTTCTCCGCAACGCGGGTACTCCACGGAGTGCTCTGCCTCAAAGTCAACTTTCGCTAATTAAAATGTAATCCCTCTCCGTGATGTGGAGTCACCTCCATAATTCGATTTGTGAGAAACTGCACTCTTTCGCTATGTGGCCGCTACACGAAGGGCTCTGCCTTAATTTGCCATTTCATGAGCCAAACTAAAATTCCTCTCCGCGACGTGAAGAGGATACAGAGATGCCTTGAATGGCATTTCTTCAATCTCCTTCCTTGCTTCTTTTCAACTCAGATCTTTTGTGTTCCCCATTGTCCATTTTCGAGCTCGTTTCTCTAATTAAGCTCACCTACACAACTAATCATGTTGGTTAGCTCATACAAAACCAAGAGACTCGATAAGACTATAAATGTTACATATTAAATTCAAACTTAGCTTAAATATGGGCATTATTATATTTCTAGGCATATAAATATGCCTAAGTTCACTACCCCACACTTAGAGCTTTGTTTGTCCTCGAACAACTTACTGACTATTCCTAGCCCTAGACTTACTACTATGGTATTTGTGCATCCGCCACTTTCTTCCAAGGATCTGTAAACAGTTAACACAGTCATGATTTCATTCAAAGTGTGCATGACCCCTGTAATTAACTTAACAACTTTGTGCAACCAACACATTCAACAACATGTGCACCATTACGTATCACCCATCCTTCATACAACAAGTGCCCCTCACTCCAAAGAATAGTCCACACACTCAACTCAGCAAACTGAATATATTTTAAGGACTTTGCAACCAAGGTACACTCTCACTCAACAACAACATCAAACATGTAAGCATTGAGAACCATAAGCTTGCCCATTATGTACATCTCTACTAATAAAGTTTGTTATGCTCAAAATCAAATAGGACTTGTTCCGGTTGTAATGTTGGCTCAAGGTAAGGAAGGATTTATTTAGATAAAATTAGTGACTTATCCTCCCTAATGCACCATATTCTACTTTCTTCTTACATTCACAACTTTTTCTTCGCTTCAGCCCTCAGACGTCATAGGTTTCCACTAGTGTTACTAACATTGTCTTTTATTTCTCACTCGCCCCCTTATTTCTTTTTTTCTTTTTTTTGACACTCAACAATAGCCACCCTTGACTTAGAGATTTCTCTCGAGCTAAGGTGCAGAATGCCCTTGTAATAAGGACCAGGGCCAATCTCAGATTTATTCTCATGGGGTATACAGTTACCTCCTCTTTTCACTCTTCCTCAACAAACTAAACAATTCCACCCTATTTACTCTTTCCGCTGTTTTAAATTTTCCTCCTAATACAGTGCATTCAACATTTGGGATCAAAGCTAACAATATCATTAAAAGGAATTCAGTTTCATTATGTGGGTTAGAACAAAATCAAGGCTAAAAAGGCTCAATTGGGCTAAACTAAAGATATTATTTCTAAAAGGCTAAAATTTCCAAACAATTCAAAGAAGGCCTATTATAATCATTTGAACACAACAACATTTGTATTTCGCTTCAATAACAAGCCGGGCAAGTTCTAGATTCAGATACATTCATGGATATCACAAAAACTTACCACTCATGGCACAAGTTATACTCAGAATGGATCAATCACAACCCAACCTAAGACTCAATTGATAAGATTGCCCTTAAGATGGTCGTCATCCATTTATCATTGGGCAACGTGACTCAACTACGACTACTGACTCAATCCTATAAAGACAAAATCTTTTTGTATTTTGTACGGTTCAAAGGGACTATCCTTGGCCAAAGAACCGAAAACAACCTCCAAGGAACCCAAAATAAAACAAAGAAAGACAAAATAGACTCTAACAATGTTCAACAATAAAAAAATAAATATAAACCAGATATGTTTTTCACCCCTCACCCGACATTTATACAATAGCACTGTCCCCAGTTCTGTACAAAATATCAAAATAGTTCAAGAAGTAAGGTGAAAATACTCCCTAATCAGTCCTCCATCACATCACCCCCGTCGGCCTTAGTACCGACCTAAACGGGGTCTATCTCCTCCTTCGAGTCGGACTGTACATCTGAGCTAGTACACATGTTCTCCTCATTGGTCTAAATATCATTATCGACCGGCTCACGAAGGTTAGGACCAATGCCTAGTAGTGCATTAGCATGGTCATTCATGGGGTAGCGCCTCTCGACCTCGTCTAATTGCAGATCAATAGAAGCTCTGCTGCCATTCTGATGGAATAGCATCTCTAAGACATACATCCTAGCCATGATCAACTCATCGCGTCGATGGCGCTCAACAGTGGTGAGAGTTGGGCCAAACTCAGTGTCAGGCCCCTTTGTTCAAGTAATGTTCACTGACGCTGGATATAAAGGTGCCACATGGTCCAAACTTTCTTCAGGGACACCTGCAGCACCAGACATCTGTGTAATCAAACCACCAAAAGCATACATGTGCCTTTTGTGACCCGGACCTTACGCGAAGTAGATTTCATAATATCTCCAATGTTCAGCTCCATGCCGGTCATCAAGGCATATACCAAGCACACTCTGTCATGAGTGATGTCGGTGTTGTGGAGCCTTGGTATCAGACAATTCATGACAACTTTCAACTAGACGCACGTCTCCCTAAGCATGTGAGTGTAGGGAAGAAATTGGTGATATCTCTTCCCACTATGCTTAGTCCATTGTGCCATGGATTGTGGATCATACAGAGCGTGTCGAATGACCTGGTAAGGATGGCGTATGATCAACCCTGTCAGCACGAGTGGGTCTGCATCTTGTGGTGTCCCCAATATATCATTTATACTTATGGGTGTGATGGGCACATTCCTTCCTTGCACCATCACATAATGGGATCTCGCCTTCAATGCCCAATTGGCGTAGAACTCTCGAACCATGTGCAAGTTGCACTCTGCCGGGTCAACAAAGAGAAACTCCATCCCTAGCACCCTAATCCTCCTCAGGATCTGTGGGAATGCACGTGCCAGGTTGTGCCTGTCAATACAAACGTAAGAAAAATATGACGCCTCAGTGTGTTTTTTGTACCATGCTTTGCCTTCCTTGGTGAGCACTTTGACCCCAAACTGCCTAGTTTGGCCCTTGGGTACAACAGGTGTGGGTGGGATATTTCCAGTCCGGACGCATTTCCTGTGGCTTGACGTGGCCACTTACTTTCTGAGACTTTGTGAACTTGACATGATTACCTGACAAATATAGCAAAGTTCTGCCCAAATGACTACATAACAATGATAAAAATATGGGTGGTGTGCGCACACCACCCCATACTTAGTTCAAAGTAATCAGAAGCCTAGGTACTCAGACTTCCCATTGGCGTCTACACATACTCAATTAACACTGGCACACTTGAGCAATGACAAGGACATTCTGCTCAAACTTCGAATTTACCCTAGCATTAGGAACAATCAAACTAAGGCAACCATACAGAAACACACTTCCAAACCTAGCAATGCATGGTTGCAGAAAAATGAAGAAGCAAAGAGCGGGTGATGTTACACGATACGGAGGAAAATGGGAGAAAGTCGCACAAGCTAAGGGGAGGGGAAAATCCCATGAAATTTGGAGTAGAATAGGTTTCAGGATGGGGCATTTCGAGTTAAAAAGGGTATTGGTTCGGATTATTTTACATCCAAAATAGGTCGAACCCGTAATGTTTAATGAAAGACAAAAAATCATACCTGAGGGTGCGATGCGGTCATGGTATGGAGTCCTCAAGAAATTTAGTTCCAGGAGACACCAATATTTATCCCTTGCTCCGAGAGACGGGACTAGCACGGAGTAGCCTTTTTCTTGATGTAAACACTAAGTCCCATCTAATTCAAAATTTGGAGCCCCCTTCGCGACGCGACAACTACATGGAGTGTTCTGCCTCAAATTGGAAAATTAATTACAATTGAGGCAGTGGCTCGCGATGCACCATGGGTCAAAATACTTGATCTATGCACATTGTAAGCTCAAAACCCATTAGTGAAAACACGATGGGTTGCCTCCAATCCAACACCTTAGTTTTGGTCGTGGCACGACTCATTTATTTATATTTTTTTCTCGATTTATCATTTTTTTAATTCCTAAGAATTTAAATATCAAAACAAAAGTAAATAAATCCTAACTATTACAAGGGGTCATGGTTTGCCTCTCGTGTAGCGCCTGATTTAACGTTGCGGCACGACCCATCTCATGACTCATTCGTCATTTAAAGTGAGTGCTTCAAGTTCATGATCCATATCATTTTTGATATAGTGTTTAACCCTTTGTCCATTCACAAGGAAAGTAAAACTCTTGTCCTTGTTCCTTAACTCTACAGCACCATGTTGGGTCATTCTCACAACTTCCAAAGGACCTCTCCACTTAGACCGAAGCTTTCCGGGGAACAACTTCAACTTTGAGTTAAACAATAGCACTAGTTGACCAGGCTCAAAGGTGCGTGACACAATATTCTTATCATGCCACCTTTTGTTTTTTTTCTTTGTACAACTTAGCATTCTCATAGGCGTGAATCCTAAACTCCTCTTATTCATGCAGCTGTGTTATTCTCTTCCTTTCGGATAACTCAAATCAAGATTCAACTTCTGGATCACCCAATATGCCTTATGCTCAAATTCATCTGGTAAGTGGCATGCTTTTCCAAACACCATTCGATAAGAAGAAGTCCCTATCAGTGTCTTATATGCAGTCCGGTATGCCCACAAGGCATCATCTAGCTTGTCAACCCAATCTTTTATTTGGGCATTCACCGTCTTCTGGAGAATCTGCTTGACTTCTCTATTAGAAACTTCCACCTGCCCAATAGTTTAGAGATGATATGATGTAGCCACCTTGTGTCTCACCCCATATTTGGCTAACAAATTATGCACTAAATTGTTAATAAAGTGCGTACCTCCATCACTGATCATAGCCTTTGGTGTTCCGAACTTGGTGAAGATGTGTTTCCGGATGAACTTCACAACCACTTTTGCATCATTGGATGGTAATGCAACAACCTCCACCTACTTAGACACGTAGTTCACTACGACTAGAATGTATTGATTTCCACGGGATGATGGGAATGGTCCCATGAAGTCTATCCCGCAGACGTCAAAGATTTCCACCTCCAATATGCTGCTCAAGGGCATCTCATGCCGTCTCGAAATGGTGCCCATCCTCTAATAGTGGTCACAACCCTTCACAAACATAGCAGCATCTTTAAACAGAATAGGCCAAAAGAAACCAAATTGCAATACCTTATGCGCAATTTGTTTGCCTCCGTGGTGTCCACCATATGGTGAAGAGTGACAACTCTCCAACACTTGTGTTTCCTCCTGATCAGCTATACACCTTCGCATCATCTGATCAGGTCCCTGCTTGAATAAGAAGGGCTCATCCCATATATAGAAGTGCGCATCATAGTTCAGCCTCTGCTTTTTATGTGTTGATGCCACAAGTGGAAATAAGCTACCCACCAGAAAATTCACAATATCAGCATACCAAAGCACTTGAGCAAGGTCCAAAGTAAGCAATTGCTCATCATGAAACTCTTAACGAATCTACCCCTCATTTTTCACATGAGATAAATCCTCCAGTCTGGACAAATGATCAATTATCTGGTTCTTAGTTCCTTTCCTATCCCTTATCTCTAGATCAAACTCTTGTAGTAGAAGAATCCACCTAATCAGCCTCGGCTTGGCATCCTTCTTGTTAAACAAATTTTGGATTGTAGCATGATCAGTGTAGACTATAACTTTGGTTCCCACCAAGTATGATCTGAGCTTATCAAATGCGAACACTAATGCTAGCATCTCTTTTTCAGTCACAGTATAATTTGATTGGGCTGCATCAAGTGTGTTGCTCGCATAGTAGATGGAATGGAACATCCTATCTTTTCCCTGCCCCATCACTGCCCTAACCACTATGTCAGTGGCATCACATATAAGCTCGAATGGAAGTTCCCAAACTGTAGAAATGAGAATAGGAGCTTCTACCAACTTCTTCTTCAGTAACTCAAATAGGTCCTGCACATAGGTCTTGCAGTCTTAGAAAAGTCCTTGATGAACCTCCTATAGAATCCATCATGTCCTAGGAAGCTTATAACTCCCTTTACTGTGATGGGAGGTGGAAACTTCTCAATAACTTCCACTTTAGCTTTGTCAACTTCCAACCCACTTTTGGATATCTTGTGCCCCAACACAATTCCCTCTCGAACTAGAAAGTGATATTTCTCCCAGTTTAACACCAGATTTGTTTCTTCACACCTAGCAAGAACTCTGTCAAGATTAGTCAAACACAGTTCAAAAGACTCACCAAACACCGAGAAGTCATCCATTAACATTTCAACAAAATCTTCCACCATATCATGGAAGATTACCATCATACATCTCTTAAATGTGGCCAGGGCATTGCACAAGTCGAATGTCATATGCTTGAACGCATACAGGCAAGTGAATGTAGTCTACTCCTGATCCTCTGGTGCAATAACAATCTGATTGTACCCTGAGTAGCCATTAAGGAAACAGTAGTATTCTTGACCTGCTAGCCTATCTAACATTAGATCAATGAAAGGTACCAGATAATGGTCCTTTCTGGTGGCGTCATTCAACGTTTTGTAGTCCATGCAGATCCATCACCCAGTCACTATTCATGTGGGGATTAACTCATTTTTTTCATTAGTCACCACCGTTATTCTGCCCTTCTTGGGCACACACTGTACTAGACTTACCCATATACTATTTGATATTGGGTAGACAATCCTTGCATCCAACCACTTCATCACCTCTTTTCTTACCACATCGTTCATCAATGGGTTTAATCTCCGCTGATGTTGTGCACTCAACTTATGCCATTCCTCCATATATATTTTATGCATGCACAATGCGGGACTAATCCATGGATGTCAGACATTTGCCACCCTAAAGTTGTTTTCCTCTTTTTCGGGGTGATTAATGTTGCTTCCACATGTGCATCAAATAATGTTGCAGACAAAATAACCGGTAAAGTTTTATCTTCATCCAAAAATGCATACCTGAGGTAGGCTGGCAATGCTTTTAACTCCATCTTGGGTGCTTCTTCAATGGAGGGCTTGGGTGGAGGACCCAACACCCTATTTAAAGGCTCCCATCGATCTCCAGATGTACCTACAAGTTCCACATCAAGAAATTGCACAATTTCCTGTGCCTTAGCATCCCCATAAATATCATCCCTTACTAACACTCTCTATAAAGGGTCCTTAGATGCAATGTAGCGAGCCTCTACCTCAAGATCTGTCACAGTTATGGTAAATAAATCCTCATACACAGCTGACAGCTTTAATGCTTTATACACGTCGAACACCTCCACTTTATCATGTATTCTTATAGAAAGTTGCCCAGCTACTACATCTATCATAGCCCTCCCAGTAGCTAAGAATGGTCTTCCTAAGATGACCGGGACCTCAAGATCTGGCTCAAAATTAAGCCCAATAAAATCTACTAGGAAAATCAACGATTCCACTTGCACTAACACATCCTCTACAACACCCTCAGGCCTAGCTACAGACCTATAAGCCAACTGTAAGATAATGGTAGTAGGTTTAGGACTATCCAACCCTATTTTTTTTACAAAGAAGTCGGCATCAAATCTATACTAGCTCCTAGATCACACAATCCTCGCGCATGAATGCTTTGCCTTATAGTGATATGAATCATAAAGCTAGTCGGATCTTTCAGTTTAGTGGGTAACTTATTTTGGATTATGGAGATGCACTCTTCAGTAAGTGCAACAGTCTCATATTCTGTTAGCCTCCTTTTATTTGCCACATTCTCCTTCACATATTTCACATACCTAGGTATACCCTGCAAAACATCTACCAATGTTAAGTTAATGTGAACTTCTTTATAAAGAGAGAGAAACTTACCAAAATATTCATTCTCCTTCTGTTTCTTGAACTTGTGAGGGAATGGAGGAGGTGGTTTCACTATTGGTTGCACTCTTTATTCTTGTGCAACTACTTCGCCCTCTGATACACTCAAATTACACCTCCCTAAAGAAGCATAAGCGATCGTTATCAAGTAAAGAACCCAACTCATAGGTTGGGGTCGATCCCACGAGGAAATTGGTTTAGACTTAACTTTAATCAACAATTCTATATGTTTAGTCAAATTACTTCCAGAAACAAGTAATTAAAGGGGGGGGGGGGATTTGTGAAACAAATTGTAAGAATTCAGTAAGTAATTAGTAAACAAAATTCATTTTCGGTTGTTGTCAAGATAAGAGAATTAACTAAGGTATAGGTGTTCCCTACAAGCTCATAACGCAGTAATCCTAGTAATAGCAGTCTTTTACTAGTGTACAATATGCAAAGTGATAAGTTGGGTATTTCTAAATCCTTGGTCCGGTATCTAGAGAATTTCACCCCGCACCTTGGTCCGGCTACGTGTGTATAATTTACTAACCCTTACCTTTACCTCATATTAGACATCACATTGATGTTTGGCTTAGTTATTACTTCGCACCAATCGACACTAGCCTATTAGATAGTATCACACTAAATCTATGTTAATAATTATTTTCTTGTTGATTACCTCCATGGTCTGACAAGTAGCAACAAGGCAAGTTCTAACGTATGCACTCGTTAAAAAGACTTTTAAATGAAATAATTATTAATGCATGCAATAACACTATTCAAGAATTTCTTAGTTACTATTCATACTTTGTTAATCACTCATGGTTCCCACAACCCTAGTTGTAGAGTTTAGTTACCAATAATCCTATGAACACAATTCATTGTTTTAGATGAAATAATTATGAACTTTCATAAGAAGAATAGTAAACCCAGAAATTCAACTTGAATTGCAACACCAAAATCTTCAAAATGAACTTAGGAAATTAAGAATTGCTAAAGTTGCAAGCTAATCTCCCATGTAAAGAACTAAAATAAAATCAATAAAGTCTAACCCCCAAAAACGAGGTTTACATGCCCTATTTATAGAGAACAAGTCCTAAATTAAAAAGGGAAACAAAATAAGGAAAGTTTATTTAGGCACGCGTCTTCATTCCACGAGACTAACTCATAGACCGTCAATGGATCTATGGTATGTGAGTCCTTTCGGTCAACCAGGACTTAGAAAATATTTTAGCTTCCCAAAAGTCAGGTTCTGTAAAGCAAATGACGGAACTCCAATATGGATCGTAGATCGATCTACTATCCGTTAATCCCACTTTGTAGCTCCACACTTAGAATTTTCAAACATCAGGTACTGGAACCCTCGCAATATCATTCTATGGATCAACAGTACGGTTCGTAGATCAATCTACGGACCGTCAATGGCCATCGTGGTTCCACAGTTTGTCAGATTTCCCTAATTTACTTTCTATGCCTTGCCTGCTGATCTACGGTCACCATCTACGAAGTGTCGATGGGTCTACGATCTGTAGATCACCTCCGTATATGCCTTGTTCTGCATTTCTTTCATCTGTCTCTTTACTTTCGCGCCTAAACATCTTTCCTGCAAAACATGATAAAAACACATAGAAAACCAATACAAAAAGGTCCTAGACACACACAACTCTTAAGTGAAATGTATTAAAAATACCGTAAACTCACGGTACATCAACACCTTCAACTTAAATTCGTTGTTTGTCCTCAAGCGACGCACTAAGACTCTAAATGACACTTGTATAAAAATAAGCAATTTAAGCATAAGAAATCACATGGCTCTCTATCCCAACTCTCTTTTCGGGTACAAAATCTGTTCTCTTAGACTCGACAAGCTTATTTATGCGGATCAAAATATGACAAAGATCGACCAACCCACACACAACGTACATTGTTTCACTATCACTAGGGTCTCAACTTTCCGACAATGTAACTAGTGCCCTTACTTCAAACGAAATCCCTTTTCGAATATCACTATAAGTACAAGGATTCATTCAACACTCACACTCAGAAGTAACTTTAAGTACAGTTAGTGCTCAATACCATATGATTGCCCTTATTTTCACTGCTTAGACTCTCCAAACTAGATTCTAGGATCACTATAGGACTTTCTTAGCTTGTAATGCAGGCTCAGGGTCAGATGTGGTACATTTGGGGTACTTCTTAGTGACTTTCTGCCCTACTTGACATTACATTAGGCTTTCAACCTCTTTTTTTCCTATTTTGTACATCCTACCATTTTTCCTTCTTTCCTATGATTTTCTTCTACCATAGATGTGACTTTAGACTTTGTAGCTCTTTATTTTATTTTATATTTTTTTTATTTTTTTTATTTTTCAACGAGTCACATCTTTTCCTCTCTTTTTCTTTTTCTCATTTTCAACATCAAACTCTTTTCATACCCATTTTTCTTTTGGTTTCTCTCTTTCACAGCCACCCTCAACTTATGGGTTTTTCATTGGTTCAGGTGCACAATACCTGATGTCGGATCAGGGCCAAGATTGAAGTTGCCTTTTGCATTAGCCACCCTCAACTTAGGATTTTGGGTTAAGTCGAGGTGCACATGTCCAAGGAGGGACCAGGGCCAACATAGTAGATTATGGGAAGATGAGTTAGAGGTTTAAAAAGAAATGGTCTAATTTAGGCTCAAATGGAGCATTTAGTTCATTTGGTTGGATTCCCTTTTAGGCAATTTGTGGACTTATCAGAACAAGGTCCTATGATCACTTCCTAGCCTCTAGAGTAGATTGACTTAGCAGGACAAACCGGGCAAGTTCTAGATTGGCACAAAACTGTTTGAAAAATCAACTATTCTTACACACTCTTGGCACATAGTTTCATTATCAGATTATCATATTACCCAGTTCAAGTTTTAGCTTAAGTCATGCCATCAAGTTGATTCATTATCGTGTCATACTCAGAGCCAACACATTCAACTTATCTTAGCCTACGAATTCTAGCACACATCACAAAATTTGGATGAGTATCATTTTTCATGAGCCATCATACTTTATTCTTTTTCATGCTTCTATACATACGATCCTAACACATGCCGGTTCAACATAAATTAAATAGTCTCTTGGGGAAAAAGAAAACAGGCAAGAAAACCCCAAGAGAGGATTATGAGTTCGGTTACTCAGATTTCACCCTATCACTCACAATCCATTTACCCCACCCCTAACAAAGAACAGTGCAATTGTCCCCAATGCACAAAAAAATAGTAAAAGGTAATGGATTTGGATGAAGCAAACCTGAGGCACATAGCGCCGATGAACCATCAACAAGCGGGTGGGTTCGGTTACTCAGAGCTTGCTAAAACAACGCTCGGGTGACCCTTAGTAGTGCCCGCATCAACAAGGACAACAACATCATTAGTGCTATCTGCGACTCTAACTGCACCATCAGTGGTGCTCACATCAATCACCACAATAGGCAGAACCTTAGACATGTGTATAAAACTCGAAGCCCCAACAACTATCTTATGGGCCCTTAGCTACCTCAGCTGCTCATCTATTATAGAGGCATTTTGTGCCTTCTTTTCCTGCCTGCGCTGCCTTTTGTTAGCCTTTTCATCCTTTGTGATCTCAGTTTTTTGACTAGATTGGTGCCTCTTATCGAGGGCATGTGCAGGCTCAGGCGTGCATCTGCATCATCTCCACTGAATAGTACACCTAGGACTGTATCATTGCCTAATGTAGAGGGTGCAGCTTATGGCTCAATAGCTGGTGTGGCTAGGATGGGATCAACATTGACCCAGAGACTGGCTAGATCGGTCTGAAAAGAGGATATATCAGTAGTAGGAGATGGCCTCTCTATAACTCTCAACTCGAACACATTGAGCCGCTTATGAACTACTTGGACCTTTTGATCCATTTTTTCCTCCATTCTTGTTTCTACTCTCTCTTCAGACTAGCAATCAACTTCCACATCTAGGGCTTAATATGGTGCAGTAGGGTGGCCATTTGGGCCTCTAACTTCTGGACTCGAGCTAGTGGTATAACATTAGCTCCCAAAGGCGGGGTGGCTCTAGATAAGCTAGGGCCTGACTAGCAGCCTTGAAAGAGGAGGCGGGGGAATCATCAATGTGGGCTAGAGGGACAGGCTCATCATCATACACCTGCTCCACAACATCTACTAAATCAGTACCCAATGGCAGATCGATCTGTGGGCCACTACAAGGAGCAACTACATTTGCCTTATCTCGAATCAACCTGATATCTAAGGTCCCCGTAGGGTGGATCAACTTATCACAATGCCAGAGCGGCACTCCAGAGTCCCTGCACAATTAAAAAATCAGACATAGAAAGAGGTAAGTAGTAGGGATCTTGAACACCCTTTCGTGAATCTCTGCCAGAAACATGCAGGCAAAGTCGATCTCCAATCCTTCTACTAATGCTACAACTATGACGGCTCTGTCCCATGTGAGTTGGTTGTCAGCTTTTGCAGGAGACACTCTGTTCCGTACCAAAAACCAAAAAAACTTGGCCGCCAAAGTCAAGGTGGCCTTCCGAATACCCAAATGTGGTGAACTAACCTATTTCACACGGTCTCCATCTGCAACTATGTGCCTAGCCAACCACAGTAAGATAGCCTCCCTCTATTCGGTATTATGCATGAAGGCTCCACTCCTCACAACATCTCCTTTGTAATCAAATTCGGCAGTATTGAGGGTCCAAGTGTGATCAGGACTAGGGACATAGATGAATCGATTGATGGTGGTATGTTAGATGTCTACTGGAAAACCTCAGACAATAGTAGAAGTGATAGGGTCCTGGGCTGTGGGCTTGGACCTCTTATCAATTAAACCTCGGTGAATGGTAGCATAAGAGTCATAGAACTCCTGCACAATCTCTTCGCTATAGGTCCTAAGGTCTCGAGCCATCTGAAGTCTAAAAAGTCGGTGGATGTCGGGGACAATGTGCAAGCACCCCGTGAGGACTCTGCGCTTCTCTGTAATAAGTCGGGCCATCTTTTCTTTGTCATTCTTCATTTTAGCATCCTGATAAATTTTCCATTGGCCCACAACACACCATCTATTTGGATTACCGGCCACTGGAGAAGGGTCATCATTCTATGGTGCTGGTACTGATTCTGAGCTAGTGGCCTCATCAGACAAGGCTGCTTGTTTATTATCGCCAGAACCTATGGCTGATTTAGCAATGGACCCTGAAGCCTAGGAAGACTCGGACCCTGAAGCATGGGAAGACTCAGACCCTGAAGCATGGCTAAACTTAGAGCCTGACAGAGACCCATTCTCTGAACTGGAAGCAACCCCAGTTGGTGACCCGATCAGTGTGTGCTCCTCATCAGACAAGGAGATAGTGACTACGTCAGGAATCCCCTTAGGGGGTGCCTTTGGTGACTCAGGGTGCAGTGGGAGAGGTCCTTGTGTTGGGAGGAACGTATGCCAGATCCGTCTCCACATCATTATCTTCGTCCATTAACCTGAAGCTAGGGGCAACATATTTTGACTTGCCCATTTTAGTAAAGGTGAATAGTTTTTTAGGTGCTATCGAACTTGTGAAAGAGTTATTAGTACCAAGACTAACTACCAACACACTCAATATAATTTTAGAAATAAAAAAAACACCAATAAAGACTAAAAAAAATTTCAAACAGTGGCTATTGTGGTCATATACGGTGGAGATCTACGATTTGTAGACTGATCTACGGTCCATGGATCCTTTTCATGCATCAGAGAACCAACAATATTGGTCGCAGAGGGTAACCACGATTGTACAGAATGGTCCATAGATTGATCTACGGACCGTAGTCCACATCTGTGGTTTGAAACTTAGTGAACTTTTCAAGTACTTCCATCCACAGACCTTATCTACGATCCATAGATTGATCTACAGTCCATGGACATGGACTCGTGGATGGGATCTGTGCCAGGTTTTAGACATACTTTACTTTCAATCTCACATGTTTGATCATTTTCAACAGGGTCCTAGTCTAATCATGCATTTCAAAAACTTAATTATGCTAATTTGTCATTCTCACGATTTCGTTTAATTATTTTAACAAGTATTTAAAAAAAACTTTGGAACCCTAAGTCCAAACTTACATTTAGACTTATAATCTCATACAACAAGGCACCACAATCAGTATCTATCGTTCCAAGGGTATTGTAACTTCCAATTTTAGCATGCAATTTCATCTAACAATTACCCAAGGTCAAGATCCAATTCCTGACTTTCTATAATCTATCAATGAATCAAAATTCAAAGTGAAGAGAATGTCTATAACCTTACAGCAACGGGAATGGGGTGATTGTGTTATGACAAATGCTTTCAAGACCAAAAATCACCTTTTTGTCACTAACCAAAACACCAGACACTTTTATGGAATGAGTAGTACTCTGGCAAAGTCGATCTCCAATCCTATAGATTCTGCTTTTCACCCCTGCACATGTAGCAACCTCATCTATTATTGAGGCTTTCTGTGCCTTCTTCTCTTGCATGCGCTGCCTTTTGCTAGCCTTTTCCTCCTCCGTGAGCTCAGTTTTGTGACTAGATCGGTGCCTCTTACCGCAGGCATGTGCAGGATAGGGCTGCGCATATGCATCATCCCTACTGAATAGTGCACCCAGGACTTTATCATCGCCTATTGCAGAGGGTGCAGACTGTGGCTCAATAGCTGGTGTGGCTAGGATGGCGTCAACATCGGCCCAAAGACTATCTAGTTCAGTCCGGAAAGAGGATATATCAGTAATTGGAGCTGGCCTCTCTAGAACTCTCAACTCGAAAGCATCAAGCTGCTTATGAACTGCTTGGACCTTTTGGTCCATTTTTGCCTCCATCCTTGTTTCTACTCTCTCTTCGAACTCAGGAATCAACTTCCGTATCCAGGGCTTAATATGGTGTAGTAGGGTGGCCATTTGGGCCTCTAACTTCTGGAATTAGGCGAGTGGTATAACATTGGCACCCAAAGGCGGGGTGGCTCTAGATGAGCTGGGGGCCTGACTAGCGGCCTGAGAAGAAGAGGTGGGGTCTTTATTAGTGTGGGCTGGAGGGACAAGCTCATTACCATGCATCTGCTCTACAACATCTATTAAATTTGTACCCAATGGCATATTGATCCGTGGTCCTCTAGGAGGAGCAACCACATTTGCCTCATCCCGAATTAGGTCAATATCAAAGGTGCCCGTAGGGTGGATCAACATATCACAATGCTAGAGCAGCACTCCATAGTCCCTATATAATTGAAATATCAAACATGGAAAGGGGTAAGTAGTAGAGGTCTTGAACGCCCTCTCTGGGATCTCTGTCAGCAGTATGCGGTAAAGTCGATCTCCAATCCTGTTACTAATGTTGCAACCATGACGACTCTGTCCCATGTGAGTTGGTTGTCAGCTTTTATTGGCGACACCCTGTTCCGTACTAACAACTAAAAAAATTTGGAAACCAAAGTCAAGGTGGCTTTCCAAATACCCAAACGTGGTGAACTATTCCACTCCACATGCTCTCAATCTGCAGCTATGTGCCTAGCCAACCACAGTAAGACAACCTCCCTCTGCTCAGCATTACGCGTGAAGGCTCTACTCCTCACAACATCCCATCTGTAATCAAATTCGGCCATGTTGAGGGCCCAAGTGTGATCACGACCAGGGCCATAGAGGAATTAGCTGATGGTGGTATGTGAGATGTCTATTGGAAAACCTCGGACAATAGTAGAAGTGATAGGGTCCTGGGCTGTGGGGTTGGACCTCTTCTCAATCGAACCTCGGAGAGTGGCAGCATAGGAGGCATAAAACTCCCGCATAATCTCTTCACTATAGGTCTCAAGGTTTCGAGCCATCCAGTCATACATGTGAAGTTTAAAAAGCCGGTGGATGTCGAGGATAGTGTGCAAGCTCCTTGTGAGGACTCTGCGCTCCTCTGTAATAAGTCGGGCCATCTTCTCTTTGTCATTCTTCATCTTGGCATCCCGATAAATTTGCCATTGGACTTCAACATACCATCTATTTGGCTCGCCGACCACTAGAGTAGGGTCATCATTCCGTGGTGCTGGTACTGATTCTGAGCTAGTGGCCTCATCAGACGAGGCTGCTTGTTCATATCGCTGGAAACTGTGGTTGATTTAGCAATGGACCCTGAAGCCTGGGCAGACTCGGATCCTGAAGCATGGACAGACTTAGACCCTAAAGCATGGCTAGACTCAGAGCTAGACGTAGAACCATTCTCTGAACTGGAAGCAGCCCCAGTTGGTGGCTCGATCAGTGTGTGCTCCTCATCAGACTGGGAGACAATGACTATGTTGGGAATCACCTTATGAGGGGTGCCTCTGGTGACTCAGGGTGCATCGGGAAATGTCCTTATTTTAGGAAGAACGTATGTCGGATCCGTCTCCACATCATTATCTTCGTCAATTAACCTGAAGCTAGGGTAATTTTTTTTTGACTTGCCTATTTTTGTGTAGGTGACTAGCTTCTTGGGTGTCATCAAACTTGTGAAAGAGTTATTAGCACCAAGACTAACTAACAACACACTCGAAAAAAATTTAGAACTAAAAATGAACACCAACAACGTCTAATGTTTTTCCAGACAGTGGCTACAATGGTCATCTACGGTGGAGATCTATGATCCGTAGACTGATCTTCAATTCGTGGATTCCTTCCATGAATCAGAGGACCAACAATATTGGTCGTAGAGGAAAACTACGGCTGTACAAAATGGTCCGTAGATTGATCTACAGACCGTAGTCCAGATCCATTATTTGATACTTGGTGAAGTTTTCAAGTGCTTCCATCCATGGACCTTATCTACGATCCGTAAATTTATTTTTGGTCCGTAGATTAATCTACGGTCCATGGACAGGGACTCGTGGATAGGATCTGTGCCAGGTTTTAGACATACTTTTCTCTCAATCTCACATGTTTGACCATTTTCAACAAGGTCCTAGTCTAATCATGCATTCCAACACTTAATCATGCTAGTTTGTCATTCTCACGATTCCGTTTAATCATTTTAACAAGTATTTAAGACAAACTTTGGAACCGTATGTCGAAACTTATATTTAGACTTATAATCACATATAACAGGGCAACACAATCACTATCTATCATTCCAAGGGTATTGTAACTTCCAATTTTAGCACGCAATTTCATCTAACAATTACCCAAGGTCAAGATCCAATCCCTGACTTTCTATAATCTGTCAATGAATCAAAATTCAAAGGGAGGAGAAAGTCTATTACTTTACAGCAACGGTAATAGGGTGATTGTGTGATGAAAGATGCTTTCAAGACCAAAAACTACCTCTTCGATACTAACCTAAACACCGGACCCTTTTGTGGAATATGGAATGAGTAGTATTCGGAATGGAAGGGAATCGTGGGAATTGTGGGGGAATGGAAGGGATGATTTTATGTGGGAGTTATGGAGTGATTTTGGAGAGTTGAAGTGTTTGAAACAGTTGGAGAGTGAGTGGAGGTAAGTGGAAATGATTTCAAATTAGGGGAATTTTAAATAGGGGGTCCGAGTCGAACAGAATTAGGGTTTGGATCTACGAGACCCCATCTATGGTCCGTGGATGAATCTACGGTCAATAGATTGGGACAGTAAATGACATTCTAACTTGGAAAATATTAGAACTTTCCTAGGATCTATAGACACTATTGACGATTCGTGGACTGAACCACAGACCATCAATGGGGCTCGTAGACCGCTGCACTAGACCTTTTTCTTGTAGATTCTGCTTTTAGCCCCTGGACATGTAGCAACCATTAGCACGATATTTTTAGAATTTTTGTACACTTTTTAGACACGGACCCTATGCTATGTCTAGCCAACACTAAAACAGAATTAAAGAAACTATCTAAATGAGTACAGAGAAGCAACTAAACAAAGAAAATTACTAAACGGAAAACAAAAACCTATTGTTGGCTAGATTTTGCATCTTAGGTTGCCTCCGAAGTAGCACTTGATATAACATCGCGGCACGACGCATGCCTCTTCATTACTCTGATATCATCAAGATGATAGGCTTCAACAACTTATTGCACACTTTTTGCCTTTCCCAGATAGATCTTGATCCTTTGCCCATTAACCATGAACCTTGTTCCTTCACTGTTCTTAAGCTCAACCGCTCCATGGGGAAGCACTTTTGTGAGCAAAAATATCCTAGTCCATATGGATTTGAGTTTGCTCGGAAACAAGCGCAGCCTAGAGTTGAATAGAAGCACAAGATCACCCACAACAAATTCTCGCATTTCAATTCTTAGATCATGATACCTCTTTATCTTCTCCTTGTAAAAGGCTGAACTTTCATAAGCTTTTAGGCGAATATACTTCATCCCATATGAACTCACAAATGAACCCATAAAATCAATTCCCTATACATCAAACAACTCTATCACCAATATAGGATTCATAGGAAGCTCTTGCCTCTTTGAAATCCCTCCTTCTCTTTGGGAACGATCACAAGACTTGGCGAAATCATGAGCTTCTTGGTGGATAGTAGGCCAGTAGTACCCACACTGCAAAATCTTATGTGCAGTCAGTCTGAATACCACCATGATGCCCACCAATAGGCGATGAATGGCATGCTTCAAGTACACTCAACATCTCAACCTCGGGCACACAGCGACGAATAATCCCATCAGCACAAAAAGAATTTCTTCACGTCATGCATAAACTTTTTCCTTTGGTGAAAAGACAGGTCTGGGGCACCAAATCGCTTGCCAAATAATTAACAAAATCTGCAAACCAAGAAATTAAATCATGAGAAGCAGCCAATACCTATTTATCTGGCAAAGTATCATTAATTTCAGCCCTATCACCAAGCTTAAGCATAACCTCTTTCTCAAATCTGGACAAGTGATCGGCAACTTGATTTTCGGTCCTCTTTTATCTTTTACCAAAACATCAAACTCTTGCAGTAACAATACCCATCTAATCAGCCTTGGTTTTGTATCCATCTACGCCATCAAATACCTCAATGCAGAATGGTCAGTATGCACTATGATCTTAGTACCAAGCAGGTAAGAGCAAAAATTTTTGAATGCAAAAACCACCGCAAGAAGCTCTTTTTCAGTCACAGTGTAATTCTTCTAGGCCACATTTAGAGCTTTGATAGCATAGTAAATATGATGGATAATTTCTCTCACCTCAGTCCCAATACTACACCAAGCGCCACTCTACTCGTATCGCACATTATCTGAAACGGTTGTCCCAAATTTAGTGAAATGATAGGTGCAGTAACCAACTTCTCCTTCAACTCTTCAAATGCTTTCAGACAAGCATTATCAAAATCAAACTTATACTCCTTTTCGAGCAGTTTGCACAATCGATGTGCAATTTTAGAGAAATCTTTGATGAACCTCTTATAGAAACCTGCATGCCCAAGAAAACTTCGAACACCTTTTACAAAGATAGGTGGTGGAAGCTTTTCAATTACCTCTACCTTTGCTCTATCAACCTCAATGCCCTTCTCACAAATCTGATGACCTAGAACTATCCCTTCCTTCACCATAAAGTGGCACTTCTCCCAATTTAGCACTAGATTGCAGTTTTCACACCTTTTAAGCACCTCAGCCAGATGATCCAGACATCAGTCAAAAGAGTCACCTACCACAGATAAATCATCTATGAACACTTCAATAGTGTCCTCCACCATATAAGAAAATATCGACATTATATAACGCTGGAAGGTTGCTAGAGCAATGCACAACCCAAAGATCATTTGTTTGAAGGCGAAAGTCCCATAAGGGCAAGTGAAGGTGGTCTTCTCTTAGTCCTCCGGAGCTATAGAAATCTAATTGTAGCTCGAATAACCATCAAGAAAATAATACCAACCATTACCAGCAAGTCTATCTAACATTTAGGGAAATGGTCCTTTTTTGTCCAAGCATTTAGCTTACGGTAGTCCATACAGACTCTTCATATAGTCAGGGGCCACATCGAAACAAACTCATTTCTCTCATTAGGAACCACACTAATCCTACCTTTCTTGGGCACACATTGAACAGTACATACCCAACTACTATCTGCAATAGGATAGATAACTCCAACATCCAACCACTTGATGATCTCCTTTTTAACTACCTCTTGCATAGGTGGGTTTAATCTTCTTTGGTGCTCAATAATAGGTTTGTGATCTGGCATGAGTTGTATTTTGTGGGAACAAATACCGGCAGGAATCCCAATAATATCTGCAATAGTCCACCCAATAGATCGCTTGAACCTCTTTAACACAGTCACCAAGCACTTTACTTATCTCACATTTAAATCTGCCACAATGGTGACCGGCAAAGTATTATCTCTACCCAAGAATAGATACCTTAAATGCGGTGGTAGAGCCTTAAGCTCCAATTTTAGTGCCTCTACAACTGATGGTCTCGCAGGTAGAGACTCGCGATTCTTTATGTCTAACTCATACTTCTTTTGTTTTGACTTATATTCATACCTATCGAGTGCAGCTACCAACTCATCGTACTCTTCAATTCCATCACTATCGAAATTCATCATAACTGCTCCTAGTTCCTTAACACCAAGTCGCTTTTCAATTTGCACTTTTGTTCCACTCCTAACTCTGTAAGTTATAGCAGATCCCGTTTGGAGCTCCTTACTCTGCTTCATGGATCTACAAATATTGAAAGTTGCTTCTTTATTATTCAGTTTGAACTTCATTTTCCCCTTCTCCAATCAACCAATGCACGCCCTGTGGCAAGGAGTGGTCTCCCAAATATGATGGGAGCATCAAAATCAACCTCACAATCAAGAATCACAAAATCCACCGAAAAGATGAATGACTCCACTTTCACTAGCATATCATGGAGTACACTAATGGGCCTTTTCATGGTTTGATAGGCCATAAATAACCGCATTGTAGTAGGCTTTGGATCCCCTAGATCCAACTTCTTATAAATAGATCATAGCAAGAGGTTGATGCTAGCACCAAGATCACACAATGCCTTAGCAAAGTGCAACAATCCTATAATACATGGGATCGTGAAAGCACATGGGTCTTCCTTTTTCTACACAAGAGACCTTGTAGCAATACTGCTACAATGCTGTAATCTATCATCATCTTCAAAACTCATAGACCTTTTCTTTGTCACTATATCTTTCATAAACTTTGCATACCTAGACATTTGCTCCAAAGCTTCTGTCAAAGGAACATTGATTGAAAGATGCTTCAACATAGTAATAAACCTGCGATATTTAGCATCTTCAGTCTTCTTCCCTAACCTCTGTGGAAAAGGTGGTGGAGGTCTAGGTATGGGGACCACTTTCTGAGATATATCTGCTTCTTTTTCTATCGCATTCTCAGACTCCTTTCTACACCTCTACCACAGATGTCATTAGTGGATCAATGGTTTGCTTACCCCCTCGAGTAGTAACTGCCATACAATGACCATCATTCTTTGGATGGTATTGCTAGAAAGAGTGCCAGGTTGACGTGGGTTCAATGTAGTAGACAATTGAGTCATCTGCTGCTCTAGATGTTTTATTGACACTGTATGGGCATCAACTTTTTGATCAACACCAGACAAGTCATTTCTCATATCCTTCATATTCTCATCAATTGCATCAAACCTTCTCATCATCCTCTGCATCATATCTTCAATACGCTCCATATTGCCTCGAGCTTCCCTAGTACCAGATTCCTAATTTTGAGAGGGGACATAAGGTCCAACCCGATCGTTTCTATTGCCATATTTGTTTCGGTTGTAGTTGTTTTCGCGATTGAAGTTCCCATCCCAGACATATTGACCCTCTCGATTGTAATTGCCATAGTTTCGACCTTTGTTTCCTTGACCCTAGCGCCAATTATCCGTGTTGGATCCTTGGGCATTTCGTCGGAAACCCCCCATCTGATCATTCACCGCATAAGCATCCTCTTTATAATAACACTCTACAACTGCTGGTGGAGTTCTAGTCAAGTAATTCACAACATTACCTTTTCCACACGTTCACTCACATGCTTCAATACCAACCCTAACTCGTTCTCATCTAAGCCATCTCTTCTCGAATCTCATCTGCAGACTGGTTATTTGTAGTATGAATGGCAACTATGTTTCTTCCAGTATCCGACCTCCTAGTTCTTCATGCTTTATTGTTTCGAGAGATCTTCTCTAATTTTTTTGCAATCTGAGTGTATGTGCACTCAGCATATGATCCTCCAGCTAAGTATGAAGAACTACTTTATTGTTGTCATCCTGCCTTCGATAGAAATATTCCTTCAGCAACACATCATCAATACGGTGATTCGGAACACCTCTTACAAATGCAGTGAACCTGTCCCAAGAGCTACTCACAGACTCTCCAGGTAATGCCACAAAATTGTTGACCTTATCTTTGTGATTGAGCTTCTTAGACACTAGATAATATCTTTCTAAGAACTCATCCTTCAGTTGGTCCCATGTATATATTGAGTTATAAGGGAGCTCAATGAACCATATAACAGCATCGCCTGTCAGTAATAGAGGGAACACTCGCAATCTGATAACATCTATATCCAAGTCTGGTCGACCTAAACAGCTTTTGCAAACCACCCTTAGCTTAGCTATGTGAGAATGTGGGTCCTCCGATGGCAATCCCGAGAGCAAGCCCCTTGCTGTAAGCTTATGCATCAAGATACTGGTCACTACAAATGTTTGCCCCGGAGGCAAAGGGGATAGAACAAGAGGTCCATTTGAGTCAGCAATATTTATGTTGCCCATATAGTTGTCATGCAGTTGTGGGCCTGGTGGGCCATGCACCCTTACTGCATCTCCTAATTGATTTTCAGCTAGAACCTGGTTGTCACCACCAACTACCCTCGGAGGTTGCAACTCAACTTTATCAGCTAAGTTGCCTCCGATAGGATTAACTTGATTGTTCATTCTTCACAAAGTTTGGTTTAACTTTGGATCATAAGGAGTAAGTGGTTCACCTTGGCTCCGTGTACTTGGCATACACTGCAGTCAGAAGCTAAGAGAGACAAAAACAAAAACAAAAAGTAAAATTAGGCATTATTTGACCAAAGTTCAATAATGTAGTTAAAATTAATCTAAAATCCAATTTCCCTGGGAATGTCGTAGTAATTTGATACGCTCAAATTACACATCCCTAAAGAATTATAAGCGATTGTTCTCAAGTAAAGAACCCAACTCGTAGGTTGGGGTCGATCCCACGAGGAAATTAGTTTAGACTTAAGTTTTATCGATAATTATATTCATTTAGTCAAATTACTTCCAGAAACAAGTAATTAAAGGGAGTGGGGGGGGGGGGAGATTTGTGAAACAAATTGTAAGAATTTAGTAAGTAATCAATAAACAAAAGTTAATTTCGGTTCTTGTAAAGATGAGAGAATTAACTAGGGTATACGTGTTCTTCACAAGCTCATAACACAGTAATCCTAGTAATAGCAATCCTTTCCTAGTGTACTATATGCAAAGTGATAAGTTGGGTATCTCTAAATCCTTATTCCGGCATCTAGAGAATTTCATTCTGCACCTCGGTTCAGCTACGTGTGTATAATTTACTAATCCTTACTTTTACCTCATATTAGACATCACATCGATGTTTGGCTTAGTTATTACTTCGCACCAATCTACACTAGCCTATTAGATAGTATCACACTAAATCTATGTTGATAATTCTTTTCTTGTTGATTACCTCCTTGGTCCGACAAGTGGCAATAAGGGGAGTTCTAATGTGTGCACTCGTTAAAAGGACTTCTAAACAAAAGAATTATCAATGCATGCAACAACACTATTCAAGAATTTCTTAGTTACTATTCATACTTTATTAATCGCTCATGGTTCCACAACCCTAGTTGTGGAATTTAGTTACCCATAATCATATGAACACAATTAATTGTTTTAGATGGAAGAATTATGAACCTACATAAGAAGAATAATAAACCCAGAAATTCAACTTGAATTGCAACACCAAAATCTTCAAAACGAACTTATGAAATTAAGAATTGCTAAAGTTGCTAGCTAATCTCCCAAGTCAAGAATGAGAATAAAAGTAATAAAGTTTAAGCCCCAAAAATGAGGTTTACATGCCCTATTAATTGAAACAAGTCCTAAATTTAAAAGGGAACCAAAATAAGGAAAGTTTGTTCAGGCGCACATCTTCATTCCATGAGACTGACTCACGGACTGTCATTGGATCTACAGTCCGTGAGTCCCTTTCGTCAGCTAGGACTTAGAAAATATTTCAGCTTCTCTAAAGCAAACGACGGAACTCTAGTACAGACCGTAGATCGATCTACGGTACGTCAATCCCTCTCCGTAGCTCCACATTTAGAATCTTCAAATATCAGGTACTGGAACCCTCGCAGTATCATTCTACGGATCAACAGTACGGTCCATAGATCAATCTACAGATTGTCAATGGCCACTGTGGTTCCACACTTGTTCAGATTTCCCTGATTTGCCTTGCCTACTGAGCTACGGTTACCATCTACGGAGCGTCAATAGGCCTACGGTCCATAGATCACCTCCGTAGATGCCTTGTTTTGCATTTTTTTTAGCTGTCTCTTTACTTCTACACCTATACATCTTTCCTGCCAAACATGATAAAAATACATAAAAAACCAATACAAAAAGGCCCTAGACACACACAACTCTTAAGTGAGATGTATTAAAAATACTGTAAACTCACAGTATATCAGTCTTCTTGGGTTCACTCTCTTTACTCAAAACATCAACGTTTCTTTTCTTAGGAGCTAACTCCTCCAATTGTAAACCACTGCGTGTACCTACCACACTTACCTGCTTGGGATTTGGATCAGTGTTTCCTAGCAATCCTCCTTGCGGTCATGAGTTTTGGGCACTAGCAACCTGCCTGAATTGCTTCTCTAGTTTCTGTGTAGCCAACGGGTTATTTCTCACATCAGCAGCTAACTGGGCTTGATCAGCCATAATATTTTTCAGTATCTCCTCCATGCTTATGTTACCAGATTGCTTATTCGACTGCTCTCGTTGGTCCTGTGGTTGGTACCCCTATTGGGGTCTATATTGATTATTGCCTTGACCCTGATTTTGATTTCCACCCCAAGAAAAGTTTGGGTGGTTGCGCTAACTTGGGTTATAAGAGTTCCCATAATTCTATTGGCCTCCTCCTCGCTGTGCATTTCCTACAAAGTTAACAGAATCTGGGTTTGCACCACATACCTCTGCGCTATGGTCACCACCTCTGCAGATCTCACACCAAGATGGTGGTTGTTGAACTGCATTTACCTGTGCGGGCTGTTGACCCAATGTTAGATTGCTGAAATAGGTGTTCATCAATTCTCCATAGCAGCAATCTGTACAGTTAAGGCGGTCACAACATCTACCTCTAACATACCTGTGGTTTTCTAAATCACAGGTTTCATCCCTCCTCCATTCCCTTTAGGGTTTCCCTACGATATCCTGTTTAGCAAGGTGAATAACTCATCATATGTCTTCTCCACAGCCTGACCACCTGCAGCTAAATCAAGTAGAATTTTTGTGTTAGGCTCTAATCCCTCAATGATGGTATGGACTAACACCTCATTAGACTGATGATGATGTGGGCAGCTAATCAACATCGATTTAAACTTGTCCTAAGCTTGGTACAAGTTCTCTCCACCTTTCTGTCTAAAACTCAAAATGTCACTTCTCAACGTAGCTATTTTTCTAGATGGAAAGAATCGAATGAGGAACTTATGTGCTAGATCATTCCAAGTGGTGATTAAGTATGCAGGCTTTGAGTTTAACCATATTTTTGCTTCCCCAAGCAAAGAGAGGGGGAATAAAGTGAGCCTCACATAATCCTCGTTTACTCTTAGCTGGAGGGTAAGTATCACTGATCTCGAGGAAGTTTTGAATGTGTACTGTTGGATCCTTATTTGACAAACCAGTGAACTGCCCATTAGTGTGCAATTGTTGCACCATACTCTGCTTCAGTTCAAACCTTTCACCAGCTACAGGTTTCTAAATGCATGATGTCACATGGGATTGCCACGTCTCTTACCTTCATCTTAGCCATTATTTCAGGCTCTTCTTCATGAACTCTTGCTACTGGAGATGTTGGTTAACTAGAAAAAATAGTTACTGGATAAGTAAGTCATCTTAGCCTCTCTCCGGTAGTGTGCGAATCTTTTCGGTTCCTCTAGAGGTGATACTAATCCTTGATCGTCATCCAGTTTGAATTTCCAATACAACCACCGTAATAATGAAATGATATGCTCAAGTTCTCAATACTTTCTTTTTAACTTTGGAAATTAGAAAAATAAGATATTTCTAATTCTAAAGTCCCCGGTAGTGGCGCTAAAAACTTGTTGCACCCAAATCGCACACGCAAGTGCACATGGTCGTTCAAGTACTAAAGTGGCTCTTTTAAAGAGATGGGTATTGTTACCACAGGGACTTACGCTTTGAATCACTCAATTTCTCTAGCTTTCATCTAATCACAAGTGTTACCCAGATTTCAAAAATGATTTAGTTTCTAATTCGAACACTTCAACAAAATGTAGCAAACACGATTCAATTTCATGGGTTTAAAAATAGTGATTGGGTAAAGTTGAGGGCTGCAACTTTTATCGGAGTTCATGCAATCAATATCATTTATATGGGTATTTATCAACTATTGAATCAATGAATCATAGTGTTAAATTTTTTAATCATGGTCTCCCGACCTCTAATCGCCTATGACAAATAACACCCAAACTACATCATTGAGTGGGGATAGGAATGATTAAGTACTGAGCATTATGATTTCTTCTTGTATAGTGACCCAAGCATGGTTTCTAGGTATATCCCTATCCTAGATACAAATTAACCCTATTTATTTAGAATTAATTATTCTCCTTATGTCCTATGTTCTATCCTCTTATTCCTCTCCCGAGTTCAATTTTGACAATGTATTTATTTCAATGGTGATCAGTCACGAAATACGAAAAACAAGAACATAAGAAAGATTCAGAAGATAATTGACATTAACACAATGAAAACTTAATAGATTACAATAATATTATAGCCACAACCCTAGAACTAGGGTATTTAGCTACTCATAATCCAAAATACGATCTAGCAATGTTTAGTAAACATAAAGAGATCAAAAGGAAAAGAGTTTAGGAAAGAATCTTAAAAATGGTGAACACGTTCTCCCAAGTTGTCATTCTTCAAAACCCAGAAAAATAATATTTAATAAAATAAAATAACGACCTATTTATACTAAAAGTCGAAACTGCCAAAAACTGGGGCTCAGGAGCGCGACGCGGGGGTGCTTCCCAGATTCACTTCAAGGCGTATTAGTCTTCTCCGCGACGCAAGCACTCCACATAGTGCTCTGCCTGAAAGTCAACTTTTGCTAATTAAAATGTAATCCCTCTCTACAACATGGAGTCACTTCCATAATTCAATTTGTGAGAAAATGCACTTCTCCGTAACGCAGCTGCTACACGAAGGGCTCAGCCTCAATTCACCATTTCACAAGTTAAACTAAAATTCCTCTCCGCGACGCGAAAAGGATGCAGAGATGCCTTGAATGGAATTTTTTCAATCTTCTTCCTTGCTTTTCTTTAACTTGGATCTTTTGTGTTCCCCATTGTCCATTTTTTATCTCGTTTCTCCAATTAAGCTCACCTACACAACTAATCATGTTGGTTAGCTCATACACAACCAAAAGACTTGATAAGACTATAACCGGTACTTATTGAATTCAAACTTAGCTTAAATATGGGCATTATTAGATTTTTTGGCATATAAATATGCCTAAGATCATAGCACCTTGAGTTCCAAGAAGAACCAAAGAGAAAACATTCAAGTAATTCTTAATTCTTCTATGTTTTTAGGTAAACTTAAAATAACCATAACTACTATTACAAGATGATTTAGGTGATATACAATATTGAAAATTAAATCCCATTGAGTCGTCTTTCCATCGCCACTGAGTTTGCTAAATTTCAAACTCTGAGTGAAAAGTTATGACTGATTTATTTAACGACACGCAAACCTGGCAGCAGCTCTGCGATGGCTTGGCGTTACGGAGACAATACAGATCTCACTGCCTGGTGAAAAAATATTCTGACTCCGAGCTCATTTTATTTATTTCTTTAGGGGTATTTTAGTCCTAAAAACCCTTAGTCATCTAAATTGCCATAAACCTGTAGAAAGCCAGATTTTCTTAAATCAAACCCTCTCATCCAATCCAAAAATTCTAACACTCAAGGAATTCAAGGAACGCTAAGGCTTGGGGCTCATCTTTCAAGATTTTCCTTCAAGTTGCTTCAAGAAGATGGTTCTTTCAGGTATGTAAGCCTCCATAGTGTTAGGTTTGGTGACCCACATGCCAATCATGTTAATTTCAGCGTTTAATTCATTCTAGAAAGTTGAATTTTTGATGTTGTTGAATTTTCTCTCGTTCTTGAATTACGCTGAGATTGACAAGTTCTTAAGATTATTGTGTCAACTAATGGAGTTGTTAAATTTAGATTCTAGTGTACATGTGTTGGGTATCTAAATCTAGAAAGAAGTTGAGCAAAATAATCAAATTTAGGCGAATTGGGGTTAGAAAATGAAGGAGGAAAAAGTCAGGCAAATATGGCAACCCAGTTTGCGTCGCGGACCTACCTCCCCATTTCATATAATTTTCTTTGCATCGCAGAGAGGTCACGAACCTCTCTTCATCAAAACTTAATTGAAAGCAAATATTAAAATGCATCTCTACATCTCGATCTTGCTTCGAGATAGTGAGTTCTTGATATTTTCTCATATTTAACTATCTAAAAACACTCCTAAACATCACGAAATCTTTACCATCACAAATAGCAACCTTGAATTCATAAATCAAATTCAAGGTAGAGTTCAGAGTTAAGTTTTTGAGAATTCTTTCGAATATTCTAATAAAGTCCCCTTTGAGCCCTTTTGAGGAGTCTTCTACAATTTCTAGTAACTTGTTTCAAGACTCAAATAAGTGAGCATAAGAGTGTGGAGAATGTATTCATGAGTCTACACTATCACCTAGATCCTTCATATCATGAACCATAACTCTTGAATTCATAATTCACATTCAAGAGAGAGTTAAGAGTTGAGTTCAATTGTGAATCCTTTTAGATTAACTATCAATTTGAACTAAGCTTTGAGGAAGTAAGTCAGAGAATGAGAAGAGTTGTATACATGAGTTCCATGTAGTTTGTAGACCTTCGAGTCTAGTCGTTCATGCTTATAAATTCCGTATGAACTTCATAAAATGAGTATCATTTAGAGGGTTAGTATCTTCTAGTTTTAAGTCTTGAGTATTAAGTTCCAAATCCCCTTTGAGATTATATTTTTAATCATGGGACTATTACATGTTACCCATGAAGTCCTTGAGTTGAGTATTTCATGCTCATAATTCCGCATGAACCCTATAAGTTGTGCATTCTTGAAATGCATAGTATCATTGAAGTTCTTGAGTTCTAAGTATTGAGTTCTATCTATGGTTACTAAAAATATTGCATTGAGTTGTTGACGTCCTTAATTCGGCATGAACCATATTTTAAGGAGTCTTTTACTAATGTTTTAACTTTGTTTTAAGACTTAAGCTTTGAAGTTGAGTAAAGTTCATTTTCTTTAAAATGATATATGGGAACTATGTATTCCCAAGAATAAATGTTTTCACATTTAAGATGAGAGGAAACTGAGATTTCCAAAAGAGTTTTGAGCAAGAAAGGGAACATCGATTCCAAGAGAGCTTTTAAGCTAAGTTTTGAGTAATTATCTCAAACCAAAGAAAAAATTTATATTTTTAAACATATGAGTTGAGTATTTTAGGAGTAGTATTGAGCACCGATGTGGGGACCAACAATGGTTCTTGAGTGCCGCCAGATCCAGGGTTTAGGCTCGAATCATGACAAACTTGGTATCAGAGCATAGAGTTCAAGAGTCCTAGGGTTTATATGATGCCGGGTCAAGTAAGGTCTTATTTATGGTCGTGAGGGCCATACTTTTATAAATGAGGGACTACAGACATTTGAGAAAAGTTTTGCTTCTTTCGTACTCTTAATCGTGCAATAGAGCTATGTCATAGAGACTTATTCTAACTCATGCATTCTCTTATCCCTTTGACTACCCATCATACTAGAGGTGGTTAAAAAGTAGAGTCAATTCTTTGTGGATGAGTTGTTCTTAGCAAGAGTTTTGAGGAAGTCATGAGACTCCAGAGGGGCTTGATAGAAGCCCATGAGTAAGTTAAGTGTTGAGTTTCAGAGTAATGTACCCATAATTATATGGGTCGTGCATTTGAGCTAAAAGTGAGTTGTACTCTTTTCCTTAAGCCTTGTTTCAGTTGAGATCCTTTTTAAAAAGTATGTTTAGATCTTGAGTAAGATTTTCACCCAAAAAAGGTAGCATGTATTATGAGATTTTGAGCAATAGTAGTGAAAGAGCCCAGAGTTAGAGAAAGGTATGCAGAGATTTATTAATCCTAGAAAGGGAGATAGTGATGAGGCAAGCTATGTTATTATAGTCATGCACCTAGTAACTAATGAAGAGTTTTCCCTTATGGGTAGACTAAGAAGTGATGAGTAGTGAAGATTCCATCATAGGAGGTTGAGTGTGTTGTAGCTAGAAAGAAGTTGGTGATGAAGTGTCATTGTGTAGGAAATGACCAAGTGTAAGTGTTGAATAGAAGAGCAGGAGTATTCATGAGGTGATAGATCTAAGCTAGGCTTATGATTTTGAGGGAGAGCTCATAATATTCAAAGTGTTATAGAACTAATTAGGCATTGATGTATAGTGAATGAGTGAATAGTACTCAAATTGTGAAGGGAAATGTGATAGTAAATTGTAAGTATAAATACTAAGAGGTAAGGTTTGACTATTTATCATAAGGTCCTAGTGGACAAGCGTTTCTGAACTTGTATCCAGTAGTTGTAAGTTAGTGTAGAAAGCGAGCAATCATATTGATATTCGGGTATACTCATAAATATTAAGCTTGAATTTGAGATGAGTGTCAATATCAAAAGAATGGCAACATGAGGGTGATGATGTTAGTTTAGATATTTGATCTAGAAGACTTGACATAGAGTAGGTTAGGAATTGAGGTGATAAGCTGCAATAAATATGAATGGTACAAGTGAAAGACCCTAACATTTTAGATAAGGGCAGTGAAGTATGGCTAAGTCACAAGAGTAACAAAAGCATTAATAGGTGTGCCGAGATGGTATGTTACCAGATGAGGTTCCAATTAAGTTATAATTTTCCATGTGTGCCTAGATAGCATAATTGAGTTGTTAATATGGAATAGGTCCATAGCTTTCAAGTGTCAGCTTTAGACCTAAAGGGGAGATGATAAGATGAGAAATCAAGTCAAGTGTTGGGAATTCTTAAGGAGCTGGTTAGTAGGAGTCCATGGAGTTGTTAGAGTACTAAGTTTGATTGTGGTGGTAAAATATAATAGTCTTGGGATGAGATTCCCTATAGAGAGGTATAGAACATGAACTTAAGGATTTTGGTTAAGCTTGAATATAGTAATAGCATACCATTAGACACAAACCTTAGTAAGAGTAACCCATTCCATACCTAGTCCAGCCGTCATTCAAGAACGAATGATCCCAAAGGGGAGATATTGTAACACCCTAGAAATTTTTGAGCTAAAATTCGAACCATCCTTTGTAGTGAGTAAGTTTTTACCAAGGAATTTAATTTTTCTTGAGTGTTAAGGTCACTAGATGTAGAACCTTGAGTTCCAAGAAGAACTAAAGAGAAAAGAATTCAAGTCATTCCTAGTTCTTCTATGTTTTTGGTCAAATTCAAACAACCATAACTCCTAATACATGATGATTTAAGTGCTTCAAGATGGAAAATTAAAGCCTTTCGAGTCCTCTTTCCAAGAGCCATCGAGTTTGCTAAATTTCGAGGTCTGAGTGTAAAGTTATGACTGATTTAATAACGATGCGCAAACCTGGCAACAGCTCAGCGATGGCTCCCCGTTACAAAGCCACTACGGACCTCACTGCCTAGTGAAAAATTATTCGAACTACCAGCTCATTTTATTTATTTCTTTAGGGGTATTTCAGTCCTAAAAACCCTTAGGAAGTCATCTAAATTGTCCTAAATGTGTAGAAAATTAGTTTTTCTTAAATTAAACCCTCTCATCCACTCAAAAAATTCTGATGCTCAAGAATTCAAGAAACGCTAAGGCTAGGGTTCATCTTTCAAGATTTTCCTTCAAGTTGCTTGAAGAAGATGGTTCTTTCATGTATGCAAGCTTCCATAGTGTTGGGTTTGTTCACCCACACGCCAATCATGTTAATTTCAGCGTTTAATTTGTTCTAGAAAGTTGAATCTTTGATGTTCTTGATATGTGTTCTTATATTTGCTTTTGTTCTTGAATTGGGTTGAGATTGAGGAGTTCTTGAGATTATTTTGTCGACTTATAGAGTTGTTAGAGTTATATTCTAGTGTACATGTGTTGGTATCTGAATCTAGGGAGAAGTTGAGCAAAAGAGTCAAATTTAGGCGAATTGGGGTTAGAAAACGAAGAAAGAAAAAGTCAGGCGAATCTGGCAACCCAGTACGCGTCGCGGACCTGCCTCCCCATTTCATATAATTTTCTTCACATCACGGAGAGGTCATGGACCTCTCTACCTCAAAAATTAATTCGCGAGCAAATATTAAAATGCATCTTCGTGTCGCGGACTTGCTTCGAGATAGTGATTTATTGATCTTTTCTCATGTTTAACTATCTAAAAACACTATATCACGAGATATTTCCTACCACAAATCGTAACCTTGAATTCATAAATCAAATTCAAGGTAGAGTTAAGAGTTAAGTTTTTGAGAATTCTTTCGAACATTCTAAGAAAGTCCCTTTGAGCCCTTTTGATGAGTCTTCTGCAATTTCTAGTAACATGTTTCAAGACTCAAGTAACTGAGCATGACAGTGTGGAGAATATATTCATGAGTCCACACTATCACATATATCCTTCATATCATGAACCATAACTCTTTAATTCATAATTCACATTCAAGAGAGAGTTAAGAGTTGAGTTCAAAAAAGCCTTTAAGTTCAATTGTGAATCCTTTTAGATCAACTATCAATTTGAACTAAGTTTTGAGGAAGTAGGTCAAAGAATGAGAAGAGTCGTATACATGAGTTCCGTGTAGTTTGTAGACCTTCGAGTCGAGTCATTCATTCCTATAAATTCTGCATGGACTCCTTAAATTAAATATCATTGAGAGGAGTAGTATCTTCAAGTTCTAAGTCTTGAGTATTGGGTTCCAAATCCCCTTTGAGATTATATTTCTAATCATAGGACTTTTACATGTAATTACCCATCAAGTCCTTCAGTTGAGTAGTTCATGCTCAAATTCCGCATGAACCCTCTGAGTTGTGCATTCTTGAAATGAGTAGTATCATTGAAGTTCTTGAGTTCCAAGTATTTAGTTCTATCTATGGTTATTGAAAAACTTGCATTGAGTCGTTCAGGTCCATAATTCAGTATGAACCATATTTTAAGAAGTCTTTTACAAATGTTTTAACTTTGTTTTAAGATTTAAGCTTTGAAGTTGAGTAAACAGTAAGAGTAAAGTTCTTTTTCTTTAAAATGATATATGGGAACTAAGTATTCCCAAGAGTAAATGTTTTCACATTTATGATGAGAGGAAACAGAAATTTCCAAAAGAGTTTTGAGCAAGAAAGGGAATATCGATTCCAAGAGAGCTTTTAAGCTAAGTTTTTGAGTAATTATCTCAAACCAAAGAAAAAAGCTATGGTTTTAGACATATGAGATTAGTATTTTGGGAGTAGTATTTTGCACCGATATGGGGATCAACAATGTTTTTTTAGTGCCGGCCATGTCCAGGGTGTAGGCTCGGGTAGTGAAAGTTTACTCAGTTTTTAATATACAATTTTTTCCTATCTTCTACTATTCTTCTAGACTTAAAAAAAACTCATGTGATTTAACGTTGTCGAGTGAGTTCATTGTTCGCTGGAGTTTATGTTACCACTATTATGTATTTTGTTATCTTGAGTACATTGAAGAGAATATAATTTTTATAAAAACATAACGTAATTCATAAGAACTTTACCTTCATCTTGTGGTATCTCAAAAGTAATGTCACTCAATATGCTTAAAGCATGTAGAAAAAGTGCACAAGAATTTTAGCAAATTCCACTTATTTACCAATAGGGTAGTTATAGAAATTTTATTTAATATTACCTAAAAGATAGATACATGTAATTGACTATAAATAAGTTGAACTAATTAACTAGAAAAATCTTTATATTATCGTTGTGTATATTTTAAATTGGTCTTCTTAAATAGTAACGTGATAGAAATGAAGAAGGTAACTGTCATGCCCCGAGCCTACACCCCGGACGTGGCTAACATTCGAGAACCATTGTTGGCCCCAGGTGAACCCTTAGCCTGGCTTAGTTAGTTAGCGGAAGACTTAAACTTCAAAGATAACTTTAAAATAAAGTTATGACAAATCTTAGAATGTCTTTAAAGAAAGCATTCAAACTAGCCAAAATGGCTACTCAAGACTTATAAAAAAACATCTGAAATACAAAGCTGAAAGACTCATAACTAACTATATGACAACTGAGATGGATATTGGGACAAACCCCACAACATCCTAATGAACTGGTAATAAAACTGAAAGCATTAACAAGGAGTCCTCCGGAATGCAAGGCGGCTCACCAACTAACTCTGGAGTGCTCAACTGGATCAACGAGCTGCTGGATGCTGATCCTGATTACTTGCATCTGCATCACAATAAGATATATGCCAACTGGAATCAATACATTAAATGTACGAGTATGTGAGTTGGAATGCTAAATATAACATAGGCTTGAAAAGATTCTGAAGGAAACACTTACCTTGGCTCTTCTTAATTCATGAATAACTCAACTCATAATAATGCAATGAAACACATGCAATATATGAAAAACTTTATAAAACAGTAAAAGCAACTTAGTTCGTTCAAGAAAATACACTAACAAACTTAACTTCACTCATATAACAAAGTAATATAGTTTCTGTGGGAGATTCTCTAACTGACAACCACCACTATCAGCCTAAGTGATGGTACAGCGTTTTACCTCACGCTGCCAAGGACCGTCATATACCTTGCCGGAGGTATAGATCCTAACTTACTGAGTGGATCCACTAGCTTATGCTAAAAGTATCTTAAGGAGTCATCTAAAAAGTATGATCCTTTACTACCCATGATGGCTACATGGGTTATGGAGATGTGAGCTATCTGAACTCAAGCTCATCCCTATATCGGTGCTCAATACTACTCCCAAAATATACTTTAGATCATATGTTTGTAAAAACAAAACTCTTTCTTTGGTTTTAGATAATTACTCAAAACTTAGCTTAAAAGCTCTTTTGGAAATCTCAGTTTCCTCTTTACTGAAAAACTAGCTCAAAGGCTTTTTTGGAAATCAAAGTTTCCTCTTTACTTGAAAAAAAAAATTAGCATAATGGCTCCTTTTGAAATCTCAGTTTCCTTTTTTGTTTAATTGTGAAAACATATAATCTTTGGGAATACATAGTCCCGATATACTCTTTTGAAGAAATGTCTTCAATATTTTCTCTTTACTCACTCAAAACTTAAGTCTTAAAACAAAGTTAAAACATTTGTAAAAGACTTTTGAAAACTTTATGAACCTCTCTTGACTTGACTCTTTAACTTCTCTTGACTTGACTCCTAACTTCTCTAGACTTGCTTGTTAACTTCTAGACTTGACTCTTAACTTTCGTTGAATTGAAGTATGGATTCAAGTTTCATGATCTCATGTTTATGGATGATTTCATGATGTTTAGATGTACCTTAGAGTGTTGTAATCAACTAGAAAACATAGGTACATCACTAAGGAACTAGTACGAAAAGATAGGGGAGGAATAGGGAGAACTTGCGTCCCTGGTGCTCTGTGTGGTGCGAGGCGCCAACCCTCAAAATTCAGACGGCAAGTTGTGGTGCTCTGGTTGGCACGTCACCCCAGAGCCCAACATTCAGAGGCTTCTTTGGGGCGCAATGCCCCACCCCCTTCCCCAGGTGTTTGACCACTTTTCTTCTTCGTTTTTCAACTCTAAACCCTCTAAACTTCAATGGTTCTTTCCCCAAACACTTAGAATCATTTATACCCACAATATATGATAGATTCAAACTTAAATACACCAGGAAACATGAATTAAACATCAAGCAAACCTCAACAACACAACCCACAAGAATTCAAATGAATTTCATCAAGAACTCAAAGGATTTACTTTCAAATCAATATAACCTTGCTGAATTGAATCATGTTTGGTGCATGGGTGAACTAACCCAATTCTATGTGATCTCACATACCTTGTAGGGATCACCCCCGATGAATTCCACACTCTAAACTCGACAATCTTGACAAATCTTGCTTCATCTTCTCCTTTTTCCTCGATTCTCGTTTCTCCAAGCCCTAGTGTGAACTCTAACTTTTCTAAACTGACAAAAATCTGGTTTTATCCCAATTAATCTACTAAAAATGAATTAGAATAATTAGGTAAGGAAAATACTAAATTACCCTTCCAAAATCCGAATTAGACTTTTCTTAATCTAGCATCCTAACTTCCAAAGGGTATATCTTATTCAAACAAACTCGGAATCATGCAAACTTGGCGGCGTTGGAAAGATCATTCCTATGATAACTAGAAGTGCTCCTAACTCATCCTGAGCTAGATGTTAGGACCTTTTAAAGTTGACCAAAAACTCACTTGTCCTAACTTAAACAAATTTTCCAGATTTTCATTCTTTCCAAAACTGACTATTTCCAATTATTAGTGTCACGCCCCTAGACTACCCCTGAAACGCGAACATGGGACCTAGAACCATAAGTGATCCAGAGCTAACCATGTTAGTCTGATCATGAGCATACTAAAGATAATAAACTGATGCAGAAGCTAAATCATAAATTAAAAAAAAAAATAGGTAATACCCATATACTATAAATGAGGTAAATGATAACTGATGAGTTTAATACAAATATGATATTAACTCAATACTAAGCTGAATCTAACTATGTCTGAAAATAGCCTCTGACTGACTAGAAATGTTGGGACAGGCCCCAGCTAAGTCTAGCATAACTGAAACTAAAGGACAAAAAATAATACTGAAAAGAGACTCATGACTATTATCCTCGGAGAATGAGGACTCACTATTGATTCTGTTGAACTGGAGATCGAGAACCAATCTAAGCGTGATCTGGATTCTGAAAACCTAAACCTATATCACGAGAAGATGTAGCGCACGTATGCGTCTGTATTTGAAAGGTACTGAGCATGCAGGATAGAATAAAATTGAAATAACATATAACTAAACAAAGCGAATAAGCAATGACATAATCTGAACATGATATAGTTATTGAATGCTAAGATAAATAAATGTAGTGACTAATTTATAACATGATGAAACTGAATACTGGATATACTAATAAATGGTCAATGCAATAAGGTCTGACTGAGCTGTGGGAGCTACTATTAACCGATAATAAAATAACATGAGCTAAATGTGGAGTCTAATGTATACGCCCCATCGAGAGGACCCAATGTACCCTACCAGAGTTTAGAGGCATGCTGGCGTGATAATTGAAATGATGCCCACAGAGAGAAGTTAGAACCTATGTGGCTAGTAGTTCTAAGACTATTTGGGTACGCTGAACCCTAGTCCAACTCAGTATTATGCTACTCCCAGTGTATTAAATAATTAACACATTATGACTAAATTTCTGTAAGTTAGTTGATAGCTTGAACTAAATATGCAAACTGAGTATGCAATAATTAAACAGATATTGATGCATTAATAACTAAGGCATGTATAACTGAATAACTGAAATATCTGACCTAACATGTATAATTCAAAAACTAAAGAATTACATAGATAGGGTTCTGAAATTCATGCAATAAACTAAATATTAACATACTAATTTGATTTGGACCATTCTAATAGCTAAGAATCCAATAATTCTAATATTCAAGAAACCCTAGGTCTAGTCATAATAAGATAATCAAGAAACTGACTGATAACTAGGGTCCTATTGGGTGAAAGGAACACACTAGTAAAATCCCACATACCTGGTGATGACTTTCACAGAGAAATTCTTTGATTTCTGGGATGGAATAGAAGAAAACTTTTTGTGTTCTTGAACTAGGGTGCTTGACTTCTTTCTCCTCTTAGCATTCTAATTGTCTAAGTTTTGATTAATGATTTGACTTAAGTAAGTTCTAGTTATGCTTCTAGGCTTAAACTGACTATAATCTCATAATTTAGGGTCTAAACAATGTAGCTTCGGGGTCCAACTAAATAGAAAAAGACCAAAAGACCCCTGACTTAACTGCTGTCGGAGTGATCGATGGACGGGACCTACGGGTCATGGATCAAATGATGGTTCATGCTGGTCGGCCGTCGTTTGCATCAGAGGCTGGGTAAAGGGGGTCTCGATCCATGGACACAAACCATGGACTGTGGTCTTACCTATGAACCGTGGGTCTGTTTGTGGGTCGAGACATAGCCAATTTTCTGAGTTGGGTTTGGGGAGGGCTTGTAGTGGTGGACCACTGACCACTAGCACGAGTTGTATTCTGACCTACGGTCCGTGGATAGCAATCGTGTGTTGCACCTGCAAATTCTCAAAATATGCATTTTGGTCTATTTAGGATACGTGGTGTTACATTATCTCACCCTTGAGAACATTCGTCCTTGAATTAAGACTAAACTAGCTGAAACAGAGGGAAAAGGCTTCTAGTTCCCTTCTTCTCATATCTGCATAAGACTTCTGGCAACTCTGGGCAGTCTTAAGTCTATCTCTAATGATTTGCACTTTCTCCATAGCATCAAGGACTGAATCTGGTCCTATCAAGGCTGGTTCACCTACTTCAAACCAGCTAACTAGAGATCTACATCTACGCCCATACAATGCCTCATAAGGGGCCATCTGAATGCTGGAATGGTAACTATTGTTGTAGGCAAACTCAATAAGAGAAAGGTGATCGTCCCAACTACCTTTGAAATCGATCACACAATCTCTCAACAGGTCCTCTAAGGTCTAAATTGTACGCTCTTCCTGACCATCCATCTGTGGATGAAATGTTGTGCTAAGGTTAACCTGAGTACCAAGACCCTTTTGAAATGACTTCCAGAAATAAGAGGTAAACTGAGGACCTCTATCTGAGATGATAGACAAAGGAACCCCATGCAACCTCACAATCTCATTAATGTAAAGCTTGGCGTAATCCTCCCCCGAATCTGTAGTCTTGACCGCCAAAAAGCGAGAAGACTTAGTAACCCTATCAACAATCACCCAAATTGAGTCATGATGTCTGCGAGTATGAGGTAAACCTGTGATGAAGTCCATGCTAATCACTTCTCACTTCCAAGTAGGAATGTCAACCTCTTGAGTCATGCCTCCTGGTTTCTGATGTTCTACCTTGACTTGCTGGCAATTTGAGCACTTAACCACAAAGTCTTCTATATCTCTTTTCATACCATTCTACCAACAGACTTCCCACAGATCACAGTATAGCTTAGTGTAACTTGGATGGATAGAATATCTGGAGTTATGGGACTCTACAAGAATATGTTATCTCAACTCGCCCACATTAGGAACACAGAATCGACCCTGATAGTGAAGCGCACCATCTCTCCCTTAGGAGAACACCTCCACTCTATGATTGTGGACTGCACCCTTAAGTTCAAGCAAGATTGGATCACTGTATTTCTTTTCCTTAACCTATAATACCGAAAAAGATTCTGCCCCATTCTGAACCATTACACCACCATCTTATATGCTCATAAGACGAACTCCTAGGCGAGCAAGTTTGTGAACATCCTTTGCTAGCTCTTTTCTTTTTTTCTCAACATGTGATACACTACCCTTATATAATCTGCTAAGACCATCTACTACTACATTCGCCTTACCCAGTTTGTAATAGACACTCATATCATAATCTTTGAGGAACTCAAGCTACCTTTTCTGGCAAAGATTTAACTTTTCCTGGGTGAATAGATACTGGAGGCTCTTATGGTCTGTGAACACATCTACATAAACACCTTACAAGTAGTGTCTCCAAATCTTGAGTGCAAACACTTCTACTGCAAGCTCAAGGTCAAGATTCGGATAATTCTTCTCATGTACCTAAAGCTGTCTAGAAACATAAGCTATAACCTTACCTCGCAGCATCAATACACAACTTAAGCCAACCCTGGATGCATCACAATAGATCACATAACCATCTAAACCCTCTGGTAGAGTCATGATAGGAGCTGTAGTCAACCTAGTTTTCAGTTCTGCAAAGCTTTTCTCACAATCATCTGACCACTGGAACTTAACCTTTTTCTGAGTCAACCTAGTCAATGGTGATGCTATGGATGAAAATCCTTCCAAAAACCATCTGTAATAGCCTGCTAGACCTAAGAAACTTCTGATATTTGTAGCAGAGGTAGGTTTGGGCCATTATTTCACTGCTTCTATCTTCTAGGAATCTATACGAATTCCTTCACTAGACACAATATGCCAAAGGAATGCAACTGATTGTAACCAAAACTTGCACTTGTTAATTTTTGCAAATAATTTGCAATCTTTGAGAGTTTGCAGAATAACTCTCAAATGACTCGGATGTTCTTCCTCATTCCTAGAGTAAATGAGGATATCATCAATAAAGACGATAATGAACAACTCTAGGTACTGCTTGAATACTCTATTCATCAAATTCATGAAAGTTGCAGGAGCATTGGTTAGTCCAAATGACATAACTACAAATTCGTAATGACTATACTGAGTTTTGAAGGCTGCCTTTGGAATGTCACTATTTCTGACTTTAAGCTGATGATAACTCGATCTGAGGTCTATCTTTGCAAAATGACTAGCACCCTAAAGTTGGTCAAACAAGTCATCAATCCTAGGGATGGATACTTATTCTTGATTGAGACATTGTTTAACTGCCTATAGTCAATGCACAATCTAAGAGAACCATTTTTCTTCTTTACGAACAACACTAGTGCACCCCATGGAGAAATACTAGGTTTGATGAAACCCTTATATAAAGGTCTTTCAACTATTCTTTCAATTCCTTAAGCTCAGCTGGAGCCATTCTTTAAGGAGGAATAGAGATAGGCTGGGTATCTGGAATGAGATCATTTCCATAGTCGATTTCCTTATCGGGAGGGACTCCGGGAAGATCTTCTGGAAACACTTATGAAAACTCATTAACCACTGGAACTGACTCAAGAGTTGGAGTTTCAGAGCTAAAATCCTTTACTCGAACTAGATGATAGAGATAACCCTTAGAGATAATCTTTCTAGCCTTAAGGTAAGAAATGAATTGACCCATAGGCACTAAGCTACTACCCTTCCATTCTCAGATTGGTTCATCTAGAAACTGCAAACGAACAATCCTAGTTCTACATTCAACTGACGCATAACAGGAATGTAACCAATACATGCCTAGAATGACATTGAAGTCTACCATATCTAACTCTACAAGATCTGCTGAGGTGACTTTCTAAGAGACTGTTACAGGGCAATTTATGTATACTCATCTAGCTATAACTGGGTCACCGACTAGAGTAGAGACTGAGAAGGGTTCTAAAAGTGTTTCTGAGCTAACACTGAATTGGACTGCTATGTAAGGAGTTACAAAAGTCAAAGTAGCCCCTAGATCTAACATTGCATAAACATCAAGATCAAAGACTAATAAAGTACCAGTGAGTACATCAGGAGAATCTTCTTGATCTTAATGAGCCTGAAGAGCATAGAGCCTGTTTTGGCGCTGTCCACCACCTGTACCAGATGAGTTACCCTGCTAAGTCGGGCGACCTGTTGGTGCTGTTAAAGTTGTAGACTGAGCTCTACCATTACTTCTTCCTTGACCCTGTCTAGAAGGACAATCCTTCAATATATGACCAGACTGACCATACCCAAAACATTCTTCCTTACCTACAAGCCACTCACCTGAATGGTTCTTGTTACATTTCAGGCAAGTTGGGTAAGTTTTGGTGCCTGAAATACTACCTTGAGACTTAGAGCCTAATGCCCTACCTTTCTGATCGTTACGAAACCTGGGGGATGGAACACTAGCTGATGAAGCGGCTGGAGTTGAAGACTTCTGTGAAAACTGCAAGCAATTTCCACCACCCAATTTCTATTGGGAATACTCGTAGTTACCTGTTCTTTCTCTCTTAGTCTCCTTAGCATGTTCCCTAAGCTTATCACCCTCAACCTGCTGAGCATGAGTCATAAGCCTAGAGATGTTCATGTCTCCAACAACATAGCATTCTTGAACTCTGTTTTCACTAAGTCTGATACTCCATAAATAAAGTTATTCATCTAAACCCTTGAATCAGAAACCATGTGAGGAGCATACCTGGAGAGTTGGTTAAACTTGAGCCCATACTCTTGGACAATCATGTTACCCTGCCTTAAGTTCATAAATTTCTGGGCCCTTACTTCTCTCAACTACATGGGGAAAAACCTGTCTAAAAAGGTTTCGCTGAAACAATCCCAAGTAAAAGGAGTTGCTTATGTATCCCTATTCTCCTTCCACTGAGAATACCAGATATGAGCCATATCCTTAAGTTGGTGAGATGCTAACTCTGGAGGACTCATCCTAACAAAGTCTCGCACCTCGGTTGCAACTGACCCAACATTGGCATTTATCGAAACTGGAGCCCACTGATTGTTCTGGTTGGCCACACTCTAAGCCAACATCTGAATGGCATTCCTGAACTCTGCATTCAACACTTCTTGATAAGGGACAGGAGGAGCTGCGTTTGCGTTCCTGGCATTAGTTCTACGAGGAGGCATGATCATTGAAACGTAGAACGTTGAGTTAGAATGGAATTCAGAGCATACCTTACACACAATAAGAGTAACAAAAAAATGAAGATTTTCTAACACACTTGAAAACGACTCTACTTAGTGCGGCTTTTCAAACATCGTATGACACTTAAAACTAGTACTCTAAAACCAAGTTTCTCACTCCCCAAGACTACCCCCGAGACGCGGACACGGGACCTAGGGCCACAAGTAATCCCAAGCTAACCACTCTTGCTTGATCATGAGCATACTAAAGATAATAAACTGATGCAGAAGCTAAATCATAAATAAAAATGAAAATATGGGGAATACCCATATACTGTAACTAAGATAAATGATAACTGATGAGTTTAATACAAATATGATATTAACTCAATCCTAAGTTGAATCTAACTATGTCTGAAAATAACCTCTAACTGACTAAAAATATTGTGACAGGCCCTAGCTAAGTCTAGCATAACTGAAACTAAAGGACTAAAAATAATACTGATAAGAGACTCATGACTATTGTCCTCGGAGAATGAGGACTCACCATTGATTCTGTTGAACTGGAGATCGAGAACCTATCTAAGCGTGATCTGGATGCTGAAAACCCGAACCTACATCACGAGAAGATGTAGGTCACATATGCGTCAATACTTGAAAGGTACTGAGCTTACAGAATAGAATAAAATTGAAATAACATATAACTGAACAAAGCAAATAAGCAATAACATAATCTGAACATGATATAGATATTGAATGCTAAGATAAATGAATGTAGTGACCAATTTATAACATGATGAAACTGAATACTGGATATACTAATAAATGGTCAATGCAACAAGGTCTGACTGAACTGTGGGAGCTACTAATAACTGATAATAAAACCACATGAGCTACATATGGAGTCTGATGTATACGCCCCATCAAGAGGACCCAACATACCCTGTCAAAGGTATAGAGGCATGCTGACGTGATCACTGAAATGATGCCCACAGAGGGGACTTACAACCTACGTGGCTAGTAGTTCTGGGCCTATTTCTGTACGTTGAACCCTAGACCAACTAGGTATTATGCTACTCTTAATGGATTAAGTAATTAGCACATTATGACTGAATTTCTGTAAGTTACTTGATAGCTTGAACTAAACATGCAAAATGAGTATGCAACAATTAAACTAATATTGATGCATTAATAACTGAGGCATGTATAACTGAATAATTGAAGTATATGACCTAGCATGTATAATTCAAAAACTAAAGAATTACATAGCTAGGGTTCTAAAGTTCATTCAATAAATTGAATATTAACATACTAATCTGATTTGGATCATTCTAACAACTAAGAATCCAATAATTCTAACATTCAAGAAACCCTAGGTCTAGTCATAATAAGAAAATCAAGAAACTAACTGAAAACTAGGGACCTAATGGGTGAAAGGAACACACTAGTGAAATCCCACATATCTGGTTACGAATTTCACGAAGAAATTCTTTGATATCTGGGCTAGAACAGAAGAAAAGTTGTTGCGTTCTTAAACTAGGGTTCTTGACTTCTTTCTTCCCTTAGCGTTCTAGTTTTCTAAGTTTTGATTAATGATTTGACTTAGGTAAGTTCTAGTGATGTTTCTAGGCTTAAATTGACTAAATCCTCTTAATTTAGGGTCTAGATGACGTAGCTTAGGGGTCCAACGAAATAGGAAAAGACCAAAAGATCCCTGACTTAACTGCTATTGGAGTGATCGACGGACGGGAACTACAGGCCGTGGATAGAATGACGGTCCATGCTGGTCGGCCGTCATTTGCATCAGATGCTGGGTAAAGGGGGCTTCAATCCACAGACACAGATCACGGATCGTGGTCTGACTTACGGATCGTAGGTCTGTCCGTGGGTCGAGACTTAGCCGATTTTTCGAGTTGGGTTTGGGGAGGGGTTGTAGTGGTGGACCACGGACCACCAGTACTGGTCGTGGTCTGACATAGGTCCATGGATGGCAACCATGGGTTGCACCTGCAACTTCTCAAAATCTGCATTTTGGTCTATCTAGGATACGGCATGTTACAATTAGGTTTTTCCTAGTTATTTCAAATCAAGAGATGTTAAAGTGACATTGTATTTATGTCATTTTTATAATGTAACATATCATCATATCATCATATATATATATATATAAGCGGGAAAAGTTTAACCCAAAAGTTGATTTACCTTTTTAACCCTACAATTTTAATAAATATTTATCTATTATATATTAGCTGATAATCCTAGACCTAATTTAATTCTCCAGAAGTGAACCGTTGCTGCTCAGCCTCATTGATCACTGTAACAAAAACATAGAGTTTCTTCTCAACCTCCTAGATCAATGCGACAGACCTTTTTCGACGCTCAAGTTCGGCTGATCGAAAACCTTTTCAGATACTTCAGTCATCTATATAAATGTCTCCAACAACATATTATTGTCAAATACATCAATGTCAAGTAAAAAACATTTCTCCTCGCAGTGTTGTTTAATCAATAAGTACGGTCAGTAAAGTAAAATTTCTATGTTTTACTTCTTGATTCTACTTGAAAAAATGCATTTTAAGTCCTTAGAAATTTCTTTTCTTCTTGATCATCATTTCTGAGATCTCTGTGAAATATGAAAGTTGTTAGCAATGTAGTACCTAATGGTTCTGTTTGATATGCAGCTTCTAAGAGTAGTTGATTGGAAACTTGTGCATGAAACAGATCCTGCACCAGTTCATGAGGATGTCCTAAAAACTCCATTAGGATTTTAACGCAGCAATTCATTTAATTATGTCTAACATTTCAGTTTGTTGGTGAGAAAAGGGAATTGAAAGTAGATAGTCTATTTTCTTCCTCCCATTTTTACTGATTGAATATAAGTTTTATGTGTTGACATACTGGACATTGTGAGTGCTCTAACAAAAGAAATTAGATTGCAATTTCGCTCTATGATTAGTTAGATATCTACCCTAGATCCCACTTATGGGACTGCACTAGGCATGTTGTTGTTGATTAGTTAGATATCTAGAAAATCCTTTATGTAAATAACATTATAGACACCAAGTAACGTGGAATGTTTTCCTTTTATGATGTTGACTTAATTTTTCTGACTCTGCTTTTTGTAAATCTTCCCTACCAAATGGGTTAGCTATGATACCTTAGTACATGGATAGAGCACTGATAGAAGCTGCCTCTATATGCTATATATGATTCTGGGGGATTCAACTTTTTGCAGCAATAGAAACTTAGGGAAGAGGGAGGATTCTAGAAACAGGGGCAGAGCTAGGGTGTTGGTTATAGATTTGTCTGAATCCAATTACCTCAGTTCATACATTGTATTTGTCTAAAGAAATTTGTCGAATGTGCCTAAATTGTTAATTTAGAACCATGTAACTTAAAATATGATAATGTCACACCCATAAGCCTCTATATGGACACTTAGATTTGCTTAATAGTGCTGATTCAAAAATTGACCTTTTTTATGCTTATTAAGAGTATGTCCATCATATTGAGCTTCTCATGAAAATTAAAGGTTGGGAATAGTTATAAGTTGGTGTTTTACCAACTTCTTTATGTTTTTACTTGAGTTTTGGTTATGATAATTGAGAAAAGTAGAGTATTTACTGTGGTTAGAGTAGTGGTGGAGCTAGGAGTGGTAAACGAGCGAGTCGAGTCGAATATGAGTCGATCAAAAGCGAGTTAAATAAAAATGGACAAATTACTTGACTCGACTCACATTTTAAATAGATAAAAATGAGTTACCCAATGAATAATATGGGTACCCATATTTACCCATATTATCATAAAAATCTTGTTAAAAGTTCGAAAACAAAAAAAATTGAAAAGTTTCTTTATCACTTCACTCTACCCCCTATCCCAAAAAAAATGTCAAAATAATTTTAAAAAAAATTACCACTCCACCCCCTTACCAGCCCCCCACCCCTACCTCCTACGACATCCCGCCACACACCCTATCCCAAAAAAAAAATTAACAAATTTTAAATTTTTCCTATTAATATTTTTTTATTTTTTTACCACCCCATCCCCCCTACCTGTCCCGCCCCCACACTCCATCCCCAAAAAAAAATTAACAAAATTTAAAATTTCTTCTATTAAAATCTTTTTTTAAAAATATTTACCACCTCGTCCCCCTACCAACCTCCCCCACATCCCATCCAACAAAAAACTTAACAAAATTTTAAATTTTTTTGAAAAGAAATCTTAAATTTTATTTACCACCCCACCCGCTATCCCCCACCAGCCCCCCCCCCCCTCCCACACCCCATCCAAAAAATATATTAACAAAATTTTTAACTTTTTCCATTAATTTTTTTAAACAAAATAAAATTTAGAAATTCCCCCCCCCCCCGCCAACACCCTTACCCCTACCAACACCCCCCCCCCTCCAAGCCGCCTATCCAAAAAAAATTTCATTTTTTGTGGAATTTAAGAAAAGACTATCTTACTACCGTACCTTTTATCACTTTTTTTTTTGTGTGTAAATGAACATCTTTTATCCATTTAAGTACTCAATTTTAAATGGATAATATGAGTATTATTCGTTTTTACCCATTTTTAAATGAGTTGGATACACAACCCATTTAAAATGGATACTCATATGAGTGGATACTCATATTAATTACCCATTCTGCCACCCCTAGGTGGAGCTAAGCAAGTTAAAAGAAGGATTAAAATTACAAGTATACACCAATTTCAGTATATGGGCCATATGGCCACTTAAGTGGAGAAGAACCTACTTGCCTATAGAGTTGCAGGTTTTCTATCCAACTAGACCTTCAACATATGTGATTAGCAGATAGTGTTGCTCTTGCTTGTCAGAGTTACTTATATTTATCAATTTTTTTTTTGCTTTGCCGACTTTAGATTAATAGGGTAAACTCTATAAAGCACCACAACATGACAGGAGCTTAACGAAAAGGAGGTAGTTAACTATGTAGTGGATAGAGTTAAGACTTTTCCATTTTGAAATTGTTTTTGTTTATTTTTTATAAATTTATTTCAATTTGAAATTACATTTACTATTTCTTCATGTTGTAATACTTTTAACAGGTTTCTTGCTTTCCGCACACTTCTCCACCTTGTATTTAATTGCTTCAATTAACATGATAGTTATACTATTGTTAGTTGAAGTCGCTCTCTTTTAAAATTTAAAAATAAGAATTACTATATGTCTGGTGAGTATTATATTCTTCATCATCTTTTTTTGTTTGACCTAAAAAATACTAATTACCTAGAAATAAAGCACATTTATATTACATATATATATATTGTATTAGTACATCCTAGCTACTATAGCCATACAATGACAAGCATGGAAGAGCTCGAGAAACAATGTCAACCGATTAGCAAATTGAAGAAATATGCAACAGAATGGGTGATTAAGTCTTAGTCATTTGACGAAGCTTAACAAAAGAGTACAAAGATGCAAACGGTGAAGGTATTCGTTGCCAACTAATATTCGTCGACGAAGAGGTAACTGTAATTCAATTTTATATTATATTCATTACTTAATATGTTGACTTCTTTTGAAAGTCGAATGATTATGAGTCTTACCACCGAGAACAAAAATAAACAACTCTTTTCAACAAAGATGTTCATGCATGGAGCAACTCTTTTCAACTTAATCAAAGTTACTACATTATAAATTGAAAGTTAAATGGAGCTAAACCAAACTTCTTATCTGTGCATAAGGACCTCGAAGTACCATTAATGAACAACACAGAGGTCGTTGAGGACTTAAATCAATTTAAGGCTCAACAATTTTCAAATTGATTTATCTCCTTTGATGAAGCTGAAAAACTGACTAATGGGAGTTTGTTCGGTAAATTTCACTACATGTTTGTTGTGTATTACACCTATAAACAAAATGTGTGTTTAATAATACATTTTTTGTTTTGGATGTGATTTGTATTTTACTCAAAGTAAAATCACTAAATGGAGAAGGACGAAACATAAGGCGAGAAGTAATCGTTACAAACGAAAAGTAACTTTATACTTTCTACACATCCTTCATATAAATAGTTCACGTTATTAAAAATTTATCATAAAGATATCGCTTTTTTACATATATAGGTATGATCAAAAAGTCATGACTTTATAGGGAGATTTCGCTGAAATCGAAGGACAAATGTTACAGACCCTTGGAAGTGGCAAACCAGTGGTTGCCTTTTGTGATGTCAAATCCTCCATTTACCAAGGTATAAGTCTACTCCATTTATATATTTGAATCAAGTTTAAAACTACATAAAAGTTTCACTGAATTAATTACTCTTGCCAAAATAGGGGATTTTGTCCTTTCCACGGCTCCTATTAGTAGTTTGCTAATCAATCCTCAGTTTGGAAAGGCCAACAATCTCCAACAATGGTAAGTAATGCATATTGCTTTACACTTATTTCTAGCGTACATGCTATGTCATTGATGTTTTTAATTCATTACTTTTAAATTATAGGAATGACAACATGAAGGCACAAAAGATTGACATAAGTCTAATGCCAAGTAGACTAATGCAAACCGCCCGCCAAGTGAAAATTGCCAATATTTTAAACGGTTCACTTGCCATTGTGAAGGTACTTACCTCTACAAAAACCAACGTGTACTCAAATTATATGTTTAAACCGTAATTAAGTGATTTTCATAATTTATGTATAGGACATGTACTACAATTTCAACGCTATAGTTCCCGACATTGACAATAACACAGACCTATGGTATCATGCTTGCAAGAAAAGCTATAGGCGAGTTACTGTAATAAAAAGCAGTGCAACTTGTAAATCCTGTAGGACTAAAGATATTGATTATGAGGAGAGGTTAATGATTAAATTTTGAAATAAATTTAACTTTTAGCTATCAAATAAATGAAGTCATACTTATTATATCTTCAAATGTATTTTAGATATCGGTTAAAGATTGATGTCACTGCTGAGAATCAATTTCTAAGGATTACATTGTTTGATGCGGCACAATACTATTTGGGTTGTGATGTAAAAGACTATGTTCAATCTACATCTAAAAAGGTAAATCACTAACTCTAAAACATATCAGCCCATTTAAATATCGCTTTCCTATTTTTACTGAAATACTAATAGATAAGAGTTTCCTATTCTACAGAAAGAAGAATATGAATACTATCGCAAGTTGGTATTGAGTAAGGGGAAAGAATTCAGTAGCCTTGTTAAGATTGATTGTAACTTTCCAAATGTGGGGACAAACATGAATGTGATAGCTACAGAGATACATAAGGTTCAAAAGAAAGTCGCACCAGATGAAACCAAGGTTAAAACTCCAATTAAAAAACAAAGAAGCTAGAGGATCAACAAACTTAGAGATGATGAAAAGATGAAAAATAGAGTTTTGGAGATACCTCATGTTGAAAAAGATATTATACTTGTTGAAACCGAGATTCAAATTCCAAGAAAAAGGAATAGATGAAAGAGGACCAATAAAGTTGAATAATCCAATACAGAGGAAAATCATCTTGAAGTGAGGATACATGAGGTTTGAAAGCAGAATTTACCTGATGAAAGTGATGATGAAACCCCGATAATTCAACTACAAAGAAAAAGGACTAGGAAGGTTAAAGGAAAAAAAAATATGCCACATCCGATGAAAAAACAGATCAAACTAGAAAAAAACTAATATATAGTTGATTTAGAAATTCCTAATGCTTAACTACCAATGCTTATTATCTAGCTAATTCTAATATATGAAAGTTATTTTACTTTTCTCAATGAGGAACTTCACCTACCATTTCTTTTACTAGTAACTAACTTTCTCTTACTTCACTCAATTTGGTTAACATGTTTACAAAACATTCAGCATACACACCTTATTACTTCCAAACAGATAAACTACAGTCTTCTGCAGCAATCTAAATGACATACATGTAAAAAGGTATCCATGCATCATACATTAGATGTGTTTCTCAACTATATATAGAAAAGTGTACACTATAGAATAAAGGTGTCTATTTCCCATATCTATGCCAAAGTAAACACTTCAAACAGAAATAATAGTCACTGATGATTCCGCTATGTTCTAGATCACTACAAAATAACATATGTCCATTGCGACAAGACAAGAGAAGTGTCACACCGACGATCCAAAAATTTGACGTAACCAAATCAACAAATGACACGCAACCAACATCGAGGTATATCTAATATGCTAAATACTTATCATAGTTCATAATTAAATCTAACCCTACTGCTCAATTCACTTCACAGGTGATAAAGGAAACACCATTCCTGGTACCAGTAAAGTTGATAATCACGAAAACCACACAAAAAATGATATGACCAACACAGGTAAGAATTTAGATAATCATGTCACATTCTAGATACATGAGACATACATAAGTATTACCTGCTTTATCTAAATGTATAAAACGTTCTTCCTCTCATAGAGAAAAAGAATTGTGAAGCACATTGCGAAAGGTAGAAAAATAGATATTAGCAAACCAAAAAATAGCACATCTACAAGATGAACTTCCAAGTTTGAAGAAGCAACCTAAAATAAATTGGCTATTTAGACCATTATCTAAAGAGTCTGAAGTTGGAGGTACATTGGAAAAATCATATTCATATCCTACATAACTTGAGCATTCAATACCATTCAATACCTATTCATCTCCCACTATATATGTAGGAGATATTGCTTACATATTATCTTTATCATATTTGTACGTGTTAAAAATCGTCCTAGAATGCATTTATTGTGGTGCAAAATGATTTGAACATGAACCTCCAACATTCTGTTATGCACGTGGATATATCAAATTGGCAACCACTGAAGCTCTGACAAAACTATATAAAATGTTTGTGGCTTCTACTGAAGACGCCATAAAGTTTCGCAAAAATATTCGTGCATAAAATAGCATCTTTGCTTTTACATATTTTGGTGTTAATCAGGATAAGGAAATAGCATCTGCAAGAAAAGGAGTGTGCACATTCAGGGCACAAGGTCAAATTTATCACGATCTACCATCATTGGTACCTCGTGATAACAATCCCTGTTACTTCTAACTATATTTCTTTGTTACAGACAATGAGTTGACCAACATGATATCAAAGGTGAAAGAAGGAATTCTATAAGACAGAATCGCAAACAAGATCAAACAGGTAATGGAGGGAAACCCATATGCGCAAATACTTCTCCAACTAAAAGACCAATCAAGTTTCCACAATTTCCAACTTTGAATTGCTGCAAATGCCTATTTGGATAAACGAGTGTACAACATACCCACGGTAAATCAAGTTGTAGCACTTTGGATAGATGAAAACAATCAAAATATACCTTTTGAGCGAGAAATAATTGTTCATCAACATTCAGGGTACAAACATAGAGTGAAACACTATTTCAGCTGTTATGACCCTCTGCAATATCCTTTGCTCTTCACAAAATGTGTAGGTGGATGGCATCAAGGAATAAGAAAAGGGAAAAGGTAGAAGTACGTCCCTATACTATGACCCAAACTCCAGAGACACACCTTAACAAAACTAAGGTCCTATTATCCCGCTGAATTCATTGTTTTTTTTTATTTTGTACACCTTTTTGGCTTACGTGGCATCCAATATCCACATGCCTGCGTGGAGTCAAAAGGTGTGCCACATAAGACAAAAGGTGTACAATATTATATATAAAATGAGTTCAGGGGGGTAATAGGACGTTAGTGTAATTAAGGTGTGTCTCTGGGATTTTGGTCATAGTCTAGGGGGTACTTGTGCCTTCTCCCAATAAGAAAACGAAACAAAAGGCAACCTCACAGACGAAGCGGCCACTCCCCAACTCTAAACAATGATATTCCACTATTCATATCAGCTGATGCAATATTATCCAACGAGGATCAAGGTAATGTGTATCAGCTTCTACCCTCTTATAGACAAATTTACTCACACTCTTCACAAGTTAGATTCTAATTAAAAAAATATATACACAATATACGATAATAATGACATGTCATAAAAGCCTTTTACCAATAAAGGTTAGTACGAATAGCATATTACAAGTAAGAGTTGTGGCATAACTCAAATTTACTTAAATACAAACAAATATTAATTAGCTCCCCTCCTGATCTTTATGGTTTTAGTATGCATAAACTTATGTGAATACTATCAGCTTACATTAGTTTTGTTTCTAACTATATGATGTATTACACTTACTTGCCAAAATTGAATTAAAAAGGAATAAATGTCAGTTTTTGAGATGCATTTACAAAACGCTATTACAATAGTTTCCCTCGCCTTAAAAATTATGTAAACTATTTACATGTATCCAAATACTACAACCAACACGTACAAAATACAAATATTTTTGGAAAAATTCTCCTATAAACACTTTTGTACATTAAAGTCATTCCAAATACATAGTATGCATAACACACTACAAAGAGAAATAAGAGAATAGGACACACCTTCACAATTATCATACAATACACTTTTCATTTATACCAATATTGTAACTAACATAAAATATAAATAATCTTAATATGATTTATAACACTTGTAGATGTCCGCTGCGAGACAAAGGGAAATGTTTCTTGCAAAGATACTATTGTTACAAACTACAAGCACGAGAAACAGAGTGGTCAGTATTACTGCTATGTGGAAGGTTACTACAACAATTTTTGGTTGACATGTATATAAAATTGGAAACAACAAGCCTAGAATATTTCATAAAGGAACAATCAAATTTTAGAAGAGAGGTTTATCAAGGTATCATTGATAGTGTCTGCGTGGGAGAATATAAAGGAGATAGAATTGGGCAAAGAATGCTACTTCCATCATATTTTATTAGGGGGGGGACGTGATATGAGAAGATGATATATGGATGCAATGGCTTTGGTACAACATTTTGGACGACCAGATCTGTTCATAACAATGTCATGTAATCTTGACTAGATTGAGATCCAACGAGAATTGCGCACTAGATAGACTCCTCAAGATAGACCTGACTTGGTGACAAGAGTATTCAGAGCTAAGTTGCAGGATCAAAAAACCAAATTTTTAAAAAAGTAATATTTGGAATTGTAGCTGCTCATGTACTTGTGGTAGAATTCCAAAACTGAAGAGTACCACACATACACCTACTCCTTATATTAAAAGAAGGGTACAAGATAAAATCAGGAGATCAGTATGATAGGTTTATCTCAACAGAGATTCTAGATAAATGTCAGTATCCCATCTTGCATGAATTAGTGCTTAGGCATATGATGCATTGTAACACCCCGTATCCGAAAACAAACCTCAATGTAGATTTCCAGAAGTTATAGGTGCAACCCACGAACAGTAGGTTGACCCACGGCCTATGCTGGTGGTCCATGGTATATATCTGCAACCCCTTCCCACACTCAGCCCAAAAATCCCTCTAAGTGTTGACCCATGGACCGCAGGTCAGGTCACCAACCGTGGTCCATGTCTGTGGATAAGACCCTCAAAATCTAGCTTCAGTCCCGATTGACGATTAACCAGCACAGACCATCAGTCCATTGATGGTCCATCTGTCCTGTTCGTTGGTGACCCGACAACAGTTAAGTTAGGGTTCTTTCGGTCTTTACCATATTCGTTGGGCACCTAAAGTACATTGATTAACCCGTAAACTACCTGGTTTTGATCAATTTTAGCCTAGAAACAGAACTAGAACTTACCTAAGTCAGATCATTCATCAAAACTTAGAAAAACTAGAGCGTAACAGGGGAAAGAGGTAAAGAACTCTAGTTGAAGAATCCAACAAGGTTCCATCAGTTCCAGCCTCGAAATAAAAAGATTTCTCCATGGAATTCATCACCAGGTATGTGGGACTTCATAAGTGGGTTCCTTTCATCCATTAGGTCCCTAGAATTCAGTCAAATTCTTGATTCCCTTCATATTATCTAGACCTATAGATTCTAGAATTTTAGCAGATTATTATGAATTAGTTACTTTAATGTTCCTAATCAGATTATCATGATTTTAATATTGTTTTTTGTAGATTCTTTCATAAATTCAGAACCCTAGCTATGTAGTTCATTTCGTTCATGAATTACACCTGCTTGATTAGATATTTCAGATATATATGTCTCAGATTGGAATGTTTCATTATCATCATATTAATGTTGTATTTCACTTAGCATGTCAGTTTTGAGCTATCCAGTATTACAGATATTCAGTCATAAATTATTAATTACATAATTAATTGGGAGAAGCTTAATACCGAGTGGACTAGGGTCAGTCATTCTCAAGTCGCAAAACTACGTGCCCTGTAGGTTGTCAGTCCCCTCGGTGGACATCATTTTAGTGATCACTCCAGCATGCTTCTAAACCTCTGGCAGGGTATATTGGGTCCTTTCTATAGGGCTTATACATCAGACTCCACAGTTAGCTCATGTGGTTTTATGTTGGTTATTAGTAGCTCCCACAGTCCCTTCATATTTTATTGCATTGACCATGTTATCAATATAGTTAAGTTTTTAGTCTCAACATGTTAGAAACTTGGTCATTGCATTCAGTTTAGCCATGTTCAATATTTCAAGTAGCATTATCATGTTCAGATTATATCATTGCTTATTTGCTTGTTCAGTTATGTTATTATTCAGTTTTACTCTATGATGCATGCATAGTGCTTTCAAATACTGACGCATACTCTGCGCTACATCTTCTTGTGATGAAGGTTCAAGTTCTCAGCTCCCAGATCACGCATAGATCGGTTTTCGATCTTCAATTTAGCAACATCAGTGGTGAGTCCTCATTCTTCGAGGACTATAGACATGTTTATGTTTCCTTCTTTTAGTTTTAGTTTCAGTTTTGCTAGATCAAGCTGGGGAATGTCCCAGCATTTCTAGTCAGTAGAGGCTTTATTTCAGGCATAGTTAGTTTTAGTTTTAGTCTTGGAGTTTGACTTGTCATTTGTACTCAAACTCATAGTTTTCATATAGTCAGACAGTATATGGCTATTCCCGATCATTTCAGACTTTCACATGATATAGCTTCCGCATAATTTTATTGCTCAGTTTATGTTTAGTATGCTTATGATTATGCCAGAAGAGTTAGCTTGGGGTCACTCATGATCCTAGATCCCGTGTCCGCATAGCGGGAGTAGCCTCGGGGAATGACAATCTTGATATCAGAGCATTAGGTTTAAGTGTCCTAGGATGTCTAAAAAGTCGCACTAAGTAGAGTCCTTTTCATGGATGTAAAGTGCAGCACATTTAATGAGAAGGAGGATACGAAGTGTTTTAAAAAAAAACATCAATTTCTTTGTTACTCTTATCATGCATAAGGTATGATCTAATTTATCATGCTAATCCTTCGTTATGTGCTTTCAGATCATGTCGCCTCGTACAACTTAAGGAAGGAATGTGAATGCTAGGAATGCAAATGCAACTCCTCAAGTCCCATATCAGGAAGTTTTGAATGCAGAATTCCGGAATGCTATCTAGTTGTTGGCTCAAAGTGTGACCAAGCGGAACAATCAGCAGGTTCCAGTTTCGGCAAATGCTAATGCTGGGTTAGCTGCAGCTAGAGTTCGTGATTTCATTTTAATGAATCCGCCTAAGTTCTTAGGATCGTAGATTAGTGAGGATCCCCAAAGCTTTATTGATGAGGTCAAGAAGATCTTTGGAGTGATGCAGGTAACTGGAAATGATTCGGTTGAGTTGGCATCTTACCAACTTAAGGATGTAGCTCATATCTGGTATACTCAGTGGAAGGAGAAAAGGGGTACAAATGTAGCTCCTATCACTTTGGATTGCTTTAGTGAGGCCTTTCTGGACAAGTTTTTCCCACGGGAGTTGAGGGAGGCAAAAGCTTAGGAGTTTATGAATTTGAGGCAGGGATCGATGACAGTCCAAGAGTATGGGCTGAAGTTCACCCAACTCTCCAGGTGTGCTCCTCACATGGTTTCTAACTCCAGGGCTCAAGTGAAAAAGTTCATGTATGGGGTATCCGATCTTGTGAAAATAGAGTGTAAAAATGCTATGTTGCTTGAAGATATGAACTTCTCTAGGCTCATGACTCATGCTTAGCAAGTTGAGGGTGATAAGCTTAGGGAACATGTTAAGGAGAGTAAGAAAGCTAGGACACGCAACTATGACTATTCTCAACAGAAATCGAGAGGTGGAAATCACTTGCAGTTTTAGCAAAAGTCTTCAACTCCAGCACTTTCATCAGCTCGTGTTCCATCCTCCATGTTTTGAAATGATCAGAAAGGTAGGGCATCATGCACTAAGTCTCAGGGGAGTGTTTCAGGAACCATAACCTACCCAACTTGTCCAAAGTGTGGTAAGAACCATCCGAGCGAGTGTCTTGCAAGAAAGGAAGGATGCTTTGGGTATGGTCAGTCTAGTCACAGGTTGAAGGATTGTCTTTCTAGATAGGGTCAAGGAGGTAATAATGGTAGAGCTTAATCTACAACTTCAGCAACACCAGAAGGTCGATCGACTCAGTAGGGTAACTCATCTGGTACAGGTGGCGGTCAGCGCCAAAACAGGTTCTATGCTCTCCAGGTTCGCCAGGATCAGGAAGATTCTTCTAATGTTGTCACTAGTACATTATGAGTCTTTAACCTTTATGTTTATTCACTGATAGATCCAGGGGATACTTTGTCTTTTGTAACTCCTTATATAGCAGTAAAATTCGATGTTAGTCCAGAAATTCTCTCAGAACCCTTCTCATTCTCTACTCCAGTCGGTGACTAAGTTATTACTAGAAGGGTATACAGAAATTACCATGTCACAGTCTCCCAGAAAGTCACCTCAGTAGATCTTGTAGAGTTACAAATGGTAGACTTGGATATGATTTTATGCATGGATAGGTTACATTCAAATTATGCCTTACTCGATTGTAGAACTAAAATTGTTCGTTTTCAGTTTCCAGACAAACGAATCTTAGAATGGAAGCGCAGTAGCTTAGCAACGATGGGTTGATTCATTTTTTACCTTAAGGCCAAAAAGATGATTTCTAAGGGTTATCTCTATCATCTAGTTTGGGTTAAGGATTCAAGCTCCAAAACCACAGCTCTTGAGTCAGTTCCAGTTGTTAATGAGTTCCCAGAAGTCTTTCCAGAAGATCTTCCTGGAGTTCCTCCTGAAAGGGAAATCGACTTTGGAATTGATCTCCTTCCATATACCCAGCCAATTTCTATTCCTCCTTACAGAATGGCTCCAGTAGAGCTTAAAGAATTGAAAGAGCAGTTGAAAGACCTTCTAGATAAGGGATTCATCAGACCTAGTATTTCCCTATGGGGTGCACCAATGTTGTTTGTAAAGAAGAAAGATGGTTCTCTCAGAATGTGCATTGATTATAGATTATTGAATAAAGTCACAATTAAGAATAAGTATCGTATCCCCAGGATTGATGACTTGTTTGACCAACTTTAGGGTGCTAGTGATTTCTCAAATATCAACCTCATATCTGGTTATCATCAGCTTAAAGTCAGAGATAGTGACACTCCGAAGACAGCCTACAGAACTTGATATGGTCATTATGAATTTGTAGTTATTTTATTTGGACTAATCAATGCTCCTGCAACTTTCATGGACTTGATGAATAGAGTGTTCAACCAGTATTTGGACTTTCTCGTTATTGTCTTTATTGATGATATCCTCATTTACTCAAGGAATGAGGAAGAACATGCAAATCATTTGAGGGTAGTTCTACAAACTCTCAAACATCACCAGTTATTCGCTAAGTTTAGCAAATGTGATTTTTTGTTGCAGTTAGTTGCTTTTCTTGGGCATATTATGTCTAGAGAAGGGATCCACGTGGATTCTCAGAAAATAGAAGTGGTGAGACAATGGCCCAGACCTACCTCTCCTACAGATACCAGAAGTTTCTTGGGTTTAGCGGGTTATTACAGAAGGTTCGTGGAAGGATTTTTGTCTATAGTCTCTCCATTGACTGAGTTGACTCAAGAAAAGGTCAAGTATCAGTGGTCAGATGATTTTGAGAAAAGTTTCACAGAACTGAAAACTAGGTTGACTACAACACCTGTTTTGACTCTACCAGAGGGTTCAGACGGTTATGTGATCTATTGTGATGCGTCCATAGTCGGCCTAGGTAGTGTGTTGATGTAGCAAGGTAAGGTTATAACTTATGCTTCTAGACAACTTAAGGTGCATGAGAAGAACTATCCAACTCATAACCTCAAGCTAGCAGCAGTGGTGTTTGCACTTAAGATTTGGAGACGCTATTTGTATGGTGTTCACGTAGATGTTTTCACAAACCATAAGAGCCTTCAGTATGTGTTCACCCAGAAAGAGTTGAATCTTCGCCAGAGAAGATGGCTTGAGTTTCTCAAGGATTATGATATGAGTGTGCATTACCATCCTGGTAAGGCCAATGTAGTAGCAGATGCTCTTACAGACTATCTAAGGGTAGTGTAGCACATGTAGAGGAAGAAATAAAGTTGCTAGAAAAGGATGTTCACAGGCTTGCTTGCTTAGGCGTTCGTCTTATGAATATATCAGATGGTGGTGTAACAGTTCAGAATGGGTTAGAGTCTTCACTGGTAGTGGAGGTTAAGGAAACACGAGACAGTGATCCCATATTGCTTCAACTAAAGGGTGCAGTCCATCAACAGAGAGATGAGGTTTTCTCCCAAGGGGGGATGGTGTGCTTCGCTATTAGGGTTGATTATGTGTTCCTAAGGTGGGTGAGTTGAGATAGCAGATTCTTGCAGAAGCCCATAACTCTATATACTTTATTCATCCAAGCGCCACTAAGATGTATCGTGATCTGCGGGAAGTCTTTTGGTGAAATGGTATGAAACAGGATATAGTGGATTTTGTGGCTAAGTGCCCTAATTTTCAGGTGGTATGACTCAAGAGATCGATATTCCTACTTGGAAGTGGGAAGTGATCAACATGGATTTCATCACAGGTTTACCTTGCACTCGCATGCAACATGACTATATTTGAGTGATTGTTGATAGAGTTACTAAGTCTGCGTGTTTTTTGGCGGTTAAGACTACAAATTCGGTGAAGGACTATGCCAAGCTTTACATTAATGAGATAGTTAGGTTGCATGGGGTTCCTTTGACTATCATCTCAGATAAAGGTCCTCAGTTTACCTCTCATTTTAGGAAGTCATTTCAGAAATGTCTTGGTACTAAGGTTAACCTTAGCACAACATTTCATCTGCAAACGGATGGTCAGGCAGAGCATACCATTCAGACCTTAGAGGACATGTTGAGAGCTTGTGTGATCGACTTCTCCTCTTATAGAGTTCGCCTACAATTATAGTTACCATTCCAGCATTCAAATGACCCCTTATGAGGCATTGTATGGGCATATATGTAGATCTATAGTTGGTTGGTTTAATTTAGGTGAAGCAACCTTGGTAGGACCAGATTCAGTTCATGTCGCTATGGAGAAAGTGCAATTCATTAGAGATAGACTTAAGATAGCTTGGAGTCGCCAAAAATCATACGCAGATGTAGGGAGAACGGAACTAGAGTTCTAAGTTGATTATTGGGTTTTCCTAATAGTGTTGCACTATGAAAGGGGTGATGAGATTTGGCAAGAAAGGAAAGCTCAGTCCTAGATATGTAGGTCCTTACAAGATTTTGGAAACGGTTGGTAAAGTGGCTTATGAGTTAGAGTTGCCGACAAAACAGCAGCAGTACATCCGATTTTTCACATTTCGTTGTTGAAGAAGTGTGTGGGTGATCCAGTATCTATTATGCCTTTAGAAAGTATGGCTATGAAGGATAGTCTTACTTATGAAGAGGTACCAGTTGAAATTCTTGAACGTCAGGTTCGAAGGTTGAGAAACAAAGAAGTCGCTTCAGCCAAGGTTTTGTGGAGGAGTCAGTCTGTAGAAGTAGCTACTTGGGAAGCAGAAGCAGCCATGAAGGCCAAGTATCCTCACCTCTTTCCTTCCGATTCCATTCTAGCCTGAGGTACTAGTTCCTCTGTAGTATTTTAGTCATTCATGCATAAATTTAGTCTTAGTATTATGTTCCTTCAGTTTGTACCTGCATTTTAAGCACATTTGCATATTCTTGGAACATAGTTGTGTCAGAAATCAGTTTTCAGTGTTTAGTGGTAGGGGTGCAGCTCTCTCCCTCTATTTTAGCTAGTTCAGTTTTCATTCGAAGACGAATGTTCCAGGGAGGATATAATGTAACACTCTGTTTTTGAAAACAGACCTCAATGCAAATTTCTAGAAGTTACAGGTGCGAAAGGTTGCCACCCACAGACCGTAGGGTGACCCACGGCCCATGCTGGTGGTACGTGGTTCACATCTGCAACCCCTCCCCAGACTCAACCCAAAATCCCTCAAAGTGTTGACCCACGTCCAGAACCACAGACCGTAAGTCAGGTTATGAACCGTGGTCCGTGTTCGTGGATCAGAACCACTAAATCCAGCTTCAGTCCCGATTGAGGGTTGACCAACACGGACTGTCAGTAGATCGATGGTCCATCGGTGACCCCGACAGTAGTTAAGTCAGGTATCTTTCGGTCTTTTCCCTATTTCATTGGGCACCTAAACTACGTGGTTTTGATCAGTTTTAGCCTAGAAACATTACTAGAACTTACCTAAGTCAGATCATTCACCAAAACATAGAAAACCTACAGCGTAATAGGAGAAAGAGGTCAAGAACCCTAGTTCAAGAACGCAATAAGGTTTCATCAGTTCCAGCCCCGAAATCAAAATATTTCTCCATGGAATTCATCACCAGGTAAGTGGGATTTCACTAGTGGGTTCCTTTCACCCATTAGGTCCCTAGAATTCAGTCAGATACATGATTCCCTTCATATTATCTAGATCTAGGGTTTCTAGAATTTCAACACATTATTATGAATTAGTTACTTTAATGTTCCTAATCAGATTATCATGATTTTCATATCGTTTTGTGTAGATTCTTTCATAAATTCAGAACCCTAGCTATGTAGTTCGTTTAGTTCATGAATTACACATGTTGGGTAAGATATTTCAGATATACATGCCTCAGATTTGAATGTTTCATTATCAACATACCAATGTTACATTTCAGAAAGCATATCAGTCTTGAGCTATCGTGTATTACAGAAATTCAATCATAAATTATTAATTACATAATCAATTGGAGAAGCTTAGTATGGAGTTGACTAGGGTCAGTCACCCTTAAGTCCCAGAACTATGTGCCCCGTTGGTTATAAGTCCCTTATGTGGGCATCATTTTAGTGATCACACCTACATGCCTTTACAGCTTTGGCAGGGTATATTGGGTCCTCTCGATGGGGCTATACATCAGACTCCATACTTAGCTCATGTGGTTTTATGTCGGTTATTAGTACCTCCCACAGTCCAGTTAGATTCTATTGCATTGACCAAGTTATCAATATAGTTCAATATTCAGTCTCAGCATGTTATAAACTTGGTCATTGCATTCAATTTAGTCATGTTCAGTATTTCCAGTATCCTTATCATGTTCAGATTATATTATTGCTTATTTTCTTGTTCAGTTATGTTATTATTCAGTTTCACTATATCCTGCATGCTCAGTGCCTTTCAAGTACTGACGAATACTCTGCGCTGCATCTTCTCGTGATGTAGGTTCAGGCTCTCAACTCCCAGATCTTACACAGATCGGTTTCCTATATTCAGTTCAACAACATCAGTGGTGAGTCCTCATTCTTCGAGGACTAGAGACATGTTTATCTTTCCTACTTTTATTTTTAGTTTCAATTTTTCTAGATCTAGCTAGGACATGTCCCAGCATTTCTAGTCAGTAGAGACTTTATTTCAGTCATAGTTAGTTTCGGCTTTAGTCTTGGAGTTTGATTTCTCATTTATACTTAAACTCACAGTTTTCATATATTCAGATATGGGTATTCCCCATCATTTCAGACTTTCACATGATTTAACCTGAGCACAATGTTATTTCTCAGTTTATCTTTAGTATGCTTATGATTATGCCAGTAGGGTTAGCTTGGGGTCACTCGTGATCCTAGGTCCCGTGTCAGCGTCAAGGGGGTAGCCTCGGAGCATGACATGCATGGTCCAGGTGGAAACAAGAGGCCAACAAACACGTGCATGCAAAATGGACAAAGTAAATATCATTATCCTAGTCCATACAACAACAACTCAATTAAAGCAAAGGATGGATATCCAATTTACAAAGAAGAAGACATGGAAGGATAGAGAGTGTTCGGGGAATGAATATGACTAATCAATGGGTTCTACATTATAACCCTTATGTGCTTACAAGATACAATTGCCACATTAATGTTGAGGTCTATTCAAGAGTCAAAGTAATAAAATATCTATACAAGTTTATAAATAAAGGTCATGATAGGTGTGCCGTTTATGTTGAGTCTGATGATGGTGAAAAAGCTATTGATGAGATTCAAATTTTCCAAGATGCTCAGTGGGTTTCACCATCTAAAGTGCTTTGGAGAATATATGAATTCAACTTGAGTGAAATGCAACCTCCAGTCATCAACCTTCAACTACATCTGCTACGAAAACATTCAGGTACACATATTTATGCATAACAAAACACTATTTATTTAAAATAATAAATATAATGGTCACAACACAAATACTAACTATAAATGAGTTTACTGTATTTTAGTGGAAAAACCAAAATTTACAAAATATCATCACCTGGGATGGTGTTAAGCAAACAATGTTGATCGAGTACTTCAGAATGTGCTCAATTTACATTGAAGCACAAGCATACCTTTGTAGAGAATTCCCTAAGTATTATGTTTGGAACACCAAGGTAAAAACTTGGACAAAAAGGAAAACAAGATCTGTTGTTGGTCGCATTGCAATTGGTAAGGCAAATGCAGTAAACTATAACTTTATACACATCGATAATTGTTAAACTTATTACTAAACAATCATTAAATTGTACAGCTAATCCTCAAAAAGGGTAAAGGTATTATGAGCGATTATTACTAAACCATGTAAGAGGACCATTGTCATTCAATGACTTACGCACCGTCAATGGCAACAAATGTGAGACCTTCATAAATGCGGCCAAAGAAAGAGGGTTACTCGAGTCCGACAACAGCATTTCAAAATGTTTAGGAGAGGTTGTTATCTTTAAAATGCCATCAGCTCTCCGAAGTTTGTTTGCTACAATTTTGGTTCACTGTAATCCAATGGATATAAGAAAACTTTGGGATACTTATTATGAACATATGTCTGAGGACTTTAGCAAGCTATATGGAAGCTAACACAATACTATACTATAGTGTACTCTAAATAGTATTAATCAGTATTTGGAAAGTATGGGCAAAAGCATAGACATATATGACCTTCCTTAACTAGATCACAATTTACTCAAAGTTGGTACATCAAAATGTAGAGAAATAAATGAAGAAATGTCCGTGAAAGTACCTCCATATGATTTTGATGCACAGTCACAATTGACTCTAAATAAGAGCACGCTTTTACAAAAATAGTGCAAACAATCGATAGTGGAGCAACTGGAATAATCTTTGTGGATGGACCAGGGGGAACTGGGAAAACATACCTATACTATGCATTACTTGCCAATGTTAGATCAAGAAGTTTGATAGCTTTGGCTACAGCAACCAGTAGTGTAGCAACTTCAATTTTTCCTGGAGGACGTACAACACACTCACGGTTTGAGATCCCCCTTCAAATAAATGAGTCAACTATGACAAACATATCAAAGCAAAGTGGTGCTACCAAATTGATTAGAAAATCAAAAGTGATTATATAGGATGAAGCGCCAATGGCCAAGCGACAAACAATAGAAAAAGTCGACAGGAGCTTTAGAGACATAATGGACAGCGATAAACTGTTTAGTGGAAACTTCATGGTTTTTGGAGATTTTCGGCAGGTACTAGCAGTAGTTCCAAAATCAAGTAGAGCAGAAATTGTAAATGAAAGCTTGGTGAAATCTTATCTATGGCCTTTGATGGAGAAGATTCAATTTAGGTGAAATATGAGAGCAAGAACAGATCCAACATTCAGTGAATTATTGCTTCATGTGGGTAACAGACATGAACCAACAATAGGGGACAATTTAACCCATCTTCCAGAACAATTGACTATCAATCATTGTAGGGATGGAATTCCAGAAGACTACATAATAAAAGAGATATTTCCAAACCTACACAAAAATGCTGATTGCGCAAAATATGTCATCGAAGAAGCGATCTTATCAAGCAGAAATGACCATATGGACAATCTTAATGACAAGTTAATATCCATGTTCCTAGGTGAAAGCAAGACATTCAATAGCTTTGACTCAGCAGAAGATGACACAAACAACTATTACCAAGAAGAATATCTAAATACTTTAACACCAAACGGTCTCCCACCACATAGGTATTGAAAAAAATACATTGCGAATTAGAATCATGAAGCGGAGTGAACAAAAATCAATATGCATATATTTTGACATATCTTATTAAATACATGTTAGAATTAAAGGAAAATTCACCAATCATGCTGCTAAGGAATTTAGACCCTTCAAATGGCTTATGCAATGGCACCCGAATGATATGCCGAGGCTTTGCACAAAATGTCTTACATACCAAAATATCAAGTTGTCCTTGTGCAACGAACCATGTGTTTCTTCCCAGAATTCAACTAACACCACCAGAAAATGAAGGCTATCCATTTAAATTCATTCAAAAGTAGTCTCCAGTACGACTTTGCTTTGTAATGACTATAAAGAAAGCGCAGGGTCAAACAATTCCAAATGTTAGTTTGTATTAGCCTCAACATATTTTCTCACATGGTCAATTGTACGTGGCACTCTCAAGAGGGATATCTATGTCCATAACAAAAGTACTTGTCCTAACAGAGCAACCAAAACACCAAAATGGAACATACACAAAGAACATCATCTATAAGGAGGTTTTAGGTATGATAGCCTCATATAAATATATGTCCATTGTAACATAAATAAAGAACTATTTAAAAATCGTACAGACCTATCAACATTACATTGCTACAAATCTCGAGTTTAGAAGACACAAACACACCTATGCAAACATAATTGATTCTTCATCGACCCACACTCCTCAATGCCTTCATGTCATATTCAGGATAATTATTTAAGTGCCTAATCCTCTCAAAACAATAGTGACATTTAACCCAATATTGTACGCAGTAAAAAATTAGAAAAAGGAAGAAGAGAGACACTCCATGCCCTATTCTATAGTCTCTTATATTGTTTCTTTATGGTTTAATGTTTAAATTTCTTGTTTGTTGATATTGTATTGCATTCTAATGTTTTAATATTATTATTATTCATAATTTATAGTACTTTCATGCTTCATATTTGCTACTTCATATTAAGTTGCTTCTATCGTTCATAATTTACCACATAAATATCCTACATATTATTAAATGCATCAATTAAATCTTTACCCCTTAACGAGATCAATAATACCTCATGCACTCCTCATATGACTATTTAACACAATATGCACTTCTACTACATCAATAATATTGCACTCATTGATGACGAGACTGTTTTACAAATGTCTCTCGAGAGAATAAGACAACTTAGCATGGCTCACACATGCAACGCACGTGCCCATGACTAGTATATTAAATAACACAACAAAGCATATTATGGCTAGATTAATTTAACAAAAAGATAAGGAAAAAAGAATTAAAGGAATCGATGATGATCAAAACCAAAATTATGGTTATGAGGATAATTTGTAGCATCCACAATAGGCTTGAAGTCATAATTACTAAAAATCCCAACATCATTCTCAGCTAAGAAAGATGAATAATTACTATTCTTGCATGAGTCATCACCTATAGGGGCTTCCCACCAATATTTGGTCAAATGTTGCACTTTTGTTGAAATGACCCGAACCGTCGTTATTTAAGAAAACAAAAATTTGGAAAATTACTAAGACACTGTCCCGCTAGGGCGGGCAAGATGCCGCCAGGGAAGCGGCGCCATGACAGGGTAAGCTAGCGTCAGAGCGGGATAAGCGAGACATAATGTAAATAACGGGAAATCTTAATTCTTTCTTCTTCCTAAAATACCTAATTTAGACATAAGCCACCTTAGCAACCCCTAAAAAGCTGCTCCAAGCTTGGGAAAGATGGAGAGAGAGATTACTAGCATAAGGAGGTCGATGGATTGCAGATTTCTAGTGAAGATCACCATCACGAGTTCCAGAAATAAGAATTGAAGACCAAAACTCTGTGCATATATGTGGCATCTAGGTAAACTAGGTTTTATTAATTGAGTAGTCATAAATTTGTGCCCACTGCATAGTATAATAATAATCAATGGTAGGGATCATGCGTAGGCTTTCGTGCATCGAACATAAGATGATTGAATCATAGGAATAAACTAAAGATGATGAACTAGGGCTAAGTATGATCGAATTATGGTTAAAGGATATATGTCGACAAATACTTCTTTATGATGGTCGTGATTCATAGATCTGTGATATATGGGTGTACTTGTTTCCTTATAATGCATATATGTATGGAAAGGTTGCATGATGAATCACACTAATCATATATGAGAAGAATTAAACGAGGTATGCCATAAATCATGACTTGATTGTATGAAATTGAGAATGTACTTGTGATTTTGATTGTGGCTTATTGAATGGATTAGGTGTCACATTCCGACACACTACCTTGGATCAATTGCCATGTTTCAGCATAAATATGGGATTGGTCACCACGTTCTGACATGAACGTTGGATCGAGTACCATGTTTTGGTATGCTAACAGTTTGGGTTTGGGTTCCATGAGAGAACCAATGACTTGACATGACTATATATCTTCTAATGGTGAAGTTGCACGTTGTTCGCAAATGATATTTGATGTTGTTTCCCCAGAAGTGTAAATTATATGAAGACCTATTTATGTTTGTTCTACTATGTTGATTTAACTAGTTATCTATATATCATTGTTGAATGAAACTTGATGGGCCAAGGGTTCAAGAGTATTAGTGTTGAGGAACAAGGGTTGTCTGTATGTTGCAAGGGTGAAAATGGGAGGTAGGGTGCGTGGTGTAATTACTCAGGGAAGTATAAAGGGATTCAGGAGTGGTTAGTCGAAATGCTTATTGATGTATTCGTGATCTCTTTTACGTATTAGAATGGATAGGCTTTGATCAAGAACCTAGTAAGTAAGATGAATGAGGGGTGGCTAGTAGTAAGGGTACTAATGTAACTCTGAGGTATTCGAGAGAGGATAAAAGTAAAGAAACGAGTGGTTTATTATATATCCTTGCTAGCTAATTTCTTATATTATGTGGTGGGCATAGGGTTGACCGATGATGTCTACCAGTATGTGTGGTTTGTACTGATACAACTCTTGCTATTCCTTTTTGGCATAGTTTGGTTGTAGGGTCGGTGATGTTCCATTAGGTGAAGACGAAGAATTCTTCAGCAACTTACATTTTTCCTTCCGTATGTTAGTAGCTGTGTCTTTTCATTATTATGTCTTGTTATATTTTTAGTAGCTCTTGTACCTGTTTAGACTAGATCCTTAGGGGTATTAATTACTTTACAAGTCTTAACCCGAACTTGTTTAAGAAGGTTTTCATTTAAAAGAACTCTATGATTTCATTTATCTTCATTTTTCGTTAATTTTCAACATGTTTTAACTAATGGGAATTAGGGTTCTCCTACTTAGGTGTTAGAGTGGGTGCCCGCACAGCCCAGTAGGTTGGGTCATGACAAATTGCTATCAGAGCTCAGGTTACCGGTCTCCCAGTACAAGAGCAAAATATGGACTAGACTCCTACGGATTGGTTTGTTGACGTCCATATCTATTCTTCAGGAGGCTAGGAAGCATTCTACGAAGTTATTCCATTTTTTTCTCTCCTTTCGTGCGAGTGTCGCTTGTGGTATGGGTTGAGTCCAATTGGTATCTCCCGATTCCAATTGGTATCTCTGGATTCCAATTGGTATCTCAACAAAGTAAATCGGACGTTGTGGTCACGATTGAAGGAACACAAGTAAGGTAAATTGGAACTGAGAAGGTTCCAATTGGTATCTGACCAAAAAGGTTGTGTAATTGAATGAATGACCAGAAATGGTCATCCATGGAGCGAACTAACTAATAATTTGGACTTGATTGTGAGTTGTATCTTGGAAACTTTGAATGCATGCTTCTTGTTGTCTGAATTAACTGTGAATATGAAGTTGTAAGTCCTTGACTGTGATGAAGTGATTTGTAAGGAAGAGCTGAATGTGTCTTGTGCTTGTGTAATAACCTTGAGAGTGTCTGCGTGTATCCTAGGGATGTGTGGGTTGTGGTGCTAAAATAACGAAAGTGAATCGGTTCGTGTATCTTGGGATTGAGTTGGGGTAGACAATGATTATCCTAGTTATGAGGATTATTCTAAAATTGCTAAGTAAAGTTGGGAACCTTTGAGGAATTTAGAAAAGAAAAAAACCCCAGAAAAATTGTTAGCAGGGGTTCTATTTCCGTTTTGGCCACTGGGGGGGACTTTTCCCGCCAAGGAGAGGCCGCAAGTGCGGCATTCCTCCTGCCAGAGCAGGACAGGGCAAGACAGAATCTAAGCCCTGTCTCCCCTATTTTCCTAGTCACAAATTTTGACCCCGAATGGTATCCGAACTAACCCCTGCAAGTCAATCAGTGCTCAGCAATAGAACAGGAAGCCATAAATTTAATATTTAAATATCGGCTGCATCAGACAACAAAAACTAGAATCCATGTGCTTACAAAACATAAGAAAGCCGAAAAGATAAAAACAAAGTTCTGTCCAAAAAGTACAAGCCCAAAAAGGGGCAAAGAAACAATCAAGAACCCTGGAACTAAGAGGTGTTAGTGTCAAAATATAGATACTCCGGGGGAACTAAGCCTATCACGGCCTTCTCCAAAAAAGAGAACTGATGGAAATCTCCCTTATCCACTATAGGAATCTCCTGCCCGGGGGCGACGCAAGTAAACATTATTTTCAACGCCTTTCATATCAGAACCAGCAAACGGTCCCTCGCTAAACCCTTCCTCCTTTTCTGGCGTAGCACGCGATGGAGCATCTCAAGCTCTAGGGTATGCGCTGGGGCAAATCGGAGTGCTATCAGCAATAGGGCGCTCCATCCTCTTCTAGACAACTGCCAAGTCCTCTTCTACCTAAGCCGCTGAAGTGGAGGCTGAGACACAGTGGGACGTATTTATGTTTGTTCTACTATATTGATTTAACCCGTTATATATATCGTTGCTGAATGAAACTGGAAGAGCCAAGGGTTCAAGAGTATTAGTGTTGAAGAACAAGGGTTGTCTGTATGTTGCAAGGGTGAAAAATGGAGATAGGGTGCGTGCTGTAATTACTCAGGCAAGTTGAAGAGGATTTGAGAATGGTTAGTCAGAATGCTTATAGTTGTATTCGTGGTCTCTTCTAGGTGTTAGAATGATTAGGTTTTGATCAAGAACCTAGTAAGTAGGATGAATGAGGATGGTTAGCAGTAAGGGTACTAGTGTAACTCTGAGGTATTTGAGAGGGGATAAAGTTGGAGAAGCGAGTGGTTTATTGCATATTCTTGCTAGTTGATTTCTTATGTTATGTAGTGGGGGTCGTGTTGACCGATGATGCCTACCAGAATGTGAGGTTTGTACTGATACTACTCTTGCTATGCCTTTTTGGCATAGTCTGGATGCAAGGTCGGTGATGTTTCATTAGGTGAAGACGGAGAATTCTCCAGCAGCTTCTATTTTTCCTTCCGCATGGTGGGAGCTATTTCTTTTCATTATTATGTCCTGTTTTATTCTTAGTAACTCTTGTACCTGTTTAGACTAGATCTTTGGGGGTGTTAATTACTTTACTAGTCTTAAGCCGAATTTGTTTAAGAAGGTTTTCATTTATAAAAACTCTAGGATTTCATTTATCTATGTTTTTCATTAATTTTCCGCATGTTTTAATTAATGGGATATGAGGGTTCTCCTACTTAGGTGTTAGAGTGGGTGCCCGCACGGCCCGGTGTGTTGGGTCGTGTCACTTTTTCTACTCAACTTCAACTTCATCAAGAATTTGTGTGAGTTGCAAGTTGAGCTCACAAATGTTAACATGTTTATTATGAGACTCACAAACGTTTAGAAAATGTGACTTAGAGGTGATTCTTGACGTCTATTTTGTCAATTTTGATATTCTGCCAACCCATGTTTGGCTTCTTGGACAGAAATTGTAATTTTGATTAGTGGCAATACATTCAGCCGCTTAAGCATTAATTTTTTCTAGTTTCAACATGATCTTTGGACAGATTCTCTGGCAATACTTCATCATTTTATCTCTATTCTTTTGAAGTCTGGACAACATATAGATCCTAATTTGTGCAATCATTGTCCAAATATACTTGTCTCTTACATGTAGAAGTACACTATTATGACTCACACAAATTGTTTATTAACACATCACATTTTGGAAAACAAGAGAAAAAATCCCTTGACTAGTGATTGGGTGGTTTATTAATAAACCATTCAGGGGCTTTTGAATCTATTTATTTCATCTCTTTCAAATACTTGGAGAATTCAGGATTTCTAGTTGCCCTAGCAGCTTTCCATAGGATATCCTTTAGTCATTGTCCTCCAAAATCTTTAGTTTTGAAATTGTTGTGTAGATGTCTCACTCAAAATCTGTGCGCAACATTTGGCATTATGTCAATGATGGAATTAAACTCTTTTGTTTATCAGAAATGAAAGTCTATGCAAAAGGGTTTAGTGATATTCCTAGGTCCTCATCAATAAGCATTAAAAACCACTTCCATGTTTCCTTTAGTTCACCTTCTACAATTGCGAATGCAATAGGATATATGTTATTATACATCAATGCCTACTGATTTCAATAGTTGACTCCCCTTTTGGTGTCCTTTCAAATGACATCCATCGAATACTATTATAGGTCGACATACTTGCTAAAAAACCCTATTAGCAAGTTGCAAATCATATATTAAGTCTTAAAAATCTTTTTCTACCATTAACCATTGTTTTTTTATTTTCATCTAGCTTCAAAATACACGTAGTCTCTAGATTACTCCTCCTTAGCTAAGCACAGTAATCCCATAACATATCAAACTTCTCTTCTTTAGTTCCTGTAATTAGATCTAATGTCTTCGTCTTTGTCATATAAGGGTGGGTTCAAGTAATAGTACAATTATGAGTCCTCTTCATTGGAGTTTGGAATTCTTTTACTCCCCAACTTGGATTTATTCTAAAATTCTTCAACATTCTTCTTAGCTAAAACTCCAGAGTCAATAGTCTTGTTATATTTTTGTTTGCCACAACAATAGTCAATGCCTATTGTATTTATCTTTGAAAGGTTCATCGTGATTAAACTTTGAAGCAAATATGAACCATTTGCAACTTTAAACCTTACAAATTTCCATTGACCTTGTACTTTCGTTATTCTTAAACTTGATGTCCTTTTTTGTAACACAACATGTAACTCAATTGCTCACTTGAATTCTTTGCTATTGCCAAAAATCATATTAAGCTTAAACTTAAATTTTGAATTCTCCAAATGTCTAGTTGGAGTAAAAACAGTATATCTTTTAGGATCTTCATCATCAGAATCTCCATGCGAACTCTTTAAATCCTCATATGATGTAGCACAATCATTTTCTTGAGTGTCATTGGGAAACATAGACAACATGTTTGAGACAACTCTAACCTCCATTGTTTTTTCTTTAACTTGATTTTCTCTATTTCTCCCGTTAAGGCCAACCCATTCTACATTAGAGTCAATGCTTTTATCAAAAATCAAATCATTTGCTTCCATGAATAATCAGAGTCATTAAATGACTCACATTCTTCACATGTGGCATCACACTCATCACTTTTCTCTATTATATTCACATCTACAAAATCTTTTCCGCCTTTTTTGTGGGTTGCCCTCAAAATCAGCTATATCATAGTTCCATTGGTCCTCTTTCATGTGCTCAACAAATATTTCTACTTTCAACCATTTCATAGACAAGGTTATATATATACATATATATATATATGTATATATATATATATATACATATATATATATGTATATATATATATATATACACATATATATATATATGTATATATATATATATATATATATATATATATATATATATATATGTTGACAAAAGTCTTATACTTGTCTCAAAATAAGGCCAAATATGAACCAAAATTTCACCTTTTTATTATTGACTTTACAGTTTTTCATAAAATAATGGAATTTTCATCTCCATTGCAATAGTCATAATAAGTTATATGTCCATTAACATAGTTCATTACTCAAACACCCACCAACACTTATAGTGTAACTAGTTTTCGAACACATGTGTTGCACGTGTATTCTAGGCTAAGTAATAGTTTATTAAAATAATATTAGAATAAATGTGTGATGAGTTATTTGAACTTTGAAAGGAATAGGTTACATTTTGTCTGTATTAAACTTCAGAGTTCTTTCATAGTCGAATTTAATAGAAATAATTAGTTAAAATGTGTATATATGATATCAAATGTAACATGACAAGGTATTCAGATCAATGTGATCATGCGATGCAACATCACATTAGACAAAGAACTTCAAAGTATGAATTAGACCTCTAAAATATAAGTTCATCTACAATATATCATCTCATAAATAACAAAATATTATCTGTAGTAATTAATGCAATTACACATTCAAGTGTAACCCAAATTAAAGCTTAATAGCTTAAAGACACAACAACTTTACTAGTCAACATCACCTGGGGGCAAACTACCACAAAATGCATTCTTGACAAAATATCGAACCTATTGCTTCATTGTATTGTTGTCTCAAATCTGCAGTTGGTTAAATAGATTTTAATCTTTATATTAGTATGTATATATCAGGCAAGTTAAAGAATCTAAATTTCAATTATATGATTCGAACAACAATATACTTACTCTAACTACCATGTGGATTAATCAATTGGAACTACATCTTATGCTTTATGCAGAAGTGTTATACGTATTATATAAAACTTAATAAATCACATGAAAAGCTTTTTAACCGAAAAATTAAAAGAACCAGTAAATGTAAAATAATGGGATAAGCTCATATAATTGTACACTAATGACTCAATAGATTCATGAACTTCACGTTAAAGTTTTCCCAATTTATTGATTTATTAATTAAAAGGTAAATGTATTATTTGGTAGATTATAAAAAGGTGGTGTTTAGATGTGGGTAAAAATGTCTCATTAAGAAGGTGACTTTAATCTATGTATTCATGAATTGGGGAAAACGAACCACCATTACTTTTTTAATAATTATTGAAAACTGATAAAAATATATATACAACTGTTCTAACATAAGAGAAGATTGAAGTAACATCAAGAATTTGAATAGGCTTTATTAAGTCATTACAAATTAATTATTTTTTGAAATGTAATTAAACATTATTGTTAGAAGTTAAATTATTAATATAATTGTAATATACTACGGGGGCAAGATTGCGATCCAACTTTGAAGGTACCACATATCAGTGAATATTTAATTTTTAAAAATTACATGAGTATTGTTAAATACTATGTTTCAATAAAGGAAGAGATTTTGTGTTTCAAAAGTTCATTGTTGAAGTTGTTCAGATATCTTCTTAATTTTCTTTTTGGGGGTGTCATACAATTTTTTATTATCACTACCTTTAGTGAAAAATATTCTCACAATTTGGAGCATACATCCCAAAAGAAGGAATTTGATTAAAGAGTAAAACTATAATGCCTTTAAATTTTACGCGGGCATTCAATTTGATAGGATTTATTTAGTTTTTCATTACTTTAATTTAAGACATTCTATTTATCTAATAGTATAGCTAGATAGATACATATTAAAACCTTGAATATACTTTTTTTCCTTTAAGGCTTGTAGCTCCAAACATGCAACCCAATTTATTCTCTATTTATCTAATAGTATAGCTAGATAGATACATATTAAAACCTTGAATATACTTTTTTTCCTTTAAGGCTGGTAGCTCCAAACATGCAACCACATTTATTCATAAATTTAAGTTATTATTGTATTTCTATAGAATAACATAAAATATGATACATTAAAGAATGCATACATTGCAAGAGAATTTCCTTTAAAAGTTATAGAATACTATCAGAATAAAATGATACGATGTAAAAATATATATAGTGTGCATCTTTTGTTCACCTAGTCACCACAAAGTTCGTAACCATCATAAATAAAAAATAACATTAGAATTTTCTCACTTTTTGACTCTAAAAATAATCATTATGATGGGTATAATAGTATTCCATGCAATATATAGTGGGGACTTGGGGTGAAAAGGACAAAATAAACAACAGCAAAAAATTAAATCTAAAAAGCAAACAAAATTGATCAAATATAAAAGAATAAATATATAATAGAATCTACAAACAGAACATAATATATGTGTGCATCTGTAGATTTTCTTTCATTCAACAACTCTTCAACCTTGAAAATGGGCAATAGTTAATGCCTACAAGACAAATATGAAATGATACAAGAAGTAAAAGAGAAGTAATATCTAAATTAAACAATAAAGAGATACAGTAATGATATGTGACTAATTAAAAAAAATCTGTTACCGTCAAGTTGTTGAGGTATATATCTTCTATCTATAGCTATCTATCTATATCTATACTACCTTAAAAGCATGAACTCCTAAATTGAATGTTAAATTACTATAATAACCCTAATTAAAAATACTTCATTTGTTTTATTTATTTATTTAATTAGTTGTATTATATAAAAAGTAGATACTCTTTCATATTAAAAAGTTGTGACTTTTCCAAAGGGTTGTGACTTTTTTGGCAGGTTTTGACATTTTCGATGAGTTGTGACTTTTCTGAAGGGTTGTGATTTTTTCAAAGGGTTGTGACTTTTTCAAAGGGTTGTGCTTTTTCCGATGAGTTGTGACTTTTGCAAAAGGTTATGACTTTTCCGATGAGTAGTGACTTTTTTGAAAGGTTGTAACATTTTTGATAAGGCACAATTAACACCTATTTATACTACTATTTGTTAGCTATAAATAGAGGGGCTTCCTCTCACTTTTAAACTACGATTTTTTTAAAGTTTTCTACTCTTCTTCTTCTTAAATAATCATTGGGTTATTTGCAACAGTAGATTAAGTTCAAAGTTCAACAAAATTCGAGGTACCACATAAGAAAGAGTTGGTGAACAAATTGTAGCAAATCATTCACAAATTCACACTCGTATTTTTTCTTACGATTTTCATGAGTTAATAGTGACGAAAAGTTGTGGGAAAGACAATAATAATAAACAATTATGAAAATAGTCACATGATTTGGGTAATATATTTCTTCTTTGTTCTTCTGAATTATTTTTTTACCCTTCAATGAAGGAGGTTTTTTTCTACTTTCGCTAAAACAACGGGTATCAATGTAATCTATTGAATCATTAGTTTCGATGTTAATTCCACTATTACAAAAATAGATTTTCACTTTTACTTATAATATTATAATATAGTCATGATAATAACTATTTTTTAATAGATATGTACGTAAAAATGAACGGAGAAAGTAAAGTGGTGGTGACAAGATATTTTAATCAAGTGGAACACTATAGTGAATGTAGCATGATCATATATTTTCGTCTTCCTTCTTCATTGGCTATGTATCGTTTAGTATATTTTTTTAAAATATTTATATTGAGTATGGAATTTTATAAGTATGAATTTCCGGTTATTTTGTGTTCATTTTAATTTGAGAAAATGGTATGTCACAAGATACACTCCTTGCTAGCTATATAAAATAGATAAGAAAATAGTGTATGATCATAAAATAATCTTAAATCAAATTAAAGATTCTATAAACAGTCCTTTAAATTTTATTCTCCTATTAATTTTTATAATTTAAAAAATTTAATATTTTATATCATGATACAACTTATATAAGATACTAGATACTTTCATTAGACAACAAGTAAAAGATAGATTGTGTATAAAGATAAAATATTTAAATATTTATGGTAATCCTTATTAGTGTCATGCACATACTAAATTTCAACTATAAATATTTAAGAGAAAGATTATACTTAAATGGTGTCCATAATTTATGTTCATAACCTCAAGAGAAAAGACTATTGGTGACATATTTTGTATTGATATTTTTTTAAAAAAAATTTATTGGTTAGATTTGCTTACAAAATTTAGTAAAGTAAAAAATAATACTACTAAAGAAATGTCACTTTCTCCCCATATTTAAACTTTGAATATATTTTGAAATGTTTCAATGATATCTGGTCATTTTGATCTCAAAATACAAGTAACTCTTTGACAATTTGTATTAATCATTTAAAAGCACTTGTCCTATGTTCTTTAAACTATAATTATTTACTATAAAAATTTAATTTAGTAATATTAATTCTATTTTACAACATCGTATACTATATGTACATATACACGTGCAACGCACGTGCCGTGAAACTAGTATATATATATTGAGTCATGGGGGTCTTCATTATTCCTCACACCTTGATAATGAAACTAATGACAATTCGTTCATATCATGAGCATCGACATGGTTCATTATCTTAACGAAACAAGCAAAATCAAAAAAATAATTAAGACTACTTCATGAAAAAGTTTATAGGAAAGTACATTCTCATGAAGCACACATTTATTTATAAGTTAGGAAATATATCTTAATGCTATATAGAAATACAAAAGTCATACAAATAACTCTTGGGTTCTTCACCATACATGCACTTGCATTTATTTGTAATTATTTGTTTTGGCTAATTCATTATACAATATAATTAATAATTATTTAATTTTAATTCTAATAAATAACTCATAATCTAAAAAATAATTAAAATTATATTACTTAGTATTTAATTAATTAGGTTTTAAAAACATTTTAATTAACAACAAGAACAAAACTATAATCCAACGTTCAAGACAAAACCTTCCCACTTATAATAATAATATGATATGATGATTTAATGGTGTACATATACGAATCTTCACCTTCATCTGTCATGTGAAAGAAAAGGTAAAATCTATTAGTGTTATTATAATAAACATCTCTAATAGAAAATGTAAATGATATAAATCCAACACAAAAATATGTAACCAATAATGTAAATCCAAATTAATTTTGAATTTGAGTTATGCAAACTTCAGTTTATAAAAAAAAGTTGAAATATTTGTATCATAGTTTATGATTATTACACATTTAGCTGTGTGCACTTTTGAATTTTCATTTTCATCCATTTTAACAAAAAAAAATGAATATGTGTCATGACCTAAAAATGAATTGATGACACTCGTCTTATCTCACCAAGACAAGGTAGCCTGAAACCCAAGTAATATGATAAATGTGGAAGTAAAGCGAGAATAAAAGTCTAATACTATAAAATAATGTGGAAATTGTTAATTAACTTAAATATACCTCAAAAACCTACTTGTCATGTTTACAAGTCTCTAATGTATTACAATAGATTTGAAAGAAATAAAAAAGTCTCAAATGATGTTGTCTCTAAAGTAGAACAAGATAATAAGTAGGATTAAAAAGTCTGCTCAAATGATAATCAGCTACCTCACAAATCTCCATAGGAAGCATTAGACAAGAAGATAAGAGAGAATATCATGAAAATCCGAGCTCATAACCTACACAAATGTTGAAACAAGGGGTGAGTACCAAACAATACGATACTCAGTGTTAGGGTTTTTCCCTGATTTTCTTACCTTATTTGAATGTTATTTTTTGCTAAAAGAAAAGACAAAACATTACCATAAATGTTTTTACTTTTCTTGAAAGAAAAGTATGATATTCTTCAATATTTGGTTTATTCTTTCCTTAGAAGAAAAGTTTGGAGGTCTATAAATTGAAGATCTCTATTCTCATAAAGAACAACAATAGCATCCACAATGTAGACCTTTAAGAGTTTAGTTTATGGGGAGATTTTTCCCTCTACACTTTTAATGTCTTTTTTATTAATTTTTAAATATGTAGACCAACTGGTCAAATCAAATACTAATATTTTGATTTTTAGGATAAGTTTTCGTCATCTGATTTATCAACCATATGATATGAAATTGTAAGCTTCTGCATGACACTCTAATCTCTTTCGAATCCAACAAGTGGTATCAGAGCATATGGTCCAACGATCCCATGATCCAATGGTTCATTGTGGTTGAAGATGCATTCAAGCGGTTTCAAACGAATTTGTAACAAATTTGATGATAATGAAGATTTTGTCCAACTACATGGGGAGAAGAAATTTTAAACCATATTTTCAACATTCCTGTTGCTACAATTTTAAAAATAAAAAATTAAATATTTTAAAACCATGTTTAACCCAAATATTTTAAACCTTATTTTAACAATGGCAAGCAGTAGTGATGAAGACTATGTGAAGAATACGATTATCATGCGTGTGAAGAAGGTGGATCAAGTTTTGTCAAGAAAATCTAGCCAAAAGAGGAGATTTGTTAGGGTTTTACCCTAATTTTCTCACTTTATTTAAAGTTTATTTTTTCCTAAAAGAAAAGACAAAGCATTACCATAAATATTTTTACTTTTCCTGAAAGATAAATATAATATTTTTCCATATTTGGTTTATGAAAACTAAGTATTCCCAAAGAGTAAGTATTTTCACATTTAAAAAAGAGAGGAAACACTTATTTCCAAGAGAGTTTTTGAGTAATTATCTCAAATCACAGAAAGAGTTTTGTTTATGAAACATATGAGCTGAGTGTATTTTGGGAGTAGTATTGAGCACCGATATGGGGATGCGAGTTCATAATAAATCAAGTCTCCATAAACCATGCATCCATCATGGGTAGAAAGGATCATACTCTTTAGATGATTCCTTAGTGCTTTTTAGCATAGACCAGTGGATCCACTTAGTGGAGGCCTTCTACATGACAACAAAGTATAGGACAGTTCTGGCAGCGTGGGTGAGACGTTTTATCATCACTTAGGCTCATAGTGATGGTTGTCGGTTAGAGAAACTCCCATAGTATTATACTACTTTATATGTATATTGAGTTGTTATTGCGTTTCTTTATCAAATTGAGTTGCTACCTACCATTTTAAATGCCTTGTATAAACTGCACCATTATTGTTGTTTTTACTTTGCATTTGAGTTGAGTAAAGCCAAGGTATGTGTTCTTTTCAGATTCCTTTCTAGCTTATGTGATGTTTAGTTTTCCCCTCGCATACTCGTACATTCAATGTACTGATGCCATTTGGCCTGCATCATTTTATGATACAGACACAGGTAACCATGGTCATCTTCCAGCGCCTCATTGATCCAGTTGAGCACTCAGAGTTAGTTGGTAAGCCCCCTTTCTATCCAGAGGATACCTTATTTTATTGTTTTGATTTAGTACTTTAGTTGTTTGGATGATCGGGGGTATTGTCCCAACATCCCTCTTTGTTTTAGAGGCTTCATAGACAAGTAGTTATAATTATTTAGTCTTTCCATTTTTCAGTTGTATATGTTATGACTTCAGTTGCCATTTTGGCTAAGTTTAATATCTCTTTAAGTTATTGCATGAGTTATATCTTGAGGTTGTTTCTTATGGTTAAGTCTTCCGCTGAGTAAGTAAGTCAGGCCAAGGGTTCGCTTGGGGCCAGAAATGGTTCTCGAGTGCCAGTCCCTCCCAGGGTGTAGGCTCGGGGTGTGACAATTGTAATACAAAGCTAACATTATTTCTCCAATTATTTCTCTTTTTAAGTTGACGCACAATATAATAGAATATCAACAAGTAAGAAGACACCAAGAAAAACAAAGAAGACACCAATATATATATATATATATATATATGTATATATATGTATTTGAGTTGTTTAAGTTTATTCATTAACTCTCTTCTGATTTGTACTGAAGAGTAATGAGCATGTTGTTATATGACTTTCATTAAGTAAATAATTCGGTATTCACAAAAATACCGAATACCAAATAATACTAATGTCTCCTACCAAACTCAAACTCGAATACCATAAATCAAAAAGTTTACTCCTGAATATCATACCAAATACCGAATTATTGAATACCAAATTATCAAAAGTTTTGGTTCAGCAATTCAATTTTTGATATTTTATGTCCAACCCTAACAATCACTGCTATGCTTTATGACGTCATATTGTTGAGTTTTTAAAAGGTGTAAATTAGAAATAATGTTTTTTTTAGAAAGAATATCAATTAGAGAAAGAGAAGACATGCAATTTAAAAGATGTTAATGAGAAATGAAGTTCTTTTTTAGGAAAAAACATCAATTAGATAAAATATGAATTTTTTTATAAAAAAAATGTGTTAATGAGAAATGTAGTTCTTTTTAGAAAAAAAACATCAATTAGAAAAAAACATGTATTTAAAAGGTGTTAATGAGAAATAAAGTTCTTTTTTTTAGGAAAAGCATCAATAAGAGAAAACATGCTATTAAAAGGTGTAAATGAGAAATGAAGTTCATTTTAGGAAAAAAAACATCAATTAGAGAAAAGATGTAATTTAAAAGGTGTTAATGAAAAATGAAGTTCTTTTTAGGAAAAAAAATATCAATTAGAGAAAACATATAATTTAAAAGGTGTTAAAGAAAAATGAAGTTCTTTTTTTGGGAAAAAAACATCAATTAGAGAAAACATGCCGTTTAAAAGGTATTAATGAAAAATGAAGTTCTTTTTTAGGAAAAAACATCTATTAGAAAAAACATGCCGTTTAAAAGGCATTATGAAAAATGAAATTTTTTTTAGGAAAAAACATCAATTAGAGAAAACATGTCGTTTAAAAGGTATTAATGAAAAATGAAGTTCTTTTTAGGAAAAAACATTAATTAGAGAAACATTGTCGTTTAAAAGGTATTAATGAAAAATGAAGTTCTTTTTAGGAAACAATATCAATTAGAGAAACATTGTTGTTTAGAAGTTGTTAATGAGAACTGAAGTTCTTTTTAGGAAAAAAACATCAATGAGAGAAAACATACTACTTTTTGTTTGCTACAAATAAAGGTTTCCCTCATTTTTCATATATTTGTTGATTTCTTACAATTCTTCTTCTTGCACTTTAATAAATCTCGTGTGATTTCTGATGGAAAGAGAAGAAGGAATGTGTGAAGGAGATCGATTGAAGAACCAGGCTGAGGCCTTTGAGGAGATGATCTTAGAAGTTCCTTTTTGGTACCATGCCGAGGAATAAAAAATTTCAATATTGAATCGATGTCCAAAGGTGGAGATTTCACAAGAACAGCCCCCCGGCTTTAGCGAAATCTTGCTGGTTAGTGTTCTTCTTTATTGTTGGCCATGATTATTAACTCTTAAATTTCTGGATATGTGCATCGCCTCTTTTATGATTCTCCGTAAATTGGGGAAGATAATCTGTATGTAGACCTTACGCTACCTATGAGATGATAAGGTTGTTTTCGATATATGCTCAACTCAAGTAAAACCAGTTCAAAAATCTCTAGAATAAGGTTTTGAAATTAGAAGATTTTCTCTATGTGTAATCTTTTGTGTTGAATGTAAATTCTTGGAAATTTATATCTGTTTCCTAGACGTTATCAATGGCAACTGAGTGAATGTTGAGCCAAATCAGGAAAGTGTACTCCAAAATACGTTTCATTAATCAAAACAATTATAGATTCATTGAATGCTTTCAGATCCGCAAACCATTTACGAGGTGTTTAAATTTTTGAGAAGTACTTATTTTGTCATTGATACAGGCTAAGCCTGTTACTATTTTCTTTGGAGGGAAAGAGAAAGCTATAACTCTAATTGAAGAGGTTGCTAATAAGCCTTCATTAAGCAGTGCTCAACTGAAAAATGTTATGGAGTGGAATTCTGAACTTTGTCAGGTATGTATGGCCTGAATGACCACTTGCAAGGAAAAACACAAACGTAAGGTGGCTGCTTTAAGAGAACACAAGGCCGACAAAAACTGCAGCATTGGTTTTCTACTAAAGAAATCAAAGCTTATACAGCCAATGGAACGTCATTCCTATGATTTGCTAGCCGGGGAGAAATTAGAGGAAGGATCATCAGCTACAAACGATAATGATCCACCATCCTTGTTGATAGATGACAGTGCAAATGACTTGAGAAAGAATGCAGCTCATGAAAAGTAAGACAATAGGGAGTTCACATTTTGGTGTGACACATGCCAAATCGGTACCTTATCTGAAACAGTGATGGAGTCACATAAGATCGAAAAAAACCACAAATGCAAAACAAAAGCTGTAGCATTGGTCTTTCACCAATGAAACCACAATTCATCCAGCTTGTGGAATATCCTTGCGATGATCTTATATAAGGGAAGAAATTATAGGAAGGATCCTCAAGTACAAATGATAACGATCACCACAGTTTTATTGCCAAGGACAAGCAAAGATTATTATTTATTGTGTCAAATATGCAGAGGACTGATTGTGTTGAGTAAAGTTTGTCAACTAACTAGTAGCTTATTTTTTTTGTCAAGTAAATCTGGTCGTACCAGTATTGCCTTTGGATAATCATCAATGTAGTTTGATTTGTCTCTATATCTATTTTGTTGGTCTAGTCTACCAACTAGTACCTCATTTTTGTTGTTTAAGGAAATTGGATTTATCAATATTATCTTTTGATACATGTGGTGTAATTTGTGTTGGGTTTTAAAAAGTTGTGAATCAAAAATGAAGAATTATGACTTTTCTGAAAAAGTGCGACTGTTCTGAAGAGGTGCGGCTTTTATGAAGAGGTGTGACTTTTCTAAAGAGGGGTGACTTTTATGAAAAGTTGTGACTTTTCCGTAAGGTTGTGACTCTTAAGAAAGGCTACGACTTTTCCCTTTTCTAAAGGGTTGTGGCCATTACGATAAGACACAATAAAAATCTGTTCACACTACCCTTTGTTATCTGTAAATAGAGGGGTTTTCTCTTATTTTTCAACAATGAAATTTCTAAACTTCTTATTCTTCTGCACAAATAAATCTAGTTTTCTAGTGTACTTTGCTCCCGTTGATCAGTGATTCCCTGACACAATTGTTTTTTTTTACCGATACATTGGTGAATAAAATTGTTATATCCTGAAAAGATATATTTCAATAACATTGGGTACTTGAGGCATATAATTTCTTCAAGGATACACTATGCATTCAGTATCAGACTCAATTTGCTTCTTTTCCGTTTCAATTTATTATTACAGAGTCTGTTTTCAAAGTTTTATCAAGTGTTTTAGTAGTACAGATTGAACAACAATTTGTCTCTATATTTATTTATGCAAAATAATGTTAGTACTAATTATCTAAAGTGTTAAGACATATATATAATGGGGTATTCAAGATATTTCTTGATTCTTTCGTCATAGTCTTTATTGATGATATTTTAGTTTATTCGAAAAGTAAGAAAGAGCATGCCGATCATCTTCGTATTGTTTTGGGTATTCTTGGGAAGCAAAGGTTGTATGCTAAATTTTCTAAGTATGAATTTTGGTTTAAATCAGTTGCATTTTTGGGGCATGTCGTATCAAAAGAAGGGGTAATGGTAGATCCTCAAAAGATTGAGGCGGTTAAGAATTGAGTTCAGCCTAGCTCTGTGACGGAAGTTAGGAGTTTTGTTATGCTCGATAGCTATTATTGTCGCTTTGTGAAGACTTTTGCTTCTATTGCCATTCACTTGACTAATTTGACAAAAAATGAGATACCATTTGAATGGACTGAAAAATGTGAGGAGAGCTTTCAAAAGCTCAAGGCTCTCTTGACCACCTCACCTATCCTAGCATTATCGGTGGAAGTTAAAGATTTTATTATTTATTACGATGCTTCACATTCTGGTTTGGGTGTTGTGTTGATGCAGGATAAGAATGTTATAGCTTATGTCTCGTGTCAATTGAAGGTGCATGCGAGGAATTATCCAGGACATGATTTAGAGTTGGCAGTAGTAGTATTTTGTCTTAAAATCTGTCGACATTACCTCTATGGTGTTAAGTGTGAAGTGTTTACCGATCATTGTAGTTTGCAGCATGTGTTCACTCAAAAGGATCTGAACTTGAGACAGCAAAGGTGAATGGAATTACTAAAAGATTATGATGTGACCAATCAATACCATCCGGGCAAGGCTAATATGGTGGCAGACGCTTTGAGTCAAAAAGCAGTGAGTATGGGTAGTTTAGCTTGCTTAAGTGTAACCAAACGACCTTTGGCTAAAGAAATTCAAACCTTGGAGTCTAAATTCATGCAATTGACATCTCAGAAAGAGGTGGGGTGTTAGCTAGTGTTGAAGTAAAAGCCACTTTCATTGAGGAGATCAAGGCCAAACAAATGGAAGATGAAAATTTGAAGGAGCTTAGAAAGAAGACTGCAATTGGTAATGCATAAGAGACAACTCTTGATGCAGATGGTGTGCTCAATTTCAAGGGAAGAATTTGTGTCCTTAAAGTAGATGACTTGGTTGAGAAATTGTTGGTGGAGTCTCATGGTTCGCGATATTCTATTCATCCGGGTGTGACCAAGATGTATAAAGATCTGGAGCGAGTTTATTGGTGGCCAGGCATGAAGAAAGACATAGCAGAGTTTGTAGCGAAGTGTCAAAATTGTCAACAAGTGAAGTATGAACATCAAAAGCCTGTGGGTTTGCTTCAAAGAATGTCAATTCCAGAATGGAAGTGGGAAAGAATATCTATGGATTTTGTGGTTGGCCTTCCTAAGACGTTGGGGAAGTTTGATTATATTTAGGTAGTGGTTGATAGATTGACTAAGTCAACCCATTTTATTCTGGTAAGAATAGATTATAATGCTTAACAATTAGCTAAAGTATATGTGAAATAGATAGTAAGGTTGCATGGGGTGCCCCTTTCTATCATCTCGGGTTGTGGTACCCAATTCACATCTAATTTTTGGAGGAAATATTTGATGAATTAGGCACACAACTCACTTTTAGTACATCCTTTCATCGATAGAGAGACGGGCAATCGGAGAGGACCATTCAAGTAATGGAAGACATGTTGAGGGCATGTGTGATTGATTTTTGAGGGAATTGGGATAAGTTCTTACTTTTGTGTGAATTTTCTTATAATAATAGTTATCACTCGAGCATTAACATGGCACCATTTGAGGCATTATATGGGAGGGGATGTAGATCACCTATAGGTTGGTTTGAGGCTGGCGATGTGAAACCATTAGGGGTTGATTTAGTGAAGAATACTCAAGATAAGGTGAGGAGTATTCAAGCTAAGCTTCTAGCAGCCCCGAGTAGAAAAAAGAAGTATGCAGATCATAAGGTAAGAGACATGGCATTTCAATCTGGTGAAAATATTCTTCTTAAGGTATCACCCATGAAAGGGGTGATGAGATTTGGTAAGAAGGGTAAGCTAATTCCTAGATACATTGGTCCATTTGAGATTCTTGAATGTGTAGGATCGGTAGCGTATAAATTGGCTTTACCTCCTAATTTATCGAATGGTCATTCGGTATTTCATGTATTTATGTTAAAGAGGTACCTTCGTGACATATACTATATCATTTAGTAGGACTCAATTGTGTTAGACAAGGACCTCAAATATAAGGAGGAACCAATTGCAATTCTTGATCGTGATGTGCGTAAGTTGAGGACCAAGGAGATTAAGTCTGTGAAAGTTCAATGGAAGCGTCATCTAGTTGAGGAAGATACTTGGGACCTGAGAAGGATATGCGATACAAGTATCCCCAATTGTTGGTTGAATCGGGTATTACTTCATTCCTTCTATAGCCTATTTTTCCTAAGTTTGTTACTCGGGGACGAGTGATGGGTAAATTTGTATCTATTGTAACGACCGAGTTCCGTCGTTATAGAAAAACCAACTGGGAAAATTTGGGGCGAAAAAACTTTTTTGTAGTATCTTGAAATTTCCCAACCTATTCAAGATTTGGATGAAATTGGAGTCTGTAAGGTGTAGGAAAATCTGGTAGCAATCGGGTTAGTTGATTTTTATTTTGATTACATGAGTAGTGAGATAACTCATTAAAGAACCCGTATGACTTTAAGAAATTGAATTCAAGCGAGTAGAACTCCCAGAATCGATCTTAGTGTAAAGGGTATCTTTTGAGCCTCGTGGGTTATAGGTGCATTGTGAAATGAGAGTCTTGGAATTCTTTAAATAGCTCACTAGTTCGTGAATACCGCTTTGGCGCTGGATTTTGCTGCTTTAGCGGGGCCGCTATAGCGGTGTGGGTAACGCTGTGACGGGATCGACGCAAATTAAAGTCGTTAAGAAACCCCTAAGCAAGCTAATTATGCACTTTTCAACTTTTAGAGCTAAGGAACGAACCCCAGGTGATTCCTACTTGTTTCTCACCATTCTTGAGGCTAAAGCTATGCTTTTCACTCCCCAAATCCATTTTTTGATCCGTAGAACATAATAGAATGGGTGAATATTGATGGGGTTGGGTTTTGTTATAGATTCTATGGTGGAAAGAAACCTAAATTGGATAATTGGGATCATGAGTTTGATCTAGGGTTCATATAATTGTTAGTAATTCGGGTAATTAATTAGTGATTGTTTATTGATTCCCATATTATATTGATTGTTTGTAGACCAAGAACAAGAGGAACAAATCCGGAAAGGGAAGGATCAAGTTTCTTAGGATTTAAAGCTTTTTTCGAGATACGTGATGGTTGTGATTCTATATTTGTGTGATATATGCTTGTTATTGCTTCATTATGATACTTGTATATGTATGAATGTTGCAATGTTGATCACACTTGTTCTAAATTAGATAGATGAATTATCATTGCCATGAAATCATGACTTAAATGTATGATCTTGGGGATATACTTGTGTTTGTGATTGTGGTGTGTGAATGGGATCGGTTGGCACGCTCTGGCATAACTAACTTGGATAGGTTGCCATATTTCGGCATAAATAGGGGATCGATTGCCATGTTCCGGCATAAATATGGGATCGGTTGCCACATTTTGCATGCTAACCGTTTGGGTTTGGGTTCCATGAGAGGACCAATAATGTGATATAAATGTGAAACTGATCGTTGTTCGTAAATGTTGATAATATTGTATATGTTGATATATATGCATGTGATTATATAGTTGTCTTGACTTGTTTATGTTGTACTAGTGGGATAGCCGTGTGATCCTACTAGTACACTATGGTTGTGTACTGATATTGCAGTTGCTCTTATTTTTGTTGAGTACAGGGCATTTTCAAGTGGCTACTGACAGACCTCGCTTACGAGATCAGTGATCGTTCGAATTCAAGGGTGAGCCAATTCTTATGGGCTGCCATGGGATTCTCTTTCGTTTATGTCTACCATTTTCGGACATAGACAATTGTTTTAGTTGGATTATTAGTTCATTAGTTTGGGGTTGTATCCCTTCTTGTTTAGACTTGGTTCATTGTTAGATGTTTAAGTACATTGACTTTCATGTTCTAGGTTATTCTTCCGCATTGATAGTTTATTATTGTTAGACTTTTGTTAGAGTTTATAGGGACTCTATTTTTCTTCCTTAGTATTTGCCTTAAATGCCTTAGTTATTGCTTTAGGTGCTTGGTTTGGGTTGTAGTAGTGGTTCTCCCACCAGAGTGTTAGTGTGCGTGCCAATCACGATGGTCTGGGTGGTGACAATACCAAATAGTAGTAATGTCTCATACCAAACTCAATTTCGAATACCATAATTCTAAAACTTTACTCTTGAGTATCATACAAAATACCGAATCGTCGAATACCAAATCACCAAAAGTTTTGGTTCGGTAATTCTATTTTTGATATTTTATGTCCAGTCCTAAGAATCACTGTTAAGCTTGATGACGTGATATTGTTGAGTTTTTAAAAGCTGTATATGAGAAATAAAGTTCTTTTTATAAAAAAATATCAATTAGAGAAGACATGCAATTTAAAAGGTGTTAATGAGAAGTGAAGTTCTTTTTTAGGAAAAAACATCAATTAGATAAAATATGCATTTTAAAAAAAGGTGCTAATGAGAAATGAAGTTCATTTTAGAAAAAAAAATATCAATTAGAGAAAACATGTAATTTAAAAGGTGTTAATGAAAAATGAAGTTCTTTTTTAGGAAAAAACATCAATTAGAATAAAGCATGCCGTTTTAAAGGTGTTAATGAGAAATGAAGTTCATTTTAGGAAAAAAACATCAATTATAGAAAACATGTAGTTTTAAAGGTGTTAATGAAAAAAATGAAGGTTTTTTAGGAAAAAAACATCAATTAGAATAAAACATGCCTTTTAAAAGGTGTTAATGTGAAATGAAGTTCTTTTTAGGAAAACACATTAATTAGAGAATACATGTAATTTAAAAGGAGTTAATGAAAAATGAAGTTCTTTTTTAGGAAAAAGCATTAATTAGAGAAAACATGTTGTTTAAAAGGTATTAGGAAAAATGAAGTACTTTTTAAGAAAAAAACATTAATTAGATCACACTTGTTTGCTATAAATAGTGGTTTCCTTCATTTTTCATATTCTACTCTTCTTCTTCTTGCACTTTAATAAGATCATACTTGTTTGCTATAAATAGTGATTTCTGATTGAAAAACCAGGCTGAGGCCTTTGAGGAGATGATCTCAGAGGTTCCTTTTCGGTACCGTGCTAGGGAATCAAAAATCTCAATATTGAATCGAAGTCCAAAGGTGGAGATTTCACAAGAACAGCCCCCTGACTTTAGTGGAATCTTGTTGGTTAGTGTTCTTCTTTATTGTTAGCCTGAATTATTAACTCTTTAATCTCTGGTTATGTTCATCGCCTCTTTTAAGCTTTGAACTTAGAAGATTTTCTCTAGTGGAAAGTATATCTGTTTTGTCACGCCCCGAGCTATCCCCGAGATGCGGACACGGGACCTAGGACCACAAGTGATACCAAGCTAACCCTGCTAGCATGATCATGAGCATATTAAAGATAATAAACTGATGCGGAAGATAAATCATAAATAAACTAGAAGAGATGGGGAATACCCATATACTATAATTGAGATATATGAAAATTGATGAGTTTAATACAAAGAAGTTATTAACTCAATACTAAGTTGAATCTAACTATGTCTGAAATAAGCTTCTAAACTGACTAGAAGTGCTAGGACATGCCCCAGCTAAGTCTAGAAAATCTGAAACTAAAGACTAAAAATACTGAAAAGAAACGCATGACTATTGTCCTCAGAGAATGAGGACTCACCACTGATTCTGCTAAATAGGAGATCGAGAACCGATCTTAGCGTGATCTGGATGTTGAGAACCTGAACCTACATCACGAGAAGATGTAGTGCACGTATGTGTCAGTACTTGAAAGGTACTAAGCATGCAGGATAGAGTAAAGCTGAAATAACACATAACTAAACAAAGCATATTGAGCAATTATATAATCTGAACATGATATAGATACTGAAAATACTGAATGCTGAGCTAACTGAATGCAATGACAAAATTTATAACATGCTGAGACTGAATAATGATTGTACTATAATATGGTCAATGCAATAGACTTTGACTGAACTGTGGGAGCTACTAATAACTGACATAAAACCACATGAGCTAAAAGTGGAGTCTGATGTATACACCCCATCGAGAGGACCCAATATACCCTGCCAGAGGTATAGAGGCATACTGGCATGATCACTAAACTGATGTTGCCCACAGAGGGGACTTACACCTACGTGTCTCGTAGTTCTGGGACTATATGGGTACGCTGAACCCTAGTCCAATTCGGTATTATGCTACTCCCGATGAATTAAGTGGTTAACTGGTTATGACTGAATTTCTGTAAATATTGGATAGCTCGAAACTGAACATGCAAACTGAGAATGGATAAATTAATCTGATAATAATACATTCATAAACTGAGGCATGTATAACTGAATCTATTATGACTAAAATACTAAATAGCTCAAAATACTGATATGTAGATACTCATACTTGAAAACTCCTTTTTAGAAAACAATTCAACATCATATTATACTATGTCATTGATGACTTGGGAAGTCATACTGCATAAACATTGATGGTATATTTAGATACCATACTATTCATACATTGATGACCTACTCAATTGTCATACTAATCATGTTTTAGAAGCTCTTTCTCAAAACCCATCTTAACTTTCTCAAAAATTCAGTTTAAAACTCAAGTGTTGTCTTAAAGAAAAGTTTCACATGATTTATAACTGAAAATAGGGTTTATGCTGAAATATACTGATAATGTGGCATAAAACTGGAGCATGTATATCTGAATAACTGAAATATCTAACGTAGCATGTGTAATTCAAGAACTAATGAAATACATAGCTAGGGTTCTGAAATTTATGTAAGAAACTGAGCAATAACATGATAATCTGATTTGGAACATTTAAATAACTAATTCATGATGATCTGTTGAAATTCTAGAAACCCTAGGTCTGTTCATAATCATGGAATCAAGAATCTGACTGAATTCTAGGGACCTAATGGGCGAAAGGAACCCACTAGTGAAATCCCACATACCTGGTGACGAATTTCATGGAGAAATCTTTCGATTTCAGGGCTGGAACTGAAGAAAACTTCCTGCGTTCTTAAACTAGGGTTCTTGACCTCTTTTCTCCTTTTAGCGTTCTAATTTTCTAAGTTTTGATTAAATGTTTTGACTACGGTAAGTTCTAGTTATGTTTTTAAGCTTAAACTGACTAAAACCTCATGATTTAGGGTTTAAACGACGTATCTTAGGGGTTAAACAAAATAGGAAAAGTCCAAAAGACCCCTGACTTAACTGTTGTCGGAGTGATGGACGGATTGGACTGACAGGCCGTCATTCAATCGACGGTGTGTAGATTGGGTCCGTCGATCGAGTTTGCCCGACAGGGCTTCACTAAAATGAGCATAACTTTTTACTCGGAGGTCGGATTTTAGCAAAATCGGTGGTGTTGGAAAGCTAATTCAATTATCTATCATATAATTAGTCATGAGGCACCTAATTCCTTTTGTGCTAAAAGTTATGACCATCTGAAGTTGACCCATCAGAATTTTCAGCTTACTAGTTGCTGACACTCATCTACGGTCAGACCTACGGACCGTGGATCGAATGATGGTCCATGCTGGTCGAACGTAGTTCATGTCAAAGGCTGGGTAAAGAAGTTCTTGATCTACGAACATAAACCACGGACCGTGGTCTGACCTACGGTCCGTGGATGGCAACCGTGGGTTGCACCTGCAACTTCTCAAAATTTGCATTTTGGTCTATTTTCAGATACGGGGTGTTACATGATCTCCCCCTTGGGACCATTCATCCTCGAATGAAGACTAAACTAGCTGAAATAGAGGGAGAGGGCTGCAATCCCTACCACTAAATACTGAGAATTGAATTTCTGACTGAATTGAGTCCAAGAACATGCAAATACGCTGAAAATGCAAGTACAACTGAAGGAACCTGATTCTAAGACTGAATTTACGCATGAATGACTGAAAAACTAAAGAGGGACTAATACCTCAAGCTGGAATAGAATCGGAAGGAAAGAGGTGAGGATACTTGGACTTTATGGCTGCTTCTGCTTCCCAAGTAGATCCCTCTACTGACTGACTCCTCCACAAAACCTTGACTGAAGCGACTTATTTATTTCTCAACCTTCTAACCTGATGATCGAGAATCTCAACTGGTACATCCTCATAAGAAAGACTATCTTTTACAGCCACAACCTCTAATGGCACTACGGATGCTAGATCACCCACACACTTCTTCAAAAGAGAAATGTGAAAGACTGGATGCACTGCTGCTAAATCTGTTGGAAACTCTAACTCATAAGCCACTTTACCAATCCTTTTTAAGATTCGGTAAGGACCTACATATCTGGGAATGAGCTTCCCTTTCTTGCCAAATCTCGTCACCCCTTTCATAGGTGACACTTAGTAACCCTATCAACAATCACCCAAATAAAGTCATGCTGTCTGCGAGTATGAGGTAAACCTGTGATGAAGTCCATGTTGATCACTTCCTACTTCCAAGTAGGAATTTCAATCTCTTGAGTCATACCTCCTAGTTTCTGATGTTCTACATTGACTTGCTAGCAATTTGGGCACTTATCCACAAAATCTACTATATCTCTTTTCATACCATTCCACCAATAGACTTCCCACAGATCATGGTACATCTTAGTGGCACTTGGATGCATAGAATATCTAGAGTTATAGGCCTCTGCAAGAATATGTTGTCTCAGCTTGCCCACATTAGGAACACATAATCGACCCTGGTAGCGAAGCACACCATCTCCCCCTTAGGAGAAAACCTCCACTCTCTAATTGTGGACTCATCCTTAAGCTCAAGCAAGATTGGATCACTGTCTTGCTTTTCCTTAACCTCAACTACCAAAGAAGATTCTGCCCATTCTTAATCATTACACCACTATCTGATATGTTAGTAAGACTAACTCCTAAGAGAGCAAGTTGATGAACATCTTTTTTCTACTTCCTTCCCTTTTTCCTCAATATGTGCTACACCACCCTCTAGATTCACCTCTTTCTAGCCATAAGTTAAGATATAATTGACATATCGGCACTAAGCTACTACCCTTCTATTCTAAGACTAGCTCATTTGGAAATTGGAACTGAACAACCCGAATTCTACAATCGACTGAGGCATGACAGAACTGAAACCAATCCATACCTAGAATTATATCAAAATATACCATTTCAAACTCTACAAGATCTGCTGAGGTGACTTTCTAAGAGACTATGACAGGTCAATTCTTGTATACCCGTCTAGATATAACTAGGTCACTAACTGGGGTAGAGACTAAGAAGGGTTCTAAAGGAGTTTCTAGACTAACCCCTAAGATTACTGATATAAAGAGAGTTACAAAGGTAAGAGTAGCCCTTGGATCTAACACTACAAAAACATCTAAAGAAGGACTCGAAACGTACCAGTGATCACATCAGGAGAATCTTCCTGGTCCTGGTGAGCCTGGAGAGCATAGAGCTTGTTTCGGCGGTGTCCTCCACCCGTACCAGAAGAGTTACCCAGCTGATTTGGGCGACCTGTCGGTACTATTAGAGCTGTAGACTGAGCCCTAGTATTGTTACCTTCTTGCCCCTTCCTGGCAGAAGGGCAATTCTTCACCCTATGACCAGACTGGCCACACCCAAAACATCCTTCTTGCCTGCAAGTCATTCGCTTGGAAGGTTCTTACCATACTTTGGACAAGTTGGGTAGGCCCTATTTCCTGAAACACTTCCCTAAGTGTTAGAGCCTGGTTCCCCACTATTCTGATCTTGTCAAAACTATGAGTGATTTCCACCACCCGATTTCTGTTGAGAGTACTCATAGTTCCCTGTTCTAGCTTTCTTATTTACCTTAGCAATTTCCCTAAGCTTATCTCTCTCAACCTGCTGATTGCTCTGCTTATTCATACTTTGAGTGAAACGTTGAATAGTGTTCTAAAACTCTACATTCAAAACTCCCTGATTTGGGACTAGAGGAACTACATTAGCATTCCTGGCATTCGCATTCCTAGTGTTAGCTCTACAGGGAGGCATGATCGCTGAAACATAAAATGTTGAGTTAGAATAGAATTAGATCATACCTTACGCATGATAAGAATATCAAGAAAGTGAAGTTTTCTTAAAACACTTCATAGCCTCCATCTCATTAGATGTGGTGCACTTCACACCCATGAAAAGGACTCTACTTAGTGTGGCTTTTCAGACATCCTAGGACCCTTAAACCTAATACTCTGATACCAAGTTTGTCACGCCCCAAGCTACCCCAAGACGCGGACACGGGACCTAGGACCAAAAGTAATCCCAAGCTAACCCTGCTGGCATGATCATGAGCATATTAAAGATAATAAACTGATGCGGAAGATAAATCATAAATAAACTTGAAGAGATGGGGAATACCCATATACTATAATTGAGATATACGAAAACTGATGAGTTTAATACAAAGAAGTTATTAACTTAATACTAAGTTGAATCTAACTATGTCTGAAATAAGCCTCTAAACTGACTAGAAGTGCTAGGACATGCACCAGCTAAGTCTAGAAAATTTGAAACTAAAGACTAAAAGTACAGAAAAGAAACTCATGAATATTGTCCTCGAAGAATGAGGACTCACCACTGATTCTGCTGAACTAGAGATTGGGAACCGATCTAAGCATCATCTGGATGCTGAGAACCTGAACCTACATCACGAGAAGATGTAGCGCATGTATGCGTTAGTACTTGAAAGGTACTGTGCATGAAGGATAGAGTAAAGATGAAAAAACACATAACTGAACAAAGTATACTCAGCAATGATATAATTTGAAAATGATATAGATACTGAAATACTGAATACTGAGCTAACTGAATGCAATGACCAAATTTATAATATACTGAGACTGAATACTGACTGTATTGAAATATGGTCAATGCAATAGAGTCTGACTAAACTGTGGGAGCTACTAATAACCGACATAAAACCACATGAGCTAAATGTGGAGTCCGATGTATACTCCCCATCGAGAGGACCTAATATACCCTGCCAAAGGTATAAAGGCATACTGGCGTGATCACTAAACTGACGTTGCCCACAGATGGGACTTACACCTACGTGGCTCGTAGTTCTAGGACTATATGGGTACACTAAACCCTAGACCCATTCGGTATTATGTTACTAGCAATGAATTAAGTGTTTAACTGGTTATGACTGAATTTCTGTAAATACTGGATAGCTCGAAACTAAACATGCAAACTGAGAATGCAACAATTAACCTGATAATGATGTATTCATAAACTGAGGCATGCATAACTGAATATATTATGACAGAAATACTAAATAGCTCAAAATACGGACATGTAGATACTCATACTTGAAAACTCCTTTTTAGAAAACAATTCAACACCATATTATACTATGTCATTGATGACTTGGGAAGTCATACTGTATAAACATTGATGGTATATCTAGATACCATACTACTCATACATTGGCGACCTACTCAATTGTCATACTAATCATGTTTTAGAATCTCTTTCTCAAAACTCATCTTAACATACTCAAAAACTCAGTTTAAAACTCAAGTGTTGTCTTAAAGAAAAGTTTCTCATGATTTATAACTCAAAAAAGGGTTTATGCCGAAATATACTGATAATGTGGCATAAAACTGGAGCATCTATCTGAATAACTGAAATATCTGACGTAGCATGTGAAATTCAAGAACTAAAGAAATACATAGTTAGGGTTCTAAAATTTATGTAAGAAACTAAGCAATAACATGATAATCTGATTTGGAACATTTAAATAACTAATTCATGATGATCTGTTGAAATTCTAGAAACCCTAGGTCTGTTCATAATAATGGAATCAAGAATCTGACTGAATTCTAGGGACCTAATGGGCGAAAGGAACCCACTAGTGAAATCCCACATTATTGGTGACGAATTCCATGGAAAAATCTTTTGATTTCGGGGCTGAAACTGAAGAAAACTTGTTGCGTTCTTGAACTAGGGTTCTTGACCTCTCTTTTCCTTTTAGTGTTCTAATTTTCTATGTTTTGATTAAATATTTTGACTAAGGTAAGTTCTAGTTATGCTTCTAGGCTTAAATTGACTAAAACCTCATGATTTAGGGTTTAAACGACGTATCTTAGGTGTTAAACAAAATAGGAAAAGACCAAAAGACCCCTAACCTAACTGCTGTCGGAGTGATCGACGGATTGGACTGATGGGCCGTCATTCAATCGACAATCCGTATATTGGGTCCGTCGATCGAGTCTGCCCGACAAGGCTTCACTAAAATGAGCATAACTTTTTACTCGGAGGTCGGATTTTAGCAAACTCGGTGGTGTTAGAAAACTAATTCAATTATCTATCATATGATAGGTCATGGGGAACCTAATTCCTGTTGTGCTAAAATTTATGACCATCTAAAGTTGACCCATCAGAATTTTTCAGCTAACTAGTTGCTGACCCTCATCTACGGTCAGACCTACGGACCGTGGATCAAATGATGGTCCATTCTGGTCGACCATAGTTCGTGTCAGAGGCTAGGTAAAGAAGGTCTTGATCCATGGACATAGACCACAGACCGTGGTCTGACCTACGGTCCGTGGATGGCAACCGTGGGTTGTACCTGCAACTTCTCAAAATATACATTTTGGTATATTTTTGGATACGGGGTGTTACATATTTACACTTGTTTCCTAGATGTTATCAATGGAAACAACATTCATTATTATACACCCGAGTGAATGTTGAGCCGAATCAGGAAACTGTACTCCAAAATATGTTTCCTTAATCAAAACAAGTGTAGATTCATTTAATGCTTTTAGATACGTAAACCCTTTGCGAGGTGTTTCAATTTCTGAGAAGTGCTTATTTTGGCATTGATACAGGCTAAGCTTGACACTATTTTCTCTAGAGTAAAATGGAAAGATATAAATCTAATTAAAGAGGTTGCTGATAAGCCTTCATTAAGCAGTGCTCCAGTGAAAAATATTACAAAGTGGAATTGTGAACTTTGTCAGGTATGTACTACAAGTCAAGATGGCCTGAATGCCCACTTGCAAGGAAAAAAACGCAAACGCAAGGTGGCTGCTTTAAGAGAACACAAGGACGACAAAAACTGCAGCATTAGTCTTTTACCAAAGAAACCAAAACTTATGCAGCCTATGGAACGTCCTTCTGATTATCTGCTATCCGAGGAGATATTAGAGGAAGGATCATCAGCTACAAACAATAACAATCCACCATCCTTGTTGATAGATGACAGTGCAAATGACTTGAGAAAGAATGCAGCTCATGAAAAACAAGACAATAAGGAGTTCACATTTTTGTGTGACACATGCCAAATCGGTACCTTCTCTGAAATAGTGATGGAATCACATAAGATAGGAAAAAACCACAAATGCAAAACAAAAACTGCAGCATTGGTCTTTCACCAAAGAAACCACAATTTATCCATCTTGTGGAGCATCCCTGCGATGATCTGATATAAGGGAAGAAATTAGAGGAAGGATCATCAAGTACAAACGATAACGATCACCATGGTTCTATTGCCAAGGACAAGCAAAGATTATTATTTATTGTGCCAAATATGCAGAGGACTGATTGTGTTGAGTAAAGTTCTGTCAACTAACTAGTAGCTTATTTTTGTTGTCAAGTAAATCTGGTCTTACTAGTATTGCCTTTGGATAATCATCAATGTAGTTTGATTTGTCTCTATATCTATTTTGTTGGTCCAGTGTACCAACTAGTACCCCATTTTTGTTGTTTAAGGAAATCGGATTTATCAATGTTATCTCTTCATACATGTGGTGTGATTTGTGTTGGGTTTTAAAAAGTTGTGAATGAAAAATGAAGAGTTATAAGTTTTCTGAAGAGGTTCGGGTTTTATGAAGAGTTGTGACTTTTCTAAAGAGGAGTAACTTTTATGAAAAGTTACGTCTTTTCCGTAAGGTTGTGACTTTTACGAAAGGTTATGACTTTTGACTTTTCTAAAGGGTTGTGACCATTACGATAAGACACAATAAAAATATGTTCACACTACCCTTTGTTATGTATAAATAGAGGGGTTTTCTCTTATTTTTCAACAATGAAATTTCTAAACTTCTTCTTCTGAATAAATAAATCTAGTATTTTAGTGTACTTTGCTCCCGTTGATTAGTGATTCGCTGACACAATTATTATATTTTACCTATACACTGGTGAATAAAATCGTTATATCCTGAAAAGATATATTTCAATAACATTGGGTACTTGAGGCGAATAATTTCTTCAAGGATACTCTATGCATTCAGTATCAGACTCGATTTTCTTCTTTTTCGTTTCAATTTATTTTTACAGAGTCTGTTTTCAAAGTTTTTCAAGTGTTTAACTAATACAGATTGTTCTTTGTTACGAGACATTCAAGTGTATTTTGTGTTGTTTGTTTATGGGTACATGTTATCTAAACACATCATTGATTTTAAAAAATCTTCACATCATGAAATTCTTGAGAATCAATTGTAACAAAAGAATCATGGCTAAGCTTTATGAGGTGATCATTCTTGGGTATTAAAAGGTTTTAAAGAGAAATAAAGTATTTTTCTCAAAAGATATAATTTGAATAGCATATTTTCATATTGAGGGGTGATTATGATTTTTTTAGGATTTTGAATTTTTTAAAAGATTGTAATTTTTTTTCTAATAAGTTGTTCTATTATCCTTTATTGGATATAAATAGAGAAGTTTTCTCTCAATCTTCAACAAATTTTTCTGATATTCTCTATTCTCTTCTTGAACTTTTAAACGATGTCTATATTACCATTGAGTATGATTTAAACCGGTCCTCTTAAATAATAACATGATTGAAACGGAAGAAGGTTACATTGTATTAATGCCATTTTAATAATGAAGCATTTATTAATAAATAAGACAACCAGAGAGATTCTGGCTATGATTAATTTAACCAAAAGATGAGAAAAAAGGAATTAAAAGAATCCATGATGATCATCACAAAAAGAATGGTTATGAGGATAATTTGAAACATCCATAACAGGCTTGAAAAATGATTTATTACTATTCTCAAGCATAATCTTGCTTGCATGAGTCATCTCATTCTTTTGGAGAACAGAATGACAACAAAAACTGGAGCATTGGACTTTTTCCACATAAATCAAAATTCATCCAGCTTGTGGAACGTCCTTGCGATGATATGATATCGGGGAAGAAATCAGAAGAAGGATCATCAAGTCCAAACAATAATGATCCATCATCCTTGTTGATAGATGGCAATGCGGATGACATGAGAAAGAACACAGATCATGAAAAGCAAACCATTAGGGGATTCACGTTTTGATGTGACACATGCAAAATAGGGACCTTCGCTGAAAAGGTGATGGAGGCACATAAGAATGGAAAAAAAACAAACGCAATCAGGAGAACAAAAACTGTAGCATTGGTCTTTCACCAATGAAACACAATTCATCTAGCTTGTGGAACATCTTTCCGATGATATGATATCAGGGAAGAAATCAGAGGAAGGATCATCAAGTCCAAACAATAACGATCAACCATGATTTTATTCGCAAGGAAAAGTAGTGTAAAAAATGCAGAGGAATGATTGTGTCAACAACTAGTAGCTTATTTTTGTTGTCAAGTAAAACTATTGTTACCAGTATTACCTTTGGATTTGTGGTCCTGTCTACAAACTAGTATTTCATTTTTGTTGTTTAAGGAAATCAAATTTATCAAAATTATCTTTCGATACATATGGTGTGATTTGTATCATCTATGATCTTGGTTATATGTGTCATTGGGTTTTGAAAGCTTTGAATAGAAAATGAACGGTTGTGACTTTTGTTAAGAAATGCGACTTTTTTAAAAGGTTGTGACATTTTTGAAGGGATATGACTTTTCAGAAAGATTGTTATAGGCATGTAACAAAAGAATCATTACTAAGCTTGATGAGGCGATTAGTGTAGGATATTAAACACACATGCAAGGAGGCAGCTTTTAGAGAACATAAGAAGGACAACAAAAATTGGAGCATTGGTCTTTTTTGAAAGAGATCAAAATTCATCCAGCTTGTGGAACGTCCTTGTGATGACATTATATTAGGGAAGAAATCAGAAGAAGGATCATTAATTCCAAACAATAATGATCCATCATCCTTGTTGATAGATGACAATGCGGATGACATGAGAAAGAACGCAGATCATGAAAAGCAAAACATTAGGGGGTTCACGTTTTGGTGTGATACATGAAAAATAAGGACCTTCACTGAAAAAATGTAATGGAGGCACACAACATTGGAATAAAACACAAACGCAAAGAGGAGAACAAAAACTGCACTATTGGTCTTTCACCAATGAAACCACAATTCAGCCAGTTTGTGGAACATCCTTCCGATGATATGATATCAGGGAAGAAATCAAAGGAAGGATTATCAGGTACAAATGATAACGATCAACTATTATTTTATTTGCAAGGACAAGTAGTGTAAAAAACGAAGAAGAATGATTGTGTCAACAACTAATAGCTTATTTTTGTTGTCAAGTAAAACTGTTGTTACCAATATTACCTTTGGATTCGTTGTCTAGTCTACCAACAACTATTTCATTTTTGTTGTTTAAGGAAATAAGATTTATGAATGTTAACTTTTGATATGTGTGGTGTTATTTGTCTTATCTATGATATTGGTTAGATGTGTTGTTGAATTTTGAAAGGTGTGAATACAAAAGGAAGAGTTGTGACTTTTAAAAGGTTGTGACATTTCGGGAAGATTGTTATAGGCATGTAACAAAAGTTCACAAGGGATTGCTAAGCTTGATGAGGTGATTAGTGTTGGATATTAAAAAGTGCAAATGAGAAATTAAGTAGTTTTTCTTCAAAAATACAATTTGAATAGCATATTTTCATATTGAAGGATGGTTATGAGTTATTTAAAGGTTTAACTTTTTTGAAGTGTTGTGATTTTTCTGATAAGACACAAGAATCATTTGTTCTACTTTCCTTTGTTAAGTATAAATAGAGAAGTTTTCTCTTATATTTTGATCTTCTGCTCTGATTTTTTTTGCACTTAAAAAAAAACTCGTGTGATTTAATGTTGTCAAATGAGTTTACTGTTCACTGAAGTTTTTATTACCACTATACTAATGAGCAAATTTTTCAATTCTACCGGGATATATTTTATTATCTCGGATACATTAAGGAGAATAATATTCTTTAGAACACAACATAAATTCAATAGGCTTTACTTTTATCCTATTTAATTTTATTTTATTTTTGTTACTGTTTTGCTGTTTGTTTTTATTTAAAATCGAACAAATTACCTAGTTTTGAGGAAAAAGTGAAACATAGCACCTCCGATTACATTATTGGCATTTCACATTCACAATCAACTTCACATTCTGCTTGCGATATCTCAAAACTAATGTCACACAATCTTCTTTAAGCATGTGGAAGAAGTGCACAACAGTTTTAGTAAATTTCACTTATTTACTTATTGGGTAGTTAGAGAACTATTATCATAACATCCCACCTTAGAAAGAGCTAATTTGAGATTTGTTCAAGTCAAGCTTAAGTTGTGAGTTTTGGGTCAACTTCAAATGGCCATAACTTTCTGTACAAAATGCGTTAGGTGGCCCATAAGATATCAAAACAACTTCATTAAAAAATTTAATAGATCCACATACACCTTGGTTGACATGAGTATATAAGTCATTTTATACTATTGAATAACAAGCCTTCCATGTTCTATTTTGATTCATAGAAAACTCATGTGCTTGGGAGTCCTTGATGATTAAATAGACCAAGATTTTACCATGACTGCAATTTTAGAGAGACGCGAAAGTGAAAGCCTATGGGGTTGTGTCTGTAACTGGATAACTAGCATTGAAAATTGTCTTTACATTGAATTGGTAGAAAGCGATGTAATACTTAGCTTTATTCGGGGAAACTACAAACTATATGATAGAAAAGAATATACCAATCCTGAGGATCCGTAGGATTAATTGTGGATCCAAGACAACAATAGAAAGATTTGAGTCTTAGATTTTGATTTAGTTTTCTAGATTTTGTATTTCAAATCTTGATCAAAATATATGCAATAGAATCTTAGTTGTATTCGACTCAATTGAAAGGTCTTTGAATCCTCTTTTCAATGCCATCGAGTTTGCAAAGTTTTGAGTTCGGATGAGGGAGATATGCCCGTTTGACGTTAGCCTGTCAAGTTAAGGAAGTTACCTGAATTAGTGAGGGGAATTTTGGCCTTTTTCTTACCCCATCAGATTAAAACGTTTTAGTAACATTTTGGGGTCAAATCTGTTTTGGGTCAGATTTACAAATCCTAAATTATGGTTAGGGTTTTAGAAGAGAGTTCAAGAAGAGGAGAAAAGGAAGAACGAACATGATCTCTTGCAAATCGAGGATTTGTTATGCTAGATGGAGGTATGTAAGCTTTCATAGTGTTGGGTTTGTTCACCCACATGCCAATCATGTAAATTCCATCTATAACTTCATTCTTGAGGTTCAATGATTTGAATTCTTGATGGGTGTTTTGGAGGTTTTCTTCTTGATTCTTTGTTTATAAAGTTCTGATGAATTTTGAGATGAGGGTTTCAATTAGTGAGAGTTGTTCTTGAGGAAAAGTGAGTAGATTCTTGTGTACTTGTATTGGATAATTGAATCGAAGGAAAGTTTGAGGGAAAAAATCAATTCTAGGCGAGTTAGGGTCAGAAAATGAGAAAAAAAATCGTTGGGTCATTCTGGAGGAGAGGTGGCACGATGCACCACTGATGCCCCAAGAGGGCTGGCACGCCGCCCTAGCAGTACACCAAAATAGAGCCTCTGAAGTTTAAGGTCTCCTGCCCCCACCCTTTTTCATTTGTTTGCTCCATCTAAGTTCTTTTAAAGTATACCCTTACTCCTTACTGATTCTAACTACTTTAAACTACATTTAAACATCGAGAGATCATTCATAACATGAATCATAACCCTTGAATTCATAATTCAAATTCAAGGTAGAGTTGAGAGTTCTTTTGATTCATTTTGAGAAGTATTTTACAATATCTTAAGACTTGAGTACTTGAGTTTGAGGATGAGGAGAGTTGAGTTCATTTATCAAAAATAATATATGGGAACTAAGTATTCCCAAGAGTAAATATTTTCATATTTAAAATGACGGAGAAGACCGATTTCCAAAGGAGTTCATGAGGAGTTTTGAGTTCTATCTCTTTTAAGAGAAATCGTTTGAGTAATAAAAAACACAAAGTTGAGGATGAGGAAATGTTTTTAAATATATGAGGTAAGTTATATTTTAGGAGTGGTATTGAGAACCAATATGGGGATGAGTTCAGTTAACACAAAGTCCTCATAAACTATGTAGCCAACGTGGGTAGAAAGGGTCATACTTTTTAGATTATTCCTTATTGAATTTTAAGCATAGCTTAGTGGATCTACTTAGTTGAGAAGTTCTATACCCTGACAAGGTATATGACACTTCTGGCAGGGTGGGCGAGATGATGTATCATCACATAACTCATTGTAACACCCCAAATTTTTTTTAACTGAGACACGAACCATCTTTCGTTGTGAGTAGGATTTTACCAAGGAATTTAAAGTTTATTAAGTATTAAGGTCAGGTCACTAGATGTAGCACATTGAGTTCCAAAAAAGAACTAAATTGGAAATAGCAAAATCTGAAATTTTGCAAGTTATGCTTAAGTATGAGTTTTAGGTCGACTTAAATGACCATAACTCCTAGCTCAAAATGAGTTAGGTATGCTACCAGATACCGTAGAAAATATCTCTGAATTATCTTTCCAACTCCACCAAGTTTTCTCAGTTTCGAGTTCATATGAGGGAGATATGTCCATTCGAACTTGGGTTGTCTAGATAAGGAAAGTCAAAACTGGATTTTAGAGGGGTATTTCGGTCTTTCCCTTACCCAATAAGATTTAATTGGTTTTTAGTAATGTTTTAGTGGTTTAATCTGATTAGGTTCAGTTTTATAATCCTAATATACGCCTAGGGTGTCACGCCTCACATTCCATTAAGATGGACAGACACCCAATGCCCTAAAGGCCCGAGAGAACCAGCATGTAACCTGTGCTTAACTATGCATATAACTATGACAACCTTGTGACAAGTTCACGTAGGATGAAGTGATACGAACCAACATAAGTAGACCTAAAACTTATATACATGACTTGGCCGCTGAGACCACAACTTGTTAAGATGCAACTGAACCCATATACATAAGTCTACGAAGACTCTAAAAGATATAAAACCTTGGAGTAGGTCGGGACAGACCCCGCCTTACTCTTAACTACAATACAATACCAAAACGAATCTACCAAGGACTCAGTAAAACTCCGAATCAATCTAGAGCTCACTAAAAGTAGCTAAGTGTCGTGTGCTCCTACTGAAAAGGTCTACTAACTGAAGTACATGTGCCTGCAGCATGAAATGCAGCATCCCCCCCACGAGGGACGTCAGTACAAGAAAATGTACTGAATATGTAAGGCATTAACATATATAAATAAGAGTTCAATGAAACCGAGTGTCAATACATGTGTGCATAAATCAGAACAGAAGACCACCTTTGTTAACTCTTGTGGGATCATGTATGTTACATTTTTGTCTTTACCTTTATGTGTGTTATGATCTTTATAAGGCATGTCATACGAATGACCAACTAATTAGTGGTAGAAGATGATGACCCATGCTAGGCATTTTAACCCATGGGATGCGGTCATCATAATTACACAAATTGGGATCGGCCCATGCTAGGCTTTCGCCCCTGAGCTGCCACCCTTTTATACCAATTGGGATATGCCCATGCTAGGCTTTCGCCCCTAAGCTGCCACCCATAATTATACATATTGCTTTACTTAGATTCTTTAATCTTTGAGATTGTTGTTTTGGTGGTCATAATCCTTTTTGATATTTGGAATTACGGACCAATAGTAGAAGACATGAAAATAATACTTCAAGGTAGTAACAATGACATAAGGAGTTATGTAACATCAATGCATTACTAGTGAGCTTAAATGACACAATTGACTTCAACTAACTAAGAAGAGGATTCACCAAACTTTCTTTTGCAAATACCATTTCTATACCAGCACATAGGGGGATAATTACACAAGTATAGAGTGGTGAACATATAATGAAGTAATTCTATACACTAAGGGGAGGGGGAAATATTGTCAGCTATTTGAAGATTGTACGCTGCCATTATGTTTCCTTTACTAGGAATAGAACTTGGGAAATTCCCTTATAGATATTGATTGCAAATATCAGATTTCATGCTGAAGAATATTGAATCGAATAGTCTTACATACCTTATTCTCTGACTAATATAACTATCACGATCCAGCCTACCCTTTTAGGTGTTAATCTATAAGTCATGATAAACTAATATCAGCAGCTATCATACCTAAGCCTTGTAAAACAGTAACTAACTTTGACTGGTAATGAGCCCGTACACCCCTTAAATAATATGTATCAGCTCATCCTCCTTCTCTGCCCAATACACGTTATATATCATTTTCCAAGATTTCCCAAGCTGCACTAACAACAATACACATAGAACAGCCTCAAATATTCTTTATCATACAACCAATTATTGAACTCAACATCCCTTGAGTTCTTTTATGACAGCACACCCATAATTCCTCACTCAAACTCATAGATAAGGAGGAAGAAAATGGAACAGTCACCGTACCTCAATTTCTGCAACTTCTCCTTATAACTTAAATTCCTCTAGAACTTCAACTTCCCTTCACACTTAACCCAAAGAAGAAGAGAAAAGTATTTTAATAATTAAGGAACGTAAGCAGTAGCTTGTGGAAACTTCTGCCTTCTAATTATAATTGAGCATGAATAACATGTTTTCTAGTCTCCCAGGGACAATTAAGTTAAATCCATAAGTGTTTCTCTTACCTTGGTTTGCAGATATGAGGATTTCTTAAAGAACCCTAGAAGAAACTTTAAGGCTGCTATTTTAATTCTTATGAGAAAAGAGAGAGAGAGCTAGAGTGAATTGTGAATTTTGTATGTTAAAATGAGTGAAAAGATTAGCTCAAATTGGGTTTATATGAAGCGTTCTTGACCATAAAAATAATAATCCTCTAGAACATCCCTTTTTGGTCCATTTTCAGCCACTAATTGGTCAAGTAGGTGATGCACCTGCTTATGTACATCAAGCAGCTCAAAAGGTCAAACTAGGTGATGCACCTATTAGCTTTCACTTGGGCTTAACTGTATTAGGCATTGGCAGATTTGGCTGCTGGGCTTAAATTTCATTTTTCTTTTATTTAACTTTGTTTGGGCCTCATGTAAGTCCATTAGCAAAGGCCCAATCTGATCCATAAACCTTAGCCTTTTTAACTAGATCCATATAGCTCAAGTAGATGATGCACCTACTTGGTCCTTTGTACTAGTCAATAAGTCAAAGTAGGTGATGCAACTACTTGTCACCTACTAGCTTAGTTAATTCAAGCAAACAACTCACTTATTTTATTCCATTTTTTCTAAATGTTAATCCCTTTTGCTTTAACTTAGCACTTAACTTTACACTTTAAGCTTAATTACCACCTTACTGTGTCGAGGTTAAATACTCCCGTTGGAGTTAACTGTACACATGCTGAAATGTGCAAGGCTGACATCACCTTCCCAGATAGTTTAAACCAATGCTAATCATATAAGAAACATGGTCCCTCACCTATACTATACGACTATGCCAAGTATCACAAGAATATAACAAGCATATGCATAATACGGGCTATTACACAGGGTTTTAGTTGAGAGTTCAAGAAGAGAAAAGAAGAGAAAAGAGAAGAAAAAAGGAGAGAGTCAAGCGTTCGTCGAGATTCTTGCACGTTGTTGTAGATTTTCGCCATCGGTTTAATCCCTAAGAGGTATGTAAGATTCCATAGTGTTGGGTTTGTTCACCCATAAGCCAAACATGTTATTATCAAGGTAATTTCACTCGTAAAAGTTGAATGATTTAAGTTCTTGGTAGGTATTCTTGAAGTTCATTCTAAATCTTGTTTTGCTGATGTTTTGATGATTTCTTGAGATGAAAGTGATTGTTTTGAGTGTATTAGTGTGTACTTAGGTTGGGTAATTGAATCTTAGGAAAACTTGAGAAAATAAATCGATTAAAAGCGATTTAGGAATAGAAAATGAGAGGTGAAATTCGTCGAACTTGTCCTGGGAAGATGCTGGGGCGGCGCTCCCCAGATGCACCCAATGGGATGGGGTGGCTCCCTTCTAGTGCACCCATATGCAGCCTATGAAGTTTGGGGCTGGCGCTAGGGTCGTCTGCCCCTGATCCTTTTCCATCGGTTGTCCCGTTTGAGCTCCTTTGAAGTGTATCTTCATCCCTTTTGATTCTAAACATTTTAAACTACTTCCAAATACTTAGAAAGCATTAACAACCTTGAATTAATAATTCAAATTCAAGGTAAAGTTAAGAGTTAGGTCTTGAGAGCTCTTCCGAACATTTTGAGAGAGTCCTTTTGATGAGTCTTCTATAATTTCTAATAACTTGTATCAAGACTCAAGTAAGTGAGCATGAGATAGAGGAGACTGTATTCATGTGTCTACACTATCACCTAGATCCTTCATATCATGAACCATAACTCTTGAATTCATAATTCACATTCAAGAGAGAGTTAAGAGTAAGGTTCAAGAAAGCATTTGAGTCCAATTGTGAATCCTTTGAGATCAACTATTGATTTAAACTAAGTTTTGAGGAAGTAAATAAGAGAATTAGAAGAGTCATACACATGAGTTCCATGTACTTGTGTAGACCTTCAAGTCGAGTCATTCATGCCCATAAATTCCGCATGGACTCCATAATTGAGTATCATTGAGAGGAGTAGTATCTTTAATTTCTAAGTTTTGAGTATTCAGTTCCTAATCCCCTTTGAGATTATATTTCTAATCATGAGACTATTACATGTTACCCATAAAGTCCTTGATTTAAATTGTTCGTGCCCATAATTCCGCATAAATCCTATAAGTCGAACAGTCTTAAGATGAGAAGTATCTTTGAGTCCTTGAGTTGAATAGCTCATGCTCATAATTCTGCATGAACCCTCTGAGTTGAGCATTCTTGAAATGAGTAGTATCATTGAAGTTCTTGAGTTCCAAGTATTGAGTTCTATCTATGGTTATTGAAAACCTTGCATTGAGTCGTTCACGATAATATATAATTTGGCATAAACCATTTTATAAGAAGTCTTTTACAAATATTTTAACTTTGTTTTAAGATTTAAGCTTTGAGTTAAATAAAGAGTAAGAGTAAAGTTATTTTCTTCAAAGATTATACGGTAACTAAGTATTCCCAAGAGTTAAAGTGTTTTAACATTTGAGCAAGAAAGGAAACAACGATTTCCAAGAGAGCTTTTAAGCTAAGTTTTGAGTAATTATCTCAAACCAAAGAAAGATTTTGGTTTTAAAAAACATATGAGCTGAGTGTATTTTTGGGAGTAGTATTGAGCACCGATATAAGGATGTGAGTTCAAAATAACTCAAGTCTCCATAAACCATGTACCCATCATGGGTAGTAAAGGATCATACTCTTTAGATAATTCCTTAAGTGCTTTTTAACATAGACTAGTGGATACACTTAGTTAAGGCATTCTATATAATGGTAAAGTATAGGATAGTTCTGGCAGCGTTGGCAAGACGCTGTATCATCACTTAGGCTCATAGTGATGGTTGTCGGTTAGAGAAAATCCCACATAGTTATATTGTATTTTTATATACACACTGAGTATTATTGTATTTTTCAATACATTGAGTTGCTATGTACAATTTTATAGCTTTCCAAATATATTGCATCTTTTGCTATTGTTTCATCCTTAAGTATCATGAGTTGAGTATTTCAAGTTGAGTATCTTGAGTTGATATGTGTTTCATTGTGTCGAGTACCTTATTGTTGATTTTCACTGAGTTGAGAACCTTATTGCTGAGTTGAGTATATTATCCTTGAGTACTTCTAAGTTTAGTATGTTTGAGTAGTTTGAGTACCCTTAGGTATTCCTTGAGTTGAATTGAACTATGTTTCTTTGAGTTGAGTTGAGTAGAGTTGAGAATAGGTAAGTATGTTTCCTTTTTATTAAGTTCAAGCTTAAGTTATGCTTTAGAATTCCCCTTACATGCTCGTACATTCCACGTACTGAGCCATTTGGCATGTATCCTTTCATGATGTAGATACAAGTATACAAGGTTATCAACAAAAGCTTCATTGATACCACATGGAGTTCGAGTTATCTATGGTGAGCCTCCTTGCTTCCGAAGGATTTCATTTACTTTTTAGTTATATCAGTTGTAAGGAGGTCGTGTGTCTTGTCCCGACTTCCATCTTTCTCATTTAGAGGCTTTATAAATAGACTTTAGAGTTTCAGAAGTATGTTCATTTATTTTATCAAATGTTTTAAAGATTTAAGTTGCCTATTTTATGGTGAGTTCAATAATTTATTTTTATTCAGAGTTTTCTTTTGAGTTAAAGATGGTATTTAAGTTATTGATGAATTTTATTATGTCTTAAGCTTTGTATGCTTAAGTTAATCTTCTGCTTGTAGTCAGCCAGGATGAGGGTTCGTTTGGAAACCAACAATGGTTCTCGAGTGCCGCCACGTCCGGGTGTAGGCTTGGATCGTGACACTCATAGTGATGGTTGTCGGTTAGAGAATCTCCCAAATAGAGTTATTTTGTATCTTTACATAAAAACTGAATTTTGTAATGTATTTTTAAATACATTGAGTTGTTATCAACTGTTTTAAATGATTTATATAAACTGTATTTTTGTCATCATTTTATGTTTCATTGAGTTGAGTCGAGGTAAGTATGTTTCCTTTTTATCAGTTCAAGCTTGAAGGTTATGTTTAGTGTTCCCCTTACATGCTTGTACATTTCATGTACTGATGCTATTTGGCCTGCATCTTTCATGATGCAGATACAGGTAAGTAGGATCATTAACCATTGCTTCATTGATCCATTCGAGCTCCAGATTTCTTTGGTGAACCTCCTTGCTTCCGGAGGATCCCTTATTTATTTATGTTATTTCAATTTATTAAGATGATCGGGCATCTTGTCTCGACATCCCTCATAGTTTTTAGTGGCTTCATAGATAGATAGATATATAGTAGTAATTTATGAGTCATGTTCATTTCAATTGTTATGTTCTAGACTTGAGTTGCCCTTGAGGCCAGTTTGAATGTTTTATTTCTAAAATATTATGAGATTATCTTTTGTCAGAGTTGACTAAAGTTTACTTTTGAGTTCATATTTTTTTGAGTAAGTCTTCCACTGAGAGTTGAGTCAGGCCAAGGGTTTGCTTGGGGCAGCAATGGTTCTCGAGTGTGTGCCATGTCTAGGGTGTAGGCTCGGGGCATGAACAATAACAATTCAACAACCAACAAGTATCAAGTATGTCAATTTAACCCAACCTAACAATTTTACAATGCACAGTTCACAAGGCTTAACAATCACAATTCAACAACCAACAAGTATCAAGTAGATCAATCACAAGTATCAAGTTCAACAAATCACAAAAATCGAACACTTGTCGAAACCATTTCCCGTGGGCACAATATCATCAGCCGAAACCATTTCCCTACGAATTTATATAGAACCACTTGCTGAAGCGATTTCCTTTTGGCACAATATCACTAGCCAAAAGTATTTCCAATCGGCTTTATATAGTATCACTTGTTGGAATCATTTCCCTTCGGCACAATATGACTTGCTGAAGCAATTTCTCTTCATCTTTATATAGTATCACTTGTCAGAACCATTGCTCTTCAGCATGATCATCACCTATCTCATCACGGTGCACATAAGTCAAGGTAAATAAGTAATTTAACACCATAGGAAAGAGACAAGAAATTCAAGCAATTTAAGTCCACAATGATACCATCAAATTATTTTATCAATCAACAAATTAGGGTCCACAACAAGGCAATCCACAAAGCACAACTATCAACACATTGCCTTTTTTATTTATACCCATTTCATTCATTAAGATTAATGAAGTGGAATAATTTAAACCATCACCCCATTCCCATTACTCCCCTACACATGCAATAAAGGGAAATACAAGATTCTACAAGTTTTACAAGGTTTAGAAGTTCACATACCTCAATTCAATCAAAACTCAATCCACGTCTTGAGCCTTTCCTTTCCGAACAATGTCTGAATCTATACAATCTAATCTAATCAAGTAATCACAATAACATTCTGGAAATAACAATACATATACCATATACTTTGAAAATTGGGTCAAATCAACTCAACAAATTCAATCCCAAAAAGCTTTACATGAAAACGTTACTCAAGGTATTTGGAACTCATTGATGAAAAACATTTTGGAAAAGAAGTAAAATTGAACTCGCAATCACCATTTTACTTTAGAGCTCATGTTCTTGAAATACCTAGCCATTTGTCAATCAAAATTCCAATTTTTGCTATTAAAATCCACAAATGATCAAAGAGAAATGATGTTTTAGGATTACAAAAAAGTACGCAAATGATTCACCATGAAAAATCTATTTAAAATCACCTCCAAGGATTTTCCAAACTCAAAATAGGGTAAATGGGGGTAAAACCCCGAAATGATAGGCCAAAACCCCCTCTGATCTCGTAAAAGCAACCTAGGCACGCTTAACAAAAAACCAATAAAGAAAACCCCACAAAACATCTAGTCTTGCTTTCGCGAGCCAACTTTTGCTATCGAAAAGGTCATGAAAGTGATGAAAACCCTTCACAAAAGTGTGGCCTGTAGAACATGTAACATCAACCAACACAAAATTTTCATAATAGACCCTCGGGATTCATTTGGGTCCCCGCACAGACAAATCATATATGAACCTTATTAAAATCTACATTTTGAACTTAATGGAACCATCCAAAAATGAATCTAAGGTCTCCTTGACTCGAAACTTGTGAAAGTCACAAGAAACTAACATTACACCTAAAAAAGCTAAATGAATTTTGGGACCTCTAAAAATTCAGCCAAGACCTCTTCTAAGACTAAATTAATCCCCGAAATCCAAAAGAGCTATTGGAAATCTATTTTGAGCATCTAAACCCGGAATGTTGACCAAGGTCAATTTTTCCCTAAAATTTCATAAATTTTCAACTTATGACCTGAAATCCATTAAAAGACTCTGAATCTAAAACTAACAACTATCTTAGATCATATTCCATATTCCAGGACAAAAGGAATTGATGGAATCTCATTCCGAGACTCAAAACTTCGAAAGACACCAAAATCACTTCTTAACAACTTTAGCCTTTTGGATTTAAAAACTTTCATATTTCACATTTTTTACTCAAAGCTTGAAATCAATTTCAAAATCCAATAAAAAAGTGAATCAGGGTAGATAATAGTAGGGGTAAAATTGTAATTTTATAGAAATTTTCAAAGTTGACCTTTCGAGTCTTTACAACCTTCATTTTCAAAATCAGGTTTTAGGGTCGATTTGACCCCATATTCCAAAATGCTTGATATAGGTGTTGTTAGTTCCAAAATATTATTAGGTTTACTTGCTTGTGTAGATTGTGTTGATTTGGATACCGTTCATAAGGGGAAAGCTCAAGCGTCAGAGTGATTGCTTGATTGTTTGAGACAAGTGAACTTCTAGACCATTGTTAATCATGTAGAATCTTGCACTTCTTTGTTTTCTGTGTTGGGGAGTTATGGGAATTAGTGAAGGAATCCATGCAAGAATTGTGTATGGTAAATTGATTATGTGAACTTGCTAAACAACTTGGGTTAAAATGAGAATCTTATTGATTTGTGTGACTTTATTATGATGTGGGAAATTGGCCAAATGAGATATTCACTTTATGATATGCTTTGATTAATTATTGTTGAGTATTATTGTTGAATTATCATCCTTAATTTTATCATTGTACTATCATATATGTGTTGATGATGTACCAGTGTTGTAATGATATGGATGAGAGGAAATAAGGATTGGGCAACATGCCCATTGCAGAAACATTAAGTGGAAATAGGGAACGAGCCATACTTTTATGGCAGACTCATTGAGATTAAATTAAGATCGGTCCATACAGCTGTACGTGGCATCTGCATGGACTAGGAAGCCCCCCATAGATTCCAGACTGAGTTTCAGCAGATGTGTATTATAGAAAGACATGCATCACTTTACTTGACATATTATTGCATTGCACATCATTTACATTTGTGATGTTGTGATCATCTTTATGAGACTTTTAATTGACGTACTTGATAATTGAACGTGATTGATATCTACTCTTTGAGATGATATACTACTATTGAACTATGTGTTCCGTAATTTGTGGACTGTTAGGTTGGGCTAATTTCTACGCAAGTTGTAGTTTGTGGAGATTCGATTAGGAGTGTCTATATTTTGATTTTCTTTATTAGTGTTTAGTGGTTTGCTTGTTGAGTACTATGTTGCTGGTACTCATTCCTTGCTTCTACACTTGTGTAGGTTGTGAGCCCAGATCTGCATGATTATCTTTATTCTCTACTTTGTCCGAGGCTTTTCTATGGATACTTGAGAGGTAGTTGTTTGTCTTCTCAGCAGCCCCTCTTGTTTATTTATCATTTTCTTGTTCTACTTTAGAAACAAAGATATTTGAGACTTGTATTTCTTTCAATACCGTTGTACTACATTAGTGACTTGTACACGTGACAACCAGGTTTTGGGGTTATTTATGAGTTGACTAAGTTATCTGCATTTAAGTCATTGATATTTTAGTTTTTGCATTTCTATCGTCATGTTTGGATTTAGGCTGACTTGCCTTGGTGCGATAAGACAAGTGTCATCAAATCCATTTTTGGGTCGTGACTTATGTATACACTTCTTTTTTAAAAAAAAATTCAATCTTAGAAATACTTATGATAATATAATTTATAATATTTAAAAAAAAATCTTTGATTTTTTGTTTCTTAGAACTACATTCATGCTTATACCTTTTAGAATGTAGTTAATTACTTACTTTATGCTTGTCTTCTAGCCGCATGGTTTTGGTGTTTTAGATTATGGAATGAATCCTATTCACATAAACAGGAAAATAATATGAGCATTGGAAAGATGCTAACTTCAAATTCCTTCAAACAGAATGAAATTGTGTCACTATACCTTTATTGAGTAATATTCTATCTTTCTTTGCAGGCGCGGTACTTCATCTTCTATCTGAAATTCAAACAACACTTACATCTACTTTTCAACCCTCTTAATAGCTTCCTCTACTTGAATTAATGAACCACATAATAATTAAGTTTAGCCATGTATATAGACCGGGTTAGTATGTGTATATAAAATACATAATAAAATTATGTGTTGGGTTTTAAAATTTATAAATCAAACTAATTTTGATACTATCGCATTATATATTCTTTAATATATGATAGTATAACAATACATCCCATCGTTACAAGTGAAATAAAAGAAATCGAGCGGACAAAAAAGTATTTGGTTTGGGCCACTATAGCGGTGTAAGTTACTGTAAATGTAGTGAAAACTCCCAAAATCACTCATTATCACCCAAAAATGTTTTTTAGAATAGAAAGGGCATGACCTAGAGCAAATATTAAAAAAAATCATCAAAAATCTTCATAAAGGTTAGCAATTCAATCCCTTACTTTTGTAGTAATGTCAGGTTTATCAATCCAGGAGGTATTTTGATATGTATTTTTGACATATTCGATACCATTGAGTACTTATTTTGTAGGATCAAGTGCCTTGCTATTTTATATCTCCTGCATCAAGACATATATATTTTGTGAAGCTGTAGTGAGAAGTCAATGAGGTGAAAGGATAGGACACTACATTTCTTATCCAAGTTTCTAGAAGAGGTTGTTTTCATGCCAAAATTCAAATTAAAGGTTCAAACACATCATAATATATATGCCAAATTTGAATGTTTAAACTCTTCATCTTCTTCTTTCGCCATTATCAAAAGGATAAGATGCACCAAGTACTTGTTTGTCAAGCTTGGAGATTATTTTTATCTTTTTCGTCTCATATGGAGACCATTAGTGGTCCACCATATACCAGCAAAATAAAATTAAAAAAGGAGAGAGTCCATGTTGCCAATGAAAAACACTTCAATTTGGCTTGCTTTTGATGTGACAACCAATATTAATTTCAACACAGCATGACATATATGGTTCCAACGACATGAAGGTACTGAAAAGCTTTTAGATAACAGACCTCATGGACCATTGATAGTTAAGGCAAGTTAGGGAATAGAAAACAACAGAGCCAAAAAGAAATATGAAAATAATTGGGCTTAATAAATAAATAACTTATATTTATTAAATTCAAACTTTGAAAATCATTTTACCATGAGGTTTCATGAAAGTGTCCATGATGACATATTTTGGTCAAAGCAACCTTATTACATAGAATTATGATATGTTTGACCTAAACTAATCAGAAGAAGACAAAAGAATTTAATAAAGAGCTACATCATTTTCTTAGACAAATCTGAGAAAAAGCCACAACATGAACTAGATTGAAGAAATAGGCTACTAACAACCACCTGGTCTAAAGAAATAGCAACAAATCCAAGGTAAAATTTTGTGACTTTGTTTGACTTATCTTCTTCTATGCGGATAATAGGGTGAGGGACGTCCCATCGGATGATGGGTAGGATAACATAGAACTCCTGTACCAAATTAGCATGTGCGGCAGGGGGAGCCTTGGTCAGCGGAACCCACCTGAACTCCATCAAAAAAGCATAGAAGGGAGGCTCTTTCTACTCAAACATGAGTAAAATGAAGCCCCTCTCACAGCAAAACTTGTTGTTCAGGAAGTCATGGAATCTTTCTCTACTAGCAGTGTCGGGAAATCAAATAAATTTTCCCCATTAGATAAGCTTGCAGGTTATGAAAAATATGTGTTAGAACATGATAGAAATAGATAGTTCAAGGTTGGAAATGAAGAGAGAAAATTGTGAGTTAAGGGGACCAGGCTACTAGTCCCCGATATCCCGCCACAGCAGCCCAAATCCCGCCATAGCAGGATGATGGAGGCCACCACAACAAGATGAAGGTCGCCAAAGCGGCCTTCATCAAAGACAAACACCAGGCGCGATCATGGCGCCTTTTTGTCCCAAAATCCCTATTTTTGACATAATTTCAGCAGATCAGAGTATATTAACTACCTTAGGACCTAAATATGCAATTATTTCAATAAAATAACCCCTAAATAGTACCCAAATTCGAGTTTTCTATCAAGAGACTCTTCAACTTTACCCACCCATTATGGTGCCGATTCAAGCGTATTTCTACAAATTCCTTACACCCAGGACGTTGTGGAGATGTTGGGGACGTAAGGGACATGCCCATGCTACATTTTTATACCAAAATAGCAACCTATGTTTATTTTCAAAAACTACCCCTCCCCCCCCAAAACCGTTTCTAATCGATTAAATAGCAACATGCAATTGTTGTTAATCAAGTACTGAAGTACAGAGTGTAAGAAATGAGAAGTTTATATTTGAATTGATGTTCCAACCAAGAAAATTGAGAGGATTTTGGGGGAGAGTTTCAAAGGAGTAAGAAGAAAAGGGGAAAAATTCATTTTTTGGTCCTATGTTTTATTTTACGATTCCCCGCTACAGCGAGATGTCTTCGCCACAACGGCCCTGCCTTAGCGGAAGGGTAGCCGCCCTGGCGGGGTCAAGCTATGTAAATTGGGACGAAATTCTTTCTAGGTGTTGTGTCATGTTCCCAACCGTCCCTGTTAGGTATAGAACCTTTCGCGAATCAAGTTAGAAAAGCCATTCCTATCTGTGATTTCGTAATTGATCGAATCATTAGTCGAAGAGACTTCGGGGTAGAGTGCGTAATGACCCGTCCCTAGTCATTCGGGGATGAACGAGGGGTAAATTGATATCCATTTGTAATGACCCCCCACCGTCGTTATTTAGGAAAACAAAAATTTGGGAAATTACTGGGCCACTGTCCCGCCAGGGCGAGTCAAATACCACTAGGGTGGCGGCGCCATGGCGGGATAAGCTAGCGCTAGAGCAAGATAGGCGAGACAAAATGTAAATAACGTAAAATTTTAACTCCTCCTTCTTCCTAAAATACCTAATTTAGACATAAACCACCCTAGAAATCCCCAAAAAGCTTTTCCAAGCTTGGGAAAGATAGAAAGAGAGAGATTTCTAGCGTAAGGAGGTCGATGGATTGCAGATTTCTGCCAAGATCACTGTCATGAGTTCTAGAAACAAGAATCGTAGACCAAAACTTCGTGAAGTTGTGTGGCGCCCAGGTAGGCTAGGTTTAATTAATTAAGTAGTCATAAATTTGTGCCCACTGCATAGTATAATGATAATCAATGGTAAGGATCATGTGTAGGCCTTCGTGCACCGAAAGTAAGATGATTAAATCATAGGAAGAAACTAAAGATAATGAACAAGGGCTAAGTATGATCGAATTATGGTTAAGGGATATATGTCGATGAACACTTACTTATGATGGTCGTGATTCATGGATCTGTGATATATGGTTGTTCTTGTTTCCATATAATGCATGCATGTATGGGAAGGTTGCATGATGAATCACACTAATCATATATGAGAATAATTGAACGAGGTATTTCATAAATCATGACTTGATTGTATGAAATTGAGAATGTACTTGTGATTGTGATTGTGGCTTGTTCAATGGATCGGGTGTTGTGTTCCGACACACTAACTTGGATAGGTTTCCATGTTTTGGCATAAATATGGCATCGGTATCCACATTTCATCACAAACATTAGATCGGGTACCACGTTCCAGTATGCTAACAGTTTGAGTTTGGGTTCCATGAGAGAGCCAATGACTTGACACGATTGTATATCTTGTAATGGTGAAGTTGCACGTTATTCATAAATGATATTTGATGTTGTTTCCCTAAAATTGTAAATGATATGATGACCTATTTATGTTTGTTCTACTATATTGATTTGACCCGTTATATATATAGTTGAATGAAACTGTAAAGGCCAAGGGTTCATGAGTATTAGTGTTGAGGAACAAGGGTTGTCGTTTGTTGCAAGGGTGAAAAATGTAGGTATGGTGTGTGGTGTAATTACTCAGGCAAGTTTAAGGGGATTTGGGAGTTGTTAGTCGGAATACTTATAGTTGTATTCATTGTTTCTTTCTAGGTATTACAATGGTTAGGCTTTGATGAAGAACCTACAAGTAGGAAGACTGAGGGGTGGTTAGTAGTAAGGGTACTACTGTAACTCTAAGGTATTTGAGAGAGGATAAAGGTAGAGAAGCGAGTTGTTTATTGCATATTCTTGCTAGTTGATTTCTTATGTTATGTGGTGGGCATCGGGTTGACCGATGATGCCTACCAGTACGAGTGGTTTGTAGATACTACTCTTGCTATGCCTTTTTGGCATAGTCTAGATGCAGGGTCGGTGATGTTCCATTAGGTGAAGATGGAGAATTCTCCAGCAGCTTCTATTTTTCCTTCCACATGGTGGGAGCTGTGTTATTTCTTTATTATGTCCTAGTGCATTCTTAGTAGCTCTTGTACCTGTTTAGACTAGATCCTTGGAGATGTTAATTACTTTACTAGTCTTAACCCGAATTTGTTTAAGAAGGTTTTCATTTATAAAAACTCTATGATTTCATTTATCTCTGTTTCTCGTTAATTTTCCGCATGTTTTAACTAATGGGAAATGAGGGTTCTCCTACTTAGGTGTTAGAGTGGGTGCCCACACGGCCCGGTGGGTTGGGTCGCGACACTTTTTCTTCTCATATTCAACTTCATCAAGAATTTGAGTGAGCTGCAAGTTGAACTCACAAACATTTACATATTTATTATGAGGCTCACAGACGTTTAGAGAATGTGACTTGGAGGTGATTCTTGACGTCTTTTTTCGCAATTTTGATCTTCTGACAACCCATGTTTTGCTTCTTGCACAGATTCTGTAATTTTGATTAGTGGCAATACATTCAACGGCTTAAGTGTTAATTTTTTCTATTTTCAACATGATCTTCAGACAGATTCTCTGGCAGTACTTCATCATTTTATCTCTGTTCTTTTGAAGTTTGGACAACATATAGATCCTAATTTAAGCAATCATTGTCCAAATATACTTGTCTCTTGCATGTAGAAGTACACTATTAAATTACTAGCACAAATTCTTTATTAACACATCACATTTTGGAAAAGAAGAGAAAAAATCCCTTGACTAGTGACTGGGTGGTTTATTAGTAAACCATTCAGGGGCTTTTGAATCTATTTGTTTCATCTCTTTCAAATACTTGGAGAATTCAGGATTTCTAGTTGTCCTAGCAGCTTTCCATAGTATATCCTTTAGTTATTGTCCTCCAAAACCTTGAGTTTTGAAATTGTTGTGTAGATGTCTCACTTAAAATCTGTGCGCAACATCTGTCATTATCTCAATGATAGAATTAAACTCTTTTATTTATTAAAAATGAAAGTCTATGCAAAAGGGTTTAGTGATATTCCTAGGTGCTCATCAAGAAGTGTTAAAAACCACTCCCATGTTTCCTTCAGTTCACCTTCAACAAATGTTAATGCAATAGGATATATGTTATTGTACATCAATGCCTATTGCTATCAATAGTTGACTCCCCTTTTGGTGTCCTTTCAAATGACATCCATCAAACGCTAATATAGGTCGGCATACCGCTAAAAACCCTATTAGAAAGTTGCAAAACATATATTAAGTCTTAAAAATCTTTTTCTACCATTAACCATTGTTTTTTTTATTTTCATCTAGCTTCAAAATACACGTAGTCTCTAGATTACTCCTCCTTATCTAAGCACAGTAATTCCATAACATATCAAACTTCTCTTTTTTAGTTCCTATAATTAGATCTAATGCCTTCCACTTGTCATATAAGCTTGGGTTCGAGTAATAGCACAATTATGAGTCCTCATCACTTGAGTTTGGAATTCTTTTACTCCCCAACTTGGATTTATTCTAAAATTCTTCAACATACTTCTTAGCTAAAACTCCAGAGGCAATAGTCTTGTTATATCTTTGTTTGCCACAACAATGTTCAAGGCCTATTGTCTTTATCTTTGCAAGGTTCATCATGATTAAACTTTGATGCAAATATGAACCATTTGCAACTTAACACCTTACAAATTGCATTTGAACTTGTACTTTCGTTCTTAAACTTGATGTCTTTTTTTGTAACACAATATGTAACTCAATTGCTCGCTTGAATTCTTTGCTATTTCCGAAAATCATATTAAGCATAAATTTAAATTTTGGATTCTCCAAATGTCTAGTTAGAGTAAAAACAGTATATCTTTTAGGATCTTCATCATCAGAATCTCCATGCGAACTCTTTAAATCCTCATATGATGTAGCACAATCATTTTCTTGAGTGTCATTGGGAAACATAGACAACAAGTTTGAAACAACTCTAACCTCCATTGTTTTTTCTTTAACTTGATTTTCTCTATTTCTCCCGTTAAGCCCAACCCATTCTACATTAGAGTTGATGATTTTATCAAAAATCAAATCATTTTCTTACAAGAATAATCAGAGTCATTAAATGACTCACGTTCTTCACATGTGGCATCACAGTCATCACTTTTCTCTATTATATTCACATCTACAAAATCTTCTCCGCCTAGTTGTCGGTTACCCTCAGAATCAGTTATATCATACTTCCATTGGTCCTCTTTCGTGTGCTCATATTTCTACTTCTCTACTGTCAGACATTTCATAGAGAGGGTTATATATATATATATATATATATATCAATAAATATATCACTAGACAAAAGTCTTATACTTGTCTCAAATAAGGCCAAACATGAACCAAAATTTCACCTTTTTATCATTGACTTAACACTTTTTCATACAATAATGGAATTTTCATCTCCATTGCAATAGTCATAATAAGGTATATGTCCATTAACATAGTTCATTTCTCAAACACCCACCAACCCTTATAGTGTAACTAGTTTTCAAAAATGTGTGTTGCACGTGTATTACAGGCTAAGTAATAGTTTATTAAAATAATATTAGAATAAATGTGTGATGAGTTATATGAACTTTGAAAGGGGTAGGTTACATTTTGTGTGAATTAAATGTCAGAGTCCTTTCATAGTCAAATTTAATAGAAATAATTAGTTAAAATGTGTATATATAAATATCAAATGTAACATGACAAGCTATTCAGATCAATGTGATCATGCGATGCAACATCTCATTAGACAAAGAACTTCAAAGTATGAATTAAACCTCTAAAATATAAGTTCATCTACAATATATCATCTCATATATAACAAAAAAATATCTATAGTAATTAATGCAATTACACATTCAAGTGTAACCCAAATTAAAGCTTAATAGCATAAAGACACAACAACTTTACTAATCAATATCACCTGGGGTAAACTACCATAAAATGCATTCTTGACAAAATATCGAAACTATTGCTTCATTGTATTGTTGTCTCAAATCTGCAGTTGGCTAGATAGATTTTAATTTTTTTATTAGTATGTATATATCAGACAAATTAAAGAATCTAAATTAGAATTATATGAAATAATTCGAACAACAATACACTTACTCGAACTACCATGTGAATTAATCAATTGGAACTGCATCTTATGCTTTATCCAGAAGTGTTATGCGTATTATATAAAACTTTATAAATTATATGAAAAGCTTTTTAACCGAAAAATTAAAAGAACCAATAAATGTAAAATAACAGGATAAGCTCATATAATTGTACACTAATGACTCAATAGATTCATGAACTTCACGTTAAAGTTTTCCCAATTTATTGATTTATTTATTAAAAGGTAAATGTAATATTTGGTAAATATTATAAAAAGGTAGTGTTTAGATATGGGTAAAAATGTCTCATTAAGAAGGTTACATTAATCTATGTATTCATGAATAGGGGAAAACGAACCAACATTACTTTTTAATAATTATTGAAAACTGAAAAAATATATATACAACTGTTCTAACGTAAGAGAAGATAGAAGTAACATCAAGAATTTGAATAGGCTTTATTAAGTCATTACAAATTAATTATTTTTTGAAATGTAATTAAACATTATTGTTAGAAGTTAAATTATTAATATAATTGTGATATACTGCGGGGGCAGGATTGTGATCCAACTCTGAAGTACCACATATCAGTGAATATTTAATTTTGAAAAATTACCTGAGTATTATTAAACACTATGTTTCAATAAAGGAAGAGATCTTTTTGGGGCTATCATACAATTTTTTATTATCACTACGTTTAGTGAAAACTATCCTCACAATTTGGAGCATACATCCCAAAAGAAGGAATTTGATTGAAGCTTTACATTTTACATGGGCAGTCAATTTGATAGGATTTATTTAGTTTTTCATTACTTTAATTTAAGACATTCTATTTATCTAATAGTATAGCTAGATAGATACATATTAAAACCTTGAATATACTTTTTTTTCTTTAAGGCTTGTAGCTCCAAACATGCAACCACATTTATTCATAAATTTAAGTTATTATTGTATTTCTATAGAATAACATAAAATATGATACATTAAAGAATTCATAGATGGCAAGAGAATTTTCTTTCGAAGTTATAGAATAATATCAGAATAAAATGATACGATGTAAAAATATATATAGTGTGCATCTTTTGTTCACCTAGTCACCACAAAGTTCGTAACCATCATAAATAAAAAATAACATTAGAATTTTCTGGCTTTTTTACCCTAAAAATAATCATTATGACGGGTATAGTAGTATTCCATGCAATATATATTGGGGACTTAGGGTGAAAAGGATTAAATAAACAACAACAAAAAATTAAATATAAAAAGCAAACAAAATTGATCAAATATAAAAGAATAAATATATAATAGAATCTACAAACAGAACATAATATATGTGTGCATCTGTAGATTTTATTTCATTCAACAACTCTTCAACCTTGAAAATGGGAATAGTTAATGACTACAAGACAAATATGAAATGATACAAGAAGCAAAAGAGAAGTAATAACGAAATTAAACAATAAAGAGATACAGTAATGATATGTGACTAGTTTTAAAAAAATCTGTTACCATCAAGTTGTTAAGGTATATATATATATATATATATATATATATATTAAGTCATGGGGTTCTTCATTATTCCTCACACCTTGATAATGAAACTGATGACAATTCGTTCATATCGTGAGCATCACCATGGTTCATTATCTTAACGAAACAAGCGAAATCAAAAAAATAATTAAGACTACTTCATGACAATATAGGAAAGTACATTCTCAAGAAGAGAACAAGTTTATTTATAAGTTAGGAAATATATCTTAATGTTATATAGAAATTCAAAAGTCATACAAATAACTCTTGGGTTCTTCACCATACATGCACTTGCATTTATTTGTAATTATTTATTTTGGCTAATTCATTATTCAATATAATTAATAATTATTTAATTTTAATGCTAATAAATAACTCATAATCTAAAAAATAATTAAAATAATATTACTTAATATTTAATTAATTAAGTTTTAAAACATTATAATTAATAACAAGGACAAAACTGTAATCCAACTTTGAACACAAAATTTTTCCACTTATAATAATAATATGATATGATGATTTAATGGTGTACTTATACGAATCTTCACCTTCATCTGTCATGTGAAAGAAAAGGTAGAATCTATTAGTGTTATTATAATAAACATTTCTAATAGAAAATGTAAATGATATAAATCCAACACAAAAATAGGTAACCAATAATGTAAATCCAAATTAATTTTGAATTTGAGTTATGCAAACTTCAATTTATAAAAAAAGTTGAAATATCTGTATCATAGTTTATAATTATTACACATTTAACTGTATGCACTTCTGAATTTTCATTTTCATCTATTTTTAAAAAAAAATATAAGAATATGTGTCATGACCTAAGAATGGATTGATGGCACTCGTCTTATCCCACCAAGACAAGTCAGTCTAAAACCCAAGTAATACGATAAATGCAGAAGTAAAGCAAGAATAAAAGTCTAATACTATAAAATAATGTGGAAATTGTTAATTAACTTAAATATACCCCCAAAAACGTTTTCAAGTCTCTATTGTATTACAATAGATTTGAAAGAAATAAACAAGTCTCAAATGATGTTGTCTCTAATGTAAAACAAGATAATAAGTAGGATTAAAAAGGTCTACTCAAATGACAATCAGCTACCTCAAAAATCTTCATAGGAAGCCTCGGACAAGAAGATAAGAGAGAATATCATGAAAATTTGAGCTCATAACCTACACAAATGTAGAAACAAGGTGTAACACCCTAGAAAATTTTGAGCTAAGACTCGAACCGTTCTTCGTAGTGAATGAGATTTTTCAAGGATTTTAAAATTTCTTGAGTATTAAGGTCACTATAGGTAGTACCTTGAGTTCCAAGAAGAACTAAAGAGAGTTCATTCAAGTCATTCCTAAGTTTTTCTTAAGTTTTGGGTCAACTTAAATTGACCATAAATCCTAGAACATGATGAGTTAGGTGCGCTGCAAGATAGAAAATGAAAGCCCTTCGAGTCCTCTTTCCAACTCCACCAAGTTTGCTAAATTCCGAGCTTTGAGGAAAAAGTTATGACCGATTTACTAATAACGCACAAACCTAGCAGCAGCTCTGTACGGACCTCACTGCGTGGTGAAAAATTATTCCGACTCCCAGCTCATTTTAATTATTTCTTTAAGGGTATTTTTGTCCTAAAAACCCTTAGGAGGTCATCTAAATTTCCCTAAATGTGTAGAAAACCAGTTTTTCATAAATCAAACTCTCTCATCCATTCCAAAACTTCTACATGCAGGGGATCAAGAAACACTAAGGCTAGGTTCATCTTCCCAGATTTTCCTACAAGTTGCTTCAAGAAGATAGATCTTTCAGGTATGTAAGCTTCCATAGTGTTGGGTTTGTTCACCCACACGCCAATCATGTAAATTTTAGTGTTAAGTTCATTCTAGAAAGTTGAAAGTATGATGTTCTTGAAATTGACTTTAGTTCTTGAGCTTAGATGAGATTATTGAGTTCATGATGAAATCATGTCGATTTTACAATTGGTTATGAGTAGGGTCTTCTGTTCATGTGTCGGGTATCTAAATATCAAGAGGAATTGAGAAAAAGAACCGAATTTAGGTGAATTGGGGTTAGAAAAAAAAGGAAAAAGTCGGATGAATCTGGCACCTTGCTCCGCGTTACGGACCTTCCTCCCCATTTTATAAAGTTTGTCTTCGTGTCGCAGAGAGGTCACAGACCTCTCTGCCTCAAAAGTTAATTCGCGACCAAATATTTTAATTCATCTCTGTGTCGTGGACTTACTTCCAAACAGTGATTTCTTGATCGTTTTTCATGTTTAACTATCTAAAAACACTCCTAAACATCATGAGATCATTCCTATCACAAATCACAAGCTTGAATTCATAAATCACATTCAAGGTAGAGTTGAGAGTCAAGTCTTGAGAGTTCTTTTGGGCATTTTGAGAAAATCCCTTTGAGTCTTTTTGAGGAGTCTTTTACAACTTCTAGTAACTTGTTTCAAGACTCGAGCAAGTGAGTATGAGGATGAGGAGAATGTATTCATGAGTCTACTATGTCATCATGAGATCTTTCGTATCATGAACCATAACTCTTGAATTCATAATTCACATTCAAGAGAGAGTTAAGAGTAGAGTTCAAGAAAGTCTTTGATTTGAATTGTGAATCCTTTAAGATCTACCATTGATTTGAGTTAAGTTTTGAGAAGTAAGTATGAGAATGAGAAGAGTCATATATCGGAGTTCCTTATTGATATTTTGACCCTTCAGTAAATTTGTTCATGCCCATAATTCTGCATGATCATTATAAGTCGAACAATCTTGAGATGAGAAGTATCTTTGAGTCCTTGAGTTGAGTAGTTCATGCTCATAATTCCGCATGAACCCTCTGAGTTGAGCATTCTTGAAATTAGTAGTATCATGTAAGTTCTTGAGTTCCAAGTATTGAGTTCTATCTATGGTTATTGAAAACCTTGCATTGAGTCGTTCATGTCCATAATTCTGCATGAACCATATTTTAAGAAGTCTTTTACAAAATGTTTAAACTTTGTATTAAGACTTAAGCTTTTAAGTTGAGTAAAGAGCAAGAGTAAAGTTCATTTTCTTTAAAATGATATATGGGAACTAAGTATCCCCAAGAGTAAAAGGTTTTCACATTTAGGATGAGAGGAAACTGAGATTTCCAAAAGAGTTTTGAGCAAGAAATTAGGGAACATTTGTAATGACCCTCCTGGTCATTTATGTGTCTTGCCTTTTGTGTGTCATTTAAAGCGTTTCTGTAGCGACCCCAAGTCATTTATGACTTGCTGGGACTGACAGTTCGGTCAACTGGTCGTTCGTTTGGTTATGGTGTGAGTTTTTGTGTTTTGGAGCTTATGAACCTTGAACGATGATTTTCGATAAAAAATTCAAGAAGATGAAATTGAAATCCATTTCTGACGATTCCATCTGCTCCGAAAGGTTCATTTTAGGCTAGTAGCATGGTCGGCATGACTTTCGAGGTTTTCAGTGTGAGTCGAGGCGATTAGGCATTTTTACTTTAAGTTTAAGCCTAAGTTTGACTTTGGTCAACATTCTGAGTAAATGCGCTCGGATGAGAATTCCGTTAGTGCGGTTAGCTCCGGAATGTCAAGGTTGGTCTAGATTGACCTTTCTTTTCTGTCTCGAGGTTTTCGATAATTTTTTGAAGCTCTTTTGTGGTTTTTGACTTAAATTGGCATTTGGGTGTGGGACCCACTTTTTGTCAAGATGACCTTATATGTAAATTTTGATTGTGCCATTGAGTTTGGAATATTAAATTTGGTATAGTTGCATATCTCGTTTTCATGAACGGGGTTCCGAACGAGATCGGAGCACCCCATCGGAGTTTTTAGTTTTTGGAAAATTGCAGAAAATCTGCTATAAAATGCAGATTCATCGGCAACATTTCCCAAACTTAAAACCCTCATAACTCTCTCATCTTTCATCCGGATTAGACGATTCAAAGTGCGGGAGCTTCATATTTTTGGTGGCTTCACTGTAGAGTGTTAGGAAATTGTCGGGTGCATGTAGTTCAAGGTAAATTTTGTGATTAATTTGACTGATGTACCCTTTTCTGAGCCTTTATTTTTGGCATTCTTGTTTTGGTCATATCTCACTCATTTTAGCTCGGTTTTGGGTAATTTGAAGTCCCACGTGTTGAGAATTGTCGTGGTTTTGTTGTAGAGTGTTCAAGGAGTGCTGGGCACCATTAGATCCTTGTATATTTTGAGTTTAGACTGCTGCAATATTTTCTTTTAAGTGATTAAAGTGTGGTTTTCTTGCTTGTTGGGTTTTGGTGCGTTTTGAGCCCCGCATTGTGTTCTATTTTGGAACACAACTTTGGGGTACTGTTTAGGGTATCTTGACGGAGTCAAATTCAGATAATTCGGTGCGGGTCCCACGATTCTTGTTTTGACTAAAAAATTGACCCGTTTCCCTTTTTTGTGATTTTGGTGTCTAAATGACCGTTATAACGTTGGGACTCTATTTTTGATAGAGGAGCAGCATTTTGAGGCCGTTCGTATAGGGAAAACTCTGGAGAAGTGATTTTGGAGCCCGTGTGATCGGCCAACAGGTAGGCTACGGTTTCCCTCTCTTAGATTGAACTCAAGAATGTGCATGCATGTTTATTAGTTGGGTTTTGGGTTGGGTAGTTATTGAATCATGTTTAGGTGTTTAAAAATCATGTTTTCGACCAATTTTGAGAATTATTGGGTAACTGTGAGCATGCTATGTGTTACTAATTGACCCTCCTCGCTATGTGGAGTGCTTGTATGTTTGATTACTGTTTATCTGAATCATGTTGGCCCTTATTTTAGGTTTGACTAGGGCTTTCCTTAGAAATACATGTTTCGAATCCAATAGGCATTAGTTTTGCCTCGACGTCGCTTGACCGGCTTAGATCTCTGTAGACTGGAGTAGTAGACTTGAGTCTGATACTTTGGGCCTTACCAAGGTGATATGCTTGCTCCAACGATAGTTATCCTTATTTTCCCGATGTTACAACTTCACGAGTTAAGTCGGCGATGCTAGTTCTGCTTCGCAATTTAAATTTGATTTTCGGTTCGTTTCCAAGGACTTACATTGATTGGCTAAGTTTGGACGGCGTTACACATACATTTATGAGCATGGATCAATTGACACTCTTTCAGCAGCTACATTTGCACTTATGGAGCATCCGGTTTAAGGTGCGGCCTCTATTGCCCAGATACCTATATGGAGCATCAGGTTTAAGGTTCGGCCTTTATTGCCTAGATAATTATATGGAGCATACGGTTTAAGTTCCAACCTTTATTGTCCAAATACTTATATAGAGCATCTGGTTAGAGTTTCGGCCTCAGATACTTGATACTTGTGATTGGTTACTTGGGCAATTTTGGTGAGCATCAAGTTTGAGGTCCGCCCTCCGTACTGTCAGATTCTACTAATTAGGGTTGAGGTTATGGTTCGTGTTTTCAGTTCTTGGGTTCTGATATGCGATTCTCTTTAGTTATAGTTATTCTGTGTTCTCGTCACACTTATAGGGGTCTTTTTGGGTTTTTAATTAAACTTGCGCACGAGTGTACCTTCTGGCCTTATGGGTCCCCAGTTAGGTGTAGTTAGCTTATAGATTACTTTAGTTAGTTCTTTCTACACTCGTGTGCATTCCATTGTTAGTTAGATTTCTGTTCTTGACATCTGTTTGTGTTATTCCTTATTTTCTTATTAATCTACTTTTTAAGTTCAGTCAGCCTATGATGCCTACTGGGTACCTGTTGTTTTGGTACTCATGCTAAGCTCTGGATCTATTTTCGTGATGCAGGTCTGAGCACCAGTAGTCAGCGTTGATCGAGTTAGGACCAGTCTTAACCAGAGACGGGGGTGAACACATGACGTTTTGTACTGTTCAGTCTCTATCTGTGTATATAGACTTGTCTTTTACCTTTCGAGAAAGTCCAGTCTTTGTGGTCCACTTTTAGGACATGTACTCATTTTGTTAGCAGCTCTGTACTAGTAACTTCTAAGTTCTGGGAGGGATCTTTATTTGTATATATGTTTTTGGGTTGCTTCTAACTGTTTATATTGTTATCTTAAATTTTGCCTACTCTTGTTTAGTTTCTGCCCTCAGATCTAATACTTGTTGTTCCGGGTTACGGGTTGGCTTACCTACTGGTGTGTTATAGTAGGTGTTATCATAACTCAAGAAATTGGTTCGTGAAAAGTTGGTATCAGAGCCTCAGGTTCACCGGTCTCACTTGTGCAAAGTTAACGTCTAGTAGAGTCTTGTAGATCGGTGTAGAGACGTCCGTAACTTATCTTCGAGAGGTTACAGGATGTCTTTAGGAAGATTTCTTCTTTTGTTTCACTTTCGTGCAACGTGTGTCTTATTGGTTCCTTGAAATCACACTCATTTAACTCTTTCGCAGGATGGCTCGCACGCGAGGCAGTGCGGCCGGGGGTGATGCACCCGGGCCTGTAGACAGAGCCCCAGCTTGGGGTAGACGCCGACCCCTAGATTGAGGAAGGGTCGCAACACCGGCTCGAGATAGGGATGAGGAGTCTCAGGCAACATATGTACCTCCACAGCTAGTGGGGCCGGGATTAGCCCATCCACCAGCTACAGCTCCTGACCTTCATGCCCTGCTGACTCAAATATTAGCAGCTATTGGTGAAATGAATTAGGCACCTGCTCCAGCTCCTGCTCCAGTGTCGCAGGGTCAGCCTGCCGCAATGGCAACAGAGGTTCAGCTGCCACCAATTCATGTGGGCGCCCTGCCAGACTTAAAGGACAGGGAGATGCCATTGAGCGAGCAGAATATGCTCGGTGTATTCAGAAGGTTGGCACCGCCGATATTCTCAGGGGCGATTGGAGAGGATGCCCACGAGTTCCAGCTCACTTGCCAAGAGCAGCTACAGTTATTAGGAATCTTGGAGTCGAGAGGAGCCGACTTTACCGCTCATCAGTTCCGTGGGCCAACCAGGCAGTGGTGGCACATGTATAGAGAGCCCAGGCCAGTTGGATCGCCTCATATATCTTGGAGTGAGTTCTCAGAGGCTTTCTTGGCCCGGTTCATGCCACGGAGCATCAGGGATAGGCTTCATGATCAGTTCTCCAGATTGGAGCAGGGCCTTAAGACTATCTTAGGGTACGAGATGAGGTTCCATGAGTTGTCTCGACATGCTACCATGATCCTGCCCACGGAGGAGGAGAGAGTTCATTGTTTTATATGTGTGTTGCGGTACCGTCTGAGGGTCGACACAGAGCATTTGGTTTCGGCTGGCCGTTCATTTCTTGATGTGGTCGACCATGCCCAATCCATGGAACATATTCATCGCAAGGCCTAAGAGAGAAGCGATAAAAGGGCACGCTACCAGGGCAACTATAGCGGGTCCCAGACTAGAGAGAGACTCCTACGATAGGCCCCACCAGAGGTTCCAGCAGGGTCAGTCCAGTTGGCCTGTTCAAGCGGTATTACCTGCTTTTGAGGGAGGCCAGCATTAGTAGTGTTGTCCTAGTACGGGCCAGAGTTCTAGCGGATCAGATTCTCTTCCTTATTACCACGGTCGGGTTATTTCAGGCCGTTCAGCTTTGGGGTGTTTTGATTGCAGTGTGCTTTACCATTGTTCTAGAGAGTCCCCCAGCGAGGGCGAGAAGCAATTATACCAGCTCTCCTTGCACCTAGACCAGTTTCAGCAGTGCCCCCTCTAGCTAGAGGTGGTGGCCAGGACCAGGGTCATCGGGACACCTGACAGGGTACTAGAGGCAGAGCTCGGGGAGGCAGGTTAGGTGGAAGATCAGATGTATCTGGTAGAGGTGCTCAGGGCCATTTCTACGTAGCCCCGATGAGAGTAACGACTGAAGCATCTGACGATGTCATCATAGGTATGCTTTTATTATGCCATCATCTTGCTACAGTATTATTTGATCCCGACTCCACATTATCGTATGTATCTATTTATTTTTCTCCCTAATTGGGTATGAGGTCTGAGTCTTTGGTAGAGCCAGTTCATGTTTCAACCCTGGTGGGTGAGTCCTTAGTAGTACATCAGGTATTGTGATATTGCTTAGTGACTATCTAGGGTTATGATACTAGAGTTGATCTTATTCTGCTAGATATGGTTGATTTTGATGCAATTTTGGGCATGGACTGGTTATCCCCCTAACATGCGGTCTTAAATTGCTACGCCAGGATCGTTACTTTATCCATGCCTGTCATTCCCCAGTGTTGTGGTAGGGTGCTTATAGTCACACACCGATGAGGATCATCTATTTTATGGGGGCTAGACGGAAGGTTGCTTTTGGGTGTTTAGCTTATTTGGCCTATGTGCGAGATGTGAGTAGGTAGGGCCCTTTAGTTGACTTAGTTCCTGTGGTTAGAGAGTTTGCAGATGTGTTCCCTACAGACCTACCTGGCCTACCCCCAGATTGTGACATTGATTTTGCCATAGATTTGGTGCCCGACACCCGTCCTATTTCTATTTCACCTTACCGGATGGCTTCTGCAGAGCTGAGGGTGCTCAGTGTTCAGTTAAAGGATCTCTTAGGTAAGGGGTTTATCTGTCCGAGTGTGTCACCTTGGGTATTTCTGTTCTATTTGTGAAGAAGAAGGACGGGACTATGAGGATGTACATTGACTACAAGAAGTTGAATAAGGTGACGGTGAAGAACCGTTACCCCATGCCTCGTATTGATGATTTTTTTGTTCAGCTTCAGGGTGCCGCCGTGTTTTCTAATATTGATTTGAGGTCTAGGTGCCATCAGCTAAGGATTAGGGCAGCGGACATCCCTAAGACTGCATTTATGACCCGTTATGGACATTATGAGTTCTTGGTGATGTCATTTGGGTTGACTAATGCTACTGCTGCCTTCATGGAGTTGATGACACGTGTGTTCAGGCCATACCTTGATTTATTTATTATTGTCTTTATTGATGACATACTGGTATATTCGCGGAGCTGGAGTGAGCATGAGCATCATTTAAGGGTTGTGCTCTAGACTTTGATAGATCAGCGACTTTATGCCAAGTTCTCAAAGTGCCAGTTTTGGTTAGACACTGTAGCATTCTTGGGGAATGTTGTTTCCAAGGAGGGCATTATGGTAGATTCGGCAAAGATTGAGGCTATTCGTGATTAGGTTAGGCCCACCTCAGTTACTGAGATTCAGAGCTTCATCGAACTAGCAGGCTACTACAGACGCTTTGTTGAGGGCTTTTCTACTATTGCAGCCCCATTGACTCGATTGACTTACGTTGATGTTGACTTTGTTTGGTTAGAGGAGTGTGAGGCGAGCTTTTTGAGTCTCAAGGATTTATTGACCACCGCTCCTATATTGAGTCTTCCAATTGGGGACGAGGGCTTCATATTTTATTGTGACGCATCGGTCATTAGTTTGGGTTGCGTATTGATGTAGTGGGGTCGGGTTATTGCTTATGCGTCGAGCCAGCTTAAGATTTATGAACTCAACTAACCCACCCATGACTTGGAGTTGGCGGCGGTAGTTTTCGCACTTAAGATTTGGAGGCACTACATGTATGTAGTTCGATGTGAGATCTATACCGATCATATGATTCTTCAGTACATCATGAGCCAGAGGGACCTTAAGTCGAGGCAGTGTCGCTGGATTGAGCTCCTGAAGGACTACGACCTCACTATTCTCTATCATCCGGGTAAGGCAAATGTGGTAGAGGATGCCTTGAGCTGGAAGGCGGTGAGTATGGGTAGTTTAGCCTTCTTATATGCTAAGGAGCGACCCTTAGCTTTGGACATTCAGTTCTTAGCTAGTAGCATGGTTCGGTTAGATATCTCAGATTCTAGACGAGTCTTGGCCTTTATAGGAGTTCAGTCTTCTTTGCTTGATAGGATTCGTAGTTTCCAGTTTGAGGATGAGGCCTTGGTGGCCCTTAGAGATCGAGTGTTAGCGGGTGATGGTAGTCAGGCTACCTTAGATCCTGATAGAGTGTTGAGATTCGTCGGCCGCATCTGTGTTCCTAGAGTTGGAGATTTGATACAGTTGATACTTTCTGAGGCCCATGAGTCTAATTACTCTATCCATCTGGGCATAGAAAAAATGTATTGTGATTTGAGGCAACATTACTGATGGAGTGGCATGAGGCGAGATATTGTTGACTTTGTTTCCCATTGCTTGTAGTGCCAATAGGTAAAGGCCGAGCATTTGAGGCTTGGTGGCGAGTTCCAGAGATTACCCATTCCGGAGTGGAAGTGGGAGCGTATCACTATGGACTTCATTGTGGGGTTGCCTCGGACTTCTAGAGGTGTTGACATCATTAGGGTTATCGTGGATCGATTGACCAAGTCAGCACACTTCCTTCCTGTTCATACTGCTTTCAGTGTCGACAGGTTGGCTCGTAACTACATTAGGGAGGTGGACTGTCTTTATGGTGTGGCTATTTCTATCATTTCAAACCAGGGTTCACAGTTCACTTTCAGCTTTTGGACGGCTTTTTAGGAGGAGTTGGGCACCTGTGTCCACCTTAGCACAACTTTTCACCCACAGACGGATGGCCAGTTGGAGCATACTATTCAGCTTCTTCAGTATATATTGCGGGCCTGTGTTATGTATTTTGGAGGTCAGTGGGACCAATTCTTGCCTTTGGTGGAGTTTTCGCACAACAACAACTACCACTCTAGTATTCAGATGGCCCCATTCGAGGCCTTATATGGTAGGCTTATCGCTCTCCAGTTGGTTGGTTTGAGTCTACATAGCGTAGGTCGTATGGTACAGATTTGCTTCAGGAGGCCCTGGATCAGGTGAGGGTGATTCAGGATAGGCCCAGGACGGCTCAGAGTAGGCACCAGATTTATGCAGATCAGAGGCGTCGACCTTTGAGATTCTCTGTTGGTGATCAGATATTCCTCTATGTGTCACCCATGAAGGGCGTGATGAGGTTTGGGAGGTAGGGCAAACTTAGCCCCAGGTACATTGGGCCTTTTGAGATACTTCAGACAGTTGGGGAGGTTGCTTATGAGTTGACCCTACCTCTAGCATTTTCAGCCATCCACCCGGTTTTCCATGTCTCGATGTTGTGGTGGTATGTTCCTGATGAGTCCCATGTGCTCCAGTATGATGCAGTCGAGTTGGATGATCATTTGATATTTGTAGAAGAGCCAGTCGCCATTCTAGCCAGAGATGTAAGGAGATTGCGCTCGAGAGCCATTCCTGTTATTAAGGTCCGTTGGAGGCATCGTCTAGTCGAGGAGGCTACAAAGACCGAGCAGGATATGAGAGAGCAGTTTCTTGGCTTGTTTGAGCCTTCAGGTACTTCTTATTCCTTTCTTTCGCGGATGACAGTCCTTTTTAGTAGTGGATATTGTAATGACCCTCCTGGTCATTTTTGTATCTTGCCTACTGTGTGTCATTAGAGCGTTCCTGTAGCGACCCAAGTCATTTATGACTTGCTGGGACTGACAGTTTGGTCACATGATCATTCGTTTAGTTATGGTGCCAGTTTTTGTATTTTTGAGCTTATGAACCTTGAATGATTATTTTCGATTAAAAGTTCAAGAAGATGACATCAGAATCCATTTTTGATGAATCCATCAGCTCCGAAAAGGTCATTTTGGGCTAGTATCAAGGTTGGCATGACTCCCGAGGTTTTCAGTGTGACTCGGTGCGATTAGACGTTTTAACTTTAAGTTTGACTTTGGTCAACATTTTGAGTAAATGCGCTCGGATGAGAATTCCGTCAGTGCGGTTAGCTCCGTAATTTCAAGTTTGGTCTAGATTGACCTTTCTTTTCTGTCTTGAGGTTTTTGATATTTTTTCGGAGCTCTTTTGTGGTTTATGACTTAAATTGGCATTTGGGTGTGGGACCCACTTTTTGTCAAGATGATCTCGTATGGAAATTTTGACTGTGCCTTTGAGTCTGAAATATCAAATTTGGTATGGTTGCATATCTCGTTTGCGTGCACGGGGTTCTGAACGAGATCGTAGCAACCTGTCGGAGTTTTTAGTTTTTGGAAAATTGCAGAAAATCTACTATAAAATACAGATTCATCAACAACATTTCCCAAACTTAAAACCCTCATAACTCTCTTATCTTTCATCCGAATTAGGCGATTCAAAGTGCGGGAGCTTCGTATGTTTGGTGGCTTCGCTGTATAGTGTTCAGAAGTTGTCGGGTGCACGTAGTTCGAGGTAAATTTTGCAATTAACTTGATTGTTGTACCCTTTTTCGAGCCTGCTTTTGACATTCTTGTTTTGGTCATATCTCACTCATTTTAGCTCGGTTTTGGGTGATTCGAAGTCCCACATGTTAAGAATGGTCATGGCTTCGTCGTAGAGTGTTCAAGGACTCCTGGGCACCATTAGATCCTTGTATATTTGGAGTTTAGACTGCTGCAATGTTTTCTTTTAAGTGATTAAAGAGTGGTTTTCTTGCTTGTTGGATTTTGCTGCCTTTTGAACCCCGAATTGTGTTCCATTTTGGAACACAAGTTTGGGGTACTATTTAGGGTATCTCGACAGAATCAAATTCAGACAGTTCGGTGTGGGTCCCACGATTCTCATTTTGACTCAAAAATTGACCCATCTCCTTTTGTTGTGATTTCGGTGTCTAAACAAACGTAATAATGTTGTGACTCTATTTTTTATAGCGGGGAAGCGTTTCGAGGACGTTCGAATAGGGAATGCTCCAGATAAGTAATTTGGGAGCGCGTGTGATCGGCCTATAGGTAGGCTACGGTTTCCCTCTTTTAGATTAAACTCGAGAATGTGAATGCATGTTGATTAGTTGGGATTTTGGTTGGGTAGTTATTGAATCATGTTTAGGTGTTTAAAAATTATGTTTTTGGCCTATTTCGAGAATTATCGAGTAACTGTGAGCATGTTATGTGTTACTAATTGATCCTCCTTGCTCTGTGGAGTGCTTGTATGTTTGATTACTATTTATCTGAATCATGTTGGGCCTTAGTTTAGGTTTGACTTGGGCTTGCCTTAGAAATACATGATTCGGATCTGATAGGCCTTAGTTTTGCCCCGATGTCTCTCGGCCAACTTAGATCCCTGTTGACTGGAGTAGCAGACTTGAGTCTGATAGTTTGGGCCTTAGCTAGGCGATACGCTTGCTCCGACGATAGTTATTGTTGTTTCCCCGATGTTACGGCTTCACGAGTTAAGTCGGCGATGCTAGTCTTGCTTCGCGATTTAAATTTGATTTTCTATTCAGTTCCAAGGACTTACATTGATTTGCTAAGTGTGGACGGCATTCCACATACATTTATGAGAATGGATCAATTGGGACTCTTTTAGCAGCTACATTGACACTTTTATGGAGCATCTAGTTTAAGGTTCGGCCTCTATTGCCCAGATACTTATATGGATCATTTGGTTTAAGGTTCGGCCTCTATTTCCCAGATACTTATATAGAGCATCCGGTTAGAGTTCCGGTCTCAAATACTTGATACTTGTGATTGGTTACTTGGGTACTTTTGGTAAGCATCCGGTTTGAGGTCTGACCTCCGTACTGTCAGATTCTACTAATTAGGGTTAAGGTTTTGGTTCGTGTTCTCAGTTCTTGGGTTCTCATATGCAATTCTCTTTAGTTACAGTTATTCTGTGTACTTGTCGGGCTTATGGGGGTTCGTTGGGTTTTTAATTAAACTTGCGCACGAGTGTACCTTCTGGGCTTATGTTTTGCATGCTTGAGTTAGTCTTTCGCTTGTAGTCAGCTAGGATGAGGGTTCGCTTTGGGACCAATAATGGTCTTAGAGTGCCGGCCACGTCCAGGGGGTAGGCTCAGGTTGTGACACAAGGGGTGAGTGCCAAACAATACGATACTTAGTGTTAGGGTTTTGCCCTTATTTTCTTACCTTATTTGAATTTTATTTTTTGTTAAAAGAAAAGAAAAAACATTCGCATAAATGTTTTTACTTTTCTTGAAGGAAAAATATGATATTCTTCCATATTTGGTTTATTCTTTCCTTAGAGGAAAAGTTTGGAGATCTACAAATTGAAGATCTCCATTCTCATAAAGAACAACAGTAACATCCACAATGTAGACCTTTAAGAGTTTAGTTTATCAGAAGATTTTTCCCTCTACACTTTTAATGTCTTTTTATTCATTTTTAAATATGTAGACCAACTGGGCAAATCAAATAATAATATTTTGATTTTTAGGATAAGTTTTCATCATCTGATTTATCAACTATATGATATGGAATTGTAAGCTTCCACGCTCTAGTCACTTTCGAATCCAACAAGTGGTATAAGAGCATATGGTTCAACGATCCCAGATCCAATGGTTCATCGTGATTGAAGATGCATTCAAGAGGTTTCAAACGAATTTGTAACAAATTTAATGATAATGAAGATTTTGTCTAACTACATGTGGAGAAGAAGTTTTAAACCATATTTTTAACATTCCTGTTGTTGCTATTTTAAAAATAAAAATTAAATATTTTAAAACCATTTTTAGCCCATATATTTTAAACCTTATTTTAACCATGGCAAGCATCAGTGATGAAGACTACGTAAAGAATACGGTTAACATGTGTGTGAAGAAGGTGGATCAAGTTTTGTCAAGAAAATTCAGCCAAAAGAGGAGATTTGTTAGGGTTTTACCTTGATTTTCTCACTTTATATAGAGTGTATTTTTTCCTAAAACAAAAGACAGAATATTACCATAAATATTTTTACTTTTCCTAAAAGATAAATATAATATTTTTCCATATTTGGTTTATTCATTTCTTAAGGGAAAAGTTTGGAGATCTATAAATTGAAAATTTCTATTCTCATAAAGAACATCAATAGTATCCACAATGTAGTCATTCAGAGACTTTTGTTTATGGAGAGATTTTCTCTCGACAATTTTAATGTTTTTTTAATACGTAGGCCAATTTGACAAATTTCATATAATAATTTTTTATTTTTAGTATAAGTTTTCGTCATCTGATTTATAAACCATATAATATGCAATTGTAAGCTTCCGCGCGCATAACACCCTAATCAGTTTCGAACCCATCACTCAACAAGTGAACTCCAAAACACAAGTTAAGAATATAGAATATGGGTACTCCTACCACTCCAAGCGAACCTCCACAACTACAACCTTGATCCAATTATACCAACAAAATACAATGGACTAACCCAATTTTATACTCATTTTCCTAGTAAAATCCTTAATTGCCTTCACACAAGTATATTCCATGGACTTTTTTTACCCATAAGCTTGTCAATTCGATGTCAATCCCCTTATTTGGAGCTTACGGTGAAATTACCAATCCTAATTAGATCCACGAAATACACTTCACAACCTGAACACATTAATACCTTACCAAAGATCCACCACTATAGTTTTCCTTAAAACCAATGCTTAACTCAAGTATTTGTAGTAACAAACTAGTTGGTTCTTAAATATGAATGAAACATTTTTATGCACATGTGGTAAAACTGATAACTCCTTAAGTATTTAGTATTTATACTTGAAAATTGACGTATCCATTTTCATATACCACTAGTATCATATCGTGAACGTCTGTTAGATCCACCACTAGAATATATCATACCAATCGAAAAATTGTACCCAAATAGCCACATATTTCTTCCCATTAAGTAACTACAATAACTACCAAATTGATATATAGTCTTTCTCAGATCAGGTCGATAGCTGGAGTAACACACTTCATAAATCTAACCAAGTAAGAATCAGTATCATTGTAGTAGTTGTATCATGACTCTTTTGACATACACCTAAATCATAGTACAAATTCTAACCTTGATTAATGCAACATAGGTCTCATCATACGGTAAGCAATACTTACTTGTTATGACATCTTTACTAATTGTAGTTTTCAAAGTCACAATGTGCATATGTATTTATTCCTTTAATAATTCCACTTCCAATTGTTGAACCACTCCAAATATCGTATATACCACATAATTACTATTCACTATTGCTGAGTAACTACCCCAAAAAATAAAATACGTTTACGAAGTTCCTTGGACCATTATCCATCTCATCATTCAGATACCCTCAAAATGTTTTGTCGAGTCATCACCTAACTCAACCCCTTCAAATACTGAAAATTTTGAATCTGACCACACATCATTCTCATAAGTCTATGACTTCCACCTTAGTATTAGGTCTAACATCAAAGCCATATACGACACATCAATTTCTCAGAAGAAGAACGACGCATGAGTCATCACTATAAGTTACAATGAATGGAAGAAAGAGATAAGAATCAGATCGGACCAAGAACGCATGATAGAGATTCCAAAAGTGAAGAGTTTTCCTAAAAGTCACTATAGCCTCTCAAAGATAACAACATACATCTCCACGCCGATACCCAAAAATCTACTAGACTAGGATTGTGAGCACGTGAAACCTATGAACCTGGGGCTCTGATACCATTTCCTCACGACCAAAAAATGGATGTGATGACACTCGTCTTATCCCACCAAAACAAGTCAGCCTAAAACCAAAATAATATAAAAATGTGAAAGAAAAGTGAGAATAAAAGTTTAATACTATTAAATAATGTGGAAATTAATAATTATCTTACATCTACCCCCAAAACCTTGTTGTCACGTGTACAAGCCTCTAATGTATTACAATAGATTTGAAAGAAATAAACAAGTCTCAAATGATATTGTCTCTAAAGTAGAATATGATCATAAGTAGGAGTAAAAAGGTTCTGATGAGATGACAATCAGCTACCTCATAAATCTCCATAGGAAGCCTCACACAAGAAGATAGGAGAGAGTATCGTAAAAATTCGGGTTGATAACCTACAAAAATGTAGAAGCAAGTCGTGAGTACCAAACCACATGGTAATTATCATGCGAACTCCTAAATACAAGTTAAGAATATAGAATACAGGTAGTCCTACCACCCCAACTGAACCTCCACAATTACAACTTGCATAAAATCAACCCAACCTAACTGTTCACAATATCATATCACACAACTCAAGTACAACAATTATAGATCAGTAACATACAAGATCAACTTCATCAATCACAACTTCAACTGAAAAGCACTCATAAGTTCACAAATGATAAATATATGCACTGTAATGAAATGCAATGTCAAGTATGGTAATGTATGTCTGACCTATTGATACACACTCGTTGTTTCTCAGTCCGGGACCCAGGGGGACATATATATCCGTCAATGCATCCATTGAGGCATATGATATGATCCTTAATAAAAGAAATTCATCACGGTGTGCATAACATCCCTCGATAATAGAATCCATCGCAGCATGCGACACACTCCTCGATAATAGAATCTATCATAATGACACGTCCCTCAAATCATAATATATGTCGCAGCGCGCAACAAGTCCCTTAAAATGCTACATACTCTTTAATTTCTTATTCTTCCTCAATTCATATAACACTTGTCACAATCATGTCTCAAAACCAATGCAAATGACATGTTCACACAAATAATGAGGAGATGACCTTTTCCATAACAATGCACAATTCACAACAATACATCGTGGTACGACATAAAAAAATTAATCAATAAGTCTTTCAAATTATTCTCAACACATCACACACCAATAATAAATCACTTTCCCTTTTATTACCCCTTTTTCATCATTAGAATTATTCAATATGGTCGTTACAATATGATTATGTCATTCTAATATGTATAACAAATACAAAATGTAATATGTCATACAAATTTAGAATATACACTACAAATATTTGATTTTTATAATTCTTATAGCTTTTAAAAATATATATATATTTATTCTTCATGTAAAATATTAGATGTTGTGTTAGTAATCCTATACTCAATCTTTTACTCATATTTTCATATAATAAAAGATCTAGGCTATAACTAAATTAATTGAGTACTTACATGCCAGCGTGAATTGTAGCCCATTCTTGCTTCAACATTTTATTGTTAAATTGAATGATATTGTTGCTCTTAAATAAGTGTACCGAGTTGTTTTCAATGTTGCAGGAGGAGTGTCTAGATTGTATTCTCATATAAGTGGGGAGGCAACTAAACAGAAAAATTGTTCATTAACCAACGAACACATAAAGTAGTGTATTAGAGGATTAATTCACAATCAAATTGAGGAAGAGAGTCAGGCTGTGATATGGTTGTGTTTGAGAAAAGATGTTATAGGAGAATTTACAAACTTGTTCTATCTTTAGGTTTTGTTCTCTGCATGGAAGTGTTTCTTGTTGTAATACCAAAACTGATCTGTTTAAATTTACATTCACCATTAGTAGAAGGACTGGAATCACTTACTTTGATTAATTAAAGGTTAAGTATGATTAGTGAGCTATCATAGGGACCAAAACCAAAACAAAACGATAACATATGGACGAAAACAATTATTCTCTTTTAAAATATGCATTCCTATCATGTGTTCATTCATATATTTTATTTCTTAAAAAGCATACAAAATCTATTTCTTATATACTATAGATTTTGTATGCATGCGTATGAAAACTTAATAGTCTCTTTTCCCTATATTATACCTATGATAAATTTATTTCTAATTCAATGGATATCTTATCACTTGCATGTGTGGACATATTGACGAGTAAATCTTCATAATACAGGGAAGTAATATAGATAATAAGTGAAATCAACTTCTTGGTGTAATTGACATCTATATTATACTCCACTATATCAAGGACATAATTTAAATCATGATTTAATTTATAAGTAGTGCTCTTTGTTTCCTAGAAAATATCAAACTTCATTAAAGAAGAGCACGAATATTGAAAAAAAAATTAACATCCATCTTGAACATTGAACATTTCAACTATTTTGAACAATGAAAAAAATCTCAAAAATTCAGTTAATATGAAATAGAGGGAGTAATATTTTATAATAATACTTGATTATTTCATACAAGATCATTAATTATTGAGGAGCCAATATATTTTTTTTTAGGAAAAAATATTATTATCGGGTAGAAGATAAAGTTGACAAAGGGAAACTTTTGGAGGGATTGATTCTATCTTTTGTAATAATTAATTAATCATCGGTACCAAAACCCTTTTTGTTAATTTTAATAGTTGGATATGTGGGAAGAATTAATTTAGGGGTGTGTGTTCGGTGTTCGGTTTGGGATTCTCAAATTTGAGTTTGGTAATTGGTAATTAAAGGTAGATATCATATACTAAATTTTTAAATTTTCATTCGGTTATTTAGTAATCGATAAATTAAACTTTATTTTGGTACGATATTCGATAATACTGTATTGAAGTTGCAGTTGATTGTTGTAACACCTCGTTATTTGAAGACCTAGAAAGAGCTAGATTTAGAAAGAGTTGTTTTTGGAAAGAAGGAAAAATCTGGAAAATTAGTTGAGTTATATAAGTATGAGTTTTTGGTCAACTTCAAACGACCATAAATCCTAGCTCAGGATGGTGTTAAGTGTGAAGTGTATACCGATCATCATAGTTTGCAGTATGTGTTCACTCAAAAGGATCTAAACTTGAGACAACGAAGGTGGATGGAGTTACTAAAAGATTATGATGTGACCAATCAATACCATCTTGGCAAGGCTAATGTTGTAGCAGAAGTTTTGAGTCAAAAAGTAGTGAGTATGGGTAGTTTAGCTTGCTTAAGTGTAACCAAACGACCTTAGGCTAAAAAATTCAGACCTTGGAGTCTAAATTCATGGGATTGGGCATCTCAGAAAGAGGTGGGGTGTTAGCTAGTATTGAAGTAAAAGCCACTTTCATTGAGGAGATCAAGGCCAAACAAGTTGAAGATGAAAATTTGGAGGAACTTAGAAAGAAGACTGTGATTGGTAAGGCATAAGAGACAACTCTTGATGCGGATGGTGTGCTTAATTTCAAGGGAAGAATTTGTCCCTAGAGTAGATGACTTGGTTGAGAAATTATTGGTGGAGTCTCATGGTTCGTGATATTCTATTCATCCAGGTGTGACTAAGATGTATAGAGATCTAAAGCGATTTTATTGGTAGCCAGACATAAAGAAAGACATAGCGGAGTTTGTGGCGAAGTATCAAAATTGTCAACAAGTGAAGTATGAACATTAAAGGCCTATGGGTTTGCTTCAAAGAATGCCAATTTCGGAATGGAAGTGAGAAAGAATAGCTATGGATTTTGTGGTTGGTCTTCCTAAGACTTTTGGGAAGTTTGATTATATTTGGGTAGTGGTTGATAGATTGACTAAGTCAGCCCATTTTATTTCGGTAAGAATAGATTATAATGCTGAACAATTAACTAAAGTATATGTGTAAGAGATAGTAAGGTTCCATGGGGTGCCCCTTTCTATCATCTCAGACCGTTGTACCCAATTCACATCCAAGTTTTTGAGAAAATTGCATGAAGAATTGTGCACACAACTCTCTTTTAGTACAGCCTTTCATCCACAGACGGACGGGCAATCAAAGAGGACCATTCAAGTATTAGAAGACATGTTGAGGGCATGTGTGATTGATTTTGGAGGGCATTGAGATAAGTTCTAACCTGTAATTTTTCTTATAATAATAGTTATCACTCCAGCATTGACATGGCACCATTTGGGGCATTATATGGGAGGGGATGTAGATCACCCATATGATGGTTTGAGGATGGCAATGTGAAACCATTGGGGGTTGATTTAGTGAAGGATGCTCATGATAAGGTGAAGAATAATCAATCTAAGCTTCTAGCAGCCCATAGTAGACAAAAGAAGTATGCGGATCATAAGGTAAGAGACATGGCGTTTCAATCCGGTGAAAATGTTCTTCTTAAGGTATCACCCATGAAAGGGGTGATGAGATTTGGTAAGAAGGGCAAGATAAGTCCTAGTTACATTGGTCCATTTGAGATTCTTGAATGTGTAGGACCGGTAGTGTATAAATTGGCTTTGCCTCCTAATCTATCGAGTGTTCATTCGATATTTCATGTATCCATGTTGAAGAGGTATCACGGTGACATATACTATATCATTTAGTGGGACTCAATTGTGTTAGACAAGGACCTCCAATATGAGCAGGAATCGATTGCAATTCTTGATCGTGATGTTCGTAAGTTGAGGACCAAGGAGATTAAGTCCGTGAAAGTTCAATGAAAGCATCGTCCAGTTAAGGAAGCTACTTGCGAAATCGAGAAAGATATGCGAGACAAGTATCCCCAATTGTTCGTTAAATCAGGTACTACTTCATTCCTTCCTTAGCATATTTTTCCTAATTTTGTCACTCAGGGACGAGCGATGGATAAATTCATATCTATTGTAACGACTGGGCTCCGTCATTATATAAAAACCAACTGGGGAAAATTTTGGGCCAGAAATTTTTTTGTAGTATTTTGAAATTTCCCAACCTATTCGAAATTTGGACGAAATCGGAGTCTTTAAGGTGTAGGGAAATCTGGTAGAAATTGGATGAGTTGATTTTGATTTTGATTACATGAGTAGTTAGATAACTCGTTAAAATACCCGTACGAGTTTACAAAATTGAATTCGGGTGAGTAGAACTCCTGAAATCGATCTTAGTGTAAAGGGTATTTTCTGTGCGTCGTGGGTTAGAGGTGCGTTGTTAAATGGGAGTCTTGGAATTCTTTAAATAGCTCACTAGTTCATGAATATCACTTTGGCGCTGGGTTTTTCTTCTCTAGCAGGGTCGCTGTAGCGGGGTGGGTGCCGTTGTGGCGGGCTCGACGCGAATTAAAGTCATTAATAAACCCCTAAACGATCTCATTATGCACTTTTCGACCATCAGAACTAAGGAATGAACCCCAGGTGAGTCCTACTCGTTTCTCACCATTCTTGAGGCTAAAGGTAAGCTTTTCACTCCCCAAATCCATTTTTAGATTCGTAGAACGTAATATAATGGGTGAATATTAATGGGGGAGGTTTTTTTTATAGATTCTATGGTGCAAACAACCCTAAATTGGATAATTGGGATCATGAGTTTGATCTAGGGTTCATAGAATTGTTAGTAATTCGGGTAATTAGTGATTATTTATTGATTCCCGTATTATAATGATTGTTTGTAGACCAAGAACAAGTGGAACGAATCTGGAAAGGGAAGGATCAAGTTTCTTAGGGTTTCAAGCTTGTTTTGAAGTAGGTGATGGTTGTGATTCTATGTTTGTGTGATGCATGCTTATTCTTGCTTCATTATGATACTTGTATATGTATGAATGTTGCAATGTTGATCAGACTTGTTGTACATGAGATAGATGAATTATCATTGCCATGAAATCATGACTGAAATGTATAATCTTGAGGATATACTTGTGTTTGTGATTGTTGTGTGTGAATGGGATCTGTTGCCACATTCCGACATAACTAACTTGGATCGGTTGCCACGTTCCGGCATAAATATAGGATCGGTTGCCACATTCTGGCATAAATATGAGATCGGTTGCCACGTTTCGGCATGCTAACTCTTTGGGTTGGGGTTCCATGAGAGGACCAATGATGTGATATAAAACTTGAAACTGATCGTTGTTCGTAAATGTTGATAATATTGTATATGTTGCTATACATACATGTGATTATATTGTTGTCTTGACTTGTTTATGTTGCACTAATGGGATCGCCGTGTGATCCTACCAGTACACTGTGGTTGTGTATTGATACTGCATTTGCTCTTATTTTTGTTGAGTACAGGGCATCTTCAAGGGTGAGCCAATTCTTCCGGGCTGCTATGGGATTCTCTTTCATCTATGTCCACCATTTCTGGACTTAGACAATTGTTTTAGTTAGATTATTAGTTCATTAGCTTGGGGTTGTATCCCTTCTTGTTTAGACTTGGTTCATTGTTAGATGTTTTGGATTGACTTTCACATTCTAGGTTATTCTTCCGCATTGATAGTTTATCATTGTTAGACTTTTGTTAGAGTTTATGGGAAATCTATTTTTCTTCCTTAGTATTTGACTTAAATTCCTTAGTTATTGCTTTAGTTGTTTTGTTTGGGTTGTAGTAGTGGTTCTCCCACCGGAGTGTTAGTGTGAGTACCATTCACGATGGCATGGGTCGTGACAATACCAAATAGTACTAATCTCTCATACCAAACTCAATTTCGAATAACATAATTATAAAAGTTTACTCTTGAATATCATACCAAATACCGAATTATCGAATACCAAATAACCAAAAGTTTTGGTTCGGTAATTTGATTTTCAATATTTTATGTCCAGTCCTAAGAATCATTGTTAAGCTTTATGACGTGATATTGTTGAGTTTTTAAAAGGTGTAAATGAGAAATAAAGTTCATTTTTATAAAAAAAAAATATCAATTAGAGAAGACATGCAATTTAAAAGGTGTTAATGAGAAATGAAGTTCTTTTTTAGGAAAAAACATCAATTAGATAAAATATGCAATTTAAATAGAAGGTGTTGATGAGAAATGAAGTTCTTTTTAGAAAAAAAAAAACATCAATTAGAGAAAACATGTAATTTAAAAGGTGTAAATGAAAAATGAAGTTATTTTTTGGAAAAAAAATCAATTAGAAAAAACATGCCGTTTAAAAGGTATGAATGAAAAATGAAGTTCTTTTTAGGAAAAAACATCAATTAGAGAAACACATGCTGTTTAAAAGATGTTAATGAGAAATGAAGTTCTTTTCAGGAAAAAACATAAATTAGAGAAAACATGTAATTTAAAAGGTGTTAAATGAAAAATAAAGTTCTTTTTTAGGAAAAAACATCAATTAGAGAAAACATGTCATTTAAAAGGTGTGAATGAGAAATGAAGTTCCTTTTAGGAAAAAACATCAATTAGAGAAAACATGCAATTTAAAAGGTGTTGATGAAAAATGAAGTTCTTTTTCAAGAAAAAACATCAATTAGAATAAAACATGCCTTTTAAAAGGTGTTAATGAAATATGAAGTTCTTGTTTAGGAAAAAACATCAATTAGAATAAAACATGCCGTTTAAAAGGCGTTAATGAGAAATGAAGTTCTTTTTAGGAAAAAACATCAATTAGAGAAAACATGTAATTTAAAAGGTGTTAATGAAAAATGAAGTTCTTTTTCAAGAAAAAACATCAATTAGAGAAAACTTGTTGTTTAAAAGGTATTATGAAAAATGAAGTTCTTTTTAGGAAAAAAACATTAATTAGATCACACTTGTTTGCTATAAATAGTGGTTTCCCTTATTTTTCATATATTTGCTAATATTCTACTCTTCTTCTTCTTTCACTTTAATAAATCTCGTGTGATTTCTGATGGAAAGAGAAGAAGCAATGTGTGAAAAAAATAGATTGAAAAAGCAAGCTGAGGCCTTTGAGGAGATGATCTCAGAGGTTCCTTTTCGGTATCGTGCCGGGGAATCAAAAATTTCAATATTCAATCGAAGTCCAAAGGTGGAGATTTCACAAGAACAGCCCCCTGACTTTAGCGGAGTTTTGCGGGTAAGTGTTCTTCTTTATTGTTGGTCCACATTATTAACTCTTAAATATCTGGTTATGTGCATTGACTGTTTTAAGCTTTGAACTTACAAGATTTTCTCTAGTGGAAAGTATATATGTTTACACTTGATTCCTGGACATTATCAATGGCAACAATATTCATTATTATACAACCGAGTGAATGTTGAGCCGGATCAGGAAAGTGTACTCCAAAATATGTTTCCCTAATCAAAACAATTGTAGATTCATTTAATGTTTTCAGATCCATAAACCATTTGCGAGGTGTTTACATTTTTGAGAAGTGCTTATTTTGGCATTGATACAGGCTAAGCCTGACACTATTTTCTCTAGAGCAAAACGGAAAGCTATAACTCTAATTGAAGAGGTTGATGATAAGCCTTCATTAAGCAGTGCTCCAATGAAAAATGTTACGGAGTGGAATTGTAAACTTTGTCAGGTATGTACTACAAGTCCAGATGGCATGAATGACCACTTGCAAGGAAAAAAACACAAATGCAAGGTGGTTGCTTTAAGAGAACACAAGGACGACAAAAACTGCAGCATTGGTCTTTTACCAAAGAAACCAAAACTTACACAGCCTATGGAACGTCCTTCCGATGATCTGTTATCGAGGGAGAAAGTAGAGGAAGGATCATCAGCTACAAACGATAATGATCCACCATCATTGTTGATAGATGATAGTGCAAATGAGTTGAGAAAGAATGCAGCTCATGAAAAGCAAGACAATAGGGAGTTCACATTTTGGTGTCACACATGCCAAATCGGTACCTTCTCTGACATAGTGATGGAGTCACATAAGATCGGAAAAAAACACAAACGCAAAACAAAAACTACAGCATTGCTCTTTCACCAATGAAACCACAATTCATCCACCTTGTGGAACATCCTTGCGATGATCTGATATATAGGAAGACATTAGAGGAAGGATCATCAGGTACAAATGATAATGATTGCCATGTTTTTATTGCCAAGGAGAAGCAAAGATTATTATTTATTTTGTCAAAGATGCAGAGGACTGATTGTGTTGAGTAAAGCAGTGTCAACTAACTATTAGCTTATTTTTGTTGTCAAGTAAATCTGTTCTTACCAATATTGCCTTTGGATATTCATCAATGTAGTTTGATTTTTCTCTATATCTATTTTATTGGTTCAGTCTACCAACTAGTACCTTATTTTTGTTGTTTAAGGAAATTGGATTTATCAATATTATCTTTTGATACATGTGGTGTGATTTTTGTTGTGTTTTAAAAAGTTGTGAATGAAAAATGAAGAGTTATAACTTTTCTGAAGAGGTGCGACTGTTCTGAAGAGTTGTGACTTTTCTAAAGAGGAGTGACTTTTATGAAAAGTTGTGACTTTTCCGTAAGGTTGTGACTTTTACGAAAGGTTATGAATTTTGACTTTTCTAAAGGGTTGTGACCATTACGATAAGACACAATAAAAATATGTTCACACTACCCTTTGTTATTTGTTAATAGAGGGGTTTTCTCTTATTTTTCAATAATGAAATTTCTGAACTTCTTATTCTTCTGCACAAATAAATCTAGTAGTCCAGTGCACTTTGCTCTTGTTGATAAGTGATTCGCTGACACTATTACTTTTTTTACCAATACACTGGTAAATAAAATTATTTTATCCTGAAAAGATATATTTCAATAACATTGGGTACTTGAGGCAAATAATTTCTTCAAGGATACACTATGTATTCAATATTAGACTTGATTTTCTGCTTTTCCATTTTAATTTATTGTTACAGAGTCAGTTTCCAAAGTTTTTTAAGTGTTTTACTAATACTGATTGAACAACAATTTCTCTCTATATCTATTTATGCAAAATAATGTTAGTCTTAATTATCCAAGGTGTGAATATATATATATACATATGTATATATATGTGTGTGTGTGTGTGTGTGTGCCATGATTTCCATTTATCTATCGCTTCAATTTGATGTTTAGAAAATCTTCAGGAATTTAAATGAACTTTTCTTTGTTACGAGACATTCAAGTATAGTTTGTGATGTTTGTTTACGGGTACATGTTATCTAAACACATCATTGATTTTAATAATTATTCACATCATGAAATTCTTGAAAATGAATTGTAACAAAAGAATCATGGCTAAGCTTTATGAGGTGATCATTGTTGGGTATTAAAAGGTCTTAAAGAGAAATAAAGTATTGTTCTCAAAATATATATTTTGAATAGCATATTTTCATATTGAGGGGTGATTACGATTTTTTTAAAGGATTTTGAATTTTTTAAAAGATTGTTATTTTTTTTCTAATAAGACACAATAAACATTTGTTCTACTATCCTTTATTGGATATAAATAGAGAAGTTTTCTCTCAGTCTTCAACAATTTTTTCTGATCTTCTCTATTCTCTTCTTGAAATTTAAAAGATGTCTATATTACCGTTGAATATGATTTAAATCAGTCTTCTTAAATAATAACATGATTGAAACGGAAAAACGTTACACTGTATTAATGTCATTTTAATAATGAAACATATATTTATAAATAAGACAACCAGAGAGATTCTAGATATGATTAATTTAACCAAAAGATGAGGAAAAAAGAATTAAAAGAATCCATGATGATCATAACCAAAAACATGGTTATGAGGATAATTTGAAACATCCGTAACAGGCTTGAAAAATAATTTATTATTACTCTCAACCATAATCTTGCTTACATGAGTCATCACATTCTTTTGGAGAACAGAAGGACAACAAAAATTGGAGCATTGGACTTTTTCCAAAGAAATCAAAATTCATCCAGCTTGTGGAGCCTCTTTGCGATGATATGATATCGGGGAATAAATCAGAGGAAGGATCATCAAGTCCAAACAATAATGATCCACCATCCTTGTTGATAGATGTCAATGCGGATAACATGAGAAAGAACACAGATCATGAAAACCAAAACATTAGGGGATTCACATTTTGGTGTGACACATGGAAAATAGGGACCTCAGCTGAAAAGGTGATGGAGGCACATAAGAATGGCAAAAAACACAAGCGTAAAGAGGAGAACAAAAACTGTAGCGTTGGTCTTTCACCAATGAAACCACAATTCACCCAGCTTGTGGAACATCCTTCCGATGATATGATATCAGGGAATAAATTAGAGAAAGGATCATCAAGTCCAAACAATAACGATCAACCATGATTTTATTCGAAAGGACAAGTAGTGTAAAAAACACAGAGGAATGATTGTGTCAACAACTAGTAGCTTATTTTTGTTGTCAAGTAAAACTGTTGTTACTAGTATTACCTTTGGATTCGTAGTCCTGTCTACCGACTAGTATTTCATTTTTGTTGTGTAAGGAAATCACATTTATCAGTATTATCTTTCGATACATGTGTCGTGATTTGTTTCATCTATGATCTTGGTTAGATGTGTCATTAGGTTTTGAAAGATATGAATAGAAAATGAAGGGTTGTGACTTTTGTTAAGAAATGCTACTTTTTTGAATGGTTGTGACATTTTTAAAGGGATGTGACTTTTCGGAAAGATTGTTATAGGCGTGTGACAAAAGAATGATTACTAAGCTTGATGAGGTGATTAGTGTTGGATATTAAACACAAACGCAAGGAGGCAACTTTTAGAGGACAGAAGAAGGATAACAAAAACTGGAGCATTGGTCTTTTTTGAAAGAAATCAAAATTCATCCATCTTGTGGAACGTCTTTGCGATGATATGATATTAGGGAAGAAATCAGAGGAAGGATCATCAAGTCCAAACAATAATGATCCGCCATCCTTGTTGATAGATGACAATGTGGATGACATGAAAAAGAACGCAGATCATGAAAAGCAAAACATTAGGGGGTTCACGTTTTGGTGTGACACATGCAAAATAGGGACCTTCGTAGAAAAGGTGATGTAGGCACATATGATTGGAAAAAAACACAAATGCAAAGAGGAGAACAAAAACTGCAGTGTCGGTCTTTCACCAATGAAACTACAATTCAGCCAGTTTGTGGAACATCCTTCCGATGATATGATATCAGGGAAGAAATCAGAGGAGGGATCATCAGGTACAAACGATAATGATCAACCATGATTTTATTCACAAGGACAAGAAGTGTAAAAAACACAGAGGAATGATTGTGTCAACAACTAGTAGCTTATTATTGTTGTCAAGTAAAATTGTTGTTACCAATATTACCTTTGGATTCATGGTCCAGTCTACCAACTACTATTTCATTTTTGTTGTGTAAGGAAATCAGATTTATGAATGTTAACTTTTGATTTTTGTGGTGTGATTTGTCTCATCTATGATCTTGGTAACATGTGTCGTTGAATTTTGAAAGGTGTGAATAGAAAAGGAAGAGTTGTGACTTTTATGAAAAGTTGACACTTTTCTTAAGACTTGCTATTTTTTTGAAGGTTGTGATATTTCAAAGGGATGTGACATTTTGGGAAGATTGTTATAGGCCTGTGACAAAAGTTCACAAGGGATTACTAAACTTGATGAGTTGATTAGTGTTGGATATTAAAAAGTACAAATGAGAAATAAAGTAGTGTTTCTTCAAAAATACAATTTGAATAGCATCTTTTCATATTGAAGGGTGGTTATGTGTTATTTAAAGGGTTAACTTTTTCGAAGTGTTGTAATTTTTCTGATAAGACAGAAGAATCATTTGTTCTACTTTCCTTTGTTAAGTATAAAAAGAGAAGTTTTCTCTTATTTTTTGATCTTCTTCTCTTATTTTTCTTGCACTTAAAAAAAACTCGTGTGATTTAATGTTGTCAAATGAGTTTACTATTCATTAAAGTTCTTATTACCACTATACTGATAAGTAAATTGTTCAATTCTACCGGGATATATTTCATTATCTCGGATACATTGAGGAGAATAATCTTCTTTAGAACACAACGTAAATTCAATAGTCTTGACTTTTATCCTATTTAATTCTATAATATTTTTGTTAGTGTTTTGATGTTTGCTTTTATTTAAAATCGAAAAAATTACCTAGTTTTGAGGAAAAAGTGAAACATAGCACATCCGATTACATTATTGACATTTCATATTCATAATCAACTTCACCTTCTGCTTGCGGTATCTCAAAACTAATGTCACACAATCTGCTTCAAGCATGTGGAAGAAGTGCACAAAAGTTTTAGCAAATTTCACTTATTTACTTATTGGGTAGTTAGAGAACTATTATCATAACATCCCATCTTAGAAAGAGCAAATTTGAGATTTATTCAAGTCATTATGTTGTGAGTTTTGGTCAACGTCAAATGGCCATAACTTTCAGTACAAAATGTGTTAGGTGGCCCATAAGATATCAAAACAACTTCATTAAAAAATTGAATAGATCCACACACACCTTGGTTGACATGAGTATATAAGTCATTTTATACTGTTGAATAACAAGCCTTCCATGTTCTATTTTGATTTGTAGAAAACTCATGTGCTAGGGAGCCCTTGATGATTAAATAGACCAAGATTTTACCATGACTACAATTTTAGAGAGACGCGAAAGTGAAAGCCTATAGGTTTACTTCTGTAACTAGATAACTAGCACTGAAAATCGTTTTTAAATTGAATTGGTAGAAAGCGTTGTGATACTTAGCTTTATTCGGGGAAACTACAAACTACATGATAGAAACCATATACCAATCTTGATGATCCATGGGATTAATTGTGGATCCAAGACAATAATAGAAAGATTTGAGTCTTAGATTTTGATTTGGTTTTCTAGATTTTGTATTTCAAATCTTGATCAAAATATATGCAATAGAATCTTAGTTGTATTCGACTCAATTGAAAGGTCTTTGAATCCTCTTTTCAACACCACCGAGTTTGCTAAGTTTCAAGTTCGGATGAGGGAGATATTCCCGTTTGACGTTAGCATGTCCAGTTAAGGAAAGTAACCCGAATTAGTGAGGGCTATTTTGGTCTTTTTCTTACCTCATAATATTAAAATGTTTTAGTAATATTTTGGGGTCAAATCTATTTTGGGTCAGTTTTACAAATCCTAAATTACGGTTAGGGTTTTAGAAGAGAGTTCAAGATGAGGAAAAGAGGAGAAAAGGAAGAACGAACATGATCTCCTGCAAATTGAGGATTTGTTATGCCAGATAGACGTATGTAAGCTTTCATAGCGTTGGGTTAGTTCACCCACACGCCAATCATCTAAATTCCATCTGTAACTTCATTCTTGAGGTTCAATGATATGAATTCTTGATGGGTGTTCAGGAAGTTTTGTTCTTGATGCTTTGTTTATAAAGTTTTGATGAATTTTGAGATGAGGGTTTCGATTAGTGAGAGTTTTTCTTGAGAAAAAATGAGTACATTCTTGTGTACTTGTATTGGATAATTGAATCTACAGAAAATTTGAGGAAAAACATTGATTTTAGGCGAGTTAAGGTCAGAAAACGAGAAAAAAAATTGTTGGGTCATTCTTGGGGAGGGGTGGAACGATGCGCCACTGATGCCCAAGAGGGCTGGCGCACCGCCCCAGTAGTACACCAAAATAGAGCCTCTGAAGTTCATGGTCGCCTGCCCCTACCTTTTTTCTGTCGTTTGCTTCGTCTAAGTTCTTTTAAAGTATACCTTTACTCCCAACTGATTCTAACTACTCTAAACTACATTTAAACATCGAGAGATCATCCATAACATGAATCATAACCCTTGAATTCATAATTCAAATTCAGGGTAGAGTTAAGAGTAAAGTCTTGAGAGTTCTTTCGATTCATTTTGAGAAGTATTTTACAATATCTTAAGATTTGAGTACTTGAGTTTGAGGATGAAGAGAGTTGAGTTCCTTTTTCAAAAAGATTATATGTGAACTAAGTATTCCCAAGAGTAAATATTTTCACATTTAAAATGAGGGAAGACACCGATTTCCAAAGGAGTTTATAAGGAGTTTTGAGTCCTATATCTTTTAATAGAAATCGTTTGAGTAATAATCTAAAAGTTGAGGACGAGGAAATGTTTTTAAATAAATGAGCTAAGTTATATTTTAGGAGTGGTATTGAGCACCGATATGGGGATGAGTTCAGATAACTCAAAGTCCTCATAAACCATGTAGCCAACGGGGGTAGAAAGGTTCATACTTTTTAGATGATTCCTTATTGCTTTTAAGCATAGCTTAGTGGATCCACTTAGTTGAGAAGTTCTATACCCCAAAAAGGTATATGACACTCCTGGCAGCGTGGGCGAGGTGATGTACCATCACATAGCTTATTCTAACACCTCATAAATTTTTTTAAACTGAGATTCGAACCATCCATCGTTGTGAGTAGGATTTAACCATGGAATTTAAAATTTATTAACTACTAAGGTCAGGTCACTAGATGCAACACCTTGAGTTCCAAAAAAGAACTTAATTGGAAATACCAAAATCTGAAATTTTGCAAGTTATGCTTAAGTATGAGTTTTGGGTCGACTTCAACGACTATAACTCCTAGATCAAAGTGATTTAGGTGTGCTACCAGATACCGTATAAAATATCTCTGAATTATCTTTCCAAATCTACCGAGTTTGCTCAGTTTCGAGTTTATATGAGGGAGATATGTCCATTCGAAGTTGGGCTGTCTAGATAAGGAAAGTCAAAACTGGATTTTAGAGGGGTATTTTGGTCTTTTCCTTAACCAATCAGGTTTTAGGGGTCTAATCTGATTAGTTTCAGTTTTATAATCCTAATATATGCCTAGGGTTTTAGTTGAGAGTTTAAGAAGAGAAAAGAGGAAAAAAGAGGAGAGGGTCAAGCGGTCGTCGAGATTCTTACGCGTTGTTGATGATTTTTGCCGTGAGTTTTATTCCTAAGAGGTATGTAATATTCCATGGTTTTGGGTTTGTTCACCCACATGGAAAACATGTTATTATCAATGTAATTTCACTCGCAAAAGTTGATGGATTTAAGTTCTTGATAGGCGTTCTTAAAGTTCATTCTAAATCTTGTTTTGCTGGGGTTTTGATGATTTCTTAAGATGAAAGTGATTTTTTTGAGTGGATTAGTGTCTACTTGGGTTGGGTAATTGAATATTAGGAAAACTTGAGAAAAGAAATCGATTAAAAGCGATTTAGGATTAGAAAACGAAAGGTGAAATTCTTCGAACTTGACCTGGGGAGATGCTAGGTTGGCGTGCCCCAGATGTGCCTAAGGGGCTAGGGTGAAGCCCCTGCAGTGCGCCCATATGTAGGCTCTGAATTTTGGGGCTGGCGCCCTGCGCTCGAAACGCACTAGGGTCGCCTTCCCCCACTCTTATTCCATCTGTTGTCCCGTTTGAGCTCCTTTGAAGTGTATCTTCACCCCTTTTGATTCCAAACACTTTAAACTACTTCCAAACATTTACAAATCACTCATAACATGAATCATTAATTCAAGGTTAAGTTAAGAGTTAAGTGTTGAGAAGAGGTAAGTATGTTTCCTTTTTATCAAGTTCAAGCTTATCTTATTCTTTAGAATTCCCCTTACATGATCGTACATCCATGTACTGAGCCATTTGGCCTGCATTCTTTCATGGTGTAGATATAGGTATTCAGGGTCATCAATAAGAGTTTTACTGATACCACATGGAGTTCGAGTTAGCTATGGTGAGCCTCCTTACTTTCGGAAGATTTCATTTACTTTTCAGGTATATCAGTTGTTAGAAGGTCGTGGGTCTTGTCCCAACTTCCATCTTTGTTATTTAGAGGCTTCATATATAGACTTTAGTGTTTCAAAAGTCTATTAATTTATTTTGTCAAATGTTTTAATGTCTTAAGTTGCCTATTTTATGGCGAGTTGAATAATTTATTTTTATTCAAAGTTTTCTTTTGAGTTAAAGCTTGTATTTATGTTTTTCATGAATTTTATTCTGTTTTAAGCTTTGTATGCTTAAGTTAGTCTTTTGCTTATAGTCAGCAGGATGAGGTTTCGTTTGGGGACCATCAATGGTTCTTGACTGCCGGCCACATCCGGGGTGTAGGCTCGAGTCGTGACAAACTTGGTATCAGAGAAGAGAGTTCAAGTGTCCCAGGGTGTCTATGAAGCCATGTCAATAGGGTCTTTTTTATGGTTATGAGGGCCCCACTTCTCTAAATGAGGGACTACAAACATTTAAGAAAAGTTTTGTCACGACCCGAGTCTACACCCTAGACGTGACCAGCACTCAAGAACTGTTGCTGGTCCCCAAGCGAACCCTCATCCTGGCTGACTACAAGCAGAAGACTAACTTAATCATGCAAAAGCTTAAAACTGAATAAAATTCAATAAACTCAATTTTTCAAAACTTTAACTCAAATGAACAACCTAGAATAAAAATAATATATTCAATTCACTATAAAATAGGCAACTTATGTCTTTAAAACATTTAATAAAATAAATGATATAATACAGACTTTTTAACTATACTGACTATCTATGAAGCCTCTAACTGGTAAAGATGGAAGTCAGAACAACACCCTCGACATCCTGACTAAACTGAAAAGTAAATGAAATCCTCTAGAAACAAGAAGGCTCACCATAACTAACTCGAACTCCCGGATGTATCAACGAATCTCCTATTGATGATCCTGAATACCAGTGTCTGCATCATGACAAGATGCAGGCCAAATTGCTCAGTACGTGGAATGTATGAGCATGTAAGGGGAATTCTAAAACATAAACATAAGCTTGAAACTTGATAAAAAGGGAAACATACTTACCTCTTTTCAAACTTACTCAACTCAAGGAATACTCAAAACTATTCAAACTTACTCAACTCAAAGATATGATATTCGACTCTGGGTACTCAACTCAATATAAAGCAACAATACACATGAAATATATGGAAAGCTTTATAAAACAATAAAAGCAACTTAGTTTGTTAAAGAAAATGCAATATCAAACTCAACTTTGCTTATATAATAAAGTAATATAGTTTCTGTGAGAGATTCTTTAACCGACAGCAACCACTATGAGCCTAAGTGGTGATGTAGCGTTCTTGCCATCACGCTGCCACATTTTCCTATACTTTTTCGTCATATAGAACTACTTAACTTAGTGTCTCCACTACGCACCTCTGGTGTACCAGTTATCGTACCCACGGTAAACGCTGGGTAGCTTAACTTATGTTATCATCTAAAAGCATGACCCAATAATACCCATGATGGCTATATGGCTTATGGAGACTTGAGTTAATATGAACTCGCATCCCCATATCGGTGCTCAATACTACTCCCAAAAATATACTTAGCTCATATGTTTTAAAACAACTTCTTTCTTTGGTTTGAGATAATTACTCAAAACTTAGCTTAAAATCTCTCTTGAAATCGATGTTCCCTTTCTTGCTTAGAAACTCTTTCAGAAATCTCAATTTCCTCTCATCTTAAATGTGAAAACATTTACTCTTGGAAATACTTAGTTCCCATATATCATTTTAAAGAAAATGAGCTTTACTCTTACTCTTTACTCAATTGAAAGCTTAAGTCTTAAAACAAAGTTTAAACATTTGTAAATGACTTCATAAAATATGATTCATGCCGAATTGTAGACCTGAACGACTCGATGCAAGGTTTTCAATAACCATAGATAGATCTCAATACATGGAATTCAAGAACTTCGCTGATACTACTCATTTCAAGAATGCTCAACTCATAGGGTTCATGCGGAATTATGAGCATGAACTACTCAACTTACAGACTCAAATATACTTATCATCTCAAGATTGCTCGACTTATAAGGTTCATCCAGAATTATGGGCATGAACAATTCAACTCAAATAATTCATGGGTAACATGTTATAGTCCCATGATTAGAAATATAATCTCAAAGGGGATTAGGAACTCAATACTCAAGACTTAGAACTTGAAGATACAACTCCTCTCAAAGGTACTCAACTGATGGAGTTCATGCAGAAGTTATGGGCATGAACGACTCGACTCAAGGATCTATATAATAATATGGAACTCGTGAATAAAACTCTTCTCATTCTCATACATAGTTTTTCATAACCTAATCCGAATCGATAGTTGATCTCAAAGGATTCACAATTGAACTCAAAGCTTTGCTTGAACTCTACTCTTAACTCTCTCTTGAATGTGAATTATGAATTCAAGATTTATGGTTCATGATATGAAAGGTCTCATGATGAAAAAGTAGACTCATGAATACATACTCCTCATCCTCATACTCACTTGCTCGAGTCCTAAAACAAGTTACTAGAAGTTGTAAAAGACTCTTCAAAAAGACTCATAGGGACTTTCTCAAAATGTTTGGAAGAACTCTCAAGACTTAACACTTAATTTTACCTTGAATTTGAATTATGAATTCAAAGTTTTTAAAATGTTATGAATGATTTCTAAGTGTTTGGAAGTAGTTTGAAGTGTTTAAAATCAAAAGGGGTGATGATACACTTCAAAGGTGCTCAAACGAGACAATCAAAGGAGAATAAGTGGGGGCAAGCGATCCTGGATCATTCCGAGCATGGGGCGCCAGCCCCTAACTTCAGAGACTACATATGGGCGCACTTCAGGGGTGCCACCCCAGCCCCTTAGGCGCGCCTCCCCAGCCTCTCCCCATGCCAAGTTCGACAAATTTCGTCTCTTCTTTTCTGATCCTAAATCACTTTTAATCGATTTATTTTCTCACATTTTCCTTAGATTCAATTACCCAACCTAAGTACACACTAATTCACTCAAAAATATCACTTTCATCTCAAGAAATCATTAAAACCCAACAAAACAAGATTTAGAATGAACTTCAAGAACACCTATCAAGAACCTAAATCCTTCAACTTTTTGAGAATGAAACTTCGCTGAAAATAATATGTTTGGTGTGTGGGTGAACAAACCCAACACTATGAAAACTTACATACCTCTTAGGGATGAAACCAATGGTGACAATCTGCAACAATTCTCAAGAATTTCGACGAACGCTTTGATCCTTTCTTTTTTCTCTTCTTTTTTTCTCTTCTTGAACTCTCAATTAAAACCCTAGGCGTAAACTAGGATTATAAAACTGAACCTAATAAGATTAGACCCCTAAAATATTAATAAAATGAATTAAATCTGATTGGGTAAGGAAAAGACCAAAATACCTCTCTAAAATCCGGTTTTGCCTTTCTTTATCTAGACAACCCAACTTCGAATGGACATATCTCCCTCATACGAACTCAAAACTGAGCAAAATTGGTGGCGTTAGAAAGATAATTCAAAGAAATTTCCTACGGTATCTAGTATCAAACCTAACTTATATTGAGCTAGAAGGTATGGTCGTTTGAATTCAACCCAAAACTCATACTTAGCTTAACTTGCAAAATTTCAAATTTTGCTATTTCCAATTTAATTCTTTTTCGAACTCAAGGTGCTATATCTAGTGACCTTAACACTTAAGAAATTTTAATTCCTCGATAAAATCCTAATCACAATGAAGGATGGTTCAAGTCGTAGCTAAAAAAAATTCTGGGGTGTTACAAATTTCCCTTCTTTCATACTCTTAATCATGCAATAGAGCTAATTCATAGTGATTTATTCATACTCATGCGTTTCTCAGATTCATCTGAATACCCATCATACTAGAGGTGGTTGAACAGAAAAGTCAGTCTTTTATCGATGGGTTATTCTTAGCAGAAATCTTGAGGAAGTCATGAGAACCCAGAGAGGTTTGTGAGAAGCCCATGAGTGAGTTAAGTGTTGAGTTTCATAGGAATGCACCCATATTCTGTGAATCGTTCATTTAAGCTAAAAGCAAGTTGTACTCTTTTCCTTAAACCTTGTTTCAGTTGAGATCCTTATAAGGAAGTATGTTTAGTGTTTGGGTAGTATTTTCACCCTGAAAGATAGTATGAATGATGAGACCAAGAGCAGTAGTAGTGAAAGAGCCCAGAGTTACATGAAAGTATGCCGAGGTTTAGTTATCTAATTAGGGGAGATGGTGTTTTGGCAAAGTATGTTGGTATAGTTATGCACCTAGTAAGTTATAAATGAGGAGTTTTCCCTTATGGGTAGAATAAGAAGTGATGAGTTGTGAAGAGCTCAGGATATGAGGTAGAGTAAGGGTTGTAAGTCAAGATGAGTTAGAGTATACCTTAACTAGAAAGGGGTTAAGATGATGTGTCATGGTGTTAGTAATGACCAAGTGTAAGTGGTGAATAGAAGAGTAAGAGTATTCATGAGGTGATATCTCTAAGCTAGGCTTATGATCTTTTGAGGGCGAGCCCATAATATTAGAAGTTTTATAGAACTATTTGGGAGATAGTGTGCAGTAAGTGAGTAAGTAGTACTAAAGTGGTGAAGTGAAATCTGATGGTAATTTGTGAGTATGGAGACAGAGAGGTAAGGATTGACTACTTGTCATATGGTCCTAGTGGACGAGTGTTTCTAAAATTTGTGCATAGTAATGGTGAGTTAGTATAGTAGGCGGGCAATCATATTGATATTCGAGTTTAGTCATAAATATTAATCTTGAATTCGAGATGAGTGTCATGATGGTGATGAAGTTAGTCTTGAGATTTGATCTAGAAGACCTGACATAAAGTAGGTGAGGAATTGAGGTGATTAGCTGCAATAGATATGAGTTGTACAAGTAAGAGACCCTAACTTTTAGATAAGGGAAGTGAAGTGTGGCTAAGTCACAAGAGTAACTATATCATTAAGAGGTTAAGAAAAACACCTTAGAAAGAGGTTTTAGTACTCGCTTATAGAGAGTTCAGTAGTGATGAGATAAACTTCTCCCAAGTGTTAGAGTAAAATAGGATGTAGACCAATTTAGAGATGATGGGATAGGTTCATAGCTTTCAACTGTTAGATTTAGACCTAAGGGGGAGATGACAAGATGAGAAATCAAATCAAGTGTTTGAGAGTAAGATAGTAATGAGTTCCAAAGAGTTTGGTGGATATCTTTTTAGAGGTTTTTTTAGTAGTGGAGTGATGTTAAAAATAGAAGGTTAATGATCTTATCGTGATAGTGATGGTGTGTTTATTCCGTCTAAGGTTGTTAATGATGAGGAAGAACAATATGAGGTTTTCCATGAGAAATAGTTAAATGAGAGCCCTTAGTTGGTTTCGAATAGTTATGCGGACAATTCTAGTTGGTGGCAGAGATGATAAGAGTAACCTCGTTCCATACCTAGTCCAGCCGTCATTTGGGGACTAATGATTCCAAGGGGGAGATATTGTAACACCCAAAAAAATAATCAAACTAAGACTCAAACCATCCTTCGTTGTGAGTAGGATTTTACTAGGGAATTTAAAATTTCTTACGTATTAAGGTCAAGTCACTATATGTAGCACTCTGAGTTCCAAAAAAGAACTCAATTGGAAATAGCAAAATCTGAAATTTTGCAAGTTATGCTTAAAAGTATGAGTTTTGGGTTAACTTAAAACAATAATAACTCCTAGATCAGGATGAGTTAGGTGTGCTACCAAATACTTTAGGAAATATCTTTGAATTATCTTTCCAACGTCACCGAGTTTTCTCAGATTCGAGTTCGTATGAGGGAGATATGTCCATTCGAAGGTGGGTGTCTAGATAAGAAAAGTCAACCGGATTTTAGAGGGGTATTTTGGGCTTTTCCTTACCCAATCAGATTTAATTTGTTTTTAGTAATGTTTTAGGGGTCTAATCTGATTAGGTTCAGTTTTATAATCCTAATATACACCAAGGGTTTTAGTTGAGAGTTCAAGAAGAGAAAAGATGAGAAAAGAGGAGAAAAGAGGAGAGGGCCAAGTGTTCGTCGAGATTCTTGCGCATTGTTGTGGATTTTCTCCATGATTTTAATCCCTATGAGATATGTAAGCTTCCATAGCATTGGATTTTTTCACCCACATGCCAAACATGCTATTATCAACGTAATTTCACTCTCAAAAGTTGAAGGATTTAAGTTTTTGATAGGTGTTCTTGAAGTTCATTCTAAATCTTGTTTTGTTGGGGTTTTGATGATTTATTGAGATGAAAGTGATTTTTTCGAGTGGATTAGTGTGTACTTAGGTTGGGTAATTGAATCTAACAAAAAATTGAGAAAATAAATCGATTAAAAGGGATTAAGGATCAGAAAACGAGAGGTAAAATTCGTCGAACTTGTCCTGGGGAGATGCTGGGGAGGCACACCCCAGATGCACCCAAGGGGATGGGGAGGCACCCCTCTAGTATGCCCATATGCAGCCTCTGAAGTTTGGGGCTGGGGCCAGGGTCGCCTTGCCCCACTTCTTTTCCGTCGTTTGTCCCGTTTAAGCTCCTTTGAAGTGTATCTTCACCCCTTTTGATTCTAAACACTTTAATCTACTTCCAAGCACTTAGAAAACATTCATAACATGAATCATAAACTTGAATTAATAGCTCAAATTCAAGGTAAAGTTAAGAGTTAAGTCTTGAGAGTTCTTCTGGACATTTTGAGAGAGTCCTTTTGAGGGGCCTTCTACAATTTCTAATAACTTGTTTCAAGACTCAAGTAAGTGAGCATGAGAGAGAGGAGAATGTATTTATGATTCAACACTATCTCCTAGATCCATCATATCATGAACCATAACTCTTGAATTCATAATTCACATTCAAGAGAGAGTTAAGAGTAAAGTTCAAGAAAGCCTTTGAGTTCAATTGTGAATCTTTTGAGATCAACTAATGATTTAAACTAAGTTTAGAGGAAGTAAATAAGAGAACGAGAAGAGTCATATACATGATTTTCATGTAGTTGTGTAGACCTTCGAGTCGAGTCTTTCATGCCCATAAATTCTGCATGGACTCCATAAATTGAGTATCATTGAGAGGAGTAGTATCTTCGATTTCTATGTCTTGAGTATTGAGTTCATAATCCCCTTTGAGATTATATTTCTAATCATGGGACTATTACATGTTACTTATGAAGTCCTTGATTTGAATTTTTCATGCACATAATTCCGCATGAACCTTATAAGTCAAACAGTCTTGAGATGAAAAGTATCTTTGAGTCCTTGATTTGAGTAGTTCATACTCATAATTCCGCATGAACCCTCTGAGTTGAGAATTCTTGAAATGAGTAGTATAATTGAAGTTCTTGAGTTCCAAGTATTGAGTTCTATCTATGGTTATTGAAAACCTTGCATTGAGTCATTCATGACCATAATTCGACATGAACCATATTTTAAGAAGTCTTTTACAAATGTTTTAACTTTGTTTTAAGACTTAATCTTTGAGTTGAATAAAGAGTAAGATTAAAGTTCTTTTCTTCAAAGATTATACGGTAACTAAGTATTCCCAAGAGTTAAAGTGTTTTCATATTTGAGCAAGAAAGGAAACAAGGATTTCCAATAGAGCTTTTAAGCTAATTTTTGAGTAATTATCTCAAACCAAAGAAAGATTTTTGTTTTTAAAAACATATGAGCTGAGTATATATTTGGGAGTAGTATTGAGCACCGATATAAGGATGAACATAGCTCAAGTCTCCATAAACCATGTAGCTAACATGGGTAGTAAATGATCATACTTTTTAGATGATTCCTTAAGTGCTTTTTAGCATAGACTAGTGGATCTACTTAGTTAAGGCATTCTATATGATGGCAAAGTATTAGACACTGTATCATCACTTAGGCTCATAGGGATGGTTGTCGATTAGAGAAACTCCCACAGAGTTATATTGTATTATTATATACACACTCAGTATTATTGTATTTTCAATACACTGAGTTGCTATCTATAGTTTTACAACTTTCCAGATATATTGCATCTTTTACTATTGTTTATCCTTAAGTATCATGAGTTGAGTATTTCAAGTTGAGTATTATTGAGCTGAGTATCTAGAGTTTATATATGTTTCATTGTGTAGAGTATGTTATTGTTGAGTTTCACTGAGTTGAGAACCTTATTGTTGAGTTGAGTATCTTATCTATGAGTACTTTTGAGTTGAGTATGTTTGAGTAGTTGGAGTACCCTTGAATATTCCTTTAGTTTAATTGAACCACGTTTCTTTGAGTTGAGAAGAGGTAAGTATGTTTCCTTTTTATCAAGTTCAAGCTTATGTTATGCTTTAGAATTCCCCTTACATGCTCGTACATTCCACGTATTGAGCCATTTGGCCTGCATCCTTTCATGATGCAGATACAGATATTCAGGGTCATCAACAAGAATTTCATTGATACCACATGGAGTTTGAGTTAGCTATGGTGAGCCTCTTGTCTTCCAGAGGATTTCATTTACTTTTCAGTTATATCAGTTGTTAGAACGTCGTAGGTCTTGTCCCGACTTCCATCTTTGTCATTTAGAGGCTTCATAAATAGACTTTAGAGTTTCAGAAGTCTGTTCATTTATTTTATCAAATATTTTAAAGACTTAAGTTGCCTATTTTATGGCGAGTTGAATAATTTATTTTTATTCAGAGTTTTCTTTTGAGTTAAAGCTGGTATTTTTGTTTTTCATGAATTTTATTATGTTTTAACCTTTGTATGCTTAAGTTAGTCTTCCTCTTGTACCCAACCAGGATAAGGGTTCGCTTGGGAACCAGCAATGGTTCTCGAGTGCTGCCATGTCTGAGGTGTAGGCTTGGATCGTGACACTTATAATGATGATTGTCGGTTAGAGAATCTCCCAAAACAGAGTTATTTTGTATCTTTATATACAAAATGAGTTATTATTGTATTTTTAAATTCATTGAGTTGTTATCTACTGTTTTAAATGATTTATATAAACTGCATTTTTATCATCATTTATGTTGTATTAAGTTGAGTATCCATGAGTCGAGGTTGAGTTGAGTAGAGTTGAGATGAGTATGTTACCTTTTTATCAGTTCAAGCTTGAAGGTTATGTTCAGTGTTCCCCTTACATGCTCATACATTTCATGTACTGACACCATTTGGCCTGCATCTTTCATGATGCAGATACATGTAAGTAGGATCATCAACCACTGCTTCGTTGAGCCATTCGAGCTCCAGATTTGTTTGGTGAGCCTCATTTCTTCCGAAGGATCTCTCATTTATTTCTTTTATTTTAGTTTGTTGAGGCTTTCATATTCAATTTGTGTCGTTAGGCGTTTTAACTTTTAACTTTTAGCCAAAACTTTACTTTGGTCAATATTTTTGGTAAACGTGCTCATATTAGAACTCTATAAGTGTCATTAGCTTTGGAAGGTCATTCTTTATCTGACATGAAGGTTGGTTCAAGTTTTGAGACTTCCATTGTTTGTTTGTGCCATTAGGTGTTTTAAATCTTATGTTTTGTCTAAAATTTGACTTTGATCAATATTTTTGTGAACGTGCTCACACGAGAATTCCGTCAGCGTAATTAACTCCATAGGTCATTGTTTATCTAATAGGATGGTTGGTTCGGGTTTGAAGGCTTTCAGTTTTAGTGTGTACCGTAGGTGTTTTAACTTAAAAATTTTGGCAAAAATTTAACTTAGGTCAATATATTTGATAAATGTGCTCAGATGAGAATTTCTTCAAGGCAGTTATTTGGGAAAGGTCATTTTTTATGTAATAGGATAGATGGTTCGGGTTTTGAGGCTTTCGTTTTTAGTTTGTGCCTTTAGACATTTTAACTTTTATGTTTTGGCCAATTCAATATTTTTGGTGATCGTACTCTAATTGAAATTTTGTCACCGCGGTTAGCCATATAAGTTCAGTTTTGGTCTCATAGGATGGTTGGTTTGGGTTTTGATACCTTTATTTTCAGTTTGTGTCATTAAGCGTTTTAACTTTTAACTTTTGGATAAAATTTGAATTAGGTCAATTTTTTTGGGAAACATGCTCAAATTTGAATTTCGTCAGAGCTAATGAAGATCATTTTTCATCTAATTGGATGGTTGGTTTGGATTATGAGGTCTTCATATTTAGTTTGTACCGTTAGGGGTTTTATCTTTTAACTTTTGGCCAAAATTTGGAATTGCCTAACAATTTTTGCAAACTTGCTCAGATGAGAATTCCATCAGCTCGATTACTTCGAAAGGTTATTTTTCATCTAATAGGATGGTTGGTTTGGATTTTGAGGTTTTCTTATTCAGTTTGTGTTGTTAGGCGTCTTAACTTTTAAGTTGTTGCCAAAATTTAGATTTGGTCAATATTTTTGGTAAACGTGCTCAGATTAACTTTTCATCAACACTGTTAGAGGTTCAAAGCTAAAACTTTATAGAACTATGATGAATGTGATCTTCTTAGAACGATGACAAGAAAGACTCGAGTAAGTATTACTTGTATTCCTACAATTCGATGGTAGTGAATATTACAAAAGTTTACAACTTAATCATTAGTTTGGATACAAATTATGATATCAAAAGGGCACCTTAAGAATTTAAAGTAATTTATCATTATGGACTATCAGAACAAAATGCTTGTAAAGTAGCTATTATATGGCGTCTAGCTCTTTGCTTGCTCTTTATATATAAGGGTTGTAGTGTCTTAGATAGGAGTATGTTTTAACATTAAATTTCCTTGAGAAAAGTCATGAACTCCCGTGGCTAGCTGATGCTAAATATTATATATCACATGTGTTGCCTCTGACTATTTCTTGATGATTTCTTAGAGCAATACTGTAAAGTCTAAGATCATATCAACATGTCAACATGTCAACCTGCAAAGTAATTCAATGATCCTCCCACATGTTTTTTTCACAATCGTACGACCTTGTTTCTTTGACAACTTTCGAAGAAAATGTTGGTGCATTATCCGCTTCATCTTTTCGGCTTCATCTTCAAGATCGTAATTTGGATGCTCAGGCGAAAAATGTATTCTATACCCATTTACAAAAGAGGAAGCATGACATTTGAGAAAAAATGAGACACAAAATGCAGCAACAAGTAGATAGGATTCTTCAAGCTAGTTTTGTCAATTGGATACATTGTCAACTTGTACACTACATACGTTTAGAAACACATCATGATATAATGATATGTGTCATATTGAGATTAGTTTAACTTGTTATCATAGATTTTGCATTGTTTCATTCAAATATGATTTATAAAATTGATATTAATATTTTTTGATATATATTTGTGCTCTTAGATTTTTAAATGCAATAAATTAATAAATATTTTAGTATTGAATAATCCTTCACTTAATAATATTTTAAACATATTGTCCATCAATTACTAACCTAACGTTGAACTTGAATGATATATTACCAATAAACTAACAATCAATTAGTAAATTTATTAGAAAAACAAATAATCATACTAACGTATTTAAAATTTATTACCAACAAGGGTTGTGGTAGAGTTGTAAGTACTCTTTCATCCTTAACCAGGAGGTCTCGGGTTCGATTCCCCTTGGGTACGGAGTCACCTTTGTTAGGGAGCGCTTTACCCCCCAGTGCGGAACTTCCCAGCGTGAATCCGAATTTAGTTGGACTCCAATGTGGGTACTGGACACCGGATAGGAAACCAAAAAAAAAGTATTTAAAATTTATTGGTAAATTACCAACATAAATTTTCTGTTACTGAAATTGCCAACCAATTACCAATGTATCTTGAAAAGATTACTATCAGACATTTGTTACTATAATTAGCAACGTATTACCAACGAAATTGAATAATGAAGAAAAAAATTTACTAACCCCTTTTCAATTCGTTAGTAAAGGTACTAAGGATATACTGACCAAAAATTAGTTGCTAAATTTACCAAAGGAAATTTCAGGGCCATGTTTCAAATTATGTAACAACATCTTTGGGTGTTTACCAAATGATTTTTCATTGGTAAGTTTACCAACAAATTAAAATCGGTTGGTAATATTTACTGACGAGCCTTTTATAAGCGGATTAATATAAGTTGGCATTTGGTTGGTGACTCAATTTGCCAACCAATTTGATCAATTTACCAATAATTTTTTTTTCCCGTAATTGGGGTTCCTTTTGTAGTATGTCAATTTAATCCAACCTAACAGTTTTACAATACACACTTCACAAGGCTTAACAATCACAATTCAACAACCAACAAGTATCAAGTAGATCAATCACAAGTATCAAGTTCATCAAATCACAAAAATTGAACACTTGTCGGAACCATTTCCCTTCGAATTTATATTGGACCACTTGCCGAAGCCATTTCCCTTCAACACAATATCACTAGCCAAAAGTATTTCCAATCGGCTTTATATAGTATCACTTGTCGGAACCATTTCCCTTCAGCACAATATCACTAGCCGAAGCAATTTCTCATCAGTTTTATATAGTATCAATTGTTAAAACCATTGCTCTTCAGCATGATCATCACATATCTCATCATGGTGCACATAAGTCAATGTAAATAAGTAATTTCACACCATAGGATAGAGACAATAAATTCAAGCAATTTAAGTCTACAATGATGCCATCAAATTATTTTATCAATCAACAAATTAGAGTCCACAACAAGGCAATCCACAAAGCACAACTATCAACTTGTTTCCTTTTTTATTTATACCCATTTCATTCATTAATATGAATCAAGTGGAATAATTTAACCCATCACCCTATTCCTGTTACTCCCCTACACACGCAACAAAGGGAAATACAAGATTCTACAAGTTTTACAAGGTTTAGAAATTCACATACCTGAATTCAATCAAAACTCAATCCATGACTTGAGCCTTTCCTTTCCGAACAATGTCTGAATCTATACAATGTAATCTAATCAAGTAAGCACAATAACATTTTGGAAATAACAATACACAAACTATATACTTTGAAAATTGGGTCAAATCAACTCAAAAAATTCAATCCCGATAATCTTTAATTAAAAAAGTTATTCAATGTATTTGGAACTCATTGATGAAAAACATTTTGGAAAAGGAGTAAAATTCAGCTCCCAATCACAATTTTACTTTAGAACTCATGTTCTTGAAAAATCTAGCCATTTGTCAATCAAAATTCCAATTTTTGAAATTAAAATCCACAAATGATCAAAGAGAAATGATGTTTTAGGGTTACAAAGATGTACGCAAATGATTCACCATGAAAAATTTCTTTAAAATCCCCTCTAAGGATTTCCCAAACTCAAAATGGGGTAAATGGGGGTAAAACCCCGAAATGATAGGCCAAAACCCCCTCTAATCACGCAAAAGCGACCTAGGCCCGCTTAAGCAAAAATCACTAAAGCAAATGCCGCAAAATGTCTTGTCTTGCTTTCGTGAGCCAACTTTCGCTATAGAAAAGGTCATGAAAGTGAAAACCCTTCACGAACGAGTGGCCTGTAGAACCAGTAACATCAGCCAACATAAAATTCTCAGAATAGACCCTAGGGATTCGTTCAGGTCCCCGCACAGACAAATCACATATGAACTGGATTAAAATATGCATTTTGAACTTAACGGAACCATCCAAAAATGAATCTAAGGTCTCCTTGACCCGAAACTTGTGAAAGTCACAAGAAACTAACATTACACCTAAAAAGGCTAAATCAAGCTTGGGACCTCTAAATATTCAGCCAAGACCTATTCTAAGCGTAAATTAATCCCCGAAATCAAAAAGAACTATGGAAATCTAATCTGAGCATCTAAACCCGGAATGTTGACCAAAGTCAATTTTTCCCTAAAATTACACAAATTTTTAACTTATGACCTGAAATCCATGATAAGACTCTGAATCTAAAACTAACAACTATCTTAGATCATATTCCATATTCCAGGATAGAAGGAACTGATGGAATCTAATTCTAAGACTCAAAACTCCAAAAGACACCAAAATCACTTCTTACCAATTGGGATAGGCGCATGCTACGCTTTCACCCCTGAGCTGCCACCCGTAATTATACAAATTACTTTACTTAGATTATTTAATCTTTGTGATTGTTATTTTGGTGGTCATAATCATTTTTGATAGTTGGAATTACGGACCAGTAGTAGAAGACATGAAAATAATATTTAAAGGCAGTAACAATAACATAAGGAGTTATGTAACATCAATGAATTACTGGTGAGCTTAAATGACACAATTGACTTGAACTGACTAAGAGGAGGATTCACCAAACTTGCTTTTGCAAATAACATTTCTATACCAGCAAATAGGAGGATAATTACACAAGTATAGAGTGGTGAACATATAATGAAGTAATTCTATACAATAAGGGGACGGGGAAATATTGTCAACTATTTAAAAATCGTACGCTGCCACTATGTTTCCAATACTAGGAATAGAACTGGGGAAATTCCCTTATTGATATTGATTGCAAATATCAGATTTCATGCCGAAGAATATTGAATTGAATAGCCTTACATACCTTATTCTCTGACCAATATAACTATCACGATTCAGCCTCCCCTTTTAGGTATTAATCTTTAAGTCATGATAAACTAATATTAGCAGCTATCACACCTGAGCCTCGTAAAATAGTAACTAACTTTGACTGGTAATAAGCCCATACACCCTTTAAATACTGTGTATCAGCCTATCCTTTTTCTCTGCCCAATACACATTATATATCATTTCTAAAGAATTCCCAAGCTGCACCAACAACAATACACATAAACAGCCTCAAATATTCTTTATCATACAACCAATTATTGAACTAACCACCCCTTGAGTTCTTTTATGACAGCACACCCATAATTCCTCACTCAAACTCATACATAAGGAGGAAGAAAATGGAGCAGTCACCTTACCTCAATTTCTGCAACTTCTCGTTATAACTTGAATTCCTCTAGAACTTCAACTTCCCTTCACACTTAATCCAAAGAAAAAGAGAAAAGTATCTTAATAATTAAGGAAAGTAAGCAGTAACTTGTGGAAACTTCTGCCTTCTACTTATAATTGAGCATGAATAACTTGTTTTCTAGTCTCCCATGAGAGAATTAAACTAAATCCATAAGTGTTTCTCTTACCTTGGTTTGCAGATATGAGGATTTCTTCAAGAACCCTAAAAGGAACTTTAAGGCTGCTATTTTAATTCTTAAGAGAAAAGAGAGAGAGAGCTGGAGTGAATTATGAATTTTGTACGTTAAAATGAGTGAAAAGATTAGCTCAAATTGGCTTTATATGCAGCCTTCTTAACCATTAAAAAGTAATCCTCTAGAACATCCCTTTTTGGTCCATTTTGAGCCACTAATTGGTCAAGTAGGTGATTCACCTGCTTATGTACATCAAGCAACTCAATAGGTCAAACTAGGTGATGAACCTACTAGCTTTCACTTGGGCTTTAATATATTGGGCCTTGGCAGATCTGGCTGTTGGGCTTAAATTTCATTTTCCTTTTATTTAACTTTGTTTGGGCCTCAAGTGAGTACATTAGTAAAGGCCCAATCTGATCCATAAACCTTAGCCTTTTTAACTAGATCCGTATAGCTCAAGTAGGTGATGCACCTACTTGGTCCTTTGGACTGGTCAATAAGTCAAAGTAGGTGATGCACCTACTTGTCACCTACTAGCTTAGTTAATTCAAGCAAGTGGCTCACTTATTTTATTCCATTTTCTAAATGTTAATCCTTTTTGCTTTAACTTAACACTTAACTTTACACTTTAAGCTCAATTACCACCTTACTGTCTCGAGTTGAAATACTCCTGTTGGAGTTAACTGTACACATGCTGAAATATGCAAGGCTGACATCTCCTTCCGAGCTAGTTTAAACCAATGCTAATCATATAAGAAACATGGTCCCTCACCTATACAATACGGCTATGCCAAGTATCACAAGAATAGAACAAGCATATGCATAATACGGGTAGTTACATCCTCCTCCTATTAAAACATTCGTCCTCGAATGTTAGCACAGTTATCCATTCGTCCTCGGTTGAAAGTTCTTGAGGTATCTCTAACTCATACACAACTTGGCCAATTCTTCGGATAATCTTATATGGCCCTATGTAGCGTGGACTCAACTTTCCCTTTATACCAAACCTCATTACCCCTTTCATCGGTGACACCTTCAAGAACACCCAATTTCCTATGGAAAATTCTAGTCCTTTCCTTCTAACATGTGCATATGATTTATATCGACTTTGAGCTATTTCTAGCCGCTATTGTATCACCTTGAATTTTTCCATAGCTTGATGAACAAGGTCTGGCCCAAATAAGGCAGTTTCACCTGTTTCGAACCAACCAATTGGGGATCTACATTTTCTACCATATAAAGCTTCATAAGGTGCCATTTTAATACTTGGATGGTAGCTATTATTATAAGCGATTTCAATAAGCGGTAGATGATCATCCCAGCTACCCTTGAAGTCTAATACACAAGCTCGCAGCATATCCTCAAGTGTTTGAATTGTACGCTCTGCCTGACCGTCTGTCTGGGGGTGAAAAGCTGTACTTAAATTAACTTGTGTTCCCAAACTCTTTTGAAATGACTTCCAAAAATTTGCAGTGAATTGAGCTCCTCTATCAGATATTATAGAAATTGGCACTCCATGTAGATGAACTATCTCTTTAATATACAACCTTGCATTCTCTTCAGTTGTTTAAGTAGTCTTCACCGGCAAAAAGTGTGCTGCTTTGGTGAGTCTGTCAACTATTACCCACATGGAGTCAAACTTCTGAAATGAGCGAGGAAAACCAGTGAAAAAATCCATGTTGATCATGTCCCACTTCCAAATTGGAAGTTCTATATACTGCATATAACCTCCGGGCTTTTGGTGCTCTAATTTTACTTGTTGATAATTTGGACATTGAGCTACGAATTCCGCAATGTTCTTCTTCATGTCCCCCCACCAATACATTTCCTTCAAGTCATGATACATTTTAGTTGACCCTGGATGGACAGAATATCTCAAATGATGTGCTTCCATCATAATCCTCTTTCTCAGTACATCTACGTTAGGTACACACAATCTGTTTTGACATCGAAGTACTCCCTCTTGCGTAAGTTCAAATGCCTTTGTTATACCCTGCTGTACATTTTCCTTAAGCTGCAATAGAATAGGATCATTGTACTACTTCTTTTTCACTTCCACTACTAATGAGGATTCTGCCACATTTTGCACAACAACCCCTTCGTCTAGAGATTCAAGAAGGAGAACCCCCAAGTTAGTTTGTTGGCATAGATCTTTAGTTATTCCTTGTCTTTCCATAGATTTCCCATAAGTGCTTGCCATTATTTTACGTCTTAAAGCATCAGCTACTATATTGGCTTTACTGGGATGATACAAGAAATCAATGTCATAATCTTTTAATAGCTCCAGCCATCTTCACTGCCTCAGATTTAGGTCCTTTTGCTTAAAGATATATTTCAAACTCTTGTGGTCAGTGTATATGTCCACATGAACTCCATACAAGTAGTGGCACCATATTTTCAAACCAAACACAACTACTGCTAGCTCTAGATCATGGGTTGGATAATTTTCCTCATGTGGCCGCAACTGCCTTGATCCATGAGCTATTACTTTACCATGCTGCATCAATAAACAACCTAATCCTACTCTCGAAGTAACACAATACACTGCATAGCCTTCCGTGCCTTCTGGAAGTACCAATACAGGTGTAGAAGCTAATTTATTCTTCAGATCTTGGAAGCTTCTTTCACATTCATCACTCTACTAAAACTTAGTTTATTTGTGTGTTAGCTTTGTTAATGGTGCAACAATGGAAGAGAATCCTTCAACGAATCTTCTGTAATAACCTGCCAATCCAAGAAAACTACGGATCTCCGTAGGCGTTGTAGGTGTTGGCCAGTTTTTCACGGCTTCTATCTTCTGGTTATCAACCCTTTTTCCTTCATCGGATACAATATGACCTAACAATGCCACAGATTTCAACCTGAACTCACATTTAGAGAACTTTGCATACAACTTACGATCACAAAGAATTTGTAAAACCTACCGCAAGTGATTAACATGATCCTCTTCCGATCTTTAATACACCAAAATATCATCTATGAATACTAACACGAACATATCTAAAAATGACTTGAACACCTTATTCATCAAATCCATAAAATCTGTTGGAGCATTTGTTAGCTCGAATGACATGACTAAAAATTCAAAATGACCATACCGTGTTAGGAATGTTGTCTTAGGTATATCTTTGTCTTTGACCCTCACTTGGTGATAACCTAACCTCAGGTGGATCTTTGAAAAACACCTAGCACCTTGTAACTGATCAAACAAATCATCAATTCTAGGGAGGGCATATTTGTTCTTAATCGTTACCTTATTCAACTGCCGGTTGTCTATACACATTCTTAACGAGCCATCTTTTTTGCGTACAAACAAAACTGGTGCCCCCCATGGGGACATACTAGGCCTTATAAATCCTTTTTCTAGTAAGTCTTTTAATTGCTCCTTCAACTCCCGTAATTCTTCCGGGGCCATTCTATATGAAGGGATGGAGATAGGTTGAGTATCTGGAATCACATCAATGCCAAACTCTACTTCTTGTTCTGGGGGTAAACCTGGAAGATCTTCAGGAAATACATCAGGAAACTCATTCACTACTAGAATGGATTGAAGAGTTGGTGACTCCACATCTCTACTTTTCACTCTCACAAGATGGCATATGTATCCTTTGGACATCATCTTCTTTACCTTAAGATAAGAAATAATTTTACCCCTTGGTGCCCTGATATTACCTTTCCATTCAAGGACTGCCTCTTTTGGAAAATGGAAATGCACTATCTTAGTTTGGCAATCAACCATAGCATAATAAGAAGCTAACTAATCCATACCCATTATAACATCAAAATCTACCATGTTTAGCTTAACAAGGTCAGCCAATGTATCACAATCAAAAACAGTTACAATACAATTATGATAAACCCTTCTAGCTATAATAGACTCACCAATCGATGTAGACACTTCAAATGGCTTCACTAATAATTCTGATGTTCTTTTGAACTTTTCAACAATCAATGGAGTAACATATGATAGTGCAGACCCCAGATCAATTAATGCATATACAATATGTGAAAAGATGGACAATGTACCTATAACCACATCCGGTGAGGCTTCTAAATTTTGTCTATCCCCTAGAGCGTATGTGCGATTCTAAACTCCTCTAAAACTAGTTGCTCCCCTAGATCCTCTACCACGACTAGTAGGCATCTGTCCCCTACCCAAAGAAGGTGCTAATGATGATGATGCAACAATTGATCTAGTAGGTTGTGCCACACCACCCACACCCCTATTAGGGCAATTTCTCATCAGATGACCCTATATACCACAACAAAAACAAACATTTGTCCCAAACCTACATGCACGTAGATGATTCCTTCCTCATTATTTACAAGACTGTTGGAGAGGTCTTGATTGGCTCATACTTCCCTGCTCTTGGTACCCCGCTGTTCGTGAACCTTGTCTTTCACCTTTTTGCCCAAAATGATTGCCCATAGAATCTTGAAACCAAGGTGGGGCACTAGCTATAAGATGAAGGCCTAGGAGGTCTGTTAAAGAATCAAGGCCTAAAATCTCCTTAGGATGGTGTAAACTGCCCCATGTATCTGGCCCTCTTAGAATGCCCTGTTTCTGACTCTTGTGTACTTCTTCTTTGCCTTTGATCCTCCAACTTTTGCACAAAAGCTTGCATCCCTGCTATATCCATATCTTTATTCAACGAAGAAATGGTACAGTCTCTAACCATATATGAATATAATCTATCCACATATCGATGAACTTGATCCTCTATAGTAGCTACTACACTAGGAGCATACCTGGCCAAGGAATTAAATTTGACACTGTACTCTCTCACACTCATACTTCCTTGGTAGAGATTTAAGAAATGATCTGGACGGGCCTCTCGGATCTCCAATGGTAGATAATGGTCAAGGAATGCCTTTTTGAACTCTTTCCATGTAGCTAGAGGTGCAACTGTTCCCCTAGATTGCATCCAAGCTTCATACCATAATATAGTCACACCCTTTAATCTATATGCTACTAGCTCAAGTGCTTCATTACCACTTACATGCATAACATCCAAAGTACGTTCGATTTGATCTATAAAGTCTTGTGGATCTTCATTAGGGTCTGACCCAGTGAATAATGGAGGGTCCAAATTAAGGAAGTCACGTATCCACGTGCCAGCTGCTCTGTCTACACCACTAGTACTTGCAACTGGACCTTCTTGCCTTTGGCCGTGGCCAGCAACTATACGAGTCAATAAGTGGACTGCATTCCTCAAATCTTGCTCGGTAGAATTACTAATGGTTTCTTGAGGTGAAGCTTCCCTCCTTAGATCTTCTGGAGATGGAGGGGTCGGGGAAGTCTATGATAGAGACTCATCTTGAGCCTCACTTTGAACAGCTTGATTAGGTTGTGATTGGCTGGTCCCTTCTTGACCAGCCAGCTCTACTCGCTTACCTATACTTATACTCCTTCTCGTACCCGACATCTTTGCTATAGTAAAGCAACTTAGAATTTAGATACGATTCACCTACAACATTGGTTCTATCGCACGATCTAAGAAATGAAAGAAAAGAAACAACTCCTACATGTCTCATAGCCTCCTGTTTATAAATATGGTGCACAGCACATCCATAAGCAAGACTATACACACACACGACTTTGTAGACTCCATTGGATGACCTGCTCTGATACCACTTTTGTCACGCCTCACATTCCATTAAGACGGACAGGCACCCGATGCCCTAAAGGCCCGAGAGAACCAACATGTAACCTGTGCTTAACTATGCATATAATATGACAATCTTGTGACAAGTTCACGTAGGATGCAGTAATACGAACCAATATAAGTAGACCTAAAACTTATATACATGACTTGGCCGCTGAGACCACAACTTGTTAAGATGCAACTGAACCCATATACATAAGTCGACAAAGCCTCTAAAAGATATAAAACCTTGGAGTAGGTCGGGACAGACCCTTCCTTACTCCTAACTACAATACAATACCAAAATGAATCTACCAAGGACTCAGTAAAACTCTGAATAAATTTGGAGCTCACTAAAAGTAGCTGAGTTTCGTATGCTCCTACTGAGGAGGTCTACTAGCTGAAGTACCTGTGCCTACATCATAAAATATAGCATCCCCCTCATGTAGGATGTCAGTACAAGAAAATGTACTGAATATGTAAGGCATTAACATATATAAATAAGAGGTTGAATGAAACCGAGTGTCTATCGTGTGTGCATAAATCAGAACAGAAGACCACCTTTGTTAACTCTTGTGGGATCATGTATGTTACATTCTTGTCTTTATCTTTTTGTGTGTTATGATCTTTATAAGGAATGTGATACGAATAACCAACTGATCAGTGGTAGAAGAGGATGACCTATGCTAGGCATTTTAACCCCTGGGATGCGGTCCTCATAATTACACAAATTGGGATCGGCCCATGCTAGGCCTACGCCCCTGAACTTCCACCCTTTTATACCAATTGGGATCGGCCCATGCTAGGCTATCGCCCCTGAGCTACCACCCATAATTATACATATTATTTTACTTAGATTCCTTAATCTTTGAGATTGTGCTGTATTGGTGGTCATAATCATTTTTGATATTTGGAATTACGAACTACTAGTAGAAGACATGAAAATAATATTTCAAGGTAGTAACAATGACATAAGGAGTTATGTAACATCAATGAATTACTGGTGAGCTTAAATGACACAATTGACTTCAACTGACTAAGAAGAGGATTCACTAAACTTGCTTTTGCAAATACCATTTCTATACCAACACATAGGAGGATAACTACAAAAGTATACAATGTTGAACATATAATGAAGTAATTCTATACACTAAGGGGAAGGGGAAATATTGTCAGCTATTTGAAGATCTTACGCTACCACTATGTTTCCTATACTAGGAATAGAACTTGGGAAATTCCCTTATCGATATTGATTACAAATATCAGATTTCATGCCGAAGAATATTGAATTGAATAGCCTTACATACCTTATTCTCTGACCAATAAAACTATCACAATTCAGCCTCCCCTTTTAGGTATTAATCTGTAAGTCATGATAAACTAATATTAGCAGCTATCACACCTGAGCCTCGTAAAACAGTAACTAACTTTGACCGGTAATGAGCCTATACACCCCTTAAATAATGTGTATCAACTCATCCTCATTCTCTGCCCAATACACATTATATATCATTTTCCAAGATTTCCCAAGCTGCACCAACAACAATACACATAAAACAACCTCAAATATTATTTAACATACAACCAATTATTGAACTCACCACCCCTTGAGTTATTTTATGACAACACACACATAATTCCTCACTCAAACTCATACATAAGAAGGAAGAAAATGGAGCAATCACCTTACCTCAATTTCTGCAACTTCTTCTTATAACTTGAATTCCTCTAGAAGTTGAACATCCCTTCACACTTAGCCCAAAGAAGAAGAGAAAAGTATCGTAATAATTAATGAAAGTAAACAGTAGCTTGTGGAAACTTCTGCCTTCTACTTATAATTGAGAATGAATAACATGTTTTCTAGTCTCCCATGGGAGAATTAAGCTAAATCCATAAGTGTTTCTCTTACCTTGGTTTGCAAATATGAGGATTTCTTCAAGAATCCTAGAAGGAACTTTAAGGCTGCTGTTTTAATTCTTAAGAGAAAAGAGAGAGAGAGAGCTGGAGTGAATTGTGTATTTTGTATGTTAAAATGAGTGAAAATATCAGCTCAAATTGAGTTTATATGAAACCTTCTTAACCATAAAAAAGTAATCCTCTAGAACATCCCTTTTTGGTCCATTTTCAGCCACTAATTGGTCATGTAGGTGATGCACCTGCTTATATACATCAAGCAACTCAAAAGGTCAAACTAGGTGATGGACCTACTAGCTTTCACTTGGGCTTAAATATATTGGGCCTTGGCATATTTGGTTGTTGGGCTTAAATTTCATTTTCCTTTTATTTAACATTGTTCGGGCCTCAAGTGAGTTCATTAGCAAAGGCCCAATATTATCCATAAACCTTAGCCTTTGTAACTAGATCCATATAGCTTAAGTAAGTGATGCACCTACTTGGTCCTTTTGACTGGTCAATAAGTCAAAGTAGTTGATGTACCTACTTGTCACCTACTAGCTTAGTTAAGTCAAGCAAGCAGCTTACATATTTTATTCCATTTTCTAAATGTTAATCCCTTTTGCTTTAACTAAGCACTGAACTTTACATTTTAAGCTCAATTACCACCTTACTGTCTTGAGTTTAAATACTCCCATTGGAGTTAACTGTACACATGCTGAAATGTGCAAGGTTGACATCCCTTCCGAGCTAGTTTAAACCAATTCTAATCATATAAGAAACATGGTCCCTCGCTTATACTATACAGTTATGTCAAGTATCAGAAGAATAGAACAAGCATAAGCATAATACGGGTTGTTACTCCAGACTAAGTTTCAGTAGATGTGTATTATAGAAAGACATGCATCACTTTACTTGACATATCATTGCATTGCACATGATTTCCATTTGTGATGTTTTGATCATCTTTATGAGACTATTGATTGACGTACTTGATACTTGAACGTGATTGATATGTACTTTTTGAGATGATATCTACTATTGAACTATGTGTTCCATGACTTGTAGACTGTCAGGTTGGGCTAATTTCTGTGCAAGTTGTAGTTTGTGGAGATTTGATTAGGAGTGCCTATATTCTGCTGTTATTTACTTAGTGTTTAGTGGTTTGCTTGTTGTGTACTATGTTGTTGGTACTCATTCCTTTCTTCCACACCTGTGTAGGTTGCGAGCCCAGATCTGCATGATTATCTTTATTCTTTACTTTGTCCAAGGCTTTTCTATGGATACTTGAGAGTTAGTTGTTTGTCTTCTCAGTGGCCCCTCTTGTTCCTTTATCATTTTTTTGTTCTACTTTAGAAACAAAGACATTTGAGACTTGTAATTTATTTCAATACAGTTGAACTACATTAGTGACTTGTACACATGGCAACTAGGTTTTGGGGTTATTTATGAGTTGACTAAGTTATCTGCATTTAAGTCATTGATATTTTAGTTTCTGCATTTCTGTCGTTATGTTTTGGATTTTAGGCTGACTTGCCTGTGTGCGATAAGACGAGTGTCGCCACACCCATTTTTGGGTTGTGACATATGTATACACTTCTTTTTAAAAAAAAAAAAAAAAATCAATCTTAGTTATATTTATAATAACATGATTTCTAATATTTTTAAAAAAATTATTGTTTTTTGTTTCTTAGAACTACATTCATGCTTATACCTTTTAGAATGTAGTGAATTACTTACTTTATGCTCATCTTCTAGCCGCATGGTTTTGGTGTTTTAGATTATAGAATGAAACCTATTCACATAAATAGGAAAATAATATGTGCATTGGAAAGATGCTAAGTTCAAATTCCTTCAAAGAGAATGAAATTATGTCACTATACCTTTGTTGAGTAATATTCTATCTTTCTTTGCAGGCGCAGTACTTCATCTTCTATCTGAAATTCAAACAACACTTACATCTAATTTTCAACCCTCTTAATAGCTTCCTCTACTTGAATTAATGAACTACATACTAATTAAGTTTTAGCCATGTATATAGACCTGGTTGGTATGAGTATTTAAAATACATAATAAAATTATGTGTTGGGTTTTAAAATTTATAAATCAAACTAATTTTGAGACTATCGCATTATATTCTTTAATATATGATAGTATAACCACACATCCCATCGTTACAAGTGAAATACAAGAAATCGAGCGGACAGAAAAGTAGTTGGTTTGGGCCACTATAGCGGTGTAAGTTATTGTAAATGTAGGGAAAACTCCCAAAATCACTCATTATCACCCAACAATGTTTTTTAGAAGAGAAAGGGCATGACCTAGGGCAAATATGGAAAAAAAATCATTAAAAATCTTCGGAAAGGTTAGAAATTCAATCCCCTACTTTTGTAGCAATGTCAGGTTTATCAATCCATGAGGTATTTTGATATGTATTTTCTACATATTCCATACCATTGAGTACTTATTTTGTAGGATCAGGTGCCTTGCTATTTTGTATCTCCTGCATCAAGAAATACATATTTTGTGAAACTGTAGTGAGAAGTCAATGAGGTGAAAGGATAGGACACTTCATTTCTTCGCCAAGTTTCTAGAAGAGGTTGTTTTCAGGCCAAAATTCAAATTAAAGGTTCAAACACATCATAATATCTATGCCAAATTTGAATGTTTAAACTCTTCATCTTCTTCTTTCGCCATTATCAAAAGGATAAGATGCACCAAGTACTTGTTTGTAAAGCTTGGAGATTATTTTTATCTTTTTCGTCTCATATGGAGACCATTAGTGGTCCACCATATACCAGCAAAATAAAATTAAAAAAGGATAGAGTCCATGTTTGCAGTGAAAAATACTTCAATTCAGCTTGCTTTTGATGCGACAATCAATATTAATTTCAACACGGCATGACATATATGGTTCCAACGACATGAAGCTATTGAAAAGCTTTTAGATAACAGACCTCATAAACCATTGGTAATTAAGGTAAGTTAGGGAATAGAAAACAAAAGAGCCAAAAAGAAATATTAAAATCATTGGGCTTAATAAATAAATAAGTTATATTTATTAAATTCAAACTTTGAAATTCATTTTACCATGAGGTTTCACGACACGTGTCCATGATGACACGTTTTTGTCAAAGCAACCTTATTACATAGAATTTATTATATGTTTGACCTAAACTAATTAGAAGAACACAAAATAATTTAATACAGAGTTGCATAATTTTCTTAGACAAATATGATAAAAAGCCACAACATGAACTAGATTGAAGAAACAGGTTACTGACAACCACTTTGTCTAAAGCAATAGCAACAAATCCAAGGTAAAATTTTGCAACTTTGTTTGACTTATCTTCTTCTAAAATGTCAGATCCAACTCTGTTTGGGCATAAAATTGGAACTTTAAAAAGTTTTTAATCTATTTAAAGAATATAAGAATGTTTGTTAGAAATATTTAATTAGGTTTAAATATCAAAAAACTTTTGTAGTTGTAGCTATGGTGTTGAAGTATCCATCCTCTGATCAGATTTCAGGTTCCACTGAACTCACCATCCCTACAGGTTTGTCTTGAAAAAAAAACTTGTTTTATTGTGTGGAAAAGTGCATTTATATACCATCCCTTTTGTTTTAGTTGGTTTGATGGAGCTTGAGTCATTGAACCATAATAACAATGTGGTTGAGGCAATAGGGAATGAGATTGATAAGGAGTGTATCAGGAAAGAGATCATTGCAGAAGAGGTTGCTCAAAAGTAGATGTTGGAGTTGGAAGTAAGGAGAGAGCTTATGATGGAAAGAGAAATAGCAATGTTTGGAGGAGATAAATTTGCTTCATTCTTCATGAATCAGGCTAATTCCATGTTGTTTAAGGAAAAGATAAGAATGGGCATCTCTGCTGTGTCTAGACATGACATGGATCACATCTCAAAGACTCCTTTTCAGCACCGTGCTGTAGAACCAAATATTTCAACATTGAATCAAAGTCCAAAGGCAGAGATTTTACAAGTGCAGCCCCCTGGCGTTAGAAAAATCTTGCTGGTTCGTGTTCTTCTTTATTTTTGTCGTGTTTATTAACTCTCAAATTGCTGATTTTCAGAGTAGATAATTATTTTTTATCTATCTTTATAGTTAGTTTGTCTAAGGGATTTATTCCACAGGCAGGTCTCAATGTCATTCACTTAACATGTTGTCTTTCTTGATTTTTGAGTGGTTAAAATTATCAACCAAGGTTATGTGCATTGGCTCTTTCAGGTTTTTTTTTCTATAAATTGAAGTATGAACATGTATATCCAATAAAATTTCACAAGTTGGGTCTGGGGAAGGTGACCTTACTCAGTGACGGATATGAAGGGGTTCAAAATTTAAAGAGATAAACACACAAAGAAGTCTTGGGGGGGGGGGGGTCAACATTAATAATTTAACAATGTAATTTATTTGCAAGAACCCTTAAGCCATTACTAGCTCTCCCTGACCTTACCTACGTGGGAGATAAAGTTTCTGATAGATTCTTGGCTCATGCAAAAGTAGTTAAAAAATCTTTAGAATAATGACTATTTTAGTTTTGAACATTAAAAGATTTACAATAGTTGTTACATTGAAATTAATTAAAGTAGTGAAAAAGTTTGAAACCAGTTATATTACTGCTGTTATGGAAAAAAAGGTTTTTAAGGTAGCTTTTTTCATTTGTTTCACTCTGCTTTTGTGGATGGATGGAGTGGGTTAGAATGTTCAAGTCTGTTATTTATTCAATTCAAAGTTAAGTTGATGATGTATCACTAATATATTTTCTATTTACTTTCATCTGTGTGTAGTTTCTCATGCACAAAAAACAATCTCGGTGAATACCAAGTAACGTCATAATCTCTGGTTGTTGGAAACATGTATTCTCTAGTGAAGGATTTAGGATTTAATTTTCATGGGTTCAAAATTTGGAGATTTTGTCTAGTTGTTGATTGACTGTTTTGGATATTACCAAGCATTGCGGAGGATTTTGTCCATCTCATATTCTGTTCTAATTCCATTTTTGTCTTATGAAGTTCCTCAACGAGAACTTCATTCCTTTTAGTCATGGAATGCACGTTGTTACTTAACACTTACATTTTCCTCCAGAGCCATGCGAACATTGTTTTTAATATTTTCTCTTTCCTAGAGGATTTGAAGTCATTAATTATTTTTTCATGAAGATGTTGATTAAGATTCTCATTTTCTGCTCTTAGAGATGCATAGTCTTTTGACATTTTCTCTTTTTTAGGACACGTTGAGTGATATGCATCTATGAGGGTACAAAATAGAGATTCTATTTTCTTCTTTGAATAAAGATGAAGATTTTCTTTAATTTGATGAAAACTTACCTTGGACCTCTTGTCATTTTCATCTTCTTTTGAGTCTGTTCCAGCCATTAATGTCATGATTGTTTCTTTGGACTCACATAGGTTCTCTTCATCATCTCACTCCGTTATTGCCATCAGCACAAGAAATTCATACTTCCCTGTTTTGTGATTCTTGACGTCAAATTTGGCAATTTTGATCATCTACCAACCCATGTTTGGCTTCTTGGACATATTCTGTAATTTTGATTAGTGGCAATACATTCAGCCGCTTTAGCCTTATTTTGTTCTAGTTTCAACATGTTTTTTGGACAGATTCTCTAGTAACACTTCATCATTTTATCTCTGCTCTTTTGAAGTCTGGACAACATATAGATCCTAATTTATGCAATCATTGTCCAAATATACTTGTCTCTTTCAAGTAGAAGTACACCATTGAATGACTCACACAAATTATTTATTAACACATCACATTTTGGAAAAGAAGAGAAAAAATCTCTTGACTAGTGACTAGGTGGTTTATTAATAAACCATTCAGGGGTTGTTGTTGTTGAATCTATATTTTCCATCTCTTTCAAATACTTGGAGAATTCAGGTTTTGTAATTTCCCTAGCAGCTTTCCATAGGATATCATTCAGTGCTTGTGCTCCAAAATCTTCAGTTTTGAAATTGTTGTGTAGATGTCTCACTCAAAATTTGTGTGCAACATCTTGCCTTATCTTATCAAATGTTGGAATTAAACTCTTGTTTATTAGAAATGAAAGTCCATGCAAAAGGGTTTAGTGATATTCATAGGTCCTCATCAAGAAGCTTTAGAAACCACTTCCCTATTTCCTTTAGTTCACCTTCTACAAATGCAAATGCAATTGGATATATGTTGTTGTTTCCATCAATGCCTACCGCTGTCAATAGTTGACTCCCCTTTTGGTGCCCTTTCAAATGACATCCATCAACCCCTATTATAGGTCGACATCCTGCTAAAAAACACTATTTGCAAGTTGCAAAACATATATAAAGTCTCAAAACCATTTTTTACCACTAACCATTGTTTTTTTATTTTCATCTAGCTTCAAAATACACGTTGTTTCTAAATTACTCCTTATTAGCTAAGCACAGTAATCCCATAATATATCAAACTACTCTTCTTTAGTTTGTGTAATTAGATCTAATGTCTTCCTCTTTGCCATATAAGCTTGGGTTCGAGTAATACTACAATTATGAGTACTCATCACTTGAGTTTGCAATTCTTTTACTCCCCAACTTGGATTTATTCTATATTCTTCAACAAACTTCTTAGCTAAAACTCCAGAGTCAATAGTCTTGTTATCTCTTTGTTTGCCATTGGAATAGACAGGCCTATTGTCTTGATCTTTGAAAGGTACATTGTGATTAGACTTTGATGCAATATGAACCATTTGCAACTAGACACCTTACAAATTGCCTTCGACCTTGTACTTCCGTTCTTCTTAAACTTGATATCTTTTTTTTTAACACAACATGTAACTCAACTACTCACTTGAATTCTTTGCTATTGCAGAAAATTAAATTAAGCGTAAACTTAAATTTTGGATCCTACAAATTCCTAGTTGGAGTAAAAACATTGGATCCTTTAGGATCTTCATCATCATAATCTCCATGAAAACTCATTAAATCCTCAGTAGCACAATCATTTCCTTGAGTGTCATTGAGAAACATACCCAACATGTTTGAGGCAACTCTAACCTCTATTTGTTTTTTCTTTAACTTGATTTTCTCTATTTCTCCCATTAAGGCCAACTCATTCTACATTAGAGTTAATCATTTTTATCAAAAATCATATCATCGTGACACCATTTTTCTTTTTTTGTTATTTACTCTTTTTGCTCCTATTTTTTGTTTACATGGTATTGTAAACCACAAGTGTGTTTTTATTATTATATGTGGGTATAATTTTTCTAAAAATGACTTTCCTAATAACATATCTTTTGTAGTCAATTCAAAGTTATATACTTCTTCTATAGTTTTTCGAATAGCTGGTTTAAGTTCACATTTTTATGTTGTTTATCGCTAACTTGTTTGCTTGTACCTACAGCTGTATTTAAACAAACATTATGGGTTTTAAGGAGTTTTCCATCATCTCCTTTTAGCTCTGGGTTTTTTCTGTCTTTCGATTGACGTAGCTGCACATTTTTATAGTCATGTTGCTGACTAGCTTTAGACTTCAGATTATCTTCATTAGTCTTTAGCTTTTGTATCGCGTTGTCCATACTATCCACTTTTGTACAAAGTGTAGTAATAGCTTTGAGTATCTTTTCAATTGTATGTTCTTCCTCAGTTTCAGTCTAAGTAGCTTTGTCGTGATAGGTAATCTGCAATAACATTCTTATCAGTTTTTATTACTTTAATTGTACTTTTTCCTCTTTTTTGTTCACTATGTTTATTTAGTATAAATGTTGGGCTTGTATGTTTGCTATTGCTTTCTTGTATGTACCCTTTTTCTATTAATTCAGTTATATGTATCTTAAATTCTGTTAAATCATTGAAATTATATTTTAATGGTTTTTGGGTTATTATGTTATTATTATCAATTAGCTTAATTTTTATTTTTGTTTTATGTTTTTCCCATCCTTGTAAAGGATCTTCACTATATAATAATTCTAACTTATCTTAGATTATTTTTACTTTATCTATAGAGAATATAATTAATTCTATTTTAGGGTCTTCTTTTTTTATATTTTCTAATTTTTGTGTAATTTTTTCACTTCCTTTTATCCATTCTGTCATTTTTCGTTTTTTGTTATTTACTCTTTTTGCTCCTATTTTTTGTTTACATGGTGTTGTAAACCACCAGTGTGTTTTTGTTATTATATGTGGGTATAATTTTTCTAAAAATGGCATTCCGAATAGCATATCTTTTGTAGTCAATTCAAAGTTATATATTTCTTCTATAGTTAATATCTTATCCCATATTTGTATTTTTATTTCTTTTGCCTTATATGTGATCATGTTTCCTTCATTATTAAATCCTGTTACTACTATCGGTGTTTTTAACTTTTCTCACTTATCTTCTGGTAAACAAATGTATTTACATATATTAGCTTCTGCTCCCCTATCTATCATTGGTGTATAATATCTGTTGTAATATCCTTCTATTATTATCTTTGCAAGTATATATATTTTCATATTTTTATCATACTAAAGTCCTTTTTATTATTACTCTTTTATTTTCATAATTTATTATTAACTGTTTGTCTTATAGATTATGTGGTTTTACTTGTTCTAGCCATTTTATTCCTAAAGTGATATTTTCATCTCCTTGATATATTTTAAATTTTATTACTATAGGTACGCCTCCAATGATTATTTCTTTTTCTGTAGTTTCTTCTGTATACATTAATGCTTTTGGGAGAAAAATTTATATATGTATCAAAGAACCCAAGATATATTATATATAGCACATATCATAAATAATATTAATGAAATATTTAGATCAAAACAACTATCGGAAGAATATTACAATAAATATTATTACATTTTACCATGAATTCCGCATCCCCAAAAAATGGTATAAGACACTTAGCAAACGAATATTATAATAAAATCTTTAAAATAAAGTACTCACCTACCACACTACCTACCACACCACCTACCACACTACCACTTCCATGAATTCACCAACTACCAGTTGTTAAGAAAACTAAGAAGAAAATTAAATAAATTATATCCGAAATATAAACAACTCAATATCACAAAAATTGATAACGACAAATTAGATCAATTAATAGATAATATATCTAAAATAGAATATAAATATATTCAATATTTAAAGATACAATGAATAACGAATATAAACAAAGTTACTGAAATAATTATAGCAAAAGACATGAATTAAGACATAGACAAAATAGACTTAACAATAATATATTTGCAGGAATTTGTAAAAAATCTATAATAGCACAGAGAAAAACTATTTTATATCTACAGATACAGATAGAAAGTTTAGAATATAAACTTCAACACAATCTATAAATGAATAAGGAAGAATATGCCATAGACGAAAAAACACATGAAAACTATGACGGTTTAAAATTAAAGATAATATTTTCTAATCTAGGAAGAAGATACAAGAAAATAGGTGATAATCTAAGTTTAATTTTAGAAAAAGAAATGGTAAAACTAGAAGATAGTTTAACTGCTATAATAAGAATAACAAAAGAAAATGAAGAAATAGATAGAAAAATGGAAATAGAAAAAATAAAACAACAAGCAAAAAAGGAAGTACAACAATTAGAAGAACTAAAAAATACTAAAATAATAGAACTAGAAAAAGAGCTGGCAATGTTAAAACAAAAGTATGAAATTAAACAAAAAGAAAAAGAACAAAAAACAAAATTAGCAAATTAGATAAATAAATTTAAAGAAAAATTGCAATTAGAAGATGAATTAGAAGAAAAAGAAGAAAATAACCAAGATAATCTACCTAAAATAAGAATTGATGAAATAAATGACAATGTCTAGATGAACAACATTCGGAAACAAGCAAAACATATACGAAAGTTTTAGAAAACATAAACAATACAAAGAATTTAGAAGTAGATACAGGAGATATAGACATGAATGAAAAACCTAGTATATCAGGAATAAAAAACCCAAAAAATTTAAATACAAACTATGAACAATATGACAAAGAAAAAACTATATGGGGTAAAAGATTAAATAAAAAATGGACGCCCAAACCGATAACTGAACAACATGATTTTTTAGATTTAGACTATGTAGCAGTTATAAATAAAACAATCCAATTATGGATAGGATATATATCAAAACAATTAATAGATAACAAAATAGGAATGACGGAAACACCAGGATAGATAGAAAGAACGCTTATAGGAATAGTAAAATTATGGCTACAAAATTTATCAGATGAAAGTTTAAAAACTCTAAGAAGTAATAAAAAATCTAATGGTGAATTAGCTACTACAACTATGGAAATATTATATAAATATGAAGTAGCTATAAGAAATGAATTTAGTAGTATGACAACAGAGGTAGAAGAACAAAATAAAGAAAAAATCATAAATCGGAATCTAATGACAAAATTAGCAATATGTAATATGTGTTACATAGATGAACATACATTTGCATTTAGAAAATACTATTATAAAGGAACATATAGCACAGAAGAAAGTAAAGAAATAAGAAAATTATATTTTACAAAATTACCAGAACCTTTTAATTCAAAAATAACAAAAAGCTAGAATGAAGCAAAATTAACAGATACCTTAGGAGCTAGAATTAAATTCTTGCAACGATGGTTTATGGAACTATGTGAAAAACATAAAGAAGAAATAAAAATGGAAAAAATATTACTAAAAAACTTGGAATGTTGCAAAAATAATACAACACCTCAATTTGGTTGTACGGATAGGTATTATAAAAATAGAAATAAATATAATAAAAAATACAAATCAAATATATAAATATAAAAAACCAAGAAGAAGATACTATGTAAAAAACTACAAAACAAAAAGACCATATAGACCAAAAAGAAAATTAACGGAATGTACTTGCTATAATTGTGGAAAATTAGGAGATATAGCTAGAGATTGTAAATTACCTAAAAATCCAAAGAAAAAATAAATATCAGAAATAATAATAGACAATGAAAAATATACACAAATAGAATACGTAGATTATGAATTAGAAAGTGAAGATAACATATATGAATTAGAAAATGAAACAGACGAAATGGAAAATAATGCATTAATAGAATCAGATAATGAACACCATATAAATGACTGAAATAGATATACAAATAATAACTAAAGAAAAATATCAAGATGAAGAATCGGCAGAACAAAAAATAATATTTGATAATAATATATTTGAACAAATAAAAGGAAAATAATTAGACCTAAGCGTAACAAAAATATTCGAAATACCAACAATAAGAAATTGGTTTAAACGACAAAAAGAAGAATACTATATAGTAAGTCAAAGAGAGCATATCATAGATTGCAAATACACCAAAGGAAAGGCTAAACTACCAATAATAAACAAACGAATAATAAATAAAGAAATACAAGATATTAAGGCTAAAAATCCAATTAACTATGTACATTTAGGAGGAACGGAAATATTAATAAAAGCATGTTTTAGAGAATGAATAGATACACCCATAGAAATATACTTAGCAGATGATAGGATCATACAACCTATAGAAAAAAGCATAATAAGCGCAGTAAAAGGTAATCTCATATACCAAAAATTTAAATTTATATTAAGTGTTAACTACTCAGTAGCAGTAAATGACAGAAATATAGATAAATCATTAGTATTAGATTGGAAAATGTCAAGAATAGAACTAGTCCCGGGAAGTAAAATATTTACAGCTAGATGTAAAAACTTATATGTTCTAACAACAAAACATAAAATAACAGCAAAAAATAAAATAGATAAAATAAAAATAGAAGATCCCTTTGGAAGAATAGTTACAGTCATAGATAATAATGATTATAGTTATAATAAAATTGATATAGAAGAAGATTTAGAACTAGTCAAAGAAAGACTAAGTACATCGAAAAGAATAAATAATGAGATACCCCAAATATCATCAAAAATGAGTACCTCAAGAAGAATAGATAAAACTCCACAAAAATCAATGGAAGAAGAAATAAAACCACATCATTACTACATAACGGAAATAATGAAACAACGAAAATATTTAATGTTAATAAATACAGGACTAGAAGAAAACTATATTACGAGAGAATTAGTGACGGAAGATGAAATAATAACTATTGAACAATTATGTCCCGAACTACCAAAAGCATTAATGTATACCGAAGAAACTACAGAAAAGGAAATAATCATTGGAGGCGTACCAATAGTAATAAAATTTAAAATATATCAAGGAGATGAAAATATCACTTTAGGAATAAAATGACTAGAACAAGTAAAACTATATAATCTAGAAGACAAACAGTTAATAATAAATTATGAAAATAAAAGAGTAATAATAAAAAGGACTTCAGTATGATAAAAATATGAAAATATATATACTTGCAAAGATAATAATAGAAGAATATTACAACAGATATTATACACCAATGATAGAAACGGAAGCAGAAGCTAATATATGTAAATACAATTGTTTACTAGAAGATAAGTGGGAAAAGTTAAAAACACCGATAGTAGTAACATGATTTAATAATGAAGGAAGCATAATCACATATAAGACAAAAAATATAAAAATACAAATATGGGATAAGATATTAACTATAGAAGAAATATATAACAAAAATTATACCCACATATAATAACAAAAACACACTGGTGATTTACAACACTATGTAAACAAAAAATAGGAGCAAAAAGAATAAATAACAAAAAACAAAAAACGATAGAATGGATAAAAGAAAGTGAAAAAATTACACAAAAATTAGAAAATATAAAAGAAGAAGACCCTAAAATAGAATTAATTATATTCTCTATAGATAAAGTAAAAATAATCCACGATAAGTTAGAATTATTATATAGTGAAGATCCTTTACAAGGATGGGAAAAACATAAAACAAAAATAAAAATTGAGCTAATTGATAATAATAGTATAATAACCCAAAAACCATTAAAATATAATTTCAATGATTTAATAGAATTTAAGATACATATAACTGAATTAATAGAAAAAGGGTACATACAAGAAAGCAATAGCAAGCATACAAGCCCAACATTTATAGTAAATAAACACAGTGAACAAAAAAGAGGAAAAAGTAGAATGGTTATTAATTATAGAAATTTAAATGCAGAAACTAAAACATATAATTACCCAATACCAAAAAAAATATTAAAGATAAGACAAATACAATGATATAATTACTTTAGTAAATTTGACTGCAAATCAGGATTTTACCACTTAAAGTTAGAAGAAGAATCTAAAAAACTTACGACATTTACAGTACCACAAGGATTTTATGGATGGAATGTATTATCATTTGGATATAAAAATGCACCAGGTAGATATCAACACTTTATGGATAACTATTTTAAACAACTAGAAAATTGTATAGTATATATTGATGATATATTACTATATTCCAAAACACAAGATGAACATATAAAATTATTAGAAAAATTTATACATATTATAGAATATTCAAGCATAAGTCTAAGTAAAAAGAAAGTAGACATAATGAAAAAACAAATAGAATTCTTAGGAATACAAATAGATAAAAATGGAATAAAAATGCAAACACACATAGTACAAAAAATAATTAACTCAAATGAACAGCTAGATATGAAAAAGAAATTACAATCATTTCTAGGACTAGTAAAATCAAGTAAGAAAATACATACCAAAATTAGCAGAGAATTTAAAACCATTACAACAAAAATTAAAGAAAGATATAGAATACCAGTTTGATAAAAAAGACCAAATACAAATACAAAAGGTAAAATTATTATGTTAAAACTTATCTAAACTATACTTTCCAGATGAAAACAAAAAAATTACTTATATAATAGAATCAGATGCGAGTGAAAAAAGTTATGGAGGAATATTAAAATATAGGTATGATGGCAATACGATAGAACATCATTGTAGATATTATTCAGGAACATTTAATAATATAGAAATAAAATGGGAAATAAATAGAAAAATATTATATTCAGTATATAAGTGTTTATTATCATTTGAACCATATATTGTATATAACAAATTCATTATAAGAACATATAATACACAAGTAAAATGGTGGCTAACAAGAAAAATACAAGATTCTGTAACAACAAAAGAAATAAGGAGATTGGTATTAAATATATTAAATTTTACATTTACAATTGAAGTAATAAAAACTGATAAGAATGTTATTGCAGAGTACCTATCACGACAAAGCTACTTAGACTGAGACTGAGGAAGAAGATACAATTGAAAAGATATGCAACGAGATACAAAAGCTAAAGACTAATGAAGATAATATGAAGTCTAAAGCTAGTCATCAACATGACTATAAAAATGCGGAGCTACATCGATCGAAAGACGGAAAAAACCCAGAGCTAAAAGGAACGATGGAAAACTCCTTAAAACCCATAATGGTTGTTTAAATACAGCTGTAGGTACAAGTAAACAAGTTAGCGATAAACAACATAAAAATGCGAACTTAAACTAGCTATTCAAAAAACCATTTGCCCAAAGGACACCTAGACATATGTCCATAGAACCACAAACATCTACATATGCAGATAGTTTGCAAAACCAAAATGAGAAAAAGACATATAACTACATCACACGAAGCTATATCAAAAATATACACAAAATCCAAACTTATTTAAACCTTAACCCCAGATCAACTACAAAAGAACCAAACCAGGATCATTCGACACAAAAGTTACAAGGATATAACAAGTTAATTGCAAGGCCAAAAACTAATGCTAAATTAGTAAGAACATGTTACACCTATGGACTGTTAAATACCGTATACACATACGACGAAGAAGAAGTTAGTGGAATACCAGAACTACACAAGGCATTCTTCACATACAAAAGAGTTACAAAAGGAAATTTATTTTATATAAAATTCTATACAGCACCAGAGGAGATATTATACGAGGAAATAAAATATCCAATACAGGTTATCAAGATAGGACGAACTAAAGATATGATTATACCCGAGGACAGCGAACAACAAGAAGAGATATGCAAAATAGAGATACCAAGTTTTTATGCCAACAAAAGAATAATTGGTATATCATTATACAAGAATTAGCAAACAATTATTTAAACGGAAATGCTATATGGAGTTATTACTCGAGAGATCAATTAATGATATATTCAAATTCAAGAGAACTACGAAGAACAGATATGGATGAAGTCCAGCGATGGATCTTATCATTATTAAAACCAGAGGAACGACCTACGACAAGAGCACTAAAAGCAAGATTTATTTCAACAGAGTTATTAACCAGATATTAAAAACTAATTGGACACAAATACCCTGATCACATATGTTCAAAATGTGATAGTGAAGATAACATAATTTCAGATGTCAATTTAGAGTGAAAGAAGATGCAGACAAGACAAGATAAGATATGGACAAAATAAAAAAGATAAGATAAGTCTTTGACTAATTGTGTAAAGTAACGTGACAATGTAAAATAATAGGTGTATAGGTGTGTAAGGATAAGGTAAAATAGTAGGACAAGTGTAACATAGGTGTGGAGTGTTATGGTGTGTCATAAAGTATATAGTATGGTGTGTCATAAAGTAGGTGTAAAAAGTTGTAAAAAGTCATATGTGTCATAAAATAGGTGTAAAAAAGTCATATGATGTATTAGGAACATTATTAAGTAGTAGAGTACGTGTAGTATTGTGCAGATTTTCCTTTCTATATAAAGGAATGCATATGTAACACAAAAGGCAGGCAATGCCTAATATATAAAACGTTCCTTTAAAAAAACTCTCTCAATATACTAAATAATTAAAAGTTAATGGATAAATCTGAAATCCAATCAGATATTTCAGATAGCATGGCTAAGCAAGATGCAAAGGTATATTGTTCAAAAAATATGCGGAACTAATTTCATATATTCCTGAATATCATATATATGATTGAATAAATTTTTGTTAGTTATTATGTATTAGAATTATTTGAATCATGATTTCTAGTTTATTAACACACTGGAAACAGGGAGAAAACTTTTATACTATGCCATCCTAATGTTGAAACCAGTAGGCGAGGGAAGTCGTTAAGAGGGTAAACAAAGTCGAGGCGTTGATAAGAAGGAAGTATCCGCTAAAGTACGATGCTAGTAGTGACAGAAAAACATGATAAACAGATAATCTAGTTCATAATGATCTAATATGAATTTAATCAGTTATGAATATGATAGGAAGGAATAATTGAAAATAAAAAATCTGCATAACAACGAACATGACTACATACATGCATGATGAAATGATAAAAAACTATGAAACTTTAATCCTATATATACTTAAAAATATAGAAATAATTGAATTAAGAAGAAGAATATGGGAAAAAATATTTGAAGATAATGAATCAGAAGATATATTAAATCAACAATAGCATGAAATAGACCTACATGATTTAGACTCCGAAAGAATAAAATGGTATTATTTAGAAATAAACTCAGACTAAAATGAACTACGAATATTTATAATATTGGATAGAATCTATGAAAGATATAAAACTATTAGAACAATTAATGGAGAAAAATTTATATATGTATCAAAGAACCCAAGATATATTATATCTAGGACATATCATAAATAATATTAATGAAATATTCAGATTAAAACAACTATCGAAAGAATATTACAATAAATATTATTACATTTTACCATGAATTCCGCACCCTCGAAAAATGGTATAAGACACTTAGCAAACGAATATTATAATAAAATCTTTAAAATAAATTATTCACCTACCACACTACCTACCACACCACCTACCACACTACCACTTCCATGAATTCACCAACTACCAATTCTGCACCGAAAAATGGTATCCTCTATTATATTCAAATCTTTTGTGCCTTGTTGTCGTTTGCCCTCAGAATCAACTATATCATAGTTCCATTGGTCCTCTTTCGTGTGCTCAACAAATATTTCCACTTCTCTACTGTAAGGTATTTCATAGACAATGTTATATATATCTAAATCAGTTGACAAAAGTATTATACTTGTCTCAAAATAAGGCCAAACTTGAACCCAAATTTCACCTTTTTATCATTGACTTTAAACTTTTTCATACACTGCCCCATCTGAATAATTGAATTTTCATCTCCATTGCAATAGTCATAATAAGCTATATGTCCATTAACATAGTTCAACAGTCATACACCCACCAACCCTTATAGTGTATTTTAATGGTGTACCTATATGAATCTTCACCTTCATCTGTCATGTGAAAAAAATGGTAAAATCTATTAGTGTTATTATAATAAAAATCTCTAATAGAAAATGTAAATGATATTAATCCAACAAAAAAATATGTAACCAATCATGAAAATCTAAATTAATTTTGAATTTGAGTTATGCAAACTTTAGTAGTAAGAAAAGGTTGAACTATCTATATCATAGTTTATCATTACAACACATTTAACTGTGTGCACTTTTGAATTTTCATTTGCATCTACTTTCTTTTTAAGAAAAAAATAAGAATATGTGTCATGACCCAAAAATGGATGGATGACACTCGTCTTATCCCACACACATAAGTTAGCCTAAAACCCAGGTAATATGACAAAATGTGGCAGTAAAGTAAAAATAAAAGTCTAATACTATAAAATAATATGGAAATTCTTAATTAAATTAAATATACCCCCAAAACCTGGTTGTCACGTTTACAAGTCTCTGATGTATTACAATAGATTTGAAAGAAATAAACAAGTCTCAAATGATGTTGTCTCTAAAGTAGAACAAGATCATAAGCAGGAATAAAAAGGTCTGCTCATAATACAATCAGCTACCTAACAAATCTCCATAGGAAGCCTTGGATAAGTAGATAATGGAGAGTATCATGAAGATCTGAGCATATAACCTTCACTAATGTCGAAACCAGGGGTGAGTACCAAACCACATGGTGCTCAGCAAGTGAACTCCTAAACACAAGTTGAGAATATAGAATATGTGTACTTCTACCACCCCAACTGAACCTCCACAAATGCAACCTTAAATCCAATTATACCAACAAAATACAAAGGACTAACCCAATTTTATAGTCACTTTCTTAGTAAAATCCTTAATTACCTTCACACAAGTATATGCCCTGGACTTTTTTACCTATAAGTTTGTCTTTCCAATGTCAATCCACTTATTTGCAGATTACGATGAAATTACCAATCCTAATTAGATCCACAAAATACACTTCATAACCTGAACATATTAATACCTTTCCAAAGATCCATCACTATAGTTTTCCTTAAAAACAGTGCTTAACCTAAGTTTTTGTAGTAACAAACTAGTTGGCTCTCATATATGAATGAAACATCGAATTTCATTTTATGAACATATGGTACAACTGATAACTCCTTAAGTAGTGAGTATTCACACTTGAAAATTGATGTATCCATTTTAATATACCAGTAGTACCAAATCGTGAAAGTCTGTTAGATCCACCACTAGAACATATCATACCTATCGAAAGATTGTACCTAAATAACCACATATTTCTTCCTATTAAGTAACTACAATACATTACCAAATAAATATATATTCCTTTGCATATCAGGTTGATAGCAGGAGTAACACACTCCATAACTCTAACCAAGTAAAAATCAGTATCATTGTAGTAGTCGTATCATGACCCTTTTAACATACACCCAATTTATGAAATCATAGTATAGATTCTGACCTCGATTGATGCAACATAGGTCTCATCATACGCTAAGCAATCTATACCTGTTATGACATCTTTACTAATTGTAATTTTCAAAGGCACAATGTGCATACCTAGTTATTCCTTTCATAATTCCACTTTCAATTATTGAACCACTCCAAATATCGTATATTCCACATAATTATTATTCACCGTTGATGGGTAACTATCCAGAAAGATAATACGCATGTGAAGTCCCTCGGACCATTGTTTAACCTCATGATTCAGATATTCTCAAAATGTTTTGTTGAGCCATCACCTAACTCAACCCCTTCAAATTATGGAACATTTCAAACTTGGCCACACATCATTTTTATAAATTTATCACTTTCACCTTAGTATCAGGTCTAACATCAAGCCATATACGACACATCAATTTTTCAGAAGAAGAACGACGCATGAATCATCACTATAAGTTACAAATAATACAATGAAGAGATAAGAATCAAACTAGACCAAGGACACACGATATAGATTCAGAAAGTGAAGATTTTTCCTAAAAGTCATTGTAGCCTCTAAAGATAACAACATACGTCTCCACATCAATACTCAAAACTCTACTAAACTTGGCTTGTGAACACGTGAGACCTACGAACCTAGGGATCTGATACCATTTTCTCAGGACCCAAAAATGGATGTGGTGGCACTCGTATTATACCACTAAGACAAGTCAGCCTAAAACCCAAAGTCAACAAATCTAAGCCAAATTCTACATTATTTGAAATTTAAAGGGAGGCACTTTTAATGGTGAAGAAATTAGGGTTCTTGTTATTGATTTTTGCATTTTGGATGAAGAAGAAAGGGGAGAGGAGCTTGTCTTTGGTTGGAAAAGAATAAAAAGAAAGGAACGTGGGAGAGTATGCAATTATATGAATATTTGCAGATGTGCAAGAATTAAAAGGAGGGCCCATTATATTTAAAATTTGGCCACTTTACTTTCTATTCTAATCAAATTAGATTTATATATGACCAACTTGAATCAAATAACTAATTCGGCCAAAATTAAAATAAGATGAATAATTATCGATTAATTATTTGAGCTTCTAAATTTAAACAAGACAAAATAATTATCAAGACTTATTCATTACTTAAAATAGAGAACTAATTATACAAAATTATAAAATTCACTAATTCAAAGAAATAAATGCATAATTATGATAAACATTATTTTTAGGCTATTTATTCAATATTTATATAAAAGACAAAATTTATTTAAACCAACATGTAAAATTATATAATTATTTCTGAAAAATACTAACCAAAACTAAATAGAAAGAGATTTTAAAATATATATTTTTTAGGATTTTTCAAAGACGATTATTTCAAATTGTTTGAAATTGAAAAAGCTCAATAATTAACTCGAATTGCATAGGGTAAAAATTGGGTGTCAACAACTACCCCCTTCTTTAGGTAGGGTCGATGAAAGAGAACCTGGGCAAAGAAGATTGACGAATCAAATTTTGACTGAACCCACTTTCATCTCTTTAAAAGAAAGACTCAATATGGATTTTTTGAGGAATTATGGCCGGACCCTAACATTGAGTTTCCTACATATCTCAAGTTACATGAGAATTCATGCCACTTGTAGTTTGATATGCTTGATTTGACACATGATTATGAAGGAATTCAAAAGTTATCCCGATATCGAATTATGCAGAGACCAAAATGCTTAGGAATAAGATTTAAGAGAGAATGTCGGAATACAGCCAAATTTTCAACATTAAGCCCGCCTACATATCCTTAAACCTTAAGAATCAGGCTATTTGTAGTTCGACTCGATGGGTTGAAGAGGAAATCTATTATGCTAGATAACTTTTGGTTTTGGAGGAGTGACAAATAAGTTGAGTATGAAAAAGAGGCTTGCAACCTCTTAGCCATGAATGTGGTGCACTTTACACTCATAAGTAAGAACTTATACAAGCATACGTTCCAAAGCTTTTCGTATATTGTCTCTCAATTGGAAAGTTGCCTCCGGTGAGAGTGAAAAGTTTCCCGAATGCGAAATTGAGACCGATAAACCCAAAGAAAAAACCCACATGCCTTCTGATAGGGGTGTGGTTTGATTGTGGTGGAAGTTGCTCCTCAGCTCGCGTCCTAAGAGTTTGATACTCCTCTTCAAACTATGTCCATATTCGCTGCTAAGAAAAGTTCCACGTTTGTGTTGCGGCCTTTTTGTTGACGTCCGCACTACATTGGTACGATTTGAGTATTCATCCACTCGGATGCTCTCGACAAAGACTGAGATAAAACTCATTAGTGTAAAATATAATTCAAATGGAGAGATAGTGTCATTTACCATGTTGACACTTAATTGTTCTTCTTGAATATTTGATGTCAACTTCTTTCAGTTTGACGTAAAGCAAATAAAGCTTGTATCTCTTATTTGCGACATGACTCTTCAATGTAATCTTCTTTTAATATCGAAGTAGTTAAATAGACAAATATGTAATATGTTGATGGTTCTCTTGATGGTTTGAATATGATGGACCTCTCGACAGTTGGATATGCAATGGACCTCTCGACGATTTGAATATGATGGCCCTCTTGGCGGTTCGAATATGATGGCCCTCTTGGCGGTTCGAATATGATGGCCCTCTTGACGGTTTGAATATGATAGCCCTCTTGGCGGTTCGGATATGATGGACTCTTGGCGGTCTGAATATGATGGCCCTTTCGACAGATTGAAATATGATGTCCCTCTCGATAATTTGAATATGCAATGACCCTCTCAGTGGTTTGAATTCACAATGGCCCTCTCAGTAGTTTGAATGTGCAATGGCCCTCTTAGTGGATTTAATATGAGAGCCCTCTCAGCGATAATATTACCACTTTTGGTAATATGATATGAAATGGCCTTTTGGCAATGCACATCACCGTGTCTGGTATCGATATGACTTACAAATATCTTTCAACGTTAGCCTCTTTTGACTTTAATGTGATAACGAATATTTTTTCATTTTGGCAAGTTGCACTTCAAATTCTCTCTGATATTTGATGTGTCTTACGTGTTCCCTTCAGACGTCTTTGATGCTGGAAAATGCAATATGACGTTATTATAGTCATTTGTAAATCTTAAAGTGCCATCCTCTCGATGTTTTCACCTGTTTTTTCTTTCACCACTTCTATCTTCGTTGTGGCTACTATTTTTTTTGTGAGAAATATGAACAAGAAATTGTTTTTCAAAATACCAAGTTAACTACGTTTATCGGATGAATATCAATGCCTTTTCCTGCATAAAGAAAATGTTAGTCTTGGGAGCTTTTGCTATTCTGATTTTCCCATATTTATTGTACATGATTATCTCTTGATATCCTTGTAAACGTGCATCCACAGAAAATTTATTAGTTTTAAGTGAACTAATCTGTGCTGACTTTTTTGATTGCTTGCTCTTCCTCTTTCTATATTTGGTTGATTACTTCTAGCTTCCCGCTTCTTGGTAGACATAAGATAGATCTATATTTTATACAAAATATTTGATACATGTCTAAAGTTTTAAGACAAAATAGATTTTTGAAAAGTAATTTGATGATGGTCACTGCCAAGTGTCATGTCACATTAAAGCTTAAGTGAACACTTTGGTTCAAGTTTCAATAAATCCAATCTAAAAGTCCTTTTAAGCTGGGGAAATATGAAGTTTGACTTTGAATTTCTGAGATGTGGGAGTTCATGAGCTTCTGATTACGCTGGAGATTACTTGTCGTTAACTTTGAACTTCTGACAGTACTTGATAGAATTTTTGAGATCTTCTCAAAAATTTTGCCCCAGTGAAATGTCTCGTCATTTCTCAAATCTTTGGTAGGAAGACTTGTAGAATTTTTTGAGATCTTCTAAAAAATTATGCCCCAATTGCCTTTTCCTAATGCATGCTCAATTTTGTCTTGCTGACAAATGATCTTTAGAATTTTTGAGCTCCTCTCAAATATTCTGCCTCAGTTTCTATTATAAAGGGAAATGGAAGTTTTATGGGGTGCATGAACTAGCCGTTGTGGCGCCTACGTATCCCGTTGATGCAGGAATCAGGTCAAACGTAGTTCCCCTTTTGAGAATAAAAGAAATAGGAAATTTTACTAAGAAAATGATCGAGGCCTACATAGGCCGCATACGTATCTCATTTTTGAGAATTTAGGTCAGTCGTTGTTTAATACAAGGATATAAAAACTTGACATAAGCAATTACAAGCAAATGATACGATTACAAGGAAAGTGATGAGAGAAAAACTAATCTTCAGACGTAGTATCTCTTGACAACATCTGAGTTTATTGGTTTTGGCCACTCCTGGCCATCCATCTCTGACAAGATCAAGGTATTTCCAGAAAGCACTTTATGAACCATGTACCGTCCTTGCCGATTTGGTGCAAATTTCCCCTTATACTCATCTTGATGGGGAAAGATGCGTTTGAGGACCAATTGTCTTTCATCAAATGTTCAAGATCTCACTTTTTTATTGAAAGAACGAATCATTCTCTGTTGATATAATTGGTCATGACAAATAGCGGTCATTCTCTTTTCATCAATTAAGGCTAAGTGTTCAATCCAATTACGAACCCAATCAGCATTGCTCAGTTCGGCTTCTTGAATCATCCTCAATGAAGGTACTTTAACTTCAGCAGGTATCACTGCTTTTGTCCCATATACTAGCAAGTATGGAATTGCTCCGATTGATGTTCTAACAGTTGTTCGGTATCCCAACAAAACATATGGTAACATCTCGTGCCAACCTCTGTGATTATCAATAATCTTTCTCAAAATCTTTTTGATGTTCTTATTGGCAGCTTCTATGGCTCCATTCATTTGAGGATGATAAGCAGTCGAATTTTGGTGAGTAATCTTGAATTGCTCACATATATCCTTCATCAAATGACTGTTGAGGTTTGCACCATTGTCTGTAATAATGGAATCAGGTAGTCCAAATCGACATATCAAGTTGTTACGAACGAAATCAGCTATTACCTTCTTCGTCACAGATTTATAAGAATTTGCTTCCACCCCTGGTAAAGTAATCAATGGCAACCAAAATAAATCTATGTCCATTAGAGGTGGCTAGCTCAATTGGGCCAATGACATCCATGCCCCAAGCCATAAATGTCCAAGGCGATCCATAACAATAAGTTCGTGAGGGGGTACTCGGATCAAATCACCATGTACTTGACATTTATGACACTTTTGCACAAATCTACAACAATCATGCTCCATAGTCATCCAAAAATAACTAGTTGGACGGATCTTCTTTGCCAAGGTAAGCCCGTTCATATGAGGTCCACAAACTCCAGCATGTACTTCCTCCAAAAGTCTTGTAGCTTCCATAGAATCTACGCACTTGAGGAGTCCCAAATTTGGAGTCCTTCTATAAAGGATTTCCCCACTTGGAAATAAATTGTTAGCCAAGTGACGTATTGCCTTCTTTTGATTGGATGTCGCATCTTCTGGATAAATCCCAGCCTCTAGGTACTTCTTTATATCATAATACCACGACTTTCCATCTGGTACCACTTCGACATGCGAGCAATGAGCGGGTTGTTCCTTTAAGTTTATCTCCAAAGGATCAATGTAATTCTGATCTGGATGCTTGATCATAGAGGAGATAGTGGCAAAAGTATCAGTAAATTAATTTTGCAACCTTGGAGTGTGCATAAACTCTATCTTTCGAAATCTTTTGCACAATCTTTTGCACAATCTTTGCACCAATTGTACATATGGTACAATCTTTGGATTCTTCACGGCCCATTCCCCTTGAACCTGGTGAATTAACATGTCTGAATCTCCAATTACCAGCGAGTCTTGGATATTTTTGTTGATGGCTAACATTATGCCAAGAACGCAAGCCTCATATTCTGCCATATTATTGGTGCAATGGAGTCGAAGTTTAGCCGCCAGAGGGTAGTGTTGACTGGATTCCGAAATTAGAACCGCTCCAATTCTAGCTGCATTATAATTCACCGCTCCATCAAAGAATACCCTCCAACCAGGGTATGACTCAGAAATGCTTTCTCCTATGAACAACACATCTTCGTCAGGGAAGTATGTTTTTAGCGGTTCATATTCTTCATCGATTGGATTTTCTACAAGATGATCGGCCAATGCTTGTTCTTTTACCGCTTTTTGAGTAACATACACAATGTCAAACTCGCTCAGAAGCATTTGCCATTTCGCCAATTTTCTAGTCGGCATAGCTTTCTGGAAAATTAAATTCAATGGATCCATCTTGGAAATAAGATATGTAGTATATGAAGACAAATAATGCCTTAGCTTTTGGGCAATCCAAGTCAAAGCACAACATGTTCTTTCCAATAGAGTGTACCGAACCTCATATGGAGTAAACTTCTTGCTAAGATAGTAGATCACATGATCCTTCTTTCCATTTTCATCATGTTGTCCTAATACACACCCGAATGAATTCTCTGAGACGGACAAGTATAGTAACAATGGACTTCCTTCTTGTGGAGGTACCAATACTGGAGGATTTGTCAAATAATCTTTGATAGTATAGAAAGTTTTTTGACACTCTTCGGTCCACACCGTTGGTGCATCTTTTTTTAACAACTTAAAGATGGGCTCGCAAACTACTGTGGATTGAGCTATGAATCGACTGATGTAATTCAATCTACCAAGGAAACTCATAACTTCTTTCTTAAACTCCGGAGGCGGTAAATCCTGAATCACCTTGACTTTGGTAGGATCAAGCTCAATGCCTCTTCTACTAACTGTGAAACCCAATAATTTACCAGCGGGTACTCTAAAATCACATTTAGCGGGATTCAGCTTCAAGTTGTATTGACACAACTAATCAAAGAACTTTCCCAAATGGGTCAAGTGATCTGAACTCTTGCGAGACTTGATGATTACGTCATCCACATATACTTCAATCTCCTTATGGATCATATCATGGAAGATAGCTATCATGGCTCTCATGTATGTGACCCCGACATTCTTAAGACCAAATGGCATTACCCGATAATGATAAACACCCCATGGTGTAATGAAAGCCATCTTTTCCATCCATCAAAATATGATGATAACCCGCAAAGCAATCCACAAATGATTGTATTTCATGCTTAGCACAATTGTCAATAAGAATGTGGATATTCGGCAAAGGAAAATTATCTTTGGGACTGGCTTTATTAAGATCTCTATAATCAACACATATTCTAATTTTACCATCTTTCTTAGGCACTAGAACAATATTTGCTAACCAAGTTAGATACTTAGTAACCTCCAAAACCTTGGCTTGAATCTCTTTGGTAACTTCTTCTTCGATTCTCAAACTTAAATCTGGATTGAACTTCTGACTTTCCTGCTTTACCGGACTGAAATCTAGATTGATCGACAACTTGTGAGAAACAATATCTTTGCTCAATCCGGGCATATCATCATAAGACTAAGAAAATATATCGATGTACTACTTAAGCAAACTGATGAGCTCTTCTTTCTAAGTTTCTGTGAGATGGACACTGATCCTGGTTTCTTTAACACTTTCTTCATCTCCAAGGTTCATGGTCTCAGTCTCCTCTAAGTTTGGCTTCTCTTGATTCTAAAACTGTTTCAATTCTTCTGCAAGGTGTTCTGGAACCATGGTCTCTTCATCATATTCCTCGAACTCATTCTTATCTATCTCATTTTGCTCACTCAGCTTATGACATGACATGATATTGGTAGGTTTTAAGCTATTTTTACTGAAATCATAAATAAGCCATGTCAGATAAAGAAAATAATTTAAAACAAATTAGTAAGTTGTGAATAAATAGATTTAAGCAATAGAGGATACTTTCATTTAGATTAAAAGAAAGCAAAAACTTTGGCCATGACCATAGGCCAATATGCCTTTTCAAACATCACAAGGGAAATTAAAGCTTAAAGAGGTAAAACGACATAAAAGGTGGGCCTTAGGCCTTATACAGACTACCACCGATTTTAGAAATAAGAAAAATAGATATGTCTTTGTCTACCAAGATGAGTGAGGAACCAGGAGTTCTGTGGATGTCCAATTAGGCACTTGCTCTTTTGGTTTGACAACTCGAATGCCAGATGTCTCAATCATCTCCTCAAGCACAACATCAGATTCTTCAGAAAGATTCTCGATTCCCTTTCTGAGGCCATCATTATTGACATATTCTTGTACTGGAAAAGACTGATATAAGTGAGGTACCAGTTTTGCTAATTCCCAATCAACCACTTTGTTACTCGAACCTCCCGTCTCATCATCTACTATTGTGATGTTTCCCAATCCCAACTTTTGAACCATTTGTAAAAATTTGAATAGGCTCAATGATACCTTGCAAATATTTTCCCAATCCAAAACCAGGTTCAAATCCACTTCTCAATATCAAAGTGGCTATCATATTGTAAATGGAAGGCATAGGGGGATGTGAGGCCAAATCATCATCGATAGCATTCACTATCTCTACTGTATAGAAGTTAGAAACTCTAGGCACATTGTCAACAATTGGGGCACAGTCATTTGAATGTATTCCTTCACCATGAATGACTACTTCATGATCGTTCCACACAAACTTCATCAACTAATAGAGGGTAGAGGGCATGATCCCAGCCATATGGATCCAAGGTCTTTCGAGTAAAAGGTTGTAGCTAGTGGTGATGTCCATCACCTGGAACTCGACAATGAAATTTGCAGGTCCTACTTCAATACCCAGATTAACAGCGTCTAATATTTCTATTTGACCCTCGTCGAAAGCTCTCATATTGACTTGGTTCTGATGAATCTTACCAAGATCAAAATTCGGTTGCTTGAGAGTTGACAATAGGCAAATATTAAGTCCAGATCCATTATCTATCAGAACATGATTCACAATCCTGTCCCGACACTTGATTGTGATATGTAAGGCTTTGTTATCCATCACCCCTTCACAAGGCAACTCTTCGTTGCTAAAACTAACACGATGGCCTCCGATGAATTTACTTACCATGGTTGTGAGATTATCGCTGTTTGTTCCCATCGGTATGTGAGTCTTATTCAAAGCCTTTAACAAAGCATTTTTGTGTCGCTGTGAACTCATCAATAATGCCCACACAGAAATTTGAGTAGGTGTCTTCTCCAAATGTTTCATGATGGAATACTCTTTAGGCTGCATTCTTTGCCAAAACTTCTTGGCTTCAGCTTCACTGATTGACCTTTTCCAGTGGTCTCTCTTGTGGCCTCCTTGAGCCAATTCTTCTAGTGTATAGCATCTACCAGATCTAGTCATACCATGGGCGGTAGCGGCTCGATCACAAACTCTTCCTTGCTAAGGCTTTCCTTTGGCACTGAAGTAAAAGCTTAATGAGGTGCCATTATCACAAACTCTTTCTCAGTAAGGCCTTTCTTTGGACCCAAAACAAAATCTTGATAGGGTGTTTTTATCATGAACTCAAGCTTCTTGCTTATGCTTAGAGAGGCTACAGCCTTCTCAAGACTGTCAAGATTCGATGGGACTATCGTCTTAGCAGCACTCCAAACCTCTTCTATTTCAATCATATTAATAGTTACTCCCCCATGATTTGGTAGAGGATTACTAGGCACATTAGGAGAGGCAGTCTGAAGGGTGACCACCTTGTGATCAATTAAATCTTGAATCTTATGCTTCAGGTTGATGCAATCTTCGTTTGTATGTCCTGCACCATTGGAGTGATATGCACATATCTGATCAACTCTAAAGAATTTAGAGTTTGTGTTGACAGGTTTAGGTTCAATGGAATGAAGCATGGCTGTAGCTTTTAATCTTTCGAACAACTTAGATCGACTTTCAATGAGAAGAGTGAACATTCTGGGAGGTTTCCTTTCAAATTTTGGACAAGGAAGGTCATAGTTATTTTGTAGAGGTGGAGGTACTTGACGGTAATTTAAAGGATTTTGGCAGGGAGGTGTTGGTGTTTGGAATTTTAGGTATGGTTAAGTTTGGTAATTTGATTGTGGAGTCTGATAGTTTGGAGGGGTATTTTGGTAATGTGGAGCTAGGAGATTAGGAGGTGCAGTTTGGAAATTTGGTTGGACATAGAAGATTGGGTAGGGATTTTGTGGAGCTAGGGGATAGGCTTTGGAGGGTGAAGATTTTCTAGAGCTAAATACGAACGATCTCTATGTCCTTCCATCAGATGTATCAAAAATAAAGGACACATCCTCCCTTTTCTTCCTCAATAGTCCCGAAGATCTGGCTTGGGCAGCCATCCGAGTAATCTTTTTGGTCTTAAGACCATCTTCGATTGTCTCACCTGTTTTGACTATCTCAGCAAATTTTGCTCCAATAAGCAGCATCATTCTATCATAGTATTCTGGCTCTTGGATGGACACAAATACTTCAATGATCTCATTTTCAGACATGAGAGGTTGAACTCTGGCAGCCTCTTTTCTCCACCTGTATGCATATTCATGGTAGTTTTCGGCAGAGTTTTTCCTAATCTTTTCCAAGGAGTATCGATCTGGAATGATCTTTACATTATAAGCAAATCTCTCAATAAAATCTTTAGCTAAAGCATACCAACTAGGCCATTGCTTCATGTCTTGGGAGGCGAACCATTCTGAGGCCTCTCCATTCAAACTTCGGCTGAAGAGCTGCATCAACAATGCTTCATTTTTCCCAACTCCTATGAGTTGGTCACAATACACCCTTAAATGAGCTAAGGGGTTCCCAGTTCCTCCAAAAGTATCAAACTTTGGTACCTTAAACCCCTCGGGAAGGTCCAAGTTTGGATGGATACACAAGTCTTCATAGTTTAGACCTATAACATCTGGAGTATAATGAAGTTCTTTCATATCTTTCATAATTTCATCCTTCATGCTCTGCTTATTAATATCCTCTTTGACCCTCCACTCCTTTTCCTTCTCCTTTTAGTTATCAGGTTTGAGATATGTAATGTAGGGAAGATGTGGTTCTGTGAGGATTGGAATATGGAAAGTGGCTTTTGTAGGTACGGGTTGAGTAGTAAGTGGGTTCGAAGTGTTTTGAGGAGGAGTTTGGTACATGGAAGGGAATGCTTGAGAGTTGTTACAATTTAGGCTTTGAGATGGATGAGGTGTCTGGTAGGAAGATTTAGCATAATATTGGTTAGTTGTGTTTAATTTGACAGTGGGGGGCTTTTGGACTAGAATAGTAGGTGGATTTTGTGGGAAATGTTCAAGTGTTGGATTAGGAGTGGGGAAACGAAGTGGAGGTCTTTCGTTGTTTGGAAGAGGAGTGTTGGCAGTGATAGCCAAATTTTCCAACTCCCAAGTCTTATGCATCTCAGCCCTCATTTCTGCAATTTGTTGTGCCAGTTGAGCAATCAACTCATTTTGCTCAGCAATTATAGGATCTGCTATTGTGATCTCATTCAAACCGATATTCTCACCATTTCTAGTCATCTTTTCTTTTCCTTTCAATAGATTTTGGCCCGAGAAGGAATCTTTAGGGACTTTAGATCTCGGGAAGTATGGATGCTCAGCCAGTTTCTCAACACAAATTAGTTCTAGTTACCTGATAAATGAAAAAAAACTCAAAATTAGCTATGTTAGTTATTGTTTCTAATGAGAAATACATATAAGATGATATAAGAACATATAATTATCATTCTGCTTTAAGCAAATTAATCCACGAATGTATTTTGGGTGAAGGGGAGGACTCAAATGGAAGGTTTTTTTTTTTTTATTAGTTCATTTGAATGAATCAAGAAAGTCAACTTGCATAGATTCTTGCTAACTTCTTCCACTCATATTTTTTAGGTGACATTTTTCAGAATCCCTCAAGAAAAGGGAGGATAAAAATTTACAGGATTGGGACAGAGCCTTAAGTAGGCTGCCTATGTATCCTTCCGGGGAATCTGGGCCAAGACTGAGAGATGGAAATTTAGAAGTTTTCAAAGGGTTTATATATTTTTTGAGAAACTTGGACAACACTTCAGGAGTAACTTGGACAGACTTTGTTGTTATGGATTTTAATATATGCTTAAGGTGCTCTAAGAAACAAGAGTTGATTAATTCTGCTTTAGACAAAATGACATGTCACAACACAAAGCAATTATATCAAGCAATACATAAACAATATATACTGCGCCCTAGATTTGTGAATTTTTTGTGCCAGAGGTAGGCCTAAACGTCAAACATAACGTGATTATGATAGATTGATCCAAGCCATTAATTTGTGACAACTCTAGTTTGGAAAACAAAGACCAAATATTCATTAAACACCAATAAAATGGTACAACAAAGAGAGAGTACATAAAAGATGACATAGTATAAAGAAAAATCTACGACTCGGCCTAAATTTGTTATCAATCACGCTGGTGGAGGAAGTGAAGATGACGCTCCCACGTTGCTAGGCCCTACTCCCGCATCGTCCAAATATTGCAGTATAGTTTCCATTTGAGCCCACATTGCAGAAGTGACCACTTTGGTTCCAAGATGAGAATGTCTTATCCAGATCATCATCCCAATATCCTCACAACCTTGTTTGCCTTCTAGACTTATGTTATTGCGATCTTTTCGAAGCCATACCTGATATTCTGGAATTTCTCTTTCTGGCCCATTTCCTATATCCATCGTGAGAATATTGTTCCATTCATGAAGAATCTCTCTAGATCAAGGGACTTCAAATTTTGGTCTGAAGGAAATTTCAAAAACTCTCATGTTTGCTAGAAGAGGGCTTACTTGTGCTTAACCAAACTGTTGAAGCACGCGCATCAGAGCATATGGCTGGAGACCTTTTAACCCAATAAGATTGATATAGTAAAACCTCCTGCATCTTATATAGGCCATGGAGTGTGAGAATAATGGATATTTCCATTGAATTTGGTTACTGGTGCAGGAAGCCAGGTATCCATACTAATCATTAGTACCAACCGGAGACACAAACCTTCTCATCCTGTCATAAAAACTGTCAATATGATTTGAGTTACTAAAGCATATGTCATCCATATTTTTATGTTGGTGAAAATGTTCCATTGCCCATATTTGTAAAAGAAGATTGCAACCTTCAAAGAAGCTTACTTCCTCTCTTTTACGTTTCGCAAGAGCTTGAAATAATTCTACTAAAATCATGAGAACTAGAGTGAGTTATTTCCCATTAACACCTTCATAAAGTACACGAGCCACAGAACATATGCAGGCACTAATATGACCATGTTCTCGTGGAAACACTAAAGTCCCTAGTAAAGCCACAACAAATGTGATAGCACGTTTGGCTTGCCAGTGAATATAAGTGCAAGAGAATTATTTCCTGAACACTTTGTAACTATCCGAGAGTCCATACATTTCATATAAGTAATCCAGAAAAGCCCAATTATGTTTGAAGCATCGAAGTTTCTTTCCAATTTTCAGTCCAAAATAGCGAAGAAATTTCTTCCCCGATTGACTATGTGGAATAATTTGACCTCTTCCTCGATACTTCAAACTGGTGAAATAACAGATTTCCTCCAATGTAGGTGTTAGTTCAAAGTGTTTTAACGTGAACACAACACGGTCTGGATCCCAAAATTGAATCAATGCTCTAATCACATGTTTGTCCGGGTTAACCTTGAATAGCATAGTGAGGCACCCCAACCTTCTTGTAATTGCTAGTTTTTCACTTGGAGTGAAATTTTCCCACCAGATCTTCAATTTGCGCGGGAAACCCTCGACCATCCTAATTTTGGGCACTTGGGGGACTGAATCCATCCTATAAAAAATAACAAGAATGAACACATAATTTCCAAACTATGTCAAATTTAGGCTTGGATCCGTCTATCATTATCACATTGCACTAAACATGCTCATTGGTCATTGGGTCATGAAACCTGTCAACATAAGGGTGGACTTCTTAAATGTGGAATCGATACCCAGGATCGATCCACCTAAGGTATATACATGCATGCCTTAAATTGAGGGGCGGCTAGCTCTATCTTATGTTTTCTAAGATTTGGCTTACTAGACACAAGGTTCCCGAGTGGACAACTTGAGTGAGGAGGCTACGTGGTCACACGAAAAAAGATTCGGACACCCTGCGCATATGCCAACTCTCCTAACTTTTGTGATTTTGAAAGAAATTTGCGGGTGCGCAAAACACACCTCGCGTGTACGTGTGATTGTGTGAATTTTCCAGAATTGGAAGAAGTATAAACGAAATGACAGTTTATAAAGCAATAACAAATATACAATTTATGAAAAACAATAACAAATAAGCAATTTATATCACATAAGCATGAAAAATAAAGCATTAGGAATGTAAATCAAGTAAACATGTAAGCATATGTTAAAAACCTTAATAATTAACATAAGTCTGTTTTGGTTAGAACCTATTAATTCCCCAACAGAGTCACCATTTCTGTTATGCCATAATTTTACTATCTTTAGAAAAATCACTTTTTGAAATGTTTTTAAGTATAAAATAATTTGAGAAAAACACTTAGCAAGAGTCGCCACGTAATTTTTTAAAGAAATTAAGAAAACTTAATTTGAAAAGACTCTAACAGATTAAGTCCTTAGAAATTTAGAGAAATTGAGTAAGAGGTTCTTATTTACGCTTCAAGAAGGTTTTTAAGACATTTGAAGCGCCCGCTAACACGCGATTATCCTATGACTTAGGTTAAATATTTTTTGGACTATTTCTTTTTAGGAAAATGATTCAATATATATAAATAATAATATTTATTTACAATTTTCGATTAACTTGAGAAAATAGAGTAAATAAACGACACATTTTATTTTATTTTATTTTATAAGGAAAGGGACTTAAATGAAACATTTGAATTGAATGCAAGTGATTAAAATTTTAATAAAACTAGATTAATTAAAATTTATTTGACTCATAATAATTTGAACTAATTTAGTCGATAAACCAAGAAATCAGTTTAAACTATTTAAAAGTAAGTGAGTTTTGAATAGAAAATATTTGAATAAGTAAATAATGGTGCAAGAGTTGATAAAATAAAATTTATTAAAGTACACCAACACAAAGAAAATAGTTCATCATTTGGGTAGTTCAATTAAGTTATTTAATGTTAGAGTTAATAAAAAAAACTAACAATAAGTAATCACAATTAAATAATCTAGGAGAATAAAGGAGAAGATAAATTTGGGCCCTTCTTTGGGCCAAACTCGCTGCTAATTTGGGCTTTTGACTCAATTCCCGTTTTTGTATACCCCTACTGTATATTAGTGTATATCCAATGTATATAACCCATTTTTCTGCTTTTCGAGACCTGTTTCAGCATCCAATTTCTTGAAATGATGAGTTCAACTCGATAGTGCTGAATTCGGGACTACATAGCACATCCAAAATGCAAAGGGAAGATATAGAAGGGAGTCGAATGGACTCAAACAAAGGAGGGGTTCATGCAAGGTAAACATGGAAGAAAAATTAATACTTAACTTATAATAGAATTAAAATTCAAGGAAAGTTGAACATATGACATATTAAATTCCAATCTTCCACTAAATGGTTAGTAGAATATGCAAATAAATAAAGAAAAAAAATGCAAGTCTTTCTAAACAAATAAATAGAATCCAACAATGACTAAACTATCAATTGAAGAAGGAATTTTTTAATAATAATAGTAAAAAATAATAAGAATTATTATAGCCGACTTCACAATTACGCTAATTCTTATTTAAATTGATTAAACTTCTTAACTCCTAAACTCTCATTGTTATACAAATAACACTTAAAATCATGTGACTAAACTATTATCTTGACAACTAACACATATCATAGAAAAACACCCTTTGGCAGTAGCAGACAAAACAATACAAATGTTATTTCTCACTACCAATGATTGACACTTTACTTTTTACTTTTTGTCAAAAGAAAAATAATGATAATAAAGTAATGTAGTTAAATGCATCTATGAATTTAAAGCAATGTAATAGAATAACAAAAATCATATTATCCATGGAACAGAGGACTCACAAGGAAGGGAGCAAACATGAGTTTAAAGGTCTACTGATTCAAACAAATAGAATGGAGAAGGAGTCCACAAGTTCAAAGTTTAGCCAAAATATTTTCAAAAGATTGTCTCAACATTTACGAGATATCAACAAGTTCATAAAAATCTTGAAAAACCTTGAGCAAACAGAATGTAGGAAACAAAACTAAGAATGCAATATTCAAAAGCTGAATTCTAACAAACAACATAAAATAAATATGAGCTGGAAAAGTCTAAAAAAGAAGAAAAAGAAAGCTATATGGCATTTACCTATCAATCTACATGTTAAGCAGTGACTAAATAAAAACAACTAAAATACTTAAAACGAGCACAAAGCAAAATTGGGAATTTAAAGAAATAGCGAAAGCAGATTACCTAGTTATGGGCAGCGAACTTGAGACGACGAGTTGAAATGAACTATTTAACCACCACGTGAAAAGAACTCCGACGAAAGCTTCCGATGACAAAGAAAAAAGAGCTTAAGGCGAAAACTCGAGATTCGAAACTCTTAACTTAGCAACTATAGAAATCAAAATTCTTCTTATGAACCTATATCACTGTGATTTTCCTCTATCTCTCCCTCTATTTTTGTCCGTCCCTTCAATGGCACCAATACCATGTATTTATAGCAAAAATAGAGATTTGAATTTCAATAGCCATTTTAGCGGGAGATAAGACAATGATTGAAAATAATGGAGGAGAAAATGAATAAGAGAAGAACATGCCCCCGAAAATCTGGATTCGATGTGATATTTTCCAATTCAGAATAGATTTGGGTGAGATTTTATCTAAGCCAAAGTCAACAAATCTAACCCAAAGTCTACAATATTTGAAATTTAGAGGGAGGCACTTTCAATGGTGAAGAAATTAGGGTTCTTGGTATTGAATTTTGCATTTTGGAGGAAGAAGAAAGGAGAGAGGAGCTTGTCTTTGGTTGGAAAAGAATAAAAACAAAGGAACATGGGAGAGTATGCAATTATATGAATATTTGCAGATGTGCAAGAATTGAAAGGAGGCCCATTATATTTAAAATTTGGCCACTTTACTTTCTATTCTAATCAAATTAGATTTATATATGACCAACTTGAATCAAATACCTAATTCAGCCAAAATTAAAATAAGAAGAATAATTATTGATTAATTATTTGAGCTTCTTAATTTAAACAAGAAAAAATAATTATCAAGATTTATTCATTACTTAAAATAGAGAACTAATTATACAAAATTATAAAATTCACTAATTCAAAGAAATGAATGTGTAATCATGATAAACATTATCTATAGGCTATTTATTAAATATTTATATAAAAGACGAAAATTATATAAACCAACATGTAAAATTATATAATTATTTCTGAGAAATACTAACCAAAACTAAATAGAAAGAGATTTTAAAATATATAGTTTTTAGGATTTTTCGAAGATGATTATTTCAAATTGTTTGAAATTGAAGAAGCTCGATAGTTAACTCGAATTGGATAGGGTCAAAATTGGGTGTCAACAAAGGGCATAGTGATAGGGGGAACAATGAATCTTAAAACTGATTTATCCACAAAAGTATGTGGTTGTTGGATCACGTTGTTCTTAGTAAACAACAATTAATGGATTCAGACACTAAATAGGGAGCATTATGAAAATAATAAGTTAGACTTGGGGATGATTAAGATTGCATGAACTCCCCTCAATGATTGTCAAGAATAATTGTTCTCCTTAAATTTATTAGCTAATATGTTGTTCTATTCAGTCTTACACATTCAATTGTGTGTCCTAATTCCAGATCTTTGACTTGTTTTAACCTTATTTTGTATTAGATTGCATTGAGAAACGGTGCAAGCAAGCAATGATTATCACAAAATTGCTCTTATCAAGTATGTTCTATATTGATAAAGGTTAATATTGTCTAAAGTGAAACAGTTGAGCACACATGTTCCATGCATTAATTGTTCTAATACAGAACAAAATAATCATCCAAGCTCAAGAGTCATATTCTTTCAAATTGTTCTATCTCACTTTGTCTTTTTGGATATTTTTATTTTGCAAGTTAAAATAAGATATTCACCAAAGTACATCTACTGATATTTGTGATGTTGTCCTCTTCAAATTGCTCTTAACCTAGCACATATATAATTCTTTTGAGGAAGGGAATCTAGTTCCTCATTTTCAGTTCATGAGGAAGAATCAACTCTAGGAACACATTTTTTTATATTCCACCTTGAACTCCCATCAAGAAATCATAAGTGTCAAGATGATGCCATTATTAAAAAAGACCTTAGAGCTAGCATGAAAAAAACTGACATGATTCCTATTGTGATTGTTTAGGAATACTCAATTTCAATCCAGGCAAGGACTTTCCAAATGAAAAAAAGAAAAAAAAAGGTTATTCAATAGATGAACCATGTTGATCTACATGCCTCAATGATGAAAATTGATACTTCAAAGAAAAGGTTGAAGTAATATTTTCACTGATAAAATTGTTGAATTGGAGGCTACTCATGTAGCATATGAAAACAAAATGTCCTTCGGATAAGAATTTAAGCTCTACAGGCTGTTCTTCATGAAGAAAGGGTTGAAAATGCTGAAATTATTCATTGGTTGACACAATTATTGCCACTGTTCCATTCTTCTCTTCACTTTCCAATGTTAGCGTCACTGGCTTTATTCTACTCCTGTCCAGTGTTTGTTTTTTAATTAGTGCTCAATAGTATTTCCTTCATTCAGTATGACTTCGATCTTATATAGAATATTATCTGGCAGTTTAATGAAATGATTATCGATTGCTTTAATTACTCATGTTCTTGCTCTCTATAATACATAATTATGTTGCATAAAATCGTTATCTGATTGTCTTGGTGATAGCTAGTGGCCATGAATAGTTTAACTGGTCAATCTAGATCGTATATTATAGGATTGACATAGCTTTTCAATGATGCCAAAAGGGGGAAGATAAGAGTTGTGCAGTGTTTATAACCCATTGACTAACTTGTTTCCTGTTAGTATGTCATGCTTCAGTATCTACAGATAAAATTGTTTAAATGCAAAAAGAAAAGAGTTTTGTCATCATTAAAAAGGGGGAATTTTTTGGGATTTATGCATTTTTGATGATTGACAAAGAGAGATGAAACACATCAGTCAACATGGTCCAAAGGTGCACTCTCACGAGTAGTTGAATTCGAGAGAGCTTTTAAAATGAATAAAGGCAAGAGCTCAAAAATAAAGGAATTGATAATGTTAATTTCATGAGATAACCCAAGGAAATAAACATCTAATGAATTGAAGAGAAAGAATCAATGAGTTTGATTTGGAGGAGTGTAAAGAGGCAAGTAGCTTTAATTGAAGAAGGAGTCTCACTTAAAGTAGAACTCTTCAAGTTACTGCTGAATTGAAGTGTTGGAGTTCAACTACAATACAAAAGAATCAAGGAATGTAATTTGAAGAAGAAGTCAAAGAAGCTAGGAGTTTGAATTGAAGAAGGAGTCTTACTTGAAGTAGAACTCTAAGTAAAGAGAATTCAAGTCAATTAGGAGTTTGAAGTGAACAATAACTCTATGAAGAATTGTACTGAAATAGAAGTAAAGTCATCCAGAATACTTGTGAACTTACAGAGCAAAAAGAGCAATTGAGAAATTGACTTCGCAAGTGATACCAACGAACTGAAGGAACACATTGAAGGAACATATCGAAGAACCTGATCCTTATACAAAGTTTATGTGTTAGGAGTTTTTCTTTGTGATTGAGTCTTGATGTAATCTTAGTTCAGGGAGTTACAAACTGAATTAGAAGTGTTGTCTTCAAGTTGTAATAACATGAAGAGTTCAGAACACATACCTTGGGAGGTTTGTGTTGAAGTTTGAGAATTCTAGTTTGTAATTCCTTAGGTTACATAGGCTTCGTCACGCTCGAGCCTACACCCCGGATGTGGCTGGCACTCGAGAACCATTGTTGGCCCCAAGAGAACCCTTTGCCTGACTTACTTACTCAGCGGAAGACTTTACTCAAGATAAATAATTTTAAAACAAGTAAACTGAACTGCTCAAAATATAACTTAGAATGTATTATAATAACATTCACTGCCAAAGTGTCAACTCAAGTCTCAACTTAACTGAAAAGGGAAAGTAAAGACTCATGAACAAACATCACTAGATCTGTCTATAAAGTTTCTAAACAACTGAGATGGATATCGGGACAAGACCCACGACATCCTAATGAACTAAAATACTGAAAGAAATAAAAAGGATCCACCGGAAAGCTAGGAGGATCACCAAAAGACTCTGAGAGTGCTTAACTAGATCAACGATGTGCTAGATGTTGATCCTGGTTACCTACGTCTACATCATAAGACGATGAAGGCCAACTGGCATCAGTACATTGAATGTACGAGTATGCGAGTTGGAATGCTAAACATGACTTAATCTTGAAAAGAATCTGAAAGAAACACTTACATTGGCTTTACTCAAATTTTAAATAACTTAACTCAATATATAGCAATAAACACATGCAATATATAGAAAGCTTTTAAAACAGTAGAAAACAACTTAGTTCGATAAAGAAAATGAAATAACAAACTCAATTTACTCATATAATAAAGTAATAAAGTTTTTGTGGGAGTTTCTCTAACCGACAATCACTACTATGAGCCTAAGTGGTGATATAGTGTCTTTCCCACGCTGCCAGATCTGTCCTATACTTTGCCATCATATAGAATGCTTAACTTAGTGGATCCACTAGTCTATGCTAACAGCATCTTAATGAGTCATCTAAAAATTATGATCATTTACTACCCATGATTGCTACATGATTTATGGAGACATGGGTTATCTGAACTCAAGCTCGTCCCCATATCGGTGCTCCATACTTCTCCGAAAATATAATTTAGCTCATATGCTTGTAAAAACAAAACTCTTTCTTTGGTTTAAGATAGTTGCTCAAAAACAAAGCTTAAAAGCTCTCATGGAAATCTCAGTTTCCTTTCTTGCTTAAATGTGAAAATATTTTAACTCTTAGGAATACTTATTTCCCGTATAATCTTTGAAGAATGAACTTTACTCGTACTCTTTACTGAAAACTAGCTCAAAGGCTATTTTGGAAATCTCAGTTTCCTTTCTTGTTTAAATGTGAAACATTTACTCTTTGGGAATACATAGTCCCGATATACTCTTTTGAAGAAATGCATTTCAAACTTTACTCTTTACTCAACTAAAAACTCAAGTCTTAAAACAAAGTTTAATACATTTGTAAAAGACTTTTGGAAAACCTTATGAACTTCTCTTAACTTGAATCTTGACTTCTCTTGACTTGAATCTTAACTTCTCTTGACTTGACTCTTAACTATCCTTGAATTGAATTATGGATTCAAGGATTGTGATTTGTGATAGGACAGATCTCATGATGTTTAGGAATGATTTTAGATTACTAATTATGAGAAAAGGTAAATACATCACTGTCTGAGAATTGTTCCGCGATGCGGAGGTGTGCTTCAATTTTGGTTGCAAAATACTTTGAGGCATAACAGTCCGTGACTGCTCCACGACGCGAGGATGATTTTTTTGAAACTGTGGGGCAGGTCCGCGATGCAGCCCGGGGCACCAGATTTGCTCTTAGATTCAGATACCCAACATGTATACACAAGAATATAACTCAAACGACTCAAGGAAACAACATTTCAATCTCAAGGAACTCCTTAATCTCAACCTTACTGAAAAAAAATGAAGGTCAATTTCAAGATCACCATTCAAGATTCATCTACTTTGAACTTTCTAGAACAAACATCACTGAAATAAACATGATTGGCGCGTGGATGAATAAACCCAACAATATGAAAGACTCACATACCTCTTTAGGGATCAACCCTTGTCGAAATCCACAAGCTAAACCTTCAAGAACGACGACCTTTGCTATTTCTCCTCTTTTCTCCTCTTGCGTTCTTTCTCCAAAATCCCTAGCGTAAATTTCCAAATGTCTAAACTGAACCAATTAAGTTTAGAACCCAATTTAATTGCTAAAAATGAATTAACTTAACTGGGTGGTGAAAAGACTACAATGCCCTTCAAGAATCCGGATTGGACTTTCCTTAATTGAACAACTCAACTTCCAATGGGCATAACTCACTCATGCACACATGGAATTATACAAACTCAGAGGCGTTGGAAAGATTATTCCAACATCTTTCCTAAGATATCTGGAAACACAACTAGCTCATCCTGAGCTAGGATTATGGTCAGTTGAAGTTGACCAAAAACTCAAATTTAACTTAACCGATTTTCTAGATTTTTATTATTTCCAAAAATCACTCTTTCTAATTCTAGCTCTTTCTAGTTATTTCAATTTGAGAGATGTTACAATATCTCCCCTTGGGAATATTCATCCTCGAATGATACTACTCTTACTAGGCTAAAGGTTGTAATATTAACATTCAACTCAAACACCCAACAAGCAATGTAATTACATCATGTTAATCTTATAAATAAATGTCAAGAAAAGGATTAGTACCTTAATTTGAAACTTCTCCGGATTCGAAGAGATGTGTATATCTCTTCTTCATATCTTCCTCAGCTACCCAAGTAGCTTCCTTAATAAACTTATTCCCCCAAAGAACTGTGATTGATGCTACCGCTTTTATTCTCAACTTGCGAACTTGGCAATCTAGAATCTGAAAAGAAATCTCCTCATAAGATAAGCTATCCTTGATAATAATATCTTCAGTTGGTATGATCAATGAAGGATCACCGATACACTTTTCCCAATATGGAGATGCGGAACACCGGATGGACTGCTGCTAACTCTTGTGGTAGCTGTAACTCATAATCTACCCTTCCAACCCTTTTTGATATCCAGTCAGGACTAATATACCGGGGGCTAAGTTTCCCCTTCTTACCAAATCTGATAACACCCTTCATGAGTAAAATTTTCAAGTAACCCAGTCATTTACCTTAAACTCTAACTCCCTTCTCCTAATAGCAGTGTAGGATTTCTGAGAACTCTGCGATGTTTTCATCCTTCTTTGAATCACTTTAACTTTCTCCATAACTTAATGAACTAGGTATGGTCCTATCAACCCGGCTTCACCAACTTCAAATCATCAAATAGGAGATCTGTTTCTTCTCCCATAAGGAGCTTTGTAAGGAGCTATCTCAATGCTAGAATGGCAACTATTGTTGTAAGTAACTCAATGAGAGGTAGGTGATCATCCCAATTACCTTTGAAATCAATCACACAATCTACCTTGATACCTCAAAACACCATCTCCCCCTTATTTAAAAGTCATCACTTTTTTTTGAACACTTTCCTTTAGTTAAAGCAAAATAGGATGTTGGTCTTGCTTCTCTTTTACTTCTGACACTAATGATGATTAAGTCCCATTCATCACCACTACTCATCCATCTATGGAATCCATTAGTCGAACTCCTAGCGTAGCAAGTCTAGGCACCTCTTTTGCTAACTTTTTCTTGTCTTCCACAAAATGAGCAGTACTACCCATAGATAATCTACTGAAGGCATCAGCAACAACATTAACCTCACCTGGGTGATAAATAATACTCATGTCTCAATCTTTGAGTAATTCTAACCACCTCCTCTATCTGAGATTAAGCTCTTTCTGACTAAACACATACTGAAGACTCTTGTGATCAGTGAACACATCCACATGACCACCATAAAGATAATGGCCCCATATATTTAAAGCAAATACTATGGCAGCCAATTCTAGATCATGGATTAGGTAGTTCTTCCTATGAACTTTCAACTGTTTGGAGGCGTAAGCTATAACTTCGCCATTCTGCATTAACACACAACCCAAACAAACTTTGGACGCATCACAATATACCACAATGCCTTGAGTATCTTCTGGTAAGGTCAATACTGGGTAGTAGTCAACCTCTTTTTCAATTCCTGAAAGTTTTTCTCACAAGCTTCAAACCATTGAAACTTCACTGTTTTCTTAGTCAACTTGGTCAAAAGGGATGAAAGAAATGAGAACCCATCTACAAACCTTCTATAATATTCAGTCAACCCCAAGAAACTCTTAATATCAATTGGAGATGTGGGTCAAGGAAAATTCTACACTGCCTTTATCTTCTGAGTATCAACTTTAATTCTATCACCGAAAATTATGTGGCCTAAGAATGCCACATACGCAAGCCAAAACTCACATTTAGAGAACATATCATAAAACTCGCTATCTCTCAAAGTTTCAAGAACTATTTTGATATGGCTAGCATGATCTTCCTCATTACTCTAATAGATTAGAATGTCATCAATGAAGATGATAACAAACATATCTAAATAAGGTTTGAAAACTCTATTCATAAGGTCCATGAATGTTGCAGGCGCATTGGTCAAACCAAAGGACATAACTATAAACTCATAATGACCATAACGGGTCCTGAATGATGTCTTGGAATATCACATTCCCTTACTCTTAGCTGATGGTAGCCATATTTGAGGTCTATCTTAGAGAAATAACTAGCACCCTGAAGTTGATCAAAAAGATCATCAATTTCTCAGAAGAGGATACTTATTCTTCATGGTAACCTTGTTCAACTGACGGTAATCTATACACATCCTAAAGGAACCATCTTTCTTTCTCACAAATGGGACCGGAGCGCCCCAAGGTGAGACACTTGGTCGAATAAAACCTTTATCTAAGTGATCATTCAACTACTCTTTTAATTTTTTTCAACTCTGTTGGTTCCATTCTATATGACAGAATAGATATAGGATGAGTATCAGGAAGAATATCTATATCGAAGTCTGTTTCTCTCTCAGGAGGGACTCCAGGTAGATCATCTAGAAAAATTTCTAGAAACTATCTTGCTACTGAAATTGACTGAATAGGAGGTATCTCAACACTAGACTCATTAACTCGGACTAAGTGATAGACACACCCCTTGGAAACTAACTTTATCTCCTTAAGGTACGAAATAAATGACCCTTAGGCACTGCTGAATTGCTATTCAATTCTATAAGTGGTTCATTGGATACTAGAACTTGACTACTCGAGTTCTACAATTTACTGATCCATAACAGGCATGAAGCTAGTCCATACCTAGAATTACATCAAAATCTACCATGTCTAACTCAACTAAATTATCCATGGTACTCTTGTGATTGACGAGAACAGAAAAATCACGATAGACTCTTTTTGCTAGAATAGACTCACCAACAGGTATAGAAACACTGAAGGCTCAAGAGGTTGCTCAAGAAGAACATTAAAACCGAAGACTTGGATCATACCAGTGACAACATCTGGTGAACTTTCTTGCTTTCAGCGACTAGAGATAGCATAAAGACAGTTTCCTTCTCCGTTTGCCCTTGAAGTAGCTTATCTGGATGCAACTCTATCTGGTGGAGCAACTGAAGAATACTGGGCTCTATTGCCCCCATTACCGTTACTCCATCTGCTCGTAGAACACTCTCTCATAAAATGACCGTTCTAGCAACACTTGAAGCAACTAGTGGAGCTATCATGACATTTCCCTGAGTGGCTCCTACCACACTTAGCACATGCAGGAATCTTAGTACCCCCTTGTGCCATACTACCTTGCGAATGCACAGGTCTATCTCTGAAGTTCTGAGAATTCTGACTATTGTACTCACATTTGTTCCTTGGTGCAGGTGCACTAGCATATGATGGAGCAAGTCCTTTCTGCTTATGTTGGAAACAAGACCAGTTCACATTACTCTTTTGCTGCCCAGATTCAATCCCTGATGTCTTAGCCCTTTTATTCTTAAACTCTTCTCTATCATTTAGCTTGTCCTTCTCAACTTGTTGCACATGGATCATCAGCCTTGCTATGCCCATGTAACCTATTAGCATGGCTGCCTTACTTTCCTTACTTGACAGATGAGTCAACCCAACTTCGAATAAACTCATCCTGCTCCAAATGACAATAACCATCTCTTTACTTCTCTTCGCTCACAGGGAAAGAAACTCCCTATGAAAGCACTCTCAAAATAGTCCAACTCACAATCGGTTATGCATAAGCATGAGTGAGAAAGAGACTTTTATAGAGATACACTCTATCACACGAAGTGAGTATGAAAGAAGTGAAGGAATTCCTAAATGTTGCAGCCTCCTAATTATATATGTGGCGCATTTCACATCGATAACTAGGACTGTACAGACACGGCTTCATAGACTCCCCAAGACTCTTGAACTATGTGCTCTGATACCAAGTTTGTCACGCCCCGAGCCTACACCCCAGACGTGGCTGGAACTCGAGAACCATTGTTGGACCCAAGCAAATCCTTGGCCTGACTTACTTACTCAGTGGAAGACAATACTCAAGATAAATACTTTTAAAACAAGTAAACTGAATAGCTCAAAATATAACTTAAAATGTATTATAATAACATTCACTGCCAAAGTGGCAACACAAGTCTCAACTTAACTGAAAAGGGAAAGTAAATACTCATGAACTAACATCACTGACTCTGTCTATAAAGCCTCTAAACAACTGAGATGAATGTCGAGAAATGACCCATGACATCCTAATAAACTAAAATACTGAAAGTAATAAAAAGGATCCTCCCGAAAGCAAGGAGGCTTACCAACTGATTTTGAGTGCTCAACTGGATCAACGATGCACTAGATGTTGATCCTGGCTACCTGTGTCTACACCAAAAGACAATGCAGGCTAATTAGCATCACTACGTTAAATGTACGAGTATGAGAGTTGGAATGCTAAACATAACTTAAGCTTGAAAAGAATCTGAAAGAAATATTCACCTTGGCTTTACTCAACTCCTAAACAACTTAACTAAATAAAAATCAATAAAGACATGCAATATATAAAAAGCTTTTAAAACAGTAGAAAACAATTTAGTTCGTTAAAGAAAATGCAATAACAAACTCAACTTTACTCATATAATAAAGTAATATAGTTTTTATGGGAGTTTCTCTAAGCGACAACCACCACTATGAGACTAAGTGGTGATACAACGTCTTGCCCACGCTTCCAGAACTGTCCTATACTTTGCCATCATATAGAACACTTAACTTACTGGATCCATTAGTCTATGCTAAAAGCATCTTAAAGAGTCATCTAAAAAGTATGATCCTTTACTACCCATGATGGCTACATGGTTTATGGAGACGTGAGTTATCTTAACTAAAGCTCGTTCCCATATCGGTGCTCAATACTACTCCAAAAATATACTTTAGCTCATATGTTTGTTAAAACAAAACTCTTTCTTTGGTTTGAGATAATTACTCAAAAATTTAGCTTAAAAGCTCTCTTGAAAATTTCAGTTTCCTTTCTTGCTGAAATGTGAAAACAATTTAACTCTTGGGAATACTTAGTTCCCATATAATCTTTGAAGAATGAACTTTACTCTTACTCTTTACTGAAAACTAGCTCAAAGTCTCTTTTGGAAATCTCAGTTTCCTTTCTTGTTTAAATGTGAAACATTTACTCTTTGGGAATACATAATCCCAATATACTCTTTTGATGAAATGCACTTCAAGCTTTACTCTTTACTCAACTCAAAACTCAAGTCTTAAAACAAAGTTTAAAACATTTCTAAAAGACTTTTAGAAAACTATATGAACTTCTCTTAACTTGACTCTTGACTTCTCTTATCTTGACTCTTAACTTTTCTTGACTTGACTCTTAACTTTCCTTGAATTGTATTATGGATTCAAGGATTGTGATTTGTGATAGGAAAGATCTCATTATGTTTAGGAATGATTTTAGATAACTAATCATGAGAAATAATAAAAAAATCACTGTATGAGGATAGGTCTACGACGCAGAGCTGTATTTAAATTTTGGTCACGAAAATACTTTTTGAGGTAGAATGGTCCATGACCGTGATGCGACACGAGGATGAATTTTTCAAATCTGTGGGGTAGGTCCGCGACACGAACTGGGGCACCAGATTTGTCCAAGTTTTTCCTTCTTTCATTTTTTAGTCCCAATTCACCCAAAATCGACTATTCTTCTCAATTTTTCTTTAGAATCAAATACCTAGCGTGCATACACAAGAATATAACTCAAACGACTCAATGAAACAACATTTTAACCTCAAGAAACTCGCCAATCTCAACCTAACTCAACAACGAAGGTCAATTTCCAGATCACCATTCAAGATTCATCAATTTTCAACTTTCTAGACCAAACTTCGCTGAAATAAACATGATTGGCGTGTGGATGAACAAATCCAATGCTATGAAAGACTCACATACCTCTTTAGGGATCAACCATTGTCGAAATCCACAAGCTTAACCTTCAAGAACGACGAACTTTGCTCTTTCTCCTCTTTTCTCCTCTTGCGTTCTTTCTCCAAAAACCCTAGCATAAATTTCCAATTGTCTAAACTTAATCAATTCAGTTTAGAACCCAATTTAATTTCTAAAAATCAATTAACTTAACTGGGTGGTGAAAAGACCATAATGCCATTCAAAAATCCGGATTGGACTTTCCTTATTTGAATAGCCCAACTTCCAATGAGCATAACTTACTCATACAAACTCGAAATTGTGCAAACTTGAAGGCGTTGGAAATATTATTCCATGATCTTTCCTAAGATTTCTGGAAACACACCTAACTCATTCTGAGCTACGAGTTATGGTCATTTGAAGTTGACCAAAAACTCAGACATAACTTAACCAATTTTCCAGATTTTTATTATTTCCAAAAATTGTAATTCTAGCTCTTTCTAGTTCTTTCAATTTGCGAGAAGTTACAATATCTCCCCTTGGGAACATTCGTCCTTGAAAGAGATTACTATTACTAGGTTAAGCGTGTAACATTAACATTAAGCTCAAACACACAATAAGCAATGCAATAACAACATTTTAATCTTATAAATAAAAGCCAAGAAAAGGATTAGTACCTTAATATGAAACTTCTACGGATTCGAAGAGATGTGGATATCTTTTCTTCATATCTTGCTCAGCTTCCCAAGTAGCTTCCTCAATAAACTGATTCCCCCAAAGAAATTTGACTAATGCTACCTCTTTTGTTCTCAAATTACGAACTTGGCGATCTAGAATTTGAAAAGGAATCTCCTCATAAGATAAGCTATCCTTGATACTAATATCTTCAGTTGGTATGATCAATGAAGGATCACCCATACACTTTTCCCAACATGGAGATATGGAACTCCGAATGGACTGCTACTAACACTTATGGTAGCTCTAACTCATATGTTATCTTTCCAACCCTTTTTGATACCCAGACAGGTGTAATATACCGGGGGATAAGTTAAACATTCAAGTAACCTAATCATCTACCTCAAACTCTAACTCCCTTCTCCTAACATCAGTGTAGGATTTCTGACGACTCTGCGCTATTTTCAACCTTTCTTGAATAACTTTAACTCTCTCCATAGCTTGATGAACTAAGTCTAGTCCTATCAACCCGACCTCACCAACTTCAAACCATCCAATAGGAGATCTCCATCTTCTCCTATAAAGAGCTTCGTAAGGAGCTATCTCAATGGTAGAATGATAACTATTGTTGAAAGCAACTCAATGAGAGGTAGGCGATCATCCCAATTACCTATGAAATCAATCACACAATCTACCTTGATACCTCAAAACACCATCTCCCCCTTGTTCAAAAGCCATCACTTTTTTTTTGAACACTTGCCTTTAGTTTAAGCAAAAGAGAATCTTGGTCTTGCTTCTCTTTTACTTCTCATGCTAATGATGATTCATACCCATTATTCACTTTTTCATTTTTAAAGCTAAGGGACGAACCCTGGCGATTCCTACTCATTTTTCGCCATTCTTGAGGCTAAAAGTAAGCTTTTCACTCCCCAAATCCATTTTTCAATCTTTAGAACGTAATAGAATGGGTAAATATTGATGGGGGTGGTTTATTTTTATAGATTCTATGGTGGGAACAACCCCAAATTGGATAATTGGGATCATGGGTTTGATCTAAGTTTATAGAATTGTTAGTAATTCGGGTAATTAGTGATTGTTTTATGATTCCCATATTATATTGATTGTTTGTAGACCAAGAATAAGTGGAATGAATTCGAAAAGGGAAGGATTAAGTTTCTTAGGGTGTTAAGCTTGTTTCGAGATAGGTGATGGCTGTGATTCAATGTTTGTGTGATGTTTATTTGTTCTTGCTTCATTATGATACTTGTATATGTATGAATATTGCAATGTTGATCATTGCGATGAAATCCTGACTTAAATGTATGATCTTGAGGATATACTTGTGTTTGTGACTGTGGTGTGTGAATGGGATTGGTTGTCACGTTTCGGCTAACTAACTTGGATCGATTGCCACATTTTGACATAATTATGGGATCGGTTGCCACATTCAGACATGCTAACTGTTTAGGTTTGGGTTCCATAAGAGGACCAATGATATGATATAAAATATAAAACTAATTATTATTCGTAAATATTGATAATATTGTATATGTTAATATACATACATGTGATTATATTATTTTCTTGACTGGTTTATTTTGCACTAGTCGGATAGCCGTGTGATCCTACCAGTACAATGTGGTTGTGTACTGGTACTGCACTTGCTCTTATTTTTGTTGAGTACAGGGCATTTTCAAGTTACTACTGACAGACCTTGCTTAGGAGATCAGTGATCGTTCAAATTCAAGGGTGAACCAATTCTTCCAAGATGCCATGGGATTCTCTTTCATTTATGTCCACAATTTCCGAACTTAGACAATTGTTTTAGTTAGTTGATTAGTTTATTAGTTTGGGGTTGTATCCCTTCTTGTTTAGACTTGGTTCATTGTTAGATATTTTGGTTCAGTGACTTTCAGGTTCTAGGTTATTCTTCCGCATTGATAGTTTATTATTGTTAGACTTTTGTTATAGTTTATGGGAACTCTATTTTTCTTCCTTAGTATTTGACTTAAATGCCTTAGTTATTTCTTTAGTTGCTTGTTTGGGTTGTAGTAGTGGTTCTCCCACCGGAGTATTAGTGTGGGTGTCAATCACGATGGTCTGGGTCATGACAAACTTGGTATCAGAGCCTAGCTTTGTTGATCTCGATATACCAAAATGAGTCTAGTAGAGTCTCCCAGAATGGTACAGGAACACCTTTACTTTTATTCGAGAGGCTATAGGACTTTAGAAAATCTCTTAATTTTCTCTTGTCTCCTTCGTGCTATAACTTGATTCCAATTGGTATCTGTCGATTCAAATTGGTATCTAACCTCCTTCACTCTTGTGTCCGCAGATGGTTAACACTAGGTATAACAACGTCAAGCCCGTAGCTCCCATCAATACTCCAGCTAAGGAATCTGCAGCAAGAGGTCGTAGTCGAGGTAGTCATAGAGGAAGAGCTAGGGGTAGAGGCCGTGGAAGAGTAGCGCTTGTTGGGAATGGAGATCCTATTGAGAATGCTCTTGTGAATAAGAACCCTATCGCGCATCATGAAGAGATGAAAGAGGAGAATGTGGATGTTGAGAATGTTGAGAAGGTTGGACAAGAGGAAGAGGTGCAGGTGGAGACTACCAAAGTTTCCCCCATAGACCCTGTGTTAGCTCAACAGATCATGTCATTCTTAAAAAGGTTGGCTGGTCCTAGAGTGCTTCTATCTGTTTAAGTAACTCAAGCTCCTACTAATCATCTTGTTTCTAGCACTGTGCCCAAGATGGGTGGAAACGTGGGTACTGATGCTTTCTTCTATCCTTTGTTGGGTTCAATTATGACTGGTAAAGAGCATGACATGTTGACTAAGTTTCTAAAGCTTAAGCCTCAGGTATTTCTTGGTTCTGAGAGTGAGGATGTGTATGAGTTCATTCTGGATTGTTATGAAAGGCTACATAAATTGGGTATTGTTCACAACATGAGGTTAAGTTTGTGTCTTTTCAACTTCAAGGTGAGGCTGAGCAGTGGTGGAGAGCTTATATGGAGTCCAGATCTTCTACTTTACCTACACCTACTTGGACTCAATTTCATGCTCTGTTTCTAGGAAAGTATGTGCATATAACTTTGAGGGATCGTAAGAAATATGAGTTTATGGCTTTGGAACAAGGTGGCATGTCTGTGGCTGCTTATGAGGCCAAGTTCCATGCTTTGTCTAGATATGCTACTCAATTGGTGACTACTGCGGAGGAGAGGATTCATTTATTTATTAGAAGATTTAATTTTGAGTTGCAAGTATTATCTGTTCATATGACTTCTGCAGAGAGGGTGCTTTAATGAGGTGACAAATTATGTTAAGAAAGTGAAAGGGGTGAGTCGAGACGGTCAAGCTAAGGCATTGGCAAAAAGGGCCAAGAATTCAGGAAACTTCAAGATTCTTATTCTAGAGGTTCAGGGAGGCCACCACTGGCAGCCAAGACAATTTATTCAGTTATGCCCGCCTCTACAGGTAACTACTCGGGAACTCCATCTTATAATTTTCAGGATAGCCAGGGAGTCGCGCCTTCGATGGGCGGCAAACTATCTTTTGATCATACTTGCTACAACTGTGGAGAACCTAGGCATATGAGGAGAGATTGTCCCCACCCACGTGTATTTGATACCGCGCAGCAGCCTTCTAGAGCAATGGTGGCCTCGGGGAATGGTAATAATGGTAGAGGACGTCCACAAGGTGGGCGATGCGGTAATTAGCGAGGCCGTGGAGGTAGAGGAAATGGTAATGCTAACAGAGGTAGGCGTAACACAAAACCAGGCAGGAAAGTGGCTCGTCAAGATGATAGGTGTCAATGTTATGATTTTTCAGGCAAGAATGAGGCGGAGGCGTCCGACGCGGTGATCACATGTACTATTCTTGTCTATGACTGGATGGATAATGTATTATTTGATCCGAGTTCTTCTTATTCATATGTATTCATGAGATTTTCCTCAGAGTTTGATATGATTTATGATATTCTTGATGCCCCTATTCGTTTCTCTACCCCGTTTGGAGAGTCAGTCATAGTTACTCATGTCTATTGTGCCTGTCCTATTTTGTGTATGGGATTTTAGACTTGGGCTGATTTAGTGATTTTGGATATGATTGACTTAGACATAATCTTAGGCATGACTTGGTTTTCCCTCTATTATGTTGTGCTTAATTGTAATACTAAACTTGTAACTCTAGAAATTTTGGGAAGGGAAAATTTAGAGTTAGAAGGGGTGTACAAGCCTATGCAAGCTAAGATTATATCCTCCATTCGGGCTAGTAAACTGGTAGAGTAGGGTTTTTTGGCTTATTTGACTCATATTAGGGATATGGAGATTGAGGCTTCATCCACTAGGTCCATTCCTATGGTGTCTGAATTTAGTGAAGTATTTCCTAATGCTTTTCCTGGTATGCCTCCAGATAGAGATATAAATTTTTGCATTGATTTAGAGCCTGGTACGCACCCCATTTCTATCCCTCCATATCACATAGCTTCGGCAAAATTAAGAGAGTTTAAGGTTCAAATCAAAGAGCTTCTTGATAAGGGATTTATTCGCCCTAGTGCTTCTCCATGGGGTGCTCCAGTTTTGTTAGTTAAGAAGAGGGATGGTAGTATGACAATGTGTATAGATTACCAGCAATTAAATAGAGTCACTATTTGAAACAAGTATTATTTGCCTCAAATAGATGATCTCTTTGACCAATTGCAGGGGCAGCGGTTTTCTCTAAGATTGATCTAAGATTTGGTTGCCATCAATTAAAAATTAAGCCAGAAGATGTGCCTAAGATGGCGTTTAGAACTCGTTATGTGCACTATGAGTTTTTTGTTTGACCAATACGCTTGCAACTTTCATGAGTTTAATGAATGGGGTATTCAAGCAATTTTTTGATTATTTTGTCATAGTCTTCATTGATGGGGCGTTTAGAACTCGTTATGTGCACTATGAGTTTTTGGTTTGACCAATGCGCCTGCAACTTTCATGAGTTTAATGAATAGGGTATTCAAGCAATTTTTTGATTCTTTCATCATAGTCTTCATTGATGATATTTTAGTTTATTCAAAAAGTGAGGAAGAGCATGCCGACCATCTTTGTATTGTTTTGGATATTCTTGGGAAGCAAAGGTTATATGCTAAATTTTCTAAGTGTCAATTTTGGTTGAAATCAGTTGCATTTTTGGGGCATGTAGTTTCAAAAGAAGGGGTAATGGTAGATCCTCAAAAGATTGAGGTGGTTAAGAATTGGTTTCTGCCTAGCTCTGTGATGAAAGTTAGTAGTTTTGTGGGGCTCACTAGCTATTATCATCGATTTTTGAAGAATTGTGCTTCTTTTGCCACTTACTTGACAAAAAACAAGATACCATTTAAATGGACTGAAAAATGTGATGAGAGCTTTCAAAAGCTCAAGGTTCTCTTAGCATTATCGGTGGAAGGTAAAGATTTTATTGTTTATTGTGATGCTTCACATTTTGGTTTGGGTGATGTGTTGATGAAGGATAAGAATGATATAGCTTATGCCTCACGTCAATTGAAGGTACATGAGAGGAATTATCCAACACATGATTTAGAGATGACAGCGGTAGTGTTTGCTCTTAAGATCTGGCAACATTACCTCTATGGTTTTAAGTGTGTAGTGTTTATCGATCATCGTAATTTGCAGCATGTGTTCACTCAAAAGGATCAAAACTTGAGACAACGAAGGTGGATGGAGTTACTAAAAGATTATTGTGTGACCATTCAATACCATCCGGGTAAGGCTAATGTGGTGGAAGACGCTTTGAGTCAATAAGCGGTGAGTATGTGTAGTTTAGCTTACTTAAGTGTAACCAAACGACCTTTGGCTAAAGAAATTCAGACCTTGGAGTCTAAATTCTTGCGATTGGGCATCTCAGAAAGAGGTAGGGTGTTAGTACTAGAAGTAACAGCCACCTTCATTGAGGAGATCAAGGCCAAACAAGTTAAAGATGAAAATTTGGAGGAGCTTAGAAAGACGACTGTGATTGGTAAGGCACAAGAGACCACTCTTGATGTGCATGATGTGCTCAATTTCAAGGGAAGAATTTTTGTCCTTAGAGTAGATGACTTGGTTAAGAAATTATTGGCGGAGTCTCATGGTTCACAATATTCTATTCATCCGGGTGTGACCAAGATGTATACAGATCTGAAGTGAGTTTATTGGTGGCCAAGCATGAAAAAAGACTCAGCGGAGTTTGTGGTGAAGTGTCAAAATTGTCAATAAGTGAAGTATGAACATCAAAGGCCTACAGGTTTGCTTCAAAGAATGCCAATTCTGGAATGCAAGTGGGAGAGAATAGCTATGGATTTTTTTGTTGGTCTTCCTAAGACTTTGGGGAAGTTTTATTCTATTTGGGTAGTGGTTGATAGATTGACTAAGTCAGTCCATTTTATTCTGGTAAGAATTGGGTATAATGCTGAACAATTAGCTAAAGTATATGTGAAAGAGATAGTAAGGTTGCATGGGGTACCCCTTTCTATCATCTCGGACCGTGGTACCAAATTCACATCCAACTTTTGGAGGAAATTGCATGATGAATTGGGCACACAACTCACTTTTTGTACAGCCTTTCATCTACAGACGGACGGGCAATCGTAGAGGGCCATTCAAGTATTAGAAGATATGTTGAGGGCATGTGTGATTTATTTTGGAGGGCATTGGGATAAGTTCTTACCTTTATGTTAATTTTCTTATAATAATAGTTATCACTCCAGCATTGACATGGCACCATTTGAGGCATTTTATCGGAGGGAATGTAGATCACCCATAGTATGGTTTGAGGCTTGCAGTGTGAAATCATTGGGGGTTGATTTAGTGAAGGATTCTCAAGATAAGGTGACGAGACATGGTGTTTCAATCCGATGAAAATGTTCTTCTTAAGATATTACCCAGGAAAGGGGTGATGAGATTTGGTAAGAAGAGTAAGTTAAGTCCTAGATACATTAACCCATTTGAGATTCTTGAATGTGTAGGACCGGTATCGTATAGATTGTCTTTACCTCCAAAACTATCAAGTGTTCATCAGGTATTTCATGTATCCATGTTGAAGAGGTATCATGGTGACGAAGATTATATTATTAAGCGGGACTCAATTATGTTAGACAAGGACCTCTAATATGAGGAGGAAACGATTGCAATTCTTGATTGTGTTGTGCGTAAGTTGAGAACAAAGAAGATTATGTCCATGAAAATTAATGGAAGCATCGTTTAGTTGAGGAAGCTACTTAGGAAACCAAGAAGGATATGCGAGACAAGTATCCCCAATTGTTCATCGAATCAGGTACTACTTCATTCCTTCGTTAGCCTATTTTTCCTAAGCTTGTCACTCATGGATGAGTTATGGGTAAATTAGTATCTATTGTAACAACCGAGTTCCATCGTTATAGAAAAACCAACAGGGGGAAATAAGGGGCCGGAAAACTTTTTTGTAGTATCTTGAAATTTCCTAACCTATTCCAGATTTGGAAGAAATTGGAGTCTTTAAGGTGTAGGAAAATCTGGTAGCAATCAGGTGAATTTATTTTGATATTGATTACATGAGTAGTTAGATAACTTGTTAAGAACCCATATGACTTTATGGAATTGAATTCGGGCTAGTAGAACTCTCGAAAACAATCTTAGTGTAAAGGGTTTTTCTGAGCGTCGTGGGTTAGAGGTGTGTTGTGAAATGGGACTCTTGGAATTCTTTAAATAGCTCACTGGTTCGTGAATACCGTTGTGGCACTAGATTTTACTGTTGTAGTGGGGTAGGAGTCGCTGTGGCGGGCTCGGTGCGACTTAAAGTCGTTAATAAACCCCTAAACGACCTCATTATGCACTTTTCTACTTTTAGAGCTAAAGAACGAACCTCAGGTGATTGTTTCTCATTTTTCACCATTCTTAAGGATAAAGCTAAGCTTTTCACTCCCCGAATCCAATTTTCGATCCTATAACATAATATAATGGATGAATATTGATGGGGAAGGGTTTTGTTATTGATTCTATGGTGGAAACAACCTAAAATGGCTAATTGGGATCATGGGTTTGATCTAGGGTTCATAGAATTGTTAGTAATTCAGGTAATTGTTGATTGTTTATTGATTCCCATATTATTTTGATTGTTTGTAGACCAAGAACAAGTGGAACGAATCCAGAAAGGGAAGGATCAAGTTTCTTAGGGATTCATGCTTGTTTCGAGGTAGGTGATGGTTGTGATTCTATGTTTGTATGATGTATGCTTGTTGTTGCTTCATTATGATATTTTTATATATATGAATGTTGTAATGTTGATCACACTGGTTGTAAATGAGATAGATGAATTATCATTGCCATTAAATCATGACTTAAATGTATAATCTTGAGGATATACTTTTTTTGTGATTGTGGTGTGTAAATGGGATAGGTTGCCACATTCTTGCATACCTAACTTGGCTCGATTGCCACGTTTCGGCATGCTAACTATTTAGGTTTGAGTTCCATGAGAGGACTGATGGTGTGATATAAAATGTGAAACTTATCGTTGTTCATAAATGTTGATAATATTGTATAAAGTGATATATATGCATGTGATTATATTGTTATCTTGACTCGTTTATGTTGCACTAGTGGCATAGCCACGTGATCCTACTTGTACACTGTGGTTGTGTACTGATACTGCACTTGCTCTTATTTTTGTTGAGTACAGGGCATCTTCAAGCAGCTACTGACAGACCTCACTTAGGAGATCAGTGATCGTTCGAATTCAAAGGTGAGCCAATTCTTTCGGGCTACCATGGAATTCTCTTTCGTCTATGTCCACCATTTATGAACTTTGACAATTGTTTTAGTTAGTTGATTAGTTCATTAGTTTGGGTTGTATCCTTTCTTGTTTAGACTTGGTTCATTGTTACATGTTTCGGTACATTGACTTTCAGGTTCTAGGTTATTTTTCCGCATTGATAGTTTATTATTGTTAGCCTTTTGTTAGAGTTTATGGGAACTGTAGTTTTTTTCATTAGTATTTTGCTTAAATGTCTTAGTTATTGCTTTAGTTTTTTGGTTAGGGTTGTAGTAGTTGTTCTCCCACTGGAGTGTTAGTGTGAGTGTCAATCATGATGGTTTGGGTCATCACAGTACCAAATAGTACTAATGTGTCATACAAAACTCAATTTTGAATACAATAATTCCAAAAGTTTACTCCTGAACATCATACCAAATATCGAATCGTCGAATACCAAATCACCAAAAGTTTTGTTTCGGTAATTCGATTTTTGATATTTTATGTCCAGTCCTAAGAATCGCTATTAAGATTTATGACGTGATATTGTTGAGTTTTTAAAAGGAGTAAATGAGAAATAAAGTTCTTTTTATAAAAGTAAAATAAAATCAATTAGAGAATACATGCAATTTAAAAGGTGTTAATGAGAAATGAAGTTCTTTTTTAGGAAAAAACATCAATTAGATAAAATATGTAATTTTAAAAAAGGTGTTAATGATAAATGAAGTTCTTTTTAGAAAAAAAATAACATCTATTAGAGAAAACATGCAATTTAAAAGGTGTTAATGAAATATGAAGTTATTTTTTTAGCAAAAAACATCAATTGGAGAAAACATGCCGTTTAAAAGGTATTGATGAAAAATGAAGTTCTTTTTAGGAAAAAACATCAATTAGAGAAAACATGCCATTTAAAAGTTGTTAAATAAAATGAAGTTCTTTTTAGGAAAAACATCAATTAGAGAAAACATGTAATTTAAAAGGTGCTAAATGAAAAATAAAGTTCTTTTTTAGGTAAAAATATCAATTAGAGAAAACATGCCATTTAAAAGGTGTTAATGAGAAATGAAGTTCCCTTTAGGAAAAAAACATCATTTAGAGAAAACATACAATTTAAAAGGTGTTAATGAAAAATGAAGTTCTTTTTTAGGAAAAAACATCAATTAGAATAAAACATGCCATTTAGAAGGTGTTAATAAGAAATGAAGTTCTTTTTAGGAAAAAAAACATCAATTGGGGAAAACATGTAATCTAAAAGGTGTTAATGAAAAATGAAGTTCTTTTTTAGGAAAAGACATCAATTAGAATAAAGCATGCCGTTTAAAAGGTGTTAATGAGAAATGAAGTTCTTTTTAGGAAAAAACATCAATTAGAGAAAACATGTAATTTAAAAGGTGTTAATGAAAAATGAAGTTCTTTTCAGGAAAATAAACATTAATTAGATCACACTTGTTTGCTATAAATAGTTGTTTCCCTCATTTTTCATATATTTGCTGATATTCTACTCTTCTTCTTCTTGCACTTGAATAAATCTCGTGTGATTTCTAATGGAAAGAGAAGAAGCAATGTGTGAAGCAGATAGATTGAAAAACAGGGTTGAGGCCTTTGGGCGATGATCTCAGAGGTTCCTTTTCGGTACCGTGCCAGGGAATAAAAAATTTCAATAATGAATCTAAGTCCAAAGGTGGAGATTTCATAAGAACAACCCCCTGCCTTTAGTGGAATCTTGTTGGTTAGTGTTCTTCTTTATTGTTGGCTCGCATTATTAACTCTTAACTTTCTGGTTATGTGCATCGCCTCTTTTAGGCTTTGAACTTAGAAGATTTTCTCTAGTTGAAAGTATATATGTTTACACTTGTTTCCTGGATGTTATCAATGGCAAAACCATTCATTCTTATACAATCGAGTGAATGTTGAGCCGAATCAGGAAACTGAACTCCAAAATATGTTTCCTTAATCAAAACAAGTGTAGATTCATTTAATGCTTTCAGATCCGCAAACCATTAACGAGGTTTTTAAATTTCTGAGAAATGCTTATTTTGGCATTGATACAGGCTAAGCCTGACACTATTTTCTTTGGAGCAAAACTGAAAGCTATAACTCTAATTGAAGAGGTTGTTGATAAGCCTTCATTAAGCAGTGCTCCAATGAAAAATGTTACAGAGCAGAATTGTGACTTTTGTCAGGTATGTACAACAAGTCAAGATGGACTAAATGACCACTTGCAAGGAAAAAAACACAAATGCAAGGTGGCTGCTTTAAGAGAACACAAGGATGACAAAAACTACAGCATTGGTCTTTTACCAAAGAAACCAAAACTTATGCAGCCTAAGGAACGTCCTTCCGATGATCTGCTATCCGGGGAGAAATTAGAGGAAGGATCATCAGCTATAAATGATAACAATCTACCATCTTTGTTGATAGATGACAGTGCAAATGACTTGAGAAAGAATGCAGCTCATGAAAAGCAAGACAATAGGGAGTTCACATTTTGGTGTGACACATGCCTAGTCGGTACCTTCTCTGAAAAAGTGATGGAGTCACATAAGATTGGAAAAAAACACAAACGCAAAGCAAACACTGCATCATTGGTCTTTCATCAATGAAACAAAATTCATCTAGCTTGTGGAACATCATTGCAATGATCTAATATAAGGGAAGAAATTAGGGAAGGATCATCAGGTACAAACGATAACGATCACCATGGTTTTATTGCCAAGGAAAAGCAAAGATTATTATTTATTGTGTCAAAGATGCAGAGGACTGATTGTGTTGAGTAAAGTTATCAAAGATTTCGATACGAGCACTTGAACTCCACATGTTAACGAAAGTCCACCCAAGGTCTAAATTCACTTAAACTTCCAACTCAAGGCCTCAAATCCATGAAATAATTATGGAAAAGAAGATGACAACACTCTTGAACAATATTCCACATTCTTAAGTTGATTGAACTGACAGAGTTCCATTTCAAGACTCAAAACTTCAGTTGTTACCAAAACCACATATAACAACTTTGAACCTTCCAAAAACTACAATTTTTATTCGAAATTCAGACCAACTTTATAAATTGATCAAGCATGACTCGACGAAACTATTGGAAGGAGTAAAATTATAGTTGTATGAACATTTCTAAAAATGACCTTCTGGGTCATTACATTATCCACCACTAAAAACTATGTTCATCCTCGAACGTAAGGTAAAGAAATTACCTAGCAAAGAATCCAAACATGGATCGACAAAAGATCAAAATTGCCAAAATGAAAGTCAAGAATCATCTCCAAGTCATATTCTCTAAGCGTTGTTCAGGACTATTCAAGAAAGCTAGTGAACTACGTACACTAGCATTTGATCAAATAAGGAAAACTTGTGAAAGCCAATATTGGTGGGAAGCCCCTATAGGTGAACTTGCCTATCATGAGCTTGAGAAATTTGGAAGACATGAAAAGAATGTGATGACTCATGCAAGCAAGATTATGGTTGAGAATGATGTTGGAATTTTTTGTAACTATGATATCAAGCCTGTTATGGATGCTTCAAATTATCCTCATAAGTCATAACCATACTTTTGGTTATGATCATCATGTATTAGTTTAAATTAATCTAGTCTCATTGTCTAATTTATTAATATATGTTTCATAGTTAAAAACTACATTAATATAGTGTAACCTTCTTCAATTTCCAGGAGAGACCATGAGATCAAACTAGAAGGCTATCAAGTTTTCGTACCTGTCAAATAGATTTCTTAGTTTATATATTCACACTCACATGTATTGATAATTGTCTAGAGCACATATTTTTTTTCCACTTGAAAAAATAATAATACGAACGTTAACCAACCAAAATCATAAAATTTTGAGAGATTAGTCATCAAAAGTGAAGGAGGGGGAAATAAATAAAGCACACTACACCTATTTAACATGAGTTATATCACTATATCATCTTATCATATGGATGCCCAGAAATAATTGAAAAACAATAACATTTCCTGGTTGTAAAGAGTTCATAAGAAACTAAGTCCAATATTATTATTATTATTTTGCATAGAAATAATATACACATAAATACACAACCTAAATAGTAAATGTTAAACATCAAATGAACGCTAAACTGATTTAACATGAAAGAAAATAGATTACCTACCCATCCAAATGGTGCTATGCAATGCAAAATTAGGTATGGAGTATAGTAAGTTCAAATGATGTAAGAAATTATACAAAATTATTAGTATTGCCAGAGGAAGATCACCAAAAACCATTTAAACTGAAAAGTAAACGGACAATTACCCTGTTTAATGCTCTGCTTAGATTAAAATTTAATGAGAGTTGGATAAGTTATTACACCTAAATTATCATTTAACAGAAGTTTTCTTAAAGAATAAATGGTCAAACATTCTTTAGAGAGGAAGATGAAAAAATTATTGTATGCATTAACTATCATGTCAAATTTATTTAATATTTTATAAAAAATAATTTAATGTAGAGGTAAAATAGTAATTCAACATTTTACTTAGATTCTTCCCACTTATAGAATTACTAATCCTGGACACGTGCTTTACACGTGAGTCTTGTGAAAGACATGAATTACTATCAAAATCACATTTTAATCAGTATCACAAGCTATTAAAAAAATATAATATAAAATAGATGAATAATCAATGTATTCAAATAACTTGTTTATTGTCTGTCAAATCATTAGACATTTGATGAACCTGCAAAATTTAGTTTGGTAACTAAAAAATGAGTTACATTTTTAAGTTATTAGGTCCAAACATATGGTATATTAGTATGTGCAAAAATGAATAACAAAAATGATTAATGGTTTTCATTTAAATAAACAATAAAAAAAATTCGGCATATACCTTAAATTGATATCTATACTTCAAGTGCAACACCCATACAATTCTAAATGTTTCATGGAAGAAAAATTCTATAATGGAGAAAGAAAGCAAGGAAGAAAAGTTGAGGATATTGCAAAGAAATCCCTCATGCTCTGAAAATAAAACTTTGTTATTGTTAGAGACAACATATCAACATATCAATATAAGACTGTTCATTGTTTAATACTACACACGTATTGAATTTACTCTCTTTTTTTCGCTGCTATTTCTTTTTCTTGATAACCAATTTTCAGCATTTTTTGGTTATCCTTACTTGCAACTTCTAACTCTCTAATCTTCTCATGTTGAATTGTGCAATTTCCTTAATTCAATTTCCTATTGCGAGCTTCCATCTTTGTAAGTTGGTTCTTAAATAGCGTTAGGAAAGGACCCTTTAAATTCAAATTTTAATTCTATAATTGATTTCTACATTAAAGTGATGAATGACTTTCCATATCATAACTTTTCAAATTCTTCCATTATGAGATTTGTGATTATGATTAAAATAAATATCAATGCACTCATTTATACAGAAAATGATAATTTAATTACTAAAGTGTTTAAGAACATCAAATTCTACAATTTTGTAATTAAAATATTTATATTTGATCAAATTTAAATTTAGTAGAGGGGCAAAATGGTAATTCAACTTTTCACTTTGGAGCTTCCCACTTATAATAATACTAGTTTTCTGACACGCGCATGCAAAGAAAGATAGAATATTACTCAACAAAGCTATAGTGACACAATTTCATTCTCTTTGAAGGAATTTGAAGTTAGCATCTTTCCAATGCACATATTATTTTCCTGTTTCTGTGAATAGGATTCATTCCATAATCAAAAACACAAAAACCATGCGGCTAGAAGATGAGCAGAAAGTAAGTAATTCACTACACTCTACAAGTATAAGCATGAATGTAATTTTAAGAAACAAAAAACAAAGATTTTTTTGGGAAAAGGTAGAAGTACCCCCCTAGACTATGAACAAAATCCCAGAGACACACCTTAACTAAACTAAGGTCCTATTACCCCCTGAACCCATTTTTTTGTAATTTTTGCACCTTTTTGGCTTACGTGACATCCAAATATCTCCCGCACGCCTCAATTACGTGGAGTCAGGGAGTGTGCCACATAAGACAAAAGGTGTATAAAATTACAAAAAATATAAGTTCAGGGTGGTAATAGGACCTTAGTTTAGTTAAGGTGTGTCTCTGGGATTTCGGTCATAGTCTAGGGGGGTATTTGTTCCTTATCCCTTTTTTTAAAAATGTTTTTACAAATTATATTATCATAAATATTTCTAAGATTTTATTTTTTAAAAAGAAGTGTATACATATGTCATGAGCCAATATGATCTCCTGGGAGTAGTTGTTTCTTTTATAGATCAGTTGATAGGGGTCTTGCCGATCGAGGACTTAGTTTTAAGCCGAGATATACTTGTTTGTTTTCTTGATTGCGTGTGGCTACCATGCTCCAGTAGCAAATGGTTCAGCAGGGTCGGCCCGGGCTTGAGTTTTGGCATTAGGAGCCAGTTGCGCCCCTTGAGTTTGTGGCGTGACAAACTTGCTATTAGAGCAATGTCGTATCCTTGGCAGTCTGCAAGCCATGTCTAGTAGTCTTGTTTATAAATGTGTTGTGCAACACATCCGATAAGCAAGAAGCTACCGGGAATGTTAGAATGACTATCCTTCTTTTGCTCACCTCGTGCTATAGAGCAGTATCTTAAGGGTTGAGGTTTCTGGCTTATAATTGATACTTGTATGCAGATAGAGATGACTGACACTAGACAGACAACAACTAGCCAGAAGATAGATACAACTGCAAGCAAGGGTACCGGCAAGGTACCACATGTGGACGTAGCCCATTATGAGACCCAAGGAGAGACATCTTCTCAGCCCCTATAGCTTATCCACAGCTTCAGGAGCCTTCGAGGACTACAGGACTTTCAGCTCCACCAGCTGTACCACCTCTAGTTTTTTCTATTCCACCTGATCAGGATTTCAAGAGTGCAGTATGTATGTTAGCACAGTTAGTAGCTGCACAGTGCCTACTAGTTGCGCCAAATGTTGCCGGACCTTCTGAAGGGCTCGAAAGTTTGAGTGTTCATGAATTTCTTGCCTTTAATCCTCCACATTTTACAGGGACAGATCGAAGAGAAGACCCTCAGCACTTCGTTGATCAGCTTCATAGGATCTTCAGAGTCATGCATGCCTCAGCGACTGAGTCAGTTGAGTTAGCAGCATTTCTATTTTGTGATGTTGTAGTATTGTGGTATGAAAGTTGGGAGAGATCTAAGGGAAAAGATACATCTCTGCCCACTTGGGATAGCTTTATAGAAATTTTTATAGATCATTATTTGCCTCGAGAGATTAGGGATGGCCAGGTGGACCAATTTTTGAACCTCCGATAGGGTGGCGAGTGTCCGAGAGTACGGGCTGAGATTTGATTCATTGGCTAGATATACACCAGCATTTGTTGATACAATGCATGACATGATGCGTAGATTTGTGGGAAGGCTTGACTCACACTATATCAAAGTTTGTTCTACCGCGGATTCAGGCCTTTACAAAGGGCATATAGGAATGCCGACATCTACAGCATATGAGTGAGAGGGTCAAGAGAGAGAGACAGAAGAAGGCTAGGCCTACTGGTTTGCAGGGACATTTTCAGGGTGGTCCCAGACCCCGATATTCTATTAGTCCACCTAGACCTCCACCACAGCAGTTCCAGGGTAGTAGATTTGATCGTCAGGAACAGTCAGGCCTAGGTGAGGGTTCACGAGCATCAGGCTCACAGCAGCAGAAGGGTTCAGACCAAGCTAGGAAAGCCCTGCCGCGTTGCGCTTCTTGTGGTATGAGGTATTTTAGGAGGTGCAGACAGGATTTCACAAGTTTTTGTTCTTGTGGACAGGAGGGGCATGGGTGGAAAAAATGCCCTACCATAGGTCATGGTGGTATAGGTCAATCTACTAGGTCATCAGTAGGTTCCTCCTCATCAGCACAATCTATAGGGCGTAGACGTCAGGCTTCAGCACGTAGAGGTAGAGGCGAAGGCAGAGAGGGAGCATCTAGTTTTGGTAGTGGACAGAACCATACACATTCATTAACTAGCCGATAGGACTCAGAGTCCTCACTAGATATTGTGACAGGTACATTGATTGTTTGCTCCTATTGAGTTTATGCTTTGATAGATCTTGGATCTACTTTGTCTTACGTTACTCCATTTATTGTGGGGAGGTTATGTATAGTAGCATAGTCATTAGATCGACCCTTTATTGTATCTACACCAGTTTGTGAGTCTAATGTTGCCAGGAGAGTCTATCGAGGTTGCATGGTAGAAATTATCAACCGTCAAACCTTTGTAGATCTCGTAGAGTTAGAGATGGTCGATTCAACGTCATTATGGGTATGGACTGATTAGCATCTTGTTATGATAATGTTGAGTGCTAGACAAAGATTGTTAGATTCCACTTTCCAGGAGAGGCAGTTCAGGAATGGAAAGGCGATACAGCAACGCCAAAAGGTAGGTTTATTTCCTATCTTAAGGGGAGGAAGATGATTGCCAAGGGTTGTATTTATCATCTTGTTCACATTCATGATATAGATGCAGAACCACCGACTCTTCAATCTATTCTTGTAGTTAATAAACTTCTAGATGTATTTCCAGACAAACTCACTGTATCCCTCCAGAACAGGAAATTGATTTTGCAATCGATATGCTACCAAGTACACAACCCATATCTATCCCTCCTTATAGAATGGCTCCTGCTGAGCTAAAAAATTTAAAGGATCAGCTGAAAGACTTCTGGATAAAGGCTTTATTAGGCCTAGTGCTTCACCAGGGGGTGCACCAGTGTTGTTCGTAAGGAAGAAATATGGCTCACTAAGAATGTGTATCGATTACCGACATCTGAATAAGGAAACTATAAATAATAAGTATCCCCTTCTGAGGATAGATGACTTGTTTGATCAATTACAAGGTGCTAAGTGTTCCTCAAAGATTGATTTAAGATCAAGGTACCACCAGATACGAGTTCGGGAGAAAGACGTTCCAAAGACAACTTTTAGAACTAGATATGGACACTTTGAGTTCTTGGTAATGTCTTTTGGATTAAGTAATGCCCCAGCAGTGTTCATGGACTTGATGAATAGTATATTCAGGTCATATCTAGACTTGTTTGTGATTGTATTTATTGATGATATTTTGGGGTATTCACGTTCAAAAGATGAGCATGCAAAATCATCTACGAGTAGTCCTTAAGGTTTTTCGAGATCGAGAACATCATGCAAAGTTTTCTAAGTGTGAGTTCTGGTTGGACTTTGTAGCTTTCTTAGGCCATATTGTATCAGATGCAGTCATTGCGGTTGATACACAAAAGATTGAGACCATAAAGACTTTGCCTAGACCCATGACTCCGACTGAGGTTCGTAGTTTCTTAGGGTTAGCTGGGTACTACAAAAGGTTTGTAAAGGGGTTTTCTTCAATTTCATCCCCATTAACGAAGCTGACTCAAAAAGCAGTTAAGTTCCAGTGGACTGAGGCTTTCGAGCATAGTTTCCAGGAGCTGTAGGACAGGTTAACATCAGCACCAGTTCTTACATTGCTAGATAGTTCAGAAGGCTATGCGGTGTATTATGAAGCTTCTAGTGTTGGGTTGGGATGTGTTCTAATGCAACATTGTAAGATTATCGCATATGCTTCAAGGTAGTTGAGAAAGCATGAGAAGAACTATTCGACCCACGATTTAGAGTTGGCTGCAATTGTGCATGCGCTAAAGATTTGGAGACACTATTTGTATGGCGTTCATGTTGACATCTTCATAGATCATAAAACCCTTCACTATTTCTTTAGACAGAAGGAGTTAAATTTATGATAACGTCAATTCATCCAGAAAAGGTGAATGTGATAGTTGATGCCCTTAGTCGAAGATCTATGGGTAGTTTATCATATTTAGATATTGAGAAGGTGAGCTAGCGTGAGAGCTTCATCAGTTAGCTAGCTTAGGAGTCAGATTGTTAGAGGCAGAAGATAGTGGGGTAACAATTCAGGACACAGCCGTATCATCTCTAGTTGAAGAAGTAAAATCACGAAAACAAGAGGATCATAGCTTAAAGCAGCTCAGAGCCAAGGCTCAAAATCAACAGACTTTAGCATTTGATTTAGCAGGAGATAGAGTCCTTAGATATAGTGGTCGATTGTGTGTTTCGAATATTGTAGGGCTTCCGCATCAGATTATGGAAGAGGCACATCATTCCCGTTATTCTATTCACGCAGGTTAGACGAAGATGTACCATGATATTAAGGAGATCTATTGGTGGCATGGGATGAAGAAGGACATTGCTAAGCTTGTGGCATAGTGTCCTAACTGCCAATAGGTGAAGGTTGAGCACCAAAAGCCTATTAGGCTAGTTCAGGAGATAGACATTCCTTTGTGGAAGTGGGAAGCAATTAATATAGATTTTATTACAGGGTTACCTCGATCGCGTCACGAGGTTGACTCTATTTGGGTAATTGTTGATAAACTAAAAAATCAGCCCACTTCTGATCAGTCAGGGCTACTTTTACAGCCGAAGACTATGAAGGGCTTTATATTAGGGGTATTGTTAGGCTACACAGTGTCCTAGTATCTATTATCTCTGATAGAGGAGCACAATTCATCGTCAACTTCTGGAAGTCCTTCCAGAAAGGACTAGGGACACATGTTAATCTTAGTACAACCTTTCACCCTCAGACAGATGTCCAGGCTGAGCGCAAAATTTTGACACATGAAGATATGTTATGGGAGTGCGCGCTAGATTTTAAGGGAAGTTGGGATGACCACTTTCCTCTTATAGAGTTCGCATACAATAATAGTTATCATTCCAGCATCGGGATGGCACCTTATGAAGCTTTGTATGGGTGAAAATGTAGATCCCATATTGGATGGTTCGAGGTAAGTGAGTCAGGGTTGATTGGACTCGACTTAGTACAACAGACAGTGGAGCAAGTTAAGCTCATTTGGGAGAGGTTGCTAACAGCTCAAAGCCGACAGAAGTCATATTTAGATGTGCGATGAAGGGACTTAGAGTTTTGTATTGATGACTGGGTATTCTTAAAAGTCTCGCCTATGAAGGGTGTTATGCGATTTGGCAAAAAGGGAAAGCTTAGTACAAGATTCATTGGGTCATACCGGATCCTTCGAAGGGTAGGACGAGTGAGTTATGAGTTAAAATTTCCTTCTAGGCTAAAAAATTTCCATCTAATTTTCCATGTATCGATGCTACGAAAGTGCATAGGAGACCCTTCTCGTGTTGTCCCAGATGAGGATGTTCAGATCACAGAGGAGTTGTCTTACGAGGAAACTCCAGTTGCCATTTTAGATCGACTGGTCCGTAAATTGAGGACCAAAGAGGTGGTTTCGATTAAAGTATTGTGGAGAAACAAGAATAGAGAAGAGGTGACATGGGAAGCTGAGGATGGCATGAGGTTCAAATATCCTCACTTGTTTCATACCCCAGGGTGATGGCATATTAGTTTATATTACGGTAGTAAGGTAAGATACCTATTTGATTTTTTTTATATATATACTATTGTTTATTATTATTGTGGTTGTCGTTGTATATCTGCTCGCACTGTTATCATGGAGCTATAGTGCTTAGCTATTTATGTAATCATGTGAGATGCCTAGGTTAGAAATTTTGCATTTCAGGTCCTTGGATAGTGACATCTACAAAGGATACACTGCCTAAATTTTAGCAACTCCTAAGGACTGAACCACGTGACTTAGATTTTTCATTCGAGGATGAATGTTTCTAAAGGGGGAAGGATATAACACCCCGACTTTTCAAAACATCTAAATTAACTCATACCTTCATGGAAAGACAAGGAGGGTGAGTAATAAATTAAAAATAATGTGGTATGTCATATTTTAAGTGCTCAAGGGTAGTATCTCAAGTTTTGAAGTTAAGTAAATGGCAAAATAAAAGTTGGCGGAATTTATTGTAAGTTCCATTTTTAAGATTTCTCTGAAATTTGGGTTAAATGTCTCAGAGGTTTTCTCCCAATCTATAAAGAGCTATGGAGCCCATGACCTATCGAATCGAAGGTCTACAAATCTAGTTTCCAACATATTAAACTATTTGTTCATATGACTATAAAATAGAGAGATATTTGCATTTTCGTGGGACTGCGCAAGTAGGCACGTGAGGTGGGGCCCTAGGCTGGTGGAACTTTACATATATCTTCTTCTTCGAATCTTTTCTTCATTTTTAGCTAAGAACCAGAAACAAATAGAGAAACAAATTTCTAGGATCAACTAAAGTATAGATTTTCTCGACCTAAGTCCTTGACGAAAGTTGTTCTACGCATTGGGCTCATCATCGTGGTATAATTTATTTTATCGATTTCGTAGCATATCACACTTTAGTGTTGGGATATCAAGGGTTTGGATATATTTGAAGGTTTTGAGTCGTATTATGACCTTAAGATCGAGGTCAGACCCTTCTTTCATCGACTCTAGATTTTATAAGTAGCAAATAGCAATTTGTGACGAAAATACATATCTTTTATCGTATTGTCATGGTATCTTTTATTTTTCTGTGTTGATTATGGTCCTACCTTGTTGTAGTATCGAGGGAGGTATGAGTAAAATTCATTAGGCCACGTGAATTCAATGAAAACGGTATGTTAAGGCTATTCCCTACTTACGACATGTTTCCTTGAAGCTTAGGAGCAATGTAATTGGGTTGTTATCCTTGTTACAATTGTAGCCATTATTTTTTATTGTTGGCTGCTCGAGTTGATATAATCCTCCCTTGTCGGGATTCTTATTTAGTTAGTAGCGTCCCTATGTTGGACACGACTTAGAGGCTATTTGTATAGGTTGCTTATAACTAAATTACTCACTTTTAGCTGTTGGATTGTTATTGTTTCCCTTGGGGCTATTGTGGTTAGCTGCAAGAATGTGATCTATGCCTAGAAGGGCTATGTTCTACCTACAAGGCTATATGGTTGCCTAAAAGGGCTATCAGTTGCCTACGGGGCTATATATGAGTTTCCTATATGGCTATATTGACGCCTAAGAAGGCTATGTGTTTCCTATAGGGCTATGTTGTTGCCTAAGAGGGCTATGAGTTGTCTATAAGTTATATTGATGCCTAGGAGCTCTATGTGACTACCTACGGGGCTAGTTGTCTACTGATAGGGGTATATAGGCTGATTGGCACCTTCCGAGCTTTTGGGGGCCTAAGTAGGTGGTCTTGTGTGCTGTTTGTACCTGCCAAGCTTATGGGGGCTTGGTTAGGTTGTTGTGTTAATATTTTTGATAAGTTTAGATTTAGGAGCAGGTCAGTACACTTATCTTATCCTTAATTTATTTACCAGATTATTCTAGTATATCTTGATACCTCATCATAGTCTATTGCTTTTCATACTCTATATACATTATTTTGTACTGACGTCGCATTGCTTTGGTGGCGCTGCATTCATGCATGCAGGTCCTGATAGATGACCGAGTAGACCTCCATAGCAGTAGGATTAACTTTTATCCTGTTGGCTAGCCCCTTTCCTCCGGAGCTGCCAGAGTTGGGAGGTTTGTTACCTTTTCTTATATATATCTTTATGGGTAGGCTGGGGCCCTGTCCCACTAATCTTTACTACTCTTACAGGCTTGCAGACTAGTGTGTGGGGTGTATAGCTACATTATGGCCATACTGGCCTATGTTGTTGGTTTACTGAAGCTTGCGAGCTGTTTGATGTATTATATTGATATATACCTACTTTTAATTTTGGTATAGATATCATGGTGGCCTCGACGGCCTAATCAGGACTTTTGTGCTAGTTGGCTATTTATTTATATGATCTCCTAAGAGTAGCTATTTCTTTTATAGATCAATTGACAGGGGCCTTACCGGTCGAGGGCTTAGTTTTAAGCCGAGATATACTTATTTGCTTTCTTGATTGCGTGTGGCTGTCATGCGCTAGTTGCAAATGGTTCGGCAATGTCGGCTCGGGCCTGAGTTTTGGCATTAGGAGACAGTTGCGCCCCTCGAGTTTGGGGCGTGACACAGTCACAGACAAGAATAGCACCTGTGATCACCACGTCGGATGCCTCCACCTCATTCTTGCCCAGAAAAGCATAATATTGAGCACTATCATCTTGACGAGCCACTTCCATGCCTGGTTACGCATTACCCCTACCTCCGTTACCATTACCATTTCCTCTACCTCCATGACCCCGCTGATTACCTCCTCGCTCACCTTGTGGACGTCTTCTACCATTATTACCATTTCCCGCGGGCACCATTGCTCTAGAAGGCTGTTGCACGGCAACGAATACATATGGGTGGGGACAATCTCTCCTCATATGCCCAGGTTCTCCACAATTGTAGCAAGTACGATCAAAAGATGGTGTGCCGCCTATCAAAGGCGTGACTCCCTGGCTATCCTGAAAATTATAAGATGGAGTTCCCAAGTAATTACCTGTAGAGGCGGGCATAGCGGACTGAATTGGATTGGCTGCAAGTGTTGGCCTACCTGAGCCTCTAGAATAAGAACCTTGGAAGTTTCATGAATTCTTGGCCCTTTTTGCCAACACCTTTGCTTAACTGTCTTGCCTCACCCCCTCCACTATTTTAACATAGTTTGTCACCTCATTAAAGCTACTCCCTACAAAAGTCATATGAACAGATAATACTTGCAACTTAGAATTTAATCCTCTAATAAATAACCAGATTCTCTCTTCCTCCGTAGTTACCAACTGTGCAACATATCTACATAAAGCATGGAACTTGGCCTCATAAGCAGCCACAGACATGCCATCTTGCTCCAAAGCCATAAATTCATCTTTCTTACGATCTCTCAATGCTCTAGGCTCATACTTTTCTAGAAATAGAGCATGAAATTGGGTCCAATAAAGTGGAGGTAAGGTAGAAGATCTGCACTCCATATAATCTTTCCACTACTGTTTGGCCTCACCTTGAAGTTGAAAAGACACAAACTCAACCCCATGCTGATGAACAATACCCAACACATCCTCACTCTCAGAACCATGAAATACCGGAGGCTTAAGCTTCAAAAGCATAGTCAACATGTCATGATCATTACCAGTCATAACAGAACACAACAAAAGATGGAAGAAAGCATTAGTACCTATGTTTCCACCCGTCTTGGGTGCAGTGCTAACAACTGGAGGATTAGTAGGAGCTTGAGTTGCTTGAACAGATGGAAGCACTCCAGGACCAGCCAACCCTTTCAAAATTGACATGATCTGTTGAGCTAACACTGGGTCGATGTGAGGAATACCTCTAGCCTCAGCTTGCACCTCTTCCTCTTGTTCGACCTCCTCAACATTCTCAACCTCAACCTCTTATTCTATTTCCTCATGATGTATGGGGGGGGGGGGGGGGGTTCTTATCCACAGGAGCTTTTTCAACAGGAGCTCCATTTCCAGCAGACGCTACTCTTCCATGCCCTTTACCCCTAGCTCTTCCTCTACCCCTACCTCGATCGCGACCTCTCGCTGCATATTCCTCGGCTGGAGCATTGACGGGAGCTACGAGCCTAATGTCGTTATACCTAGTATTAACCATATACGGACAGAAGAGTGAATGAGGTTAGATACCAATTCAAATCGAGAGATACTAATTGGAATCAAGTTATAGCACAAAGGAGACAAGAGAAAAAAATAGAGAGATTTCCTAAAGTTCTATAGCCTCTTGAATAAAAGTAAAGGCGTCCCAATACCGATCCGCGAGACTGTACTAGACTCATTTTGGTACATCGAGATCAAGGAACCTAATCTCTGATGCCAACTTTGTCACGACCCAGACCATCGTAATTGGCACCCACACTAACACTCTGGTGGGAGAACCACTACTACAACCTAAACCACAACTAAAGCAATAACTAAGGCATTTAAGTCAAATACTAAGGAAAGAAACATAGAGTTCCCATAACCTCTAACAAAAATCTAACAACAATAAACTATCAAGGTGGAAGAATTACCTAGAACCTGAAAGTCAATGTACCAAAAAATCTAATAATAAACCAAGTCTAAACAAGAAGGGATACAACCCCAAACTAACAAACTAATCAACTAACTAAAACAATTCTCTAATTCCAGATGTGGTGGACATAGACGAAAGAGAATCACATGGTAGCCCAAAAGAATTGGCTCACCCTTGAATTTGAAGCGACGATTACTGATCTCCTAAGCGAGGTCTAACAGTAGCCGCTCGAAGATGCCAGGTACTCAACAAAAATAAGAGCAAGTGCAGTATCAATACACAATCATAGTGTACTGGTAGAATCACACGGCTATCCCACTAAGTGTAACATAAACAAGTCAAGAAAACAATATAATCACATGCATATATATCAACATATACAACATTATCAACATTTACGAACAACGATCAATTTCACATTTTATATCACATCATTGGTTTTCTCATGGAACCCAAACCCAAACAGTTACCATACCGAAACGTGGTACCTGATCCCATAATTATGCCGAAATGTTGCAACTGATCCCATTTTTATGCCGGAACGTGGCAACCGATCCAAGTTAGTTATGTTAGAACGTGGCAACCAATCCAAGTTAGTTATGTCGGAACGTGGCAACCGATCCATTCAACAAACCACAATCACAAACACAAGTATATCCTCAAGATCATACATTTAAGTCATGATTTCATGGCAATGATAATTCATCTATCTCATTCACAACAAGTGTGATCAACATTGCAACATTCATATATATACAAGTATCATAATGAAGCAAGAACAAGCATACATCACACAATCATAGAATCACAACTATCACCTACCTCGGCACAAGCTTGAAATCCTAAGAAACTTGATCCTTCCCTTTCTGGATTCGTTCCGCTTGTCCTGGTCTACAAACAATAAATATAATATGGGAATCAATAAACAATCACTAATTACCCGAATTACTAACAATTCTATGAACCCTAGATCAAACCCATGATCCTAATTATTCAATTTAGGATTGTTTCCACCATAGAATCTATAAAATAAAAACCCTCCCCCATCAATATACACCCATTTTACTACGTTCTACGAATTAAAAAATAGATTCGGGGAGTGAAAAGCTTACCTTTAGCCTCAAGAATGATGAAAAACAAGTAGGAGTCGCATGGGATTCGTTCCTTAGCTCTAAAAGTTAAAAATTGCATAATGAAGTTGTTTAGGGATTTACTAACACCTCAAGTCGCGTCGATCCCGCCACAGCGGCCCTCACCCCGCTATAGCGGCCCCGCTAGAGCTGCAAAAAGCAGTGCCAAGGCAGGTTACGTGAGACATTGAGCTAAATTAAGAATTCCAAAACTCCCATTTCACAACACACCCTGAACCACGACACTCAGAAAGTACCCTTTACGCTAAGATCATTTTCGGGAGTTCTACTCGCTTGAATTCAATTTCGTAAAGTCATATGGGTTCTTTAATAAGTTATCTAACTACTCATGTAATCAAAATCATAATTAACTCACCCTATTGTTACCATATTTCCCTACACCTTTAAGACTCCAATTTCGTCCAAATCTTGACTAGGTTGGGAAATTTCAAGATACTACGAAAAAGTTTTCTGACCCAAAAATTTTCCCCATTGGCTTTTCTATAATGACGAAACCCGATCGTTACACTCTATTATATTCACATCTACAAAATCTTTTCCGCCTTGTTGTGGGTCGCCCTCAGAATTAGTTATATCATAGTTTCATTGGTCCTCTTTTGTGTGCTCAACAAATATTTCTACTTCTTTGCTATCAGACATTTCATAGATAGGGTTATATATATATATATATATATATATATATCAGTTGACAAAAGTCTTATAATTGTCTCAAATAAGGCCAAACATGAACCAAAATTTCACTTTTTTATCATTGACTTTAAGCTTTTTCATGCAGTGCCTCATCTGAATAATGGAATTTTCATCTCCATTGCAATAGTCATAATAAGTTATATGTCCATTAACATAGTTCATTACTCAAACACCCACCAATCTTTATAGTGCAATTCAATGGTGTACATATATGAATCTTCACCTTCATCTGTCATGTGAAAGAAAAGGTAGAATCTGTTAGTGTTATTATAATAAACATCTCTAATAGAAAATGTAAATGATATAAATCCAACAAAAAAATATGTAACCAATCATGTAAATCCAAATTAATTTTGAATTTGAGTTATGAAAACTTCAGTTTATAAAAAAAGTTCAAATATATATATCATAGTTTATGATTATTACACAGTTAACTATGTGCACTTTTGAATTTTCATTTTCATCTTTAAAAAAAAAGAATATGTGTCATGACCTAAATATGGATTGATGACACTCGTCTTATCCCAGCAAGACAAGTCAGCTAAAACCCAAGTAATACGATAAATGTAGAAGTAAAGCGAGAATAAAAGTTTAATACTATAAAATAATGTGGATATTGTTAATTAACTTAAATATAACCCCAAAACCTGTTTGTCACGTTTACAAGTATCTAATGTATTACAATAGATTTGAAAGAAATAAACAAGTCTCAAATGATATTGTCTCTAAAGTAGAACAAGATAATAAGTAGGATTTAAAAGGTATGCTCAAATGACAATTAACTACCTCAAAAATCTCCATAGGAAGCCTCGGACAAGAAGATAAGACAGAATATCATGAAGATCCGAGCTCATAATCTACAGAAATATAAAAGCAAGGGGTGAGTACCAACCCACATGGTACTTAGTATTAGGGTTTTGCCCTGATTTTCGTACCTTATTTGAAGTTTATTTTTTCCTAAAAGAAAAGAGAAAATATTACCATAAATATTTTTAATTTTTCTGAAAGAAAAATATAATATTCTTCCATATTTGATTTATTTTTTCCTTAGCAGAAAAGTTTGGAGATCTATAATTTGAAGATCTCTATTATCATAAAGAACAATAATAGCATCCACAATGTAGACCTTTAAGAGTTTAGTTTATGGGAGATTTTTCCCTCTACACTTTTAATGTCTTTTTATTAATTTTTAAATATGTAGACCAACTGGTCAAATCAAATAATAATAATAATAATATTTTGATTTTTAGCATTAGTTTTCATCATCTGATTTATCAACCGTATGATATGGAATTGTAAGCTTTCGCATGACGCTCTAATTAATTTCGAATCCAACAAGTGGTATCAGAGCACATGGTCCAACGATCCCATGCTCTAATGGTTCATCGAAGTTGAAGATGCATTCAAGTGGCTTCAAACCAATTTGTAACAAATTTGATGATAGTGAAGATTTTGTCCAACTACGTGTGGATAAGAAGTTTAAAACCATATTTTCAACATTCTTGTTACTGCAATTTTAAAAACTAAAACAAAATATTTTTAAACCATTTTAAATTCATATATTTTAAGCCTTATTTTTAACCATGGAAAGCAGCATTGATGAAGACTACGTGAAGAACAAGATTATCATGCGTGTGAAGAAGGTGGAGTAAGTTTTGTTAAGAAAATCCTGGCAAAAGGGGAGACTTGTTAGGGTTTTACTCTGATTTTCTCACCTTATTTAAAGTTTATTTTTTCCTAAAAGAAAAGACAAAACATTACCATAAATGTTTTTACTTTTCTTGAAAGAAAAATATAATATTCTTCCATATTTGGTTCATTCTTTCCTTAGAGGAAAAGTTTGGAGACCTATAAATTGAATATTTCTATTCTCATAAAGAACAATAGTATCCACAATGTAGTCATTTAGAGACTTTTGTTTATGGAGATATTTTCTCTCTACAATTTTAATATGTAGGCCAATTGGAAAAATTCCATGTAATATTTTTTTTATTTTTAGTATAAGTTTTCGTCTTCTGATTTATCAACCATATGATATGCAATTGTAAGCTTCCACGTAACGCCATAATCACTTTCGAACCCAACACTCAGCAAGTGAACTCCTAAACACAAGTTAAGAATATAGAATACCGGTACTCCTACCACTCCAAGTGAACCTCCACAACTACAACCATAATCCAATTATACCAACAAAATACAATGGACTAACCCAATTTTATACTCACTTTCTTAGTAAAATCCTTAATTGCCTTCACATAAGTATATTCCCTGGACTTTTTTTTACCCATAAGCTTGCCATTTCTATCTCAATCCACTTATTTGGGGCTTACGATGAAATTACCAATCCTGATTAGATCCGCAAAATACACTTCACAACCTGAACACATTAATACCTTACCAAAGATCCACCACTATAGTTTTCCTTAAAAGCAATGGTTAACCAATGTTTTTGTAGTAACAATCTAGTTGGTTCTTAAATATGACTGAAACATTGAATATCATTTTATGAACATGTGGTACAACTGATAACTCCTTAAGTAGTTAGTATTTACACATGAAAATTGATGTATCCATTTTCATATACCATTAGTACCATATCATGAAAGTCCGTTAGATCCACCACTAGAACATATCATACCAATCGAAAGATTGTACCCAAATAGCCACATATTTCTTCCCATTAAATAACTACAATAACTACCAAATCGATATATATTCCTTTTCAAATTAGGTCGATAGCAGGAGTAACACACTTCATAAGTCTAACCAAGTAAACATCAGTATCATTGTATTAGTCGTATCATGACCCTTTTCACATACACCCAAATCATAGTACAAATTCTGACCTCGATTAATGAAACATAGGTCTCATCATATGGTAAGCAATCCATACATGTTATGACATCTTTACTAATTGTAGATTTCAAAGTCACAAAGTGCATACCTATTTATTCCTTTAATAATTCCACTTCCAATTGCTGAACCACTCTAAATATCGTATATATCACACAATTACTATTCACTATTGCTGGGTAAATATCCCAAAAAATATAATACGTTTATGAAGTTCCTTAGACCATTGTCCAGCCTCATCATTCAGGTATCCTCAAAATGCTTTGCCGAGCCATCACATAGCTCAACCCCTTCAAATTACTAAACATTTTGAATCTGACCAAATATCATTCTCATAAGTCTATCACTTTCACCTTAGTATCAAGTCTAACATCAAAGCCATATATGATACATCAATTTCTCAGAAGAAGAATGACGCACGAGTCATCACTATAAGTTATAGAGAATGGAAGGAAGAGATAAGAATCAGATCAAACTAAGGACGCGCAATAGAGATTCAAAAGGTGAAGATTTTTCCTAAAAGTCACTATAGCCTATCAAAGATAACAACAGACGTCTCCACGTCGATACCCAAAAATCTACTAGACTTGGCTTATGAACACGTGAGACCTATGAACCTGGGGCTCTGATACCATTTCCTCACAATCCAAAATAGATGTGATGACACTCGTCTTATCCCACAAAAACATGTCAGCCTAAAACCCAAATAATATAATAAATGAGAAAGAAAAGCGATAATTAAAGTCTAGTATTATAAAATAATGTGGAAATTAATAATTATCTTACATCTACCCCCAAAACCTAGTTGTCACGTGTACAAGCCTCTAATGTATTACAATAAATTTGAAGGAAATAAAAAAGCCTCAAATTATGTTGTCTCTAAAGTAGAACAAGATCATAAATAGGAGTAAAAAGGTCTGCTAAGATGACAATCAACTACCTCACAAATCTCCATAGGAAGCCTCAAACAAGAAGATAAGAGAGAGTATCGTGAAGATTTGGGCTGATAAACTACACAAATGTAGAAGCAAGGTGTGAGTACCAAACCATATGGTACTCTACAAGCGAACTCCTAAAAAGAAGTTAAGAATATACAATACGAGTACTCCTACCACCCCCAACCGAACCACCAAAATTAGAACCTGGATAAAATCAACCCAACCTAACTGTTCACAATTTCATAGCACACAACTCAATTACAACAATTACAGATCAGTAAGATACAAGATCAACTTCATCCATCACAAGTTCAACTGAAAGAAACTCACAAGTTCACAAATGATAAAGATATGCAATGCAATGAAATGCAATGTCAAGTATGGTGATGCATGTCTGACCTAGTGATATACACTTGTTGTTTCTCAGTCCGAAACCCATGGGGACATATATATCTATCAATGCATCCATTGCAGCATACGATATGATCCTCGATAATAGAAATTCATTGTGGTGTGTGTCACATCCCTCGTTAATAGAATCCATCACAGCATGCGACACATTCTTCTATAATAGAATCTATCACAACGACACGTCCCTCGAATCATAATATATTTTGCAGTGAACGACCCGTCCCTCAAAATGTTACATACTCTTTAATTTTTTATTCTTCCTCAATTCACTTAACACTTGTCACAACCATATCTCAAAACCAACGCAAATGACATGTTCACACAAATAATAAGGAGATGACCTTTTGCATAACAATGCATAATTCACAACAATACATCGTGATACGACATCAAAAATGTATCAATAAGTCTTTCAAATCATTCTCAACACATCACACACCAATAATAAATCAAATTCCCTTTTATTATCCTTTGTTCATCATTAAAATTATTCAATATGGTCGTTACAATATGATTATGTCATTCTAATAAGTAAAACAAACACAACATGTAATATGTCATACAAATTTAGAATATGCACTATAAATATTTGATTTTTATAATTCTTATAGCTTTTTAAAAAAATTATATTTATTCTTTATGTAAAATATTAGATGTTCCATTAGCAATCGTATAACTCAATATTTTACTCATATTTTCATATAATCAAAGATTTAGGCTATAACTAAATTAATTGACTACTTACATGCCGACGTGAATTGTAGCCCATTTTTGCTTCAGCGTTTTATTGTTAAATTGAATGATATTGTTGCTCTTGAATAAGTGTACTGAGTTGTTTTCAGTGTTGCAGAAGGAGTGTCTCGATTGTATTCTCATATAAGTGGGGAGGCAACTAAATAAAAAAATTGTTCATTAACCAACGAACACATAGAGTAGTGTATTAGAGGATTAATTCATATTCAAATTGAGGAAGAGAGTCAGGCTGTGATATGGTTGTGTATGAGAAAACATGTTACAAGAGAATTTACAAACTTGTTCTATCTTTGGGTTTTATTCTCTGTATGAAAGTGTTTCTTGTTGTAATACCAAAATTACACTTGACATCAGTAACTGATCTGTTTAAATTTATATTCACCGTTAGTAGAAGGACTGAAATCACTTTCTTTGATTAATTAAAGGTTAAGTATGATTAGTGAGCTATCATAGGGACCAAAACCAAAATAAGATGATAACACTTGGACGAAAACAGTTATTTTCTCTTTTAAAATATGCATTCTTATCATGAGTTCATCTATATATTTTATTTCTTAGAATGCATACAAAATCTATTTCTTATATACAATAGATTTTGTCTGCATGTGTATGAAAACTTTATAGTCTCTTTTCCCTCAATTATATCTATGATAAATTTATTTCTAATTCACTGAATATCTTATCACTGTGCATGCATGGACATATTGACGAGTAATGATCATAAAAGCGGAGGTTATCTTCATAATAGAGGGACGTAATGAAGAAAATAAGTGAAATCAACTTCTTGGTATAGTTGACATCTATACTATACTCCACTATATCAAGGACATAATTTAAATCAAGATTTAATTTATAAGTAGTGCTCTTTGTTTTCTAGAAAATATCAAACTACATTAAAGACGAGCAGAAATATTGAAAAAAAAAAAATTAACATCCATCTTGAACATTGAACAATTCTATTCAATTCAACTATTTCGAACAATGAAAAAAAATATCAAAAATTCAGTTAATATGAAATAGAGGGAGTAATATTTTATAATAATACTTCATTATTTCATACAAGATCATTAATTATTAAGGTGCCAATATATTTATTTTTAGGAACAAATATTACTATTGGGTAGAAGATAAAGTTGACAAAGAGAAACTTTTGGAGGGATTAATTCCAACTTTTGTAATAATTAATTAATCATCGGTAACAAAACTCTTTTCGTTAATTTTAATAGTTGGATATTTGGGAAGAATTAATTTAGGGGTGCGTGTTCGGTGTTCTGTTCGAAATTCTCAAATTTTGTGTTCGGTAAATGGTAATTAAAAGTAGATATCATATACTAATTTTTTAAATTTTTATTCGGTTATTTAGTAATTGATAAATTAAACTTTAATTTGGTACGATATTCAATAATAGCGTATTGAAGTTGCAGTTGATTGTATTACAAAGTTAATATTATTTCTCAAATTATTTCTATTTTTTATGCTAATGCACGATATAATAGAATATCAACAAGTAAGAAGACATCAAGAAAAAAAAATTGATACAACTAAAATATATATATGTATTTGAGTTGTTTAAGTTTATTCTTTAACTCTCTTTGAATTTGTACTAAAGAGTAATGAACATGTTGATATATGGCTTTCATTAAGTATATAATTTGGTATTTAGAAAATACCGAATACTAAATGGTAGTAATGTCTCATACCAAACTCAAACTCGAATACCATAATTCTAAAAGTTCACTCCTAAATATCATACCAAATACCGACTTATTGCATACCAAATTATCAAAAGTTTTGTTTCAGTAATTAGATTTTCGATATTTTATGTCCAGCCTTAAGAATTACTGCTAAGCTTTATGACGTGATATTGTTGATTTTTTAAAAGGTGTAAATGAGAAATAAAGTTCCTTTTAGAAAAAAATATATCAATTAGAGAAAGGCGAGACATGCAATTTAAAAGGTGTTAATGAGAAATGAAGTTCATATTTAGGACAAACATCAATTAGATAAAATATGAATGTGTTACTGTGAGAAATGTAGTTCTTTTTAGGAAAAAAAAAACATCAATTAGGCAAATCATGTATTTAAAAGGTGTTAATGAAAAACGAAGTTCTTTCTTTAGGAAAAACATCAATTAGAAAAAACATGTTGTTTAAAAGATGTTAATCAGAAATGAAGTTCTTTTTAGGAAAAAAAACACCAATTAGAGAAAACATGTATTTTAAAAGGTGTTAATGAAAAATGAAGTTCTTTTTAGGAAAAAATATCAATTAGAGAAAACATGTAATTTAGTTAATGAAAAATGAAGTTCCTTTTTAGGAAAAAACATCAATTAGAGAAAACATGTCGTTTAAAAGGTATTAATGAAAAATGAAGTTCTTTTTAGGAAAAAAACATCAATTAGAGAAAACATGTCATTTAAAAGGTGTTAATGAGAAATAAAATTCTTTTTATAAAAAAACATCAATTAGAGAAAAACATGTAATTTAAATGGTGTTAATGAAAAATGAAGTTCTTGTTTAGGAAAAAACATCAATTAGAGAAAACATGCCGTTTAAAAGATATTAATGAAAAACGAAGTTCTTATTAGGAAAAAACATCAATTAGACAAAACATGTCGTTTAAAAGGTTTTAATGAGAAATGAAGTTCTTTTTATGAAAAAACATCAATTACAGAAAACATGTAATTTAAAAGGTGTTAATGAAAAATGAAGTTCTTTTTAGGAAAAAACATCCTTAGAGAAAACATGTGTTTTAAAAGATATTATGAAAAATGATGTTCATTTTAGGAAAAAAACAGAAATTAGATCACACTTGTTTGCTATAAATAGTGGTTTCCCTCATTTTTCAAATATATTCTAATATTCTACTCTTCTTCTGCTCGCACTTTAACAAATCTCGTGTGATTTCTAATGGAAAGAGAAGGAGTAGTGTGTGAAGGAGATAAATTGAAGAACCAGGTTGAGGCCTTTGAGGAGATGATCTCAGAGGTTCCTTTTCGGTATCGTGCCGGGGAATAAAAAATTTCAATATTGAATCGAAGTCTAGAGGTGGAGATTTCACAAGAATAGCCCCCTGGCTTTAGCGGAATCTTGCTGGTTAGTGTTCTTCTTTATTGTTGGCCCTGATTATTAACTCTTAAATTTCTGGTTATGTGCATCACCTCTTTTAAGCTTCTCTGTAAATTGGGGAAGATAGTCTGTATGTAGACCTTACGCTACCTGCTAGATGATGTGGTTGTTTCCGATACATGCTCAACTCAAGTAAAAGCAGTTCAAAAATCTCTAGAATTAAATTTTAAACTTGGAAGATTTTCACTAGTGTAATTTTTAGTGTTGAATGTAAATTCTTGGAAAGTATATCTATTTCATAGACGTTATCAATGGCAACTGAGTGAATGTTGAGACAAATCAGGAAAGTATACTCCAAAATTTGTTTCCTTATTCAAAACAAGTGTAGATTTATTTAATGCTTTCAGATCCACAAACCATTTACGAGGTGTTTAAATTTCTTAGAAGTGCTTATTTTGGCATTGATACAGGCTAAGCCTGACACTATTTTCTCTAGAGCAAAACGGAAAGATATAATGCTAATTGAAGAGGTTTCTGATAAGCCTTCATTAAGTAGTGCTCCACTGAAAAATCTTACGAAGTGGAATTGTGAACTTTGTCAGGTATGTACTACAAGTCAAGATGGCCTGAATGACCACTTGCAGGGAAAATAAAAACAAACGCAAGGAGGCAACTTTTATAGAATAGAAGAAGGACAACAAAAACTGGAGCATTGGTCTCTTTCCAAAGAAATCAAAATTCATCCAGCTTGTGGAACGTCCTTGTGATGATATGATATCAAGGAAAAAATCAGAGGAAGGATCATCAAGTCCAAACAATGATGATCCACCACCCTTGTTGATAGATGACAATGCGGATGACATGAGAAAGAACGTTGATCATGAAAAGCAAAACATTAACGGGTTCCGGTTTTGGTGTGACACATGCAAAATAGGGACCTTCGCTGAAAAGGTGATGGAGGCACATAAAATTGGAGAAAAACACAAACACAAAGAGGAGAACAAACTGCAGCGTCGGTCTTTCACCAATGAAACCACAATTCATCTAGCTTGTGGAACATCCTTCCGATGATATGATATCAGGGAAAAATTCAGAGGAAGGATCATCAGTTATAAACGATAACGATCAACCATGATTTTATTCGCAAGGACAAGTAGTGTAAAAACACAGAGGAATGATTGTGGCAACAACTAGTAGCTTATTTTTATTGTCAAGTAAAACTGTTGTTACCAGTATTACCTTTGGATTTGTGGTCCTGTCTACCAACTACTATTTCATTTTTTTTGTTTAAGGAAATCAAATTTATGAATGTTAACTTTTGATACATGTGGTGTGATTTGTCTCATCTATGATCATGGTTCGATGTGTCGTTGAATTTTGAAAGGTGTGAATAGAAAAGGAAGAGTTGTGACTTTTATAAAAAGTTGAGTCTTTTCTTAAGAGTTGCGATTTTTTTGAAAGGTTGTGACCTTTTTGAAAGGATGTGACATTTCGGAAAGATTGTTATAGGCCTATGACAATTTGAATAGAATCTTTTCATGCTGAAGGGTGGTTATGAGTTTTTTAATGGTTAACTTGTTCGAAGTGTTGTGATTTTTTCTGATAAGACACAAGAATCATTTGTTCTACTTTCCTTTGTTAAGTATAAATAGAGATGCTTTCTCTTATTTTTTGATCTTCTGCTCTTCTTTTTCTTGCACTTAAAAAAAACTCCAATGATTTAATGTTGTCAAATGAGTTTACTGTTTACTAAAGTTTTTATTACCACTATACTGCTGAGTAAATATTCAATATTTAAAATTACAATGAATACGAGAATAACGTTGTTGGTAATTAGAGGTTCCGACTTGTTAATTCACTTCAAGGGGAATGGGCTGTGAAGAATCCAAAGATTGTACCATATGTACAACTGGTGCAAAGATTGTGCAAAAGATTCTGAAAGATAGAGTTTATGCACACTCCAAGGTTGCAAAATGAATTTGCCGACACTCGTGCCACTATCTCCTCTATGATCAAGCATCCATATCAGAATTACATTGATCCTTTGGAGATAGATTTAAAGGAACAACCCACTCATTGTTCGCATGTCAAAGCGGAACCAGACAGAAAGCATTGGTATTATGATATAAAGAAGTACCTGGAGACTAGAATTTATCCAAAAGATGCAACATCCAATCAAAAGAAGGCAATACATCGATTGGCTAACAATTTCTTTCCAAGTGGGGAAATCCTTTATAGGAGGACATCATATTTGGGACTCCTCATATGCGTAGATTCCAGCGAAGCTACAAGACTTCTTGAGGAGGTACATGTTGGAGTATGTGGACCTCATATGAACGGGCATACTTTGGCAAAAAAATCCTTCGAGCTAGTTATTTTTGGATGACTATGGACCATGATTGTTGTAGATTTGTGCAAAAGTGTCATAAATGCCTAGTACATGGTGAATTGATCCGAGTACCCTCTCATGAACTTAATGTTATGGGATCGCCTTGGCCATTCGTGGCCTGGGGCATGGATGTCATTTGCCCAATTGAGCCAGCCGCCTCTAATGGACATAGATTTATTTTGGTTGCCATTGATTACTTCAGCAAGTGGGTGGAAGCAAATTCTTATAAATGTGTGACGAAGAAGGTAGTAGCTGATTTTGTTCATAACAACTTCATATGTCGATTTGGACTGCCTGATTCCATTATTACAGACAATAGTGCAAACCTCAACAGTCAGTTGATGAAGGAGATATGTGAGCAATTCAAGATTACTCACCGAAATTCGACTGCTTATCATCCTCAAATTAATGGAGTCGTAGAAGCTTCCAATAAGAACATCAAAAAGATTTTGATAAAGATTATTGATAATCACAAAGGTTGGCATGAGATGTTACCATTTTCTTGTTGGGATATCGAACAATCGTTAGAACATCAGTCGAAGCAACTCCATACATGTTAGTATATAGGACAGAAGCAGTGATACCTGCTAAATTTGAAATACCTTCATTAAGGGTCATTCAAGCAGACGAACTAAGCAATGCTGATTGGGTTCATAATCAGATTGAACACTTAGCCTTAATTGATGAAGAGAGGATGACCGTTGTTTGTCATAGCCAATTATATCAACAGAGAATGATTCGAACTTTCAACAAAAAAGTGAGATCTCAAATATTTGAAGAAGGGCAATTGGTCCTCAAATGCATCTTCTCCCATCAAGATGAGTATAAGGGGAAATTTGCACCAAATTGGCACGGACCGTTCATGGTTCATAAAGTGTTATCATCGTAAAGTATTATCTGGAGGTGCCTTGATCTTGTCAGAGATGGATGGCCAGGAGTGGCCAAAACCAATCAACTCAGATGCTGTTAAGAGATACTACGTCTGAAGATTAGTTTTTCTCTTATCACTTTCCTTATAATCGTATCATTTGCTTGTAATTTCTTATGCCAAGTTTTTAAATCCTTGTATTGAACTATGTCTGACATAAATTCTCAAAAATGAGATATGTAGGCTGCCTATGTCAGCGTCAGTCATTTTCTTATTAAAATTTAATATTTCTTTTATTCCCAAAAGGGGAACTACGTTTGACCTGATTCCTTCCTCAACGGGATACATAGGCGCCACAACGGCTCGGTCATACAGCCCATAAAATTTCCATTTCCCTTAATAATGGAAATTGGGTAGAATTTTTTAGAGGAGCTCAAAAATTCTAAAGATCCTTTGCTAGCAAGACAAGATTGAACATGCATTAGGAAAAGACAACTGCGGCAGAATTTTTGAGAAGATCTCAAAAATTAGCAAATCTTCTGTAGGAAGATTTGAGAAATGACAAGACATTTTACTAGGGCAGAATTTTTGAGAAGATCTCAAAAATTCTATCAAGTACTGTAAAAAGTTCAAAGTTAACAACAAGTAATCTCCGGCGTGATCAGAAGCACATTAACCACAATATCTCAGAAATTCAAAGTCATACTTCAATTATCTTCTGATTTCCCCAGCTTAAAAGGACTTGTAGATTGGATATATCGAAACTTGAATTGAAGTGTTCATTTAAGCTTTAATGTGACATGACCTGTAGCAGTGACCCTAATCAAATTACTTTTCAAAAATCTATTTTTCTTAAAACTTTAGACATATATTAAATATTTTGTATAAAATATAGATCTATCTTATGTCTACCAAGAAGTGGGAAGCTAGAAGCAATCAACCTAAGATAGCAAGAGGAAGAGCAAGTAATCAAAGAAGTTAACACAAATTAGTTCATTTAAAACTAATAAATTTTCTGTGGATGCAGGTTTACAAGGATATCAAGAGAACATCATGTTCAACAAATTTGGGAAAGTCAGAAGAGCAAAAGCACCCAAGACTGACATTTTTATACAGGAAAAAGCATTAAAGGATATTTGTAAGTCACATCAGTATCAGATACAGTTATATGCATTGCCAAAAGGCCATTTCAAATCATATCATCGGAGGTGGTGATGTCATTGCCGAGAGAGCCATCCATATTATCTTATCAAAGGTGATAATATCATTACCGAGAGGGCCATCAAAATTATATTACCAAAGGTGGTAATATCATTGCCGAGAGGGCCATCTATTTCATATTATCAAAGATGGTAAAATCATTGCTGAGAGAGCCATCAACATTATATTAATAAAGGTTATTATATCATGACCGAGAGGGTCATCCATATCATTTGCTGGAAGAGGCGATATTATTGTCGAAAGGGCCACGAACATATAACAACATATCAAGTCATCATATATCGTGTCAAAACTGGATGAGGCTGAAGTTTGAGAAATACATTATAAATCACATCAAACTTTGTACAGGTGCCTCATTTGCTCTACGTCAAAATCAGAGGAGGCTGGCGTACCAACGTAGTAAAGACACTACTTTCCTATTTGAATTATAGTTTCTACTAATGAATTTTATCTTAGTCTCTATAGAGAACATCCGAGAGGATGCATTCTCAATTAAACCACAGGTGCGGACGTTAACAAAAAGGATACAACACAATGTGGAACTTTTCTTAGCAGCTAACTGGGACATAGTCCGAAGAGGAGTATCAAACTCTTAAGACGCGAGCTGAAGAACAACGTCCACCACAATCAAACCACACCCCTATCAGAAGGCATGCATGTTTTTCTTTGGGTTTATCGATTTCAATTTCGCATCCGGAAAACTTTTCACTCTCACCGGAGGAGACTTTCCAATCTGAATGACAATACACGAAGAGCTTTGGAAAGTATGTTCGTGTAGTTCTTAATTATGAGTGTAAAGTGCACCACATTCATGGCTAAGAGGTTGCAAGCCTCTTTTTCATACTCGACTTACTTGTCACTCCTCCAGAACCAAATGTTATCTTGCATAATATTTCCTTTTCAACCGATTGAGTCGAACTCAAACAGTCTGATTCCTTGAGTTGAAGGATATGTAAGCGAGCTCAATGTTGAAAACTCGGTTGTATTCCGACATTCTCTCTTAAATCTTATTCTCAAGCATTCCGGCCTCTTCATAATTCGATATCGGGATAGCTTTCAAATTCTTTCATAATTGTGCGTCAAATCAAGCGTATTGAACTACAAGTATCCTGAATTCTCATGTAACTAGAGATATGTAGGATGCTCAATGTTAGGGTCCGACCATAATTCCTCAAAAATTCATATCGAGTCTTTCTTTTAAAGAGATGAAAGTGGATTCAGTCAAAATTGGATTCGTCAATCTTCTTTGCCCAGGTTCTCTTTCATCGACCTTACGCAAAGAATTGAGTAGTTGTTGACACCCAATTTTGACCCTATGACATTTGAGTTAACTATCGAGCTTCTTCAATTTCAAACAATTTGAAATAATCGTCTTTGAAAAATCCCCAAAAAATATATATTTTAAAATCTCTTTCTAATTAGTTTTGGTTAGTATTTTTCAGAAATAATTATATAATTTTACATGTTGTTTGTATAATTTTCACCTTTTACATAAATATTTAATAAATAGCCTAATAATGTTTAGCATAATTATGCATTTATTTCTTTGAATTAGTGAATTTTATAATTTTGTATAATTAGTTCTCTATTTTAAGTAATGAATAAGTCTTGATAATTATTTTATCTTGTTTAAATTAAGAAGCTCGAATAATTATTCATCTTATTTTAATGTTGACTCGATTTGGCTATAACTAAGTTTAAATCGGTTAGAATAGCAATTAAAGTGGCCAAATTTTAAATAAAGAAGGGGCAATCCTTTTGTTCTTAAAATCTGTATACACATCCACGCTCAAACGTTCTCTTTCTCCTTTCCTAGAGCTCACACACTCCTCTTCTCCTCCTTTCTTCTTCCCAAAACGCTGAAGTCAAGCAAGAACCCTAATTTCTTCGTCCGCCCATCACCCCTGTTAGTTCTTCTCCTTATTTTCAAAGATTACAGATCTCGGAACAAGATTTGTTGACTTTAGCTGAGAGAAATCTCACCTAAATCTGATGCGGATCAAGAGATATCACATCGAATTCGGATTTTCGGGGGTAGGTTTTCCTCTTGCTTGTTTTTCCTTCCATTATCTCTAATCAATGTCTCATCTCCCGCTCAAACGGCTATTTGAAGGTTGGAGAATAGTATTCTTCGAAATTAAACCCACGAAGGTTTGAGCCTTGGATTTTCGATTTTCTTTCAAGTTCTTTTGATTTTGCTTATTTGTTGGTTGGGCAGTGGTGGTGAAGTTCTCTTAATCGTCGACTCCAGTTTGCTGCCTCGGATAAGGTAACATTCTTCTCATTTTTATTTTTTCTTTCAGATCCTTTTTCGTTTTGTGTTATGTGAACTCTCTAGTGTATTGTTAATATATGCTTCTTGTGATGATGCTTGGTTTTTACATTTGGCCTATGCCTTAATGATTTCGATTCTGGGTTTGTTTTCTTTTAAATTCCTATGTATGCTCTGATTTTCTAGAATTATAATATTAAGCTTTCTAAATATGTTTATATTCTCATCTGTTGGGTTTTAAAAGGTGTGAATGGAAAATGAAGAGTTGCGACTTTTATAAAGAGTTGTGACTTTGATAAAAAGTTGCGACTTTTATGAAGAGTTGTGACTTTATGAAAAGTTGCGACTTTTATGAAAAAGTTGTGACTTCTATGAAAAGTTGTGACTTTTATGAAAGGTGGTGACCTTTCTGAAAGATTGTGACTTTTCCAAAGGTTTGTGACCTTTCCGGTAAGGCACAATAAGAACCTTTTCACACTACCCTTTGTTTTCTATAAATTGAGGAATTTCCTCTCATTTTAAAAACAGAATTTTTCTGGACTTCTTCTACTACTAAATCTATTATTCTAAGTGTACTTTACTGCCGTTGAGTGGCTCGCTGACACCAGTGTTTTGGGTATCAATACACTGGTGATTGAGATCATTCTATCCTGGAGGACATATTCCAAATCAAACCTCGGATACTAGAGGGGAATAATTTCCTTAAGGGGACACTGTGCATTCAGTGGGCTTGATCTTCTTTCTGTTTTTTCAGATTCTGGTATGTGTTACAGATTTTAAATTTGTGAATTAATTTATGTTCTTCTGTTCTTCACTGATTCATTAAACTTTGGTAACTTCGTGTTTCTGCAAAGTTTGTTGGAATTAGTAAGATTCTTTAAACACATATTGACAACAATTCTTCTTTAAGGAAAAATATTTCGTATATTCTTTCTATTCTGTTTCTAATTCTAGTTTCTCTACTAGTTTTAATTTTCTAGTTGTGAAAATGTTCTTAAACTTTATTGGGTCTTACCAAGTTCTTCAAAGTTTTGTTCTAAGTATCTTAGGAATACAAGACGAATAACATCATCCCCCTCCCCTGGATTTTCTAGTTTAGTTCCTGTATAGCTCACATGCCGTTAAGATATTGTTGCTTTAACAATTTTTATCCTGAATCTAGATGCTGGATGTGATATGGCTTAAGATAATGTGTATTGCTATTTGTTTCCACCAAATGGTTTGTTACTGCATTTAGCATACAACATAAACTTTCGTTTCGATCATCTTATATGTAGGCTCGTCTTAAATTTATAATGCCTCGACTCTAGGATAGTCTCAAATTTTCTTGGTTCTGATTTTAATATGTTACGGTGTCAATTTCCAGACACAGTCATGTGTAGTTCGGCAAACTCATCTTGATAAAGTATTTATGCTTAAGGTTTTATGGTTACCATTTCGATTGAAGTTACAGCGTCTCTTTCGATCCCAATGTTTGAGTGTGTGCTGGCTCTTTTTTTTTTTTGTCTAGAATAATCTAATACTAACCTATCTTTTGTTCCCTCCCTTGAAGGCATCCTTAAAACTATCATCTCACCCAGTTCCTTTAGTTATGAATTGGAATGACCAATGTTTTCAATAGTTTCTTTTGTAGTTGTTAAATTTTAAAGCTTTTAACGTGTTATTTTGTTTATTGTCGAACATTCACATCTAGGTATATGTTTTCTAACTCCTCCTCTCAATCTACACCTAGTGATGCTATCTATTTATGTCTTATCTCGAAAGGTCTTGTGATACCTAAGAATTTACTATGACATAGTTAAACGACTAGCATTATTGTGTAAATGAGTAGTCAAAATTACTATCTCGCTTCCAGTTCACTGCCCGCATATCTGAGACACTGGTGCTAATTCTTTCTTTGCTAACTGTTTGCTTAGGTTTTCTCTTTTAAGAAAAGAAACAACGTTGAGTAAAATAACCTGATCCCCCTACTCCTTTAGCGATTAAGGTTCTACCAGATCTTTTTTTTTAATTGTTTGGTTATTTTGCCTTAAATCTCATCCTACTAACTGCTATACTTTGACCCTGTATTGCTGATTCGATAAGGGTCCTGTAGATTGATGTCATTTAGCTAAGCTCCTACGCATTTTCGACTCTCCTTTTTGAGATTATTTGTTGGCTATTCTTACCATTATTTAGTTCCTCGTATTTTAGGCCAGCCCTCTTTGTTGATTTTGCTATTATCTCTTTAATATTTATTTTTTTTGTTCGCGTAGTATGCTACTGGAAGATTAAAATTTTTAATTTTCCTTAGTTTCGTATTCCAGTCTTCTTTGAATCAACTTTTCCATTTTCGAATGTGATGTGTTTCGGTTCTTCATCTTCCCTACATCCTAAGGAAGTGAACTTCTACTCTTTGAATAATAATAATAATAATAATAATAATAATAATAATAAAAACCACATGTTGCAGTAGGTTATTTATATGTCTAAATTATGATTAAGGTTTAAATAGCATGTTAGCCCCTCCTTTTGGTGTTAAATCCATGCTAAAGCTTTTTGGCAAAGTTTAAATTAAAATAGGTTGATAAACTGATTGATTCAAGCTTTTGACTACTCGTCCTTTATTGATCCTCCATGTTAAGTCTCTTTTGGTTTAATAAGATCATTAGTTGTGTGTCTATACTGCTCAGCATCTTAAATCTCTCTGGTTTGATAATCTTTATATCCATCCTTCATGTGTCCATCGGTGTTTTGTTTTCAACTTTAATTATTTCGTTTACTTGCAATATTGTTAGCATTTGTCTATAAGTAGTTAGATTTTAGAATAGTTAAATTTACCATGTGTTTTTGTCCAAAGAATCTGCCTTAGATTTGCATTCAATAGATATAGAATAGGCATTCTTTGGTAGCTTAATATATGATTTATTTGGATTAAGCTTTAAGGCAGTGGCTTGCATAATATTTGAACTTGTCTTCAATTCTAAGGGTAATGGTATTTTATTTTATCTTTCGTATGAATAACCTTTTTCCAAGGAAACGTGCTCCAAATACAATGTCACCCTCTGGTAAAATATTATTGAATGATAAAAGTAGTTTATATTTTAATTCCTTGACTTCAGTTATTTAAATTTTATTGAAAGAATATTGGTTCTAACTTTCTTTATTTTTGTTTGTCATATGTGACGTCTATCCGAGTTCATTGTGGACTCCTCTATTCTTCCCATTGCATCTCGAGTTGGGCCACGGAGGTCCAAACTCTTCTTCTTCGAGTTGGCTTCGTCAATTATTTAGTATATATACATGTTGAATCTGCGCAGAAGAAAGTTGGTCAGAAGCCCAAAAATACATCAACAGTAGCTCACTTTTGACAACGGTGAATCTAGGCCAAAAGGGGCCAAATTCAGTTTCTCCTTTAATTTTAAATTATTTAGTTGTGATTATTTACTATTTGTTGTTTATTAACTCTAACTTTAGAATTATTAATTCCCCAAAAGATGAACTATATTCTTTATGTTAGTTTATTTTAATAAAATTCCATTTTTTATCAACTTTTATACTTTACTTTATAATCTTTAGTCAAAACTTTTATTTATTCATAAATTAATTTAAAATAGTTTATCATGATTTAATTGCCCAAATTGGTTTAAATTATTATTTCTAAAGTGATTCAAATAAATTCTTACATAATCTATGTTTTGTTAAGTTTTAATTTTTATCTCGTCTTTAAAATGTTAATCTTAAGGTCATTTTTTAGTGCTAATCTTAACCTATTTTTCAGAAGTTTTGATCACTTTCAAATAATTAAATTAGTTTCATTTTTCCTAAAAAAAACCCCAAAAAATCTTCTTTTGTACACATAATTATTTTTTCTCAAAGATAGTCAAATATTTTTAGTCAAGTTGTTGGATAACCGCATGTTAGCGGCTACTTTAAGTGTTAATACCTTCTTAGAGTAGAAATAAGAACCTCTTACCCATTTTTCTCTAAATTTTTAAAGGTTTATCTGTTAAGGCCTTTATAAATTAAGTTTTCTTAATTTCTTTAAAAAAATTAAGTGGTGACTCTTTTCTAAGTATTTTTCTTAAATTGTTTTATAGTTAGAACATTTCAAAAAGTGATTTTTCTAAATATAGTAAAATTACGGCATAACACATGTACTAAAAAACAATAATTAATAATATAAGCATAAATTAATGACAATAAAAAGCATATCAGGATCTTTAAAAATAGAATGAAACAGAATGGAAAAAATCGAGTACATTAAATGCATAGTCTCCCCTTAAGGAAATTATTCTCCTCCAGTACCCGATGTTTAAAGGAATAGATTCTCTCAAAATAGAACGATTCTATTTGTTAGTGTGTTGATACAAAAACAATGGTGTCAGTGAGTCATTCAACAGGAGCAAAGTACACAAATATTTAATTGTCTAGAAGAACAAGAAGAAGAAGTTTAAAATTTTCGTTGTTTTATAATGAGAGGAAAGTCCTCTATTTATAGACAACAAAGGGTAGTGTGAACAAATGATTATTGTGTCTTATCGGAAAGATTACAACACATTAATGATGTAAATGAAAATGAAAATTATAACATCTTATCATTTATCCTTAATAACATAAGCATAAATTAATGACTATAAAAAATACATATCAGGATCTGTAACATAAGCAATGGTGTTAGTGAGCCACTCAACAGGAGCAAAATACACAAATATTTAATTGTGCAGAAAAAGAAGAAGAAGAAGAAGAATAAGAGGTTCAGAATTTTCGTTGTTTTAAAATGAGACCTCTATTTATAAACAAAAAAAGGTAGTGTGAAAAATATTTATGTTTATTGTGCCTTATCGAAAAGGTTACAACTATTTGAAAAAAATGCAACCCATCAGAAAGGTCACAACCTTTCATAAAAGCCACAACTTTTCATTAAAGTCGCAACTCTTCATGAAAGTCACAACTTTTGATAAAAGTCACAATTTTTCATAAAAGTCCAACTTTTCATAAAAGTGACAACTTTTCATTAAAGTCGCAACTTTTCATTAAAGTCGCAACTTTCCATAAAAGTCACAATTTTTCCTGAAAGGGGAAGGCTAGTATTGGAAATAAATAAATTAAAAGAGAATTCTTGTTTGTGGTGGCACTGCGTAGACGGGCCTAGGGTTCTCTTTATATATATAATTTGCTTTGAGAATAGGGATCTTCAATTTATAGGATTCTAGACTTTCTTTATAAGGATAAAATAAGCCAAATATGGAAGAAAATATGTTTTCCTTTCATGAAAAGTAAAAACTTTTATGGTAATGTTTTATCTTTTCTTTTAGGAGAAAATAAACTTCAAATAAGGCAAGAAAATCAGGGCAAAACTCTAACAAATATTTCTAAGAACAAATGTTACTACCGGGTAGAAGATAGAGTTAACAAAGAGTAAAAGTTTTGTAATTATTAATTATAGGTCCGTGAGATATGTAACAAAAGTCATTGCAAAGCTTTATAAGGTGATTATTGTTGAATATTAAAATGTGTAAATAAGAAATAAAGTATTTTTTCTGAAAAAGTGTAATTTGAATAGCATATTTTTATATTGATGGGTGGTTGTGACTTTTTCGAAGAGTTGTGATATTTCTAATTATAAGACACAATAACACATGCTCTACTATCTTTATTTGGGTATAAAGAGAGAAGCGTTTTCTCATTTTTTTAATACACAATTTTTTCCGATCTTCTACTGTTCTTGTGGCACTTTAAAAAAGGACTCATGTGATTTAATGTTGTCGAGTGAGTTCACTGTTCACTAGAGTTTGTGTTACCACTATTCTGCGAGGATGTATTTCATTATATCGAGTACATTGAAGAGAACATAATTTTCCTAAAAACATAACGTAAATCCACAATCAACTTCACCTTCGTCTTGCAGTATCTCAAAAGTAATGTGACTCAAACTTCTTAAAGCATGTAGAAAAAGTGCAAATTTTAGCAAATTTCACTTATTTACCAATTGGGTAGTTACAGAAATTTTATTTATTATTACCTAAAAGATAGCTATCTATAATTGCCTTTAAATAAGTGGAACGAATTAACTGAAAAAATCTCTATATTATCGTTGTGTATGTTTTAAATCAGTCTTCTTAAATAGTAACATGATAGAAACAAAGAAGTAACACTATATTTATGTCATTTTAATAATGTAATATATATATTAAATAACACAACAAAGGAGATTATGGCTAGATTAATTTAACCAAAAGATGAGGAAAAAGAATTGGGAAAATGCATAAGTACCCCTCCAACCTATTCCCAAAATCTCAGAAACACACTTATACTATACTAAGGTCCTATTACCCTCCCTCCCCGAACTTATTTTATAAATAATTTTCTACCCCATTTCGGCCTACATGGCACTATCTTCTAGGCCCAGCGCGTGTTAACAATTTTTTCAAGCTATTTGGTTGATAGTGCCACGTAGGCCAAAAAGGGGTAGAAAATAATTTATAAAATAAGTTCGAGGGGTAATAGGACCTTAGTATAGTATAAGTGTCTCTCTGGTATTTTGGGTATAGGTTGGAGGGAGGAGGGGGGGGTACTTATGTATTTTCCCAAAAGAATTAAAAGAACCCATGATGATCAAAACCAATAGCATCCATAACAGACTTGAAGTCATAATTACTAAAAATCCCAACATCATTCTCAGCTATGAAAGAGGAATAATTACTATTCCTGCATGAGTTATCACCTATAGGGGAATCCCACCAATATTTGGTCAAATGTTTCACTCTTTTTCTTCTCAACTTCAACTTCATCAATAATTTGAGTGAGTTGCAAGTTGAGCTCACAAACACTTACATGTTTATTATGAGGCTCAAAAATATGAAATGTTGTAGATTGGATGAGGATTTCGCGAAATAAACCTGTCATTAATGGACACAACATTAGTGTACCCAAAGGAGTAAGCTTTTCTTGAATGGGAGAAAATTATAATGGCAATTTCAACCCTGCATAGTGTACATAGTTCACTAGCTTTCTTGGAAAGTCCTGAACAACGTTTAGAGAATGTGACTTGGAGGTGATTCTTGATGTCTATTTTGGCAATTTTGATCTTCTGCCAACCCATGTTTTTCTTCTTGGACAGATTCTGTAATTTTGATTAGTGGCCATACATTCAGCTGCTTTAGCCTTCATTTTTTCTAGTTTCAACATGATTTTTGGACATATTCTCTGGCAATACTTCATCATTTTATCTTTATTTTTTTTGAAGTCTGGACAACATATAGATCCTAATTTATGCAATCATTGTCCAAATATACTTGTCTCTTACATGTAGAAGTTCTCTATTGTCACGACCCAAATCGTTGTGAATGGCACCTTCACTGACCCTCCGGTGGAAGAACCAAAACTACAACCCAACTAATCAACTTAACCAAACTAATGCGGAAATTCAAACCAAAACTCTACTAACGACAAGTCTAAGAACAAGGGGCACAACCCCGAAACTAAACAAAAGTCTGAGTCCGAAAAGAGTGGACTTAAACAAGGAAGATCTATGGCAGCCTGAAAGAACTGACTCACCCTTGAATCCGATCATGCGTAGTCACCTAGCTGAGGTCTATCAAAGAGCAAGTGCAGTATCAGTACACAACCACCATGTACTGGTAGAATCACAAGGCTATCCCACTAAGTGTAACATACATTAGTCAATACAATAATATAATCACATTCACATATCGAACATATACAATATCATCAACATATACAAACAATAAACAACTTCACAATTCTCACATATGACAGTTATATTAATTTAGAGAAACATACCATCTGCCAATATCAATCATCATTAGATATGAACGAACTCATCACAAGTAGATACACAACACAATTAAATGGTCCTCTCACGGAACCCAATTCAATGGTCCCCTCATGGAACCCAAACCCAAACAGTTAGCATGCTGAAATGTGGCAATCCGATCCCATATTTATGCTGGAACGTGGCAATCTGATCCAAGTTAGTTATGTCGGAACGTAGCAGTCGATCCCATAATTATGCTGAAACGTGGCAATTCGATCCCATATTTATGCCGAAATGTGGCAATCCGATCCAAGTGAGTTATGCCGAAATGTGGCAGCCGATCCCATATTTATGTCAGAATGTGGCAATCGATCCCAATTACTGTGTCGGATCATGACACCCGCCCATTCAACAAACCACAATCACAATCACAATGTATATTCTCATAATCATACAACAAGAGGTGATTTATGACATACAATTATTCAATTATCCTCATTTACGATTAGGGTGATCAATAATGCAATATTCGCATACATACATGCATTATAATGAAGCAATTACAACATATATCACACCAACATTAAATCACAACCATCGCCTACCTCGAAACAAGCTTGAAACCTAAGAAACTTGATCATTCCCTTTTCAAATTCGTTCCGCTTCTTCTTGGTCCAAAAACAATCAATATAATATGGGAATCAATAAACAATCATTAATTACCCGGATTACTAACAATTCTATGAACCCTAGATCAAACCCATGATCCCAATTATCCAAATTAGTGTTGTTTCCACCATAGAATTTATAACAACCCCCCCCCCCCCCATCAATATTCACCTATTCTATTACGTTCTACGGATCGAAAAATGGATTCGGGGAGTGAAAAGATTACCTTTAGCCTCAAGAATAGTGAAAAACGAGTAGGAGTCGCCTGAGGGTCATTCCTTATCTCAAAGAGTCGAAAAGTGCATAATGAGGTCGTTTACGGGTTTATTAACGACTTTAATTCACGTCGAGCCTGCCACAACGGCCACCACCCCACCACAAAGTCCCCACCAAAGCGACAAAACCCAGCACCAAAGCAGCATTCTCGAGACAGAATTATTTCAAGAATTCCAAAATTCCCATTTCACAACACACCTCTAACCCACGACACTCAGTAAATACCTTTTACGATAAAATCAATTTAGGGAGTTCTACTCGCCCGAATTCAATTCCGTAAAGTCGTATGATTCCTTAACGAGTTATATAAATACTCATGTAATCAAAATCATAAATGATTCACTCGATTATTACCAAATTTCCCTACACCTCAATGACTCTGATTTCGTCCAAATTTGGACAAGGTTTGGAAAATCCGAATACTACAAAAAAGTTTTTCGGCCCCAAATTCTTTCCCCATTGACTTTTCCATAACGATGGAAATCAGGTCGTTACAATAGATGCCAATTTACCCATCACTCGTCCCCGAGTGATCAACTAGGAAGGACTGGTTAAAGTAAGGGTAGAGTAGTATCTGAATCGTCAAATTACTAGGGATACTTGTATCGCATGCCCTTCTTACCAATTCTCATTACCCCCTAAGGGTTTCACATCTCCAACGTCAAACCAACCAATTGAATACCTACACATCCTCCCTTAAAATGCCTCAATGGAGTCATCTTAACACTGGAGTGATAAATATTGGTGTATGTAAACTTAACTAATCAACAAAATGATTCCCAACAACCACCAAAGTTGATTGTACACACGTCTTCCACATGTTATCAAAGATCTTGACATAATCATCCGGGCGAATCGTTTCTCACATAACCACGATAAAATCCTAAATCAAAACTCGCCACAATTAGAGGTGAACCTGAACCAGCCAACACATAATCATAATACCCAAACAATCATAGTTCCTATCAACATCTCTATCTCACAATCCAATTTCCCATGAGTTTAAGCTATAAAAATTTGATCCTTAGACATCAAATACTCATCGAGGGATATGCCCAAGCATACAAACCCTCCAACAACACTATCGAAATGCTAGAATTAGTAATTGTAGATTACCTCTTAAGAACAATAGAATTGGATTCAATGATTCCCACATTCAACCACACATAATCGATACATGACCTTGAAGACAAGATGAAATATTAAAATTGCCGGACAACCACAAATGCGCATGGTAGCTCTTTTATAATTTCTCATAAGCAATGTGGTACATGTAGAACCACTAAAATACTTTAACAACTCCAAACCAACACCAATTATGTCATTCCAAATAACAAAATCTTCCAAATCTTCCCACTCAACCAAGAGAACATCGCAGGATTTGGTACCTCTAATCCACCACTAAGGATCCATCCACAAAAGCAAAAACACACGAGAGCATAACTAGTGAATCATACTCACAATACTAACAACCATCATAAACACTCTGACCATTTACCTTATTATGAACCAACACTTTTAAATGAAACCTTTCTTAGGTACTTTAACAATCAGTAATAGTAAACTTACGACTCAACCCAGATGTAAGTCCTTTCAAATGCTCAATACTGGATACAATTGATCATTTCTCATCTTGCCAATTCATACCTTGACATAATACATTACCACAAATGTAGACTCACAATGAAAAATCTGAATTGTAATTTCCACCATATAACACAATCCCTTTCTCTATCAACATTAGCTTGTACCTTGAAGATTTTTATGAATTCTTGGATCTCAATTTATCATTGATCGCATCTCTATCGATCTTACCATATATTTCGCTAAAATTTCAATCATACTCATTACTAGACTTAAAAACAAAACCAAGCACTTGTCATCACACTCAAGCTAATGTTCGCACACTCTTTTCTCAAGTTTTTTTCGATAGTTTTTGACCCATTTGATGGACCCATGACACTATTACCATAGCCACAACATAACAATGAAATCACACGTCTCTGAACCCAATTATCTATCCCACTAAATATATCTCTTTAGCCCTTGCAATCTAATAAGATATTCTTGCTCTCGCCTCTCTCTAAAGGTTGCACTACATTCTACTATATTTTCCTTCATTATAACTCTAGCTCTTTAACATTCTATTCGAGTGGTATCCTACCATCTCTTATATTTTTCCATACAACCACGTTACTCACTAAATATTAGAAAAACCACAACCTTAGGTACTCGCAAGTCGTAATTACTATACAAAATTCTCTTAATCAACAATCTCATTATATAGTTGCATCCCATAACAATTCATCGCGAACTCTTATTACCCTTACACTTAGTTAGCCCTTAGCCAACATTTGATCAACATGACACCTTAAACTAAGGTATACTCATCAAATTCAGAGGACTAACCTAATTTATACGCACTTTCTTACTAAGATACTTCAATTTCCTTCAGCCAAGTATACTCATTGGGACCTTCCTTATCCATAAGTTTGTCATTCCGATATCAATCCACTCCTTTATAGCTTAACATAAAATCACCAATCTTCATGCTACCCTCCTTCTTCTTAACAAACAAGACAGGAGCACCCCACGGGGAAGTACTAGGACGGATGAAACCTTTATCAAGAAGCCCTTGGATTTGAGCTTTAAGCCCTCTCAATTCTCACACCATAGGAATAGATTCAATAGGAGGGGGATTCAACCTCAACATCTCGAATATGAGCCAATTACGCCAAATAATCTTGCCCTACCAGGTTCTTACTCCGCACGAAAGATACGACCTTAGCTGACTTAGGCTTGTACCCCCTTCATATTCTAATCTTTCCCTACCAAGGATCTCTAGAGTTACTGACTTAGTATTATAATTAAGCCCAATATAATAGGGGGACAACCAAGTCATGCCTAAGATTATATCAAGTCAATCATTTCCAGCATAACTAAATCAACCCAGGTCTGAAATCCCTTAACACAACAGAACAAACACGATACACAAGGGTGACTATGACTGACTCTTCAATTGGGGTAGAAACATGGATGGGGGCATCAAGTATATCACAACCATATCAAATCCCAATGCAATTGAACTAACACGTACAAATAAGTAGAACCCAGATCACACAAAACAATAGCCATCCGGGCTCAGACAAGAGTAGAACTAGTGATCACTACATCACACACCTCATACTCGATCTTGCCCGAAAAAGCATATTACTAAGCCCTGTCGTCTTGATGGGCAACCTCCTTACCTGGCTGCACTACTCCTCTACCTGCATTACGAATTCCCCGACCTCCACGGCCTTACTGATTTCCTCCTCATATGCCCAGGTTCTCCACAATTTTAACATACCTTATAACTTATATTTGATTGTTGAACACTAAATTAGATCGCAGGGGTTAGTTCGGGTACGATTTGGGGTCCATAATTGTGACTAGGGAAAACATGGTAGATAGGGCTGAGGTTCTGTATCGCCCTATCCCGCACTGGCGGCCTCGCCTTGGTGGGAAAATCCCACCCTAGCGGCCATAATGGAAACAGAACCCCTGCCAATAATTTTTCTAGGGTTCTTTTCTTTTCTAAATTCCACAAAGGTTCCTAGCTTTACTTTAGCAATTTTAGAATAATCCTTATAACTAGGATAATCATTGTCTACCCCTTAATAAATCCCATGATCCATGAACTAATTCATTCTTGTTAATTCAGCACCACAACCTACACATCCCCAAGATACACTCAGACACTCACACGATCCTTAATTAATATCTTTCTTTCACAACGAGTTTCACGATACTCAAGTACTTACAACTTGCATAACTTCAACGACCAAGCCAACATATTGTACATATAAAAGTTCAGACACATTTATTGTGTACATAATCACCTCATCACATTCAAGAAATTACGACTTCACATTTGCAGTTCATTCAGACAACCAGAAGCACACATTCAAAGTTTCCAAGATACAATTCACAGATAAGTCCAAATTCTTAATTAATTATTTCGCTCCATAGATGACCATTCCTGATCATCCATGCATTCACACCACCCCTAGGGCCAGATACAAATTGTAACCTTATCAGTTTCCAATTTGCCTTGCTTGTGGCCCCTCAGTCGCGACCACGACATCTAGTTCACTTAGTTGAGATACCAATTGGAATCGAGAGATACCAGTTGGACTCAACTCATACCACAAGTGATAATAGTAGCTAGTGAGCCCTACAAAACTGCTAATTCCAATCATAGAACTTGGTCGGACTTAATTCTTAACCGCCTCCACCTTTAACTGATAGTAACCAGACCTTAAATAAATCTTAGAGAAAATCGATGCACCTTGCAATTGGACAAAAAGGTCATATATTCGAGGCACTGGATACTTGATCTGAAAGGTGACCCTATTCAATAGTCGATAGTCTATACACATTCTCTCTTGCTAGCGATGGTGTTACCACTTTTGTTGCTCTAGTTCGGACCATAGAGTGAAGGAGGAAAAATACCAATTTGTATCACCCAGCTACCAATTGGATTCAAGTCATAGCATGAAGGATAGAAAGAAGTGAGTTTTTCTTGAAGGCCTATAGCCTCTCAAAGAAAAGTACGAACGTCATCGTATCGTTCCGCAAGATCTACTAGACTCATTTTGGTACAATGAGATCAACGAACCTAGGCTCTGATACCAACTTTGTCACAACCCAAACCATCGTGAGTGGCACCCACAATAACCCTCTGGTGGGAGAACCAAAACTACAACCTAACTAATCAACTTAACCAAACTAATGCAGAAATTCAACCCCTAGAACCTGAAAGTCAATGTACCAAAACTCTACTAACGACGAGTCTAAGAACAAGGGGTACAACCCCAAAACTAAACAACACCTTAAACAAAGGTCTAAGTCCGAAAAGAGTGGACTTAAACAAGGAAGAGCCATGGCAGCCTGAGAGAACTGACTCACCCTTGAATTCGATCATGCTCATAGTCACCTAGCTGAGGTCTATCAATAGCCACCTGAAGATGCCCTACTAAACAAAGAAAGAGAAAGTGTTGTATGAGTACACAACCTCCGTGTATTGGTAGGATCACACAGCTATCCCATTAAGTGTAACATACATTAGTCAATACAACAATATAATCAAATGCACATATCAAACATATACAATATCATCAATATATATGAACAATGAACAACTTCACGATTCTCACATATCACAGTTATATCAATTTAGAGCAACTTACCATCTTCCTATATCAATCATTATTAGATATGAACAAACTTAGCACAAGTAGATACACAACACAATTCAATGGTCCTCTCACAGAACCTATTCAATAGTCCTCTTATGGAATCCAAACACAAATAGTAAGCATGCCAGAACATGGCAATTCGATCCCATATTTAGGCCGAAACGTGGCAATCCAATCCATGTTAGTTATGCTAAAACGTGGCAGCCGATCCCATATTTATGCTGGATCATGGCAATCTGATCCCATATGTATGCCAAAAAATAGCAATCACATCTAAGTTAGTTATGTCGGAACGTGGCAACCGATCCTATATTTATGTCAGAACGTGGCAATCGATCCCAATTACTATGTCGGATCATGACACCCGCCCATTCAACAAACCACAATCACAATTACAATGTATATTCTCACAATCATACAACAAGAGGTAATTAATGACATACAATTATTCAATTATCCTCATTTACGATTAGGATTATCAATAATGCAACATTCGCATACATACATACATTATAATGAAGCAATTACAACATATATCACACCAACATGAAATCACAACCATTACCTACCTCGAAACAAGCTTAAAACCCTAAAAAACTTGATCCTTCCCTTTACGAATTCGTTCTTCTTCTTCTTGGCCTACAAACAATCAATATAATACGGGAATCAATAAACAATCATTAATTATCCAGATTACAAATAATTCTATGAACCCTAGATCAAACCCATGATCCTAATTATCCAAATTAGGGTTGTTTCCACCATAGAATCTATAGAAAACCCTCCCCCATCAATATTCACCCACTCTATTATGTTCTACTGATCGAAAACTGGATTCGAGGAGTGAAAAGCTTACCTTTAGCCTCAAGAATGGTGAAAAATGAGTAGGAATCGCCTGGGGGTTGTTCCTTAGCTCAAAAAGTCAAAAAGTGCATAATGAGGTCATTTAGGGATTTATTAACGACTTTAATTCGCGTCAGGTCTACTACAGCGGCCACCACCCTGCGACAGAGTCCCCGCCAAAGCGGCTAAACCCAGCGCCAAAGCGTCATTCTCGAGACAGAGAGTTATTTCAAGAATTCCAAAATTCCCATTTCATAATAGACCTCTAACCCATGACACTCAGTAAATACCCTTTACGCTAAGATCGATTCCAGAATTCTACTTGCCCGAATTCAATTCCATAAAGTCGTACGAATTCCTTAACGAGTTATCTAGCTACTCATGTATTCAAAATCATAAATGATTCACTAGATTGTTACCATATTTTCCTACACCTTAATAACTCTGATTTCGTCCAAATCTGGACAAGTTGGGGATAATCCAAATACTACAAAAAAGTTTTTCGGCCCCAAATTCTTTCTCCATTGACTTTTCCCTAACGACGAAAATTAGGTTGTTACAACTATTAAATGATTCGCACAAACTGTTTATTAACACATCACATTTTGGAAAAGAAGAGAAAAAATCCCTTGACTAGTGGCTAGGTGGTTTATTAATATACCATTCAGGGGCTTTTGAATCTATTTGTTTCATCTCTTTCAAATACTTGGAGAATTCAGGTTTTGTTGTTGCCTTAGCAGCTTTCCATAGGACATCTTTTAGTGCTTGTCCTCCAAAACCTTTAGTTTTGAAATTGTTGTGTAGACGTCTCACTCAAAATCTTTGCGCAACATCTGGCATTGTCTTATCAAATATTGGAATTAAACTCTTTTGTTCATCAGAAATGAAAATCCATGCAAAAGGGTTTAGTGATATTCCTAGGTCCTCATCAAGAAGCGTTAAAAACCACTTCCATGTTTCCTTTAGTTCACCTACTACAAATGTGAATGCAATAGTATATATGTTATTGTAAATCAATCCCTACTGCTATCAATAGTTGACTCCCCTTTTGGTGTCCTTTCAAATGGCATCCATCAACCTCTATAATATGTCGATATTGATATACCGTGAGTTTATGATATTTTTAATACATTTCACTTAAGAGTTCTGTGTGTCTAAGGCCTTTTTGTATTGGTTTTTATGTGTTTTTATCATGTTTTGCAGGAAAGATGTTTGGGCGCGAAAGTAAAAAGGCAGCTGAAAGAAATGCAGAAAAGGGCATCTACGAAGGTGATCTACGGACCGTAGGTCCATTGACGCTATGTAGATGGTGATCATAGATCAGCAGGGTAATGAATGGAATATGGAGCCACAATGACCATTGACGGTCCGTAGATTGATCTACAGACCGTACTGTTGAATCGTAGAATGTGACTGTGAGGGTTCCAGCACCTGATTTTTGGAGAATTCTAACTATGGAGCTACGAAGAGGGATCGATGGATTGTAGATTGATCTACGGTCTGTACTAGTGTTCCGTCATTTGCTTCAGAGAAGCTGATTTTTGGAAGCTGAAATATTTTCTAAGTCCTGGCTTACGAAAGTGACTCATGGACCATAGATCCATTGATGGTCCATAAGTTAGTCTCGTGGAATGAAGACGCATGCCTGAACAAACTTCCCTTATTTTGTTTCCCTTTTAATTTAGGATTTGTTTTCTATAAATAGGGTATGTAAACCTCGTTTTTGGGGGTTAGACTTCATTACTTTTATTCTAGTTTTTGGCTTTGGGGATTAACTTGTAATTTTAGCAATTCTTAATTTCCTAAGCACCTTTTGGTTAATTTTACTTTGAAATTCTGGGATTATTCTACTCTACTACGTAAGTTCATGATTTATTCTTTAAACATTATAAATTGTTTTCTTGCTAATATGGGTAACTAAATCCACAACTAGGGTTGTGGGACCCATGAGCGATTAACGACATATGAATAGTAACTGAGCAATTCCCGAATAGTGTTTTGCATGCATTGATAATTCATTCGTCTAGAAGTCTTTTTAACGGTGCACAACCTTAGAACTCACCTTGTTGCTACTTGCCGGACCAAGGAGGTAGTTAATAAGAAAAGAATTATCAACACAGATTTAGTGTGATACTATCTAATAGAATTAATGTCGATTGGTGCGAGGGTGAAAAATAAGACATACATGAATGTGACGTCTAATATGAGGTAATGGTAAGGGTTAGTAAAATATACACACGTAGTCAGACCAAGGTGTGGGGTGAAATTCTCTAGATGCCGGACCAAGTATTTAGAGATACATAACTTATCGCTTTGCATGTAATACACTAGGGAGGGATTTCTATTACTAGGATTACGAAGTTATGATCTTATGGGGAACACATACGCCCTAGTTTCTTTCTCAATTTGATAACAACAAAAGTTTAAATCTTGCTTACTAATTACTTTCATAATTTCCAAAATTTGTTACACAAATCGCCCCCCCCCTTTACTTATTTGTCTCGGAAATACATTGGCTGAACGAATATAAGTGTTATTGAACTTAGGTCTAAACTATATTCCTCATGGGATCAACCCCAACCTACAAGTTGGGTTCTTTACGTGATAAAGATCGCTTATGCTTCTGAAAAGAGGTGTAATTTGAGCGTAGAAGATATTCCGCTAAAAAATCCTATTAGCAAGTTGCAAAAAATATATCAAGTCTCAAAAATCTTTTTCTACCATTGACCATTGTTTTTTTTTTAATATTCATCTAGCTTCAAAATACACATAGTTTCTATATTACTCCTCCTTAGCTAAGCACAGTATTCCCATAACATATCAAACTTCTCTTCTTTAGTTCCTGTAATTAGATCTAATGTCTTCCTCTTTGTCATATAAGCTTGGGTTCGAGTAATAGTATAATTATGAGTCCTCATCACTTGAGTTTGGAATTCTTTTTTACTCCCCAACTTGGATTTATTCTAAATTCTTCAATGTACTTCTTAGATAAAACTCCAGAATCAATAGTATTGTTATCTCTTTGTTTACCCCAACAATGGTCAAGTCCTATTGTCTTGATCTTTGAAAGGTTCATCGTGATTAAACTTTGATGGAAATATGAACCATTTGAAACTTGACACCTTACAAATTGCCTTCCACCTGTACTTTCATTCTTCTTAAACCTGATGTCTTTTTTTGTAATACAACATGTAACTCAATTGCTCACTTGAATTCTTTGCTATTGCCGAAAACAGATTAAGCGTAAACTTAAATTTTGGATCCTCCAAATGTCTAGGTGGAGTAAAACAGTAGATCTTTTATGATACTCATCATCAGAATCTCCATGCAAACTCATTAAATCCTCATATGATGTAGCACAATCATTTTCTTGAGCGTCATTGGGAAACATAGCCAACATGTTTTAGACAACTCTAATCTCCATTGTTTTTTTCTTTAACTTGATTTTCTCTATTTCTCCCGTTAAGGCCAACCCATTCTACATTAATGTCAATGATTTTTTTTTTATCAAAAATCATATCATCTTCTTCCAAGGAATAATCAAAGTCATTAAATGACTCACGTTCTTCACATGTGGCATCACATGCATCACTTTTCTCTATTATATTCACATCTACCAAATCTTCTCCGCCTTGTTGTGGGTTGCCCTCATAATCAGGTATATCATAGTTCCATTGGTCCTCTTTCGTGTGCTCAACAAATATTTCCACTTCTCTACTGTCAGACATTTCATAGACAAGGTTATATATATCTAAATTAGTTGACAAAAGTCTTATACTTATCTCAAAATAAGGCCAAACTTGAACCAAAATTTCACATTTTTATCATTGACTTTAAACTTTTTCATACAATGCCTCATATGAATAATTGATTTTTCATCTCTATTGCAATAATCATAATAAGTTATATGTCCATTAACATAGTTCATTACTCAAAAACCCACCAACCCTTATAGTGTAATTTAATGGTGTACATATATGAATCTTTATCTTCATCTATCATGTGGAAGAAAAGGTAGAATCTATTAGTGTTATTATAATAAACATCTCTAATAGAAAATTTAAATGATATAAATCCAACACAAAAATATGTAACCAATCATTTAAATCCAAATTAATTTTGAATTTGAGTTATGCAAACTTCAGTTTTTAAAAAAAGTTGAATTATCTGTATCATAGTTTATGATTACTACACATTTAATAGTGTGCACTTCTGAATTTTCATATTCATTTTTTTTTTTTTCAAAAAAATTAAGAATATCTGTCATGACCCAAAAATGGATATGATGACACTCGTCTTATCCTATCAAGACAAGTCAGCCTAAAACCTAAGTAATATGATAAATGCAGAAGTAAAGTGAGAATAAAAGTCTAATACTATAAAATAATGTGGAAATTCTTAATTAACTTAAACATACTCCCAAAACCTGCTTGTCATGTTTACAAGTCTCTAATGTATTGCAATAGATTTGAAAGAAATAAACAAGTTGGCTGTCTCTAAAGTAGAACAAGATAATAAGTAGGATTAAAAAGGTCTGCTCAAATGACAATCAGCTACCTCACAAATCTCGATATAAATCCTGGGACAAGAAGATAAGAGAGAGTATCATGAAGATCCGAGCTCATAACCTACATAAATGTAGAAGCAAGGGCTAAGTACCAAATCACACGGTACTCAGGTTAGGGTTTTACCCTGATTTTCTTACATTATTTGAAGTTTAGTTTTTCCTAAAAGAAAAGACAAACATTACCATAAATGTTTTTACTTTTCCTGAAAGAAAAGTATAATATTCTTCCATATTTGGTTTATTCTTTAAGGAAAAATTTGGAGATCTATAACTTGAAGATCCCTATTCACATAAAGAACAACAATAGCATCCACAATGTAGACCTTTAAGAGTTTAGTTTATGGGGAGATTTTTCTCTCTACACTGTTAATGTCTTTTTATTAATTTTTAAATATATAGGCCAATTGGTCAAATCAAATAATAATATTTTGATTTTTAGTATAAGTTTTTGTCATCTGATTTATCAACCATATCATATGCAATTGTAAACTATTGCATAACGCCCTAATCACTTTTGAACCCAATAAGTGGTATCGAGCACATGATCCAACGATCCTATGATCCAATGGGTCATGAGGTTGAAGATGCATTCAAGCAGTTTCAAACCAATTTGCAACAAATTTGATTATGATGAAGATTTTGTCCAACTACATGTGGAGAAGAAGTTTTAAACCGTATTTTCAACATTCATGTTGCTGCAATTTTAAAATTAAAAAAAATATTTTAAAACCATTTTTAACCCATATATTTTAACCTTATTTTTAACCATGGCAAGCAGCAATGATGAAGACTATGTGAAGAACAAGATTATCATGCGTGTGAAGAACGTGGATCAAGTTTTGTCAAGAAAATCTAGCCAAAAGGGGAGATTTGTTAGGGTTTTGCCCTGATTTTTTTACTTTATTTGAAGTTTAATTTTTCCTAAAAGAAAAGACAAAACATTACCATAAATGTTTTTACTTTTCCTAAAAGAAAAATATAATATTCTTCCATATTTGGTTTATTCTTTCCTTAGTGGAAAAGTTTGGAGATCTATAAATTGAAGATCTATATTCTTATAATGAATAACAATAGTATCCACAATGTAGTTGTTTAGAGACTTTTGTTTATGGGAAGATTTTTTCTCTACAATTTTAATATTTTTTTAATATGTAGGCCAATAAGCCAAATTCCATATAATTTTTTTCTAGTATAAGTTTTCGTCATCTAATTTATCAACCATATGATATGAAATTGTAAGCTTAACGTCCTAATCACTTTCGAACCCAACACACTGTATCATAACTCCAACCAACTAACCAAGTAAGAATCAGTATCATTGTAGTAGTCATATCATGACCCTTCTGACATACACCTAATTTATGAAATCATAGTACAGATTCTGACCTCCATTGATGCAATGTAGGTCTCATCATACGCTAAGCAATCATACCTGTTATGACATTTTTACTAATTTTAGTTTTCAAAGTCACACTGTGCATACTGTAACGACCCGATCCATCGTTATTTAGGAAAAACAAAACTTCGAAAAATTACTAGGCCACTGTCTCGCTAGGGCAAGCACGATACCGCTAGGGTGGTTGTTTCACAGCAGGGTAAGCTGGCGCTAGAGCAGGATAGGCGAGACATAATGTAAATAATGCAAAATCATAATTCATCCTTCTTCTTAAAATACATAACTTAGACGTAAACATCCCGAGAAACGCCCAAAAGGCCGCTCTAAGCTTGGGAAGGAAGGAGAAGGAGATTTCTAGCATGAGGGGCGTAGTGGAAGGTAGATTTCCGATCAAGATCACCGTCACGAAGTTCAAAAACAAGAATCGAAGTCAAAAATCCATGTAGCTGATTGGTGCCCAAGTAGGCTAGGTTTTATTAATTTAGTAGTTATAAATTTGTGCTTACCGGTTAGTATAATTAAAATCAATGGTAGGATTTATGCGTAGGCTTTTGTGCACCGAACAAAGGATGACTAAATCATAGGAAGAAGCCTTAGATGCTGAACTAGGGCTATGTATGGTTGAGTTATTGTTTAAGTGATATATATCGGTGTATGCATGTTATTAGGATAGTTGTGATTTCATGTTGTGTGATGTATGTTCGTTCTATCTTTGTTATAATGCATGTATGTATGCAATTGATGTGTTATGAATCACAATAATTGTATATGTGAATAATTGAATGAGGTAGGCCATAAATGATGACTTGATTGTATGATATTAAGGATATACTTGTGATTGTGATTATGGCTTACTGAATGGATGGGTATTGCGTTCTGATACACTAACTTGGATTGGTTGCCACGTTCTGGCATAAACATTGAATTGGGTATCACGCTCTGGTATGCTAACATTTTGGCTTTGGGTTCCATGAGAGGATCAACGACATGACATAATTGTGTATCTTAAGGATTGTGAAATTATAAGCAGTTCGTAAATGATAAATAATATTGTAATTCCCTGGAGTTGTTATGTGGTTATGAGAACTTATATGTGATTATTCTTTATGTTGACTGAATTTGTTGTGTATCTCGTTGTTGAATAAATTGGGAAGGACAAGGGTTCAAGGGTCGTAAAAGTTGAGAGCAAGGGTTGTCCGTGTGTTGTAAGGGTGAGCATTGGGGGGGGGGGGTAGTGTACAGGATGTAACTACTTAGATAGACTTTATCTTGGAGAATGGGATTCGGGAATGGTTAGTCAGAATGCTTGTAGTTGTAATGGTGGACTCGTTTATGCGTTAGAATGGTTAGGCTATGATTAAGAACCAAGTAGTAGGTTGACCGATAAGGTGGTGAGTAGTGAGGGTGCTAGTGCAATTCTGATGTATTCTAGAGAGGGTAAACTCGGAGAAGCGAGTGGTTTATCGCATATTCTGTCTAGTTGTTTTCTTATGTTATGTGGTGGGTGTCGGGTTGACTGATGATGACTAATAGTACGTGTGGTTTTGTAACGATACTACTCTTGCTATGCCTTTTTGGGCATAGTCTGGATGCAGGTTGGTGATGTTTCATTAGATGAAGACGAAGAATTCTCGAGTAGCTTCTACTTTTCCTTCCGTATGGTGGGAGTTGTGTCTTTGAATTATTATGTCATACCATATTCTTACTAGCTCTTGTATCTGTTTACGCTAGATCCTTGGGGGTGTTAAATACTTTACAAGTCTTAAACCAAATTTGTTTTAAAGATTTTTTATTTATAAAATCCTGTTATTTCATTATCTACATTTTTCTTTAATTTTCTACATGTTGTAACTGTTGGGATAAGAGGGTTCTCCTACTTAGGTGGTAGTAAGTAGGTAACTGCATGGCCCGATAGGTTGGGTCGTGACAAATTGGTATGAGAGCCCAGGTTACCGGTCTCCTCGTACAAAAGCAGAATGCAGACTAGACTCTTGTAGATTGGTGTGTTGATGTCCATATCTAATCTTCAGGAGGCTAGGAAGCATTCTAGGAAGTCGTTCCACCTTCTTTCTCTCTTTTCTTGCGAGTGTCGCTTGTGGTATGAGTTGAGTGCAATTGGTATCTCCCGACTCCAGTTGGTATCTCAACAAGGTGAAATAGATGTCGTGGTCACGACTGAAGGAACATAAGCAAGGTAAATTGGAACTGAGAGGGTTCCAATTGGTATCTGGCCCTAGGGGTTGTGTAATCACATGAATGATCATGGATGGTCATCCATAGAGCGAACTAACTAATGATTTGGACTTTTCTGTGAAATGTATCTGGATAATTGTGATTAGAATTAACTATGAATGTGAAGGCTATAATTACCTAACTGTGACGATGTGATTGTGTGCACAGTAAAGGTGTGTCTGAACTTGATAGGTGCAATATGTTGGCCTAGCTATTAAAGTTATGAAAGTTGTAAATGTATCGTGAAAGTCATTGGGAAAAAAAGGTCCTGACTAAGTTCGAGGCAAGGGTCTAGATGAGTAATAAGGTGATTCGTAAACCAAATCTTCATGTGTCCTGCGCTTGACTAAGGATCGTGTGAGTGTATGGGTGTATCCTGGGGATACGCGAGTTGTGGTGTTGAATTTAGGAGAACGAGCTGGGTGTGTATTATTGAGATTGACTCAGGTCGATATCGACTATCTAACTAAGGGAATTATCCAAAAATTGTCTGGCAAAGCTGGGAACCTTTGCAAAGTTTAGAAAAGAGAAAAACCTAGAAAAATTGTTGGTAGGGGTTCTGTTTCCGTTTTGGCTGCTGGGGAAAGGCTTTTCTTGCCAAGACGAGGCCGCTAGTAAGGGATTCCTCTCGCCAAAGCGGGATAGGGCGAGACAAAATCTTAGCCCTATTTTACCTAGTCACAAATTTAGACCCTGAATTGTATCTGAACTAACCCGTGCTCATTAATAGAACAAGAAGTCATAACCTTAATATTTAAATAGCGGTTGTATCAGACAACAAAAACTAGCATCCATGAGCTTACAAGACATAAAGAAAGGCGAAAATATAAAAATAAGGTAACGATTTGTCCTAAAGTACAAGCCCAAAAAGGGGCGAAGAAACAATCAAGAACCTTGGGACTGGGAGGTGTCATCGTCAGAGTCTAGATCCTCCGGGGGCACCAGGCTTATCATGGCCTCCTCCAAGAAAGAGAACTAGTGGAAATCTCCCTTATCAACTATGGGCATCTCCTACTCAGGGGCAACACAAGTGAATATGATTTTCACTGCCTTCCATATCCAAACCAGCAGACGGTTCCTCGCCAGACCCTTCCTCTTCTCCTGGCATAACTCGCGACAGAGTATCTCAAGCTTTAGGGGAGTGCTGGGGGGAACTGGAGTGGTGTTAGCAATAGGGCATCTCATTCTCTTCCGGACAGTTGCCAAGTCCTCCTCTACCTGTGCAACTTAGAGTGGAGGCTGGGACCCGGTAAGACGAGTTTTGTCACCTCCCTCATCGTCTGACTCCGCGGCCACCTAATTGTTATTGACCCTGTCTTTCCTACTCTTTTTTCTCCGTGAAGTAGAGCCCTATCTAACAAAAAGAGGGTGAAAGGGGGGGGGGGCGGATCCATAAGAAGTACCTCATCAGTATCTAGAAGTGGCATCCCCGCCTTTATGCACAGCACAGTGATAAGTCCCGGTAAGAAGAATGCCTTTTTGTTACGTCGGTAGAGCATCTTCCACTCTGAGATAATCTACGCCCCCACATTCAGCTCTATACCCTACACAGCGCACACCACCACCAAGGCCCAAGGAAATGTCACGTCCGTGTGATTGCTCGATGGACGAATATTTCGAGTGACCAAGTGAAGCCACCTCTTAGCATCTGGTGACCAGTCCACACTAGTAATCCCCTCAGCAGTAGGCCAATAGACCATGTCCCGGCGTGTAGGCTCCACCAATGTGTCCCTTAGCCAGCCCATATCTATCTCCCTCAACTTAGCCTCGTACTCAGCATTCGAGGCCTCAGGCAACTCTAGTACCTCATTTATAGTAGTGGCGTTCAGGGGGATGTCAATTCCCCAAATGCGGATAATGGGTTGAGGGTCATCCCAGCGAACGGTGGGTAGGATGACATAGAACTCCTGCACCTAGTCAGCACATGCGGCAGGGGGAGCCTCGATCAACGGAGCCCACCCAGACTCCATCAAACGGTCATAGAAGGCAAGCTTTTTTCCTCCAGCCTGAGCAAGATGAAGCCACTTTCGCAGCAGAATTTGTTGTTTCAAAAGTCATGAAACATCTCTCGACTAGCAGCGTCGGGAAATTGGACAAAAGGGAAATTTTCCTTATTTGGACCTGCCATTTAGAGAACCTACAAAAAGTTAATAAGCGCGTTAGAACACTTGGGGAATTAGGAAAGGTCTGGTTAAAAAAAAGTAAAAGAGAAAATTCTAAGTTAAGAGGGACCAGGCCACTGGTTCCCGATATACCTTCACAGCAGCCCAAATCCCACCACAGCGAGATGAAGGTCGCCAGAGCAGCTTTCATCTGGGATGAACAACAGGTGCGATACTGAAGCCTTTTCGTGCCAAAACCCCTATTCTTTATAGAATTTCAGCAGATTAAATATGCACTTATTTCAACAAAATAACCCCTAAATAGTGCCCAAATTTGGGTTTTCTATCAAGGGACCCTTCAACTTCCCCTAACCATTTTGGTACCGGTTCAAGCATATTTCTAAGAAATCCTTATGCCAAGGACATTGTGGAGACGTTGGGGACGTAAGGGGAGTGACCATACTACGTTTTACTATCAAACTAGTAACCTATGTTCAACTTTTCAAATAACTACCCAAAAACTGTTCCTAACCAATCATTTAATAGCATGTAATCGTTGTTAATCAAGTATTGAAGTAAAGAGCATATTGAGTGAGAAACTTACCTTAGAATTGACGTTCGGAGCAAGTGAATCGAGAGGGTTTGGGAGAGTTTTGAATAAGGAAAAGGGAGAAACCATTCCTCATTACCCCTTTACTATTTCCCAATCTCTTGCCTCAGTGGGAGATCTTCACCACTGTGGCCCTGCCTCAGTGGGAGGGTTGCGGCTCTGGCAGGTCAGGCTGTGTAAATTAAACGCGTTCATTTTTTTTGTGTTTCCTTAAATAACTAACTGACCCCTTTGAGTATAGTGTTTATGTGTTTTGATTGAAAAAGTCACCATCCATCGTGGTTTTCGTAATGGACTAATTCCTAGTTGGAAATTCGTGTGCTAGTTGTTCAGGGATGAACGAGGGGTAAATTGGTATCTGTTGTAACAACCCAAACCATCGTTATTTAGGAAAAACAAAACATCGAGAAATTACTGGGCTACTGTCCTGCCAGGATGGGCCAGATGCAGCTAGGGCGGCAGTCCCACGACGGGGTAAGCTGATGCCAGAGTGGGATAGGCGAGACAGAATATAAATAATACAAAATTGTAATTCCTCCTTCTTCTTAAAATACCTAATTTAGACGTAAAATACCCTAGAAACCCCCAAAATGCTGCTCTAAGCTTGGGAAGGAGATTTCTAGCGTGACGGGCGCGATGGAAGGCGAATTTCCGATCAAGATCACTGTCACAAAGTCCAAAAACAAGAATCAAAGTCAAAACTCCGTGTAGTTGCTTGGCGCCCAGGTAGGCTAGGTTTTATTATTTGAGTAGTTATAAATCTGTGCTCACCGCGTAATATAATTAAAATCAATGGTAGGATTTATACGTAGGCTTTCGTGCACCAAACAAAGGATGACTAAATCATATGAAGAATCCTTAGATAATGAACTAGGGCTAAGTATGGTCAAGTTATTATTTAAGTGATAAATGTCGGTGTATGCATGTTATTTGGATGGTTGTGATTTCATGTTGTGTGATGTATGTTCATTCTTGCTTCGTTATAATGCATGTATGTATGCAATTGCTGCGTTACGAATCACACTAATCATATATGAGAATAATTGAATGAGGTAGGCCATGGATCATGACTTGATTATATGATATTGAGAATATACTTGTGATCGAGATTGTGGCTTGTAGAATGGATCGGTTGTTGTGTTGCAACACACTAACTTGAATCGGTTGCCACATTTCAGCATAAATCTGGGATCGGTTGCCATGTTCCGGCATAAATATTGGATCGGGTACCGCGTTTCGGTATGCTAACAGTTTGGGTTTGGGTTCCATGAGAGGACCAATGACTTGACATAATTGTGTATCTTGAGGATTGTGAAATTGTAAGTGGTTCGTAAATGATAAATGATATTGTAATTCCACGAAGTTGTTATATCGTTATGAGAACTTCTATCTGATAGTTCTTCATGCTGAGTGAATTTGTTGTATATCTCGTTGTTAAATGAATCGGGAAGGCCAAGGGTTCAAGGGTCGTAAAAGTTGAGAGCAAGGGTTGTCCATGTGTTGTAAGGGCGAGAAGTGGGGGGTAGTGTACGAGATGTACCTACTTAGGTAAATTTCATCTTGGAGAATGGGATTCGGGAATGGTTAGTCAGAATGCTTGTAGTTGTAATGGTGGACTTGTATATATGTTAGAATGGTTAGGATATGATCAAGAATTTAATAGTAGTTGACCGAAAAGGTGGGGAGTAGTGAGGGTGCTAGTGCAATTATAATGTATTCTAGAGAGGGTAAAGGTGGAGAAGCAAGTGGTTTATCGCATATTTTGGCTAGTTTTTTTCTTATGCTATACGGTGGGCATCGGGTTGACCGATGATGCCTACCAGTACGTATGGTTTTGTACTAATACTACTCTTCCTATGCCTTTTTGGGCATAGTCTAGATGCAAATTGGTGATATTTCATTAGATGGAGACGAAGAATTCTCCAGCAGTTTTTACTTTTCCTTCCACATGGGGGAGTTGTGTCTTTTCATTATTATGTCATGTCGTACTCTTAGTAGCTCTTGTACCTGTTTAGACTAGATCCTTGGGGGTGTTAATTACTTTACAAGTCTTAAACCAATTTTTTTAAAGTGTTCTTAGTTATAAAATCATGCTATTTCATTATATTCGTTTTTCATTAAATTTTCGCATTTTGTAACTGTTGGAATAAGAGTGTTCTCCTCCTTAGGTGGTAGTATGTAGGTGTCTGCACGGCCTAGTGGGTTGGGTCGTGACACATACCTAGTTATTCCTTTAATAATTCCACTTCCAATTGGTGAACCACTCCAAATGTTGTATACACCACATAATTACTATGCACCATTGCTGGGTAACTATCCCAAAAAATATAATACGTTTATGAAGTCCCTTGGACCATTGTTCAGCTTCATCATTTAGATATCCTCAAAATGCTTTGTCGAGCCATCTCCTAACTCTACCCCTTCAAATTACTGAACATTTCAAATCTGGCCACACATCATTCTCATAAGTCTATCACTTTCGCCTTAGTATCAGGTCTAACATCAATGCCATATACGATAAACCAATTTCTCAGAAGAAGAATGACACACGAATCATAAATATAAGTTACAGAGAATGGAATGAAAAGATAAGAATCAGATCAGACCAAGGACACACAATAAAGATCTAAAAAGTGATGATTTTTCCTAAATGTCACTATTGCCTCTCAAAGATAACAATAGACATCTCCGCGCCGATACTCAAAACTTTACTAGACTTGGCTTGTGAACACGTGAGAGCTATGACCCTGGGGCTCTAATACCATTTCCTCACGACCGAAAAATGGATGTGATGAAACTAGTGTTATCCCACTAAGTCAAGCCAACCTAAAACCCAAATAATATAATAAATGCGAAAGAAAAGCGAGAATAAATGTAACACCCAAGAAAAATTTTCGAACTAAGACTCAAACCATCCTTCGTAGTGAGTGAGAGTTTTCCAAGGAATTAAAAATTTCTTAAATGTTGAGGTCACTAGATGTAGCTACTTTAGTTGAAAGAAGAACTAAAGAGAGTTCAATCAAGTAGTTCCTAAGTTTTCTTAAGTTTTTGGTCAACTTCAAACGACCATAACTCCTAGTACAAGATGATTTAGGTGGGTACAAGATAACTAATAAAAGTTCTTTGAATTATCTTTCCAACGCCACCAAGTTGCTGAATTCCGAGCTCTGAGTAAAATGTTATGACTTATTTACTAACGACGCCCAAACATGGCAGCAGCTCCGCGATGGCTCCGCGTTACGGAGCTAATACGGACCTCACTGCCTAGTGAAAAATCATTCCGACTCCTAGCTCATTTTATTTATTTCTTTAGGGGTATTTTAGTCCTAAAAACCCTTAGGAGGTCATCTAAATTGCCCTAAATGTGTAGAAAATCAGTTTTCTTAAATCAAGCCCTCTCATCCACTCCAAAAATTCTAAGCTCAAGGAATTCAAGAAACACTAAGGCTAGGGTTCATCTTTCAAGATTTTCCTTCAAGAAGATGGTTCTTTCAGGTATGTAAGCTTCCATAGTGTTGAGTTTGTTCACCCACACACCAATTATGTTAATTCTAGCACTAAATTCGTTCTAGAAAGTTGAAAGTTTGGTGTTCTTGATATATGTTCTTGAATTTGCTGTCATTCTTGAATATGGCTGAGATTGAGAAGTTCTTGAGATTATTGTGTCGATTTATACAGTTGTTTTGAGTTAGATTCTAGTATACATGTGCTGAGTATCTGAATCTAGAAAGAGGTTGATCAAAAGAATTGAATTTAGGCGAATTGGGGTTAGAAAATGAAGAAGCAAGAAGTTGGGCAAATTTGGCAACGCAGTCTGCATCACGCACTTGCCTCCCCATTTCATAAAATGTTTCTTCGCATTGCAGACCCAAAGGTTATTTCGCGACCAATTATTAAAATGCATCTCCGCATCGCGAACTTGCTTTTTGACAGTGATTTCTTGATCGTTTCTCATGTTTAACTATATAAAACTACTACTAAACATCCTAAGCATCCTAATATCTTTCCTATTACAAATCACAACCTTGAATTCATAAATCAAATTCAAGGTAGAGTTGAGAGTTAAATTTTGAGAGTTCTTTCAAACATTTTTGAGAAAGTCCAATTAAGTCTTTTTGAGTAGTCTTCTACAATTTCTAATAAGTTGTTTCAAGACTCGAGCAAGTGAGTATGAGGATGAGGAGAATGTATTCATGAGTCTATGTTGTCATCATGAGATCTTTCATAGCATGAACAATAACTCTTGAATTCATAATACACATTCAAAAAAGAGTTCAGAGTAGAGTTCAAGGAAGTCTTTGAGTTCAAGTGTGAATCCTTTGAGATCCATTATCGATTTGAGCTAAGTTTTGAGGAAGTAAGTATGAGAATGAAAAGAGTCGTATTCATGAGTTCCATATTGTTATGTAGACCGTCGAGTTGAGTTGTTTCATGCCCATAATTCCACATGAACTTCATTAGTTGAGCATCTTCCCGAAGAGTGGTATCTCCAAGTTCTAAGTCTTAAGTGTTGGGTTCCTAATCCCTTTTGAGAAGTATCTTTGAGTTCTTGAGTTGAGTAGTTCATGCCCATAATTTCGCATGAACCCTCTGAGTTGAGAATTCTTGAAATGAGTAGTATCATTGAAGGTCTTGAGTTTCAAGTATTGAGTTCTATCTATGGTTATTGAAAACCTTGCATTGAGTAGTTCACGACCATAATTCATAATGAACCATACTTTAAGAAGTCTTTTACAAACGTTTCAACTTTGTTTTAAAACTTAAGCTTTGAGTTGAGTAAAGAGTAAAAGTAAAAGTTCATTTCTTCAAAGATTAGACGGGAACTAAGTATTCCTAAGAGTGAAAAATGTATTCACATTTGAGAAACAAAGGGAACACCAAGTCCTAGAGAGCTTTTAAGCTAAGTTTTAGGTAATTATCTCAAACCAAAGAAAGAAGTTTTGTTTTAAAAACATATGAGCTAAGTATATTTTTTGTAGTATTGAGCACCGATATGGGGATGCGAGTTCATAATAACTCAAGTCTCCATAAACCATGTAGCTGTCATGGGCAGTAAAAGATCATACTTTTTATATGATTCCTTAAGTGCTTTTTAGCATAGACTAGTGGATCCAATTAGTTAAGGCATTCTATATGACGACAAAGTATAGGAAAGTTCTGGTAGCTTGGGCAATGCGCTATATCATCACTTAGGCTCATAGTGGTGGTTGTCTGTTAGAGAAACTCCTGCAGAGTTATATTATATATAACTTGAGTTGTTTTTGTATTCTTTAATACACTGAGCTAATTTCTACTGTTTTAAAAGCTTTCCATATATTGCATGTGTATTGTTGGTTTATATTGAGTTGAGTATCCAGAGTAGAGTACCTAGAGTTGAGTTGAGTATCTTTGAAGGTGAGTATCTAATCCTTGAGTTGAGTATCTAATATTTGAGTTGAGTATCTAATCTTTGAGTTGAATATCTTATTCTTGAGTTGAGTTGAGTGAGTTAAGAAGAGGTAAGTATGTTTCCTTTTTACCAATTTCAAGCTTATGTTTATGCTTTAGAATTCCCCTTACAAGCTCGTACATTCCACATACTGAGCCATTTGGCATGCATCATGAAATGATGTAGATACAGGTATTCAGGGTCATCAATAGGAGCTTTGTTGATACCACATGGAGCTCGAGTTAGCTATGGTGAGCCTCTTTACTTTTGGAGGATTTCATTTACTTTTCAGTTTTGTCAGGATGTTGTGGGTCTTGTCCCGACTACCATCTTTGATAGTTAGAGGCTTTATAGACAGGTAGTAGAGCTTTAGAAGTCTGTTAATTTATTTTCTTAAATGTTTTAAAGACTTAAGTTGCCCATTTTTGGATTAGTTGAATATATTATATTATTCAGAGTTTTCTTTTGAGTGAAAGTTTTGCAAAGTTGGGTTTATTATATTTTTATTTACTTTTTAAGCTTTGTATGCTTGAGTTAGTCTTCTGCTTGTAGTCAGCCAGGATGAGGGTTTGCTTGGGGACCAACAATCGTTCTTGAGTGCCGGCCACGTCTAGGTTGTAGGCTCGGGTCGTAACAAACTTGGTATCAGAGCACATAGTTCAAGTGTCCTAGGATGTCTATGAAGCCGTGTCCAGCAAGATCTTATTTATGGTTGTGGAGGCCCCACTTCTATAAATGAGGGACTATAGACATTTAAAATAAGTTTCCCTTATTTCATACTCTTAATCGTGCAATAGATCTATGTCATAGAGATTTTATTCTTACTTGTGCATTTCTCAGATCCATTCGACTACCCCCCATACTAGAGGTGGTTGAAAAGGTGAGTCAGTTCTTTGTTGATGAGTTGTGAAGAGCTCAGGTAGGATGTGGAGTAAGAGTTGCAAGTCAAGATGAGTTAGAGTATACCTTAACTAGAAAGTATGATGATGTGTCATTGTGTTAGTAATGACCAAGTGTAAGTGGTGACTAGAAGAGCACAAGTATTCATAAAGTGATAGATCTAAGCTAGGCTTATGATTTATTGAGAGGGTCATGATATTCAAAGTGTTATAGAACTAATTAGGCATTGATGTATAGTGAATGATTGAATAGTACTCAAGTTGTGAAGGGAAATGTGATAGTAAATTGTAGGTATGAATACTAAGAGGTGAGGATTGACTATTTTTCATGAATTTGTTTTGTGGGAGAATGATTATTAACTTTGCATCTAGTAGTTTTAAGTTAGTATAGTAAGCGAGCAATCATATTGATATTTGGGTTTACTCATAAATATTAAATTTGAATTTGAGATTTAATCTAGAAGATTTGACATAGAGTAGGTGAGGAATTAAGGTGATAAGCTGCAATAAATATGAGTGGTACAAGTGAGAGACCCTAACATTAAGATAAGGGCAGTGAAGTGTGGCTAAGTTACAAGAGTAACAAGAGAATTAAGAGGTGTGCCGAGATGGTATGATACCAGATGAGGTTCCAATTAAGTTATAATTTTCCATGTGTGCCTAGATATCATAATTGGGTTGTCAATATGGAATACATCCATAGCTTTCAAGTGCTGGCTTTAGACCTAAGGGGGAGATGACGAGATGAGAAGTCAAGTCAAGTTTTTGAGAATAAGATAGTAATGAATTCCAAAGAGTATGAGAGAGATCTTTAATTCAAAGATCCTTTCAGCAGTGGAGTGATGTTAGAAAGAGGAGGTGGATGTTCTTATCGTGATAGTGATGGTGTGATAATTCCATTTAAGGTGATAAATGATAAGGAAGAGGAGGATGAGGTTTTACTATGAGAAATAGTTAAATGAGAGCCCTTAGTTGGTTCTGAAGGAGTTAGTTCGTAGGAGTCCATGGAGTTGTTAGGGTACTAAGCTTGAATGTGGTGTTGTTAGAAATTAGGTGGTTCTTGATATGAGATCAATGTGGTGATAAAGATGAGATTCACTATAGAGAGGTATAGAACCTGAACCTAAAGATTTGGGCTAAGTTTGAATATATTGAAAGCATACCATTAGAATTAGACCTTGGTAAGAGTAACCCAATTCCATACCCAGTCCAGTCGTCATTCGAGGACGAAAGATCCCAAGGGGGATATATTGTAACACCTCAGAATTCTTTTCGAACTAAGACTCGAACAACCCTCCGTAGTGTGTGAGATTTTTCCAAGGAATTAAAAATTTCTTAAGTGTTAAGGTCACTAGATATAGCACCTTGAGTTCCAAGAAGAACTAAAGATAGTTCATTCAAGTCATTCCTAAGTTTTCTTATTTTTTGGGTCAATTTCAAACAACTATAACTCATAGTACAAGATGAGTTAGGTGGACTACAAGATAGATAATGAAAGGTATTTGAATTATATTTCCAACGCCACCGAGTTTTGCTAAATTTTGAGCTCTGAGTAAAACGTTATGACTAATTTACTAACGACGCCCATGGCTCCATATTACGGAGCCAATATGAACCTCATTGCCTGGTGAAAAATCATTCCGACTCCCAGCTCATTTTATTTATTACTTTAGGGATATTTCAGTCCTAAAAACCTTTAGGAGGTCATCTAAATTACCCTAAACGTGTATAAAATTGATTTTCTTAAATTAAACCCTCTCATCCACTCCAAAAATTCTAAGCTCAACGAATTCAAGAAACTCTAAGGCTAGGGTTCATCTTTCAAGATTTTCCTTCAAGAAGATGGTTCTTTGAGGTATGTAAGCTTCTATCGTGTTGGGTTTGTTCACCCACACGCCAATCATGTTAGTTTCACCGTTAAATTCATTCTAGAAAGTTGAAAGTTTGGTGTTCTAGATATATGTTCTTGAATTTGATTTCGTTCTTGAATTGGGATGAGATTGAGAAGTTGTTGAGATTATTGTGTCTATTTATGGAGTTGTTTTGAGTTAGATTCTAGTGTACATGTGTTGGGTATCTGAATCTAGAGAGGGTTTGAGCAAACGAATCGAATTTAGGCGAATTGGGGTTAGAAAAAGAAGAAGGAAAAAGTCGGGCAAATCTGGCAACCTAGTCCACGTCACGGACCTGCCTCCCCATTTCATAAAATTTTTCTTTGCGTTACAGAGAGGTCACGGACCTCTTTGCCTCAAAATTTATTTCGCGACCAAATATTAAAATGCATCTCCGCATCTCGGACTTCCTTCCGGGTAGTGATTTCTTGATCATTTCTCATGTTTAACTATATAAAAACACTCCTAAGTATCCTAAGCATCCTGAGATCTTTCCTATCACAAATCACAACCTTGAATTCATAAATAAATTCAAGGTAGAGTTGAGAGTCAAGTTTTGAGAGTTCTTTCAAACATATTTTTAGAAAGTCCCATTGAGTCTTTTTGAGGAGTCTTCTACAATTTCTAATAAGTTGTTTCAAGACTCGAGCAACTGAGTATGAGGATGAGGAAAATGTATTCATTAGTCTACTTTTTCATCATGAAATCTTTCATATTATGAACCATAACTCTTGAATTCATAATACACATTCAAAAGAGAGTTCAGAGTAGAGTTCAAGGAAGCCTTTGAGTTCAATTGTGAATCCTTTGAGATCCATTATTGATTTGAGCTAAGTTTTGAGGAAGTATGAGAATGAAAAGAGTCGTATTCATGAGTTTCAGGATGAGTTAGGTGTAGATCCAGATATGGTTGGAAAACTCTCGGAATGATCTTTACAACGCCAAGTTTACGTAATTCCACGTTTGTATGGGTAAGTTATGCCCGTTGGAAGTAGGGTTGTTGGATTAAGAAAATATCCAACCCGGATTTTGGAATAATTTAGTCTTTTGCTTACTTAATTATTCTAATTCGTTTTTAGGAGTTTAATTGGGGTAAAGTCAGACTTTAGTCAGTTTTAGAAAAGTTAATTTTACGCTAGGGTTTGGAGAAGAGGAGAAAGGAGAAAACGTCCAACATTTGTCGATTTCGTCAAGGGTAGCTTGTGGATTTTGTCGGGTGTGAGCGCTAAAAGGTATGTGAGATCACATAGTATTGGGTTAGTTCACCCACGTGCCAATCATGATTCAATTCAACGAAATATGTGTGATTTGAAAGTAAATCCTTTGAGTTCTTGATGAAATTCGTTTGAATTCTTGTCGGTTGTTTTGTTGAAGTTTCTTGCGATGTGATTCAAGTTTCCAGGTGTAATTTATGTTTAAATTTATTATGTATTGAGGGTATAAATGATCCTAAGTGTTTGGGGAAAGAAACATTGAAGTTCATAGGGTTTAGAGTTGAAAAATGGAGAAGAAAAGTCGTTAAACACCTGTGGAAAGGAGTGGGGCGTCGCGCCAGCCAGCGGGCCTCAAAGCAGTCCCTGAATGTGGGACCCTGGGGCTATGCGCTAGCCAGAGCGCCCCAGCTTGTTCTTTGAATGTTGAGGGCTGGCGCCCCCCGCCTCTCAGAGCGGCAGGGACGCTAGTTCTTCCTATTCTTCCATCGTCTTTTCGTACTTGTTCCTTAGCAATGCACCTATGTTTTCTAGTTGATTCCAACACTCTAAGGTACATCTAAACATCATGAAATCATCCATAAATAGGAGGTCATGAACCTTGAATTCATAATCCAATTTAAGGAAAGTTAAGATCTAAGTCAAGGAAAGTCAAGAGCCAAGTCTGGGAAGTTCTCAGAGTCTTTTCAAGAAGTCTTTTGTGAATGTTTTCAACCTTGTTTTAAGACTTAAAGTTCAAGTTGAGAAAAGAGTAAAGAGTATAGATTGAAGCTCATTTCTTCAAAAAGTATATGGGGACTAAGTATTCCCAAAGAGATTTAAAATGTTTTCACATTTAAATAAGAACGGAAACCGAGATTCCCAATGAGCCTTCGGGCTAGTTTTCAGAAAAGAGTAATCACTTTCTAAATGAAGCAAGAAAGGAAACTTTGATTTCCAAGATAGCCTTTGAGCTAAGTTTTTGAGCACTAATCTCAAATCACAGAAAGAAGTATGTTTTTAAACATAAAGAGCTAGTATCATATTTTGGGAGTAGTATTGAGCACCGATATGGGGAAGAGTTCATACAACTATCAGCCCCCATAAACCAAGTAGCCATCATGGGTAGAAAAGGTTCATACTTTTTAGATGAATCCTTTTCACATAGACTAGTGGATCCAGTTAGTAATTCAGGTCCTATACCTTGGGCAGGGTATAGGATGCACTGGCAGTGTGAGGGAGATCGTTGTATCATCACGCTGAGTAAGTAACCCAGGCCAAGGGTTCATTTAAGGCCAGCAATGGTCTTCGAGTGCCGGCCACGTCTAGGGTGTAGGCTCGGGGTGTGACAACAATGAAATGCAATGTTAAGTATAGTGATGCATGTCTGACCCAGTGATACAAACTCGTTGTTTCTCAATCCAGGACCCGGGGGGACATATATATCAATGCATCCATTATGGCATACGATATGATCCTTGATAATAGTAATTCATCGTGGCGTGCATCATGTCCCTCGATAATAGAATCCATCGCAGCGTGCGACACAATCCTCGATAATAGAATCTATCACAGCGACATGTCCCTTGAATCATAATATATGTCGGATCACACGACACAGCCCTCAAAATTTTAAATACTCTTTAATTTCTTATTCTTCCTCAATTCACATAACACTTGTCACAACCATGTCTCAAAACCAATGCAAATGACATGTTCACACAAATAATGAGGAGATGACCTTTTTCATAACAATGCACAATTCACAACAAAACATCATGATACGACATCAAAAATTAATCAATAAGTCTTTCAAATCATTCTCAACACATCACACACCAATAATAAATCACATTTCCTTTTATTACCCCTTTTTCATCATTAAAATTATTCAATATGGTCGTTACAATATGCTTATATCATTCTAATAAGTAGAACATACACAAAATGTAATATGTCATACAAATTTAGAATATGCACTACAAATATTTGATTTTTATAATTCTTATGACTTTTTCAAAAAAAAAGAAGATATTTATTCATTATGTGAATTATTACATGTTGCATTAGTAATCCTATAACTCAATTTTTTACTAATATTTTCATATAATCAAAGATTTAGGCTATAACTAAATTAATTGAGTACTTACATGCCAACATAAATTGTAGCCCATTCTTGCTTCAGCGTTTTATGTTAAATGAATGCTATTGTTTCTCTTTAATAAGTGTATTGAGTTGTTTTAAGTGTTGCAGGAGGAGTGTCTAGATTGTATTCTCATATAAGTGGGGAGGCAACTAAATAGAAAAATTGTTCATTAACAACGAACACATAGAGTAGTGTATTAGAGGATTAATTCACATTCAAATTAAGGAAGAGAGTCAGGTTGGGATATAGTTGTGTATGAGAAAGGATGTTATAGGAGAATTTATAAACTTGTTCTATCTTTAGGTTTTGTTCTCTGCATGGAAGTGTTTCTTGTTGTAATACCAAAATTACCCCTAACATCAGTAACTGATTTGTTCAAATTTATATTCACCATTAGTGGAAGGACTGAAATCACTTACTTTGATCAATTAAAGGTTAAATATGATTAGTGAGCTATCATAGGAACCAAAACCAAAATAAGACGATAGCACATGGACGAAAAAAGTTACTCTTTTAAAATATACATTCTTATCATGAGTTCATCCATATATTTTATTTCTTAGAATGCATATGAAATCTAATTCTTATATACAATAGATTTTGTATGCATGTGTATGAACTTTATAGTCTTTTTTCCCTCAATTATGTCTATGATAAATTTATTTCTAATTCAATAAATATCTTATCACTGTGCATACGTGGACATATTGACAAGTAATGACAATAAAAGTTCAGGTTATCTTCATAATAGAGGGAAGTAATGAAGATAATAATGAAATTAACTTCTTGGTGTAGTTGACATCTATATTATACTCCACTATATCAAGGACATAGTTTAAATTATAATTAACTTTATAAGTAGTGCTATTTGTTTCCTAGAAAATATCAAACTTGATTAAAGAAAAGCACAAATATTGAAAAAAAATTTAGCATCCATCTTGAACATTGAACAATTCAACTAGTTTGAACAATGAAAAAAATCTCAAAAATATCAGTTTCTATGAAATAGAGGGAGTAATATTTACTAATAATACTTGATTATTTCATACAAGATCATTAATTATTGAGGAGCCAATATATTTATTTTTAGGAACAAATATTACTATGGGTAGAAGATAAAGTTGACAAAGAGAAACTTTTGGAGGGATTCCAACTTTTGTAATAATTAATTAATCATCGGTAACAAAACCCTTTTCGTTAATTTTAATAGTTGCATATTTGGGAAGAATTAATTTAGGGGTGCGTGTTCGGTGTTTGGTTCGGGATTCTCAAATTTTGAGTTCGGTAATTGGTAGATAAAAGTAGATATCAAATACTAAATTTTTAAATTTTGATTCGGTCAGTAATTGATAAATTAAACTTTAATTTGGTACGATATTCGATAATACCGTATTGAAGTTGCAGTTGATTGTATTACAAAGTTAATATTATTTCTCCAATTATTTCTATTTTTTATGTTGATGCACGATATAATAGAATATCAACAAGTAAGAAGACATCAAGAAAAATAAATTGATACAACCTAAAAAAAAAATATATATATATATATGTCTTTGAGTTGTTTAAGTTTATTCTTTAACTCTCTTTGGATTTGTACTAAAGAGTAATGAACATGTTTGTAACACCCCGCATCCGCAACAGACCTAAATGTAGATTTTTTAGAATTTGCAGGTGCGACCCACGGTTGCCGACCACGGTCCATTCTGTTGGTCCATGGTTCGCAATTGCAACCCATCCCCAGAACCCCCCAAAAAATTTAGCTAAGGGTTGACCCACAACTACGGACCGTAGGTGGGACCACGGTCCGTGGATCGAGGTCCCTAGAAAACCCCAACCCACGGCAGGATCAACGGACGATAGGTGGGACCATGGTTTGTGGACCGCAGATCTCATTCTCTGAAGCCAATCGACAACTAACTAGGATGGACCATAGGTGGGACCATGGTCTGTGGACCAGGTTCGTTGGTTGGTCCCGACAACTTTTATGTCAAGGTTGTTTTGGTCTTTTGCCTATGTGTTGGACCCCTAAACTACATAGTTTTGGTTAGTTTTAGCCTAAAAACATAACTAGAACTTACCCAAGTCAGATCATTCACCAAAACTTAGAAACTTAGAACGTAAAGATGAGAAAGAGGCGACCAAACCCTTCCCAAGAACACAACACGGTTCCATCAGTTTCAGCCTCGAAATCAAAAGATTTCTTTGTGAATTTCTTCATCAGGTATGTGGGATTTCACTAGTGGGTTCCTTTCACCCATTGGGTCCATAGATTTCAGTCAGATTTTTGATTCCCTTAATATTATTTAGACTTAGGGTTTCTAGAACTTCAGTAGAGTATCATGAATTAGCTACTTTAATGATCCAAATCAGATTATCATGTTATTACTCAGTTTCTCGTATGATATTCAGAACCCTAGTTGTATATATTCGTTAGTTCATGAATTATGGATGCTAGGTCAGATTATTCAGTTATTCCAGATATACACATGCTTCAGTTTACGAATGTCACATTATCAGTCATAATTGTTACATTCTCAGAGTTTGCATGTTAGTATTTGAGCTATCCAGTATTACAGAACTTCAGTCATGAAATGTTAAATTACTTAATCAATTAGGAGAAGCTTAATACCGAGTGGACTAGGGTCAAACACCCTCAAGTCCCAGAACTACGTGCCCCGTAGATTATAAGTCCCCTCTGTGAGCATCATTTTAGTGATCACGCCAGCATGCCTCTATACCTCTGGCAGGGTATATTGGGTCCTCTCGATGGGGCGTATACATCGGACTACATATTTAGCTCATGTGGTTTTATGTCGGTTATTAGTAGCTCCCTTACAGTTAAGTCAGATCCTATTGCATTGATCATGTTATTAGTATAGTTCATTTTTCACTCTCAGCACGTTATAAACTTGGTCATTGCATTCAGTTTAGTCATGTTCAGTATTTTCAGTATCCTTATCATGTTAAGATTATATCATAACATTATTGCTTGTTCAGTTATGTTATTCTTTAGCTTTATTCTATCCTACATGCACAGTACCTTTTAAGTACTGACGCATACTCTATGCTACATCTTCTCGTGATGTACGTTTAGGCCCTCAACAGCTAGATCACGCATAGATCAGTTCCCGATCTTCACTTTAACAACATCAATGGTGAGTCCTCATTCTTCGAGGACTAGTGACATAATTATCTTTATTGCTTTTAGCTTTAGTTTCAGTTTTGCTAGATCTAGCTGAGGCATGTCCCAATATTTCTAGTCAGTAGAGGCTTCTTTCAGACATAGTTAGTTTCAGCTTTAGCCTTAGAGTTTGACTTTTTCATTTGTATTCAAACTCTCAGTTTTCTTATATTCAGATTTAGTATATGGACATTTCCCATCATTTCAGTTTTTCACATGATTTAGCTTCCAAACAATATTTATTGCTTCAGTCTACTTAGTTGCTTATGATATGCCAGTAGGGTTAGCTTAGGGTCACTCGTGATCCTAGGCCCCGTGTCCACGTCCTGGGGGTAGCTTCAGGTCATGAAAAACTTGGTATCAGAGAATTAGGTTCAAGAGTCCTAGGATGTTTGAAAAGACACACTAAGTAGAGTCTCTTTCATGGGTGTGAAGTGCACCACATCTAATGAGAGGGAGGCTACAAAGTGTTTTAGGAAAACTTCAATTTCTTTGTTACTCTTATCGTGAGTAAGGTATGATCTAATTCCTCGTGTTAATCCTTCGTTATGTGCTTTCAGATCGTGCCTCCTTGTAGAGCTCACGCAAGGAATGTGAATGCTAGGAATGCAAACGCAGCTCCTCAAGACCCGGTTCAGGACGTTTTAAATGCTGAATTTAGGAACACTATCCAGTTGTTGGCTCAGAGTGTGACCAACCAGAAATAATTAGCAGGTTCTAGTTCCGAAAAATGTTCATGTTTGGTCAGCTGCAGCTAGACTTTGGGATTTTGTTAATATGAATCTGCTAGAATTCTTAGGATCGCAGATTGGTGAAGATCCCCAAAACTTCATAGATGAGGTCAAGAAAATCTTTGGAGTGATGCAGGTAGTTGGAAATGATCGGGTTGAGTTGGCATCTTACCAACTTAAGGATGTAGCTCATATCTGGTATACTCCTATCACTTGGGAATGATTTAGTGAGACCTTTCTGGACAGATTTTTCCCACGAGAATTAAGGGAGGCAAAAGCTTAAGAGTTTATGAATTTGAGGCAGGGTTTTATGACAGGCCAAGAGTATAGGCTTAAGTTCACCTAACTCTCCAGGTATGATCCTCACATGGTGACCAATTCCAGGGCTCAAATGAACAAGTTCCTGTATGGGGTATCCGATCTAGCAAAAACAGAGTGTAGGAATGCTATGTTACTTAAGGATATGAACATCTCTAGGCTCATGACTCATGCTCAGCAGGTTGAGGGTGATAAGCTTAGGGAACAGGACAAGGAGAATAAGAAGGCTAGGACAAGCAATTATGACTATTCTCAACAGAAATTGGGTGGTGGAAATCGCTCGTAATTTCAGCAAAAGTCTTCAACTCCAGCACCTTCATCAGCTAGTGTTCCATCCTCCAAGTTCCAAAATGATCAAAAAGGTGGGCATCAGGCTCTAAGTCTCGGGGGGAGTATTTCAGACACCAAAACCTACCCAACTTGTCCAAAGTCTAGTAAGAACCATCTGGGCTAGTGTTTTGCAGGAAAGGAAGGATGCTTTGGGGGTGATCAGTATGGTCACAGGTTGAAATATTTTCCTTCCAAACTGGTTCAAGGAGGTAATAATGGTAGAGCTCAGTTCACAACTTCAGCAGCACCAGCAGGTCGCCCGACTCAGCAGATAACTCATCTAGTACAGGTGGTGGTCAGTGCCAAAACAGGTTGTATGCTCTCCAGGCTCGCCAGGATCAGGAAGATTATCCTGATGTAGTCACTGATATGTTACGAGTCTTTGACCTTAATGTTTATGCATTGTTAGATCTAGAGGCTACTCTTTCCTTTGTAACTCCTTATATAGCAGTCAAATTCGATGTTAGTCCAGAAACTCTCTCAGAACCCTTCTCATCCTCTACTCCAGTCGGTGATCCAGTCATAGCTAGACAGGTGTACAAAAATTACCCTGTCATAGTCTCCCAGAAATTCACCTCAGCAGATCTTGTAGAGTTAGAAATGGTAGACTTTGATGTCATTCTAGGCATTGATTGGTTACATTCATGTTATGCTTCAGTCGATTGTAGAACTAGGATTGTTTATTTTCAGTTTCCAACCGAACAAATCTTAGAATGTAAGGGTAGTAGCTTAGCGCTTATGGGTCTATTCATTTCTTACCTTAAGCCCAAAAAGATGATTTATAAGGGTTATCTTTATCATCTAGTTTGGGTTAAGGATTCAAGCTTCGAAACCCCATATCTTGAGTCAGTTCCAATAGTCAATGAGTTCCTAGAAGTGTTTCCAGAAGATCTTCCCAGAGTTCCTCGTGAAAGGGAAATCAACGTTGAAATTGATCTCCTTCCATATACCCAACTTATTTCTATTCCTCTTTACAGAATGGCTCCAGTAGAGCTTAAGGAATTGAAAGAGCAGTGGAAAGACCTTCTAGATAAGGGCTTCATCAAACCTAGTATTTCCTCATGGGGTGCACTAGTGTTGTTCGTGAATAAGAAAGATGGTTCTCTTAGAATGTGCATCGACTATAGGCAGTTGAACAAAGTCATAATCAAGAATAAGTATCCCATCCCTAGGATTGATGACTCGTTTGACCAACTTTAAGGTGCTAGTCATTTCTCGAAGAAAGACCTCAAATCCGGTTATCATCAGCTAAGAGTTAGAGAGAGTGACATTTCGAAGACAACCTTTAGAACTAGGTATGGTCATTATGAATTTATAGTTATGCAATTGGACTAACCAATGTTCATCAACTTTCATGGATTTGATGAACAGAGTGTTCAAGCACTATTTGGACTTGTTCGTTATCGTCTTTATTGATGATATCCTCATCTCCTCTAGGAATACGGATGAACATGCGAATGATTTGAGGATTATTCTACAAACTCTCAAAGATCGCCAATTACTTGCTAAATTTAGCAACTGCAAGTTTTGGTTGCAATCAGTTTCTTTCCTTGGGCATATTGTGTCTAGAAAAGGGATTCAAGTGGATTCTCAAAAAATAGAAACAGTGAAACAATGGCCCAAACCTACCTCCCTACAGATATTAGAAGTTTCTTGGGTCTAGTGGGTTAATACAGAAGGTTCGTGGAAGGATTTTCATCCATTGACTAAATTGATTTAGAAAAAGGTCAAGTTTTAGTGGTCAGATGATTGTGAGAAAAGCTTTGCAGAATTGAAAACTAGGTTGACTACAGCTCATGTTTTGACTCTACCAAAGGGTTCAGATGGTTATGTTATCTACTGTAATGCATCCAGAGTCGGCCTAGGTTGTGTGTTGATGCAGTGAGGTAAGGTTATAGCATATGCTTCTAGAAAACTTAAGATGCATGAGAAGAACTATTCGACTCATGACCTCGAGCTAGCAGCAGTGGTGTTTGCACTAAAAATTTGGAGACATTACTTGTACGGTGTTCACGTAGATGTGTTCACAGACCATAAGAGCCTTCAGTATGTCTACACCCAGAAGGAGTTGAATCTTCTCCAGAGGAGATGGCTTGAGTTCCTTAAGGATTATGATATGAGTGTGCATTACCATCCTGGTAAGGCCAATGTAGTAGAAAATGCTCTTACCAGACTATTGATGGGTAGTGTGGCACATGTAGAGGAAGAAAGAAAGGAACTAGTAAAGGATGTTCACAGGCTTTCTCACTTAGGAGTTCGTCTTATGAGCATATCAGATGGTGGTGTAATAGTTCAGAATGAGTCAGAATCTTCATTGGTAGTAGAGGTTAAGGAAAAGAAAGACAGTGATCCGATATTGCTTCAACTAAAGGGTTTGGTCCATCAATAGAGAGTTGAGGTTTTCTCCCAAGGGGGAGATGGTGTATCTTGTTATTAGGATCGGTTATGTGTTCCTAAGATGGGTGAGTTGAGACAACAAATTCTTGCAGAAGCCCATAACTCCAGATATTCTATTCATCTAAGCGCCACTAAGCTGTATCATGATCTATGGGAAGTCCTTTGGTGGAATGGAATGAAAAGGGATATAGCAGTTTTATGGCTAAGTGCCCTAATTGCCAGCAAGTGAAGGTAGAACATTAGAAACCAGGAGGTATGAATCAAGAGATAAACATTCCTACTTGGAAGTGGGAAGTGATCAACATGGACTTCATTACAGGTTTACCTCGTACTCGCAGACAGCATGACTCCATTTGGGAGATTGTTGATAAAGTTACTAAGTCTGCGCTCTTTTTGGCGGTTAAGACTACAGATTTGGCGGAGGACTACGCCAAGCTTTACATTAATGAGATATTTAGGTTGCATGGGGTCCTTTGTCTATCATCTCAGATAGAGGTCCTCAGTTTATCTCTCATTTCTGGAAGTCGTTTCAAAAAGGTCTTAGTACTCAGGTTAATCTTAGCACAATATTTCATCCGCAAACGGATGGGCAGGCAGAGCATACCATTCAAACCTTAGAGGACATGTTGAGAGCTTGTGTGATCGATTTCAAGGGTAGTTGGGATGATCACCTTCCTCTTATAGAGTTCGCTTAGAATAATAGCTACCATTCCAGCATTCAGATGTCTCCCTATGAGGCATTGTATGGGTGTAGATGTAGATCTCCAGTTGGTTGGTTTGAAGTAGGTGAAGTAGTCTTGATAGGGCCAGATTTAGTTCATGCGCAAACATTTATTTCTTAAAAAAAAGTAAATACTATTAAAAATATGATTTGAGTTCTTTTTTATAAATAATTATAATGAATGTGTTCAAAATATTATATTAAATTTTTATCCACAAGCACTTTAAATTAATTAGTTAATTATAAATATTTAAAACTAAGATGTAAAAATTCTTATCATTTATATTTTGAAAATCGAGATATTTATGAACATAACTACTATTTTTATATAGAATTTAATTTTCTCTTCATACATAACCTATTCACCATTAATCTAATGGTATATGTTTCACCCTCTTATTTTTTTTTAAAAAGAGTAAACATTTTATCACATTCATTCTTAAAGATGAATGTTAATGTATATGTAAAAACTTATAAGTACAAAGAACAAAAAAAAAAGATACTCATGAGCAAGACAATTAGGCTTTTTTTTATTTTTTTGCTTTTGTCTGAAAATTGAATATTTGAGCATACAAAATAAAAATCTGAAATTAAAGCATGTTGCTAACAAAAACAACAATTCAACTATATAAAGAGAGATAGAAAAGTCTTAATATAATTCTAATTACTACATATAAGTAAAAAGGACTAACACGCCAAGCTCCGATGCTTCAATAGTTGAGTTCTTGTCTTTTCTCATGACTGTATAAGGGGATCTCACAACTTTTACCACAAATTGTGACATTATTTCACTTGTTTAGAGCTCCTACACACAAAAATTGTCAGAGTAGTAAATAAAAGTCTTTCTTGAAAAAGTTAAATTTATAAGACAAAAAGTACTAAAACATGAAAAGGCACCTAAAAAATTGAAAGGTCAAATACTATTAAAATAAATATAATGATTCTTTCATTATCTTTATAATAAATAACTAACAGTTCAAATAATAGTTAAAATATTATAATTTAATACTTAATTAATTAGAATGTTTAATTAAGCTAAGGGGTAAAATAAATATAATAATTCTTGCATTGTGTTTATAATAAATAACTAACAATTAAAATTATAATTAAAATATTATTATTTAATATTTGGTTAATTAGAATGTTTAATTTATCCTACGGATAAAATAAATGTAACTTTTCATCTTTGGAGTTTCCACAAAATTACGGAAACATGAAAAGTCACATGGAAAATGAAAGGTCAAATACTATTAAAATAAATATAATGATTATTTAATTATCTTTATAATAAATAACTAAAAATTCAAATAATAATTAAAATATTATTATTTAATATTTAATTAATTAGAATGTTTAAGTTAGCCTAGGGGTAAAATAAATAAAATATTTTTTTCATTGTCTTTATAATAAATAATTAACAATTCAAATAATAATTAAATTATTATTATTTAATAATTGGTTAATTAGAATGTTCAATTTAGCCTAGGGGTCAAATGAATCTAACTTTTCATCTTTGGAGCTTCCAAAAAATTACGGAAAAATTAAGTCACATGGAAAATTGAAAGGTCAAATACTATTAAAATAAATATAATGATACTTTCATTGTCTTTATAATAAATAACTAACAAATTATAATAATTATAATATTATCATTTAATATGTAATTAATTAGATTTTTTATTTAGCCTAGCGGTAAAAATGGTAATCTAACTTTTCATCTTTGGAGCTTCACACTTTTAGTAATCTATGATATGATATATGTTATGATATATATTAATTTTGGACCTATAATATTAAAATTTTAACCTTTTTTGGTAGTAAAAACCTAAATATCGAACTGATTAAATTTATATCTTAGATCAACCTTTTTGTAATAGTGCACCCATCATCTCGAAATCCTGCCTACGCCTGACAAAAGAATCATTGCTATTCTTGATGAGGTGATTAGTGTTGGATATTAAAAATTGCAAATAAGAAATAAAGGATTTCTTCTGAAAAAATACAATTTGAATAGCATATTTTCATATCAAAGGGTGGTTATGAGTTTTTTTAAAAGGATTATAACTTTTTCGAAGTGTTGTGATTTTTCTGATAAGACACAAGAATCATTTGTTCTACTTTCCTTTGTTACGTATAAATAGGAAAGTTTTCTCTTATTTTCTGATCTTCCGCTCTTCTTTTTCTTGCACTTAAAAAAACTCGTGTGATTTAATGTTGTCAAGTGAGTTTAATTACTGTTCACTAAAGTTTCTATTACCACTATACTAATGAGTAAATTGTTCAAATCTACGAGGATATATTTCATTATCTCGGATACATTGAGGAGAATAATATTCTTAAGAACACAACGTAAATTGAATAGGCTTGAATTTTATCTTATTTTATTTTATTTTATTTTTGTTAGTGTTTTGCTGTTTGTTTTTATTTAAAATCGAACAAATTACCTAGTTTTGAGGAAAACGGGAAACATAGCACCTCCAATTACATTATAGGCATTTTATATTCACTATGAATTTCACCTTCTGCTTGTGGTATCTCAAAACTAATGTCACACAATCTGCTTGAAGCATGTGGAAGAAGTGCACAAAACTTTTAGCAAATTTCACTTATTAACTAATTGGGTAGTTAGAGAACTTTTATTAACCTAAAAAATAGCTATATGCAATTGCATGTAAATAAGTGGAACTAATTATTTGAAAAAAAATCATATTGCCATTGTATATGATTTAAATGTCTTCTTAAATAATAGGGATAAGGCATAAGTACTCCCTTAAACTATGACCGAAATTCCAGAGACACACCTTAACTAAACTAAGGTCCTATTACCCCCCCGAACTCATTTTTTTATATAATTTTGTGCGCCTTTTGGCTTATGTGGCACACTCCGTGACTCCACACAGTTCAAGCGCGTGGGAGATATTTGGATGTCACTTAAGCCAAAGAGGTATACAAAATTACAAAAAAAAATGTGTTAGGGGGGGTAATAGGACCTTAATTTAGTTAAGGTGTGTCTCTGGGATTTCAGTAATAGTCTAGGGGGATACTTGTACCTTTTCCCTAAATAATAACATGATAGAAATGGAAGAAGGTTACACTATATTAATGTCGCTTTTAATAATGAAACACATATTGTCAAATAAGACGAGGAAAGAGATTCTGGCTAGATTAATTAATTTTACCAAACGATGAGGAAAAATAACTAAAAGAATACATGATGATCATAACCACAAGTATAGTTATGAGGATAATTTGAAGCATCAACAGCTTTGTTGTCATAGTTATAAAAAATTCCAACATCATTCTCAACCATAATCTTTCTTGCATGAGTCATCACATTCTTTTTATGTCTTCCAAATAATTTTTTAATTTCTCAAGCTCATGATAGGCAAGTTCACCTATAGGGGCTTCCCACCAATATTGGCTTTCACAAGTCTTCCTTATTTGATCAAATGTTTCAATCTTTTTCTTCTAAACTTCAACTTCATCAAGAATTTGAGTGAGGATCAGGTTGAGCTCACAAACATTGAAATGTTTATGAGTATCAAGATGAAGTGGATTGGAGATTCGATGAGGAGTTCGGGAAAGAAACCTATCGATAATGGACTCAACATTAGCATTGCCAAAGGAGTAAGCTTTTCTTGCAGGGGAGAATACTATTATGGCAATTTCAACCCCACATAGTGTGCATAGTTCACTGGCTTTCCTGAAAAGTCTTGAACGATGTTTAGAGAATATGACTTGGAGGTGATTCTTGACTTCTACTTTGGCAACTTTGATCTTCTGCCGACCCATGCTTGGATTCATTGCTAGGTATTTTCTTTTACCTTATAATTAAGGATAAACATAGTCCTTTGTGATGGATATTATAATGATCCAGAAGGTCATTTTTAGAAATTTTCATAAAATTACCATTTTACCCCTCTCAAAAGTTTTCTCGAGTCATGTTTGACCAGCTTATAAAGTTGGTTTTGAAATTCAATTAAAAATTGTAGTTTTTGGAAGGTTCAAAGTTGCTAAAAGTGGTATGAACCGAATTTTTGAGTCCTAGATTGGAATTCTATAGAATCGGTTTTGCTTTGGAGCACTTGAATCCGAACCACTAGGCGGAGCATGTCTACCATCCTTTCCCTTGTCAATTCTATATGGAGAATCTCTCAAGCAGTGACCACTTTTACCACAACCAAAGCAATTATCCATACCCATCAACTATTTTCTCGAATGGCTCTTACCACACTTTTGGTGTGAGGGAATTGAAAATATGTTTCCACCCCCACTTCCTCCTTGAGGCTTAGGGTTAGACACCCTCTCTTTGTTGAACTTAGGAGTTGGAGCCTTGGAGGAACCTTGACCGGAAAACCTTTGTCGGAACCTAGAACGATCATGTCCATTGGAACTTGAATGTGAAAAGTCACCATCACTGGTCTTTGCCTTCTTTGCCTCCCTAGACCTTTCCTTAAGCTTCTCCTCTTTTATTTGTTCAGCATGAATCTTAGACATGAGATATCCATCTTTTTAATAAGCATGATGGTACGACATTCCTTAACCACCAACTATTTCAGACGAACCCGAGACAAACCTACTCATCCTTGCCCTCAAGTCAGCAACAATAAAAAGAACATATTTTCAAAATTTTGTGAACTTCAAAGCATACTCCTTCACACTCATATTTCCTTGATGAAGGTTGATGAATTCAAGTACCTTTTCATCCCTTATCTCAAGGGGAAAGAACCTATCAAGGAAAGCACCCTTAAACTTTTTCCAATCAAGAGGACCCACATCAACTGCCCTCTGTTCCTTCCATTGGTTGAACCAAACTTGAGCAACACCCTTAAGTTGGTAAGCGGCCAATTCTACCTTTTCCACCGGCGTCACACAAATGATCATCAAAACCTTGTATATTTCATCAATGAACACTAGACAATCTTCCTCGACCTTAGAACCATGAAACATGGGGGATTCATTCTAGTGAAGTCCCTCACTCTAGTTGATACCATACACATATTTGGGTTCACGGGAACCACAACCTCCCTATTGGTGCAATGACCCAAAAATCTAGTAGGTGAAACTAGAGCCTAACAAGTGTCTGTTTGAGTTTGATATGGGGTTATGAGTTGTAAAATGATGTCCCGAGCTTAGGTTGAGAAGTTTAGGGGTTAAACGTCTCGGTATGATCCCCCAAGGACCAACCAAGGGTCCTTGAGGGGGACACTAAAGTCTAACCCCCAAAGCTACCTAGAACCAAAAAGCTGCCAAAATTTTAGTGACCTACGAAAGGCACCTATTGGGTGTAGGTCCATCCACGCCCCGTAGGTCATGGGGTGTAGGTCAAGGCCCCAAATGGTGCCCTCAGACCCAAACCACGGACCATCAGGATGGGGCATCACCCCACCTATGGTTCGTAGGTCATGGGCGTAAGTCCCCACCAGCAAAAGCTGTCAAGCTCGGCCAAATGAGGGGTGTTATGGTAAATTCATAATTAATTAGTTATGGGTTGGGGACGGTTAATATTGATTAATTAAGGTATTTTAAGGCTTTTAAAGGTATTAAAACTCCTTTTCCAATTCATTACTTCAAATCACAAAATAGAAACCTCTCACCCTCTCCAAATATTCTCTCTCTAGAAACCACCATTGGAGAAGAAGGAGTCAAGCTTTGAAGCTCAAGATATCACCTTTCACTCACAATTTTCATGGATTTTCTTCCCTAAAGTTATGGTAGTCTTCATATTTGATTGAGTTTCATTCAAGGAGCCCTATCAAAAGATGATTTCAAGTTTCCAAAAACCTAGGGTTTCCAATCTATGCATGGGTTCAATTCCAAAACGTTTTCAAAAGCTTATATGTGATGAATTATGAATGTATTGTTGAATAAATGATGAATTATGGTGAATTTCCTCTATGAACCCATGTTTCCTCCAAAATCCTAAGTTATGATTTGTGATTAGGAATTGATTGATCATGAAAGTATGTTGAATTATTTATGTTTATGTTGAATTAGTTATTGAATCATGTTAACTCCCTTATCAATTGTAGTATCTTAGATGTTTGGGTTGTGATTGATGTATAGCCTTGGAGGGAAATTTCATGAATGATCTATGTATGATCATGATGTGAAGTATATGTGTGTGATATCTATGAAAGTGTTATTATCATGTTTAGAATGTAATTGTGTTGTGATTGAAAGCATATTCTCAATTAACACTCATGAATGAGATGATAGAATATGAAGGGTTTCTATAATGTTATTTTGTATCTTGAATGGGTAGGCTTAGGCATCCTATTCATGTATAAATTAAAGTAATGTGGATTGATGTATCTTGAATTGGTAGGCTAAGGCATCCTTTCTTGTATTGATGAATGTGATCTTGAATGAAGTACCTTGAATTGGTAGGCTAAGGCATCCTCTGCTTGTATAATGAATGTGTTCTAGGCTATCGCTTGAATCGATAGGCCAATTGCATTCCTTTCACAATGAGCCAATACTAATGTAATGATGACTCTTGAATCGATAGGCCTATGAAATTCCTTTCCTAATGAGTTAATGTACCATGAATCGATAGGCTTATGGCATTCCTTTCATGTATAAAGTAATGTAATGATGAACCATGAATTGATAGGCTAATGGCATTCCTTTCATGAGGATTCTAGAGCTATCCTAACAATGAACAATGAATCGATAGGCTTATGGCATTCTTTTCATGTGTAATGACGTAACTTGGGTCGATAGGCCAATGGCATTTCTCTCAAGTACAATAATGTAATGTGAATGAAATACTCTATGGGAATGGAGGCTAAGCACCGAGTGGATATGGTAAGATGGAAACTCTCCCAATGTTAGGTTAGAGTTCTAATGAACATCTTCTTATCCCATAACTATGTGCCCACATAGGATATTATCTAGTGGATCCACATAAGCTAAAATGTTACAGGTCCTACCTTTGGCAAGTAGACCACCTCTTTACGGTATGGGTTCATGACACTGGATTTTATGTCAAGCTCACTTGGTCTATGTCGGTTAAACGCTTATTCCCATCATGTGAGATGTGCACTATGGTTACTTGAGAGGTTTTATGAAGTGTGGGTGGTAGTATGGGATGCCATCCATGCATTGCACAAGTAGGCTTTGAGAGGGCTATACTGAGTTCTCTAATGTCTTAATGACTAATGAATGAATGTGCTCTTAATGAAGCTAATGAAAAATGTTGACTTATATGCTTAAATTTGATGATGCATGCTTTACTTGGATTGTATTATAAGTTACTTCCTTGTCAAGACTTATGAAATGTTTATGTCTCTTATATATGAGTATTTTGTATAGATAGAAAGGATGAACGGTAAGTTCACTTTTAGTGGCCTTAATGTGGTACTTAGTGTGGATGGTTGAAACGACCCCAAAAATGCTCGAAAATGTGCTTCGGAAACACCAAAAATTGTAATTTTCATATATCTCAAAATCCGTGCATCATTTCGAAAATTCGAATTCATATTCTTATTCAGGGGGTCAAATTGAGTGGGAAATGAGTCTAACCCGAATTTTAGAGCAACCGTATCAAAATTCGAAAATCGCAAAAAATGCGATTTTGAGGGTCAACTTTAAAGGGGCATATCTCTCAGCACACAAGGAACTGGAAGGAGCTCAAACTATCAAAATTGAAGCTCTATGAGTTAGCTTTCCAACGCAATTTGTTTCACCTCATTCCGAGTTAGGATGAAGGAGTTATGACCGTTTTCGTAAAACCTGTCCGACAGAAAATGCAAATTCCAGTAGCCGAAAACACTGTTCACCCGCCTCATTTTTTTCTAAGTGTTGGGACGTTTTTTATAAAAAGGGGACATATCCATACTTAGTCATTTAACTTCAAAACATCCAAGAACACTCTCTAAGCCCTCTCCAAAAATTCCACCAAGATCATCCACCAAATTCAAGAATCCCAAGCTTTAATTCCGGATTCAAGATTCAATCTCAAGCAATTCTCCATTCCAATCTTCATCAAGAATTCTCCAAAGTTGAGGTATGTGGGTTGATTGTGGAAACCTTCCTTTCCACAATTCCAACCATTTATCCTCTATTTTACTTCAAGTCTATGGGTCCTTATGATCATTTATGAACTCTTGAATTATGGAATCACTACTACACACCCTATTAAGGTCTATCTTGCATATTTTCATGAAATGGTATTATTATGTGTTGTTTATGGTTTTCATGCCTCCATGATCAAATTATGAAGGTTGTTATATATGTATATATATATGTATGTTGTTGGTGGGCTGTTTTATATAGATTTTGAAAATTGGTTGGACTTAGTACTCTTGAAACACATGATTTTATTTACATGAACAAGTAGCCCACCATATGTTTGATAAAATGTCATTTATAGAATTCTTATGAAATGGAAGGTCCAATGTACGTCCTATGAGTCGGATGATTATATAAGTATTGAAATGATGATGAAATTGATACATGTATATGATTTTCTCTATATGGTGTGTGAGTCGACCAAGCCTAGCTCGGGGTTGTAGGCTCGGGTAACCGTATCAAGGGGTTGGTACCTTGGTTGCCTAGTACGGGGGTAGTAGGCCCGTATAACCATATCGAGGGGTTTGTACCTTGGTCCCTAGCTCGGGGGTGGTAGGCCCGGGTAACCACATTGAGGGGTTTGTACCTCTTTGCCTCTCCAAGGGGTGGTAGGCCTTGGAAATGCTATATTGATGGTCACTCACTACACATATACTATGCCCTACTAAATATGATTTTTATATAAGCATCATTATACATATCATCTCATTAATATGTTATCTATCGGGTACGATTATGCATTTTGCCTATAATGTCTATCCATTGTTACATTGCATTGCATCCCATATACTTAGTACATTCAAACGTACTAATGCATACTCTATGCCTACATGATGTCACCATGTAGGGACCGGAGCACCGTCTGGCCATCCTCCTCCACGTGGCTAATACGATTTCCTATCAAGGTTATTGGTGAGTCCTCCATTCCGGGGACGTTGCTCATGATCTTTTGTTATGTATAAGACCTTTTCCTTTTTAATTATGTATTGACTATGAGGGTGAGCCCGGTAGTTTGTCTCGGCCCCCGCTAAGTATCCATGTTTAGAGGTGGTGTTGGACAAGTTGTGTATTATGTTTGAGCTTGACTCATCTATAGTATTTATGTATTATTCTCTTTTTGTCTTGTTCCCTTAGTCCCAATTTCCCCTTGATTATGCGTATCGCTTATGGTCATTTTAATTGCTTCCGCGACCAAGGATGTGTAATGATATGCTATGAGGCTTGTTTGGGGTTCCCTCGGGTTCCCCATTCGCCGGTCACGTCTAAGCCCTAGACTTGGGTCGTGACAAACTTGGTATCAGAGCACTAGGTTGATAGATCCTCGGAGTCCAATACACCGCGTTGATTAGAGTCCGATTCATGGTTGTGTTGTGCACCACAATTATGAGTAGGAGGCTATGAGACGTTTTAGGAAATGTTTCCCTTCTTCATGTTCTAAGTCGTGCGGTAGAGTTGAATTAAGTTTTTTTTTTTTTCCCCTAACGGTTGTTCTTTGTTATGCTAGATCATGCCTAATACAAGAGGAAAACGAGCCCGCGCACCCGAGGAACAACCGACCAATGGGGATCTTCGGGATGCCCTTACTTTATTTGCTCAAGCTATGGCTAATCAAGCCAACCACGGGGCCCAAGTTCCTCAGGCTCCTACCCTGGCATCTCGGGTGAGAGACTTCGTGCGGATGAATTCCTCGGAATTCTATGGGTCTAAGTTAGATGAATACCCTCAAGAGTTCATTGATGAAGTCCACAAGATATTAGCTATCATGGGCCTGAGGTCAGAAGATAAGGCGGAGTTGGCGGCCTACCAACTAAAAGGGGTGGCCCAAATATGGTACAACCAATGGAAAGAAGAGAAGGGGGCAAACTATGTGGTGCCTTGGGAAGTGTTCAAAACGGCTTTCCTTAATCGATTCTTTCCTCTTGAGCTTAGGGAAGCCAAATTGGTGGAGTTCATGAATTTAAAACAAGGGTCTATGAGTGTGAGGGAGTATGCCCTCAAGTTTAACCAACTTTCAAGATATGCTCCACACTTGGTTGCCGACTCACGATCTAGAATGAATAAATTCGTGATGGGTGTGTCCGACCTAGTGAGTGAAGAATGCCGGTCCGCAATGTTGATTAGTGACATGGACTTATCCCGCTTGATGGTCTATGCCGAACAAATGGAGGAGGAGAAGTTGAGGAAGAGGAGGGGTCATGAGGCCAAGAGGGCCCGTTTTGAGGGCAAGTTCCAAAGTCGAAGGGGAGGCCGGTTTCATCAAGGCCAAGGGTCTTCTCATGCGCCCCATAAGGGGTTTGCCAATGATGTTCCAAGGGCCCAAGGTGTTGGTGGTATGGGTCCTATTGATGTATGTCCGAAGTGTGGTAAGGGTCATGGTGGCCCGTGCTTGAGAAATACCGGTGCTTGCTATAGTTGTGGGGAAATGGGGCACAAGGCAATAGATTGTCCTCGAAATCACAACAAGGGTAAGGAGGTCCGTCCACAAGGTGCCAATGCGGTTCCTTTGGGGAGAGGGGGCCGACAAGGTGGTGCCCCAAGGCACAATCAATTTTATGCTTTGCATGGGAGGCAAGGGGTCGATGAAGTCCCCGACGTCATTACCGGTATGTTGAAAATCTTTGACTTTGATGTATATGCATTAATTGATCCGGGTGCCTCTCTTTCTTTTGTCACCCCCTTGCTAGGAAGGTCTATAGGAATTGTCCTATTTGCATCTTGCATAAAATATTGCCTTGTGATCTTGTTGAGTTGAACATGGTCGATTTTGATGTTATTCTTGGGATGGATTGGTTGCATGCATACTATGCTTCCATTGATTGTAGAACCCGTAGGGTCAAATTCCAATTCCCTAGTGAACCCATTCTTGAATGGGAAAGCCAAAATGTGGTAGTCAAGGGTAGGTTCATCTCTTGCATTAAAGCCCGTAAGTTGATCTCTAAGGGGTGTCTCTATCACCTTGTGAGGGTTAGAGATGTGGAGTCCAAAACCCTTCCTATAGAGTCGAGTTCCGGTCGTAAATGAATTTCTTGATGTCTTTCCTAATGACCTTCCCGGTGTTCCTCCCGAAAGGGAAGTAGATTTTGGCATAGTCCTGCTCCCGATACTCAACCTATTTCTATTCCCCCTTACCGTATGGCCCCGGCGGAGTTAAAGGAGTTGAAAGAACAATTGAGGGACTTGTTGGAGAAGGTTTTATTAGGCCTAGCCAATCACCATGGGGTGCACCGGTGTTGTTTGTGAAGAAGAAAGATGGGTCCCTTAGGATGTGTATTGATTACCGGCAACTCAATAAGGTCACCGTCAAGAATAAATATCCTCTTCCTAGGATTGATGACTTGTTCGACCAATTGCAAGGGGCTAGCCACTTCTCTAAGATTGATCTTCGGTCCGGGTATCATCAAGTGAAGGTGAGGGAGTGTGACATTCCTAAGACAGCCTTCCGGACTAGGTATGGGCATTATGAATTTGTGGTCATGTCCTTTGGGTTGACCAATGCACCGGCTATCTTTATGGACCTAATGAATAGAGTCTTTAAACCCTACCTTGATTCCTTTGTTGTGGTCTTCATTGATGATATTTTAATCTATTCGCATAGCAAGGTAGAACATATGGGTCACTTGAGGGTGGTGTTGCAAAGATTGAGAGAGGAGAAGTTGTATGCCAAGTATGAAAAGTGTGAATTTTGGTTGAGGGAGGTTGCCTTCCTAGGTCATGTGGTGTCGGGGATGGTATTAAGGTAGACCCTAAGAAGACCGATGTGATTAGAAATTGGCCTAGGCCATTGACCCCGTCGGATATTAGGAGCTTCTTGGGCTTAGCGGGTTACTACCGGAGATTTGTGAATGGGTTTTCTTCTATTGCTTCTCCCATGACTAAGTTGACACAAAAGAAGGCTAAGTTTGAGTGGACCGATGAGTGCGAAAGGAGTTTTCAAACCTTGAAAGATAAACTTGTGTCCGCTCCTATATTATCACTACCGGATGGGCTTGAGGGATTTGTTGTGTATTGTGATGCTTCTAGAGTTGGTTTGGGTTGTGTTCTAATGCAAAATGGTAAGGTGATAGCCTATGCTTCTAGACAACTCAAAGTGCATGAAAAGAACTATCCTACGCATGATCTTGAATTAGCCGCGGTGGTGTTTGCTTTAAAGATTTGGCGTCATTACTTGTATGGGGTACATGTTGATGTGTTTACCGATCATAAGAGCCTCCAATATGTCTTCACCCAAAAAGATCTCAACTTGAGACAAAGAAGGTGGCTAGAATTTCTTAAAGATTATGATATGAGTGTGCATTATCATCCCGGTAAAGCTAATGTGGTGGCGGATGCTTTGAGTAGGGTGTCTATGGGTAGCCTAGCTCATGTTGATATTGGTGATAGGGAAATGGCTAGGGAGGTGCATCGGTTGGCTGGGTTGGGGGTTAGGTTGAAAGAGGTTGGTAATGGTGGTGTGGTCGTTGTTGATGGTGCTAGGTCTTCCTTGGTTGACGAGGTGATAGAAAAACAAGATCTTGACTCTTCCTTGTTAGAATTGAAGGCCTTGGTGAAAGAGGGCAAGGTGGAAGTTTTCTCCCAAGGGGGAGATGGTACCCTTAGGTACCAAGGTAGGTTGTGTGTGCCTTGTGTTGATGGTTTGAGGGAGAAAATTCTTGAGGAGGCTCATAATTCTTCCTACTCCATCCACCCCGGTTCCACCAAAATGTATAGAGATTTGAGAGATGTGTATTGGTGGGGAGGCATGAAGAAGGACATTGCCAAATTCGTCTCCGGTTGTCATAGTTGCCAACAAGTCAAGGCCGAACATCAAAGGCCGGGTGGCCTAACCCAAGACATAGAGATTCCTACTTGGAAGTGGGAAGAAATTAATATGGATTTTGTAGTTGGTTTACCCAAGACTAGAAAAGGTTTTGATTCTATTTGGGTGGTGGTTGATAGGATGACAAAATCGGCTCATTTTCTACCGGTAAAGACAACATATGGGGTGGAAGATTATGCAAGATTATATATTCATGACTTGGTAAGGTTGCATGGGATTCCTCTATCCATCATATCGAACCGTGGTACTCAATTTACTTCACACTTTTGGAAGTCCTTTCAAAGGGGTCTAGGTACGAGAGTTAAGCTTACTACGGCCTTTCACCCGCAAACGGATGGACAAGCCGAAAGGACTATCCAAACACTTGAGGATATGCTTAGGGCTTGTGTATTGGAACTTAAGGGTAGTTGGGATGATCATCTTCCATTGATTGAGTTTGCCTATAACAATAGTTATCATTCTAGCATCGGTATGGCTCCTTTTGAGGCTCTCTATGGGAGGCGTTGTAGATCACCGGTTGGATGGTTTGAGGTTGGTGAGGTGGCCTTGTTAGGACCAGATCTAGTTATGGAGGCTCTTGAGAAGGTTAGGATGATTAGAGAAAGGTTGAAGACGGCCCAAAGTCGCCAAAAGTCTTATGCCGATGTGAGGAGAAGGGCTCTTGAATTCCAAGTTGGTGATTGGGTCTATTTGAAGGTGTCACCCATGAAGGGTGTGATTCGTTTTGGTAAGAAGGGCAAGTTGAGCCCAAGATACGTGGGTCCTTATAAGGTGATGAGGAGAATTGGCAAGGTAGCTTATGAGTTGGAATTGCCTAGCGAAATGGATTTGGTTCATCCGGTATTTCATGTGTCTATGTTGAGGAAGTGTGTGGGTGATCCGAATGCCATTGTGTCTCTTGATGTTGTGGGTATTGTTGAAGATTATTTAACCTATGAAGAGGTTCCGATCCATATTTTAGATAGACAAGTGAAGAGATTGAGAAACAAAGATGTGGCTTCCGTTAAAGTCCTTTGGAGAAATCAACAAGTTGAAAGTGCTACTTGGGAGGCCGAAGCGGACATGCAAAGGCGATATCCTTATCTTTTCCACTCCACTCAAGCTTAAGGTATTGATCTAAGCCCTTTATAAAATCTCAGGTCTTAAGTTCAGCCACCATGTCATTGCGTACATTCATGTTTAAGTTAACAAGTTCATTGTGGTTTTACAACTATGTTGAAGTTTTTGAAATGAGGTGTAAGTGCATTGTTGCATCCTTATGTGGGCTGAATTTGCCATGTTTATGTCTCTCATGTACATTTCTTTGACATTCGGGGACGAATGTTCCCAAGGGGGAGATATTGAAACGACCCCAAAAATGCTAAAATGTGCTTCGGAACACCAAAAATTGTAATTTCCATATATCTCAAAATCCGTGCATCATTTCGAAAATTCGACTTCATATTCTTATTCAAGGGGTCAAATTGAGTGGGAAATGGGTCTAACCCGAATTTTAGAGCAACCGTATCAAAATTCGAAAATCGCAAAAATGCGATTTTGAGGGTCAACTTTAAAGGGGCATATCTCTCAGCACACAAGGAACTGGAAGGAGCTCAAACTATCAAAATTGAATCTCTATGAGTTAGCTTTCCAACGCAATTTGTTTCACCTCATTCCGAGTTAGGATGAAGGAGTTATGACCGTTTTCGTAAAACCTGTCCGACAGAAAATGCAAATTCCAGTAGCCGAAAACACTGTTCACCCGCCTCATTTTTTTCTAAGTGTTGGGACGTTTTTTATAAAAAGGGGACATATCCATACTTAGTCATTTAACTTCAAAACATCCAAGAACACTCTCTAAGCCCTCTCCAAAAATTCCACCAAGATCATCCACCAAATTCAAGAATCCCAAGCTTTAATTCCGGATTCCAGATTCAATCTCAAGCAATTCTCCATTCCAATCTTCATCAAGAATTCTCCAAAGTTGAGGTATGTGGGTTGATTGTGGAAACCTTCCTTTCCACAAGTCCAACCATTTATCCTCTATTTTACTTCAAGTTTATGGGTCCTTATGATCATTTATGAACTCTTGAATTATGGAATCACTACTACACACCCTATTAAGGTCTATCTTGCATATTTTCATGAAATGGTATTATTATGTGATGTTTATGGTTTTCATGCCTCCATGATCAAATTATGAAGGTTGTTATATATGTATATATATATGTATGTTGTTGGTGGGCTGTTTTATATAGATTTTGAAAATTGGTTGGACTTAGTACTCTTGAAACACATGATTTTATTTACATGAACAAGTAGCCCACCATATGTTTGATAAAATGTCATTTATAGAATTCTTATGAAATGGAAGGTCCAATGTACGTCCTATGAGTCGGATGATTATATAAGTATTGAAATGATGATGAAATTGATACATGTATATGATTTTCTCTATATGGTGTGTGAGTCGACCAAGCCTAGCTCGGGGGGTTGTAGGCTCGGGTAACCGTATCAAGGGGTTGGTACCTTGGTTGCCTAGTACGGGGGTAGTAGGCCCGTATAACCATATCGAGGGGTTTGTACCTTGGTCCCTAGCTCGGGGGGTGGTAGGCCCGGGTAACCACATTGAGGGGTTTGTACCTCTTTCGCCTCTCCAAGAGGGTGGTAGGCCTTGGAAATGCTATATTGATGGTCACTCACTACACATATACTATGCCCTACTAAATATGATTTTTATATAAGCATCATTATACATATCATCTCATTAATATGTTATCTATCGGGTACGATTATGCATTTTGCCTATAATGTCCATCCATTGTTACATTGCATTGCATCCCATATACTTAGTACATTCAAACGTACTAATGCATACTCTATGCCTACATGATGTCACCATGTAGGGACCGGAGCACCGTCTGACCATCCTCCTCCACGTGGCTAATACGATTTCCTATCAAGGTTATTGGTGAGTCCTCCATTCCGGGGACGTTGCTCATGATCTTTTGTTATGTATAAGACCTTTTCCTTTTTAATTATGTATTGACTATGAGGGTGAGCCCGGTAGTTTGTCTCGGCCCCCGCTAAGTATTCATGTTTAGAGGTGGTGTTGGACAAGTTGTGTATTATGTTTGAGCTTGACTCATCTATGGTATTTATGTATTATTCTCTTTTTGTCTTGTTCCCTTAGTCCCAATTCCCCTTGATTATGCGTATCGCTTATGGTCATTTTAATTGCTTCCGCAACCAAGGATGTGTAATGATATGCTATGAGGCTTGTTTGGGGTTCCCTCGGGTTCCCCATTCGCCGGTCACGTCTAAGCCCTAGACTTGGGTCGTGACAATGGTGGTATGGGACTCCATTCATACGTTGCACAAAGTATAGCTTGGGGTTACTTGAGGTGAAAGCTTAATATGTTGAAATGCCTTATATGTTGATTTTGTTCTAATGTGAAGAAATGAGTTGTATGTTGGTTATGTTTGTATATTATGCCTCTTATACTTATGTTCATGAAGTTTTCACAAATTGGCATAAAAGCATGACTTTCAAATAAAATGTTTGTTTTAAGCATAGTTTTTGCATGGCTATCATATTTAGTACATTAAATGTGCTAACCCATATTTCTTCAATTTTACCAAAGTGTAGGTTCCGACATTTGAGTTGATTCTCCCTAGTTGAAGATTGGATTGAGTTCTTCCAAGACTATTGGTATTTCCTCATGGATTTAAGGACAAGTACTTTGATGTTTCATTTCTTTCATGTAATAGACATTTGTTAGACTTTCTTTTGTAAAGGGTCGTGACCCTACTTTGTTTCAAGATATTTTTCTAGATGACCATGTGAGACAAGTAGACTTCTGTTGTTTTTAAACGATTTTTTATTGTATGGATTTAAATGAGTTTTAAATTCTGTACTATTTCTATTATCTTATGTGAGACATGCTATGAGGCTTGGAAGAGAATTTTCAGAGTCTTGTACGCCGTGTCACATCTAGGGGGTAGCCCTGGGTCGTGAGAAATATGGTATCAGAGCACAAGGTTTTGGGAATGTTTTTTAGGATTGATGTCTCACAAGCTACGTCTAGTAGAGTCTTGTTCATGGGTATGAGTCGCGACACATTTATGAATGAGAGGCTATAGGACGTTAGGCAGCTACACTTCTTTCATTACTCTTTGAGTTGTTAATCCCTTAAAGTGTTTAAAATGTCATACGAGGACAAATGTTCCTAAGGGGGAGATAATGTAACGACCCAAAAATCTAGTAGGTGAAACTAGAGCTTAATGAGTGTGTGTTTGAGTTTGATATGGGGTTATGAATTGTAAAATGATGTCCCGAGCTTAGGTTAAGGAGTTTAGGGGTTAAACGTCAAGGTACAACCCCTCAAGGACCAATCAAGGGTCCTTGAGGGGGACCCTAAAGTCTAACCCCCAAAGCTGCCTAAAACCAAAAAGATACAAAAATTTTGGTGACCCTCACACCCAAACCATGGACCAGCTGGATAGGGCGTCACCCCATCTACGGTCTGTAGGTCACCACCTGTAAAAGTTATCAAGCTCGGTCAAGTGAGGGGTGTTATGGTAATTTAATAATTAATTAGTTGTGCGTTGGGACAATTATTATTGATTAATTAAGGTATTAAAACTCCTTTTCCAATTCATTACTTCAAATCATAAAATATAAACCTCCCACCCTCTCCAAATATTTTCTCTCTAGAAACCACCATTGGAGAAGAAGGAGTCAAGGTTTGAAGCTCAAGATCTCACCTTTCACTCTCCATTTTGGTGGAGTTTCTTCCCTAAAGGTATGGTAGTCTTCATCCTTAATTAAGTTTCATTCAAGGAGCCCTATCAAAAGATGATTTCAAGTTTCCAAAAACCTAGGGTTTTCAATCTATTCATGGGTTCAATTCCAAAACGTTTTCAACGTATGTGATGAATTATGAATGGATTGTTGAATAAATGATGAATTATGGTGAATTTCCTCTATGAACCCATGCTTCCCCCAAAATCCTAAGTTGTGATTTATGATTGTGAATTGATTCATCATGAAAGTATGTTGAATTGTTTATGTTTATATTGAATTAGTTATTGAATCATGGTAATTCCCTTATCGATTGTAGTATCATAGATGTTTGGGTTGTGATTGATGTATAGCCTTGGAGGGCAATTTCATGAAGGATATTTGTATGATCATGATGTGAAGTATATGTGTGTGATCTCAATGAAAGTGTTATGATCATGTTTAGAATGTAATTGTGTTGTGATTGAAAGCATATTCTCAATTAACACTCATGAATGATGATTATAGATTGTGAAGGGTTTTTATAATGTGATGTTGTATCTCAATTTGGTAGGCTTAGGCGTCCTATTCATGTATATATGAAAGTAATCTGGATTGATGTATCTTAAATTAGTAGGCTAAGGCATCCTTTTCTTGTATCGATGAATGTGACCTTCAATGAAGTACCTTGAGTTGGTAGGCTAAGACATCCACTTTTTGTATAATGAATTGCGTTCTAGGCTAACTCTTTAATCGATAGGCCAATGTCATGCCTTTCATAATGAGCCAGTGAACTAATGTAATGATGACTGTTGAATCGATAGGCCTATGGCATTCCTTTCCTAATGAGGAAATGTACCATGAATCGATAGGCTTATGGCATTCCTTTCATGTTTATAGTAATGTAATGATGAACCATGAATCGATAGGCTTATGGCATTCCTTTCATGAGGATTCTAGAGCTATCCTAGTAATGAACCATGAATGGATAGGCTTATGGCATTCCTTTCATGTGTAATGACGTAACCTGGGTCGATAGGCCAATGGAATTCCTCTCAAGTACAATAATGTAATGTGAATGAAATACTCTATGGGAATGGAGGCTAAGCACCGAGTTGATATAGTAAGATGGAAACTCTCCCAATGTTAGGTTAGAGTTCCAATGAACATCTTCCTATCACATAACTATGTGCCCACATACGATATTAGCTAGTGAATCCACCTAAGCTAAAATGTTACCGGTCCTACCTTAGGCAAGTAGACCACCTCTTTACGGTGTGGGTTCATGACACCGGATTCCATGTCAAGTTCACATGGTCTATGTTGGCTAAACACTTATTCCGATCATGTGAGATGTGCACTATGGTTACTTGAGAGGTTCTATGAAGTGTGGGTGGTAGTATGGGATGTCATTTTGAGAGGGCTATAGTGAGTTCTCTAATGTCTTAATGACTAATAAATGAATATGCTCTTAATGAAGCTAATGAAGAATGTTGACTTATATGCTTAAATGTGATGATGCATGCTTTACTTGGATTGTATTATGAGTTACTTCCTTGTCATGATTTATGAAATATGTATGTCTCTTATGTATGAGTATTGTATAAAGATGGCAAGGATGAATGGTAAGTTCAATTTTGGTGGCCTTAATGTGGTACTTAGTGTGGATGGTGATATAGGACGCTATTCATACGCTGCACAAAGTATAGCTTGGAGTTACTTGAGGTGAAAACTTAATGTGATGAAATGGCCTATATGTTGATTGTGTTCTAATGTGAAGAAATGACTTGTATGTTGGTTATGTTTGTATATTATGCCTCTTATACTTATGTTCATGAAATTTTATCAAATTGGCATAAAAGGATGACTTTCAAATAAAATGGTTGTTTTAAGCATAGTTTTTGCATTGCTATCATACTTGGTACATTAAATGTGCTAACCCATATTTCTTCATTTTTACTAAAGTGTAGGTTCCAGCATTTGATTTGATTCTCTCTAGTTGAAGCTTGGATTGAGTTCTTCTAAGACTATTGGTATTTCCTCATAGATTCGAGGACATGTACTTTGATGTTTCATTTCTTTCATGTAAGACATTTTCTAGACTTTCTATTGTAAAGGGCCATGACCCTACTTTTGTTTCAAGATATTGTTGTAGATCGACATGTGAGACAAGTAGACTTCCGTTGTTTTTGAACGATTTTCGATTGTATGGATTTAAATGAGTTTTAAATTTTGTACTATTTCTATTATCTTATGTTATTACATGCTATGAGACTTTTCGAAGTCTTGTACATTGTGTCACATCAAGGGGTAGCCCATGGTCGTGACAATTGGCTTGTTCCGTCATGGCTTGAGCCAACACTTGTAAAGCAGCTTGAAACTTTGCAGTAGTCACTTGTTCGGCCAAAGGGCCAAAACTTGAGGGGCTTCTCGTTCCACATTCTCATTCGCATTCCTCCTAACAGATGCTCTTTGAGGGGCCATAGTCTAAAAAGGATCGGATAAGGATTAACAGAGAGACATAGACAGTTACACTGTATCGCACTACTTTAGAATGATGAACTAAACATCTTACAAGTTCCTATTCATAAATGTGGCACGCTTTACACTCATGAACAATACTTTACACGACATGGCTTATAAATAATAAGTTTGTCACGACCCAAATTACACCCTAGGCATAACATGGAATATAAGACCCCAAAGGGACCTACACAAGCCACTTAGCATACATCATACAATATAATTGAAGTAAAGACTTTAAAATATAGCATTTTATACATCAAAAGAGTTTGACAAAGCGGAAGTTTAACGTAAGTCTAAAGCCATATAATACATCATAAGGAAAATGATTGGGACGTAACTCATACATCACATACAAAGTCTAAAACGAAATGACAAAAATTAAAGCTATAAAGTGTATCGGTCCTTGGAACATGAGGACTCACCAATAACTAGAAGTGTAACACCCCGTATCCAAAATAGACAAAAAATGCATATTTTGAGAAGTTGAAGGTGCAACCTACGATTGTCATCCATGGACCGTACGTTAGACCACGGCCCGTGCTGGTAGTCCGTGGTTCACCACTGCAACCCCTCCTCAAACCCAGCTAAAAAAATTGGCTAAGTCTCGACCCACAGTTCGTAAGTCAGACCACGGTCCGTGGTCTATGTTTGTGGATCGAGGCCCTATTTACCCAGCCTTCGACGTAAACGATGGCCAACCAGCACAGACCGTCGTTCGATCGATGGTTCGTAGGTCTGACCGTAGGTGAGGGTCAACAACCAGTTAGAGGAAAGTTGTGATTGGGTCAAATTCAAATGGTCATAACTCTTAGCACAAAAGGAATTATGTGTCCCATGACCTACGATATGATATATAATTGAATCCTCTTTCCAATGCCACCGAGTTTGCTAAAATTCGACCTCCGAGTAAAATGTTATGCTTGTTTTAGTGAAGCCTTCTCGGGCAGACTTGACCTACGACTCCAATATACGAACCGTAGATTGACCTACAGCTCGTAGGTCCCGTCCGTCAATCACTCCGACATCAGTTAAGTCAGGGTTTTTTGGTCTTTTTCTATTTCATTGGACCCTTAAGCTACATCGTTTAGACCCTAAATTTTGATGTTCTAGTCAGTTTAAGCCTAGAAACATAACTAGACCTTACCTAAGTCAAATCATTAATCAAAACTTAGAAAAAAATTAGAACATAAGAGGAGAAGAGAAGTCATGAACCCTAGTTCAAGAACGCAGCAAGGTTCCATCAGTTCCAGCCCCAAAATCTAAAGATTTCTCCGTGGAATTCGTCACCAGGTATGTGGGATTTCACTAGTGGGTTCCTTTCACCCATTAGGTCCCTAGTTTTCAGTCAGTTTCTTGATTCCCTTGTTATTATTAGACCTAGGGTTTCTTTAATGTTAGAATTATTGGGTTCTTAGCTATTAGAATGATCCAAATCAGACTAGTATGTTAATATTCAGTTTATTGCATGAATTCCAGAACACTAGCTATGTATTTCTTTAGTTCTTGAATTACACAAGCTAGGTAAGATATTTCAGTTATTCAGTTATACATGCCTCAGTTATTAATGCATCAATATCAATTTAATTGTTGCATACTCAGTTTGCATGTTCAGTTCGAGCTATCCAGTAAATTATAGAAATTTAGTCATAATGTGTTAATTACTTAATCCATTGGGAGTAGCATAATACCGAGTTGGACTAGGGTTCAGCGTACACAAATAGTCCCAGAACTACTAGCCACGTAGGTTGTAAGTCCCCTCTGTGGGCATCATTTCTATGATCACTCCAGCATGCCTCTTTACCTCTGGCAGGGTATATTGGGTCCTCTCGATAGGGCGTATACATCGGACTCCACATTTAGCTCATGTGGTTTTATTATCGGTTATTAGTAGCTCCCACAATTCAGTCAGATTCAATTGCATTAACCATTTATCAGTATATCCAGTATTCAATTTCAGCACGTTATAAATTGGTCAATGCATTCAGTTATCTCAGCATTCAGTAACTATATCATGTTTAGATTATATCATTGCTTATTTTCTTTGTTCAGTTATATGTTATTTCAGTTGTATTATATCCTGCATGCTCAGTACCTTTCAAGTACTGACGCATACTCTGCGCTACATCTTCTCGTGATGTAGGTTCAGGTTCTCAGCATCCAGATCACGCTTAGATTGGTTCTCGATCTCCATTTCAGCAGAATCAATGGTGAGTCCTCATTCTCTGAGGACAATAGTCATGAGTCTCTTTTCAGTATTTTTAGTCCTTTAGTTTCAGTTTTGCTAGACTTAGTTGGGGCTTGTCCCAGTATTTCTAGTCAGTTAAAGGCTATTTTCAGACATAGATAGATTCATCTTAGTATTGAGTTAATATTTTCCTTATATTAAACTCATCAGTTTTCATATATCTCAGTTATAGTATATGGGTATTCCCCATCTTTTCATTTTGTTTATGATTATAGCTTCTGCACAGTTTTTATTATTCAGTTTGTATTTAGTATGTTAATGATCATGCTAGCAGGGTTAGCTTGGGATCACTTGTAGTCCTAGGTCCCATGTCCGCATCTCGGGGGTAGTTCGAGGTGTGACAAGCTTGGTATCAGAGCACTAGGTTTAAGTGTCCTAGGATGTCTGAAAAGCCTCACTAGGTAGAGTCATTTTCATGGATGTGTAGTGCGCACCACATCTAATGAGAAGGAGGCTACAAAGTGTCTTATGAAAAATTTTCATTTTCTTGTTACTCTTATCGTGTGTAAGGTATGATCTAATTTCGTTCTAACTTGACATTCTACGTTTTAGTGATCATAAATATCATAGGATATAGTCAAAGCATTTGAAATAAAGGACATAAGAAAAGCTTTAAAGAAAACACTGTCATGTGGGGTCTTAGCTTTATCCGACATTAAGACAACAAGAGCTATATCATGGAATCCGGTATATCCCCTAAACCAAATAAAGGGGAATCTACTTGCCAAGGTAGAATCTGTACATATTATTATTTGCTAAAGTGGATCCACTAGCTAGGTCATTTAAGACAATCCTACGGGGGCACGTAGTTTGGGACTAGAGGTTGCTACGAGAGACTCTTCTATTTGAGCCTCCACCTCAATGCACTCTCGGTGCTAAGTCTAAGTCCCAACAGAATAAATAAAAGCCAAATATCGTTATATCATAGGAAAGGCAATGATCAATACCAATCCACGTCTTTAAAAATTAAAACATAGAATATCTCCTTATACATCATTCAACATAGATGAGAAATCTTTCACTAATGTGAATCCATATGTGAGAAATACCTTTCACAAGCATGATGATAATATCATGTGAGAAAACCTTTCATAATAACATTGATAATTTACTTTCAAAGAATCCTTAAATAATTAAAAATAACTTCATAAAGACATGTATATCTTCATTATTTCATAATTCATTGGTTCATGAGTGTATCGTAGGTTCATAATTGAAAAATTATAATATAGGCATGAGTCAACATAATTTCAACTAAATATCATGTAGTAACATTGAATTAACAATAATCAATCACTATAATGAAACCCATGAAATTGAATTTAAACCCTCACTTGAATCAATTGAAATTGAAGGGAGATTTTGGAAACCTTGGGGACCTATGGAGGAAAGGACTTCATGGGTGAATACCCACATACCTTGATCCTTTAAGCCCAGAAAATAAGGGAGGATTGAAGACTTGAACGGAACCCTAGATCTTCTTATTCTTTCTTAGCCTTGAGAGAATTTGGGGAGGATGGGTTTGGTTAGGTTTAGGGAATTTAGGAGAATGAATTGAAAGTGGGTAATTTGGGGCTTAAAAAATTTATATAGGACTTAGGTTAGAAGGCGAAATGAAATAGTTTTTTGATTAATAACTATTAGGGAAAAGACATAAAAGCCACTTAAAGTAACTGTCGGACTCGACCTACGATTCCGATCCATACTGGTCAATCGTAGACCAAGAACTGGACCATAATTTCATCAATATTTTGACAAAACATTTCTATGGATCGTAGGTCTCCCTATGGTCCGTAGATACCAACAGTAGCAATAAACTTTAACCTTAAAAAATTCACTAAGTCTGGGTCTCATCTATGAAACCTACCTACGACTCGAACATAGGATGACGGACCATCCTGGTGACCCTTACAAAGGGTACTGGGACTTGATTTTAGAAAATTATTTTCACCCTTCTTAGGGTTTGTATCTATGACCCGTAGAATCTTCTACGGTCCGTACATGGGAGCCGTAGACACAGCCCGCAACCCAAAAATTTTATTTTCCTTCTTCCCAAATTGGAGGTGTTACATTAGATTAGTAAAAGCATCAAGGGGTGTACCCGAGATCATATGTAGTAAAATGAGGTTCTAATTAAGTTTATGATTTTCTATGTGTTCCTAGATAGTATATTTGAGTTATCAATGTGGAATAGGTTGGTCTAAGCATTAATTATTACCATTAAGGGTTTGATTGAAGGGGTATCCTCTATTAGGTAAAATTAGAGAAGTTTTCTCTCATTTTTAATAAATTATTTTTTCTTATTTTCTACTCTTCTTTTTCTAGTACATAAAAAAACTCGCATGATTTAATGTTGTCGACAGAGTTCACGTTACCACTATACTAATAAGTAGATCGCTATATTCAGTTGTCACAACCCGAGCCTACACCCTAGACATGGCCGACACTCAAGAACCATTGATGGTATCCAAGAGAACCCTCACCCTGACTTACTACAATCGAAAGACTAACTCAAGAATACACAAGCATCATACAGAAAGAAACATTTAAAAACAACTTGCTAAATCTCAAAACTTTGCTGAATATACTGAGTATGACTCATAAGTTTAAATAAAACATTTGATAACTGAAAGACTCTCACAAACTGTCTATATATGAAGCCTCTACTATATATAGACGAGTGTCAAGACAAGACCCATGACTACTCAAAATGTTACTAATACTAACAGCTTATAAAATTGGAGTTCTCCGAAAGCAAAGAGGTCTTACTCAAAAGCTGGCAAGCAGACAAAGTGATATCAACAGTCTCTTGGTGAGAATCCTAAGAACCTATATCCGCATCATTAAAAGATGCAGGTCGAATGACATCAGTACATTCAATGTATGAGTATGTAATATAGCTTAATAACAAATAATTGAAAGAAAGGACTGGAATAGATAACAATGTACTCAAGCTGAATGTAAAGAAATAAAGGAGTTAAGTCATTTAAAACTTTACAAAATACTTTCTCATGTCTGAACTCAACATTATAAGTGATATATAAAAATACACTTTAACTCTATTGGGAGATTCTCTAACCGACAACCATCACTATGAGCTACGTGGATAGAACACCTAGTTGGTAGACAGGACCACGAATCAAAAGGTAATACTGGTAACAGCAGTTTTACTTGACAACAAAAATAATTAAGCTACTAGTTGTTGACACAATCATTTCTCTATGTTTTTTACACTACTTGTCCTTGCGAATAAAATCATGGTTGATCGTTATCGTTTGTACCTGATGATCCTTCCTTTAATTTATTCCCTAATATCATATCATCGGAAGGATGTTCCACAAGCTGGATGAATTGTGGTTTCATTGGTGAAAGAACAACACTACAATTTTTGTTCTCCTCTTTGCGTTTGTGTTTTTTCCAATCTTATGTGCCTCCATCAGCTTTTCAGCAAAGGTCCCTATTTTGCATATGTCACACCAAAACGTGAACCCCCTAATGTTTTGCTTTTCATGATCTGTGTTCTTTATCATGTCATCTGCATTGTCATCTATCAACAAAGATGGTGGATGATTATTGTTTGGACTTGATGATCCTTCCTCTGATTTCTTCCCTGATATCATATCATCGCAACGACATTCCACAAGCTGGATGAATTTTGATTTCTTTGGAAAAAGACCAATGCTCCAGTTTTTGTTGTCCTTCTATTCTCTAAAAGTTGCCTCCTTGTGTTTGTGTTTTTTTCCTTGCAAGTGGTCATTCAGGACATCTTGACTTGTAGTACATACCTGACAAAGTTCACAATTCCACTCCGTAACATTTTTCACTGGAGCACTGCTTAATGAAGGCTTATCAGCAACCTCTTCAATCAGAGTTATAGCTTTCCATTTTACTCTAGAGAAAATAGTGTCAGGCTTAGCCTGTATCAATGACAAAATAAGTACTTCTCAGAAATTTAAGCACATCGTAAATGGTTTACGGATCTGTAAGCATTAAATGAATCTAAACTTGTTTTGATTAAGGAAACATATTTTGGAGTACACTTTCTTGATTCGGCTCAACATTCACTCAGCTGGATAAGAATGAATGTTGTTTCCATTGATAACTTCCAGGAAACAGGTGTGTAAATAGATATACTTTCAGCACAAAAAATTACACTAGAGAAAATCTTCTAATGCGGGCCAACAATAAAGAAGAACACTAACCAGCAAGATTTTGCTAAAGCCAGGGGGCTGTTCTTGTGAAATCTCCACCTCTGGACTTCGATTCAATATTGAAATTTTTGATTCCCCGGCACAGTACCGAAACGGAACCTCTGAGATCATCTCCTCAAAGGCCTCAGCCTGGTTCTTCAATCCATCTCCTTCACACATTCCTCCTTCTCTTTCCATCAGAAATCACATGAGATTTGTTAAAGTGCGAGAAGAAGAAGAGTAGAATATCAGAATATATATGAAAAATGAGGGAATCAACTATTTATAGCAAACAAGTGTGATCTAATTCATGCTTTTCCCCTAAAAAGAACTTCATTTTTCATAATATCTTTTAAGCCACATGTTTTCTCTAATTGATGTTTTTTCCTAAAAAAGAATTTTATTTTTCAATAACACCTTTTAAATTACATGTTTTCTCTAATCGATTTTTTCATAAAAAGAACTTCATTTCTAACTAACACCTTTTCAATGGCATGTTTTCTCTAATTGATGTTTTTTCCTAAAAAAGAACTTTTTTTTTCAGTAATACCTTTTAAATTACATGTTTTCTCTAATTGATGTTTTTTCCTAAAAAGAACTTTATTTCTAATTAACACCTTTTAAACGTCATGTTTTCTCTAATTGATGTTTTTTCTTAAAAAGAGCTTCATTTCTCATTAACACCTTTTAAACGGCATGTTGATGTTTTTTCCTAAAAAAGAACATTATTTTTCATTAACACCTTTTAATTACATGTTTTCTCTTATTGATGTTTTTTTCCTAAAAAGAACTTCATTTCTCATTAACACCTTTTAAACCACATGTTTTCTCTAATTGATGTTTTTTCCTAAAAAGAACTTCATTTTTCATTAATACCTTTTAGACGGTATGTTTTCTCTAATTGATGTTTTTTCCTAAAAAAAGAACTTCATTTTTCATCAACACCTTTTAAATTACATGTTTTCTCTAATTGATGGTTTTTTTTCTAAAAAGAACTTTATTTCTCATTAACACCTTTTAAATGACATGTTTTCTTTTAATGATATTTCTTTTCCTAAAAAGAACTTCATTTTTCATTAATACCTATTAAACGACATGTTTTCTCTAATCGATATTTTTTTCCTAAAAAAGAACTTCATTTTCCATTAACACCTTTTAAATTATATGTTTTCTCTAATTGATATTTTTTCCTAAAAGGAACTTCATTTTTCATTAACACCTTTTAAATTACATGTTTTCTCTAATTGTTGTTTTTTTCCTAAAAAGAACTTCATTTCTCATTAACACCTTTTAAACGGCATGCTTTCTCTAATTGATTTTTTCCTAAAAAAAGAACTTCATTTTTCAGTAACACCTTTTAAATACATGTTTTCTCTAATGACGTTTTTTTTTCTAAAAAGAACTACATTTCTCATTAACACATTTTTTTTAAAAAAAATTGCATATTTTATCTAATTGATGTTTTCTCCTAGAAAAGAACTTTTTTTGCATGAGAACCAAAATCATAATTTTATTAATAACTAAAGAAAAGTAATTATTTTTTGGAAAGCATCCTTTTTTATTATTATTAATAAAGAGAAAATGATCTCAAAGAGAAAAGTACAAGCAAGGAAGGCTAGGCCTAAAAAAGAACTTCATTTCTCATTAGAACCTTTTAAATTGCATGTCTTCTCTTTCTCTAATTGATATTTTTTTCTAAAAAGAACTTTATTTCTCATTTACACCTTTTAAAAACTCAACAATATCGCGTCATAAAGCTTAGCAGTGATTCTTAGGGCTGGACATAAAATATCGAAAATCGAATTACTGAACCAAAACTTTTGATAATTTGGTATTTAATAATATGGTATTTGGTATGATATTCAGGAGTAAACTTTTAGAATTATGGTATTCGAGTTTGAGTTTGGTATTAGACATTAGTACCACTTTGTATTCGGTATTTTTCTGATTGCCGAATTATTTACTTAATGAAAGTCATATATCAACATGTTCATTACACTTTAGTACAAATCCAAAGAGAGTTAAAGAATAAACTTAAACAACTCAAATACATATATATATATATGTATATTTTAGTTGTATCAATTTGTTTTTCTTGATGTGTTCTTACTTGTTGATATTCTATTATATCGTGCATCAACATAAAAAATAGAAATAATTGGAGAAATAATATTAACTTTGTAATACAATCTACTGCAACTTCAATACGGTATTATCGAATATCATACCAAATTAAGTTTAACTTATCGATTACTGAATTACCGAAGCAAAATTTAAAAAATTAGTATTTGTTATCTACTTTTAACTACCAATTACCGAACTCAAAATTTAAGAATCCCGAACCGAACAATGAACACGCAACCCTAAATTAATTCTTCCCAAATATCCAACTATTAAAATTAACGAAAAGGGTTTTGTTATCGATGATTAATTAATTATTACAAAAGTTGGAATCCCTCCAATAGTTTCTCTTTGTCAACTTTATCTTCTACCTGATAGTAATATTTGTTCCTAAAAATAAATATATTGGCTCCTTAATAATTAATGATCTTATATGAAACAATCAAGTATTATTATAAAATATTACTCCCTCTATTTCATATTAACTGGATTTTTGAGATTTTTTTGATTGTTCAAAATAGGTGAATTGTTCAATGTTCAAGATGGATGTTAATTTTTTTTTTCAATATTTGTACTTTTCTGAAGTTTGATATTTTCTAGGAAACAAAGAGCACTACTTATAAAGTTAATTATGATTTAAATTATGTCCTTGATATAGTGGAGTATAATATAGATGCCAACTACACCAAGAAGTTAATTTCATTATTATCTTCATTACTTCCCTCTATTATGAAGATAACCTTCAATTTTATGATCATTACTCGTCAAGGTATAGGACAGTTTTGCCAGGGTATAGAACACCTCAACTAAGTGGATCCACTAAGCTATGCTTAAAAAGAAATAAGGAATCATCTAAAAGACTATGACCCTTTACCCATGTTGGCATACATGGCTTATGAGGACTTTGAGTTGTCTGAACTCATCCTCATATAGTTGCTCAATACTACTCCCAATAATATATACTCATGCTCATATGTTTAAAAATATAACTCTTCCTCATGTTTAAGATAATTGCTAAAACTATCCTCTAAAAAGAGGTAACTACTCTTGAAATATCTTTAAACTCATAACTCATTCAGAAATCAAAGTTTCTCTTTTATCAATATAAATCGGATACCTTTGGGAATACTTAGTTCCCTTATAGTCTTACTCAATTCATACTTGAAAACTCTTTCTCAAAAATATATCAAAATCATATTGTGATATGATCATTGATGACTGGGGAATTCATATTGCATAAACATTGAGGGTATTACTACATACTATATTGTTTAAACATTGATGGCATACTCGATTGTCATACTAATCATTATTTAAAAACTCTTTCTCAAAACCAATCTTTACTTTCTCAAAACTCAGTTCAAAACTCAAGTGTTGGTTTTAAAAAGCTTCTCAAGATTTATAACTCAATTTATAGGGTTCATGCAGAATTATGGAGATGAACAACTCAACTCAGGGATCTTAATAGCAATATGGAAACTCAGTACTCAAAACTCAATAATACTACTCATCTAAAAAATACTCATTCATAGGGTTCATGCTGAAATATAGACATGAACGAATCAACTCAACAATATTAATTCATAGCATATAGCAATACAATAATTAGGAATAGAATTTCAAACAAAAACGGGAATTCAAAAACTCAAAATCAACACATCTCAAGAATACTCTAATATAGAGATAGAATCTAGAATGATCTTTTACTGATTTGAAAGTAGATGTAGGGTGTGAGAACGAACTAGTACAATACTATGATATCCTTACATAGCTGAAGAACAAGGTTCTTGAAGAAGAACTATATTAGAAGTCTTTAAACCCTAGCTTGAAGGAGAACAATCAAGAAAACCTTTCTTGAGATTTTTGAATTAATTTCTTGAAATCTCTATGGCCAAGAATTATAATTTTCATTAGTGATTCATAATTGTATGGAGGAATTTGGAATGGAATTCTTGGAGAAGAACTTACCTTCAAGAAGAATCTTGAAAAAGATTGGTAGAATCTTGAATGAAAGTCCTTTACTATGATTATTCCTTAGAGTTTGAGAGATAAGAGAATGATGGATTAAGAGATGAAAATATGATTGTTTTGGGTCTTTAATTAGTCAAGAAATTCGTTTAGGTTTTAGGGTAAAAAGACAAAAATGACCCGTTTTAATGTTTATCGCCAACTAATTCGTCGCAGCACTGTATGAAGTTACTAAAATGATCAAATCGTTTTACTCAAACCTCGGGTTGTTGCAAAATTGGTGGCGTTGGAAATAAGATTCAACTACCTTTAATTTGATATGTTATGGTCCATGTAATTCTTTATATTCTAAGAGATATGGTTGTTTGAAGTTGACCCAAGTAGAATCTTACATCAAAACTTAATCGATAAGGAATTTCTAGTGACCTTAATTGATATCCAAAATCATATTCTAGAAATTCTCACACTAAAGAATTTACCTTTACATATTTTTAAAAGTTTAAGAATCACCTGATATGACCCTACAAGTAAATGAAGAATGATTCGAGTTTTAACTTAGAAATTTTTGGGGCGTTACAATATCTCTCCCATGGGATCATTCGTCCTCGAATGACGGCTGGTTTGAGAATGGAAAGGGGTTACTCTTACTATATTAAAGTCTAACTCAGAATCACAAAGTACATAACATAGAGTGATTATTCTAATCTAAATCGCAAGATTCGGGTTCAATACATTTATAGGGAATCTCATCCCAAGAATACTTCTCCATATAGCTGCCTTCAACCAACTTTGAACGCATATCAAGAAAAACCTAATGCATCATGCATTTGTCTACATGTTAACAACACCACATTCAATATTAACACTATAACCACTCTGTGGACCTCTCCTAACTAATCCTTCTAAGAATTTCTCATCATCTCTACCAACTGAAATTTCACGCATTACTACTAGAAACTGACTAATTGCTCTCATTTAACTATTACTCATGGTAAAACCTCATCCCCTTCTTCCTCCACATTTATAACCTTAGATGGAAGAAGAAGACCACCACTACCACAATAAGAAACATAAACCCTCTTCTTCTATCATTATTCAATTACTATCGACAACATCGCTATCAAAACTGAAAAGGATCACTGAAAGAGCTTTAGGGCGAAAGATCTTAAGCACGATTCATTCGAGATGTATGATATAATAATATGCATGAAATAACATTATGTTGCTAGCCATTGATAGTAAATCATGAATTTGCGAGACTGAGCATACCATGGGACATGAATGCTTATATGAGTATGTTCATATATGATATCCATAACTTTATAAATTAAGCTTGAGATTAATGGGCTAAGGTCGTTGCCCTTCATTCTGAAAATTGAGCATATATGTGAATCTCTCTGAAGTGTTTGAGCATAGGTCATGAGCACAATTCTGATATAAGAATATCAACAAGATGTTGTAATAACTTCACTTGAGGAATACACAAGATTATGAATGAATTGATATATCCCTAAAACTATTTCTGAAAACATCGTTATCTCATCCTTAACACTTGACTTGGTTTCTCATCTTATCATCTCCCCTTAGGTTTGAAACTGACACTTTAAAGCTATGGATCTATTCCATCATCTCTAAACTGGTGTACATTCGTTTTACTCTAATACTCGGAAAAGGCTTATCTCATGCTACTTAACTCTCCATATGCAGGTATTAAGACTCGTTATAAGATTTCTTTCTAAGATGATTCTCTTAACCTCTTCTCATTGGTTGATAAGGCCACTTAATCTAAGTGTTAATATTCTGCTTCTCTTTCTTAGCCTACTAATAACATCCTTCTAGGTTCATATCAACCTAACTAGAGGAAGCTTTGAACTATATTTACGAAGCTTATCATTGACTATATAAAATCCTTTATACCAAGCTCTTAAGGGAAATAATTAATGCTTACATCAGTCTAATCCACATTGACAACTCAAATATGCTATCTAGGCATACATTAAAAATAATTAACTTAAATTGGAACCTCTTCTGATTACGTACAATCTCGGGTACACCTCTTAATACTTCATACGCTCCTTACTTCATCACTTACTTATCTATGATTGAATGTTGTTGAACAATTGATTAGGAATGACTTTTGTGGGTCATTTGAAAATTAACATAGGTTGCTAGTGTGATAGAAAAATGTAGCATGGGTACTTTCGTTACATCTCCTCAACATTCTGGGCATAAGGATTTCATAGAAATTCGGTCGAATCGATACCAAAAATGTTGGGAGAAGTTGAAAAGTCTCTTCTCTTAAAACTCAAATTTGAGGGGTATTTAGGAGTTATTTTGCCAAAACAATTGCATATTTAGGTTCTAGGGTAGTTAATACACTCTGATTTGCTGAAATTCTGTAAAAATGAGGGTTTTGGGAGAAAAAGTGCCATGATCGCGTTTGGTGTTCATCCCAGATGAAGGCCACTTTGGTAGCCTTCATCTCGCTATGGCGGGCTCCCTCATTCTGCTTTGGCGGGATTTGGGCCGCTATGGCAAGATTCAAGGGGCTGGCAGCCTGACCCCTTAACTTAATTTCTTCCATCTTCCCCTTCCAACCTTACACTGTATATTTCCATCGTGATCTAATTTATATTTTTCATAACTTGAAGGCCTATCTAAATGGCAGGTTTGAATGAAGAGAACATACCCTTCATCTGATTTCTCGACACCGCTAGTCGAGAAAGGTTTCATGACTTTTCGAACAACAAGTTTTTTTGTGAGAGGGGCTTCGTCTTGCTCAGGCAGGAGGAGAAAGAGCCAACCTTCTATGCTCGCTTGATAGAGGTTGGGTGGGCTCTACTGACCGAGGCTCCCCCTACCACATGTGTTGACCAACACATGGGTGCGGGAGTTCTATGTTATCCTACCCACCATTCGTTGGGACGACCCTCACCCTCTTATCCGCATCTGAGGATTTGACATCTCTCTGAATGCCATGGCCCTAAATGAGGTACTAGAGTTGCCAGAGGTCTCAAACGCTGAGTACAATGCCAAGCTGAGGGAGGTAGATATGGAATGACTAAGAAACATACTGGTAGAGCCTGCACGTCGGGACAGAGTCTATTGGCCTTCTGCTGAGGGTATTACTAGCACAGACTGGTCACCGAATGCTAAGAGGTGGCTTCACTTGGTCACTAGGAGGATTTGCCCATCAGGCAACCGTACCGACGTGACATTCCCTCGGGCCTTAGTGGTGGCATGCGCGGTGCAGGGTATTGAGCTGAATATCGAGGCGTAGATTATTTTAGAGTGGAAGATGTTCTACCGAGGTAACAAGAAGGCAGTCTTCTTCCCTGGTCATATCACTGCGTTTTGCAAGCGGGTGGGAGTGTCTCTTTACAACACTGATGAGATACTTCACATGGACCCCCCTTTTCACCCTCTTTTGGTTAGACAGGATTCTACTTCTCAGAGCAAAAGAAGGAGGATGAATAGGGCTAGCAGCAGCCAGGTGGCTGCGGGGTCGGATGAGGAGGGAAACAACGGCACTCGTCCTACTGGGTCTCATCCTCCACTTTCAGCGACACAGGTAGAGGAGGACTTGGCAGTTGTGCGGAGGAGGATGGGGTGCCCTATCACTCCCATCACCCCAGTTCCCCAGCACTACCCTAGATCTTGAGATGCTCCGTCGCAAGCTATGCCATGAGAGGAGGAAGGGGCTGGAGAGGGACTATCTGATGGTTCGGATCTGGAAGGCGGTGAAGATCATGTTCACTTGCGTCGCTCCAGGGTGGGAGATTCCTATAGTGGAGAAGGGGGATTTCTATCAGTTCTCTAGTCTAAAGGAGGCCATGACAGGCTTGGTGCCCCATGGAGGAGCTAGATTCTGACACCGACACCTCTCGGTCCCAGGTCTCTTGAGTTATTTCTTCGCCCCTCTTGGGATTGTAAATTTTAGGACGACTTTGTTTTTAGCTTTTCGCTTTTCTTATGTTTTTGTAAGCACTTGGATGCTAGCTTTTCTTCTCTCTCCATAGCAAATGGTTAATTATTAACTTTTTATAACTATTCTCAATTGATGAATACTGATTGAATTTCACGAGTTAGCCTGAATACCATTTGGGGTTTATTTGGGTAATTTGGGAAAACAGAGGAGGTAGGTTGAGATTCTGCCTTGCCCGGTCTCGCCCTGGAGGGAATAATCCCGCCCAGTGGCTCAGACGAAATCAGAACACAAGAATAATTTTTTTGGGGTTTTTCTCTTTTCTAAATTCCACAAAGGTTCCTAGCTTTACTTAGCAATTTTAGGAGAATTCCCTCAGTTAGATAGTCGATATCTACTCGAGTTATTCTCCACGAAAAACACCTAGGTCGTTCTCCTTAATTCAATACCACAACCCGCACATTCCCAGGATAAACCCAAACACTCATACGATCCTTAGTCAAATGCAGGACACGTCAAGATTTGGTTTACGAATAACCTTATCACTCATCTAAATCCTTGCCTCGAACTTAGTCGAAACCTTCCTTTCACAACGAGTTTCACGATACATTTACTTCTTGCATAACTTCAACAACTAGGCCAACTTATTGTACGTAATAAGGTTCAAACACACAATTACAGTTCAGACAACAAGAAGCACACATTCACTGTTTCCAAGATACAAAGCACAGACCAGTCTAATTTGTTAATTACTTCATTCCATGGATGACCATATCTAGTCATCCATGCCATTACGCAACCCTTAGGTCCAGATACCAATTGGAACCTTCTCAGTTTCCAATTTACTTTGCTTTGGGCCCCTCAGTTGTGACCACAACGTCCGATTTACTTTATTGAGATACAATTGGAATTGGGAGATACCAATTGAACCCAACTCATACCGCAAGTGACACATGCACAAAAGGAGAGAACAAGTGAAATAGTTCCTAGAATGTTCCCTAGCCTCTTGTAGATTAGGTGTGGACGTCAACACACCAATCCGCAAGAGTCTAGTCCACATTTTGCTCTTATACTGGGAGACCAGTAACCTAGGCTATGATACCAATTTGTCATGACCCAATCCATCGGGTCGTGCGGCACCTACCACTAACAACTAAGTAGGAGAACACTCATATCCCAATAGCTAAAACATGCGGAAGATTAATGAAAAATGAAGATAAAAGAATCATAGGGATTTCATAAATAAAACCTTTAAACAATTTCGGGTTAAAATTTGTAACATAACTAACACCCCCAAGGATCTAGTCTAAACAGGTACAAGAGCTACTAAGAATACAAAATGGACATAATAATAAAAGACACAGCTCCTACTATATGAAAGGAAAGATAGAAGCTGCTTGAGAATTTTTCTTCTTCACCTATTGAAACATCATCAACCATGTAGCCAAACTATGCCAAAAAGGCATAGCAAGAGTAGTATCAGTACAACCACATGTACTAGTAGGCATCATCGTTCAACCCGATGCCCACCACATAATATAATAAAACAACTAGTAAGAATATGCAATAAACCACTCGCTTCTCCACCTTTACCCTCTCACGAGTACCTCAGAGTTACACTAATAGCCTTACTACTAGCCACTTTCGAATCCTTTTAACACTTTCCTGAGTAATTACACCACGTACCCTACCTCTACTTCTCACCTTTGTAGCATACAGACAACCCTCGTTCCACAACACTAATGCCTTGAAATTCTTAGCCTTTCCAGTTTCATTCAAACGATAATATACATAACGGGTTAAGTCAACATAGTAGAACCAACATAAATAGATCATCATACCATATACAATTCTTGGGAAACAACATCAAATATTATTTACGAATAAGATACAATTTCACTTTTCTCAAGATGCATAATTATATCAAATCATTGGTCCTCTCATGGAACCCAAACCCAAACTGTTAGTATACCAGATCGTGGTACCTGATCCAATGTTTCTGCTGGAACATGGCAACCGATCCCATAATTATGCCAGAACGTGGCAACCGATCCAAGTTAGTGTGTCGGAATACAACACCCGATCCATTCAATAAGCCACAATCATAATCACAAGTATATTCTCATAATCATACCAACAAGTCATGATGCATGGCGTTCATCATTCATATATTCTCTTTTATAATTAATGTGATCAACAATGCAACGGTCGCGTACAGACATCTATCAATTTGTAGTAAAAATGAGCATGCATCACTCAATCATAGAAACCCAACCTTCCCAAACAACTATTCATCGACGTATATCACATAAACATTAATTTTGACCTTACCTAGCCCTAGTTCATCATCTAAGGCTTCTTCCTAGGATTTAATCATCTTTTACTTCGGTGCATGAAGGCCTACGCACAAATCCAACTATTGATTTACATATATTACACAGTGAACACAGATTTATAACTACTCAATTCATAAAACCTAACCTACCTGGGCGCCACACAGCTGCACGGGGTTTTGGTTTTTGATTCTTGTTTTTGGAACTCGTGACGGGATCTTGGCCGAAAATCTGCAATCCATCGACCTCCTTACACTAGAAATCTCTCTCTCCACTTTTCCCAAGATTAGAGCAGCCTTTTAGGGGTTTCTAAAGGGGTCTATGACTAAATTAGGTATTTTAGGGAGAAGGAGGAAATAAGATTTCGCGTTATTTATATTCTATCTCTCCTATATCGCTCTGACGCCAACTTACCCCATTGTGGTGCCGCCGCCCTAGCAGCATATGTCCCTCCCTGGAGGGACAATGACCCAGTATTTTCTTGAAGTTTTACTTTCTACTAATTAATGACAGTTCAGGTCGTTACATCAGCACTGGAGAACCATTCTTGGTCCCCAAGTGAACCCTTAGGTGAGAAAGCCTTTTAACCCTAGAATCATCATATTGTGAGAAACCCTTTCACATTATATCATATTGATGTAGAAGTGTGTATATGAGAATAACCTTCCAACAACAGAACAAGTAGATCATAATCATAGACACTTCACTCTCAAAGTGTTCTTAAAGCATATACAAAGACTTCATAAAACATGCATAATATCATAATTTTTCCTTTCAAGGATCAAAGCTCATGTCAAGTCAACACATATAGAATTCACTACATTAGACATGGATATTAACATAATTCAAGTAACTCAATTACTACTAGCATAATCTCATAATATCATTTTTCATCAACACACCCACATCACAAGATCATAATTAGGGAATATGAGGATTTCATGAATTCTTGGGGATTTCAACATAAAAACCATAATAAATCATCAATTAAATCATAATATAAAATAATTCAAGCATTAGAATCATTTTTGAATGGAATCCATGACTTGGAGTCAAACCCTAGCTTTTGGGGATTTCTATATTTGAAATTGGGATTTTGAAGGGGCTCCATGGATGAATTATATCCATGGATGAAGAGATACCATACTTTAGAAATGAAACCCAATGAATTTGAGAAGAAAACCTTTCTCCTTGAACTCTTGCTTCAACTTCCTGCTTCTTCTTCCTTGAAGTTCTAGAGAGAGAATTTTCTTTAGTGAGGATGGAGTTTTGGGACTAGTTTTGGGTTTCAGAAATAATGAGGTAATTGACTTAATTTAGTGCTATAAAATCCTTATATAGCTGATCTAATTTAGGCTAAAACGACCTCAGTTAGTTATTAATTAAAATAGGAAAACCCCAAAGTGCCCCTAAACTAACTCCTCCAAACAGTCCACAAGTCACCACCCACTGAACCACGTCCACGGGTCGTGGGTGGACCCACGTGGCTTGCTGGTGAATCGTGGTTAGGTGACTGTGACTTGGCTTTAGGGGCCCTAACCCACAACTTCTCAGTGAATGACCGTGGTTAGACTCACAACCCGTGCTGGTGAAGCATAGGCTAGGTTTCAGAGACCTGGTTTCAGGGTCTTGACCCACGGGCCTGGTCCCCTCCGCTGGTCACTGCCCAGGCAGTTTCTAGGGGTCCTCCTCAAGGACCCATGGTTGATCCTTGCGTTTCGTACCTTGACGTTCCAACATGAAACCTTTTATTTTTTCGTACAGGGAGTTACGTTTATGACACTAACCCTCATGTTAAGCTCTAGTTTAGCCTACTAGTTTTCGGGGTGTTACACCATTAAAGAGTGTGGTTGTGAAGGATAGTCTCACCTATTAAGAGGATCCAGTTGAAATCATTGATCGTCAGGTTCATAGGTTGAGAAATAAAGAAGTCTCTTTGGTGAACGTTTTGTGGAGGAGTCAGTCCGTAGAGGAAGCGACTTGGGAAGCATAAGCAGCCATGAAGGCCAAGTACCCTCATCTCTTTCCTTCCGATTCTGTTTTAGCATGAGATAATAGTTTCTCTCCAGTATCTTAGCTTACTCTTGCGTTAATTCAGTCTTAGTATCATGCTCCTTTAGTTGTTCTTGCATTTTCAACATAATTGCATGCTCTTGGAACTCAGTTCAGTCAGAAATCAGGTTCTAGTACTTAGTGATAGGGATTACAGCTCATTCCCTCCATACTCAGCTAGTTTAGGCTTTATTCGAGGACGAATGTTCCCAAGAGGGAGATATTGTAACACCTCAGAGATCAAACTTAAAAGTTTCAGCAGAAAAAGGTGAACCACGGAAGGTTTCACAGGCCGTGATCAGGACCACGGACCGTCACCCTCATCGTGGTTCACACCGTCTCATCAAGGGTGGACCACAGAGCCCCTCACGGGCCTTGGACCACATCACGAGCCGTGGGAAGTCTCGTGAAGGATAGGCAGAACTCACCAAGCTCGGGCAATAGACAACGAAGCCCTCTACAGGCCGTGGTCTTAATAACGAGCCGTAGTGGCGTCCATCGTCCTAAGCCACCAGACCTCAATTCAAGTGAAAAACCACGCTGACCTTCACGGTCAGTGGTCCTTCACACGGGTCGTGGTAGGGCTCGTGGTTGGACCACCAAGAAACCAGTAGTCACTGGTCTGCATACCACGATCCAGCATAAAAAGATAGTTTTGAACTAAGTATTTATTTATATTTTGATTATTAAAAGTAACTAGGAATGTGTTCCCCATAAGCTCATAATGCAGTAATCCTAATACTAGTAATAATTTCCTACTATATTACATGCAAAGTGATAAGTTAGGTATCTCTAAATCCTTGGTCCGGCATCTAGATAATTTTGCCCCGCACCTTGTTCCGGCTACGTATGTATAATTTACTAAGCCTTACCTTTACCTCATATTAGACATCATAATCGATGTTTGGCTTAGTCATTACTTCGCACCAATCGACACTAGACTATTAGATAGTATCACACTAAATCTATATTGATAATTCTTTTCTTGTTGATTACCTCCTTGGTCTGGCAAGTAGCAACAAGGCAAGTTCTAACATTGGTCACCGTTAAAAAGACGTCTAGACGAAAGAATTATCAATACATGCTTCAACACTATTCACAAATTACTTAGTTATTATTCATACTTTGCTAATTATTTATGGTTCCCAAAACCCTAGTTATGAAAGTTAGCTACTCATTATCTCATAAACACAATCAAAATTCATTAAAATAAATATGCTTATGTTAATCATAAAAATTTAAGAACAATAGCTAAACTATCTTTTATTAATCACAAATACAAATAAATAATAAAGGAGAAGAAAGAATAAACTACAATTCTCTGGCCTCCACGGCAGCTCTTCCAAAGTTCCTAAGCTAGAAGAAAATTTATATTGTGTCTTGTATCTTGGTTCTTCCCTTCAAATAATTATTTCTATACACTATTTATAGATGTAGAAAACCCTAAATAAAATAATTAAATCCAAATTAAAGTAGGAATCCAAAAATCAAAAGGAATTGGATTCCTTTTTCTGTTTCGCCGCGTGAACATTAGTGCCGCCTCAATGAATTTGTTGATTCTGCACCGCCATTCATCAATTGGCCAGTGCATTGAGAGACTGCCACATGGCAGCTTATTCATACAACTTAAATGTTTTGCAATTCGCAATATGCCCCTTTTATATGAATATAATATTTTATTCACTTTAATCCATTAAGCTGTCTGCTTGATTTCCTTCTTGAACCTTCAATTTTTAATTCGTTTTAGCTCCAAACTTCTCCAATTTTCCACTAATTTAATCCTACAAATAAAATACACAATTTAGCACAATCCATCAAATTAGTGCTCAAAAAGGACAAATATAAATAATAAATGTGAGGAAATAATGATTTAAAATATGTATTTTTAGACTCATATCAACAACCCACACTTAAACTTTTGTTCGTCCTCGAGCAAACATTAAAACTCATCCCAAGAAAAAAAAATCATACTAGCAATGTCATCAATTTGGTTAATACAAACAATTAGGTCATATATCAATTTCAAAATATCAAGTAGACTTCTCAATCATTATGCAAGACATCCAAATAAACAGCAAACCTCTAACCTCCTAACCTCAAAGAAGGACTTTGAACTCATCAAATTTAAGTTTGCTCACCTACTCTCATCAAAGAAAGTTAATAAAATCACCTATCTATCATGAAACAAGTGCCCTCACAAGAAGAAATAGTCCACACACTCAAATAAAAGGATTGAATATAAATTAAGGACTTAGCATCAAAGTGCACTCTCACACTCACAAAGAAAATTCACAAGTATGCACAAAAAACCATATGCTTGCCCATTATGTACATCTCCACTAATTAAGCATGCTTGAATAGAATAAAATAGGACTTTAACGGGTTGTAATGTAGGCTAGGGGACGGGTAGGAAAACTATATAATAGTGACTTACACTTCCTTAAACACTTTGCAATTTTAGACTTCATCACCCATTATTTTCTTCTCTTTATTTTCAGCCCTCTCCTCAACAATTATTTCACAAGTAATTCTCATCATCTCAAGAATGTTTTAATCATTTTTTTTATTTTTTTTATTTTTTTTTAAGTTTTCCTTGATAATAGCCACCCTCAACTTACGTATTTTACATGCATTAAGGTGCACAATGTCCTAGGAAGGACCAGGGCCATCATCAAGGTAACTTTTTTTTTCTCTTCTTTTTTCATGTCACATTCTTTTTCTTTTTTTTTTCATATCCCATTCTTTCAAAGAGGGATTTTAAGCACTTTGTAGCTATCATTGATTACCTTTTCACTCAATCATCCCTTTTTCTCAGAATTGATAATTAGAATAAGTCTATGTTATAATGCTCAAGGAAGCAAGGTGCAAAAACTAGGAATTCAACAAAATAATTTAGGGCAAAATATGGCTACAAAAAAAAAGGCTACAGGCTCAAAAGGGCTAACTAGTGATAAAATATCTTAAAAGGCTAAAATTTACCAGACAAATAAAACAAAGCTTATTATCATCTCCTAAACAAAGCAACACTTTTTATTTCGCTTCAATAACATGCAGGGCAAGTTCTAAACTAAGATGCAAAACAAAATCTCACCACACATGGCACAAGTATCAATCAAGATGGATCAGTTCCAATTCTAAGAGACACAAGATCATAACAAACTACAAAATAAAATAAGCTATATACAAAGTCACAACCATGAACCTAGATGTCAAAAAGTTTACAATTTCACTAGAAATCAAGCATTCACAAGAAAGTACTACTCAAATTTAAGCCCAAGTAGTAAGTATCACATAACTCAAAAGGGTCTTTTCCTTTATGTCCGAAAAAATAAATAAATAAATAAAAAAAAAAATTATTCCTAAAAAAAAAAAAGACACTCGGTTCAAAGGGACTATCCTTAGGAAAAGAACCGAAAACAAAAGCCAAGGAACCCATCATGAAAAAAAATTCAATAAAACGGTAAAAACTAAGAATTCATTCTTCCACCTCACACTTAAAATCATGCTTTGTCCCCAAAGCAATTTATAGAAAAGAGAAGAAGAAGAAGAAGAAGAAGAAGCGTGAGAAATACTCCCTCGGGCCCTCTATGGCCTAGCTAACAACATGTTTTTTTTTCTTTCTTGCATCAAGGGCCGTCACCCCACACTTAAGCTTAAACATGCTCCTTTGCTTCAAAAAAAAAATTTTTTTTTTTATTTCTTTATTTTATTTTTGGGTACTCAGACTTTCCCTAATCTGCAAAAACAAGAAAAGAAAAAAGTGATACTAATAAAATAAAAATAAAATAAAATAAGAAGTTACACTACTAATTGGGTTGCCTCCCAATAAGCGCTTAATTTAACGTCGCGGCACGACACCATCAATTTTACTATTTTTCCTTCCATTTTGAAGATATGAATTGCACCCCTAATTTTACATCAATTTTTCTATTACGCTCAAGGGGTGGTGGTACAAAAATAAAGGTCCCAAGCAATAGATATCACATTATGCACTTCTTGGATCATAAGTGAGGAATGTAATTCTCCGATATTGGAACAATAAATTCAAGAATATAGACACAACTTTCCTCGTCCATACACTCTTCAATAGGCTTAGATGGCTCGATTAATTTCTCATCATCTAAACATAATGTGGAAAAATGATTGGAATGAGGTCCAATGCACCCTAACTTATGAATTAATTATTATTTACACATACTAGAGTTTTTAAAAATAATATTATCTACTTCATTACATAACTCTAGTGCACTCTTCTCAACAATGACAACATCAATAAAAGTATGATCAAGCAATTGGCCCTCAACTTTTAGCTCTTCAAGTTGACTTATAAGTATTTTTTTCTTCCTCACACATATTATTATTAAATTGTTGGGTGTCATATGATTTAATCTTTGCACTCAACTCACAATCTAAATAATAGATATCAAATTCAAATTTATATTCACCACTGCGCTTACATATTGATTTATAGCAAAGTATTAACAAATCTTCCATGTCCCCATACAACTTATCTTGTTGAGCAAAAATTAACCTATAAGAATCCATAATATCAAAAGTGCAAGAATTGCAAGCACACTTATTACTACATACTTTTTTAGATGACATCTCAAGAAGAGTAAAAGAAATATGATAATAATTAAAAAAAAAACAAATTTAAAGCTAATCCTAAGAAACAAAAAAGGACTACAAGTCAAAATAAATACTAAAGACAATTTCTAAGCCACATTCCCCGACAGCGGCGCCATTCTTGATAACGTTCAAATATACTTCTTGAAAAGAAATATGAACGATAGTACGCAATATATTTACCCAACTATGAGTCGGGGTCGATCCCACAGAGAATATGGAAGAATATTGTCAATAGCATATATTTAACTCGATAGTCGTTATATAAAAATGGAGGGATTTAAATTGAAATAAAATAAAAACAATAAAAAGATAGTTTTGAACTAAGTATTTATTTATATTCAGATTATTAAAAGTAACTAGGAATGTGTTCCCCATAAGCTCATAATGCAGTAATCCTAATAATAGTAATCCTTTTCTAGTGTATTACATGCAAAGTGATAAGTTAGGTATCTCTAAATCCTTGGTCCGGCATCTAGATAATTTCACCCCGCACCTTGGTACGGCTACGTGTGTATAATTTATTAACCCTTACCTTTACCTCATATTAGACATCATAATCGATGTTTGGCTTAGTTATTGCTTCGCACCAATCGACACTAGACAATTAGATAGTATCACACTAAATCTATGTTAATAATTCTTTTCTTGTTGATTACCTCCTTGGTCCGGCAAGTAGTAACAAGGTGAGTTCTAACATTGGCCACTGTTAAAAAGACTTCTAGACGAAAGAATTATCAATGCATGCTTCAACACTATTCACGAATTACCTAGTTATTATTCATACTTTGTTAATCGCTTATGGTTCCCACAACCCTAGTTATGAAAGTTAGCTACTCATTATCTCACAAACACAATCAAAATTCATTAAAATAAATATGCTTGTGTTAATCATAAAAAGTTAAGAACAATAGCTAAACTATCTTTTATTAATCACGAATACAAATAAATAATAAAGGAGAAGAAAGAATAAACCACAATTTCCTGACCTCCACGGCGGATCTTCCAAAGTTCCTAAGCTAGAAAAAAATTTATATTGTATCTTGTATCTTGTATCTTGGTTCTTCCCTTCAAATAATTATTTTTATGCACTATTTATAGATGTAGAAAATCCTAAATAAAATAATTGAATCCAAATTAAAATAGGAATCCAAAACCAAAAGGAATTGGATTCCTTTTTCTTTTTCGCCGTGTGAAAAGTAGTGTCGCCTCAATGAATTTGTTGATTCTACACCGCCATTCATCAATTGGCCAGTGCATTGAGAGACTGCCACGTGGCAGCTTATTCATTCAACTTAAATCTTTTGCAATTCGCAATATACCCCTTTTATATAAATATAATATTTTATTTACTTTAATCCATTAAGCTATCTGCTTAATTTCCTTCTTGAACCTTCAATTTTTAATTAGTTTTAGCTCCAACTTCTCCAATTTTCCACCAATTTAATCCTACAAATGAAAATACACAATTTAGCACAATCCATCAAATTAATGCTCAAAAAGGACAAATATAAATAATAAATGTGAGGAAATAATGATTAAAAATATGTATTTTTAGTTTCATATTAATGGGTCATGGTCCTTATGATGGTCTGTTACTGGGCCCGTGGTCGGCTTCGACAGATTTTAAGTTAGGGGTCGTTTGGTCTTTTCCCATATGCGTTGGACACCTAAACTACATAGTGTTGGTCAGTTTAATCCTAGTAACTTAATCAGTTCTTTCCTAATCGATCATTTTCCAAAAATTCACCAAACCTAGAGCAAAACAGAAGAGAAAGTCGACCAGCCCCTCAAGAACATGCAGCAAGGTTTCTTCAGTTCCAGCCCCGAAATCAAAAGATTTCTCCATGAATTTCATCACCGGGTAAGTGGAATTTTACTAGTAGGTTCCTTTCATCTACTAGGTCCCTAGAATTCAGTCAGATTCTTGATTCTATATATCATGTTTAGACCTAGGGTTTCTCAAACCGTGTATAATTGTTGTGAATTAACTGTTATAGTATTGCTAATTAGATTCTCATGTTTTTGTGAAATCGTTGCTTAATTCTTTGCTTGAAATTCAGAACCCTAGTTGTGTAGATTCTTCTAGTTCATGAATTACACTTGCTAGGTCAGTTTAAACAGATATACATGCTCTAGTTAAGAATGTTACATTGTCAGTATTTAAATGTTGCATTCTCGAATTTGCATGTCAGAACATTAAGCTATCTAGTGTTTCAATTTTGTTGTGTCATATGTATTCCAATAGGGAGTATGCTTAGACCGAGTTGGATTAAGGTTCAGCGTACCCTCATAATCCCAGAACTACATACCCTGTAGGTTTTTAGTCCCCTCTATTGGGTATCAACTTTAGTAGTCACGCCATTCATGCTTTTATACCCCTGGCAAGGTATATTGGGTCATATCGTTAGGGCGCATACATCGAACAATCATGCCTTTATACCCCTAGCAAGGTATATTGGGTCTTGTCGATGGGACATATATATCGGACTCCGCATTTAACTCACGCAGGTTTATGTCGGTTAATAATAGCTCCCACAGTTAGACTCTAGTGCATTCGACCAGGTTTTTAGTTATATTTCAGTATCTAGTCTCAGTATGTCATGTTCAGGATTAGTACTTGGTCATTGCATTTAGTTCAGCCTTCAGTATATTCCAACATTTACATTCAGTTCAGATTATGTTAATGTTATGTTCAGATATGTATTTTATTCAGCTATACCATATATCCTGCATGCTCAGTACATGCTAAGTACTGACACATACTCTGCGCTATATCATTTCATGATGCAGGTTCAGGTACTCAGCATCTTGATCCCGCATAGATCGATTCCCGATCTCCAGTTCAGCAGCTTCAGTGGTGAGTCCTCATACTTCGAGGACAATAGAGTGGGGTTTTCACTTAGGTCTTTTTATGCAGTTTTCAGTTTTTCTAGAGTTAGTTGGGGGATGTCCCGCTAACTTTAGTCAATTAGAGGCTTTTTCAAACATAGTACTAGATTCAGTTTTAGTTTTGAGTTTGATCTTCTAGTTGTTATTAAACTCATAGTCTTTTATATATTTAGATCAGTATTGGGAATTCCCCACTTTTAGTTATCATTGCTTAAAGATTTTGCATAGTATATTTTATTTAGGAATCTTTTAGTTTGCTTATGATATGCCAGCTCAGGGTTAGCTTGGGGTCATTCGTGATCCTAGGTCCCGTGTTTACGTCCAGCGGGTAGCCTCGGGGCGTGACATTGGACTTCCTCATTTTATATAGCCTCATATTTGGCATCCTCTGGGAACTGCCCACTACTAGTTCCAGTTGCATTCACTAATTTCACTATACCTCCAATGACATGCTTGGATAACAAATCGAGTAGAGTCATCATTTTGGCCATGTTCTCATCTCGTTGATGCTCCTTTTCAATTTGTTCTTTACTCATGCTTTGTTGTAGAGAGAACACTTGGTCTTCTCTAGTATTTCATTCTTGATTTACCTTGGTCATTTCATCGAGCAACAACGATGCAACTTCATATGGTTGTCGCATCGGCCCTCATTGGGCAAGTTGATCAGCCACATCTTTGTTGATTGAATCAAGGCTATGATAAAAATATCGTCGCAACAAATGGTCTGGGACACCATGTGCTGGGAATTGCAAGAGAAATTTTCAGTAATGCAACCATGTCTTATGTAAAGGTTCACCTTCAATTCTCTTGAAGTTTTAGATTCGGTCCCTAAGCTTGACCATCTTCGAAAGGGGGAAAATCTCTCCAAGAAGGTTTTAGTCAAATCCTCCCAAGAAGTGATCAAATCATTTGGTATCTCCCCCAACCATCTAGTAGCTTCACATGTCAAAGTAAATGGGAATAACCTCAACCTTATTGACTTTTGTGAGATGTTTTTAAACACGAACGACCCACACACATCCACAAAATTCCTAAGGTATTAATGGGGGTCTTCATGAGCTAAACCCCAAATATTCCTCTTAATTGGAGCAATTATAGCATTACTCCATTCACATGAAAGACCAGTTGTGGGAGGTAACAAGATTACTTATGTAGTTTGAATGGCATTCACGAGCATGTCATTTAAATCACCCATGTTGTTGTTTTGAACATCGTAACTATCATTGTCACTACCTTGGTCACTCATTGTTTAAGACCTGTAAATCTGCAAACAACAACAAAAAGCAACAATCTACTACAACTAAACAAATTTACAAACTAATTTCTCAAATGGAATTCTCAGCCATCATTCCCTAGCAGTGGTGCTATTTTTGATAACTCTCAAACAACTCTTCAAAGCCAATTAAAAGAGTACGTGTTCATCTTCAATAAAAATACCCAACAAAGAGTCGGGGTCGAATCTCACAGAGAATGATATAGCGCGGAGAATTCAATTAATAGATTTAGATTTTAAAGCCATTCATTTTTAATTGTAAAAATAAGTGGATGGATGATTCCATCACATTTACGAAAAGGGTTTTGTTATCAATAGTCACAATTAAACAAGATTTTCAAAAAAATAAAATAAGTAAAGAGAAATATAGGGGTATGGGATTGCAATTCGATATCGCATAGGGGTAATTGTGCTGTTCTATAGTGATGAACATTTATGGATAGGCTGGGTCATCACCAATGACACTTATCTTATTTCGATATCATAGCCTCAACTCATAGAATCTTATTTCTGTCTCATCTATGTGCAATACTAAACAACCAAATATCTTACTCTATTCTCTCTTTCAATGCAGAACTAGGGTAAATAGATCATACCCATAACCTTTATTTTTAAGAAAGCTATAGAAATTAAACCTAAATTGCTAGTATCGAACTAATTACCCACTTCAATCAATCTCTTTCAAGGATCAATCAAAGATTAGAAGTAGAAATTAAGTTTGAAACATTAACCCATAAGTTAACCTCATGCTAATTAGCTCAAATCCATGTATGAACATCAACAAAACAGAGCATAACACAATACCCACTACATTAAATCAACACCCAACCACATAAATGTACCCTTAGATGTTGGGGTTTTAGCCACTTATCACAAAGTGTAAATAAATTATACCTTGCATGAGAGAGGCCGTGGGTTACATGAAATTAAGAAATTACAAGTAAACTCACTTTGAATTCAACTATAATTTATCAATTTCAATAAAAAAAAATTGAAAACCATATTGTTCTTCACAAAGGAAAGAGTATTTCTCTCTCTAAATTGTTTAGAATTTCAAAACTCTGGAACTCTCTCCCAAAGTCCAGCTTTATTTTTCTCTCACCTTTGGGCTATTTATAGTTTCTCAAAACTTGGCCCAAAACTCAATGCATGGCCCAATGGGTGATGTTATACAAGCTCGCCAATCTCATTAGGTAAATTGACAACAATTCGTCAGCTCGCCTTTCTCTCGCTTTAGGCTTTAGGTGTTTGAACCTCAGTCAACAATCTCATTCGAGTCTGCCTTTCACATTCGAGATAGCATGCATCACCACCATTGTTCACATTTTAAGCCTTCAATTTTTCATCAAGTACTGTCAATTTCGTTGATGATCACCTTGCTCATCTTTTTCATTCGGTGAGTCACCGTTACTCCTGGAGTTCACCGACCTGCCTTAATTAATTCAATTGTTCTGTACTATTAACTTTGGCAAGGTTATACCCATTGAGCGATCCTCTCTCCATGTTAAGTGATCACCAATGTAGAGTTTACACTTCTTTTTATGCTTTTGGCCATTCTTTCAAACATTCATCCTTGCTTTTTCCTTTAGTATTCATAGCTCCAAATCATCTTAATATCATTAGAATAGGACAAAATTAGGCATTGAGGACATGAATTATTGAGCTAAATGGGCCTCAAATAAGTGTAAATCTACCACTAATCATCACGGAAATGTGGAGACCATGGTTAAGGCCCTCCATGAATGCGGTCCTGCTCCACGATCATGGGTGACGCCAGAACAAAAACCAAAATCAGCAAATCTCTAAGTCTCTGGTTGGACCCTCGGGATTAAGGGTGGGCATGGTATAATATGGTACGGTGTTTGAAAGTTCTGATACTATAATTTTGGTATTTAATTTTTAAAATATTATATGATTACCATACCAATTTAATTCGGTAGGGTTCAGTATATTGAAGTTTGGTTTCGGTATTCTACGGTATGGCAAATCGATAACCATAATTTGTTCATCTTCCACTAATATATACTCGTATAATAGAGTATTATAACTTCAAAACTTATAAAAATGTTTCAATTGTATCATGCTAACAAATTACACATGTACAAATATATAGGTAAAATAAAGTAATAGAAATAGGTTGCATATTTGTTAGTATTTTAATAATAATAATAATAATAATAATAATAATAATATATATGTTATTTATGTAACTATCTACTTCGGTATGGTATTTGATATTTTGGTATGATATATCTAAATACCAAGTACTGTACCGAATACCCAAAAAAATAAAATATATACCATATACCACACCAAATACCATAATTCCAAAACTACAATATTAAAAATTTAAGTATGGTGTGGTATTTAGGTATATACCATATCATGCCCACCCGTACTTGAGATTCATTGAAACCCCGTACAGACAAACAACATAGGTAAATTGATTATACTCTATGTTCAGGACTCAATGAATTCCTAGAAATATGAATTTGAGCTCTCCTTGACCCAAGTCTTGTGTAGATCACAAGAAAGTAATTATAACGGCTAAAAAGGTCAAATCAAGCTCGAGACCTCTAAAAATTTAATCAAGATCTCACCTACGCCTAAAATCAACCCCTGAATACAATAGAACTCTCAAAAAAATTATCCAAGCATCCAAACCTCAAACGTTGATCAAAGTTGACCTTAAGGCTAATACTCCACAATTTTCCAACTTAGGACCCCAAATCCTCAAAAAGACTTCTGAAATCAACAACTCTCTTAATTCAATTTCCAAATTTCAGAACTGATGAAATTGACAAATCGATGGAATTCCATTTTAACACTCGAAACTCCAAAAGACGATGAAAAATTACTTTTTATCAACTATAGACTTTCAAATTTCTAAATTCTCAAAATTCATAAATTTTAACTCAAAACATAAAACCAATTTCAAAACTCACTCAAAAATGACTAGGGGCTTATATCATGAGTAGAACTGTCAAAAAGGGTGGGACCAGCCCCACCCGGCCCAAGCCTCGTGGGCCAAGGAATTTAAAGGGCTAGGGCAGGCATGCCCTTCAATCGGAAGGGCATGAAAATGATCGACCCAACCCAACACTAGAAAAGCGGAGGACTGGGGCAGGCTAGCCCTTCATTTTTTCTTTTCAAACTTATAATTCTATAACATCAAGAAATTGAGAAGATTTTCAAATCAAATTTGCAAAATAATGGTGTTGTTTTAATAAGACTAGCAAAAAGTCTAGTGTAATTAGCATGTATATCCCATACCAGATACGCGAACGAAATAAGAGAGTTACAAGTAAGATTGGAGGGAGACGAGGGAGAGAGATTTGTCTATGCATCTTAGATACATGTTAATCTACTTGGATATAGTGTATCTATAATAGATTAACCAAATTTTGATTCCATATATTTTGAGATACATGTATCTGGATGTACCAAAATCTGGTAAGATTCATAATACTACAACATAGTGTGTATTTAAGTAATTAGATTATATATAGTGAGATTATTGTAAGTTACCCTTAAATAAAAAGTTTTGGCCCATGGGCCGACCTGTAACAACCTGATTCCATCGTTAGCATAAAAAGTTGGGGCCAAAAAACTTTTTTGTAGTAGCTTGAGATTTCCTAGCCTAGTCTAGATTTGGATGAAATCGGAGTCAGTGAGGTCTAGGGAAATTTGGTAACAAATGGGAGATCTAATTAGGATTTTGATCACATGAGTAGATAGCTAAAACGTTAAGAAACTCATACGACTTTACGAAATTACATTCAGGTGAGTAGAACTCTGAAAACTAAACTTAGCGTGAACGGGTATTTTTTAAGTGTCATGGGATGAGGGTGTGTTGTGAAAATGGGGGTTTGGAATTCTTAATTTGCTCGCTGGTTCTATGCAAGCCGCTATGGCGGGATTATTCCCGCCAGGGCGGGGCATCCATAGCAGGACAGACACGACTTAAGTTGGAAATAAAACTCCAAAAATATTTTGTTCTGCACTTTTTGACTTTGAGAGCTAGAATACGACCTCGGGTGAGTTCTTGACCATTTCTCACCATTCTTGAGGCTAAAGGTAAGGATTTTATTCCTCAAATCCATGTTTCAATTCGTAGAATGTAAATTCATGGTACTTATCAATGGGGGGCTGGAATTTATGGTGGAAAAATCCCTAATCTGGGTAAGATGATCAAAGGTTCTCAATGTCCAAGATAAAAAGAACGAGGGAAAGAATCGACAAGGCGAGTGTTCTCAAAGAGAAAATCGTGATGGAAAAAGCGTGAGGAGAATTCGAAACTCGAGATATGCAAAATAAAAAGACTCTTGGTCTAGGGTTATTGTGTTTGTTATAATCTGGATAATTAGACCTTTAATTGTTGATCCTTGCATAAAAATTGTTGTTTGTAGATCTAGAACAAGCGGAAGGAATCCGAAAAAGAAAGAGTCAAGTGCCTTAGGGGATTCAAGCTTGGATTCGAGGTAGATGATGGTTGTGATTTCATGTTTTGTGTGATGTATGTTAGAAATTGCTTCATTGTAATGCATACATGTGTGTGAATGAATCCTATTGATCACACCTAATGTAAATAAGTATGAATGAAGAACTGCATGATCTGAATCACCTCTTGTTGTATAATTGTGAGAATATACATTGTGATTGTGATTGTGGTTGTTGAAAGGAGCGAGTGTCACGATCTAACACACTAACTAGGATCGGTTGCCACATACCAGCATAAATATTAGAACAGGTGTCACGATCCAACACACTAACTGGGATCGGTTGCCACATACCAACATAAACATTAGAACGGGTGTCACGATCTAGCACGCAGACAGTTTGGGTATGGGTTCCATGAGAGGACTATTGAATTAGGTTCTATGAGAGAACCATTGATTCGTTATATCTACTTGTTATTGAGAATGTGGAATCATGCATTGCTCCTGAAATGATAATCGATGTGTATATATATTTTGTGCATGTATGTGTTTGCCTTGTTGTAATTATGGTATATGTTATGCTTATTAGAATAGCCGCGTGATCCCACCAGTTGGTAATGTGGTTGTGTACTGATACTACACTTGCTTGTTCTTTGTTGAGTACAGGGCATCTTCAGGTGGCTATAGATAGACTACAGCTAGGTGACTATTGAGCATGATCGGATTCAAGGGTAAGCAATTCTTTCAGGATGCAATGGATCTTTCTTGTTTAAGTCCACTCCTTTCAGACTCAGACTATTTGTTTAAGGTGTTTGCTTAGCTTCGGGGTTGTACCCCTTGTTCTTAGATTTGTCGTTAGTAGAGTTTTGGTATAATGACTTTCAGGTTCTAGGGGTTGTTCTTCCGCATCAGTTTGGCTAGTTTATTTAAACCTTTGGAGTTTATGGGAACTCTATAAATTTATGCATTTAAACCTGCTTTCGTATCTTTAAATGCCTTAGTCGTTGGTTGAGTTTGTTAGTTTGGGTTGTAGTAATGGTTCTCCCACTGGAGGGTTAGTGTGGGTGCCAATCATGACGGTTTGGGTCATGACACGACCCCGGCCCGTCCCCGATCAAGCCTCAAGGGCTAAGGGCTTATATAGGCCGGGCTTATAAGCCCTACTTTTAAATGGGCTTGAAAAATCATATCACAACCCTACCCCAATAACAAGTTGTGTTGGGCCAGCCCCATGGGCTAAGCCCATTTTGATGGCTCTAATCATGAGGGGTAAAATAGTAATTTTATAAAAAAATTAAAAATGACCAACCAGGTCATTACATATCCTAAGTATCACAGAAAAATCAAACACGTTGACATCAAGTATAACTTTTTGAGAGACATAGTAGCAAGTGGAGAAATAAATTTATAATACATTCCTATTTGTGAAATGATAGCTAATCTTTTTACAAAGGCAATATCTAGAAACTTATTTGAGAAACATGTTAAGACTCTAGGTTTACATAGGATATAACAATATTTATGTAAAGTAAAACAACTTGGTTATATTCTCGTCAATGTAAGACTATTGAATTTATATTCATATCTCATATGCATGTGATATTGTTTTAGAAATAAAGAGTGTCGAACAAGTTGCGAGATTGGCTCTCTCACACAAGCAATCGCCTCTTACGTCACAGAACGTGAAGAGATGATTATACTACCATGTTATAACTTGTTTTATAAGCCATAATTGGAGAGAAAAAGCTAAGTTTCAAGATCATTGAAGAGAGAAACTCTAGTTAGAGATTTAGACCAAGGTATGTACGATGTTGGATAATTAAAAGAATGAGACACATGTGCCAATATAAGGTGAAAACATCATAGAACATATTTTATACCACGTACGTTAAGCGATCAATGGGTTAATGAAAGAATAGTTTCTTGTTTCTTCATTGTGTGAGACCCCAAAAAGTTAAATTAATTTTCGTTAGAATGCCCTCTTACTGTTTGTTGAAGTTTCAATAAAAGTTGCTACTTTAGCATGTCTTTAGTATCCATGAATGATTTGGTAGTGCAATGCATGTCTAGGAAAGTAGATGAATTGGAACAGATAGATTCGCTATTTGATATCTACTTATAACTATAGGTTACCAAATTATCAAAAAAAAAATTAAAAAATCGATATTTGGTATCTAGTTTTTACTACCAATTACCGAATTAACAAATCTAAAATTTGGAAATTCCAAACCGAATACCAGACGCCCACCCATATTTGACAGTAGCTAAATGTTAGACAAAATATTATACTATAATGACTCGGTCAGTCATTTTTGGAAAGTTTTGTGAATTGACCATTTTTTCCCTCTCGATATTGACCCCGAGTCTTTTAGTATTGAGTTTGAAAAGTTGGTTTTGAACTTTGAGTTTTGGGGTCTTTTAGAGTTTTGAGTGTCTATATGGAATTTCATTGATTCCATTAGTTCCAAAATATGGACTATGAGCCGTGAGAGTATCGGTTTTAGTTTTTGAGTCTTTTGAGGACTTGAGGTCCTAAGTTGTGAATTTGTGGAAATTTAGCCTTTGGGTTGACTTTGGTCAATATTTGGGTGCTTGGATAGGAATTTCGAGAGTTATGTTGGATTTGGGGGATGATTTTAGGACTAGGTGAGGTCTTGGTTGATTATTGAGAGGTCCCGAGCTTGTTTTAGTCTTTTTAGGTGTGAGTTAGTTACATGTGATTTTCACGGATGTTGTGTCAAGGAGACCTCTGATTCATATTTTGAAGGTTCAATTGAGTCCGAAGTGTCGAGTATAATTAGTTTGCATATGTTGTTTGTGTGTACGGGGTTTAGAAGGAATTTGAGGGATTCTTTCGATGATTTTGAGTTTGGTTGGTTTCTGGTTCTAGTGCATGACCATGTTCGTCATCGCGAGGCTCTTCGATTGTGATTGCGTAACATCACCTTTGGGTGCATCGTTATCGTGAGGATCTTGCCGCAATTGCGATGGTCAACTTTAATTAGTTGATTGCCTTACTCATCGAGATCGTGTGAGTTTGGATGGCGATCGTGATGAGCATTTGAGACCTGGACAGAAAGTTTTCTAAAATTGAGGTTTCAACCCCATTTCTCCATTTTTGAGTTTTGGGAGCTTTGGGGTGGCAATTTGGACTAGATTTTTGAAGAAAATCTTTTGGGTAACAATCTTAACTCTAAACTTTAATTACCCATTATGGTTTATGGATTTATGTGTTCAAATCAAGATTTTGAAATGAGAAAATTTGGGCTATCTTCAAGAACCCATAAATTTAGTAAAATGGTGATTTTGAAGTTGTGTTGATTTCTTTTTTTAAATGGTTTTCATTAATGAGTTCCTAAAGCCTTAAACATCATTTTCAAGTATTATTTTTTGAATTCAAACCTTAATTTTGAATTGGGTTTTGTGTTGATTGACCACCTTTCAAGGAAATTGATGTGGATATTGTTGTTTTTGGAAATTTATTGTGAATACTTACTTGTATATAAATTGTGTGGCTTTGGAAGTGATTTAGAAGGGGAAGACTCAACTCTTGGAGTAATTGTTGATTTATTTAAGGCAGGTGGCTTCCTAAACCTTGTATTCTAGTTGAATTAGTATGATTCCTTCATTGATTGTGAGTTAGGAGTAATGGAGATGACATGAAGGCTTAAATTGTCCACTTGTTACATCTAAATGAATAAAAAGAGGTTGAAATGAAAAAGGGTATGTGTTGAACATGATGATGTTAATTGTCTCACTGTAACCCTTGTTGATTGATTGATGAAATGCTTGAAAGCATGAATATGGACTTGAATTGTATGAATTATTGTCTCTTTTGTGTGGTGCGATATGGCTTGTGCATTGGTTATGAACACCTTGATGAGAAATGAGGTGATTTGTGATGTAAAGTCGATGGGAAATGGTTTTGACCAGTGATATAAAGTCGATGGAAAATGGTTGCAACTAGTGACATAAATCGATGGGAAATGGTTTCGGCTAGTGATTTGATATAAAGACTATGGAAAATGATTTCGGCTAGTGATATTTTGCTGATGTGAAATGGTTCTGGCAAGAGATTGATTATGAGACTTGATACCTTTGATGCTTATGCGTGACTTGCTTGATATTTGAGATTGATGTACTTGTTGCGCGTGGCTGAACTACTTGTAATTAGGATTGCCTTATTTGATTTGTTTGATTGTTGAATTGTAAAGATTGAACTGTGAATATTGGTCCTTGCGAGCCGTGTATTGTAGAATTGCTAGGTTGGGCTGATTTGTTATAGTTTGAGGGGGTTCGGTGGGAGAGTCAGGGGTATTCGTTTTCTTGCTAGTTACTTTGTTAGTAGGTTGCTTGTTAGGTATCGTGTCGTTGGTACTCACCACTTGTTTCTACACTTGTGTAGGTTTCGAGCCCGAACCCGCGTGATCTCCTTCTCCTTCTTTTGATCTCGAGGCTTGTCGAGAACCTAAAGAGGTAGTTGCTTATCATTTGGCAGGCCCTCTTTTTCCTTTTCTTACACTTTATTCTATTTGAGAAACAAAGATTGAGACTTGTATTTATTTTCTAATTTCACACTCATGTATTTAGTGGCTTGAACACGTGACAACCAAGCTTTGGGGTATTGTTTAGAATGAATAAGTTTTTATGTCTTTGTCTTGTTCTTGTTTTATTGTATTTCCGTAGGTCTTTCATTTTCGTCGGGTTGAGGCTAATTTGTCTTGGTGAGAATAAACAAGTGTTATCACGTCCATTTTTGGGTCGTGATATATACATTGTACCATGATTACATGTTTTTTAGGTGGCTACAACAATACAATAGCTAAGAATTTAAATGTGGTCTGCGACATTCCAAAAATAAATAAATGAGAACAGGCTAATTATAAAGAATCAAAATCGAGTAATGATTTACAATTGAGGATCCAATAAGATGATGCCATGTGTTTAAATAATGTAATAATTCCAATCAAATTCAAGAATCAATCAAAAGTTGTCACGTGTCCATAATGACATATTTTGGTCAATCAAAATCAATCTTATTAGATCGAATTTGTAATAAATTTGACCAGAACCAATCAGAAGAAGACAAAAGAATTTATTGGAGGGTTACATAATTTTCTGAGTCAAATATCATAGAAAGCCGCCCTTCAAGAAACACGCTACTGGAGGCCTCCTTTTCCAAAGCAGTAGCAACAAATCCAAGACATAACCACAAGGTAAAATTTTACAACTCTGTTTGACTTATCTTCTTCTTAAAAGTCAGATCCAACACTGTTTACGCATAAAATTGAAACTTTGAACAAGTTTTTAATTAATTTAAAGGATATTAGAATGTTTGTTAGAAATATTTAATTAGATTTAAATGTAGAAAAACTTTTTGCAGAAAAGTCACATCCTTAAATGTTGTTCAACTCCAAGAGTCACTTCATATTCCTCTCCCCTTTTCTACTATGTTTCAGATAGCTATGGTGTTGGAGGATCCATCCCCTGTTCAGATTTCAGGTTCCACTCAACTAATCATCCCTCCAGGTTTGTCTTGAAAAAATAAAAAATAATCCCTCCGTCCATTTTTAATTGTCGTGGTTTCCTATTTTAGAGTCAAACGATAAGAATTTTGACTAACATTTTACAATGTATTTTTTCATCATATTGATATGCAAAAAATTGCTATTATTAGTATTTTTCGTATAGTTTTTGAATATCTAAATTGTTAGTTTAAACTATCGAATTAAAGTAATCTAATTCAACTTTGAAAATTAGTTAAATTGACTTTCGAAAAACACGACATGACAATTAAACGCGGACAAAGGGAGAAAAAACTTGTTTCAGTGCATGCATTTATATACCATCTTTTATTTCTTTTTTGTTTTAGTTGGTTTGATGGAGCCTGGGTCATTGAACCATAGTAGCAATGTGGTTGAGGCAATAAGGAATGAGATTGATAAAAAGCGTATCAGGAAAGAGATCATTACAGAAGAGGTTGCTCGAAAGCAGATGTTGGAGTTGGAAGTAAGGAGAGAGCTTATGATGGAAAGAGAAATAGCAATGTTTGGGGGAGATAGATTTGCTTCATTCTTCAAGAATCAGGCTGACTCTGTGTTGTTTAAGGAAAAGATGGGAATGGGCGTCTCTGTTGTGTCTAGGCATGACATGGATCATTTCTCAGAGGTTCCTTTTTGCCACTGTGCTGTGGAACCAATAATTTCAACAGTGAACCAAAGTCCAAAGGTGGAGATTTTACAAGTGCAGCCCCCTGGAGTTGGCAGACTTTTGCTGGTTCGTGTTCTTCTTTATTGTTGGCCCTGTTTATTAATTCTTAAATTGCTAAGTAGATGATTTTTTTTATCTATCAGTATTATTAGAACATTTGGCGTTAGTTCAGACATCAATTAGTAGTTTAGTCGTATTAGGATTGCATTAGTTAGTTCAGCAGCTATTATTTATTTAGATTACTTTTTAGGAGTTTTAATATTTTCCTTGTAACTCTATTTAATACCTTGTTGCCTTTATTAATAAAGATATTCTTCCAGTAGTATGTTGCAAACCTTACCTACAATAGTTGTTAAAGAGGCAGTGTCTAATAAAACAGTTAGAATAGTTGCTATTCTGGAAAAGAAGGTTTTTAAGTAGTAACTTCTTTTGCTTCACTCTGTTTTTGTGGATGGACGGAACGGGTTAGAATGTTAAGTTGGTATTTACTTTCATCTGTGTGTAGTTTCTCAATCTCCTCTTTCTTGAACATTGTTACCTAAGGGAGGTAGCCGATGCAGAGGCTAATATAGTTGCACTGCAAAAAGTATAAAGGCATAGATGCCCTGATTTTCTTCATTTAGGTACTTCGTTTGCATTAGTCATGTTCTTGGTTTTCTGGTGACTAGTTTACATAACTAGAATGTTATTTATACTTGTTCGTATCATTACTTTAAATTGAACAGCCAAACCTAGGAATGTATTTCCTGAACTAGGTAACAGTAAGAAATGAAACATTATCAATGGAAACAATGATGTTTTGGGGAGATGATGCTTTGATATTAATGTCCTCCAAAATATGTTTTGGAGACCTTAATGAACAAGTATAGGTTCTTTTCCCCAAGCCGTTTAGCACAAGCTACTATTGCTTTAATACATTCATTTATTATGCTTTCAGATCTAGATCGGTAAACCATTTACGAGGTGTTTAAATTTCTGAGCAGTGCTTCTTTTGTTGTTGATAATACAGGCTAAGCCTGACACGATTTTCTCTGGACCAAAACGAAAAGTTATAACACTGATTGAAGCGGTTGCTGACAAGCCTTCGTTAAGCAGTGCTCCAGTGAAAATTGTTACAGATTGGAGTTGTGCACTTTGTCAGATATTTACTACAAATAAAGATTGCCTGGATATCCACTTCCAAGGAAAAAAGCACAAACGCAAGGAGGCTGCTTTTAGAGAACACAAGGACGACAGAAACTGCAGAATTGGTTTTTTTTCAAAGAAACCAAAACTTATGCAACTTGTGGAACGTCCCTGCGATGATCTGATATCAGGAAAGAAATCAGAGAAAGAATCATCAAGTCCAAACAATAACGATCCACCATCCTTGTTGATAGATGACAGTGCAAATGACTTGAGAAAGAACACAGCTCACGAAAAACAAACAATGGGGAGTTCAAGTTTTGGTGTGACACATGCAAAATAGGGACCTTCTCCGAAAAGGTGATGGAGACTCATAAGGTAGCAAAGAAGCATGCTCGGCATCTTCAACAACTATTTGGGAAAGACAGAGATGCAGAGGAATGATTGTGTTGGGCAAAGTTCCGTCAACCAACTAGTTAGCTTATTTTTGTTTAATGGAAATCTGATGTTATCAGTATTACCTTTGGATCCATGTGGTGTGATATTTCTTTATTATCTATTTTGTTGCTCCTGTCTACCAACTAGTAGCTCATTGTTGTTTTTCATGGAAATTGGATTTCTTAATAGGACCTTTTGATACATGTGGTGTGATTTGTCTCTTTATCTATTTATGCAAAATGTTCAAGTGCAAAATACATATATGTATGTTCTGCGAATATATGTATATGTCTATGATTTGGTTAGATGTGTCACCTCTCTCTAAAGCCAGGATTTCGGTTTATCTATTTCTTCTATTTTTTGAATTTCCTTTTATTTGATGTTAAGAAAATCTACAGGAATTTAAATATTGTTTTCTTTGTCACGAAACATTGCAGATTTTAACAACATTGTTTGTGTATCTTCCATTCTTTTCTTTTCTTTTTAATTCTATATTCACCTTGTTTTTATTGTGTTTGTTCAAACGTATTTTATGTTGTTTTTTTACTGGTACACGTTATTTAAACTCACCATTGATTATAAGAATTCTTCACATCATGAAGTTCTTGATAATGAACATATGTACCCCCGTGAAATTTAAAATTCTATATATTGTGTACACTATAAATAGAGAAAATAATACTTTTAGTGTATTCAAGTATACATAAACAATATGAACTCTTAGGTCTCTATTTATAGTGTTATATAGAGACATACAAAAGTTTAGTTATAAACATGTTATGAAGGTGTAAGGTTACAAGAATAATGGTCATAAAGACGGAGGTTATCTTCATAATGGAGGGAAATAATGGAGATAATTAGTAAAAGTAACTTCTTGATAATGGAGATAATTACTATAGTATTTTATAACAATACTTGATTATTTCATACAAGATCATTAATTACTTAGAAGCCAATATATAAATTCTAGGAACAAATGTTACTTCCTACCTGATAGAAGATAAAGTTGATAAAGAGAAACTCTTGATAATGGAGATAATTACTATAATATTTTATAACAATACTTGATTATTTCATACAAGATCATTAGTTACTTAGAAGCCAATATATAAATTCTAGGAACAAATGTAACTTCCTACTTGATAGAAGATAAGTTGATAAAGAGAAACTTTTGTAATAATTAATCATCAGTAACAAAACCTTTTTCTTTTTTTTGGTTTTCCACTCGGTGTTTGGAGCTCACATTGGAGCTTTGACTATATCCAAATCACGCACTGCAAGGCCCATTTGGAGGTGGAGCTCCCAACAAGATTTTCTCCATATCCAGGGCTCGAACCCGAGACCTCTGGTTAAGGGTGAAGCACTCCCACCAATGCACCACAACTCATGTTGGTAATAAAACCCTTTTCATTAATTTTAATAGTTGGATATTTGGGAAGAATCATTGCTAAGCTTTATGACATGATATTATTGATGATAAATGAACTTCTTTTTTAAGGAAAAAACTTCAATTAGAGAAAACATGTAATTCAAATCACACTTTTTCACATTTGAAGGGTTGTGATTGTTGTAAGAGTTGTGACTTTTTTTATAATTGTGATTTTTTCGAAAGATTGTGACTTTTCTGATAAGGAACAATAAACATCTATTCATACTAGTCTTTGTTGGCTATAAATAGAGGTTTCCCTCATTTTTTATATACGAATTTCTGATATTCTTCAATTCTTAATCTTGCTCTTTAAAAAGTCTTGTGTGATTTCTAATGGAAAGAGAAGAAGCAATGGGTGGAGGAGATAGATTGAAGAGCCAGGCAGAGGCCTTTGAGGAGATAATCTCAGAGGTGCCTTTTCGGTACCATGCCGGGGAATCAAAATTTTCAAACATTGAATCAAAGTCCAAAGGTGGAGATTTCAGAAGAACAACCCCCTGGCTTTAGTGGAATCTTGCTGGTTCGTGTTCTTATTTATTAACTCTTTCAATAAATTGTTGGTTATTGAATAATCAACAACGTATCAGAATATTGCTATCATTACTTTAAATTGAGCAACCAAACCTAGGAAATAATTTCCTGGACTACGACATTCGTTCTTATACAACTGAGTACTGGTTTGGTTGAGATGAATTAGGAGAGATGATGCTTTAATTTTAATGTCCTCCAAAATATGTTTCGAGGCCCTTAATGAACAAGTATAGGTTCCTTTCCCAAGCCGTTGTTCCTTGCTTTAGTACAAGCTACTATTGCTTTAATACATTACTTTAAGGTCTATGAAATCGTCAATATGCTTTCAGATCGGTAAGGCATTTAAATTTCTGAGAAGTGCTTCTTTTGGTGTTGATAATATAGGCTAAGCCTAAAACGGTTTCCTCTGGAGCAAAACGAAAAGCTATAATTCTAATTGAAGAGGTTGCTGACAAACCTTCATTAAGCAGTACTAGTGCTCCAGTGAAAAATGTTATGGAGTGGAATTGTGAACTTTGTCAGGTGTGTACTACAAGTCAAGATGGCTTGAATGAGGAAAAAAACACAAACGCAAGGTGGCTTCTTTAAGAGAACACAAGGACGACAAAAACTACAGCATTGGTTTTTTACCAAAGAAACCAAAACTTATGCAGCCTATGGAATGTCCTTGCGATGATCTGATATCCTGAAAGAAATTAGAGGAAGAATCATCAGCTACAAACGATAACGATCCACCATCCTTGTTGACAGACGACAGTGCAAATGACTTGGGAAAGAATGCAACTGATGAAAAGCAAGACAATAAAGAGTTCACATTTTGGTGTGACACATGCCAAATCGGTACCCTCTCTAAAATAGTGATGGAGTCACATAAAATCGGAAAAAAACACAAACGCAAAACAAAAACTGCAGCATTGGACAAGAACTGTTAATTACAAATGACGAACAAAAATTATTTATTTATTATGTCAAAGATCCAGAGGATTGATTGTGTTGAGTAAAGTTGTGCCAACTAACTAGTAGCTTATTTTTGTTGTCAACTAAATTTGGTCTTACCAGTATTGCCTTTGGATAATCATCAATGTAGTTTGATTTGTCTTTATATCTATTTTGTTGGTCCTGTCTACCAACTAGTACCTCATTTTTGTTGTTTAAGGAAATCCGATTTATCAATATTATCTTTTGATACATGTGGTGTGATTTTTCTTGGGTTTTAAAAAGGTGTGAATGGAAAATGAAGAGTGATGACTTTTCTGAAGAGGTGTGAATGTTCTCAAGAGGTGCGACTTTTCTGAAGAGGTGCGACTTTTATGAATAGTTGTGACTTTTCTAAAGAGGTGCGACTTTTCTAAAAAGGTGCAACTTTTCTGAAGAGGTGCGATTTTTATGAAGAATTGTGACTTTTCTTAAGATGGGTGACTTTTATGAAAAGTTGCAACTTTTCCATAAGGTTGTAACTTTTATGAAAGGTTATGACTTTTGACTTTTCCAAGGGGTTGTGACATTTATGATAAGGCACAAAAACTTGTTCACACTACCCTTTTTTATCTATAAATAGAGTGGTTTTCTCTTATTTTTCAACGACATTTTTGAACTTCTTCTTCTTCTGCACAAATAAATGTGTACTTTGCTCCCGTTGAGTGATTCACTTACACCATTATTATTTTTAACGATACACTGGTGAGTAAAATCGTTCTATCCTGGAAAATATATTTCAATAACATCGGATACTTGAGGCGAATAATTTCATTAAGGACACACGTGAATTCAGTATCGCACTCAATTTTCTTCTTTTCTATTTCAATTTATTATTACAGAGTCTATTATCAAAGTTTTTAAAAGTGTTTTACTAATACAGATTGGACAACAATTTGCATATATATATATATGTAAAAATTAGGCAAATGACATAGTATAAGAAAGAAATTACTTCCTTTCCCTACTCTTTCATTAATTACCAAAAATCCCTTTTTTTAGTATTTTTCGGATACATAATATAGCAGTGTGGATACTTAATATAGCAGCGCGGATATTAATTAATAACAGGCGGATACTTAAATTATTAAGTTGTTAGCAACACGAATACTTAATTAACGGGCGGATGCATAATATAGCAGCGCGGATACTTTAATTAATAACGGACGGATACTTAAACTAATAAAGTATCCGGTTAAGTTGAATTGGGGAAAAATAAGGGATTTTTGTATTTTAGTAAAAGAGTAGGGAAATATTGAGAATAGGTAAAGAAGTGTTGTGTATTTAAGTAATTTTTCCTATATATATATATATACTAGAAGGGCATGGCCCGTGCTCACGGGTCCAACATAATTAGTTTGTTCTTTGTAAATAAAATGTTGCTGGAAATTATTCAGTTATAAAGCACAAATTGCAAGGATTACATTAATTCGGGTTGTGTGTATGTTCTAATATAAGGAATGATCTGAAAAATTAAAAACAAAGTCTCAAGCATTAAAGCAACTCAAACAAATTGTACAGGACAAAAAAAAAAAAAAAAAATGCTCAAGAAGTTGTTCGGAACGTTATGATTTTACAATCTATCGTTCAAATTCTAGTGGTGTCACAACTTCTGGAGTATACAATGTGTCATAAATAACGTGAACTCTTCAACTCTTTGTAAGTATTTTCTTTGCAGTGCCCAGAGAAATGTTATATGTTGTTCCTACAAATTACTGAAAAGGCCACGCACCAGAAATAGTGGGGCAAGTTTATGTTAAATGTGTCAACAAAAAAGAGAGGAAAAATATTCAAACTAAACAAATATGAAGTAGAAGAAATTAGATTCTAAATGAACAAATGCAAACTTGAAAATGCTCTTCCTTATTCCTGAAGAATGAGTATCAAAGGGATTGATCAAGAAAGATCTTCACAATCTCCGCATATTACAAATTTATATCATAAGATCTAGATAGAAGAAAGTAGTTCTTTTATAATTTAAAGTTTCATTGTACTTGTCATACATGTTCTAACTAATCCAAAAGCACATTTGACTACTGTTAATAGAAAGCAAAAAGATGAATGAGAGTTTATCTTTGAACTTATGTTTATATTGACCAAAATAGGTAAAAATAAGAAAGGAAATAAAATTGGATCAACTCTTTGGCAACTCATATTAGAAAGCAATCTTAAGATATCATGGACATTTTTTCTTTTGTCCTGCTAAAGATTAGAACTTTAGTTTGTACTTTATTATATAAAACTATAATGAACAGTTGGGCTAATTTTTCTCATTTCATCCAGTTTACTGATCGTCTTGATTACTGGGTACAAAAAAATGAAACATGATCAATAATACATATCATTTTAAGGCCAAGTGAGTAGTAATTTTTTTACATGTAGTTAATGTAGGATCTGAAATATGCCTCAAAATGGCCTGAGCTGAAAGATTTTGCCTTTTTATGGAAGTCGAGAAATTTAAAAATTCATTAGCTTCTAGCTAATGGCACCTAATGACTTGCTCCAAGTAGAACAACTTACATCAATGATAGAAGGGTGATAAACTTGAAATTGCTCTTATGCATACTCCTTAATTATTTAGTAATTTTCTCAAGTAATTGTCATTTGTATTGCTCTTCAATAGCAACCCCTGCATGGTTGGACTCATCTTTCTTCTTCAAATCCTACATACCAAATTAAGGTCCCTGTTATAACTAAGCACTTCAACAAAATGGTAATCAATAAAAGGATTTACAATATGAACTGTAACTTAATAAAGAGACTTAAAAATCAACATTTTTCTTTAATTCATGCATAGAAAAGTTCCTTGCTATAGCAAAAAAAAAAAAATCATTACAAAGAATAATCAAGAGACGACACTTCAAAATAACTGCACCCTAAATATTAAGATTCATATATGAAAGATCAAAAACACACATCTAATTAAGATACTCCACATAAAATATAATAGTTGTACACCTCTCTTTTAGTTTGTGAAGGCTGAAATAAAGTTCACAGAATTTCAATTATTTCTAACATCAATGAACCATTCTTTACTAAGAAGTTTGAAAACGACTTTCATCAAATATATTAATGTGTGAAGGAAAGAAGACCTCCACACTTGGAAAGCACATAGTAGATCATACTATAAGAAAACAGAAACACTCAAATGCTATTAGCTTCCAATAACACGATATAACAAATGGGTTAGAGATGTCACACACTTGCATCATTCAGTTACAACCAAAAAAAAATTGATTCTTGCGCCCACCAAGCTTGGCCTGATGAAAAAACTCTGCAGCAATAGGGATATAGATGTATTTTTAACTTCATTCCTTTGAGCTCATCGTCTACTCGTCTTGTTTACACATCATAAATTAAAATGAGAGTTTTCAATATATACTTACATAAATGCATCTCCACACTTGAGTATTTGAATGCTAATTGGTTTCATGAGAAATGAAATAAACTATTTTGCCTCTTTATTTTCTCATGCTTTTTTTCCTTAAGTAACTCAGTTGAGAAAATGAGACGCATAAGAGAAGCTGTTAATTTTAAAAAGATATAGAGAAAGTTGCATATTAGCTTATCTAATTCCACATTGGAGGTATAATATATTTACTGGATAGTCATGCAAACATTACAAGGAAAAGACCAGGACACACTTCAAGCTCCTAAGAAGATTTCTTTTCGAGATGTGAACAGGCAAGGACATGTGTGCACTCGTGCTCACGATGCAGTAAAAGTGGTATATTTCATATGAATCTCATATTACATAAAGCACTCAAGAAATTCTAGAATCAGATAGAAAAGAGAGAACTTGAAATGCAGAAATAAATCGACATGACTTCATATGCTTAGATCTAATTGATAAAAATGTTGATATACAATGGATGAGATTGCACAATTTATCAAAATGAAAAAGTAATAAAAACGAAGTATTACCTTATATGTCTCTACTTATTTGATCCACACAAGTATTAGTATATCATGGAGTCCATAATTATTGATCGTGAATGATCAAAATGATTTTTCTTAGTTTGGTGAATGCTCTTGTTAAATTCTTCATTGCTATTAACTTTTTCAATTATCATCTATGTTGCTTGGACTCTTAAAAATGCCAATGGGTACATGTCGGATTCTCCAAAGTAGTGTAATTTCAGAGAATCCGACAGTGGTGTGGCATCAAAAGTGAAGAGTCCGCGCAACAAAGATGAGTATATGAATGGAAAAGCTCTCATATCGAATAAAGTTGTTCTATTTTCTCCCACCAAGCATCTGCCGGCAGAAAATACTATTTTCTCAACATGTAGGTGTAGAAACATTGGCGCCAATACTAAGTGCAGAGAGCCTCTTGATGACTACGCAAACTTTCACCTTTTTGGTGAGAGTTCGAATTTCGACTTACCAGTAAACAGAGCATCAACACTAACCATAAATTGTAACATGCATACTGATAAATCTAACAATTACATCGAGCAAATTTAACAAAATGAAGAAATTGAAGTTAAAAAAAACCCAAAAAGGCGAAAACTCACCTCTCTGTACCATCAAATTCCAGCAAGTTTTCACCTTCAAAGCTGCCATTGTTGTCAATTTCCTTCTGATTTTCCTGTACATGACCTTCTTCCTTCTTCTCCTCTTCACCCTCAACAGACCCATAATTCCAAGATTGCCGTTCATCTCCCTCACCCTCAAACTCCGATTATGTCTTTTCGATTCCTTCAAAGGGTGTTTCCGTCTTTTCTTTTCAAAACCCACCAAGGGTTTCTCCAGCCTCCTGCTGCAGATAACATCCCCCACTCACATCACCGCCACCTGAGCTCGATTTCTGCAAATTAAGAAAGCGTCCCAATTCATTTTGAAGATACGGGCACTACGAAAATAAAACAATCATAAAAAAGTTAGATCCAAACCTAAAACTAAGTAATAATACCCTAATTAGCTTGTATTTTCCGTTAAAATCGTGAAACTTCTAGTTCAAACACATGCAAAACTAAAATAGAAAATATATCCAGAGGAACCCAATGAAGAAGCATGAATGAGACAATTCAGATAGAGGAGGCAGACGTATAAAGCAAAATTTGGCAAAAATAGACAAAGTAAAGGGATTAACCATGACTTTTGATTCCTTTTCCCCTACTTCATCGAGTGAACTAAGCTGCTCCAAAGACGACAGACTTGAGAGGAAATTTTGGTTAAGGTGTAGGAGTTGAGTAATTGTAAGACATCTGTTTCAAAGTGCCTACACGTGGCTATAAAGTACAATTGTTAAAGCACTTTGATACAGGCACCTACAGTTGTATTCCTACAACCTCTCATTTTTTGGCTTATATTTGTCTGGCAAAGAGAAGTGTGCACACGTGTATTCATCAATCAATAAATAAGCCTATATAAAAGTACAATCCACACAACATGATGTACAATTATATATTGCAGTGATAGTCCTTTTCTTGTTGGCTTATATATAAGGGTAATATATATATATATATATATATATGATCTTGGTTAGATGTGTCATCTCTCTTAACCTAGGATTTTCATTTATCTATTGCTTCAATTTGATGTTCAGAAAATCTTCAGGAATTTAAATGAACTTTCTTTGTCACGAGACATTCAAGTATATTTTGTGTTGTTTGTTTACGGGTACATGTTATCTAAACACGTTATTGATTTTAAGAATTCTTCACATTATGAAATTCTTGAGAATGAATTGTAACAAAAGAATCATGGCTAAGCTATATGAGGCGATCATTGTTGGGTATTAAAAGGTTTTAAAGAGAAATAGAGTATTTTTCTCAAAAGATATAATTTGAATAGCATATTTTCATATTGAGGGGTGATTATAATTTTTTTAAAGGATTTTGAATTTTTTAAAAGATTGTGATTTTTTTCTAATAAGACACAATAAATATTTATTCTATTATCCTTTATTGGATATAAATAGAAAAGTTTTATCTCAATCTTCATATACAATTTTTTCTGATCTTCTCTATTCTCTTCTTGAACTTTTAAAAGATGTCTATATTACCGTTGAATATGATTTAAATCGGTCTTCTTAAATAATAACATGATTGAAACGGAAGAAGGCTACACTGTATTGATGTCATTTTAATAATGAAACATATATTAATAAATAAGAAAACCAGAGAGATTCTGGCTATGATTAATTTAATCAAAAGAATTAAAAGAATCCATGATGACCATAACCAAAAGCATGGTTATGAGGATAATTTGAAACATTCATAACAGGCTTGAAAAATGATTTATTACTATTCTCAATCATAATCTTGCTTGCATGAGTTATCACATTCTTTTTAAAGTCTTCCAAAGAATTTTTTAATTGCTCAAGCTCATGATAGGCAAGTTCACCTATAGGGGCTTCCCACCAATATTGACTTTCACAATTCTTACTCATTTGATCAAATGCTTCACTCTTTTTCTTCTCTAACTTCAACTTCATCAAGAATTTGAGTGAGTTGCAAGTTGAGCTCACAAACATTAACATCATGTTTATTATGAGACTCAAAAAGATGAGGTGGATTATTGGAGATTAGATGAGGATTTCGTGAAAGAACCCTATCGATAATGGACTCAACATTAGTGTGGCCAAAGGAGTAAGCTTTTCTCGCAGGGGAGAAAATTATTATGGCAATTTCAACCCCACATAGCATACATAGTTCACTAGCTTTCTTGAAAAGTCCTGAACGACGTTTAGAGAATGTGACTTGGAGGTGATTCTTGACTTCTATTTTGACAATTTTGATCCTCTGCCGACCCATGCCTGGCTTCTTTGCCATGGCTAAAAGTTTATAACAAAAACAATTCTTCTTAGAAAGGAAGTAAGTTTGAGTTTGCATTTCAAGTGTACTAAACATGTACTTTTTAAAGGTGTTTTGGAATTTAATCTTTACTACTATATTTTTCTTACATAGCTGATCATGATGTGTGTTGATTTGGGAGTTACAATATATTAAAATTTAAATGTCTTAATTAATGTATGGATATAAAGGGAAACTCAATGCACCTTAGTTGGCATATATTCCATATTTTTTCCTCATAAAAGTCAACAGTACAATTTTTTCTATATATCCCTTAATGAACAGTCAACCCTTTTATAAGTTGGTCCTAACAAAGCTAGTGAGGCTATCTTTTTTTTCTTAAAAGCGCTTATTTTAGAGAATTGAAGTGTTTGACTAATCTTTTGAAATATTTTTGAGTAGTAGCAAGAGTACCATTCACAAGTTGAAAAAGTAGCTTCTCCCTAATAATACTTTTTGAAAATTTGGTCAAGCATAAAATATTGCTCTGATATTAATAAAAATATTTTTTCAAATTGATTATTTGAATATATACAAACTTCTATTCTCTAAAAAAAACTTTCAAAGAGTAATTATTACCAACAAAAAAAAAATATTTCAAAATAAAGAAATTTTGATGGTATGATCAAACATGCTATAACCATTAATCATGATAATCAAGAGGGTGAGTAACCTCTTAAAAGTAAATGATTATAAAGTAAGAGATAGTGAAACCGTTTACCACCATAAGATGAATAAATATATGATTGAATTTTAAATTTTAATTTTTATACAATTAATGAATTTTAATATATAGAGATAGACATATATTACTTTATAGGATTTACATTATAAGTGCATATAACTTAAATTTTATGTCGTTAAATTAGAAATCGATCATTTATTGCATATTAGAGAATTGTAACCTAAAGCCAATCTTGTCAATTCTCTTACAATAAAATCTCACTAAATTAATGCTCGATTAGTTAATAATCTCTCTAAGATAATAGTTTTCTCCGGTCTCGATTTGGGCCAATGGAAAAAATCACCCATTTTTTATAAGATAATAAGATAATATATTTTCAAAGACTTCTATACAAATATATGGTCCCATTAATATTATAAATTAATAATTCTTTAAAAGTATAAATATATATAAGACAATTTAGTGAAATATGATTCTATCATGTTATGTTTTTTGTTAAAATTTAAATCTAGTTGAAGCTCATCCCTAACTTTTCTTATTGTATCCAAAAAATCCAGTGTTGTCTTTTTGGATTGCACCTTAAATTGTGAAGAGTTCAAGATGCGATAAGTGTTTCCTTACGTGTAACTGGATCCAAAGGTATTGTATCATCTTCAACTTTATCATCGACATTATTTTTTTCAATGATATTTATAATTTGTTCTAAGCTCTGGACCTCTAAACAAGTAACATTTTCACTCATCACCCCTCACTTCCAACCCGAAGCTTGCGATTTCAAGTCACCAAGGGAGCAAAAAGGGTGGGAGCTCCTAGGGAGGGTAAAAAAAAACATCCATTGTATTGCGGTAACGAGATCATTAACCATGATCTCAAGTTCATGAATGACGTTTTCACAAGTGGGTTCATCCAAATTCTTTGAGATTTTATTCCCGAACAAATTTTTTGATGTCTAAATACTCTTTAAATTAATATATATTAATTTATCGATTAAATAATACATCTACAAAATGATAATATTTCATGGTCCCACCTATATTTATTTAGAGAGGTTGTACTATAGTTAGTAATTATGAGAGGAAAGGACCAAAATGGTCCTTTATCTTTGAATTAAGAATCAAAGTAATCATTATGTTTTAACATGGAGCACTAATAGTCCCCAAAACTTTTGAATATAGGTACACTTTTGATACTTTTGCAAACCTCCGTCTAAATTTTAACGGGACTTTCTTTTGTAAGTGAGAAAATTTCTCCCCAAAACTCAATTTTCCTTGTCTCTTTCTTTCCCTTATCAAATCAAACTTTTGATTTGTCTCTTCCCGTTCTTCTTCAAATCAAACTCTATTTCGTCATAATTGGAGCAAGTCGAATGAACTATAAGGCCAAATTATCACGGGGACAACTGATCGAGCACCTTGTGTGCAAGAAACTTGTTTGCAGATATACAAGACACCAATATGCATAGCACCCTCTTCAAATTTAAACAATCGATCCATAGGACATTGAAGAAGACTCGATGACGATAAAATTTGTTTTGCATTCATAAAAATAAAGAATTTTATTCTTGCCCCAGATTTCCATTAAAGGGAGATACACAAAAAACAAAAAGGAAAAGAATATATTTTTCGAAAACAAAAATGCAATTGAATAAGTTTTACCTCTCCAAATATCAGTCTTTTGATTTTGATTTTATTTATCTCATAGGGGAATCATAGGTGAATCAAAGTTATGAAATTATGGATGGCTACTATTTGAGCGAAAAGAAAGGGAAGATTTGGTTAGCTATGGTGGAAACCTTATTAACGTGCAAAAGAGAAAGTTTGTTAAAATTTTGACGGATGTTTGCAAGGGTACCAAATATGTACTAATTATTGAAACTCAGAGGACTATTAGTGTTTCATGTTAAAACATAAGGATTACTTTGACTCTTAATTCAAAGTTAAAGGGAGATTTTGATCCTTTCCTCCTAATATTCTATGAATAGAAATCAAAATGCCACGATAAGAAGCTCAACATATTTGGTGATCTAAAGTCAAATTTTGGTGAAAGGTGATGTATATCAATGCAAGTTATGCAATAGAAATCAATAGTGTTATCAATACCAAGTACCACGTAACAAGTATATACACATACCTTCTGCCCCCCGACATGCTAGGTAGGACCCATGTGGATACCCCTTCTCCTGTTCAGTGGATCACACAGACAGAGGGACAAAAAGTCTGTATATACTACCTAGTCCCGACGCAGGATTCCATAACCTATCCGGCATAGTATCGGATTTGCTCTGTCATGGTACCAGAGATACATATCAACCTCATTAAAATAAAAAGGGTCGGCATCCACATCGATCTATCAAGTATATAGTGAGCACATCCCCAATGCCTCTTTATCTAAAAAAGCATATTTCAAAGTGGTAAAGGTGGTACGACTCACATTAAAATTACTTTACGAGTAAAAGTGCAAAACCATACTATCTCAAAATAATGGTAGTGAGAATCAATGTATTTACGGGGATCATAACACAAAACATGTGAAGGTTAGTATCAATGCAATGCATGTCATCACCATCATCCAAACAATAGCATCTAAAAAACCTAATGTACATAACCAAAATCACCTCGCTCCCAGAGAATAAAAATTGAACATGAAATCCAACTGGTCCTCGACCATGGCCCCGGGACATATAATATTCTAATATACTCAACAATTGCAACATAATAGGATCATCACAACTCAGGAAATGAAGGAATTTATGAAGGATCAAACAATCCAAAAAGTAACTCAAGGATCTCAACCTTTACCTGAAAGTACTACTCAAGTGAAAAATAAGGGCAACTAATGCCAACCTACTGCTATAACAAGCAATTAAGATTCCATGTACTAACGGAGGGTACCAAACCGTAGCAATTACTACAAGGAGCAATATAATACTAAAAAATCTCTAAGAACTCATTCTAAGAAACCAAGATCACCAACTATTATAAAGCCTCGAAGAGGATAGAACCACCAAAATAAGCCACAAACAATGAATTTACATCCTAAGCTAAGGATTTCATAGGACAGAACTAGTTTAAGGCTCCAACGAGAATCAAGAAAATAGAAATGAAGTAGTAATCCTAGCCCGTCAAATACTTTCCCAACCCACATGTAATATATACTAAGAATTATCTCATAGAGAAAAATCTAAAAGAAGTTCCACTGTAGTCTATCTAGAAGTCGAACAATAATCTCAAACTCTCCACAAGCTGCCTGACTCTTCTCCACATCCTTTAGATGTCTTGATATTATCAAAATCATAAACTACGCGTCACTACGAGAAGAATAATATCCATATTATCATAACATATTTTCGCCCCAAAATAGGCCCGTGATACCCATTAACGAAATTCAAAAATTGAATCTCTCACTAGCTAGGTGTCTAATAGTTCTAGGAACTTGTGAACCATATTTGAACACAACCGGAGAATAAATAGGGCCCCAAATCAGTCCCTCAATTTAAGGCTCAAGAACACTAATTTGATGAAATTTAACGGAGGAATCGACAGAAAATTAAAAGGATAATGGAAGATTATCGGCCCTCAACGTATTTCCAAGCAATCCCTAGCTTTGACATTTGACATCCCCAATGAAATCACCCAAGACCGAGCTCTTTAATTCACTTCTATAATTTATGAAGAATTAAGAAGATGATAGAAATATATCCTCAGAGATGACTGCTAAAGTGGTCACATGGTCGCTTAAGCGATCTAGTCAAAGGTGGTCAACTACTGCTAAAGTGGTCTAACAGCCGCTAAAGCAGTCAGAGGTCGCTAAAGTGGCTATGAAATATATGTCCAACTAAGCGGTTTGGAGGCTACTAAAGAGGTCGCACCAGCAAGGCCAAAAATCAGGTAAGGCCCTGATGTTGGTTTGTTGCTCAGTATTCATCTGGGACCCCTGGATGCATATGAAATATGTTACCCCGTCAAATTCGATGTATGGACTCAAATTTGACGTATGGACTCATAAAATCATAGTATTTGATCAATTCTTGCATAAGAGATCATAGTTCAATAATTTAAATCAATAATCAAGAGAACCCATGACGATTGAAGAAAATCCTAACTCAATTGGGGATTTCTAACTTTGAAAATAGGAGAATTTGGGAATCCGTGAATGGAAGGAATCCATGGATGAAAACTATCAGACCTTGAAGCCAATTTCTTATTTTCAATGGAGGAATTGAGACTTGACTTGAAACCCCTAGGTTGAATCCTTCTTCTAGAAGCTTTCTAGAGAGAGAAATATTTGAGAGTTCTTATTTTTGGTGAATTTGAAGAGAATGAAGTGAATGAACTAGTTTGGAGGTTGAAATCACTTATATAGGGGTCTTAGTGAAGGGTAAAATGATGTAGTATAGGAATAAAATAATTAGAAAAATACCCAACTACCGACCTATGGACCACAGCCGACAGACCGTGGACTAACTGATGGTTCATTCTGCACGATCGTCGTCCATGGTTAGAAGCTAGATTTTGGGGGGTCTGGACCACAGGCCCTCAACCACGGACAGTGGACCAACCAACGGTCCATGGGTCCGACCGTGGTTTTGGACCTCTAAGCCAAAGTTGGAGGTGACCAACCACGGACCACACCTACGGTCTGTGGTCCCATCTACTGCCGTGGTTGGCCGCCGTCAGTTGGCACCTGCAATTTCCAAAAACTTCTATGCTTCCCTCTTCAAGATCTGGGGGGTTACAATATCTCCCCTTTGGGATCATTCGTCCTCGAATAAGATTCAAGCTAGTACGAAAGGGGGTAGGAGAGAAACTAACAACCCAACAATCAATGCAACTTGATCTAAATGTATATAACCAAGGAGGAAATATCAACTCCAAGCTAGGACGTAATCAAAACATCGTAAGAGGGATGGAACTAAATTTAACTGCCCATCATGCATGCAATACACATATCCAAGGAGGAAACATCAACTCCAAGCTAACATCCGAGGAGGAAACATCAACTTCAAGTTAAAACATGATCATGTCATTGTATCATGTAGTCTACGTGCAATTCATACTCAAATGCACATAAACATGTAGAAATCAATCAAATTGACTCATTTTCTCAAAACTTAAAATTTTCATGAATCATACACAGTAAGGAAATCATGGTCGCTCTAAGCTTAACACGAGTACCAAGACCCTTTTGGAAAAACTTCCAAAATTGAAAAGTGAATTGGGTACCATAATGGGAAATAATGGACAAAGGCACTCCATGCAACTTTATCATTTCTCTCTAGTACAACTTAGCATAATCCTCCGCCGAATAGGAAACCTTGTGTCATGCCCCAAACTCAAGGGGAGCAACTGGCTCCTAATGCCAGAACTCAAGCCCGAGCAGACCCTGCTGAACTATTTGCTACTAGCGCATGGCAACCACACACAATCAAGAAAACAAACAAGTATATCTCGACTTAAAATTAAGTTCTCGGCTGGCAAGGCCCCTGTCAATAGACCTATCAAAGAAACAGCTACTCCCAAGAGTTCATATAAAGAAATATCCAACTAGCACAAAAGTCCTGATTAGGCCGTCGAGGCCACCATGATCTCTATATCGAAACTTAAAGCAGGCACATGTTAAGACAATATATCAAGCAACTAGCAAGCTTCAGCAAACCAACAAACTAGGTCAGCATGGCCAAAACATAGCTATACACCCTACATACTAGTCTGCAAGCCTCCAAGAGTAGTAAATTGGTGGGACAGAGGCCCAATCTACCCATGAAAATATATACAACAAAAGCTAACAAACCTCCCAACTCTGGCAGCTCTAAAGGAAAGGGGCTAGCCAATCGGATAGAAGTCAATCCTGCTACTGAGAAGGTCTACTAGGTCGTCTGTCGGGACCTACAGGGATGAATTCAGTACCCCCAGGTAATGGGGCATCAGTATGAAATAATATACCGAGTATGAAAGGCAATAGACTATGAGCAGGTATCCTAATATACTGGAGTAATCCAATAAATAAATCAAGGATAAGATAAGTGTACTGACCTGCTCCTAAATCTAAACTTATCAAAAGTAATACAACAACAACCTTACCAAGCCCCCATAAGCTCGGCAGGTATAAACAGCACAAATGACCACCTACCCAAACCCCCATAATCCCAAAAGGTGCCAATCATTCTATATACCCCATCGGTAGTCCCCTAGCCCCGTAGGCACTCACATAACCCTCTTAGGTATTAATATAGCCCCATAGGCGATACATATCTCTCTTAGGAATCAACATAGCTTATAGACAACTCATAGCCCTCTTAGGCAACAACATGGCCATGTAGGCTGCACATAGCCTTCTTAGGCATTAATATAGCCCCGTAGGCAAAACATAGCCCTTCTAGGCATAAATCACATTCCTGCAGCTAACCACAATATCCCCAAAGGCAACAATAACAATCCAATAGGCTAGAAGCGAGCAATTTAGCTATAAGCAACCGATACGAATAGCCTCTAAGTTAGTCCAACATAGGGACGTTACTAACTGAATAAGAATCTTGACAAGGGAGGATTATATCCACTCGAGCAGCCAACAATCAACAATAATGGCTACAAGGATAACAACCCAATTACATTGCTCCTAATCTTATAGGAAACATGTCGTAAGAAAGGAATAGCCTTAACATACCTTTCTCGCTGAATTCACGTGGCCTAACAACCTTTAATCACAACCACCTCAATACTACAACAAGACAGGACAATAATCAACACACAAGAATAGAAGATACCATGATAATGCGTTAAAAGATATGTATTTTCGTCGCAAATTGCTATTTGCGACTTATCAAGGCTAGAGTCGATCAAAGAAGTGTCTTACATTGATCTTAAATTTGTAATACACCTCAAAACCTCAAAATATGTCCAAACCCTTGCTGTCCCAACACCAAAGTATGATATGCTATGAAATCGATAAAATAAATTATACCATGTTGATGAGCTCAACGCGTAGAACAAATTTCATCAAGGACTTAAGTCGAGAAAATCTATAATTTGGTTGATCCTAGAAGTGGGTTTTCTTAGTTTTATGGTTCTTCACTAAAAAAAATGAAGAAAAGTCGAAGAAGAAGATATATAAAAAGTTCCACCGACCTAGGGGACCCACCTCACATACCTTGCTGTGCAGTTTCGCAAAAACACAAATATATCTCTATTCTGAAGTTGTATGAACGAACAGTTTGATGCGTTGGAAACTAGACTCGTAGACCTTCGATTAGATTAGTCGTGGGCCCCATAAAAACTTTTATTTTGCGACTTACCTAACTTCAAAACTTGAAATACAAGCCTTGAACACTTGAAATATGACATACAACATCATTCTTAATCTATTACTCATCCTCTTTGTCTTTCCATGAAGGTACGAGTTAATTTAGACATTTTGAAAAGTCAGGGTATTACACCTTGACGGGGATAAATAAGCCAATTTCCTCATCCGATCTACTATAACCCAAATCGAGTCATGTTTTTGCAGGGTTCGAGGCAAGCCAACAATAAATTCCATGTTTAAATCTTCGCATTTCTAAGTAGGAATGCTAATTTCTTGGGACAAACCTCGTAGTTTTTTATGATCAACTTTCACTTGTTGACAATTAGGGCACTTAGTCACAAATTCCGCAATATCCTTCTTTATCCAATTCCACCAATAGACCTCTCGTAAATCACGGTACATCTTGGTGGCTCCCCGGTGAATGGAATACTGTGAACTATGGGATTCTGATAAGATTTGTTCCCTCAAGTTGTCATCATTTGGAACAAACAAACGACCTTGATATCTAAGTACACCATCTCCCCTTGGGAGAAAGCCTCAATAGATTTCTTAAGCACCACTTCTTTTAATTCAACCAAAATTGGATCAAGACCTTGCTTGGCTTTCATATTTATCACAAAAGACGATTCTGAGCCGTTGTTAACCATAACTCCACCCTTGGTGGAGTCCACTAACTAAACACCTAACCGGAACATTCTATGAATATCTCAAACAAACTCTCTCTTACTTTCTTCAATATGACCAACACTATCCATGGATAACCAACTAAAAGCATCTGCCACCACATTAGCCTTACCGGGGTGGTAGAGAACACTCATATCATAATCTTTCAATAACTCAACCCACCTTCTTTGGCGAAGATTTAGATCTTTCTGATTAAACACATATTGCAAACTTTAGTGGTCAGTAAACATATCTACATGAACACCATACAAATAATGCCTCTAAATCTTTAAGGCAAAAACAACCGCTGATAGTTCAAAGTCATGGGTAGGATAATTCTTGTCATAAATCTTAAGTTGCCTTGAGGCATTGGCAATAACTTTCCCATTTTGCATAAGCACATACCCTAGCCCAATTCTCGAGGCATCACAATAAACAACAAAACCATCAGTCCCTTCCGATAAAGTCAACACTGGAGCAAAAGTAATTCTATCCTTCAACTTTTGGAAACTCTTCTCACACGCTTCGAACCATATAAACTTGGCCTTCTTTTGAGTCAAAGTCGTCAAAGGAGAGGCAATTAAAGAGAATCCCTCAACAAACCTTCTATAGTAACTAGCTAAACACAAGAAACTCCTAATATATTCGAAGGGGTTAGAGGTCTAGGCCAACTCTTGACTGCATCCGTCTTCTTAGGATCTCCTTGAATGCCCTTACTTGAAACAATGTGGCCAAGAAAAGCTACGGACCTTAGCCAAAACTCACACTTGCTAAACTTCGCAAAGAGTTGTTGGTCCTTAAGAATTTGCAATATGATCCTCCAATGATCAATATGCTCATTCTCACTTCTCGAATAGATCAATATATCATCAATGAACACAATCACAAACATGTCAAGGTATTGTCTAAACACCCTATTCATCAAATCCATAAACGCCGCCGGAGCATTAGTCAACCCAAACGACATTACCAAAAACTCATAATGATAGTACCGAGTTCAAAAATCCATCTTCAGAATATCATCTTCCTTCACCCTCAGTTGGTGATAACCGATCGAAGATCAATCTTAGAAAAGTAACTCGCCTTGAAGTTGGTCAAACAAGTCATCTATCCTTTGAAGAGGATACTTATTCTTAATGGTCACCATGTTCAACTGACGATATTCTATACACATACGAAGAGAACCATATTTCTTTCTAACAAACAATACTGGAGCACCCCATGGAGAGATACTCAGTCGGATGAAACTTTATCCAACAAATCTTTCAATTATTCTTTCAACTCCTTAAGTTTTGCCGGATCCATACGGTAAAGAGAAATACAAATAGGTTGTGTATCTGGGAGAAGGTCAATACCAAAGTCTAATTCCCTTTTGGGAGGAATACCGAGTAAATCATCTAGGAACACTTCTAGAATCTCATTAATAACAGGGACTGACTCAAGAGTAGGGGTTTCGGAATCCACATCTTTCACCCTAACTAGATGGTATATGCAACCCTTTGAAATCATCTTCCTAGCTTTAAGACAAGAGGCAAAATGACCCTTAGGCATATAATTTCCCCCTTTCCACTCTAGGACAAGCTTATTTGGGAACTGAAACTTGACTGTACGAGTTCTATAATCAATAGAAGCATAACATGAGTGCAGCCAATCTATACCAATGATAACATCAAAATCTATCATATCAAGCTCTACCAAGTCAACTAGAGTAACTCTATGGTACAAAGAAACAGGATATTTTCAATATTCCCTCTTAGCCACAATAGAATCACCAATAGGAGTAGAGACAGAAAAAGGATTTAACAACACATCTGGAAGAACATTAAACCTCATAGCAACATATGGCGTCACAAAAGGCAAGGTAGCACCGGGATAAAGTAAAGCATAAACATCTAGTTGGAAGACTTTCAACATACCCATAACCACATTGGGAGAACCCTCTTGTTCACCACGAGTCTGAAGTGCATATAATTGATTTTGTTTGGGAGCATTGGGACCCGAACCACTAGGAGGAGCTTGCTTGCCCTTTCTTCCTTTAGCCGTAAGCATCGGTCAATCCCTAATCTTATGACCACTCTTACCACAACTGAAGCAACCATCTATGTCGTCTAGGCACTTACCCTTATGATTTTTTCCACACCTAGTACAAGTAGACATAGGAAATGAAGATCCACTACCATTCCCTCTTTCAGGCTTAGGGTTAGACACCCTATATTGTTAAATGTAGGATGAGCATTGGAGGAACCTTGATCGGCTTTTGTTGAAACCTAGGACGACCATGTCCCTTGGACCTTACATGAGATAAATTACCATCACCGATTTTAGCCCTCTTTGTCTCCCTAGAATTTTCCTTAAGTTTCTCCTCTTCGATCTGTTGAGCATGAACCACGAGATGAGAGATATCCATGTCATTAATGAGCATGGCGGTATGACACTCTTTAACCACCATTTTAGACACACCCAAAATGAACTTACTCATTTTTGCCCTCGGATCGGCAACCATTGTTGGAGCATATTTAGACAATTGTGTGAACTTTAAAGCATATTCCCTCACACTCATACTTCTTTGACGAAGGTTGATAAACTCAAGCACCTTAGCCTTCCTCATCTCAAAGGGAAAGAACCTATCAAGAAAAGAGACCTTAAACTTCTCCCAATCAGTAGTACCTGCATCTTCTGGTCTCCCGTCTTTCCTTTGGTTGTACCATATTTGAGCAACACCTTTAAGTTGATAAGTGGCCAACTCCGCCTTTCCACCGACGTCACTCCCTTGATCATCAAGACCTTATAAACCTCATCAATGAACTCTTGAGGATCTTCCTCAACCTTAGAACCATGAAAGTCAGGATGATTCATCCTAGTGAAGTCCCTCACTCTCGATGTCATTGTACCTATATTTAGGTTTATGGGAACCACAACCTCCCTATTGGCTTGGGACATCACAGCTTGATCCAACACTTGAAAATAAGCCCTAAACTTCACATTAGTCACTTGCTCGGCCAAAGGATTGACCGAAACTTGAGGAGCTTGGGGAGGACCTTCTTGTTCTACATTCTCCCTCAAACTCCTTCTAGCCTAAACTCTTCGAGTAGCCATATCTTGTAGAGCATTGGATAAGGATTAGGAGAAATACCTTATAGAGTTAAAATCTATCGCACGACTTTAGAGTAATAAAAGAAGTGGATTTTCCTACTCATTTATAAATGTGGAGCGCGTTTCATCCTCATGAACAAGACTATACTCGATGTGGCTTATAAGACATCCTAGGACTATTCTAAACCTTGTGCTCTGATTACCACGACCTAGGGGTAACCCCTAGATGTAACATAGCGCGTAGGACCCAGAGAGACCCCATACAAGCCACTTAGCATTCATAACATAAGAAATAGAACAAAATAAGTAAAGACAATATTTCAAGTCTAATAGTTTTATAAAAGTAAAGCGGAAAACTAAAACACTTGTCTCAATAGCCACCTAATACAATAAATGAAATTGGGTCTAGCCTATACATCATGTCCAAAACTAGAAATAAGAAAGAAACTAGGAACAATGAAAATCCGTCCTCAAAGTATGAGGACTCATTAAAGCTTGGGAACCTCACAATCAACCACTAGCCACGAAACTGAGAAGCCTGACTGTCGGACCCTACATTTGGGGAAATGTAGGCAAGAGTATGCGCTAGTACAAACTAATGTACCAAGTATGATAGCTATGCATAAAACATTTAAATCATGCTAAAAGGGGACATTTCATGACATGCAATTGACCAAGCTAAAACATGATATAAAAGGGTTAGAAAACATAAGTCATAAAACATGGTCAATGTAGGCTAACATCATTTAAAAACTTTGAACACATATGAGATACTTCTTGAAGTAATCTTAGTTCATTATTATTATTATTATTATTATTATTATTATGGGAATTAGCCTTAACCGACATAGAGACCATGTGAGCTATAAAATGATCCCTTGGTGTCTCCCATACCAAAAAGGGTTGTCCTACTTGCCAAGGTAAGAACCATAAATTTCTAGCTTAAGTGGATCCACTAGCTAATGTGGGCACATAGGTAAGGGATAAGGAGATTGCTTCTAGAAACCCGGCCTCTACTAACAAGAGAGTTTCCATCTCAATATTCTCTTGGTGCTAAGCATAAATCCCACGAAATAATCCTTTCTTACTTGTTCTTACTATCCATGGAAGGCCACGTCATCTTGCTAATCCAATCTAAGTCATTATCCATGGAAAGGTATCATTCAATAACCAATCCAAGCTAACTCATTAGGATAGCTCTTAATTTTTTATTCAATTAGGTGAGAAGACCTTTCAACCTTAGAATCCTTATTATGTGAGAAAACCTTTCACAATCATGCTTTCATGTTTATATGAGAAGAATCCTTTCAAAAACACATCAACAACATCATTATTGATACTTTACTCTCAAAGCATCCTTAAAACATTTGCATAGATTTCATAAAGACATGGATAATTCCATAATTTACCTTTCAAGGTTCAAAACCCACTTTCATCAACCTTTAGAAAACATGGGTTAGATATGGATTTCATCATAAACTCATATAATTCTATCAATACATGCTTAATTTCATATAACTCTTCCTTCATAATCAAAATCCCACATCATATGATCATAACTTGGAAAATATTAGGATTACATGGATTCATAAGGGAATCATCATAAAATCATAGTCTTTCATCAATTCTTGCATTAGAGATCATAGTTTAATCATTTTAATCAATAATCAAGAGAACCCATGACAATTGAAGAAAACCCTAACTCAATTGGGGATTTCAAACTTTGAAAATAGGAGAATTTGGGAACTCCATGAATGGAAGGAATTCATGGATGAAACCTATCATACCTTGAAGACAATTGCTTATCTTCAATGGAGGAATTGAGACTTGAATTGAAACCCTAGGTTGAATCCTTCTTCTACAAGCTTTCTAGAGAGAGAAATATTTGAGAGTTCTTATTTTTGGTGAATTTAAAGAGAATGGAGTGAATGAACTAATTTGGGGGTTGGAATCACTTCTATAGGGGTCTTAGTGCAGGGTAAAACGATGTGGTACAGGGATAAAATAATTAGGAAACTTCCCCTAAAATAACCTACGACCTACCAACCTACGGACCATTACTTAACGGACCATTACTTAACGGACCATGGACTAACTGACGGTCCGTCGTGCACGGCCGTCGTCCATGGTCAGAAACTGGATTCTGGGGATCTGGACCACGGGCCCTCAACCACGGACTGTGGACCAACCGACAGTCCGTGGGTTCGGCCGTGGCTCTGGACCTCTAAGTCAAATTTAGGGGTGACCAACCACAGACCACACCTACGATCCGTGGTCCCATCCACGGGCCGTGGTTTGCCGCCGTCAGTTGGCACTTGCAACTTCTAAAAATTTCTATCTTTCCCTTTTTTGGATCCAGGATGTTACAGAAAAAAATGGTGGAAAATGACGTAGAGGGTCATTACAATAATTGCTTACTTAGATGTAAAAGTGAAATTTTCTTGTAAGGAAAAAATGAGAAGACATAATTTGTCTCACTTATCACTTAATTCAAATATCAAGTGTAAATGACCTAAAAGATCTAAATTGTTTTAAAACATAAGTTTAGAATAATATAATTATAAAGAAAAGAAGGCAAGAAATGTAGATAGAAGAGAGAACTTTCCTTCTTATTCAAGTGTATTCTCCAAATGGTGAATGATATCTCTATTTCTAGTGTTGAGATATCATATACAAAGGTCACCTTGTTAAAAGCCAAACTAGTAGATACATAGTTATCCACCAAGGTTCATATCACCTTGGAATCATACATACATGGATTCATCAATTAATTCTTGAAGTAATCAAATGGACAATCCACAATTCAATGAATTTATAAGACTTGCCCTTGGATGTCCATAGATAATGTGCCTCGTTAAATCTTTACTAGAAAATACTCTGTGGGAAAAAATTCTAGTGAAGGAAAAAGAGTGCACATATCTTTTGATACGCATTATTTGTTGCCTTATTAAGAACCTTGTCTAGAAAACCCAGTGGGACAAAACAACGGTCAAGGAAAAAAGAGTGCAACGCGTATTATACTACCCCTGATCAAAGCATCACTTAATTTCTCATGATGATGTCATCCAATCTTATATACCAACTTCTCAAATATTGATAGTGTCTTTGTGATCAAATCACATTCACAAAGATGTTGCATGATTGAACTCATTCTGATATATCATTTTCTGGTTTTATGGATATGATGAGACTTTGAGCTTAGCTAAATACATTCTTGAAAATTACTTTATTCGTGACCTCGTTGTTGCAAGTAAATTGTGCACTTAACTTGTTCATAGCAACAATTATTTTGTGGACATTTTCATTTGCAGTTGATTATCATCTAGAATAACTTCAAATAAATGTCTTTGATGTCAACGTCTTCTCGTTGGGGAGGAGTAGAATCTTGTAAATAAACTCACTGCAAAATATTTTCTTGTATATAACAAGGTTCATTAGTGTCTCCAATTGACTGGTATATGAAGTTTCATCACTAAGAAGCTTTTTATCCTTCTCTTGAGATCAAAATGAATCTTTATTTTGTCAAGTGATATCATAATCATTGGGGTACTCAATGAATGTGATTTATTCATATAAAATCGTGTCAAAAATTTTCTGTGCATGTTCATTGATGAACAAATATTTCATTTGTCAAATTCTCAATCTGTAGGTCAAGATAAAATTGTCTTTCCGGGATCTTTTCATTTTAGATTTCCTTCTCAAACACTTGACAACTTTTGAAAGCTCTTTAAAAGTTCTAATAATGTTCAAGTCATCAACATACATAACAAATTCAGATACTGACCTTTTCACAAAAATGCAAGGACAATTAGAGTGATTTTTTTGTACCCGTTCTTCCTTGATTATTTCAATCCATATTAGGATTCTTGAAGCTTTATTGAAAAAGTTTCTTTCAAACTTTTATCTTTTTCAGACACCTTGAATGCTTCAAGGACAATTATTCATTAGATGCATTCAAGTTTTTCATATGTTGTCGGATCAAAATAAACCTCATTGCATCCATCATAGGAGAAAATATCTCCAATAATGCCAGGACTTTCGCGAAAACCTTTATGCCCCAAGGCACAAGCCGTACTTGATATCTTATGGTTATACTATCGCATAACAATTTATTTATACCCCACAGACATTATACCTTGATTTATGGACTATCAGTCCAAAACGTCACTTTTCTAAGTGAAACAAAATACACTTGAATTATGCATTTTATTTGACCAATTAGTTATTTGTCCACACTATGTGACAAATGGGAATTCAAGATTCTCATCACAATTTATATAATTGAGCGCTACTTTATAACAAAGATACCGTCTACGGTTATTTGATATTGATTCCAATATGACATAACTTATCAAGATCTCTTCATTTTTCATACAATACTATTGAATTTATGTTCATATATAATTGCATGTGATGTTTTGTAAGAAATAAAATGTCTCGAACAAGTCGCGAGATTGGTTTTCTCACATAAGTAATTGTCTCTTACATCGAGGAACGTGAATAGATAAGTTACACCACTATATTATGACTTATTTTATGAACCAGACAGATGTTTCTCTAATAAAATGAGTTTAAGGACCACTAAAGAGAGAAACTAGGGTTAAACATCTGAAGGTATTTAGACCAAGGTCTATACGATGTTGGATGATTGAAAGAATGAGACACATATACCAGTATGAGGTGAGAACATCGTAGCACATGTTTCATACCACGTGTGTCAAGCGATCAATGGGTCAATGAAAGAATGGTCCATGCTTCTTCATTGTGTGAGACCCTGAAAATTCAAAATGACTTTTCAACGAAATACCCTTTGACCTTTTGTTGTTTCTTGAAGTTTCAACCAATGTTGCTATTTTAGCATGTTACTAATAGTCATGATTGATTTGGCAATGCAGAATGCATGTATAGTAAAGCAGTTTAGTTGGAACAAATAGTTATAAGTAGAAAGGAAAGACAATTAATTGGATAAAAAACCTGTATACACAAGCCGGCTATTGCACTAACCATATTGGCATTTAGTGTAATTGTGTGTATAAAGTTAAACAAGAACTCGAGTTAACCTCTTTAAGAGGATGAGGGATCGAATAAGTAACTACTGAAGTAGTGAATGAAGTCTGGGGTATTGTGAGTAATAGTGTCCTTAAAATTATAGTGAATTATTTTTACATGTGATTGAATTCCTATGTAGGGCTTGTAAAACCTTAAAGGTAAGGTCTTCATGCTCATAGGTCGCACAAACTATTTGTCGTATAAATTGTGTGTTTGATTAATAATGTGTTTGCTTGGGTCTTGTCCACCATGTCTAAAGTGGGAGATGTAAGTTTTGGGTCGTGGGTTGCCCGTGGACCGACCCGACTCAACCAGATTCTGCCTGACCCAATCTAGTTTTGTCCTATATATTTGATTTAATTAATTAATTAGATAATCCTTTTAAAGGATAAGAGATAATAGTTACAGAATAACTACTCAACCTCCCCTTAAAAGGCTCCTAGTTGGAGTAACTTTTTCAAACGTGTAAACGTAAAAGAAAGAGGGGAAGAATGTGACAAAGGTAAAAACCAAAGATAAGTAAAGAAACAAAGAAGAAAGTTTCTTACACAAATCAAGCTATACACTAAGGAGACTCTTAGTTAGTGAACAAAAACGATCTTGGTTTCCTTGTGATTCAAAGAGAGATCTAGAGCAATTTCTTTCAACAACAAATATTTCTGCTGCAAGTTATAAGGTACACATCTTGTTGTTATTTTGTCCTTAAAATTCCATCAATTTCATACGAAAGAGTTTGATAAAACGGAAGTCCAAACATAAGTCTCAAAGCCATCTATTAGATCAAGGAAGTGATTGGAACGTAACTCATACATCACATACAAAATCTGAAATAAAAATGACATAAGGGATCACTAGCCACGAGTGTGGAAAATAGAAACGTCGGACCCTTCATTAGTGAAATAATGTAGGCGCAAGTATGTGTTAGTACATGGAATGTACTAAGTATGAGGCAATATGCATAAACATAGGCATGATAACATAAGTAACTTAAAACAAGTAGACATGATAGTATGGGACATTTAAAAGCTTTAAAGAGAAGATGGCATAAAAATCATGAAAACATGGTCAAGTATATTAACATAAAGGACATAAGAAAGCTTTGAAAAAACTTAGTCATTTTGTGGGATGTTAGATTTAACCGATAATAAGACCATGTGAGCTATATCATGTAATCTAGTATATTCCTGTTATCGAAAGAAGGGGAAACTACTTACCAAGATAGAATCCGTACATATCAGCATTTACTAAAGTGGATCCACTAGTTAGGTCATTTAAGACAATCCTACGGGGGCACGTACTTAGATACTAGAGGTTATTACTAGAAACTACCATATTTGAGCCTCCACTTCAAAGTCCTCTCGGTGCTAAGTTTAAATCCCAACGGAATAGATAAAAGTCAAATATCATTTTAACATAGGAAAGGCAATGATCAATGTCAGTCCACATATTTCAAGATCAAAACATAGAATAGATCATGTAACATAATTCAACATAGATAAGAAAATCTTTCACCAATGTGAATTCATTTGTAAGAAATATATTTCACAATCATGATCATCATAGTATGTGATAAATCATTTCATAATAACATCAATACTTTCCTTTCAAAGCATTATCTATTCATTTGCAATGAATTCATGAAAACATGCATATCTTCATAACCTCACAACTTCATAATTCATAGTTCACAGGTTCATCATAGAATAATGGTTGAAAAGCATAATTTAAGCATGGGTAAATGCAACTTCAACTACATATAATAGATTAACATCTAATAATGCATTAGAAGACTTAATTAATCATAAATTATCATAAGAGAATGAAACTCACATTCATTAATTTGAAACCCTAACTTGATCATTTGAAAAATTGAATTGGAACTTGAAATACTTAGGGACCCCATGGAGGAAAGGACTCCATGGGTGAATACACACATACCTTGATCCTTTAATCCCAACAAAATGGAAAATTTGAGACTTGATTGAAACTCTAACTCTTTTTCTTCTTCCCTAAACTGGAGAGAATTTGGGAGCATTAATTTGGTCAAGTTTAGAGGATTTAGGAGAATGAGTTGAAAATGGGTTAACTGGGGCTTAAAAACATTTATATAGGGCTTAGGGAAATAGGTAAAACACCATAGTATAGATTAAAACAATTAAAAAATGACCCAAAAGTCCCTTTAAAAATAACCGTCAGGCCCTATCTACGGTTGGACCTACGGTCCGCCGTAGGTCCTTCTATGGACTGTACTGGTAAACCGTAGATAGGTTACTAGGACTTCAAATATTACTTAACTTTGAGGAACCATATGTAGACCGCACATACCAACCGTAGAACCAACCTTTAACCTTTAAAATTTCACTAAGTTAGGGACTCACCTACGATACCTATCTACGACTCGTACAAAGGTTGACAGACCGTCCTAGTGAATCATAAAAGGGTACAGGGACTTGATTTCAAAAATTTATTTTCCATAGTTCCTACGGTTGTCATCTACGGCAGGTAGGAGCTTCTACAGTCCGTAGATGGGATCCGTAAACACAGAAACCAGCTCAAAACTATATTTTTCTTCTTTTTCAAGTTTGAGGTGTTACAATTTATAACACTCTCAACTTATTGTTTGCATTATAATTTGATTTTTGATTTTTCTTGATTATTTTCAAATTATTTTAGATACTCGCAATATTTGTGAACCTAATTTTCCCTTTAACCCCTTGTTTGGAGGGTTGTTACCCATTGTATTGTATTGTATTGTTAGTTTAAATTCAATTTTTGTTTTGATTATTACTTAAATTCTAGGGAAAACAAGCAATTACCTCATAAAAGCAAAATAATTACAAACATATACCCTTTTACATTCATACGCCATTAAATAATTATACTATATACCCCCACCCCCACAAACTAATTTCGCTTCACTACTAAATTAGTATCATATATTGTATTGATATCATTAAGGCTGATAATTTCACTTAATTGATACAAAATCAGTATATATATATATATATATATATATATATATATATACTTCATTGGTATCATTAAGGTTTCATGTTCAGAAATTACTCATTAGCCAACGATACTATAAGAGTATATGTATATTGTTGTGGTATCATTAAGGTTTCTTGTTCATTACTCATTGGTCAATGATACCATGAGAGTATATGTATATTGTTGTGGTATCATTAAGGTTTCTTGTTCAGAAATTACTCATTAGTGAATGATACTATATATATATATCTTGTTCCGAAATCACTCATTAGTATCATTGTAACGACCGATTTGGTATGATTGCATTGTTATCTTAATATTTTCTTCTCACTTTGTCTTTACTTATTATTGATTAATAATCATATCGCAGATTATTAACTAAATAAAAAGAAGAATAAAAATGTTTATATTAAGGAAAGCAAAATCATTAAATGAGAAACCACTATCGTTTGCAAAGTTTACTTGTTTCTCATAAAACTAATTAATTAAAATAATATAATATTAGAAGGGATACATTGGTTAAATTATAACTGTCTCGCATTAACAACAAATAAATTACAACAATAGTTACACGAAAATCAAAATAAGAAAAATAAACATATCGTAAACCACAAGGAAGGTAAGTGTCATGAGGTCAAATTTGTAAGGAGGTATTTGAAATTATTCCTAAAAATAATGGTAGATTTTCTATAAAGGGAATATTCTATTTATAATTTTAATGAATTTAAATTACAATTTATAATATGACACAACATAAGTTAAATTATACTGTAAGTAAAACATCTAAGGAAAAAAATTATTATATGAAATAAAAAATAATATTACATAGAGGGGGAAATGAAACAGGAAAGGGCATACTATACAATTTGCATGGGGTAGAATATCAATTACTTATAATTAGAGTGGTAATTATATGATTTTTAAAATAAATTTGGGGTATAATATATAGTTTCACCAATGTAATTATTCATCCCTAATGAATAGAATTAGTAATAACCTAACTTTCTAACCATATCTACCCACAGTATACATAGAGTAGCGATAATTCCAATTTAATAATTTCTAACCATGACATAATTCCAATTAAATAAATTTCTAACCATGACATAATAAAAAATTGGGATAATTTCAGAGACTTCTCTTCAAGTTTTTAATATTATACTTACTCTCTTAATTTCATTTTTTTTAACCATTCTTTAAACCTACTTAACTAAATATAAATTAATTAGGGAAAAGTATACATAATGGCAAACTATTAATTCAAATTAAATGGTATAACCACACTTTGATTTAATTGTGTTCTGTAGCAAACTGTTTGCCAACACCTCTCTCCCTCAAACTCTCGCTCACCACTCTCCTCTCTTGCTCACTCCCTCTATGCTTGCCTCTCTCGCTTTATACAACAAAATTGTATAAATTGTGTTTCTGTTTGTATAAAGCGAGAGAAAATTGTATATACACATGCAAATACATATATATTCGTCCTATACACTTATAATTATACAATAAAAATATTCCCCTGCCCAGTTCTCTTTTGCCTTTCTCTCTTTCTCGTTTTATACAACAGAATTGTATAAATTGCGTTTCTGTTTGTATAAAGCGCGAGAAAATTGTATATACACATGCGAATACATATATATTCGTCCTATACACTTATAATTATACAATAAAAATATTCCCATGCCCAGTTTTATGTTTGTATAATGTATAATTTATGTTTGTTTAAAGAGAAAGAGAGAGTGATTTTTGATATACAAATATTTTTGTCAACGATTTATACAAACGAGAGGCTAACAATAATTTATACAAATGGCTTGCCAGCGAAATTATATAAATCTGAAGAAGAGCCAACGAATTATACAATTGCTTCTTTTTGTATATATGTATAGCGAAATAAACAGCTTTCAATTGTATATGTATAGCGAATTATACATATATATGTTTGCTATGGAGCGCAATTATGCAAACTTTGTTATAGCATACAAATATGATTTTTTTTGTTTGCTATATGTGAAAGTTGCTCAATTAATTATGATTTGACAAATTAGTCCTTCTTTATATTAATTTCTTCATGTTAATGCACATTATTTTAAATATGACTCATTTAATAAATACTTTAAAAATAAATCAATATAAATAAGTTAGTACTATAATATGTACGAGTTCTTTTTTCAAATAAAATTACATATTTTTCATACTGATTTATTTTTGAAGTATTAATTAAATGAGTCATTATTTTTAATAATATGGATTAATATGAAGAAATTAATATAAAAGAAGGAAAAATTTATCAAATCATAATTAATTTATATTTATTTTAAATAGATTTACAAATTGGGGGAAAAAATCAAAATAAAAGATGTAGGCGTAAGTAATATCCTAAACCACATGGAATGTGACCATTATAGAACAAAACCTATCTCTTGAATTATTTCTAGAAATAATAAATATATAGAATTAGTAAACAAAATGCATCCCATCGGTACCACAAAATTCTCCTTGGAAGTAGGAGAAGTTGTCTATTCAAACACAAAAAGGTATTTCAAGATCTTTGATAACTACAGGTGTCATAATATTAACAGATAATAAGGAATTGGATCAACCAAAACAAAAATTAGAATACATCATTTTGACCATAAACAAAATTTAACATTACGTTAATCTCTACCATTATGGCCTTTGGCTGCAATGGAGAAGCTGTCATTGGTGAATCCTCAGACAATGCAACACTTTTACCTAAAGAAGAAGAAGAAGAAACCCCTCTTCTTGAAAACTCTAAATCTTGTCTTCCCAAAACCATTGCCAATTTCTTCATTGCTATTGTTGGTGCTGGTGTTCTTGGCCTTCCTTATACATTTATGAAGACTGGTTGGATCACAGGCGTTCTCACTCTTTTCGCCGTTGCTGTCTTAACCTATCATGGCATGATGCTTCTTATTCATACAAGAAGAAGACTTGATCTTACCTTAATTGGTGATTCCAAGATATTGTCATTTGGCGATCTTGGTTTCGCTGTTTGTGGTCCAGTAGGTAGATTTGCTGTTGATGTTATGATTGTGTTATCTCAATCTGGATTCTGTATTGGATATCTTATTTTCATTGGCAATACATTATCTCATCTTGTAAGTTTATCAAAAGGTTTTGGGATTCCTCTGTTTTCCTCTGCTAAGAGCTTGTATATATGGGGTTGTTTGCCATTTCAATTGGGATTGACTTCTATTCCTTCATTAACACTTTTAGCCCCTTTGAGTATATTTGCTGACATTGCACAGATTGGTGCTATGGGTGTTGTAATGGTTGAGGATGTGCAGACGTTCATGAATCAATTCCCATCGGGGATAGAGGCTTTCGGGACAATTTCTACGTTTTATTATGGTTTAGGTGTGGCTCTTTATTCATTTGAAGGTGTTGGAATGGCAATACCATTAGAGACGGAGATGAAAGACAAGTCAAAATATGGGAAAGTATTGGCATTAGCAATGTTCTTTATTGCTTTAATGTATGGTACATTTGGTGTGATGGGGTATTTTGCATATGGTTCAAGTACAAAGGATATTGTCTTGTCTAATATGGAGAAAGGAGTGTTGAGCACAAGTGTAAAATTGGGGCTTTGTATTAATTTGTTCTTTACATTTCCCTTGATGTTGAATCCAGCATTTGAGGTGTTTGAGAGGAGATTTTCTAATGGAAATTATTGTGTGTGGATGAGATGGATACTTGTTTTGGGAGTGACTATGGTGGCTTTGTTGGTTCCAAATTTTGCTGATTTTATGTCATTGGTTGGTAGTAGTACTTGTTGTGCTTTGGGGTTTATATTGCCAGCATTATTTCATTATCAAGTATTCAAAGGAGAAATGGATAGAAAAGGAACATTTATGGATTTGGGATTAATAGTCTTGGGGGTGTTTTTTGGTGTTACTGGTACTTGTTATTCCCTAATTGAGATGTTCTCTCAAGGCAAACATGTTTAATATTTATATATGGAAATTCATCATTTAATATCATATTTGATTGTGTGATTGGGATTTACCAATTGTTTATGTGCTTTTGATGTCTTATTAACATTTTTATGCACAAAGAGTCCCTTCAATAACATGACTTGAAAGAATTGTGATGACTTAATATATGAACAAGTTCATTGTTATGTTAAAACTTATTTTGTTACAACATTTACTACACCTATAATTTTATTTGATTTTCATAATCTACTTCAAGATTTGCATTTGGTAGGGATGTAAGTTGTGAATATAGGGATATGGTAAAATAGGCCAAATTTATGGGTATCCGCTCGATTAACTCATTTTGGAATGGATTAGTTATTCATTAATTTAAAAGTGGGTCAAATATGAATCAACTCATATTATCTATCATAAAATATGGGTAACCCATGATTATCCACCAATTGTACACTACTTAACAGATGTAAGGGCGTAGAAAGTAGGAACCTCTTAAAAAGTACACTTATTAAGGATGCATTTGGTATGAAGAAAGATATTTTTATTAAATTTTTCAAAAAAGTGATTTGAGTGGGGGTGGTGTCACGATCCAGACCATCGTGATTAGCACCCACACTAAACCTCCAGTGGGAGAACCACTACTACAACCCAAACCAAATAACTAAACCAAAAACTAAAGCATTTTAAGGATACGAACAAGCTAAATACTAAGCAAAGAAATAGGGAGTTCACATAAATTCCAACAAAAGTTTAACAACGAACTAAACAATGCGGAAGAAATAACCTAGAACCTGAAAGTCAATGTACCAAAACATCTAAAGTTCAACAAGTCTAAACAAGAAGGGATACAACCCCAACTAATGAACTAATAACTAACTAGAAAAGTCTAAGTCCAAAATGGTGGACATAGATGAAAGAGAACTCATGGTAGCCCGGAAGAACTGGCTCACCCTTGAATTCGAAACGACGATCACTGATCTCCTAAGCGAGGTCTGTCAATAGCCGCCGGAAGATGTCCTGTATTCAACAAAAATAAGAGCAAGTGCAGTATTAGTACACAATCACAGTGTACTGGTAGGATCATGCGGCTATCCCACTAAGTGTAACATAAGCAAGTCAATACAACATTATAAACACATGCACATATCGAACATATACAATATTATCAACATTTACGAACAACTTCACATTTCTCAAAATACACAATTATGACAAGTCATTGGTCCTCTCATAGAACCCAAACCCAAACAGTTAGCATACCGAAACGTGGTACCCAATCCAATGATTATGCTGGAACGTGGAAACCGATCCCATAATTATGCTAGAACGTGTCAACCGATCCGAGTTAGTTATGTCGGAACGTGGCAACCGATCCATTCAACACACCACAATCACAAACACAAGCATATCCTCAAGATTATACATTTAAGTCATGATTTCATGGTAACCATCATTCATCTATCTCATTTACAACAAGTGTGATCAATAATGCAACATTCATATATACATGTATCATAATAAAACAAGAACAAACATACATCACACAATCATAGAATCACAACCATCACATACCTCGAAACAAGCTTGAAACCTTAAGAAACTTGATCCTTCCCTTTCCTGATTCATTCCGCTTGTTCTTGGTCTACAAACAATCAATATAATACAGTAATCAATAAACAATCACTAAGTACCCGAATTGCTAACAATTCTATGAACCCTAGATCATACCCATGATCCCAAATATCCAAAATAGGGTTGTTTCCACCATAAAATTTAGATCAAATCCCTGCCCCATTGATAATTACCCATTCTATTACGTTCTACGGATCGAAAAATGGATTCGGGGAGTGAAAAGGTTACATTTAGCCTCAAGAATGGTGGAAAACTGTCAAGAGTCGCCTTGGGTTCGTTCCTTAGCTCTAAAAATCGAAAAGTGCGGAATAAAGTCGTTTAGGGGTTTATTTACGACTTTAAGTCGCGTATGGCCCGCCATAGCGGCCCTCACCCCGCTATAGGGGCCCCGCCAAGGCGACAAAACCCAGCACCAAAACGGCTTTCACGTAGCAGTGAGCCATTTTAATAATTCCAAGACCCTCAATTCACAACACACCTCTAACCAATGACATTCAGAAAATCTCCTTCATGCTAAGATCGATTCCGAGAGTTCTACTCACCTAAATTTAATTTTGTAAAGTCTTACGGATTTCTTAATGACTTATCTAACTACTCATATAATCAAACTCATCAATAAATCACCCGATTGTTACTAGATTTCCCCACACCTCAAAGACTCTGATTTCATCCAAATATAAACTAGTTTGGGAAATTCCAAGTTACTACGAAAAAGTTTTCCGACCCAAAACTTTCCCCGTTGGACTTTCTATAACAACAAAATCTGGTAGTTACAATATATATCAATTTACCCATCATTCATCCCCGAGTGACAAACTTGGGAAAATAGGCTAAAGAAGGAATGAAGTAGTACCTGAATTGACGAACAATTGGGGATACTTGTATCGCATGTCCCTCTCGGTCTCCCAAGTAGCTTCCTCAACTGGACGATGCTTCCATTGAACCTTCACGGACTTAATCTCTTTGGTCCTCAACTTGCACACATCACGATCAAGAATTGCAATTGATTCCTCTTCATATTGGAGGTCTTTGTCTAACACAATTGAGTCTTATTTAATGATGTAATCCCCACTACCATGATATCTCTTCAACATGGACAATGAAATACTGGGTGAACACCCGATAGATTAGAAGGTAAAGCCAATATATACGCTACCGGTCCTACACATTCAAGAACCTCAAATGAACCAATGTATCGTGAACTTAGTTTGCCTTTCTTGCCAAATCTCATCACCCCTTTCATGGGTGATACCTTAAGAAGAACATTCTCACTGGTTTGAAACGCCATGTCTCTCACCTTATGATCCACATACTTCTTTTGTCTACTCTGGGCTGCTAGAAGCTTAGCTTGAATACTCATCACCTTATCTTGAGCATCCTTCACTAAATTGACCCCCAATGGTTTCACATCTCCAGCCTCAAACCATCCTATGGGTGATCTACATCCCCTTCCATTGAGTGCCTCAAATGGTTCCATATCTATGCTGGAGTGATAATTATTATCATAGGAGAATTCACACAAAGGTAGGAACTTATCCCAATACCCTCCAGAGTCAATCACATATGCCATCAACATGCTTTCTAACACTTAAATAGTCCTCTCTGATTGTCCGTCTGTCTGTGGATGGAAGGCTGTACTAAAAGTGAGTTGTGTGCCTAATTCATCATGTAATTTCTTCCAAAACTTGAATGTGAATTAGGTACCACGGTCTGAGATAATAGAGAGGGGCACTCCATGCAACCTCACTATCTTTTTCACATACACCTTAGATAATTGTTCAGCATTATAATATATTCTTATCGGAATAAAATGGGATGACTTAGTCAATCTATCAACCACTACCCAAATAGAATCAAACTTCTCCAAAGTCTTGGGAAGACTAACCACAAAATCCATGGCTATCATTTCCCACTTCCATTCCGGAATTGGCATTCTTTGAAGCAAACCTGTAGGCCTTTGGTGTTCATACTTCACTTGTTGATAATTTTGATACTTAGCCACAAACTCCGCTATATCCTTCTTCATGCCCGGCCATCAATAAATTCGCTTCAAATCTCGGTATATCTTAGTCACTCACACCCGGATGAATAGAATATCGCGAACCATGGGACTCCATCAACAACTTCTGAATCAAATCATCAACTCGAGGAACACAAATTCTTCCTTTAAAACTAAGCACGTGTCACGACCCGGGAGCACCCCCTAGTCGTAACCGGCGTACTCGACCTCGAAGAGGTCTAATACAAGCCTCTTAGCATTCATTCATCGCATAGACACTAAAACCATAAGGAATTTAAAACTTTCTTTACCAAGAAAACATTGCATAAAAAAAATAGCAAGCGGAAGACTTTCTAGACTTTATACATGATGTCTCAAACCATCTAATACTTTAGAGTACAAAATTCGGGACTAATCCCGTACACAACTTAAACAAAACTAAAAGACATAAAAGAACATATTGGGTATTGTCCTCGAATCTATGAGGACTCACCAAGTCTTCATCTTCAACACTTAGAAACCTATCAAAGCCATGACATGTCATCATCTCCAAATCCCTACACTTTAGTCCAAAAAGGGGAAGAAAGGGGTTAGCACAATTAAGTACTAAGTATGGAGACTATGCAAAAACATGCCAAAAGGGACATTTATTTGAAATATGTGCTTTCATGCCATTTTTGATAAAACCTTCATATCACAATTATAAGAGACACATTTCAAGTCATCATCCACATATAAGACAATACCCACATAATAGACATGCTTAACTAGTACCAATGTACAATACACGAATATAATTGACAAGTAAGCCTTTTCATCATTTCATGACCTCTATCTCAAGTTACCCAAAGCCACACTTATGTGAACATAAAGTGACCGCCCATACAATCTCTTTATATGCACCTAAGTGTTCCTAAGGGTTACCATAGATAAGGAATGTACCATTACAATATAACATACTAAATCAATGTTCACATATAAAACCATAGCCAACCGTATACATACTCAACATATATTCATATACAACCCGTGCTTAACTTTAAAGGAACACATGCCATTTCATTACCATAGGATCTCTACCTAATATAACCTTAAGACACACTTGAGTAAGACAAGAAGTGACCGCCCATACAACCTCTTCAAGCACACTTAAGTGTTCCCCAAGATTACCTTAGATAAGGACATTTCATTTACAACATAACTTCAATAGACCAACATTCTTTAAGAAACCATTTAGGGCACATTCATGTCACATACATTAGGATTTAGAGAAACTCACTATGACCCTCTCCAAGCCTACTCGTGCAATGTATAGGTAGCATCCCATACTACTACCTACACTTTGTAGAACTCCGTCAAGAATCCATGATGAAATCTCACATGATGGGAAGTAAGCATTTAACCGACATAGACCATGAGAGCTTGTCATGGAATCCGGTGTCATGAGTCCCCACACCGAAAAGAGGTGGTCTACTTGCCTAAGGAAGACCGGTATATAGCTTAATGGATCCACTAGCTTCCTATGCGGGCACATAGTTTATGGGATAAGGTAGACGATCATTGAAACTCATGCCTAAGCGTAGGGGAGTTTCCATCTAACCAAATCCGCTCGGTGCTTAGCCTACATTCCCATAGAATAGTTCATTACTTTGACATTATCGAGACATGAAAGGGTGCCATAAGCCTGCCGATTCAAGTCTCATTATTTAACACATGAAAGGGTGCCATAAGCTTTGCGATTCAAGGTACATTTAGGAAAGCTCATTAACTCCACTTGAAAGGGTGCCATGGGCTGCCGATTCAAGTCTCATCATTAACCTTTATGGAAAGGGTGCCATAAGCCTGCCGATCCAAGGTTCATTACTTTTCATTAATGGAAGGGTGCCATAAGCCTGCCCGATCCAAGGTTCATTATAAGCATGTGTGGAAGGGTGCCATGGGCCTACCGATCCAAGGATTCAACAATCAACAATATAATCATTTATACCAGAAAAGGATGCATAAGCCCTATCAATTCAAGGTATACTTTACATTGAAGAATCCTTCATATTCTATCATCAACATTCATGAGTGTCATCAACACATCTATGAAATTTCCATACATCTCATAACTCAAGCTTTTAAGCATCGATTCATCAATTCTCCATAGTTGGACATTTTGTCAAACACCTTGAAGGCATGTAATGGAATCAAAGAGCATGGAAAATAGGGTAGTAATTATACAACCAAACCAGTGAACAACCTACAACAACACCCTTACATTCATAACGTGATCACATTATCTTCATTCACATCATACTTTCACATATAGCTTCACATAAAACTCATTCACATCATACCTTCACATATAGCTTCATATAGGACTTTACATATAGCCTCATTCATATATAATAATATAACAATACAATAACACTCATATAATACCCTTCATAGCCTCAATCATAATACATTCCATAAGTAGACACCTCCACCATAAGTGGATCACACATCAATCTATCAAGATTCTATATCAATTCTACATTAACAATGAAGTTAGGCCAACTTACCCTTTTCCAAAGCCACAATCATCATTCCTCAACTCTCCAATAATTCACAATAGATAAGCATAACTAATAATAAAATCAACTCTTCAACTCCATTTAAGCATAATTCTATCATCATTCAATCACAAACAATAATCCCACTTCATATGCCAACTTTAGGAATTTAGGGAAAACATGGGTTCATGGGGATTTCTTTCTAAAAATCATTAATAATCATTAATAACAATATAAATCATCATTTAAAACCTTTCTTATGCAAGAACCCATGCTAGAATCGAAATAGGATTTTTTTTTTTTGTGTGTAAATGAAAAACCTTGAAAAGCTTTAGATTGGGCTCCGTGTAAGAAAGACTGATCAAGGATAAAGGATCGCCGTACCTTTGCTATGATCTCCCACAAAATTTGATGAAGAAAGCTTTGAATCAAGCCCTAGCTCCCACTTCTTCTTCTTGAGTTGGAGAGAAATATTTGAGAGAGGGAATGATTTTAGGGATGGGGATGAACTAATAGTATATAGGAAATAATATATGTCATTTGGAAGAAATGGTCCAACACTTAGAAAAGTTTTTAGGCGGGTGAACAGTAAATGAACAGTAAATCGGCTTATTGGAAATGCCTTTTTCTGCCGGACCGACTTTACGAAAATAGGCATAACTTCTTCGTCCGAACTCCGAATGAGGTGAAACGAAGTGCGTTAGGTAGCTAACTCAAAGGGCTTTCCATGGATATATTATTAGCCACCCAAATAATTCGTGTGCTAGGAGATATGACCCTTCAAAGTAGACCCTCGAAAAGGCTTCACTTGGAAATTTCGGATTTTGATACGGTTGCTCTAAAATTTGGGTTAGACCCATTTCCCACTCAATTTGACCCCTAAACAAGAATATGAAGTCGGATTTTTCGAAAACGAAACGGATCTTTTAATACACAGCTAAACAAGTTTCCGGTAACTTCCGAAGCACATTTTTAAGACCTTTTTGGGTCAAATTCAATTATAACCATTTCATTAAGTTCTCGACTCTAAACTCACATGTGAGGCTCTAGTTTCACTCTATCATTTTCTGGGTCGTTACATTATCCCCCACTTAGGAACATTCGTCCTCGAATGACACTTAACACTTTTCAAGGAAAACGACCAAAGTAAACAGTCCATATTCAAGCATACAACCATATAATCAATACACATAATAAGGAGGAACATCAACTCCACATAGAAAATCCCACACAACTTCATGAAATTCAAGAAAGTAGGCACAACATCTACTAACTCCTTATGCATCATCTTTACCTTTTCTCATTTCTCATTTCTCATTTCATTTCATTGGAGGTACTTCCTTCTCCAAATCATCTCATGCTCATCATAACATCAAAGGACACAATATGCAATTTTCTCATTAAAGCACATCATGCAACCTTCTCCAAAACTAAAGCAAGCATGCTCATATTATCACCTCATAAAGCAAATAGACAACTTATGCTAAATGCACATTATGCAACATTCTCATAGAAGCACTTTAGGCAACATCATCAAAACACTTTTAAACATGCTCATAAGTCAACTCATGCAACATTTAGGCAAATCATTATAGATGCACATCAACATGAGGAACATAAATTTATGAAAACTCATTTTCTCATTTGACAAGAATTCATTTAAAACATGCATGACATAAGGAGACCATGGAAAACTCTTTTTCACATAAGACTCCAAAACATGAACCAAGCTTCTAGGAACTCTTTGCTTTAGGCTTGAGTAAGCACATATAGAAGTAGGTAAGGATATCAACACTTCCCAACAACTTCACTACTCAACATACCATCCCCCACTTAAGGGTAAACCCAACTAAGGTCAACCTTAACATCTCATAAAAATCTCAATGAAAATACCATCAATCTTACCAAAACCATCCTTACCCAACTCTTCAATTCACTAAACCTCTTGTAATGAAAACATCCTTCAAGCCTAACTCATAAACATCAACCACGCGTAAAGACCTTATCATCTAACCACATAGATCCCCCACTTAGGAGAAACTCTTACTAGTTCTTTCAAACTCGCCTCCTTCCATCCTAAGGTCGGATCAAAACAACTCTAGGCATTTATACTCATTACACCTAGCATTTCTAAATCACCACACATTTCACAAATTCCTTCAACACATCACAAAACTTCATCATGACTAAGCCGGATACTACTAACAACAAGCATAACCAAAGGAATCCCATTCATACTAAAGTTATCACCACAATCTTTCACCTCACACCTACTAAGTCACCAAGTCGTAGTTGGCGTCACAACCAACATTCTCTCCCCTCAACCCTTGCAACATTAAAACTTCCTCAAAGGTAACACCCAAATGACCATCACATATGGAACAAGGGAAGACATTATAGAGAGAACTCCATGGCACGACTAAAAGAATGAAGAAGTGAAACTTCCTTAGCACCCAATAGCCTCCTATTCATAATGTGGCGCGCTTCACATTATGAACAAGACTCTACTAGATGTGGGTTTGAGACAACCTAAGACCATCCGGAAACTTATGCTCGATACCAAGTTTGTCACGACCCGGGAGCACCCCTAGTCGTAACAGGCGTACTCGACCTCGAAGAGGTCTAATACAAGCCTCTTAGCATTCATTCATCGCATAGACACTAAAACCATAAGGAATTTAAAACTTTCTTTACCAAGAAAACATTGCATAAAAAAAATAGCAAGCGGAAGACTTTCTAGACTTTATACATGATGTCTCAAACCATCTAATACTTTAGAGTACAAAATTCGGGACTAATCCCGTACACAACTTAAACAAAACTAAAAGACATAAAAGAACATATTGGGTATTGTCCTCGAATCTATGAGGACTCACCAAGTCTTCATCTTCAACACTTAGAAACCTATCAAAGCCATGACATGTCATCATCTCCAAATCCCTACACTTTAGTCCAAAAGGGAAGAAAGGGGTTAGCACAATTAAGTACTAAGTATGGAGACTATGCAAAAACATGCCAAAAGGGACATTTATTTGAAATATGTGCTTTCATGCCATTTTTGATAAAACCTTCATATCACAATTATAAGAGACACATTTCAAGTCATCATCCACATATAAGACAATACCCACATAATAGACATGCTTAACTAGTACCAATGTACAATACACGAATATAATTGACAAGTAAGCCTTTTCATCATTTCATGACCTCTATCTCAAGTTACCCAAAGCCACACTTATGTGAACATAAAGTGACCGCCCATACAATCTCTTTATATGCACCTAAGTGTTCCTAAGGGTTACCATAGATAAGGAATGTACCATTACAATATAACATACTAAATCAATGTTCACATATAAAACCATAGCCAACCGTATACATACTCAACATATATTCATATACAACCCGTGCTTAACTTTAAAGGAACACATGCCATTTCATTACCATAGGATCTCTACCTAATATAACCTTAAGACACACTTGAGTAAGACAAGAAGTGACCGCCCATACAACCTCTTCAAGCACACTTAAGTGTTCCCAAGATTACCTTAGATAAGGACATTTCATTTACAACATAACTTCAATAGACCAACATTCTTTAAGAAACCATTTAGGGCACATTCATGTCACATACATTAGGATTTAGAGAAACTCACTATGACCCTCTCCAAGCCTACTCGTGCAATGTATAGGTAGCATCCCATACTACTACCTACACTTTGTAGAACCTCGTCAAGAAACCATGATGAAATCTCACATGATGGGAAGTAAGCATTTAACCGACATAGACCATGAGAGCTTGTCATGGAATCCGGTGTCATGAGTCCCCACACCGAAAAGAGGTGGTCTACTTGCCTAAGGAAGACCGGTATATAGCTTAATGGATCCACTAGCTTCCTATGCGGGCACATAGTTTATGGGATAAGGTAGACGATCATTGAAACTCATGCCTAACTGTCGGGGGAGTTTCCATCTAACCAAATCCGCTCGGTGCTTAGCCTACATTCCCATAGAATAGTTCATTACTTTGACATTATCGAGACATGAAAGGGTGCCATAAGCTCCGCGATTCAAGTCTCATTATTTAACACATGAAAGGGTGCCATAAGCTTTGCCCGATTCAAGGTACATTTAGGAAAGCTCATTAACTCCACTTGAAAGGGTGCCATGGGCCCGCGATTCAAGTCTCATCATTAACCTTTATGGAAAGGGTGCCATAAGCCTGCCGATCCAAGGTTCATTACTTTTCATTAATGGAAGGGTGCCATAAGCCCGCGATCCAAGGTTCATTATAAGCATGTGTGGAAGGGTGCCATGGGCCTACCGATCCAAGGATTCAACAATCAACAATATAATCATTTATACCAGAAAAGGATGCATAAGCCCTATCAATTCAAGGTATACTTTACATTGAAGAATCCTTCATATTCTATCATCAACATTCATGAGTGTCATCAACACATCTATGAAATTTCCATACATCTCATAACTCAAGCTTTTAAGCATCGATTCATCAATTCTCCATAGTTGGACATTTTGTCAAACACCTTGAAGGCATGTAATGGAATCAAAGAGCATGGAAAATAGGGTAGTAATTATACAACCAAACCAGTGAACAACCTACAACAACACCCTTACATTCATAACGTGATCACATTATCTTCATTCACATCATACTTTCACATATAGCTTCACATAAAACTCATTCACATCATACCTTCACATATAGCTTCATATAGGACTTTACATATAGCCTCATTCATATATAATAATATAACAATACAATAACACTCATATAATACCCTTCATAGCCTCAATCATAATACATTCCATAAGTAGACACCTCCACCATAAGTGGATCACACATCAATCTATCAAGATTCTATATCAATTCTACATTAACAATGAAGTTAGGCCAACTTACCCTTTTCCAAAGCCACAATCATCATTCCTCAACTCTCCAATAATTCACAATAGATAAGCATAACTAATAATAAAATCAACTCTTCAACTCCATTTAAGCATAATTCTATCATCATTCAATCACAAACAATAATCCCACTTCATATGCCAACTTTAGGAATTTAGGGAAAACATGGGTTCATGGGGATTTCTTTCTAAAAATCATTAATAATCATTAATAACAATATAAATCATCATTTAAAACCTTTCTTATGCAAGAACCCATGCTAGAATCGAAATAGGATTTTTTTTTTTTGTGTATTTGAAAAACCTTGAAAACCTTTTGATTGGGCTCCTTGAAAGAAAGAATGATCAAGGATAAAGGATCCCCATACCTTTGCTATGATCTCCCACAAAATTTGATGAAGAAAGCTTTGAATCCAAGCCCTAGCTCCCACTTCTTCTTCTTCTTGAGTTGGAGAGAAATATTTGAGAGAGGGAATGATTTTAGGGATGGGGATGAACTAATAGTATATAGGAAATAATATATGTCATTTGGAAGAAATGGTCCAACACTTAGAAAAGTTTTTAGGCGGGTGAACAAGAATGAACAAAGAAATCGGCTTATCGGAAATGCCTTTTTCTGCCGGACCGACTTTACGAAAATAGGCATAACTTCTTCGTCTGAACTCCGAATGAGGTGAAACGAAGTGCGTTAGGTAGCTAACTCAAAGGGCTTTCCATGGATATATTATTAGCCACCCAAATAATTCGTGTGCTAGGAGATATGACCCTTCAAAGTAGACCCTCGAAAAAGGCTTCACTTGGAAATTTCGGATTTTGATACGGTTGCTCTAAAATTTGGGTTAGACCCATTTCCCACTCAATTTGACCCCTAAACAAGAATATGAAGTCGGATTTTTCGAAAAGGTAACGGATCTTTTTACACACAGCTAAACAAGTTTCCGGTAACTTCCGAAGCACATTTTTAAGACCTTTTTGGGTCAAATTCAATTATAACCATTTCATTAAGTTCTCGACTCTAAACTCACATGTGAGGCTCTAGTTTCACTCTATCATTTTCTGGGTCGTTACAGCACGCCTTCCACATCAAGAGTGGTCTCTTGTGCTTTACCAATCACAGTCTTCTTTCTAAGTTCCTCCAAATTTTCATCTTCAAATTGCTTGGCCTTGATCTCCTCAATGAATGTGGCCCTTACCTCAATACTAGATAACACCCCACCTCTTTTTGAGATGCACAACTGCATGAATTTAGACTCTAAGGTTTGAATTTCCTTAGCCAAAGGTCGCTTGGCTTCACTCAAGCAAGCTAAACTATCCATACTCACCGTTTTTCAACTCAAAGCATCTGCCACCACATTAGCCTTGCCCGGATGGTATTGTATTGTGACATCATAATCCTTAAGTAACTTCATCCACCTTCGTTGTCTCAAATTCATATCATTTTGAGTGAACACATGTTGCAAACTATGATGATCATTAAACACCTCACACTTAACACCATACAGATAATGTCGCCAGATCTTATGAGCAAACAATACCGCTGCCAACTCCAAATCATGTGTTGGATAATTCATCTCATGTACCTTCAATTGACGTGAGACATAAGCTATAACTTTCTTATCCTGCATCAACACAGCACCCAAACCAGAATGTGAAGCATACAATAAACAATAAAAATTTTACCTTCAACCGGTAATGCTAGAATAGGTGCGGAGGTCAAGAGAGTCTTGAGCTTTTGAAAGATCTCCTCACATTTTTCAGTCTATTCAAATGGTATCTTCTTTTTGGTCAATTTAGTCAAGTGAGAGGCAATGGAAGCAAATTTCTTCACAAATCGAAGATAATAGCTAGCGAGCCCCACAAAACTCCTAACTTCAGTAACAGAACTTGGTCGAACCCAATTCTTAACCGCCTCAATCTTTTGAGGATCTACCATTTCCCCTTCTTTCAAAACTACATGCCCCAAGAATGTAACAAAAGTCAACCAAAATTCACACTTAGAAAATATAGCATACAACCTTTGTTTCCCAAGAACACCAAAACAATACGAAGATGGTCAGCATTATCTTCCTCACTTTTCGAATAGACCAAAATATCATCAATAAAGACTATGACAAAAGAATCTAGAAATGGCTTGAACACCCCATTCATTAAACTCCTGAAAGTTGCAGGTGCATTGGTCAAACCAAAAGACAACCAAAAACTCATAGTGCCCATAGCGAGTCCTAAACGCCATCTTAGGCACATCCTCAGGTCTAATTTTCAACTGATGGTAACCAGACCTTATATCAATCTTAGAGAAAACTAATGCACTTTGCAATTGGTCAAAAAATTATCTATTTGAGGCAAAGGATACTTGTTTTGAATAGTGACCCTATTCAACTGTCGGTAATCTATACGCATTCTCATACTACCATCACTTTTCTTAACAAACAAAACTGGAGCACCCCATTAGGAAGCACTAAGACGAATAAATCATTTATCAAGAAGCTCTTGGATTTGAGCTTTAAGCTCTCTTAATTCTGCTGGAGCCATGCGATATGGAGGGATAGAAATGGAACGAGTATCAGGTTCTAAATCAATGCAGAAATCTATATCCCTATCCATAAACATACCAGGCTAGTCATTAGGAAACATTTTTCTAAATTCTGACACCACAGGAATAGACTCAATGGATGGAGCCTCAATCTCAACATCCCTAATATGAGCCAAATAAGCCAAACAACCCTGCTCTACCAATTTTCTAGCCCGAATGGAGGATATGATCTTAGCTTGTTTAGACTTGTACACCCCTAGAGTTACATACTTAGTATTACAATTAAGTACAACATAATAGGGGGACAACCAAGTCATGCCTACGATTATATCAAAATCAGTCATATCAAAAATCACCAATTCAGCCCAGGTCTCAAAAACCATAAACAAAATAGGACAAGCACGATAGACATGGGTAACTATGATTGACTCTCCAACTAGGGTAGGAACATGGATAGGGGCATTAAGTATATCACAAATCATATCAAACTTTGAGGAAAATCTCACGGATACATATGAATAAGTAGAACATGGATCAAATAACATATTAGCCATTCGGTCACAAACAAAAATAGTACATGTGATCACCGTGTTAGACGTCTCTACCTCATTCTTGCCCGGAAAGGCATAACACTGAGACCTATCATCTTGACAACCCACTTCTCTGCCTAGTTACGTGTTACCCCTGCCTGCATTACCATTTCATCTACCTCCACAACCTTGATGATTACCTCATCGCCCACCTTATGGACACATTACCATTTCCCACGGGTACCAATGCTCTAGATTGCTACTGCGCGGAGTCTAACACACGTGGGTAGGGACAAAATCTCCTCATATGCTCGGGTTCACCACAGTTGTAGCATGTATGATCAAAAGATGGCATGATACCCGTTGAAGGTGCGACTCTTTGGCTATCCTGAATCAAATTATGAGATGGAGTTCTCGAGTAATTACATGTAAAGGCGAGCATAACAGACTGAATTGTCTTGGCTGCAAGCGTTGGCCTCCCTGATCCTCTAGAATAAGAACCTTGAAAGTTGCCCAAATTCTTGGCCTATTTTGCCAATGCCTTAGCCTGACTGTCTCACCTCACCCCTTCCACTTTCTTAACATAGTCTGTTACCTCATTGAAGCTCCTCCCTGCAGAGTCATATGAACAGATAATACTTGCAACTCAGAATTTAGTCCTCTTATAAATAGTCGGATTCTCTCTTCCTCAGTGGTCATCAATTGAGTAGCATATCTAGAAAAAACATGGAACTTGACCTCATAAGCAGCCACAATCATACGACCTTGCTCCAAAGCCATGAACTCATCCTTCTTGCGATCCCTCGAAGTCCTTGGCACATATTTCTCCAAAAACAGAGCATGAAATTGGGTCCAAGTAAGTAGAGGTAAAGTAGAAGATCTGCATTCCATATAAGCTCTCCACCACTTTTTAGCCTCACCTTGAAGTTGAAAGGACACAAACTCAACCCTATGCTGATGGACAATTCCCAACCTATAAAGCCTTTCATAGCAATCTAAGATGAACTCATAAGCATCCTCATTCTCAGAACCAAGAAACACAGGAGGCTTTAGATTCAAAAACTTAGTCAATATTTCATGCTCATTACCAGTCATAACAGAACCCAACAAAGGACAAAAGAAAGCATCGTTACCTCCTGTTCCACCCATCTTGGGCACAGTGCTAGCAACAGGGGGATTAGTGAAAGCTTGAGTTGCTTGAACATAAGAAAGCACTCCGGGACCAACCAACCCTTTCAAGAATGACATGATATGTCGAGCTAATATTGGGTCTATGGGAGGAACATTGGTAGTCTCAACCTGCACCTCTTCCTCTTGTCCCACATCCTCAACATTCTCAACATCAACATTCTCATTTATCTCTTCGTGATGTGCATGAGGGTTCTCATTCACAAGAGCATTCTCAACAGGAGCTCCATTCCCAGCAGGCGCTACTCTTCCATTGCCTCTACCCCTGTCTCGATTGAGACCTCTCGCTACAGATTCCTTAACTGGAGCATTGACGGGAGCTACGGGATTAAAGTTATTGAATCTAGTATTAACCATCTACGAACAGAAGAGTGAAGGAGGTTAGATACCAATTTGAATCACCAATTTAAATCAAGTCGTAGCACGAAAGGAGACAAGAGAAAATAGAGAGATTTCCTAAAGTCCTATAGCATCTCGAAGAAAAGTAAAGGCGTCCCCATACCGTTCCGCAAGACTCTAATAGACTCATTTTGGTACATCGAGATCAACGAACCTAGGCTCTGAAACCAATGTTGTCACAACCTAGACCATCGTGATTGACACCCACACTAACCCTTCAATGGGAGAACCACTACTACAACCCCAACCAAGTAACTAAACCAAAAACTAAAGCATTTTAAGGATACGAACAAGTTAAATACTAAGCAAAGAAATAGGGATTTCCCATAAAGTCCAACAAAAGTCTAACAACGAACTAAACAATGCGGAAGAAATAACCTAAAACCTGAAAATCAATGTACCAAAACATCTAAAGCTCAACAAGTCTAAACAAGAAGGGATACAACCCCAACTAATGAACTAATAACTAACTAGAAAAGTCTAAGTCCAAAATGGTGGACATAGACGAAGGAGAACCCTTGGTATCCCAAAAGAACTGACTCACCCTTGAATTCAAAACGACGATCACTGATCTCTTAAACGAGGTCTGTCAATAGCCGCCGGAAGATGCCCTGTACTCAACAAAAATAAGAGCAAGTGCAGTATCAGTACACAACCACAGTGTATTGGTAGGATCACGCGGCTATCCACTAAGTGTAACATAAGCAAGTTAATACAATACTATAAACATATGCACATATCGAACATACACAATATTATCAACATTTACGAACAATGAACTGCTTCATATTTCTCAAAATACACAATTATGACAAGTCGATTATGTTGGAATGTGGCAACCGATCCTATAATTATGCCAAAATGTGGCAATCAATCCAAGTTAGTTATGTCGGAACGTGCCGATCCATTCAACACATCACAATCGCAATCACAAGCATATCCTCAAGATTATCCATTTAAGTCATGATTTCATGGTAACCATCATTCATCTATCTCATTTACAACAAGTGTGATCAATAATGCAACATTCATATATACATGTATCATAATGAAGCAAGAACAAACATACATCACACAATCATAGAATCACAACCATCACCTACCTCAAAACAAGCTCGAAACCCTAAGAAACTTGATCCTTCCCTTTCCTGATCGTTCCACTTGTTCTTGGTATACAAACAATCAACATAATATGGGAATCAATAAACAATCACTAATTACCCGAATTGCTAACAATTTTATGAACCCTAGATCATACCCATGATCCCAAGTATCCAAAATAGGGTTGTTTCCACTATAGAATCTAGATCAAAATCTTCCCCCATCGATAATTACCCATTTTATTATGTTCTACAGATCAAAAAACGAATACGAGGAGTGAAAAGCTTACCTTTAGCATCAACAATGGTAGAAAGCTGTCAAGAGTCGCCTAGGGTTCGTTCCTTAGCTCTAAAAATCTAAAAGTGCAAAATAAAGTCGTTTAGCAATTTATTTATAAATTTAAGTCGCGTCTGGCCCGCCACAGTGGCCCTCACCCCGCTACAGCTACCTCGGTGCGGAACTGGTCATTAGTGTATTTGTGGAAGTGGTAGTGTTATGTGGTAGTGTAGTAGGTGAGTAATTTATTTTAAAGATTTTATTATAATTTTTTGGTGCTGAATTCATAGTAAAATGCAATAATATTTCTTGTAATATTCTTCTGATAGTTGTTTTAATCTGAATATTTCTTTAATATTATTTATGATATATTCTAGGTATAACATATTTTGGGTTTCTTGGTACATGTATAAATTTTCTTCCATTAGTTGTTCTAATAGTTTTATATTTTCCATAGATTCTGTCCAATATCGTAAATATTCGTAGTTCATTTTAATCTGAATTTATTTTTAAATCGTACCATTCTATTTTTTCGTAGTCTAAATTATGTAGGTCTATTTCATACCATTGTTGATTTAATATATCTTCTGATTCGTTATCATTAAATATTTTTTCCCATATAATTCTTCTTAATTCAATTATTTTTATATCTTTAAGGATATATAAGATTAAGGTTTCATAGTTTTTTATCATTTTATCATGCAAGTATGTAGTCATGTTCTTTATCATGCAGGGTTTTTATTTCAAATTATTTCTTCCTATCATATTCATAATTGCTTAAATTCATATTAGATCATTATGAACTAGATTATCTTTATCATGTTTTCCTGTCACTACTAGCATTGTACTTTAGCGGATACTTCCTTCTTATCAGTGCCTCAACTTTGTTTACTCCCTTAAACGGCTTCCTTGCCTACCGGTTTCAACATTAGGATGGCATAGTATAGAAGTTCTCCCTATTTTTAGTGTGCTAATAAACTAGAAATCATTATGCAAATAATTCTAATACATAATAACTAACATAAATTTATTCAATCATATATATGATATTCAGGAATATATGAAATTAGTTCTGCATATTTATTGAACAATATACCTTTGCCTCTTGCTTAGCCATGCTATCTAAAATATCTGATTGGATTTCAGATTTGTCCATTATCTTTTAAGTATTTTTATATCTTAGTGAAGAGAGTGTTTTCAAGAAAGTTTTTATTACGTTAGGCATTGCCTGCCTTTCATTTACATATATCCTCCCTTATATAGAGGAGAATTCTTCCTTACTACACTACTTCCAATAATGTACCTATATAGTATAATAGTATGACACATACCTACTACTTATGACACACCATACACTTGTCCACTTAATAAATTACACCCCCTACCATTCCTTACACATGCCCATCCTTATTATGACACATTATGACACATTACTATTCACACCATACTTTATTGACTATTTTACAAGACAAATAATTTTACTTTCTTATCTCATCTTTTTATTTTTTCTGCATCTCATCTTCATCATCTTATCTTCTTATCCTCTGCTTATGTCTTTATCTCTTTATTCCAGCTGGACGTCTGAGATTATATTATCTTCTCCGTTACATTTTGAACATATATGGTCAGGGTATTTGTGACCAATTAGCTTGCAATATCTGGTTAATAATTCTATCGAAATAAATCCTTCTTTTAATACTCGTGTCGTAGGTCATCCTTCTGGCTTAAGTAGTGATAAAATCCATCTTTGGACTTCATCCATATCTGATTTCCTTAGCTCCCTTGAATTGGAATAAATCATTAGCTGGTCTCTTGCATAGTAGCTCCATATAGCGTTTTCGTTTAAATAATTGTTAGCTAACTCCTGGATGATAGTTGATATACCGATTATTCTCTTATTGGCGTAAAAATTGGGTATCTCAATTTTTTGTATCTCTGGCTGCTATTCGATATCTTCTGGTATTATCATATCTTTTGTCAAACTTATCTTTTCAACTTGTATCGGAGGTTTTATTTCCTCGTATAATATCTCTGTTGTTGCCGTATAAAATTTTACATAGAATAGATTTCCCTTAGTAACTCTCTTATATGTAATAAATGCTTTATGTAGTTTCGGTATTCCACTTAGTTCCTCTCCGTCATATGTATATATTGTATTTAATAGTCCATAGCTATAACATGTCCTTACTAAGCTGGCGTTAGTTTTTAGTTGTGCAATGAGTTTATTATAACCTTGTAATTTTTGGGTTAAATAATCCTGGTTAGGTTCTTGGGTTGTAGTAGATCTGGGGTTAAGATTTAAAAATGTTTGGATTTTGTATATATTTTCTATGTAGGTTCGCGTAATATGGTTATATGTTCTTTTGTCATGGTGTATGCTATCCGCATACGTAGAAGTTTGTGGTTCTATAGTCAATATACTTTTTGGTGTTAGCCTTGGGGTAAATGGTTTTTCGAATAACTGGTTTAAGTTTGAGTTCTTATGTTTTTCACAAACTCGTTGGCTTGTACCTGTAGCTGCATTTAAACAAACATTATGGGTTTTAAGGAGTTTCATATCGTCTCCTTTTAGCTCTGGATTTTTTTCGTCTTCCGATTGACGTAGCTCCGCATTTTTATAGTCATGCTGCTCCTCAATCTCAGTCTGAGTAGCTTTGTCTTGATAAGTAATCTGCAATAACATTCTTATCAGTTTTTATTACTTCAATTGTAAATGTGAAATTTAATATATTTAATACCAATCTCCTTATTTCTTTTGTTGTTACCGAATCTTATATTTTTCTTGTTAGCCACCATTTTACTTGTGTATTATTTGTTCTTATAATAAATTTATTATATACAATATATGGTTCAAATGATAATAAACACTTATATACTGAATATAATTCTTTTCTATTTATTTTCCATTTTATTTCCGTATTATTAAATGTTCCTGAATAATACCTGCAATGATGTTCTATCGTAGTGTCATCATATCTGTATTTTAATATTCCTTCATAACTTTTTTCACTCGCATCTGATTCTATTATATAAGTAAATTTTTTGTTTTCATCTGGAAAGTATAGTTTAGATAAGTTTTTACATAATAATATTACCTTTTGTATTTGTATTTGGTCTTTTTTATCAAACTGATATTCTATATCTTTCTTTAATTTTTGTTGTAATGGTTTTAAATTCTCTGCTAATTTTGGTACGTATTCTCTTACTTGATTTACTAGTCCTAAGAATGATTGTAATTTCTTTTTCTGTCTAGTTGTTCATTTGAGTTACTTATTTTTTGTACTATATGCGTATGCATTTTTATTCGGTTTTTTATCAATTTGTATTCCTAAGAATTCTATTTGATTTTTCATTATATCTCGCTTTCTTTTTACTTAGACTTATACCTGAATATTCTATGATGTGTATAATTTTTTTCTAATAATCTTATATGTTCATCTTGTGTTTTGGAATATAATAATATATCGTCAATGTACACTACACAATTTTCTATTTGTTTAAAGTAATTGTCCATAAAGTGTTGATATCTACCTGGTGCGTTTTTATATCCAAATGGTAATACCTTCCATTCATAAAATCCTTGTGGTACAGTGAATGCTGTTAGTTTTTGAGATTCTTCTTCTAATTTTAAGTGATAAAATCCTGATTTACAATCAAATTTACTAAAATAATTATATCCTTGTATTTGTCTTATTTTTAGTATTTTATTTGGTATTGGATAATTATATATTTTAGTTTTTGCATTTAAGTTTCTATAATCAATAACCATTCTACTTTTTCCTCTTTTTTGTTCACTATGCTTATTTACGATAAATGCCGGGCTTGTATGCCTACTATTGCTTTCTTGTATATATCATTTTTCTAGTAATTCATTTATATGTATCTTAAATTCGGTTAAATCATTAAAATTATATTTCAATGGCTTTTGGGTTATTATACTATTCTTATCAATTAACTCGATTTTTACCTTTGTTTTATGTTTCTCCCATCCTTGTTAAGGATCCTCACTATATAATAATTCTAACTTATCTTGAATTATTTTTACTTTATCTATAGAGAATATATTCAATTCTATTTTAGGGTCTTCTTCTTTTATATTTTCTAATTTTTGTGTAATTTTTTCACTTCCTTTTATTCATTCTGTTGTTTTTCATTTTTTATTATTTACTCTTTTTGCTCCTATTTTTTGTTTACACGGTGTTGTGAACCACCAGTGTGTTTTTGTTATTATGTGTGGGTATAATTTTTCTAAAAATGGCATTCCTAATAACATATATTTTGTAGTCAATTCAAAGTTATATATTTCCTCTATAGTTAATATTTTATCCCATATTTGTATTTTTATATTTTTTGCCTTATATGTGATCGTGCTTCCTTCATTATTAAATCCTGTTACTACTATTGGTGTTTTTAATTTTTCCCACTTATCTTCTGTTAAACAATTATATTTACATATATTAGCTTCTGCTCCTGTATCTATCATTGGTGTATAATATCTGTTGTAATATCCTTTTATTATTATCTTTGCAAGTATATATATTTTCATAGTTTTATCATACTAAAGTCCTTTTTGTTATTACTTTTTTATTTTCATAATTTATTATTAACTGTTTGTCTTCTAGATTATATGGTTTTACTTGTTCTAGCCATTTTATTTCTAAAGTGATATTTTCATCTCCTTGATATATTTTAAACTTCATTATTATTGGTATTCCTCCAATAATTATTTCCTTTTCCGTAGTTTCTGTGGTATATGTTAATACCTTTGGGTAGTTCGGGGCATGATGGTTCAGTAGTTATTATTTCATCTTCCGTTACTAATTCTCTTGTAATATAATTTTCTTCTAATCCTGTATTTATTAATATTAAATATTTTCGTTGTTCCATTATTCCCATTATGTAGTAATGATGTGGCTTTATTTCTTCTTCCATTGATTTTTGTGGGATTTTATCTATTATTTTTGAGGTACTCATTTTTGATGATATTTGGGGTATCTCATTGTTTATTCTTTTCGATGTACTTAGTCTTTCTTTTACTATTTCTAAATCTTCTTCTATATCAATTTCATTATAACTATAATCATTATTATCTATGACTGTAACTATTCTTTCAAATGGATCTTCTATTTTTATTTTATCTATTTTATTTTTTGCTGTTATTTTATGTTTTGTTGTTAGAACATATAAGTTTTTACATCTAGTTGTAAATATTTTACTTCCCGGGGCTAGTTCTATTCCTGACATTTTCCAATATAATACTAATGATTTATCTATATTTCTGTCATTTACTGCTCTTGCTGCGAGTAGTTACAACTTATTATAAATTTAAATTTTTGGTATATGAGGTTACCTTTTACTGCACTTATTATACTTTTTTCTATAGGTTGTATGATCCTATCATCTGCTAAGTATATTTCTATGGGTGTATCTATTCCTTCTCTAAAACATGCTTTTATTAATATTTCCGTTCCTCCTAAATGTACATATTTAATTGGATTTTTAGCCTTAATATCTTGTATTTCTTTATTTATTATTCGCTTGTTTATTATTGGTATTTTAGCCTTTCCTTTGGTGTATTTGCAATCTATGATATGTTCACTTTGACTTACTACATAATATTCTTCTTTTTGTCGTTTAAACCAGTTTCTTATTGTTGGTATTTTGAATATTTTTGCTACACTTAGATCTAATTCTTTTCCTTTTATTTGTTCAAATATATTATTATCAAATATTATTTTTTGTTCTGCTGATTCTTCATCTTGATATTTTTCTTTAGTTATTGTTTGTATATCTGCTTCAGTCATTTATATAGTGTTCACTATCTGATTGTGTTAATGAATTATTTTCCATTTCGTCTATTTCATTTTCTGATAATTCATATATGCTATCTTCACTTTCTAATTCATAATCTACGTATTTTATTTGTGTATATTTTTCATTGTCTATTATTATTTCTGATATTTGTTTTTTCTTTGGATTTTTAGGTAATTTACAATCTCTAGCTATATGTCCTAATTTTTCACAATTATAACAAGTACATTCCGTTAGTTTTCTTTTTGGCCTATATGGTCTTTTGGTTTTGTAGTTTTTTACATAGTATCTTCTTCTCGATTTTTTATATTTATATTTTGATTTGTATTTTTTATTATATTTCTTTCTATTTTTATAATATCTATCTGTACAACCAAATTGAGGTGCTGTTTTATTTTTGCAACATGTCAAGTTTTTTGCTAATATTTTTTCCATTTTTATTTCTTCTTTATGTTTTTCACATAGTTCCATAAATCATCGTTGCAAGAATTTCATTCTAGCTCCTAAGGTATCTGTTAATTCTGCCTTATTCCAACTTTTTATTATTTTTGAACTAAAAGGTTCCGGTAATTTTGTAAAATATAATTTTCTTATTTCTTTACTTTCTTCTGTGTTATATGTTCCTTTATAATAGTATTCTCTAAATGCACATGTATATTCATCTATGTAACACATATTACATATTGCTAGTTTTGTCATTAGATTCCGATTTATGATTTTTTCTTTATTTTGTTCTTTTACTTCTGTTGTCATACTACTAAATTCATTTCTTATAGCTACTTCATATTTATATAATATTTCCATAGTTGTAGTAGCTAATTCGCCATTAGATTTTTTTATTACTTCTTAGAGTTTTTAAACTTTCATCGATAAATTTTATAGCCATAATTTTACTGTTCCTATAAGCGTTCTTTCTATATATCCTGGTGTCTCTGCTATTGCTATTTTGTTATCTATTAATTGTTTTGATATATATCCTATCCATAATTGGATTGTTTTATTTATATCTGCTACACAGTCTAGATCTAAAAAATCATGTCGTTCATGTCACGACCCGATTTATCAAGTCATGATGGCACCTACTATAACCCACCAGCAGGTAAACCAACCCGTAACCCGAAACAACAAGTAATGGGTCTGAGGGTAGAAATTAAACAAGAGTAGGCAAATAACAATATAAACAGGCGGACACAAACCAAAAACATATATACAAATAAAGATCCCTCCCAGAACCTGGAAGTCACTAGTACAGAGCTACTACAAAATGAGTACAAGTCCTAAAACCGGACAACAGAGACTGGACTGTCTCGAAAGGAAAAAGACAAGTCTATATATACAGATAGAGACTGAAATAGTACAAAACGCCGTGTGCTCACCCCCGTCTCCAGATAAGTCTACTCCAAGCTCGATCAACGCTGGCTACTAGTACTCGGACCTGAAAGCCGATCACGCGTGCTCCAACTCACGGTACCGGATCTTTTCCTCTCCGAACGGTCTCCAAATGCTTCCCCACTCAAACGAAGCCTCCCCTCGCGTTTCCGAGATCACCGCTAGATTCCCCTCGAAATTCTCTTGAAGTTTGCCTTTTGAATCACTTAATTTGGACTCAAAATGAAGGATTAATCTCAAGTTGAAGTTGGATGAAAAATGTGGACAAAATTCGTTTTTAAAATCTGGAAATTTCCAGATTTCACTCCCCTGCCACGTGTCGTCACGTGGATCTGCCACGTCACCGCCGCGTCAAAAATTCTACAACCCTTCAAACTTAAATTTCGATGTTTCGGACTCGTTCGGAGTCGGAAAAATACAAACCTTATATGGAATCTGATTGGAAACGATATTTCGGACTCAACGGTGAAGGCGAAATTTCCATTTGGAGCTCGCATCGACGAAAAGTGGGTCCCACACCCAGTATCATTTTGAGCCAGATAACCTCCTCAACTGGACGATGTCTCCAAATCTTAAGTGCAAAAACCACCGCCACCAACTCTAAGTCATGGGTGGGGTAGTTGCGCTCATGAATCTTAAGCTGCCTCGACGCATAAGAAATAACCCGGCCCTGCTGCATCAATACACAACCCAAACCAACGCCGGATGCGTCACAATATACCGTGAAGCCCTCGCCCTCAACTGGAAGAGTCAATATAGGAGCGGTGGTCAATAACTCCTTGAGCCTCAAAAAGCTCGCCTCACACTCCTCTGACCGAACAAAGGAAACATCCTGGCGAGTCAACCGCGTCAAAGGCGCTGCTATAGTAGAAAATCCCTCAACAAAACGCCTATAGTAGCCTGCCAATCCGACTAAGCTACGAATCTCGATCACGAGAGGTGGGCTGTGCCAATCACGAATAGCCTCAATCTTCGCCGGATCAACCCTAATACCCTCCTTGGACACCACGTGCCCCAAGAAGGCTACAGACTCAAGCCAAAACTCGCACTTTGAGAACTTGGCATAAAGCCGCTGATCTCTCAAAGTCTGGAGCACTATCCTCAAATGTTGCTCATGCTCATTCCGGCTCCGCGAGTATACCAGTATGTCATCAATGAAGACAATGACAAATAAATCAAGGTATGGCCTGAACACACGTGTCATCAAGTCCATGAAGGCGGCAGGGGCATTAGTCAACCCAAACGACATCACCAAGAACTCATAATGGCCATAACGAGTCCTAAATGCGGTCTTAGGGACGTCCGCTGCCCTAATCCTCAACTGGTGGTAGCCGGATCTTAAATCAATCTTAGAAAATACCACGGCACCTTGAAGCTGATCAAACAAATCATCAATACGAGGCATGGGGTAACGGTTCTTCACCGTCACCTTGTTCAGCTGCCTGTAGTCAATACACAATCGCATAGTACCGTCCTTCTTCTTCACGAAGAGAACTGGGGCACCCCAAGGCGATACACTAGGCCGAATGAATCCCTTACCCAAGAGATCCTGAAGCTGAACACTGAGCTCTTTGAGCTCTGCAGGAGCCATCCGATATGGCGGAATAGAAATAGGGCGAGTACCTGGCTCAAGCTCAATCGGAAAATCAATATCACGCTCTGGGGGTAGGCCAGGTAGATCAATAGGAAACACATCTATGAAGTCACGAACAACGAATCCGACTCAACCGGAGAAACCTCCTACTCACATCACGTACATAGGCCAAATATGATAAGCATCCGTTAGCCACTAGCCTCCTAGCACGAATAAAAGAGATAACCCCAACTGGTGTGCTACTACGAGATCCCTGCCACACCACCGGAGGAATACCGGGAATAGCTAAGGTAACAGTCTTAGAAAAGCAATCTAAAACAGCGCGATAAGGGGATAACCAATCCATGCCCAGAATCACATCAAAATCAACCATGTCAACCAATATAAGGTCAGCCGGGTGTCACGCCCGGATAGTAACTAAGCAAGATCGAAATACCCGATCCACTACTAAAGACTCACCCACGGGGGTCGACACACGCAACGGCGCTACCGAGGCTCGGACATCAAACTCAATCGAGAGGCGTAGTAGACGAAACATACGAAAAGTAGAGCTGGATCAAATAAAGCCAAGGCGGGCCGGGCATAATAACACCGTACACGTGATCACATCGTCCGAGGTCTCCGCATCTGCTCTAGCCGGAGCCGCATAAAAGTGGGCCTGGACTCCCCTACCCTGTGCATCGGCTCTGCCCCCTAATCGCCTCCTCGGGGACCACCCCGTATACCACAGTGACCACCCCTACGGTCCTGTCCCCGGCCTCTCCTCCTAGGCGGAGGTGCCGGCGCATGCCTAACCGCCCGTAGAGTGGCGGGGCCTATCATAAGAGTCTATCCCTCTAGTCTGGGACCCGCTGTAGCTGCCCTGGTAGCGTGCCCTCTTATCGCTGCCCCCTAGGCCTCGCGATGAACATGCTCCATGGAATTGGCATGATCGACCACATCAAGAGATGAACGGCCAACTGAAACCAAATTCTCTGTGTTGACCCTCAGACGGTACCGCAACCCACATACGAAACAACGAACTCTCTCCTCCTCCATATCTCGGGCCGATGCTGCGACCCTGGCTTAACCTCGGTGTCAACGTCTACCCCAAGATGGGGATCTGTCTGCAGGCTGGATTGCATCAGCCCCGACTGCGCCGCCTCGCGTGCGAGCCATACCACGAAAGAATGAAACAAGTGATATTTCAAGGAACCAATAGACACACGCTGCACGAAAGCGAAACAAAAGAGGAAATTTTCCTAAGGACATCCTGTAGCCTCCCGAAGATAAGTTACGGACGTCTCCGCACCGATCCGCAGGACTCTACTAGACGTTAGCTCTGTACAAGTGAGACCGACGAACCTGGGCTCTGATACCAATTTGTCACGACCCGATTTATCAAGTCATGATGGCACCTACTATAACCCACCAGCAGGTAAACCAACCCGTAACCCGTAACAACAAGTAATGGGTCCGAGGGTAGAAATTAAACAAGAGTAGGCAAATAACAATATAAACAAAGCGGACACAAACCAAAAACATATATACAAATAAAGATCCCTCCCAGAACCTGGAAGTCACTAGTACAGAGCTACTACAAAATGAGTACAAGTCCTAAAACCGGACAACAGAGACTGGACTGTCTCGAAAGGAAAAAAGACAAGTCTATATATACAGATGGAGACTGAAATAGTACAAAACGCCGTGTGCTCACCCCCGTCTCCAGATAAGTCTACTCCAAGCTCGATCAACGCTGGCTACTAGTACTCGGACCTGAAAGCCGATCACGCGTGCTCCAACTCACGGTACCGGATCTTTTCCTCTCCCCAGTAGGCATCATCGGTCGACAGAGCAAGATAAGCAAAAGTAAACTGAAATGCAAATAAAGGGTCACATCAAGTGCATAGAGTAGTAAATGGGGAGTATGTACACGAGCGTACAGGCAACAAAGACAAGTAATCTAACTAACTCCGCCAGGCTCCCATAAACCCGACGGGTACGCTCGTGCACAATAAAAGAAACCACCACCACGGACCCCCATAAGCCCGGCGAGATGCATCGACGAGATAAAGTAAAATAATGGAGCTAGAAGGTCTATCACAATATTACCAAATTCGGACTTTTAACCGAACCATTCCCAATCATATTCCGGATCTCATTACGTCCCCGGACTTTAACCTAAATCTCTCCAACCTCCAAAACCTCAACCTATAGATGAGAGTAATCGAGACTAAACGAAGCTTTAGTGTGGAATGGGAATGCACCACGTGCAAGCTGGACCACGGACTCGAACAGGGTACTGTAGCTAATGAGTCAACCTATATGGGCTGGACCACGGACTCGAACTGGGTGTTGTAGCCAAAGGTCAAGCACGGGTGGGCTGGACCACGGACTCGAACCGGGCACCGTAGCCAAAAAACCGGATCACGGGTAAGCCGGACCACGGACTCTAACCAGTGCGTAGCTAAGCCCGGACATAAGTAAGCCGGACCACGGACTCTAACCGGATGCGTAGCTAATAGAAAAGCGGGGCATTATGGATACAAGGTCATAAGTCAAGGTTACCGACTATCGAGACTCAAATCTGCTATAACAAGTCTACAAGAAGCCGACCGTACGAAACGACGTCGGAAAAGTTCTACGCCCAACGACATCCGAAATCTCGCAAGTCTATGGCAACACTAGTCTAAGCCTAGACTAAGGCCAAACATACTTCAGTTCAATATTATCATATACACCACCGAGATATGGATATTCAATAATATCAAGAGACATCTTTGTCATAATCCAACACTTTCCCGAAATAAGGTCTAAGGCGGGAATTATAGAAATTTAGCATGCTCGACACCCGAACCCCTCCATACTCAAGCAAATCAATAAACAAATGCCTAAACATGCTCAATCTCACGAGAGAAAACCATAGCCTACCTGAAAGCCGATCACGCGTGCTCCAACTCACGGTACCAGATCTTTTCCTCTCCGAACGGTCTCCAAATGCTTCCCCACTAACAAAAGGTTAATCACCTCGTCATTATGAATATATTGACACTAAAATTATATTTTTCGGAGACGGACCCAAAATCGGGTCTAAAACGGGATTGTGGGGCCCACACTTAGAATCTCAAAATCGAATCCGTGGAAACGTCCCAACTACCTTACTAAACTAATACCCCAAAATTTTAGCACAAACAGATGCCTACCACACCGCAAATCAGCCACAATAAATAAAAAGGGCAGCCCCTTGATCACCAATTTTCGGAAAAACGAGACCCTTTCAACCCAAACAGATTATACCACGACGATCCTTGCGAAAAAATCTACAAGTTAGCCCCAAGAATGACTTAAAACGGACTTACGATGATCAAGATCTCACATTTCAAAATTCAATAACAAAAACATCCGGAAATCACACACTGGCAGTGGCTAAAATTGATTTCTTACCTCAAACGAAGCCTCCCCTCGCGTTTCCGAGATCACCGCTAGATTCCCCTCGAAATTCTCTTGAAGTTTGCCTTTTGAATCACTTAATTTGGACTCAAAATGAAGGATTAATCTCAAGTTGAAGTTGGATGAAAAATGTGGACAAAATTCGTTTTTAAAATCTGGAAATTTCCAGATTTCACTCCCCTGCCACGTGTCGTCACGTGAATCTGCCACGTCACCGCCGCGTCAAAAATTCTACAACCCTTCAAACTTAAATTTCGATGTTTCGGACTCGTTCGGAGTCGGAAAAATACAAACCTTATATGGAATCTGATTGGAAACGATATTTCGGACTCAACGGTGAAGGCGAAATTTCCATTTGGAGCTCGCATCGACGAAAAGTGGGTCCCACACCCGGTATCATTTTGAGCCGGGTTCCACAACTGCTATCTAAAGTCTCGGGAAGTGAACAAAGGGTCGTTCTAGACCAAAATCGATCTTCCGAAGCTAACCTAGCTGTCGAATTTTCATCTGAGCACGTCTTCCAAGAAGGTTGTCCAAAGTCAACTTTTCAAGTTATAAAAATCTCCAAAACACGAGAACGGGCCTAAAACCCAAACGAACGACCAGGCGACCGAACAGTCAGTGCCAGCAAGTCATAAATGACTTGGGGTCGCTACAGGAACGCTCTAAACGATGAAATGAATTCTTTAATTTAAAAATGACCTGGAGGGTCATTACAGTTCAGCTATTGGTTTAAGTGTCCATTGTTTATTTAATCTTTTATCCCATATAGGTTTTTCTCTATCATATTGTTCATAATTTTCATTATAATATTTTGGAATAAATTTTTTTGGGTTTTTTACTCCTGATTTACTAGGTTTTTCATCCATGTCTATGTCACCTGTATTTACTTCTAAATTCTTTGTATTATCTATATTTGCTAAAAGTTCCGTATATGTTTCGCTTGTTTCCGAATGTTGTCCTAGATCATCGTCGTTTATTTCATCAACTCTTATTTTGGGTAGATTATCTTGGTCATTTTCTTCTAATTCATCTTCTAGTTACAATTTTTCTTTAATTTTAATTATCTCATTTGTTAATTTCGTTTTTTGTTCTTTTTCTTTTTGTTTTATTTCAGACATTTCTTTTAATATTGCTAGCTCTTTTTATAGTTCTATTATTTTGGTATTGTTTACTTCTTCTAATTGTTGTACTTCCTTTTTTGCTTATTGTTTTATTTTTTCAATTTTCGTTTTTCTATCTATTTCTTCATTTTCTTTTGTTATCCTTATCATAGCAGTTAAACTATCTTCTAGTTTTACCGTTTCTTTTTCTAACATTAAGCTTATATTGTCGCCTATTTTCTTATATCTTCTTCCTAGATTAGAAAATATTATCTTTATTTTTAATCCGTCATAATTTTCGTATGTTTTTTCATCTATCGCGTATTCTTTGTTATTCATTTATAGATTATGTTGGAGTTTATATTCTAAGTTATTTATTTGTATTTCTAGATATAAAATAGTCTTTCTTTGTGCTATTATAGATTTGTGACAAATTCCTGCAAATATATTACTGTTAAGTCTATTTTTTCTATGTGCTAATTCTTGTCTTTTTGCTATAATTATTTCATTAAGTTTTTGTCTATATTCGTTATTCTCGTCATTCATTGTAATTTTAAATATTGAATATATTTATATTCTACTTTAGATATATTATTTATTAATTGATTTAATTTTTCGTTATCAATTTTTGTGATATTAAGTTGTTTATAATCCAGATATAATTTATTTAATTTTCTTCTTATTTTTCTTAACTTTCTACTAGTGCGGTTCTTCTTATATTTCTCGACATCCATAGCTCTGATAATGATAACGAATAAGAAGATATATTAAACCAACAATGGTATGAAATAGACCTACATAATTTAGACTACGAAAAAATAGAATGGTACGATTTAGAAATAAATTCAGATTAAAATGAACTACGAATATTTACGATATTGGACAGAATCTATGGAAGATATAAAACTATTAGAACAACTAATGGAAGAAAATTTATACATGTACCAAGAAACCCAAGATATGTTATACCTAGAATATATCATAAATAATATTAAAGAAATATTCAGATTAAAACAACTATCAGAAGAATATTACAAGAAATATTATTACATTTTATTATGAATTCAGCACCAAAAAATTATAATAAAATCTTTAAAATAAATTACTCACCTACTACACTACCACCTAACACTACCACTTTCAGTTTTTCGACCTAAAATTTTCCCCATTGGCTTTTCTATAATGATGAAACCCGATCGTTACAGGTGGGGTGGGGTGGGGGGATCAAAAAACCAAAAAAAGTAAATTACATGGTAGTATCTGCAATCATTTAAAATTAATCACATATAAATTCATAAAATGATTTGAATTATATAAAATTCAGTATTTGTTAGTCCAAATAAATATTATGAATGAATATCATTTGATTAACTATTTAAGTTCAATAAATATGGATTTAACTAAAGTTAATTCATTAATTTGGGTTACAAATAATGAACCTACTTTTTAAGTCCAATGTCATCTCATCCTAAAGCCCCATATGGTGTCATGTGTCAAATGATGTGGCATGTTAAGTCAAATGAAGAACTCAATAGGATCATATCATGTGTCAAAATGGCATGACATTCCTATCACAATTAAAGACCAATAAAAATTTGTCACGTGTACAAATGACATGTTTCGACCAATCAAACATCGTTATGTCACTTAAACCTGATTGGCCACAGAAAACCTGTCTTTATCACTATGCCTCTGTCATTTCACTTAAATTTGATTGGTCGAAGAAAACATGTATTTATCACTACTCCTCTGTCATTTCATTTAAATCTAATTGGTCGAAAGGAAGATTGTTCTCCTCATAACTTCTCTATCCTTCGACTATAAATAGGGATCCTCATAATTCTGAAATTACACCAAAATTCTAACAAGAGGCTAGAGAGAACTTGTGGATCAAACGTCATAAGTTTCTCTACAAGCTACAAGTTCAAAAATTCAAGCACTTTTTAAATAAAAAAAAATCAAGCACTCAAGCATTCAAGTTCAAGAAAAACTCAAGATCAAGACCACCAGATTCAAGAAAAAGCTCAAAAACCCTTAAATTCAAGTACAGGTCAAGATCAAGCTCATCAAGATTCAAGATCAAGCTCGAAGATCCTTCAATCCAAGCACAAGTCAAGAAAAAAATTATCAAGATCAAGCTCACAAGCCCTTGTATTCATATTCGAAAAGATGAATTAGAGAATTCATAGAGATTGCAACACTCATATTTTGAAATCAAATACTACAATTATTGCAATATTTTCTAGTCTTGATTATTATTTTTTCTATGCGAATTTTATCGTCTATAAATTCTGGCACACCTAGTGGGACAATAGCTACCTCTCATTTCAACTTTTCAAACATTAAAGAATATCAAAATGGCTTCCAAGAAAATCAACCTCCTCAAAGGCTACTAACTCCAAGTTCTTTGTTGAAATAGAAGGAATTCTTGGTGCTGCCTTTGGAAGTTTCAGAATTGTTTCGAGGAGCAAACACGTCTAGCTGGGGCAACAAACACTTCAAGTGTCGTCCATATCAACTCATGTTTTTGGATCTTTAACCCCAAAAATAGCAAGGTCCTCTACAAATGTTTTAGAAGGAGGAAGCAATATTGCTGAAAAGATCAAGAAGGCTCTAGCTCTATTTGAGCTCTCTAGTTCTAAGAACTCTACTGCAAAGAAAGACAATGATTAAACAAATAAGTCTTCTCCATGTGCATTGCATGATGTGAGCCCTTTAAATATCAACTAGTGCGACAATCAATGATATTGTCCGACATATCCAACGATCATGCAAGCAATGATAACTTATGCTTCATCAATGAAGGAAAAACTTGTAAATTTGGTGAAGACAGTGGAAGGACTAACAAAATATATGCATCACCAGGAGTCTTACTAGATGGAGAATCTAGCCATGTGCCTGGAAAGGATATTGAAGTTCAAGAGATTGAAAATTTTGTGAAGCAAGCATCGCCTATCAAGGAGATGTTAGTTTTTTTCGAAGGGATGATCTCACTCAATCGTTTGAAGGAGTTCATCGAAGAGGCCATCAAAGATAAGTATGAAGCCCCAACCAAGTTTTCCTTTATATATGTCAAGCCTTACATTACAAAGATTGATGGCTTCAAGATATCTATCGGTTATCAACCTCCCAAAAATCAACAATTTGAAGGCAAAGAAAATTTGAAGAAACATGTTGCACACTTTATAAAGGCATATAATAATGATGGTACTAGGGGTGGCAAATGGGTGGATTAGATCAGATTTGGATGGATTGAGTTAAAATAGATTGGATCACAATCAACCCATATAAAATATGGGTAAATATGGATTTGGTCAAATATGGTTTGGGAAAATGATTGTAACCCACTTTAATATCCTAAAGCCAAAATATAGTAAATCAAAGCTAAGTTGTTAATACCTCAACCCCTACCATCCCACCCTACTCCTACCACCCCACCCAACCAAAAAAAAAATTAAAAAGACTTTTTTTGAAAAAAAAAATATGGCAACCCCTACCCCCACCCCCACCAGCCCCCACCCCCCCCAAAAAAATAAAAAACTTTTTTTTCGGAAAAAGAAAAATTTAAATTTTTTGTTAAAAATGTTTTTTGTTGTCAACCCTCCCCCTCCCCCTCACCACCTCCCCCCCACTCCCAAAAAAAAAAGATTCATAAACACTTTTAAAAAAAATAAATAAATTGGCAACCCCTACTCTGCACCCCCACCCAACCATCCCTTCTTGCCTCCACCCCCAACACTTTTTTTCATGTTTACCCATTTTGTCCATATTTGTATAAGCTTAAATAGGTTTAAGTCCATATTTACCCATTTTTTTAAAATATGAATGATCCATTTAATTTAATATGAGAAAAATGGTTCCATTTCACTTATATGGGCTGAAATTGCCACCACTCGATGGGACCTACGAAGACTATCTTGTCAAGCAGTTCGTTCACTCCCTAAAAATATATATACATATGACCATATATATAACACACGATATATACATATGCCCATTTTTATTAAATTTCCTTTTTCCCTAACGTAAGAAGCCAATTAAAAAAATGGGTTTTGTGTTATAATTGCATCTGATCTTCGCTTGTATTTTCTTCTTTTCATTAAGGGAAAAGACATAAATTCACCTCTAAACTTGTCTTAAAAAATCAGTTACACTCTTAAATTATCATGACGATCTATTACACGTATGTATTACTCAGAAGTGAATTTATTTACCCCCTAAATTAATGGGGGGGGGGGAAATAAAATAAAAATTAGAAAAAAGCATGTTTGGTAAAAAAATAATGTAAAAAATTTAAATTAGAAGCTTCTTTCCACCACGACGACCACTCTACCCCCACCTCACTCCACGCCTCTTCTTCTTCACTCCCCACCCAAGCCACATTCTTCATTTTCTTTTCATTTTTCATCAGCTTTCATACATGGTTTTCATCCACCCCACCCCACTTCCAACCTCTACCAAATTCTCTTCCCCACCCTCCATATTGTAGTTTATTTCTTATCTGATTTTACCGTCTTTATTACATACGATTTTTCTTTTTCGATTTTGTTAGTGATTGATAAAATTATTGATTGAGTTAAAAAAATAAAATATAATGGTAAATTTTTTGGTAATGGGTCGTGGGTAGAAAATAAGATGAAATTGAAGGTGGTGAAAAAAAGAAATTGATATTGATAATGGTGGTGGTGATATTTGGTGGTGGGTTTGTACCTTTTGATGGTGATGATGTGATTTTGGTTATGGCCTATCGGTGTTGAATTTTGTGGTGATTCCTTACAATTTTTGTGGGGACAATGGTGATAGCGTGATTTCGATAATAATTTTAATCGTAGGTGATGAAATTTGTAGCAGCTATTTTGATTTTTGACAATGAAATTGGATTTGGTACTAATATGGTGGCAATGATAGTGATTCCATGGTGGTGTTCATTCAAGAAGAAGCAATTGAATGACATGAATTTTTTTCTTTTGAAATCTGACATGATATTTGATGTGACAGTGAGATGACATTGATGTGGCACGAGTGTGATATATCTCTCATTGTGAGAGTGGTGTTATACATCTCGGGGGGTAAATACATTCACTTTTGAGTAGTACAAGTGTGTAAGATGTTGTCATGATAGTTTAAGCATGCAATTGACTTTTCGGGACAAGTTCAGGGTTGAATTAATGTCTTCTCCCTTCCATTATTCATCAACACATGTCAACCCCAAAATTTTTAAAAGAGAATTAATTAAAATAAAAGGGAAATGGGCATGATATACATTTTAATTTTTTCATTTAGAGCTGATATGTCATCGTTAAAAAAGGTCAAACACATATGCAGACCCTTAAAGTTGTCTCTAAATTTTATTTTAGCACTCCAACTCAACCTTGTTCCATTTTAACCCTTCAACTCCAATTTTTATATTCCATTTCAGCACTTCTAAGTGATGTGGCAGAGTGTGTGCATCACACTTTCTCTAAGAGAGTGAAATACAAAAAAGAGTATTTTAAAAAAAAAAATAATAAAAGATTATCCTTCAACTCTACTTTTCTTATGTATCGTTTAACACAAAATACTAATTTTATGATTTCTTTATTTCTATATATGTTATTCAACTGCAATTTTGCATTTTAAACATTGGCGTTCATCCGTTAGTTGTTGTGAAAAATTAAAATTGACGGATGATCATTGATTTTTTTTAAAAAGTAGCAATTTCTTTTTAAAAGTTTTCCTATATTTTTGCGTGAAAAATAACCGACGAAAGTGCATCGATTTTCTTTCTCAAGAAAATCAATGATAACCCAACGAAGTCTATCGAGTTTCAACATTTTTTTGTAGTATTACTAATTAGCAATGAACATGAATTTTTTTTACTCGTATTTAGTTGAATGAAAAATTAGAAAGCTGATATTTGAGTTAGTCCAAATAGACTAGATATGAAAAAAAAAAATATGTGGTGTTATTTAATTTAATTAATTGTTTAAAAAAAGAAAACCAACACACTTTTGTCGAAATATTTTTTCACACAATAATGTACAGAAAATCTAAAAATATATATTTATTTAAAAATAATGTTCATCCATTATTATTATTTTAAAAAAAAAGATATGAAGTTGATTTTTAAAATGAAAAAGTGAAAATGAAGAGTATAAATAAAAATAAAGAATTCATAAATTTAGTATTTTGTGTTTAAATGATACTATATAAATTAGAGTTGAAGGATTAAAATGGAACGAAACTAAGTTAGCATGACAAAATGAAAAAGGCAGAATGGTCTGATGGACCATTATACTCGTACGAGTTTGTATTCGGAACCCTTCTACTTGACCCTTTGTCAACTGAACCCTTAAACTCAATCAAACTTAATATTTTAAGCTCTTCTAACCATTGACCATGCTTGTGTGGCAACTTAATTATTGATTTGGCACAAATACGTGATATCACGCGTTGAAGGAGCGTGAACTTCAAAATTTAGACTAAAATTAATTATTTTTTTAAAAACAAAAATAAGTAAATTAAAAATGATTGTTTTTACTTCTTTCTTCTTTTCCTTCCCCACCAACCCTTATTTCTCTCTTTTTCTCCTTCCCAACCCTCTCCAATTTCTTTGTTCTCTCTTCTTTTCTTTTTTTTCATATTTTCTTTCTTTATGAGAAACGATAATGTATTGTCGATGTAGATCTATGTTTTTTTTTGTTTTTTTTTTTGGTAATTTACAACCCATGAGGTGACAAAGATTCAATAGTTTTGAAGGATGAAAAGTGATTGTTGGATATCTTTGTGAAATTAAGTGAAATATGTTATGTAAAATTATGTACAAATATTATGATATATTGAAGTATTTTAATGGTGATTTATTGGCATCAATGGTGAAAAAGGATTTATGGTGGTTCAAATGATGGTAGATGGTTACATTTGCGAATGATAAAAACTTTGAGCAAAATTGAACTATGATTTTTAAGAACTTGTAGGTCCTTGTCACGGTAATAGACAATGACGGTCTGAAGAAGAAAAAAAATTAAGGATAATAGAGATAGTGTTAATGGTGGTTGTGGGTAGAGGAAGGAGAAGGAAAGGTGAGAGAAATAACTATTTTATTTTATTTTTTAAAATAGAAAACTTATTATTTTTGTCTTTTGTGGAGTAACATTTTTGGTTAATAATTTAAAAATAGTTATGAAATTATTATGACATGACAGTAATAGATGCGACATGGATATGACATGTCATTTATGTAAGAGAGAGTGAGCTACACACATGGTTGGAGGGATTTGAAAGTCTCATTTTAATTGAGCTTAAGGGTTCAGCTGACAAAGAGTCAAGTAGAAGAGTTCAAATACAAACTCATATAAGTATAAGAGTCCATAAGATCATTCTGCCTTTAATAGGGGCAAGTTAGAGGAGTTGTATATGTGTTTTTAATTGGTTTTTGTGACATGTCATGACAAAGTACACACATCCCACTTTGTTGATTCTTTGGAAAGAAGTGCCAAAATAGAACATAAAAATTAGAGTTGAAGGGTTAAAATAGAACAAAGTTGAGTTCGAGTGTCAAAATAAAATTTAGGAACAAGTTTAAGGGTCTGCATATGTGTTTGGCCTTAAAAAAATGGCTCACATATACCCATACAGTTTTAGAAATGCCTCACATATACCATACTCATACTGTTATAAAAATGACTTACATATACCCCTACTGTTATAAAAAAAATGGCTCACTTATACCCTTTAAACAGAATTGAAATAAATAATTTTAAATTTACTTTTTGATTTTTAATTTTTGGAAAAAATCATATAGGGGTGTATATAATCCTTTTAACATATGATTTTTTTACTTCATTGATTATCATTATTTGAGTTTCTAATTGGGAAAATGCATAAGTACCCTCCCAACCTATACCTGAAATCTCAGAGACACACCTAACCTTTACTAAGGTCCTATTACCCCCCCGAACTTATTTTATATGTAATATTCTACCCCTTTATGGCCTACGTGGCACTATTTTTATGGGCCCAGTGCATGTTGATATTTTTTTCAAGATAGTGCCACGTAGGCAGAAAAGGGGTAGAATGTTATAGATAAATTAAGTTTAGGGGGGGGGGGGGTAATAGGACCTTAATAAAGGTTAGGTGTGTCTCTGGAATTTCGGGCATAGGCTGGGGGGTACTTATGCATTTTTCCTTTCTAATTCATATTTTATTTTTTTCTCTTTTATCCTTTAGTGCAAAAATATGAGAAATAAATGAAGTTTGTTTGAAAAAGAGAAAAAAGTAAGAAAAAATAATTTAAATTGATTTTTTTTGCTATATTGTATTGTTTTGTATCTATAAAAAGAATTGGGCATATATGATAAATTTTACAAAAAATTTGGTGACGAAATAAATTTAACGATCAAATTAATAAATCAAAATTAGCCATTAAACTAAAGAAGCAGAAAATATGTATGAGAAGTATCAAATATACCTATTAATGAATATTTTTAAATAAAATAAAAATAAGTTTAAAATTGATTTTTTTAAAAATATTGTTAGAGAAAAATGATAAATAAGAGTTATTGTATAATGAAAGATATATCATTTCTAAATAATAAAGTTAAAATGTATATCAAACTTTTTTTCAATAATAATAATAATAATAATAAAAAGAATTCTGGTTTTTGGCGCCAAAGCTATTAGACTCCCGCCATTAAGAAATTGACCGTCCCCAAACAAATAATATAAAAAGGAAAACAAAATCAGGGAAGCTCAAAGGAGAACAAAATGGGGCGAAAAACAGAGTACTGGTTACTGAAAACAGAACCAAGAGAGTGGTCATGGGAGGACCAAGAAGCTAATGGAGGAATTTCAAAGTGGGATGGAGTAAAAAACAAGCAAGCCCAGAAGTATCTAAAGTCCATGAACATAGGAGATCTCTGTTTCTTCTACCACTCTGGGTCCAAAGCCCGGAGGATAGTTGGTGTAGTCTCAGTGACGCGTGAATGGTACACAGATGATGATGATGACGGTGGTGGCGCCGTGGATGTCAAGGCGGTTGGTGAGATGAGGAGGGTTGTGGACCTTGCGGAGATGAAAAGGGATGAAGGGCTGAAGGGTTTTGTGCTTTTTAAACAGAGTAGGTTGTCTGTTGTGCCGGTGGAAAAGGGGTTTTGGGATAAGATTTGTGAGATTGGTGGGGGATTTGAGGGTGATGAATAGTTTTGTATGTAAGGTGTTTGCGTTTTTGTTTAACAGAGAAGCTTATCTTTACTGTTATGGAGTTTTGGGGTGGTTGGATTTTGACAAAGGAGTCATCGGTTCAGCGACAAGTATAGCTAGCTTGCTGATAATGGGTATGTAAAGCTTTCAATTTGTTCTTTCAAAAGAGTAATGGTAGTATTGTATATTTGCTTGCTTAATACATCTGATTTGATATTGACAACAAAATGTTGGAGTGTTTGGTTTAGCAAAAGAATAGGTACAAATTACGATCTTTGAAGTCATTAATGAAATGTCAAATAGGTAAAGATAAAGAGTAAATTGTGGCAAACAACTGAGAACAGCCAATCGGCAATCTCTTCGAGAATAAAGCATTCCAATCTAGTAAAGTTTTTCTTTTTAAACCAACTGCACATGTTTTCATCATCCAAACTGTATTACATATGATTTGAGGACGGTGTTTATAAGTTTGTAGAACAACTGATCTTCTAAAGAAAGAACGACGAGGTAAAAGCCTAGATGAATATGAAAAACACCTAAACTAGAGGTGGGTTACCTCCAAAAAATTATACAAGATCCTCATTCTTCAAGGTGGTTGAAAGAAAATCTCTTGCTTTTTTCATGTTGAAAATCCGTAAAGGGATTCAAGAGTCCCTTAATCAGATTAGGTTAGTTCAGAGAAGTTATGTAACTAATTAAATAAGGTTTAGTGTATGTGTGACTTAGAGGAGTGAGTCTATCCGCCAATTGATTGCATTCTCTGAACCATTAAAACCTGACTGCTCCATAGTCTCTCTGAGTTCATTGTAAAGTAGGAATAAGATTTCAAATTGTCTTCTCCAATCTGAAGCCTGCATGAGTAGTAGCTAGAAGGGACACATCAGCTGTAATGACTGAGGTGAAATTCAAATCAAGGAAATTAATTAATTTCCCTGGGTGATGGGTAGCATATCTGATAAATAACTGTTTCTCAGTGTGAGTATGCATAGCCAGCCTGATTGCATTAGAAAGTTTATTAGGAAAGTTCCCATTTGCCAGCATACAAGATTCAACATGTCATATATCTATCTATCTATCTCTCTTAACTCTTAAACTCACGCGCAGCAGCAATTGAAGATGATCATTTTCACTTAGGAAGAGAACTCTGCTTGTATTGATGCTCCACTACATGTATAAGCTAATCTCTCTGCTTAGACAAAGATTTCCTACAGCTTAATGAGTCTTTAGTCCCCTTTTAATTGTTCTGTCTCACCTCCAAAATGGAACTTGTGACTTTGCAATTGTAATTCTCCAAAGGATAAACATGATTGAGATGCCAGCAACTCTGAAAGGACAGGGATAATTTTGGAGTTTGTATTTGCACCTTTAATTAGTGAAGTTAATTTGATCCAAAGAAAAAAACCATATGAATCTATTACATCATTTGACTAAATTCAAACATCTCAAACGGGACTCTTTTTTCAACTCTTTAAGAGCTAGAAAAGGTGCTTCTATATAGTAGTAGTAGGTTTAAGATTTTTACCAAGCGGGTTCAATATCTGAAGAAAAAATTCACAGTTCAATATATGAAGAAAAAATTCACAAAAAAGCTAATAAATTAGTGTGGTGTTGTCTGATTTTGAACTATGCCACTTTTACAAAAATAACCAAATTTACTGCTGGACCAAGAGCTGTCTTTTGCTTAAATGGGATACATTTTTTTTTTATACTTGTATTTTTCATAAGATAAATCAAATATAAGTATATATATCGTGTACTTGTTTTACAAAGTGGGTTCATATGAACCTTCTTGATCCAATGTAAATCTAGCCTTGTGTCTATATAAGCATACTAGTCCTGCTTTCCCTTGTGAATGAGGGACAAAGTCCATTTCTAAAATGAAAAATTTACGAAGTGAGTTCATATGAACCCTCTTGACCCAAGTCTAGCCCGTCTTCTATATAAACATACTATTCTTGCTTTCCCTTGCCAACGAGGGACAAAGTCCATTTGTAAAAAGAACGTTTTCATTTTTGAATTTGTCATTTTCTCCATTTTGAATATTATATTTCTCATTCATACCTGGCAAAATCCAACGACACCTCACATAAAAGGAAAATGACTATATTTGTATGATTTGCAAGTAAGAGTTCACCACATTTGAATAGTTCATCCAAAAAAAAAATAGACATTGTCCATCGATTCTGACCATTGATTTTAAGCTAGGTTTTAGTAATGCAACAATATTTTAAATAATTAGTAGATATTCTGCTCAAATGGAAGAATGGAAGAGTGCGTCTTAAATTTAAAAAGAAAAAATTATGTAGAATAGTAAACATTTCGCTTATATTAGGTACTATAGCTACAGTTTAAGTAAATTGTAATTTACAGCTATAGTTTTTTCAATTTTTGTTATTCGCCTAATTTGTATAATTTCAGAATTTTTTTGTATGCTTACTCTCGCTATTTGTATACGATTTATGAAAATTTCATAATAAATTGCCCTGTTTGTATATTGGCAAGCGAAATATACAAATGAAGTTCTAAAAAATTCTTAAATATAAATACAGATTTGGTATATACTTACCTTATATGTATATTCGCATACAAAATATATAAACTGGCAGAAATATACAAACCGCAATCTTCATAGCAAACAAAACTATAGTTATAAAACACAATTATCAAAATTATATCTATAAAACCTTATCATGTCTAGGTCTATCTTTACGATTTCTAAAATTTTCTGTTTTCGTCACTAGTGGTAAAGTTACATTCCTTCTAGAAATGGTCTTTCATTCTCGTGGCCATGTTGCCATGATGGCACTGTCTGTTCTACCCATTCTGCTAAATATGGCTCAACATACCTACCCCAGCAATCAACATGCAACTTTTAATGTTATTGGGTTAAAACTTAAAAACCTACTCCCATAATACAAGAGTCAAAGACTAGCAGCAGTAATTAACATATTTATTTAATGTGTCAATAAATAATACATTACCAACTATTAATGCAGTCACAACCCTGAAAAATAGTTGTCCACTATTAATTTGATATAGAAGATTAAAAAACAGTAAATGCTAAGGGTGACTTAGTATTAAAATCACCCTTATTAAATATAAGTCATCTAAACATTGAAAAAGCAATACTGTACAATAACAAGGGTAAAATAGACACAAAGTAGTAAATTATTAATTGTTTTTATAAACTAAATAAGTATTGTTGCATATCCCAAAATAGTAGTCGACAAGTAAAAATGAACGGGGTGGTATCTTATTTCTTGTTCGTTCCTTTTTATTTCTCACATGTGGCTTATCGAGAATCAAATTGCATATACTTTGACTGACATTTTAAGATATACTATATGAGAATGATTACAACTTCTAGTATTTTTCAAATAATTTTCAAACATCTAACTTATTCTAACACAATTTAGCTCCAAAAATTAATCAAACTATCCCTCATAAAATGGAATGTAACAAGTAAAACAGGAACAGAGGGAGTCGTTCCCAAAAGCGCCCACAAGATATATTTCATGTTCAAAAAAGTCTTTATCATCTAATTTTTCAAACTCAAGTTACAAATTCACTAACAAAAATTGCCTATATTTTGTTCCTTTTCACAATCACCTACCAAAAAAAAAACCAAAAAGGATTCCCAACTTTAAACAAATATAGAGAGACATCAGGCAATCGAGACTAGACTCACAATCAAAGTCCAAAGGGCCAACTTTTCCGATCGATGATGAACAGAGTGAACGAAAAAGTTAAAGTAAAATGTATATAATCAAATACAATTATTTTGAACCCAATATCTCTAAATTCTGAATTTACCTCCGCTTTGTTGGTGAATGTGAAATTAATATATAATCCATGGCAGCATCTAAATAAAACTATGGGTAAATATTAAAGGCTACGCTTGCCAGGACGATCAGCGGCTTGAAGAGTTTTCTCGACAAGCTTACGAGCTTTCTTGCTGCGAATCTCAACCTTGACACTCGAACTTTTGTCCATCTTGATATATGGCTTCTTCAATTTCTTCAATTTTCTCACCTTCGACTTTATCGACTCCACAAAATTCTCCAACTGAATACCCATTTTCAAAACTCTTGTAGATGTACGTACTACTGCCCCTATATTAATGCAGCTGTTACTATTTTTAATTTTTCTGCTAAAATATCTCTAACTATTTATTATAGTATAGTATATAGTTTGTTGCTTGCGTATGAACTTTGACTGGACCATCCTCCTAAAGAATTGGCCCTATTTCCTCCGAATATTACGTGCCATGCCATTACTAATCTAATAGGGATTCTTATTACTTTTGACTTTTTTCTTCCAACAAATTACTCCTTCACTTCACTTTTTTAATCCTCATAATTTTTTTGAGTCAAACGTTATAAATTTTGATTAACATTCTTTTTTTGAAAAAATTAGTTAGATATACTTCACTATTATATATATATATATATATATATATATATATATATATATATATATATATTTAAGAATAAAATCCTGAATCTCAGGAGGTCTTTGAATAGGGACATCAGGCTGTTTGGACGTAGAAGCCTGTTCATAGACTTCTTTTGCTAATCTTGAAAGCTTTTTAGATAAAAAGTTTTCGGAATTTGGTGCAAGCGCGAAACCAATTAGCCTCGCTGAAGATTTTGCAGATGAAATGGAAGCCACTTTCGATTTCAAGACACAAGTGGAAATGGAAGTTAATAAACTTCATGGTTATCCAAAGAATAATAGTGGTAATATGTATGCTAGAAAACCTAGTATGCAAACTTATTATTATCCCAGACCAACTCCTCAAGATGTTTTAATAGAGGAAAGAGATTGGAATCAAACTAACACCTCTTATAGTGGAAGCGAGATTTATGAATGGAATCTCGATGGATTGACTGATGGACAGTTAACTATTTTAGTTCATAGGATGCTTATGTATGCTACCATCTGCAAGAGCGTTAATAACACTGACATGACTATTTGCAAGATAATTATTACAGGTTTTACGGGTCAATTAAGAGGTTGGTGGGATAATTATATGACCCTCGATGCAAAAGCAGCAGTCATAAATGCTAAGGCTACAGCCGAAGGAGTTGATAACTTAGGATTTGCTTTAGTTAAAAATAGAGAAGACGATGTTTATACTTTAGTCTTAACCATCCTAGAACATTTTAGTTGTAGATTTACCAATCAATATGAAACCATTAGATCTTTACTAAATGGTCTTAGATGTAGACATTTAGGTGAATTTAGATGGTATAAAGATACTTATTTAAGTCGGGTAATGGAACTTCCCGAAAATGGCTTAGAATTCTGGAAAGCCAAATTTATTAATGGTTTACCTTCTTTATTTGCAGAAAGAGTGAAAAAGACTCTTAGAGATCCGCAAGGTATTATTCCCTATAGTAATTTTACCTATGGAAAGCTTATTGGAGCTTGTACACAAGAAGGTATAAATTTGTGCAATAAGTTAAAACTCTCAAGACAGCTAAAGATGGATAAGCTTAGAGAAAAGTCTCAATCGGGAGATTTTTGTACTCAGTTCGGTTTACCAGATGCTTCTAAAGGCACCAACCGAGAAACTTCTAAATCAGAATCTCATAGATCTCATCATAAGAAAAGAAGATCTAGAAGAAGGACTAGAGAAGAAAGACATGAGCGTAGGGCTCGTCGTAAATCTCATAGATTTACTAGGAATAGGTCAAGACGAAATCTTGATAAGATTAAGTGTTATAAATGTGAAAAATTTGGGCATATAGCTCCAAATTGTAAGTTAGAAAAGCTTAAGACTCTAGAACTTGATGATGATATTCAAGAGAAGATTTATAGTTTTTTATATACTTCTGGTTTCGAATCAGATTATGATGATTCTGAAGCAAGTTATGCAACAGAGGATGAGCAACCCGAGTCATCAAGTAAGGTTCAACAAGATTCGAATGATGCTTGCAAATGTCATGGTGATTGTTGTCACTGCGAACATGATGAATTCTACAAGCTACAATCTCAGTTCGAAGACATGAATATGTTTACTATCACTGCAGACAATGTGATAGAACTTCTAAAAGAAGTTACCGATAATACTCTTTGTGAAAAGATCATTCAATTGGCTGCTGGTAAAACTAGCTCTTCATCTAATATTCCTAATGATAAAAATGTTAAAGATGAGTTTAATTATTCTTCTCCTTACTCCTTGTCTGAAGTTCATAATAGACTCTCTTCTAAACAAACCATGATTATTCGCGATATCTCTTTTGATGATTTAAAAGGAGAAATTGAACATTTGAAGGAAGAAATTAAATTTCTTAAATAAAATCATATTATTTGTGATCACCGTCTTACTCAAATTGAGTCTGCTAATAGCAAAGGAAAAAATAAGGTTGATGATTCTACTGCTGAAGAAAATACTCTTGCCAACACTTTGAATATTGATCCGAAACAAAATATGTTTTTAGGAATGATGCAAATTGTTACAACTCATAAATGGTATGTTAAATGTACTATATTAATTGATAATAATTTTTCTATAACTAACATTACTATGATTGATAGTGGCGCTGATGTGAGTTGCATTCAAGAAGGTCTAGTATCTACTAAATATTTTGAAAAAATAATTCATATGGTTAAATCTGCATCTGGTCATGCTTTAGATATAAAGTATAAATTATCTAATACTCGTATTTGCCAGAATAAAGTTTGTATTCCTCACTTCTTTTTCTTAGTAAAAAATCAGTTATACCTGCCTATTATTCTAGGAACTCCTTTTATAAATGCAATTTATCCTTTTGCTAATATAAATGCTAAAGGATTTTCTGCTACTTATAAAAATCAAGATATTAGTTATACTTTTATCACCGAGCCTATTTCTAGAGATATTAATGCTCTAATTGAAATGAAACAAAAGCATGTTGATTATTTACAACTTGAAATATTTAGTATGAATATATTCGATACTTTAAAATCTACTAAAGTACAGGAAAATATTAAACTCATTTCTGAAAGAATGGCCATTGATATTTGTGCTGATCATCCTTGTGCCTTTTGGAATTGGAAAAATCATATTGTAACTCTTCCATATGAAGATGATTTCTCTGAGGAAAATATCCCTACCAAATCACGTCCTTGTCAGATAAATACCGAATTGGTTGAATTTTGCAAAAAGGAAATTGATAATTTATTACAAAAAAGTTTGATAAAGCCTTCCAAATCACCTTGGTCGTGTACTGCTTTTTATGTTAATAACGCAGCAGAAAAAGAACGAGGTGTTCCCAGGTTAGTTATAAATTATAAACCTTTAAATAAAATTTTAAAATGGATCAGGTATCCTATTCCAAACAAAAGGGATTTATTATCAAGATTATATGATGTTAATATCTTTTCAAAATTTGATTTAAAATCTGGATATTGGCAAATTCAAATATTTAAAGACCATTCTTATAGAACGATATTTAATATTCCGTTTGGACAATACGAATGGAATGTAATGCCTTTTGGTTTAAAAAATGCTCCCTCGGAATTTCAAAAGATTATGAATGATAGTTTTAATCCTTATTTAGAATTCATCATAGTTTATATTGATGATATTTTGGTAAACTCAAAGACTCTTGAAATGCATATTAAGCATCTAGACATTTTCAAGAAAATGGTTATTCAAAATGGTTTGGTCATATCTAAACCTAAAATGAGTCTTTTTCAAACAGAAGTTAGATTTCTGGGTCATTTGATTTGTCAAGGAAAAATGACTCCTATTTAGCGATCTATTGAATTCACATCAAAATTCCCTGATATTATTACAGACAGGACGCAATTGCAGCGGTTTCTGGGAAGTTTAAATTACATTTCCTCCTTTTACAAAAAGTTGTCTCAAGATTTAGCTCCGTTATACGACAGGCTAAAAAAAGATCATAAGAAGCCTTGGGCTAATAGTCTCACAGATCTTGTAAAAACTATTAAAGAAAGAGTTAAATCTTTGCCTTGTTTAACCCTTGCTAATCCTGCTTGGTCAAAGATCGTTGAGACAGATGCGTCCAATATGGGTTATGGTGGAATATTAAAATAGATTAACCCGCATGATAAAAATGAATACCTTATTCAGTTTCATTCAGGAAAATAGAGCGATGCTAAAAAAAAATATGCAACGGTAGCTCATGAAATGTTAACTATCGTTAAATGTGTTTTAAAATTTGAAGATGATCTTTACAATCAGAAATTTGTGATAAAAACAGATGCTCAATCAGTCAAATATATGTTTGATAAATATTTTAAACATGATGCATCAAAATAAATATTTGCTAGGTGGCAGGCACAATTAGCCCCTTTTGATTTCGAAATTCACTATAAAAAAGGAAGTGATAATTCCCTCCCAGACTTCTTATCAAGAAAATATCTTTCTTCTGATGAGTTTTCTTGACTTCTTTCCTGATAAAGATTTGGTTACAATTTTAAAAGTAGTTCCTCTTAATAGAGATTTAAAGGAACTTATATTATGGAAAATTATAGATGGAATGGTGATAGATATCATCAATAATTACTTAATTGAACAAGAGCTTTATGAAAGATTTTATTGTGATGAAGTTTATAACCTCTTGAATAATTAAAACTAAATGCTATGTTTGCAGGATGGATCCTCCTTGGATAACCAAGGCTAGAGGAAAAGGCAGTTATACTCGCGGAAGGGGAAGATCATCCCCATCCCCAAGTTCATCAAGATCATCATATGGATCTTCATCATCTAGTACTCCAATTATACAAAAGGGAGGAATGAGTTTATATAACTTAAACTCTAAAGCACAAGAAAGAGCTTTAACATCAATACATCTGGAAGATATTCCAGAAAGTGATCCATTATATGCTAAACTACAGGAGTTTATAACTCAAAAGCAAGGTGATTCTTTTGCTTCAATTGCCAAAGAAGAAGTTGATGATATCAAAACATATGAAAAAACAGAAAAAAAAGAAATGATATTTCTCTTAGAAAACTTTGACATACAGAGAAGAGAAGAACCTTGGAAGATATTCTAGAGGTATTTAGTTAATGGGCTTTATTTTTCGGGTGAGTCATACAAAACTCGAAAATATTATGAGACTCTGCTGATAAGCACAAGTGTTGAATTTCAACATTTTTTTGGATATAATACAAGTGAGAATGTTTATAACTTCTCTAAAATGATTATAAAACACGTCATTCATATTGAAGACTAGGGTATTTCCTCAATGACTGAAAGACAATTCAGTCTAAACAAAGTCATGGTAAGCTTTACCTATTGCGATTATATTCAGGTCTTTAATAAAGTTCTATGTTATAACAACGAGAGACATAAACATACTTGGTTTATAAAAGTATGTGCCAAGATATTTGCTAATCCTATACCAAATTGGTTTTTAAACTGGTGGTCATACCATGGGCCAACAATAAAAATATTGCCTGAACCATTTCTCAAGTTATACAAAGAATGGATCAAGGTTTCCCCAGATCTCAACAAGTTATATCATCAAGAACATATTTGTTATTTTCAACAGATTGAACAAATTTTTTTTTTTTTATAGAATTCTCTGTTCCATGGATTCATAAATGGGTTCCGGAGGTAGATTTCATTGAGGAACAAATTCCTTACCTATACAGAACTTATTATAATAATTTTTGGGACAAGTTGATGAAGAAAGATCCTCAAACAAAGTCTTTATACAGACAAGAGCTGCTGGATCTAATAACGAAAACCATACAGGATTATAAATCGATTCCTAATAAAGGAATTATGACTGATGACTCAACCTCCGTAAAATATATGGCTAGAAAAATTTCTAATCATGATGAAGGAGAACAAAATGAAATGATTATGAATTATCTAGAAGAAGTAAAGAAGAAGATTCTTCTAAATATAAGTCATTACGCAAAATCAGATTCGTCAATGTGTAGTGAAACAAGTGAAGATATGCACGAAGCCCAACCATATGAAGAAGAAAGTCCAAAGTGGATGCACCTTTGAAGAAAGCCGAAGATTTTTGGCAAAATTAAAGGACAAGATATAAAAACGAAGTGTAAAGCTTATACGCGTTGGTAGCGAGCTCTGCGCTATCAGAGCAACACCGTTCACCAACAAAGAGATACACTGTTACTAGGACCCGAGATAGGGGCCCAGTATCCTGTACAAAGATGCTTTCTTTTTTTTCTATAAATATGCTTGTTTTTCTTTAATTGAGAGCAGGTTTAGAAACCCTCTCTCCTTCTTTCTACTTTCTCTCTCCCCACTTGTAAAATATTTTCAAGTATTGTAAGCTTATCGGACTTTGGCCGGAGGAATAAAGAGTGGTTTTTAATATAAGGTATTTCCTTTTATTTTCAGCTTTAAATTATTATCTCTGAGTTAAGCCGTGACTATGTCCGGATAAAAATTTATATCTATGCCGAATAACTAAATTCTCTTTTATATAAACCATGAACGGATCTAAGCTTTATTTAAATATAGAAGAATTTTAGTATAGCTTCTCGATTTGGTTCTGAGATTGAGGTATAGTCGGATCTAGTACTACTTTTATTGTCTTCGTTTGATGAGCCGTGGTTTTTAGCCCGAAATTGAGTTTGCTAAGTAGGGCGCTTGATACCCGGTTAGAACTATCAGACACATGGGTTCAATAAAAGTATGTATTAGCTTCTTGACAGGCCCTTTGCTTGGGTAAAATAATTAAACCAAACAGTCTGAGAAACTATGTTAAAATTCTTGTGTATTTCGATTCTTATGTAGTTGGACTACCTCTAAGGATATTGACTTGCTTGATCTATGACTAGGCAGACCACCGCCATGTCAGTAATCCTGTATCGTTGGTATCAGAGCCTAGGAACTTTCATGGTATATATATGATTGATGTGAAGAATTTTGGCATAGATATATTCTCTCTTTTATGGATCAAGAAGATATTAAAAGTACTCGGTTAGAAGAGGTAGATATACCTCAAAACCTTGATTTGTTAAACAAATGGACTATTCCGAAAGTGAATATAAAAACTATTTATGATTATGGTTGGTTTGATAAAATCTCAAATAAACAGTTGATTAAAACAACTGAGAAATCTTTGGCGTTAAACTCGTCAGAACAAACTATTCGTTTATTAAATAAGCGTGATATTGAATTTTAAAAATCTCAATATAAATTCTTGCATATTGACATGGTTCAAATTGCCTTCAAGCCTTTGACTCTTAAAGGGTTACCAGAGACTTTCTTAGCTGCTCTTCGTGACGCGAGAAATCTTAATTTTTGATAGTCTTTGATGGGTTAGATAGAATCTACAGTGGCCTATGGCTCAGTTTATTTTAATGCTCAGCCAAATTTGCAGTTATCTTTGACCGATTCTAATATCTTAGATGCTTTAACTTTGAATGTTAAGGCGCATGGTTATAACTATGTAGCTGGTTCTGAATTAATCTGCTTGTCTTATAGAATGTATTATAACTTACTTGCTACTTTGAATCCTAGATGTAAGTTATATGATACATCTGATCAAACTATTTTGGTAGAAACTAATTTCGCCAGATCTAAGGTCACTACTAGAAGACCTATAAAATGGGAAGAAATTAATTTTCCTACTATTTGGATTCTAGATTCTGTTATACCCCCTGAACAACTGACAGATGTTGTCACCAATTCTGAATATTCTCACGTTAGTCAAAATTCCAATGGAAAAATTTGTATGCAGTTTGATGAAAAAAGTATTCCTTATAGTAGACATTCTTTTACTTCTGATAGAAGATTGACTATTCAACATATTTCTCCGATAGAACCTTCTTATGGTCCAGCTAGAAATCGAGCTGCTTCATTGCATACTTTATCAACAGTTATATCTGCAGAAAAACAAAAAATTAAAATTGATCCTCGGTTAAACATCGTTCAAACAAATGATAAATCATCTGATGTTTCTGATAAAGATATTCCTTCTGTATCCGAGATGAATTTTAATCTTAATGATACTTAATGATGACAGAACATCAAATTGATTTTAGTCCAGGTTCACTGGCAAGAAAATATATTCAAAATGAATTTTTAAATGAAAAATGGAATCGGTTTAAAACTTGATTTTTTGACACTTACAGTAGAGAAGATTTAAATAATATTTCTCAAGAATTCTATGAAACTTGTGCATTACATAATCATATTATGTTCTTTGTGCCTTGGTTTATAACCACTTATTTACCTTTATTCATCAACGTTCTTGAACGATCTTACAAAGATGAATCAGGTAATATTATTCAATCAATTTATCCTCCTCAAGCTCCGTTTATTTTACCAAATAATACTAGTATTACTTTTACTGCTTTTCATAAATTTATTGATAATGAGGTGGCTGCAGTAAGTATTAATGAGATTAATCGACTTATTTCTCAAAATAATTATTTGGGTTTGTATGTTAAAGTCAAATACCATTTTTGATAATTATACCATATATTTTAAAAAGTTAAATCAGATACGCAAATCTCTTAAATATGGGGCTTATAAGCCCGACTCATATAAGCCCTTGGCCTTTGAGGCTTGATCGGGGTCGGCTCATGAACCAAAACTATTTTTTTAAGGGATTTACAGAAACTTCACTAGTGTATGAGCTAATTACTTAGATGCACGCAATGTTGTAATAGTACGACTCTTACCAAATTTTTGTGTGTCAAGATACATGTATCTCGGAATACATGGACTCAAAATTAGATGTAATTTGTTCTAAATACACTCTATCCAAGTATATTCACATTTATCTAGGATACATTGACAAATCTCGCATCCTTGCCTCCCTCCCATCTCGCTCGCCACTCTCTTATCTCGCTCGTGTATCTAGGATGCATCACACCAGATACATGTATCTCGCATATATAGTATCCTAGATACACGCTAATCACACTAGAGTTTTTGCTAGTGTTATTGAAACAATACCATTTGTTCACCATATTTGAGGTCATGGAATTTTAATTTTGAATAGAAAAAAATAGAAAAAAAGAAGGGCTAACCACCCCCCCCAGCCCATGACCCTTCTAGGGTTGGGTTGTGTTGAGCATTTTCAGGCCCTTCCTGATGAAGAGCCAACACACCCTTAACCCATCAAATTTCTTGGCCCGTGATGCTTGGGCAGGGTGAGGCTGGACTAGCCCTTTTTGAAACTCTAGATATGGTATTACCTAATTATCTTAAAATCTAATCTCCTTAAATAATGGAATATTAACATTTCAAATTTACTTTCTCTCACATAACACCAGTTCTCCATACCAACTGTATATCTCCCCCCCAACCCCCTCACGTACTACATCACCTTTATCATATTTTCTCTTTCTTCATCCTCAATCTCCTATCCTAACTTCATCTCCTCATTCTCTTTCTTTCTTTCTTTCTTCTCCCTCATAGATCTTCTTCACTAAACCATCAAAAAGTGAATTGAAAACGGAGCAATACAATCTGATTATTGAGCAATACAATCTTTCTTGGATATTTATTTGTATAAATTTTGATTTCTTTTTTTTGTTTGAGTAAAAATAGGAACAAAAAATTTGCATCGTTGATATGGTGTAGTATTGATGCAAATGAGATTAAGGAGTCAGAGACTTGAATCACTTATTGCTAATTTACATTTCATGGGGTTAACAAACACCAGTGTTTCCAACTATGATGAAAGAGAGGTTGAATTGGAATAATTTGCAATCTTCCCTTCAGAACTGGATGCATATGTATCTCCCTTTCTTCTACGTATACTAGAAAAAATGGCCCGTATCAGTACGGGCCCAACATTTATATATATTACTAATGTTCTAAATAAATCTAAATTCCTAATTATTTAGAAGTATAGTATGCATTTACGAAAGATGTTTTTCAAATAGTCAAATTCCAGAAACTAAAATAATGACCACATTGAATTGAACCAGATCAATTATTAGGTTTCTTTAATTAAAACTATAGGTTAGATAGATTTTTATTTTATAAAAAGAAATTATAAAATATTAATAAAATTGACCATTAGTATTTCATATAGTTATTTAATATAAAAGATATATTATACGAATTATTATTTTTACTTAATTTATTAAAATGAACAAGTGTAAGAGCAAATATTTTAATATAAGATTTAAATTAGAAAATAATTATATATGTTATTAATTATAATTAATTGATATGAATTGATTTCACAAAAAATCCCACCAAATTGGAGAATAACACTTTCATCGTATTATTGGTTTTCCTCATTATTTATTTATTTTCACAAATTATTTTCTCAATATAACTTTGAAGTGTATATATTCTCTTGTTCAATTTTATTTGTCACATTCATCTATTAAGAAAATAATAATTAACATAACTATTTTTTTCACAAAATACTCCTATTAATTAATATTTAATATTAGGTGTTGAAAAATATATTTTTTTAAAAGTAATTAATTTTAAAAATAAAATATAAGAAAACTATTGTCCTCATTTTGCATTTTAATAATAACAAGTAAAAATAAAATCTATCTTTTAATAATGAATAAATAAAATTAACACACAAAATAATATTTAACTTATGCCCAATACATAAAAATAGTGTGCTTCTATTCACCAAACAAATTTAAAAATACTCTATAAAGACTAATGGGACACATCCTATCTTCAGCTTCCATGGAATTATAGGGGTATGCTTTCTAATTAAGTGATAAAAGGATGAGCTTTTTTTAGAGCTTTAGATGGAGTCCAATTAATAAAGCATAAAAGATAATTATGTTAGCAACTTTATTTGATAAAACTTTGTAAAGACTTGAATACCCTCAAACTTTTGTTTAATACCCAAAAATTGACATGTTGAAACTCTCTCTTCTACTATATAGAAATATCCTTATTCTATATATTTGTATATTTATTAAATGTATATGTATTTTTATCAAATATATATGAGTTGTTTTCTGTCATGTATCTAAGTATGTTATTCTATATATATGAGATCTTTTTGTCATGATCTAGTGTGTTTCCTTTAGTGTATCTGAGACGGTTCTGCCATGTATCTGAGACAACTCTGTCGTGTATCTGGTCATACTTCAATTAGAACGTTGTAGATCACGCTTTTATGAAATTACGGCAATCACAAATTCATTGTTGGTGCAGTTAGCCATAATAAAGATCTACCAAAGCCGAACCACACATTTATCGAATCAAATTTCATTAATAAGATTAATATCGAATAATTAGATACATAACAAGTTTCAAATACATGTTATGTATTAGATATACGTATATAATAGATACACCTAATGAAATACATTTAATGAAATTAGGTGCATGAATCAGATACATAGTACGGGATACACATTGTTCTCTAACACATGAAACATTGAAAAAAAATCTCAAAATTCAAAGATATAAGTTCAAATTTCTGGAAAAAGTTGTTCACTTTGTTGTTGCTGGAAAATAAAAGGAAGAAATTAGATTTTTTTACTATTTTTTTAAAAGAAATTGTTAGAGTAATTATACTCAAAAGTTGTTAAAAGAGTGATTTTCTCCTTAAATTAAGCATTTGTGATGCTTTATATTCGCTTGAATTGTTAATTAATCATTTATTACTCATTTAATTAAGGAAATAAGTTACACTTCTTTAATTCAAATTAATAAATCATGTATCTCGATTTTTAAAATTGACGGATAAATGTATCTAGCAAGGATTGATACATGTATTCAAAGGCTGAAATATGGTATAGAAAGTAATATTCCAAACTATCGTGAATCCTAGTAATTATGACCTAAACTAGTGGGATTTATGTAGTTTACTTTTTTATTATATTGATATAAGAGATTATAATTTATAGTATTGTTGTATAGTTTTTGAAGATCTAAATTTTTATTTTAAAATATCGAGCTAATGTAATATAATTTAGATTTGAAAATGAGTCAAATTAACTTTTGAAAAACGCAACACAACTAAAAATGGTCATACTCCCTCCGTTCCTATATATATGTCATTCTTATTAAGAATAGATGGTCCTTAATATTTATCATTTCACAAAATCAATGCATAAATGACATTATGCTTCCTATTTTACCCTTGGAGTTATTAGCCTTGAAAGTATAAATTTAACCAATATAGGAAAACTAAATGATTAATTCATGTTCATTGTCCAATTTAATTAATCAAAATAAATTAATTTATGTTCATTTATTGAAACTTGACTTCAAGAGAATACTAAATAAGGGTACAATGGTAAACTCAAATAGTTTCTTAAGGAACATGAAATCTAAAATAGAGACATATAAATAAGAACCGAGAGAGTATTAGTTTGAAGAATAAACAATTAATGTAAAGGTAAATAATATCCATTAAATATATAAAAGATAATTAACTTTTTTTCAATACATAGGAAGTAATAAGTAAAAACAAATATTAATTTTCAAAATATTGAAAAAGTAAAAATTATTCAAAAGCAATCTAGAGAAATTAAACTAAAAATATAATTAAGAAAAGGATATCAAAGGGAAAAAGGAAAAATTAATTACATATCAAGTTTACATTTCACTAATCTTAACATTACCATCTATTTTTCACACTAAATTTTTTCTTAATATATTAAGCTTTTGCAAGTTCACAAATCACATATATTGGTTTCTTATATAGGTTTCACATTTTTCATAGCGTCTCTTTTATGAAATTTGTGTGATAAATAAAAAACAGTATCCTTTTATTCAAGTAATTAATGATATTAATATGCATTTTTATTTTAGTCCCTTTTTATTATCATGTGAAGCGTAACCAAATACACTATTCCTTTTGAAACTATTTATATGTCATAATTTTAGATTTGACGTCTTTTAAGAAATTAGGTAAGTTTATTGTGATACCTTGTTTAGTGTTTTTTGAAGTCAGGTTTTCAATAAATGAATATAAATTAATTGAACATGAATTAATCATTTTGTTTTCATAGTTAGTCAAATTCATATTTTTAAAGCTAATAACTCTCAAGGGTAAAATAGGAAGAATATTGTTATTTATGCATTGATTTTGTGAAATGACCAATACAATTAAGGAACATTTATTTTTACTTGTCCACTTTTGAATTGACACACCTATTAAGAAACTAATTATTGACATAGTGAATTTACCATTTTACCCCTATTAATTATGAAGTGGATGAATTGAAAATTTAAGATTTTCAAAAAGTTCTACATTTTTCAAAGTAATTAATTGAGGATATAATAGATAATTTTTTTTATTTTTTTTGGACTTGTCAAAATGAACAAGTAATTAGGAAATATTGAAAAGAAAAAATGGAAGTAATTAGAGATAAATGGAGTATGAATTAAAACAGATAAAGTAGTTATCGATAACCGAGAAAAGATGTACCCCTGCCTCACGCTAAAAAAAGAAAGTTTAGGCTGTGCTAATTTAATGTGTAACGAAACAATGAATGCTAGTGCATGTCTCGTTTATAGTAGTTGCAATTTCATTGGTTGATTTATTTGAATTTCATTCTTTTTAACTTTTTTTTTTTTAAATTACAATAACATTTTTAAAAATAAAATTCTCATTATTTTTCTTGGTTTCACATTGATGATTTGATATATTTCTATAAATTTTAAAATCTAATTTTTCTAAATTACATATTTAATCAAATACCATCACAACAATAAAGCGGAGATGTTGAGGGGACAGTACTTTAATTGCAGTCAAACACCATATCCAGTTAAACATCATTAATTAGATAATTTATCTTTTTAAAATTTCATATCCAATTAAATAGCATGAGATAATCAATCTATTAAAGATGTTTAGAATGAATCATGTGTTATTTAATTTTTATTATGAGAATATTTAGAACAAAAACTTTGGAGAACTACGTAAGAAATAATAAAGTGAAATAATATTTTCAAAATTAGAAACTTAAACTAATAAAAGAAGTGGAATCTCAAACAAATCAGAAATAATATTGAAATTATTTTCTCTCAAAAAAGAAAATCGAGCACACTGAATGCATAGTGTGTACTTAAGGAAATTATTCTCCTCAAGTACCCGAGGTTAATAGAATATATTTTCAATGATAGAAGGATCTTACTCACTGGTATATCGGTACTTAAACACGAAGTCAGTGAACCACTCAATGGTAAAAAAAGAACACTAGAATTTATCTGTGCAAAAGAAGAAAATGTTCAGAAAATTCGTTAGGAAAAAATTGAGGAAACAAATGTATTTATAGTCATGGAAGTACTGTTTTTGAAAGTTTGCAACCTTTGGGAACAGTCACTTAAAAACAGGTGGAAATTTTAAATAAAATATGAGAAAGAACTACTGAATCGAATCGTGAGAATCTGGTTTGGAACTGGGTCATGAAGATCCGGATCGAATCGTACATTTACTTAATTTAACTAATGATTAAATAATTAAAGAAAATTTTATCTAATAATTATCTCTCTCTCTCTCGATCATTATCCAAAGTCAAAGGTCAAAGTCAAGCGAGCGACAACGACAACGGCGACGACGTGACAGGGTCCTTCTTTTCAATCCTTTTAACAACAAGTAGAAATGTTTCCTTATTTAAACACTTGAATTTCTCTTTCCGCCACTAATGATGGAGAAATGCTTTCATGTTTCCTCTATTTATAGTACCTTCATTTTCTATTTATTCTTATTAGACCCAACAATCTCCACATCAATGGAGAATAGCTATAACATAAAGGGATGCATGAATGAGTATGTACTTTACAAGGAAAGATTAATTGCATCTGGATAAGTAGGTCTTCCATTGAACTTTTCGTAGTGAACATATTGTCATATATATTCGGTCAATCAGTAGATTTGATATCTTTGTACCGTCTAATTTGGTGTGTACCTAGACAACCATATGTCATAATATCAATAATTAACTGTTTATGATTCTTACGATTGTGTTCGTTTCAACAAGGAGTACTTCTTGATTTCATAAGTGTATAGAGAATGAACTTTTACAAGTATCTCTTTGAAGCGCCTTACACTTCACATTCACATAGGTGATTTCTAATCATGCCATCATATAGACACACTATTTGGATAAATCTGCCAAACTTAAAGATTATTAAAAAAATTTAAGCTTTATTAACGCGTTAATGTAACAATCCGAATCGTCGTTATTAAGGAAAAGCAAAACTTCGGGAAATTACTGGGCACTGTCCCGCCAGGGCGGGTCAGATGCTGCTAGGGCGGCGACACCACAAGCTGGCGCCAAAGCGGGATAGGCGAGACAGAATGTAAATAACGCGAAATCTATTTTTCTCCTTCTTCCTAAAATACCTAATTTAGAGTAAACCACTCTAGAAACCCTCAAAAAGCTGCTCTAATCTTGAGAAGGAGGGAAAAGGATATTTCTAGCGTCAGGAGGACGAGGAGTTGTGGATTTTCGGCCAAGATCACCGTCACGAAGTTTGAAAACCAAAATCGTAGCCATAATTCCATGTAACTACTTGGCGCCCAGGTAGGCTAGGTTTATTAATTGAGCAGTTATAAATATGTTCCCACTGCGTAGTATAATGATAATCAATGGTAGGATTCATGTGTAGGCCTTCGTGCACCGAACAAGAGATGATTAAATCATAGGAAGAAGCCTTATATGATGAACTAGGGCTGAGTATGGTCGAGTTATTGTTAAGTGATATATATGGATGTATACTTGTAGGTGATGGTTGTGATTTCATGATTGTGTGATGTATGTTTGTTCTTGCTTCATTATGATACATGTATGTATTCGAATGTTGCATTATTGATCACATTATTTGTAAATGAGGATGATTGAAAAATTGTTGCCATGAAATCATGACGTGATTGTATGATTATGAAAATATACTTGTGATTGTGGCTTGTTGAATGGATCGGGTGTTGCGTTCTGACACACTAACTTGGATTGGCTGCCACATTCCGACATAAATATATGGATCGGTTGCCACATTCTGGCATAAATCTTGGATCGGATACCATATTCTGGTATGCTTACAGTTTGGGTTCCATGAGAGGACCATTGACTTGACATAACTACATATCTTGAGAATTTTGAAATGCTCTGTTGTTCGTAAGTAATATTTGATACTGCATTTCTCCAGAAATGTTAAATGATTATGATGACATATATTTGATTTTTCTTTTATGTTGAGTAAACTTGTTATGTATCTCCTAGTTGAATGAACTGGGAAGGGTTCAAGGGTCGGCAATGTGTAAGGGGAAAGGTTGTCCGTGTGTTACGAGGGCGAGACGTGGGGGGGGGGGGTAGTGTACATGATGGAAATACTTAGGTAGTTTCTTCTGTGAAAGAAAGGGATTTGTGGTTGGTAGTTGGGAAGCCTTGATAAAAGGTGTCATGTGGCAGGAACTGGGTAAGATGAAGAGAAGGCAAGGGGATGTCGTGTGTGAGTGTTCATTCAGGGGAATGTTGGTAGTTGCAATTGTGGACTTTCTATGAGTTAGAATGGTTAGGTTATGATCAAGAGCCTAGTAAGTATGTGGACTGAGATAGAAGTTAGTAGTAAGGGTGCTAGTGTAATTTGGAGGTATTCGAGAGAGGGAAAAGGTGGAGAAGCAAGTGTTCTTATTGCATGTTCTTACTAGTTGAATTCTTGTATTATGTGGTGGGTGTTAGGTTGATCGATGATGCCTAATAGTACGTGTGGTTTGTACTGATACTACTCTTGCTATGCCTTTTTGGCATAGTCTGGATGCAAGGTCGGTGATTTCTCATTAGGTGAAGATGAAGAAATTTTCCAGCAGCTTTTATTATTCCTTTTGCATGGTGGGAGCTGTGTATTTTATTTATTATGTCGAGTTTGTACTCTTAGTATCTCTTGTAACTGTTTAGACTAGATCCTTGGGGTCGTTAATTAATTTACGAGTCTTAACTCGAAATTATTGTTAAAGTTCTTATTTATGAAACATGGTTATTTCATTTATCTCCGTTTTCCTTAAAGTTTCGCATGTCTTAATAATTGGTATATGAGGGTTCTCCTAATAGGGTGTTAAGGTAGGTGCCTGCACGACACGGTGGGTTGGGTTGTGACAAATTGGTATCAGAGTCCAGGTTACCGGTCTCCTAGTACAAGAGAAAAATGTGAACTAGACTCCTGCAGATTGGTGTGTTGACGTCCACATCTAATCTTCAGGAAGCTTGGAAGCATTCTAGGAAATTGTTCCACTTTTTCTCTTCTTTTGTGCGAGTGTCGCTTGTGGTATAAGTTGGGTCCAATTGGTATCTCCTGATTCCAATTGGTATTCAACAAAGTGAACCGAACGTCGTGGTCACGGCTGAGGGGCCACAAGCAAGGTAAATTGGAATTGAGAAGGTTCCAATTGGTATCTGACCCTAAGGGTTGCGTAATGGCATGCATGACGGAAATGGTTATCCATGGATGCGAACTAACAAATAATTTGGACTTGTCTGTGCATTGTATCTTGTAAACTATGAATGAGTGTTTCTTGACATCTGAATTAACTATGAATGCGTGTTTCTTATTGTTTAAAATAACTGCGAATGTGAAAGTTATATTTGATTGGATGTGATGACGTGATTAAGTGCAATAAATGTGTGCCTGAACTTGGATATGTGCAATGTGCTGGTTGGATTGTTCGAACTATGCAAGTTGTAAATGCCTTGAGTATCGTGAAACTCATTGTGAAAAGAAAGTTATGCCCAAGTTCGACGCAAGGGTCTAGATGATTACAAGGTGATTCATAAGAGGAATTTGGACGTGTCTTATGCTTGAGTAATAACCGTGTGAGTGTCTGGGTGAATCCTGGGGATGTGTGGGTTATGGTGCTGAATAAATGAGAATGAGTTGGTTCGTGTGTCGTGGGTTTGACTCAGGGTAAACAATGACTTTTCCTTGCTAAGAGGTTTTTCCTAAAATTGCTTAGTAAAGCTGGGAACTTTTGGGAGATTGAGAAAAGAGAAAACCCCCAGGAAACTTTATGGTCAGAATTCTGGTTCCGTCTGAATCGCTGAGGCAGGGTTATTCCTGCCAGGGCGAGACCGCCAGAGTGGGATATCTTACGCCAGAGCGGGACAGGGTGAGGCAGAACTTCTGCCTGCCTCCTCTGTTTTCCCAAGTTACCTCAAATAAACCCCAAATGCTATCCGGGCTAACCCCTGCAATTCGTTTAGTGTTCAGCAAGTCGACAATAGATTATAAAACCTAGAAATTGATTATGTAATGCGAAAAACAGTAGAAAACCAGCATCCACGTGCTACAAAACTTAAGGAAAATGAAAAGATAAAATAAAGTTTTGTTCAATACAAGCCCAAGAAGGGCGAAGAATCAAATCAAGGACTCTGGGACTGGGACGTGTCCACATCAGAGTCTAGATCCTCCGGGGGAACCAGGTCGTTTATGGCCTCATCCATGAAAGTAAAATGTTGAAAATCTCCCCTCTTGACTATTGGAATCTCTTTTCCATGGGCGACGTAGGTGAACGTGATCTTCACTGCCTTCCATATTCGGACCATCAAACGATCTCTCTCCAGACCTTTCCCTCTCTCCTGGCGCAGCTTGCAACGGAGCATCTCAACCTCTAAGGCAGTGATGGGTGGTACCAGAGTGGTGTCAGCAAAGGAGAGCCCCAATCTCCTCCGGACGACCGCTAGGTCCTCCTCTACCCGTGCACCTGAGAGTGGGGGTTGGGACGAGTATTGTTGCCTCCCTCGTTGTCCGACTCCACAGCCGCCTGACTGCTGCTGGCCCTGTCCATCCTCCTTCTTTTGCTCCAAGAAGTAGAGCCCTGTCTAACCAAAAGGGGGTGAAGAGGGAATCCATATGAAGTACCTCATCTGTATCTAAGAGGGGCTGTTTGCACAACGCTATCACAAGTCAGGGTAGGAAGAAGGTCTTCTTATTGCCCAGATAGAGCATCTTCCACTTTGAGATAATATACGCCCCCACATTGAACGCAATCCCCTTCACTGCGCATGCCACCACCAAGGCCAGAGGAAAGGTCACGTCGGTGCGGTTGCCCGACGAGCGAATCCTCTTAGTAACCAAGTGCAGCCACCTCTTAGCATCGGGCGACCAGTCCGTGCTAGTGATGCCCTCCGTAGTAGGCTAATAAACTCTGTCCCAGCGTGTAGGCTCCACCAGTGTGTCCATCAGCCAACCCAAATCCATCTCCCTTAGCTTGGCCTCATACTCCGCATTCAAGACCTCGGGAAACTCTAACACCTCATTTATGGCAGTGGTGTTCATGGGGATGTCAACTCCCTGGATACGGATGATGGGGTGAGGGTCATCCCAGCAGACGGTGGGCAGGATAATATAAAACTCTCTCACCCAGTCGGCACGTGCGACTGGGGGAGTCTCAGTCAATGGATCCCATCCGAACTCCATTAAGTGAGCATAGAAGGATGGCTTTTTCTCCTCCAGCTTGAGTAAGATAAAACCCCATTCGCAACAGAATTTAGTGTTCTGATAGTCATAGTACCGTTCCTGACTAGAAGCATCGGGAAACCAGATGAAGGGGAAATTTTCCTCGTTGATACTTGACATTTAGATATGCCTGCAAAAGTTCGAAGGTATATTTTATAACATGATAGGGTTAGGTAATTTTGGATTCAAAAGGGAAGAGAAAAATTTCTGTTCCAAGTGGCAAGGGGCTACTATCCCTAGAGTCCCGCCACAATAGCCTAAATCTTACTACAGCGGGATGAGAGAGGCCGCTACAATGTGATGAAGGGCGCCAGAGCGGACTTTATCTAGGGCGAACACCAGGTGGGATCACGACGCCTCTTCATCCTAAAATCCCTATTTTTGACAGAATTTTAGCAGATCAGAGTATATAAAGTGCCCTAGTACTTAAATATGCAATTATTTTTTGCAAAATAACCTCTAAATGAGGTCCAAATTTGAGTTTATGCCAAAAAGACCTTTCAACTTCCCCAACCCATTTTCGTATCGATTTGACCATATTTTTGCAAAGTCCTTACGCCTAGGACGTTATGGAGACGTTAGGGACATAAGGGGAGGATCCATGATACGTTTTTCTAAGAAAATCTAGCAATCTAGGTTCAATGTTTTAAATAACTACCCCCAAGGCTTCCTAATCAATCAGTTATCATCATGTATTCGTAATTAAGAACGTAATAAAGTAAAGAGAGTGAGGATCAGGAGTATTACCATATTTTTGATATTCGGGATGAAGTGGTTGAGAGGGTTTTGGATGTTATTGCAAGTGAAGAGGAGGAAATGAGGAAACCATTCCCCTCCCCCCCCCCCCTTTATTGTTTTTGACAGCGGGAGATGCCTCGCCACAACAGCCCCGCCTTAGCGGAAGGGCTGTCGCCCTAGCGGGGTCAGACTGTGAAAATTGGACGCGTTCCTTCTTTGTATGTTGCCTCAAATTCCATCTGGTCTTTCGAGTATATTACCTTTCGTATGCCAAATATTTGAAAAGTTACCATCCGTCGTGGTGTCGTTATTGGCTAGACATTAGTTAAAGTACTTCAAAATAGGGCATGTGATGATTTATCCACTAGTCGTTCGGGGACAAATGAGGGGTAAATTGGTATCTATTGTAATGACCCGAACCGTCGTTATTAACAAAAAGAAAAACATCAAGAAATTACTGAGCCAATGTCCTGCCAGGGCTGGCCAGATGCCGCTAGGGCTGCAGTGCCATAGCGGGGTAAGCTGGCGCCAAAGCGGGATAGGCGAGACATAATGTAAATAACGCGAAATCTATTTTTTCCCTTCTTCTTAAAATACCTAATTTAGACATAAACCACCCTAGAAACCCTCAAAAAGCTGCTCTAAGCTTGGGAAGGAGGGAGAATGATAATTCTAGCGTAAGGAGGATGAGGGATTGCAGATTTTCGGCCAAGATCACCATCTCGAAGTCTGTAAACCAAAATCACAGCCATAATTCTGTGCAACTGCTTGGCTCCCAGGTAGGCTAGGTTTATTAATTGAGTAGTCATAAATCTATGCCCACTACGTAGTATAATGATAATCAATGGTAGGATTTATGTGTAGGCCTTCGTGCACCAAACAAGAGATGATTAAATCATAGGAAGAAGCCTTAAATGATGAACTAGGGCTGAGTATGCTCGAGTTATTGTTAATTGATATATGTTGATGTATACTTTTAGGTGATGGTTGTAATTCAATGATTGTGTGATGTTTGTTCTTCCTTCACTATGGTACATATATGTATGCGAATAGTGCATTATTGATCTCATTATTCGTAAATGTGGATGATTAAAAATTGTTGCCATGAAATCATGACTTGATTATATGATTATGAGAATATACTTATGATTGTGATTGTGGCTTGTTGAATGGATCGGATGTTGCATTCTGACTCAGTAACTTGGATCGGTTGCCACGTTCCGGCATAAATATATGGATTGATTGTCACATTTTGGCATAAACCTTGGATCGCCACGTTCTGGTAAGCTAACAGTTTAGGTTTGGGTTCCATGAGAGGACCATTGACTTGACATAACTGCATATCTTGAGAATTATGAAATGCTCCGTTGTTCGTAAGTAATATTTGATACAGTATTTTTCTGAAAATGTTAAATGATTATGACAACATATGTCTGATTGTTCTTCTATGTTGAGTAAACTTGTTATGTATGTTCTTGTTGAATGAACTGGGTTGGTAGTTAGGAAGCCTTGATAAAAGGTGTCATGTGGTAGGAACTGGTAAGATGAAGAGAAGGCAAGGGTATGTCGTGTGTGAGTGTTCGTTCAGGGGTATGTTGGTTGTTGCAATTGTGGACTTTCTATGAGTTAGAATGGTTAGGTTATAATCAAGAGCCTAGTAAGTATGTGGACTGAGATAGAAGTTAGTAGTAAGGGTGCTAGTGTAATTTGGAGGTATTCGGGAGAGGGAAAAGGTGGAGAAGCAAGTGTTCTTATTGCATGTTCTTACTAGTTGAATTCTTGTATTATGTGGTGGGTGTTAGGTTGATCGATGATGCCTAATAGTACGTGTGGTTTGTACTGATACTACTCCTGCTATGCCTTTTTGGCATAGTCTGGATGCAGGGTTGTTGATGTCTCATTAGGTGAAGACGAAGAAATTCTCTAGCAGCTTCTATTCTTCCTTCCGCATGGAGGGAGCTATGTCTTTTATTTATTATTTCCAGTTTGTACTCTTAGTAGCTCTTGTACCTGTTTAGACTAGATCCTTGGAGGTGTTAATTACTTTACGAGTTTGAACTCGAAATTGTTGTAAAATTTCTTATTTATGAAACCCGGTTATTTCATTTATCTCCGTTTTCCTTAAAGTTCAGCATGTCTTAATAATTGGTATATCAGGGTTCTCCTACTAGGGTGTTAGGGTAGGTGCCCGCATGGCTCGGTGGATTGGATCGTGACAGTTAAAAAACCTTAATATTTTATTATCATTCATAAATATTGTCTTCATCATGAGAATGAATTGAGTTACTTCTTTGACAATGTCGAAGCGTCAGTCACAACTTTATATGATCTCCTTGAACCTAATTCTTGAGATCTCTACTCTGCTAGGTAGAGTTATCTTCATGATAACTTTTCATAAGCCTTAAACTCATTCCCTTAAATGATGTTTCAATTGCCTCTTTAGCTAAGACTTTTGTAAGTGAATCCGACACATCATCTCTAGATTTTACATAGTCAGTAGTGATAATTTTACTAGAGAGTAGTTGTCTCACAGTATTATATCTTTGTCTTATATGACAAGATTTTTCATTGTAGCAAACTCTCTCTGCCCTACGTGTACTTGCTTGACTGTTACAATGTATGCATATATGTCTTAGAGGTTTGGATCAGAATGAAATGTCTTCTAATAAATTTCAGAATCATTCAACTTCTTCACTGGTTTTATTTAAAGCGATAAATTTAGATTTTATTGTAGAACGAGCAATACATATTTGTTTGGATGATTTTTTAAAATATTGCTCCTCCACCAAGGATAAATACATATCTACTTGTGATTTTACTTAATCTGACTCGGTGATCTAATTTGCATCACTCCTTCAATCATAATGGAATATATACATAATTTTATGTATGTTTCAGATACCTCAAAACTCATTTCATTGTCATCCAACGAGTTTGGTTGGAATTACTAGTGAACGACTCAATTTGCTAATTGCTTATGTTATATCTGATTGCGTACAATCTATCATATATATATATATCAAACTTTCCAACACTCTTGCATAGTCCAATTGTGAGCCAATTTCACCTTCATAATTTTAAAATGTGAAGCTCACGTCAATTAAGGTCTTGACAATATTAAAATTTAAATACTTGAATTGTCAAGTACTCTTTCAATGTGATAAGATTGCAATAATGCTAGCCTTTTTGTAGTTTTATGAATTCTGATTTCTAAGATCAAATCAACAACTCCTAAATTCTTCATATAGAATTTACTGTGCAACATGCGTTTAGTAGAATTTATATAGTCAATATATTTACTCATTATAAACATGTCATCAAAACATAAACAAAGAACGAGTTCTTGATTTAGAGTGTTCTTAATGTAGGCAATCACACTCGTTGATTTTTTGTTCTTTTGCTAATATTGTTTGGTCAAATTTAGCATTTCATTATTTTAATATTTGTTTGAGTCCATAAAATGATTTAACAAGTTTGGACACTTTTATTTACTTATTTGGAATCACAAATCCCTCAAGTTGTTTCATGTAAATTTCATCCTTTAATTTTTCATTTAAGAATGTTGTCTTAACATCCATTTGATGAATTTTGAGACCATTTACGACCGTTAGCGTCATTAATACCCGAATAGATGTTATTCTTGTTACTGGCAAGTATATATCAAAGTGATCAAAATCCTCTTTTTGTCTATAATCTTTGACCACAAGTCTGACCTTATATTTTTCAATTGTGTTATTAGCATTCGTTTTTATTTTAAAAATTCATTTTGATCCTAAAGGCTTATTTTGAAGAGGAGGATCAACTAGTTTTTATGTATGGTTATTAAAGATAGATTAATCTCCCTGATGACTGCTTGTTTTTTCAAAATGCTGACTCAGACGAAGACATCATTACTTTAAATGCTTGAGGCTCATGTTAAGTAGGAATGTTACAAACTCCGATCGAAAAGAAGTGCATGTCCTTTGGTGTTTAACTATGCATTGAAAAATCTTTACTTGATAAACTTTCTTTTGGTTCTTCCCATGATTGTTTAGATCTTTTACTTGACGACTCACATTTAATTTTATACGGATAAATGTGTTTATAAAAGTCAACATTATCTGGTTCATTTACCGTATTAATATGAATTTTGTGATTGACAAATTTGTGAATCAAAATCAGTAGACCTTGCTATTCGTGGTATATCCAATGAAAACATAATTCACAAATTTTAATTCTAATTATCCTTTTAGATAAACGAAAATGTGCATTTTCTAAACTCTCCTACATTTTGAAATATTTCAAATTGACTTTTCTTCCTTCCCATAATTCATATGGAATATATTAAGTTTTGTTGGGGGGCAACCTGGTGAGTATTTGATTAGCTTTAAGAATAACTTTTCCCCACAAGCTCTATGATAAATCAGAACATATTAATAAATCATTCATCATCAATTCTATTAGATTGTGATGTATAGAGAGCAATAGTTTGATGAATAATTTCATATTCTAAATATATCTTTTAAAAGGAAATTTGTATTCATCATCCATATCATTTAAAATTATTTTTATGTTTTTATTCAATTGATTCTCCACTTTATTCTTGTATTGCGTCAATGACTATTAAACAAACACACATAAAAATATCGAGTGCAATCGTCAAAAAATTATAAAATATTTTTTTCCACTATTAGATGGTATTAACTTCGTATCATATATTTGCGTAAATTAAGTCTAAAGAATTTGAATTCATGTTCACGGACTTATATGGATGTTTAACAAACTTAGATTCAACACAAATTTCGTATTTTGATTTACTACACTCGAATTCAGAAAATACTTCTAAGTTGATCAATTTATACAAATTATTATGGTTGATATACCCTAAACGAACAAGTCATAAAGCATTTGACTCTAACAGGTAAGTAGAAGTTGAATTTTGTACCCATTTACTAAAAACATCTCTTTCTTATTTATCACAACTTTATCACACTTTTATCACTAACAAGCACACACTTGAATTCATATTTAATGAGTTGTCCTGCTGAAATTAAATTATTTTTCATTGTAGGAACGTGAAGAACTTTGTTGAGAGTTAACATCTTGTCAGAAGTTATCTTTATAAGTATCTTTTCATATCCTTCAATCTTGATTATAATAACTTTTTTTTTATGAAAAACTTTTATCTCCTGTATTCAGGTTAGGAAAATCAGAAACATAAAAAGATGAAACAGATACAAAATAAATAATCCGAATCTACAGAGCCCACTGTGTTTCATTAAGAAATTTAATCCCCTTAAGTACCCGAGGTTGTAGATTAGTTCCTCCTAAGATAAAACAGATTAACTATTAGAGATGTAGCGATACCTCAAACGTCAATAATTTCAGCGAACTCAAGAATAGCAACGAGAGCACACACATACTCAGTCGATCGACTATTTGATTTGTAAGAAAATGTATACAGAAGAGAGAAAAGTTTTCAGTGTTTGAAAAATGAGAAAGACCTCTCTATTTATAGCCAATTGCAGCAAGGAACGCGTATGTTTGGACAATGGTGTGAACGCATCTGTTCAGACATGTCTTTCCAGAACGTTGTGTCTTTTGGGAAAAATAATGCCTATTCGGAAGGAACAGGTCCCTTCAGAGCGACTTTATCGTTACGCGTGAATTTCAAATAATTTTGAATTAATTTTTTAAAAAAGGAAATTAATTAATGTGATTGATTAAAAAATTTTCCCTAAAAATATTATCAATCAATCAGTTGCCAAATCTAAATCCAAATCCAAAGCCAAGGCCGAGGCCGAACAAGTGACGACGACGCAAGGGAGCACCATCTTCTTAACCCTTTAAGATCTAAAGGAAGTGTTTCCTAATATAAGGACAACATTTTTATTTTCTTTTACTAATATGAGAGAAATGACTTTTCATTTTCCCTCAAATAGGTTCCCCCACATTTCCCAATTTCTCATTCACTCTTATTTCCCATTCACATCTTGCTACAACCCAACAATCCTCCATAAGAATGAAGAATGACTATTGTTAAAATATATGACAAAAAACTTGTATGTCTCGTAAGTAAGGTTAATCACATCTGGATAAGTAGGTTTCCCTTTGAACTTTCTGTAGTGAACATATATCAGATATACTCAGTCAATCAGTAGATTTGATATTTTTGAACCATCAAGCTTTGGTGTATACCTAGACAACATAAGTCACACAATCAACCCTTGAACTATTTTTTGGTTTTCATTGTTTTGTTCGTTTCAGCATGAGCACGTCTTGGTTAATAAATGCTTAGTGAACTAGGCTTACCAGATTCTCCTTGAAATGACTTACACTTCACACTAATATAGGTGGTTTCTAAATATGTTATCACGTATATACATTATTTGATATACCCTATATCAAACTTAGAAACCATTAAAAAGTCTTTATGCCTTTATCCTGGTTACTGAACATTGTCTCATCATGCGAATGGTCCATAAAATAATTTTTGACAATGTTGAATTGTCATGTATGACTTTGTTTGATCTCCTCGAACCTAGATCTTGGGATCTCCAGTCTTCTAGGTAGAGTTACCGCCACGATGACTTGTTATCGGTCATAGTCCCATTCCCGTCGATGATCTCTCAACTTCCTCTCTAGTTAGGCCTTTTGTAAGTGGATCCGACACTATCATTTGACTTTACATAGTCAGTTATGATAATTCCACTAGAGAGTAGTTGTCTAACAAGTCGTGTCTCCGTCGTATGTTACGAGACTTGCCGTTATACATAACACTTCCATCCCTTCCTATTGCAGCTTGACTATCGCAGTGTATGCATATAAGGGCCATTGATTAGGGCCAAAACGAAATATCTTCTAAGAAATTCCAGAGTCATTCAGCTTCTTCACCTGTCTTATCTAAGGCGATGAATTCAGACTCCATTGTAGAGCGAGCTATACATGTTTGTTTGGATGATTTCCAAGATATTGCTTCTCCACCAATAGTGAAAATATATCCATTCGTGAATTTCATTTCAGTTGACCCAATAATCCACTTGGCATCACTATATCCTTCAACAACTGCTGGATATTTGTTGTAATGCAAAGCATAGTTTTGAGTATCATCTAAGTACCCCAAAACCCTTTTCATTGCCATCCAATGATTTTGATTTGGATTACTTGTGTATCAAATCAATTTACTTATACCGCAGGCTATGTATGGTCGTGTATTGTTCATGACGTACATTAAACTTCCCAATACTCTGGTATAATCCAATTGCGATTGACTTTCACCTTTATTCTTAGCAAGATCAAGGTTCACATCAATTGGGATCTTTGCCCTTTTGAAATTCAAGTACTTGAAGTTTTCAAGTACCTTTAAAAAATAATGAGATTGAGACAATGCTAGACCGTGGGGATTTTATGAATCTTAATTACCAATATCAAATCGGCAACTCCTAGATCTTTTATATCAAACTTACTAGTGAGCATATGCTTAGTAGCTTTTACATTAACAATGTCCTTGCTCATTATCAGTATGTCATCCATATATAGGCATACAATTAACTCCTAATTTGGAACGTCTTCAATGTACACAAATTTATCACATTCATTGATCTTTAATCCATTTGGCAATATGGTTTGATCAAATTTTGCATGTCATTGTTTCGGTGCTTGTTTTAGTCCATAAAGTGACTTAACAAGCTTGCATACTTTCTTTTCTTTACTAGGAACTACGAAGCCCTCTGGATGTTTCGTGTAAATATCTTCCTCTATTTAGCTCTCCATTTAAGAAGGTGATTTTCACATCCATTTGATGGAGTTCAAGACCGTTTACTATAGCTAGGGCAATTAACATCCTAATTGATGTAATCCTAGTCACTGACGAGTACGTGTCAAAATAATCAAGACCTTATTTCTGTCTAAAGTCTTTGACAACAAGTCTTGATTTATATTTGTCAATAGTTCGATTATCTTTCATCTTCTTTTGGAAAATCCATTTCGAACCCAAGGGTTTGTTTCTTGGAGGAAGATCAACCAACTCTGAAGTATGATTGCTTAAATTGACTCAATCTTACTATTGATAGCCTCCTTCCAAGAGGTTGAGTCGGTAGACAATATAACTTCATTGAATGTTTGTTTCTAGGAAGAATGTTATAAAGTCAGATCTAAATGAAGTAGTTGTCCTTTGACGTTTACTGCAGCTCGTATTCTCTTCATTAGGCACATTCTCTTTTGATTCTTCTCGAGGTCGTTTAGACCTCTCACTAGATGACTTAATTCTAGTTTTATACAGATAGACATGTTCAAAGAATTCAGCATTATCTGATTCCATTATCGTATTGTTATGTGTCCAGATGTTCAGACTTATGAACTAAAAATTGACATGCCTTACTATTGTGGCATATCTAATGAATACACAATCCACAGTCTTAGGTCCTATTTTGACCCTCTTAGGTATAGAAACCTGGACTTTGGCTAGACACCCCCACACTTTGAAATATTTCAAGTTGGGTTTTCTACCTTTCCGTTTCTCATATGGAATAACATGTATCTTGTTGTGAGGAACTCCATTGAGTATTTAATTTGCTGTAAGGAGAGCTTCCCCCCCCAAGTTTTGTGGTAAACTTGAACTTATAAGTAAGACATTCATCAATTCCTTTAAAGTTTGGTTTTTCCTTTCTGCAATTCCATTAGATTGAGGAGAGTAATGAGCAGTAGTTTGATGGATGATTCCATTTTCCAAACATATTTCTGCAAATGGAGATTCATATTCGCCATCTCTATCACTTCTGATCATTTTGATCTTTTTATCCAACTGATTTTCAATTTCAGTTTTATGTTGCCTAAATGTATTTATTACTTCATCCATACCATTTAGCAAGTAGACATAACAATAACTAGTGCAATCGTCAATAAAAGTTATAAAATACTTTTTCTCACCATGTGATGGTGTTGACTTCATGTCAGTGTGAATCAGTTTTAAGGGGTATGAATTCCTTTCAACAAATTTATAAGGATGCTTAACATACTTAGATTAGATGCAAACTTGATATTTTGATTTATTGCACTCAAACTTAGGCAAAATATTTAAGTTGATCAATTTTTGCAAGGTTTTGTTATTGATGTGTCCTAACGTTCATGCCATAAACATTTTGACTCAAGTAAGTAAGAAGAAGCAGAATCTTTATTCATATCAATTGCAATTACATTGAGTTTGAAGATTCCCTCAATGAGGTAACATTTTCCTACATACATCTCATTCTTACTCACTACAATTTTATCAGAAATAAATACACATTTGAATCCTTTCTTGGTCAGAACTGGTATAGAAACTAAGTTCTTTCGCAACTTAGGAACATATAAAACCCTGTTCAAAGTTACCATATTTCCCGAGGTCATCTTTAAGTGGACTTTGCAAGTTCCTTCCACCTTTGTAGCAACGGAGTTCGCCATAAACAACTTCTCGTCTGTTGGTGCTGGAGTATATGATGCAAGTAATTTTTTGTTGGCACAAACATTACATGAGGCACCATAATCTATCCACCATTATCTTGGATTTCCAACCAAGTTGCATTCTGAAAGAATTGCACAGAGATTGTCCATCTCTTCTTTGGATTCAACCAAATTTTCTTGATCCTTCTTCTTGTTGTAACACTTTGGAAACTAATAGGCTAAACAAAACCTAAACGTAAGGGTTAAAAATCATAAAATGACCCCTCGTAGATTAGTAGACCATCTAGAGTTAAAGTGAGGACTACAAGTGCCAAGGCCAAAGGGCAAGTGTCAAGGCAAATGGGCTAAGCCAAGGCTGCCCCAACCTGGAGCACACTGCCCCAACTTCACGGCTATCACCACGGCTCGTGGGAGGCCTCATGGAGTTTCCTTGGCCAAAGAGGAGTAGCCACCAAGTGGCCTAGCTACTGCTTCAAGGTCCATAAGAGGGACCACGACCAGTGGTCTTGACCACGGCTTGTGGATCCCCTCGTGAAGATGCCTTGGGCAGATGATCTTAAGTCCCCAAGTAGCATAGCTACTGCCTCAAGGACAACTAGAGGAACCACAGCTAGTGGTCATGACCACAGCTCGTGGAGCCCTTCGTGGGGATGCCTTGGGCTTGTGAGCTTATGGCACCAAGTGCCTAACTATTGCCCCAAGTTCATGAGTGGGACCACGGCTCGTGGTAATGACCACGGTTCGTGGGGCCCCTCATGGTGCTTGGGCGTGGTCACTTAATGAAGGTTAATTAAGTATTTTCCTTTTAAAGTTCAATTAAAGTGAGGTAGTTTTCGGTAAGCTTGGGGTCACTATATAAGTTGTTTTTAAGTCAAAATTCCCTAAACTAAGTCATTTTTCTCAAACACCCAAATCAAACCAAAAGTTCATCTTCCTCACAATATTTCTCTCTCTAAAGCTCAAAGAAGAAGAGTAGAATTGGAGCTAGGGTTTGATGAAATCAATGCTTCTTCCACAAAATCTTTGAAGATTATTTATCAAGGTATGGTGGTTTTTCATCTATGGATAGCTTCCACCCATAGAGTCCCTTCAAAACTACATTTCAAAGCTTTCAATTTCCCCAAAAAGCTAGGGTTTCACTCTAAGTCATGGGTTCTTTTCTAAAACGTTTTCAATGGTTGATTTATGATTGATTATGATTTATCATGAAATCCCCCAAGAACCCATGAATTCCCCATATTACTAAATTGTGACTTCGTGATGTGGGTTGATTGAATATGGAAGTATGTGAATCGATTATGTCTATATTGATTGAGTTTATTGAATCATGATATTCTTCAAATCTAATGTAGAAATTTTAGATGTTTGGGTTGAATGTGATTCATGGTCCTTGAAGGGAAAATTATAATGGTTTGTACATGTTTATGAGAATTGTGTATGAGCTTATTATTCACTTGGAAAGTGAAGATCTTATGATTATGGTGTAATTGTGGTATTGTTGAAAGATCATTCTCTCGATATCCTTACATATGACTATGCATGAAATGTTAATGACTATGATAATATTGTTGTGTTGATTGAAAGGCTCTTCTCATGAACACACTATGAACATGATGTGAAAGGTTTACTCACATACTAATGATTCTAAGGTTGAAAGGCTATTCTCACCTATTGAATCTATGAGCTATCATGATACAATGTTGGTTTGAGTGCTAGGGTATTCTTTATAAACATGAACTTACGTAAAGACTTAACATGAATTTAATGTGATTTTACCGAGCACCGAGAGGATATGGATATGAGATGGAAAGCTTTTATGCCAGTTAGTCTAGCTTTCCAAATGGGTTCCTTTTACGCCAGTTAGTCCAGGTTCCCAAAATAGTATCTCATGAGATGGAAACCTTTTATATCAGATAGTATGAGTTTCTAGAAGCAATCTCCCTATCCCATAACTATGTGCCCACATAGGTCTTTAGCTAGTGGATCCACCTAACCTAACAAACTAGTTCTACCTTAGGCAAGTAGGACACCTCTTTTCAGTGTGGGGGCATGACACCAAATTCCATGTAGCTCACATGGTCTATGTCGGTTAAGGCTATATCCTTCCATGACAAGAATATGAATTATGACAAGAACATGAATTATACTTATGACTTCTTGAGAAGCTCTACCTAGTGTGAGTGGGGGCATGGGACTTCATTCATGCATTGAACAAATAGACTTTGAAAGGTGTTATGGTGTGGTTCTCTTATACTATGAAGATATATGAATTTATGCATGTTTAATATGGATTGTTGCTATGAGTAGCTTTTCTTGTTACAAGTTATATACATGGATGTTTCCTAGTCTCTGAGTATTGGCTATGGATGATGTCAAGGTATGATATGCATGAACATGGTGGCCCAAAAGTAGTACTTAGTATTAGATAGGATTATGGGATCTTGTCTATGCATTGCACAAGTATAGCATAGGGTTGCTTATGAAATGGTTTTACTTATGTATTACACTAATGTGCATGATAACTCTTAAAATTTGATAAAGTGCACAGTTTCAACTAAAATGTCCATTTTTGCATGTTTTAAGGATTTTTATGCATGACTTTTATACTTAGTGCAATTTTGTACTAACCCATATTTTCTACATTTTTCTATAAGAGTAGGGCCAGCTGTTGAGGTGTGCTGCTTCTATTGTTCAAAGCTTGGATCGATTCTCTCCACGCTTTTGGTGAGCCCTCATGGTTCGAGGAAGAGAGTTATTCATTTCTAGTTTCTTACCTACATTCTCTTTTTGAGACTACGTTGTAAATGGCTGTGACCCTTATTCATACTCGATTATATTAGATGGTTATTGAGATAATTTCTAGACTCCCTTTGATTTTAAGAAAATACTTCGATTGTAAAAAGTTTTAATTTTGTATCATTTCTATTATCTTATGTCATGATATGCTAAGGGCTTGTATGAGACCCCTTCGAGTTCAAGTACGCCGTGTTACATCTAGGGGGTACCCTCGGTCGTGACAAACTTGGTAATCAGAGCACAAGGTTTGGAATGATTCTAGGATGATTTCTCATAAACCACGTCTAGTAAAGTCTTATTTATGGGTGTGAAGGACACCACATTTATGAATAAGAGGTTATAAGATGTTTAGGAAATTTCACTTCTTCATTACTCTTAAGTCGTGCCATAGAGTTTTAACTCTATAAAGTCCTTTTCCTTAACCCTCTCTTATATCTTCAGGAAATGAATACATGAAGGGTGAATGCTAGAAGGGTGGAAGATGAGAATGTGAATCAAGGAGTTCCTCAAGGTAATCAAGCTCCTCAAGTCAATCAAGCTCCAGTTGATCCCTCGGCTATGACAGATATGTAAATTAGGTCAGTTTTTCTAACATTGGCGCAAGTTATGATGACCCAAGACAACAGGGATGTTGGGCCCCGTGTAAACCCTAATGTGAATACCGTGGCTTCTAGATTGAGGGATTTTACAAGGATGAATCCTCCTTAGTTTCTTGGCTCCAAGATGGAGGAGGATCCCCAAAGATTTATCGTTGAGGTTTCCAAAGTGCTTGACGCTATGGGGGTGTTTTTGGAGGAGAAGGCAGAGCTAGCCGCCTACCAACTAAAGGATGTGGCTCAAGTTTGGTATGACCAATGGAAAGGTGAGAGACCCATTGAAGCGGGTCCAATAGGATGTGAATCATTTAAATTGGAGTTTCTTGATAGGTTCTTTTCCCTTTAATTGAGGGAACAGAAAATGGAAGAGTTCATAAACCTTCGGCAATGCGGTATGAGTGTGAAGGAGTATGCTCTCAAGTTCACCCAACTATCCAAGTATTCTCCAACAATGGTGGCGGACTCAAGGGCTAGAATGAATAAATTTATGATGGGAGTGTCCGAATTGGTAGTCAATGAATGTCGTTTGGCAATGCTTATCCCAATTATGAATATTTCAAGTCTAATGGTTCATGTGAAGCAAATTGAGGAGAAAAGCTCAAGAAAATGAATAGAGAGGTGAAGAGAGAAAGGATCGATGATGGAAATTCTTCCAAGGGTAAATTCGAAGGTCAAGGTCGACCAAGGTTCAAGAGAAGGTTCTCCAACCAAGGTGCCTCTAGTGCTCCAAGAGTCAACAAAGATATGGTGTCTAACCCTAAGCCTCAAAGAGGCAATAGTGGTGGATCTTCTATGGTACGGCCTACTTGTTCCAAGTTTGGTAAGAAGCATGATGGTCAATGCCTAGTTGGCACAGATGTTTGCTATAGTTGTGGGAAGAGCGGTCATATAATGAGAGATTGTCCCATGCTTAAGGCTCAAGGAAGAGAGGGCAAGCAAGTCCCTCCTAGTGGTTCAAATTCTGATGCTCCCAAGAAAAACCGCTTCCATGCTCTTCAATCCCGAGGTGACCAAGAGAGCTCCCCGGATGTGGTGATCGGTATGTTACAAGTCATTTTTATTGATGTATATGCTTTGTTAGATCCTAGTGCCACTTTTTCCTTTGTTACACCTCTTGTGGCTATGAAGTTTGAAATACTCTCCGAAGTGTTAGTAGAGACTTATTCGGTTTCTACCTCGGTTGGTGACTCGGTAGTGGCAAAAAGAGTCTATACGAGTTGTCCTATTTCTTTGTCCCATAAAGTTACCTTGGTGGATTTGATAGAGTTAGACATGTTAGATTTTGATGTGATTTTAGGCATGGATTGGTTGAATGCATGTTACGCCTCTATTGATTGTAGACTCGGGTGGTTAAGTTTCAATTCCCAAATGAGTTTATTTTAGAATGGAAATGGGGGAATTCAATCCATAGAAATCAATTTGTTTCTTGTCTCAAAGCTAGGAAAATGATCTCCAAGGGGTGCATTTACTATCTTGTTAGGGTGATGGATGTTTAGTCTGAAACCCCTTCCCTAGAGTCAGTCCCTATGGTGAATGAATTTTTGGTAGTCTTTCCTGATGACTTGCCCGGCATTCCTCCTGAACGGGAAATAGATTTGGCATTGATATTTTGCCAGATACGCAACCTATCTCTATTCCCTCTTATAGAATGGCTCTGGCAGAGTTGAAAGAGTTAAAGGAGCAATTGAAGGATTTACTAGACAAGGGTTTTATTCAACCGAGTATCTCTCCAAGGGGTGCTCCTGTATTATTTGTTAGAAAGAATGATGGGTCCCTTAGAATGTGTATTGACTACCGCCAATTGAACAAGGTTACCATAAAGAATAAGTATCCCCTTCCTAGAATTGACGACTTGTTTGACCAACTTCAAGGGGCTAATTACTTTTCCAAGATTGATCTACGTTCGGGCTATCACCAACTAAGGCTGAGAGGGGTTGACATTCCCAAGACAGTCTTTCGAACAAGATATGGTCATTATGAGTTCCTAGTAATGTCCTTTGGTCTAACTAATGCCCCGACGGCATTCATGGATCTAATGAATATGGTGTTTAGGCACTACCTTGATATATTTGTGATCGTATTCATCAATGATATTTTAATCTATTCGAGGAGTGAAAATGAACACAAGGGCCATTTGAGGATTGTATTGCAAGTCCTTAAGGACCACAAATTGTATGCAAAGTTTAGTAAATATGAGTTTTGGCTAAGGCCCATAGCCTTCTTTGGTTATATTGTGTCGAGCAAGGTTATTGAGGTACATCCTAAGAAGATGGATGCGGTTAAGAGTTGGCCTAGACCTCTAACTCCTACCGATATTAGAAGCTTTTTAGGTTTGGCCGGTTACTATAGGAGGTTTGTTGAGGGTTTTTCCTCCATTGCTTCTCCTTTGACGGCCTTGACTCAAAAGAAAGCTAAGTTTGAGTGGTCAGAGGCTTGTGAGAAAAGCTTCCAAGAGTTGAAAGATAGACTTACTTCCACTATAGTGTTGACCTTACTAGGAGGGTATCGATGGTTTTGTTGTGTATTGCGACACCTCTAGAGTAAGGTTGGGATGTGTTCTTATGCAATATGGTAAAGTGATTGCCTATGCTTCAAGGCAACTCAAGGTCCATGGAAAGAATTATCCGACTCATGATCTCAAATTAGCGGCGGTTGTGTTTGCTTTAAAAATATGGAGGCATTATCTATATGGGGTTTATGTTGATGTGTTCACCGATCACACGAGTCTTCAATATGTGTTTATTCAAAAGGACTTGAATCTCCAACAAAAAAGGTGGTTAGAACTCTTGAAGGATTATGACATGAGTGTCCTATACCACCCCGGCGAAGCTAATGTAGTTGTGGATACCCTTAGTTCGTGATGTGCATAGGTTGGCCTGGCTAGGTGTTCAACTATTAGATTCCACCAAGGGTGGTGTCATGGTCCATAATGGTTTCGAATCATCCTTTTTGATGGACGTGAAGTCTAAGCAAGACCTTGATCCTATATTAGTTGAGTTGAAAGAGTTGATACTCAAAAAGTCGTTGAGGCTTTCTCCCAAGGGGGAGATGGGGTGCTTAGGTACCAAGGTCGGTTATGTGTTCCGGATGTTGATGGTTTGAGAGGGAAAATTCTAGAAGAAGTTCATGGTTCACGGTATTCTATTCATTTGGGAGCCACCAAGATGTACTGTGACCTACGAGAAGTCTATTGGTAGAATGGCATGAAGAAAGATATAGTAGGTTTTGTAGCCAAGTGTCTGAATTGTCAACAAGTTAAGGCCGAACATCGAAGGCCAGGAGGTTTGTCCCGAGATATAGACCTTCCCACTTGGAAGTGGGAAGATGTGAATATGGATTTTATAGTGGGTTTGCCTCGTACCCGAAGGCAACATGATTTTATTTGGGTCATTATAGATCGGATGATAAAATCAGCCCACTTCATTCCAGTCAAGGTGTCTTTCTCAGCGGAAGACTATGCCAAGTTGTATATATCAAGGAGATAGTGAAGTTGCATAGGGTTCCTTTATCTATTATTTCAGATCGGGGTACTCAATTTACTTCACACTTTTGGAAGTCATTCCAAAAAAGGCTTGGCACTAAGGTGAAGCTTAGTACAACTTTTCACCCTCAAATGGATGGTCAAGTGGAGCGCACCATCCAAACCTTATAGGATATGTTGAGGGCATGTGTTATAGACTTTAAAGGTAATTGGGATGACCATCTACCATTAATAGAGTTTGTCTACAACAATAGTTACCACTCAAGTATTGACATGGCTCCTTTTGAAACATTGTATGGTAAGAGATGTAGATCTCCGGTTGGTTGGTTTGAAGTAGGTGAAATTGCTCTAATTGGTCTCGAACTAGTTTATGAGGCCATTGAGAAAGTCCGACTCATTAGAGAGACGTTGAGGACGGCCCAAAGTTGACAAAAGTCTTATGCCGATGTTATAAGAAGGGATCTAGAATTTGAAGTTAATGATTGGGTTTATTTGAAAATCTCACCTATGAAAGATGTGATGAGGTTTGGCAAGAAAGGGAAACTGAGTCCCCGGTATGTCGGCCGATATCAAATCTTGAAATATGTTGGGAAAGTTGTCTACGAGTTAGACTTGCCAAATGAGTTGACCCTGATTCAATTAGTATTTCATGTTTCTATGCTTAAGAAGTGTATTGGTGATCCGGTATCCATCATCCCTTTAGAAGGGTTGGGAGTTGATTAGAGCCTTTCATATGAAGAGGTTCCGGTAGAAATCTTAGACTGGCAAGTCAAAAGGTTGAGAAACAAGGAAATAGCCTCCGTAAAGATTTTATGGAGGAATCATTTAGTTGAGGGTGCTACATAGGAGGCCGAGGCCGAGGCCGATATGAAGTCCCGCTATCCTCATCTTTTTCCTTTTACTTCTATCCAAGCCTGAGGTAAGTAGTTTCTCTTGAGTTTGGTGTTTTGGGAGTCATGTGCGTGCTATGTATCATGGTTACCTTGTGATATGCATGTTCTTGTGAAAATTCATGTTTAGTATAAAAATGAGGTTTCATGATTTATATGTTCCTCATGTTGTTGTGCATTTTAGTATGATGATTGCATAATTGACTTCATTAGATGATTTGATGAACATGCTTTGATATGCTTTTGATGAAATGGCATGTTGGCTCCATAATGTTGTGTTGAGCTTGTTTTAGTTGGAGAAGGTAGTTCCTCCTATGATTATGTGAAATGATGAGTTTTGTACATAATGGGTTGTGGCTGTAGCTCCCACTTCCTTGTCTTGAATTGATTATGTCTTGAGATGGAGTTGACGATTCCTCCTTGGAATTCTGCATTATTTTGATATTGCATGCATGATGGGCTGCTAGTCTTGACTCTTAATTTTCGTAAGGTGTCTAAATCATCATTCGAGGTTGAATATTCCCAATGGGAGGGGGGGGGGGATAATGTAACACTTTGGAAACTAATAGGCTAAACTAGAGCTAAACGTAAGGGTTAAAAATCATAAAATGACCCCTCGTAGATTAGTAGACCATCTAGAGTTGAAGTGAGGGCTACAAGTGCCAAGGCCAAAGAGCAAGTGCCAAGGCAAATGGGCCAAGCCAAGGCCAAAGGCCGAAGCTGCCCCAACCTTGGAGCACACTGCCCCAACTTCACGGCCATCACCACGGCCAGTGGTCTTGACCACGGTTCGTGGCAGGCCTCGTGGAGTTGCCTTGGTCAAAGAGGAGTACCCACTAAGTGGCCTAACTACTCCCTCAAGGTCCACAAAATAGACCACGATCAGTGGTCTTGACCACGGCTCGTGGATCCCCTCGTGAAGATGCCTTGGGCAAATGAGCTTAAGGCCCCAAGTAGCATAGCTACTACCTCAAGGACCACGAGAGGGACCACTGCCAGTGGTCTTGACCACGGCTCGTGGAGCCCCTCGTGGGAATGCCTTGGGCTTGTGAGCTTATTGCACTAAGTGCCTAGCTACTGCCCCAAGTCCACGAGTGGGACCATGGCTCGTGGTAATGATCACGAATTATGGGGCCCCTCGTAGTGCCTGGGCGTGGTCACTTAATGAAGGTTAATTAAGTCTTTTCCTTTTTAAGTCCAATTAAAGTGAGGTAGTTTTGGGTAAGTTTGGGGTCACTATATAAGTTGTTTTTAAGTCAAAATTTCCTAAACTAAGTCGTTTTTCTCAAACACCCAAATCAAACCAAAAGTTCATTTTCCTCATAATATTTCTCTCTCTAAAACTCAAAGAAGAAAAAGAGTAGAATTAGAGCTAGGGTTTGAAGAAATCAATGCTTCTTCCTCAAAATCTTTGAAAATTCTTTATCAAAGTATGGTGACTTTTCATCTATGGGTAGCTTCCACCCATAGAATCCCATCAAAACTAGATTTCAAAGCTTTCAATTTCCCCAAAAAGCTAGGGTTCACTATAAGTCATGGGTTCCTTTCTAAAACATTTTCAATAGTTGATTTATGATGGATTATGATTGAATTGATGATTTATTATTGATTTATGATGAAATCCCCCAAGAACACATGAATTCCCCATATTACTAAATTGTGACTTCATGATGTGGGTTGATTGAATATGGAAGCATGTGAATAGATTGTGTCTGTATTGATTGAGTAATTGAATCATGATATTCTCCATATATAATGTAGATATTCTAGATGCTTGGGTTGAATGTGATTCATGGTCCTTTAAGGGCAAATTATGAGGGTTTGTACATGTTTATGAGAATTGTGTATGCTCTTATGATTCACTTAGAGAGTGAAGATCTTATGATTATGGTGTAATTGCAGTATTGTTGAAAGATTATTTTCCCAATACCCTTACACATGACTATGCATGAAATGTCTATGACTATGATAATATTGTTGTGTTGATTGAAACGCTATTCTCATGAACACACTATGAACATGATGTGAAAGGTTTAGTCACATACTAATGATTCTAAGGTTGAAAGGCTATTCTCACCTATTGAATCTATGAGCTATCATGATACCATGTTAGTTTGAATGCTAGGGCATTCTTCATAAACATGAACTTAAGTAAAGACTTAGCATGAATTTAATGTGATTTTTCCAAGCACCGAGAGGATATGGATATGAGATGGAAAGCTTTCACGCCAGTTAGTCCGGCTTTCCAAATGGGTTCCTTTTACGCCAGTTAGTTCGAGTTCCCAAAGTAGTATCTCATGAGATGGAAACCTTTTACGTCAGATAGTCCGAGTTTCTAGAAGCAATCTCCCTATTCTATAACTATGTGCCCACATAGGTCTTTAGATAGTGGATCCACCTAAGCTAACAAACTATTTCTACCTTAGGCAAGTGGGACACCTCTTTTCGGTGTAGGGCATGACACCAGATTTCATGTAGCTCACATGGTCTATGTCGGTTAAGGTTATTTCTTTCCATGACAAAGAATATGAATTATCACAAGAACATGAATTTTACTTATGACTTCTTGAGAAGCTCTACTTAGTGTGAGTGGGCGTATGGGACTTCATTCATGCATTGCACAAGTAGACTTTGAAAGGTGTTATGGTGTGGTTTTCTTATACTATAAAGATATATGAATTTATGCATGCTTAATATGGATTGTTGCTATGAGTGGCTTTCCTTGTTACAAGTTATGAACATGAATGTTTCCTTGTCTATGAGTATTGGCTATGGATGAGGTCAAAGTATTATATGAATGAACATGGTGGCCCAAAAGTGGTACTTAGTATTAGAAAGGATTATAGGATCTTGTCTATGCATTGCACAAGTATAGATTACGGTTGCTTATGAAATTGTTTGACTTATGTATTTTCACTAATGTCCATGATGAGGTCAAGGTATGATATGCATGAACATGGTGGCCCAAAAGTGGTACTTAGTATTAGATAGGATTATTGGATCTTGTCTATGCATTGCACAAGTATAGCTTAGAGTTGCTTATGAAATGGTTTGACTTACGTATTTAAAGTAATGTTCATGATGACTCTTAAAAGTTGATAAAGCTGATGAGTCCACGATTTGGACTCATTTAGGGCTTTATTTTGATAGATTTAGTATCCTCAAATGCATATTTTGTTTCAATAATTGAGGTAAATCCTTAAGTTTCAGGTATTTGGAGTTTCAGGCAAAGCATGGACACTACTTGGCAAAAAGGATCAAAGTGGCTGAAAGACGGAAGAAAAGACGCCCTAAAGATCGCCTAATCCATTAGGCGAATCGCCGAAAGGACTCAAATCTCGCCTAATATTCCAGTATGCTGAGCCCTGAAGGAAATGATCAAGTCTGCGAAGAAAGAGAGCAGTCGGCGCATCGCTGAGAAGTTCCACAAAACAGTTCCATGTCGCTTAATGAATCAAAACACGAAGATGCTGAAGGCAAAAGCTGAAAGGCGATGAACCAGACCAAATGGCAGATCGCCGAGTGCATCGGCGATCCCGACTAACTGCGTCGAGTGGTCCTTCGCAGTATAAATTTTCAAAAACTATAAATACCTATTTATTTCTGTAGCTTAGTATCAAGTTGTAGAGAATTACTGAGACTTAGAATATTTTCAGTTTTTAGTTCTTAGAGTTTTTGGGAGACATTGTTCTTGAGCTTGAAGGTTTTAAAGGTTTTCAACTCCAAGAAATTGGAAGTGGGTATCCAAGAATCTTCATCCTAGACGTGTTTAAAGACATTTTCTATCGTACCCACTTGATGTAAACACTAGTTGGTATTGATTTCTACCTCTTTTTCATGTCTAGCTAAAACCCCATTTCTTGGGGTGTGATTTTGTGAATATGGGTTAAATTTCCTGTTGGGTATTGCTTATTGTTAGTCTATTTGCGGCTTAAATGTGATTTCGTTTAGTAGTTGTGTTTGAACTTAATGGGATTGTAGTTGCAAATACGATTTCATCTTAGTGTTTTTGGCTTGCTCGAGAGAAAGGTTTTAAAACTAAGACTACTAAATCGATAGCCAGTAGTTATTGGGTCGTCGTGGGTTTAGCTCGAGAGAGTGAATCCTAGACCTTTTCCCACACATTCAGCTCGAGAGAGTGAATGGGCTAAGGCGGAGGCTGCTCTTAAATGCTACAACTTGGTGTTCGAGGGTAAGTCGCTTAAGAGAGAATTTATCCCCACTAAAGTCTAGCCTAGTTACAAATATTCAGCGATTTACTATAAATAACATTTACCCGATTATTTATTTTATCCCATATTTCTATCACATCCCAAGAATCCGTCTCCCTATCTCGCATCTTTATATTTTTAATGTTTTTGTTTCTTAGTTGAATACAAACCTTCCATTGATAATTGACATTCATATCACCTTTAGATTTAGTATGTTTTTATTCGTTAATATTTATAGCTATGATTGACTAGAAAAATATTTCACTTTTATATTTAATTCTCGATTATTAACCACTCCTTTGGGACTTGACCCCAACCCATTCGGTTGGGTTGTATTACTACATGCGATCGTTGACACTTGAATTGGAAGTTGTGTCTTTGATTACGTCAAACATCAAAATGGCGCCACTGCCGGAGAGTGGTGTTAGTTGAGAATTTTTACTTAAGTTGGATTTTGTTCTTGTTAGTTGTAGTTTTACTAACTTAATTTTTTGTTTTTTGTTTTGCTTGCTTGTTTTGAGTCGGACAATGGAGCATGTCTGATAGCAATGGTGACCGAATGGATTTGTCTTCTCTAAGAATGATTTCTATTAGGGATAGCATCCTAAGTTTTAGATAATTGAAAAGAGAGTCAATCCATGAGTTATGGCTGAAATTTAAGTTAATCTTCCTCTAACACCCAACTTATGGAGTCTCAGAAAACGTGCTATTGGACTGCTGCTACAAAAGTCTTGGCCCAAAAAATGGAAGAATGGCTGACCAAATATTTCTAGGGGGTCTCTCACGACTTCCCTATGCAATAGCAGCCCAACTCCTTGATAACCTGGCCATGACCAACAAAGAGACTGAGAAGAACCATATTTTGGCTACATTGTTGACCCAGCTGGATCTAGTGACCAAGAACATTCCCCCTCATGAGTGTGTGAAGCCTAGTGTGAACGAGGATTGGCAAATAGCAGAAACACTCTCACTCATTCTCCATTAAGTCGAAGGTCACGACAAGGTGTTGAATGAGATAAAAGAGAATGCATCAATGTTGAATAAGATAAAAGAGAATGTATCAATGCTGAATAAGATAATTGCTTCCCATTTCATATATGTTCAGCTGCTAGAGACCCAAATGGGTCATGTGTTGTCTCGTCTCTACCCCACGAATCAAGACTAAGTGGGGAAGTCGTGCCACGACTATAACTAAGGCGCTTCTTGGGAGGCAACCCAAGGTTTTATAGCTTTATATTTATTTTAGAATAATGGTGTGTTAAATGTGTAGGACAAAGTGAGGAAAGTATTTGAAAAATATAAGAGTTGGTGAGCTAAAGGCCCAGTCGGCAAATTGCCAGAAAGTTCAGTGATCCCGACCTAGACCGCCAGTTGAACTCTTAGTTTAACTAAAAGTTATAAACAATTCGGCGAGGTAAGTGATCGTTCAGCGTGTCGCCTAGTAGTTCAACGATTTTGACTAATTTCACCGAATAAGCGAGATCTGGACGGTTCTTATAAGGCCAAAGGTGTGCATAATTTTTTTTACTTTCCCTCACTTTCTATCTTCACAAGCTCTCACCTTCTTAGTATTTTCAATATTTCTGCACTCTATAATTATTTTAGGTGATTGATTTGTTCTCAAAATTGGATTACTTTGCCGCATAACATTATAGTCTTGTTTTAATTTGCAGTAAAGGTTGGTTTTCCGAACCCCATATCTACTTTCAATACTTGTTCTCATATGCAATCAATTTTATTTTGTTGAAGTGTGATGGACCTCTCTGATTTGAGTAGAATGCTTGATTGCCTACTTTAATTCGAAAATCTTGCCTGTAGTTTCTTTAGGATTGTAATCCCGTAATTTTGTGTCATAGAATGAATTAAAACTTTAGGGGTTGTGCTTGCATGTTGATAGGTGCCATGAGTCTAGTCTTAATTTGAGTTGTGCACCGTTTGATTTTGTTTTGGGGTTGCGGGGTTGACCTTGAGAATTTGGGTTGAATATAGGCACTTTAGCTCGTTTGGCGAACTGAGTCGAGCTCGCCAAACTACTCAGCGGTTCGCCTAATGCCCCATCTCACCTTTGATTTCATGTTTCATTTGTTGTCAAGTTTTGTAACTTTCAGCAAGAAGCTTGAGTTTGCCGAGGGCATTTTTTGACTCACCTAAGTTTTCTCCGTCACCCTTTGTCTACACCCCTGTATCTTAAATTTCACTGTAACTTTCGACGGACTATCATTTTATCGCCAAAAGCTATCGGTGACTCGCCGAAAGGCCCTTCCTATCACCTACTTGCCTAGATTCTAATCCATCATTTTAACGAGCTCGTTTAGCTTGTCAAAGTTAATTGGCGACTCGCCGATTGGTTCGACGGGTCTGTTTACAAACTATTGTTCCTGTGAATTTAATTAAAGTATATCTAACTTTTACCACTGTGATTGCAGACATGGCTAGGTCTAAAGTTGCTGGGAGAAACATGTCATGCCAAGGGAAAGCAAAATGGATTATACTGAATGAGGATGCAACTACATCCAAGGGAATAACTAAGAAACTTTCCACTATTGGTGGAAAAGGAAAATGTAAAGGAAAAACACCTATGTCACCTGAGGCAGGCTCTGATAGTGACGACATCTATGATACTTACCTTACCACCTCAGAAAGTGAGGGTGAGCATCAGGAACCGCAAACTATGGAGTCTGATGATGATGAACTTGTAGAAGCACGCAGGATAGAACTACACTCTAAAAAGTTGAATGACCCATCTAGGACCCGAACTATTCATGCTGCCCATCCTACTCCTTTTCCAGAGCAAGCAATGGTGCTTACACCACCCCTCTCCCAAGACAATGAATAGATTAAAGACTCAAGGGTTGAGGATGATCCTCGAGGAGAAACGTTTGTCTACGATTGGAGCGATCGATAGATACCTAGAAATAATGGATTGCCTGAAATACCACAAGTTCCAAATCTTCACCAAGCCCTGTGGTCCTTATATTCCAAATCGGGTCCGAGAGTTCTACAGTGCACATAATGCATTGATACCCCAGAGGAAGCAGCAAGCAATAACCTTCAGAGCGGTTGACTACGTGGTTGTAGAGGCAGGAGGGTAAATTGTGATAGTGATGCGATCAACACAGTCTTGGGCATGTCCACATGTATTAATGATCTCTGCCAGCACTTGATCAGAACATAAAAGCTATAAAAGATGAAAAAGTGGTTAGCCCCACTTATTTCAGATGGTACTCTGAAGTGATTGGAGGAAGGGGCTTCGATTGAAAAGAAAGATCTCAACATAGCAATAAGATTCTGGTTCGGCTTTATAAGTAGCACAATTTATGCCATCTCAAAATGAGTCGATCATTTGCCTTGCCAAGGTAGCCTGTCTGGGTTGCATCATAGAAAAAACTAGGATAAATTTGGGGATCACCATCGCTTCTTAGATGCTTATGCGTGCAAGGTAGTGCCAGACCTCACTTCCCTTCCCGGTATTAGTCACTGAGTTGTGCAAACGGGCTCAGGTACCTAGAGATGCAAATAAGGATGTGAAAGTGATTCCCACATCCTCTATTGATATCTGGAGGATCAAAGCAGAATATCTAAAGGATCAGGCAGAGAAAATGCAAAAAGCAACCCCGATGGACCTTTCCCCGGTTGTGGTCTCGGATTCCATACCTGCAGAGGCATCTTTGCCTACTCAGGCCCTTGGGCCTCTAGATACATCTACAGCCACTGCTACTCCTTCTGATAGTCCAAGTCCTCCTGTTGCTGCACTGCCTCCTAGACCTGTTGTTGTTACTGTCTTCAAGACTCTGATCACTCAGGTATCATTACTTCGGATGGGATAACTTGCCTATTATACAGATCGTCAGGTATCCAGACTTGAGACCTCCATTCCTGGCATGATTCAGGCTTCCCTGACTAATGTTGTGACACCACTGAGAGCTACCATTGATGCCCTTGAGGCTAGAATAGTGGTGTGTGAACATGACCAAGAAGCCACAAGAGAAGTGACAGCCTTAAAGGCTATTTTAACTATGTTGCGGGAAGATATGGATCAGTTTAAATCCACCGATATGTACATGGTCTTTGGAACAGTAGAGATTCCAGATGTGCCCGAGATGCCTCCGACCACCACCGGACATGAGGATAGAATGGAGCAGACATCCAATCCTGAGTCAGAGTCAGACACTGATGAGGAGATGCCTGAGGAGACTGAGGGAGCTGCAGATGAGGACCTGACTGAGACTGAAGCAGCCATGATAGATGCGGTTGTGCAGGCTTCGTTGGCAAATACACATTTTGCTGTCTCTAGTAGGGCTGGCACCTTTGAGGTGACTCCGATCACCGATGCCCAAGTGCAGACTGATGCACCGGACACTAATGCCCATACAGATGGAGCGACTTCTTAGACAGGATCCCCTCTTCACCTCTCTCTCTATCTTATTTTATTTTAAATTTTGGATAATGTTGTTTGCATTTGAGGACAAATACTTTTACTTGTGATGGGGTGAGGCCCACTTTTGTGTGCTTTTGTGACTAATGTTTTGATCGTGTAATTGGGCTGTGAGCCATAGTGTTGTGTTATACACTGCTTTCTGTGGATGTTTGAGCTTGTAGCTACTTTTGCTTTAATTACAAATGATTTTTGACCCTTCCAAAAAAAATTTGCCACCTCTTGTATATACTTGAATGTGACTGTTTTTTAGCAAATTTGAGTCTCAGTTTTGATCAATATCATTGACTCAAATAGTGCTTATAATCGAACGAACATGAATATGCGGCTATGATGAGACCAATTGAAGTTGCATAGAGAATATGTGAACTCTTTGCATCTTGTTGAGACTAGCCAATTATCGAATTGAGTCTATTGTGATGAACGTTGCATACTAACGAAAGTGTGGAGTCTTGTTTGACTTTGGTATCAATGCCTTGTGTGATGAGCTTACTGTGAACCATGCATGATAACACCTAGAATTTATCCCGTTGGTCCGATCGACTAAGCAACAATATCTCTTGATATGATCTAAAGCAACTTCGAAGAGTGTGAGCCACTTTGAAATATACCTCTTTTGTGGCCTACCTTGTGAGTGTGTGTGAACCTCTTTTGAACACCCCTTGAGCCTTACCTTTCTTTGGAAGAAACTTGATGAAAACATGACCTCTCTTAAATCCACTACCTATAATCCTATTGATTTGTGGTTGATTGAATAACCAACTTAGGCCAAAAGCCTAAGTTGGGGGTGTGGTGAAAAGAGAAGGCAAGTCAAGAAGTGCAAGAAAAGTCTCCTTTAACCCATGGTGTTGAGAAAAATGAAGCCCCTCCATACAAAAAAAGAAGGGAAAAGAAAAGAATGAAAAAGAAAAAGTCATGGAATAAAGTTATGAAAATACAAAAGAAATGGGATTTTCGAACAATCCATGGAAAATGAATAATGGGATGACTTATAAGCACTAAAGAAAATGATGAAAGAAGAACAAAAGAAGTGTTGTGAGCACCACATTTCATGAGGATAAAAGTCATTGACCTAAATGACCATACCTTTGCACTCAGCCCCATTACAAGCCTTGAAAAGACCTTCTTTTTTTTTTATCTTGAGTGAGCTGAAGCAATTGCCAATTGGAAAATTCAGGCAAACCTATGGGTGAAAACATGCATAGTGTTCTTCTTTGTGAGTGTGAGCGTTGCATTTGATTCTAGAGCTTTAAATGATTGAACTGTTGTGTGTGAATATGGAATCATTCTTTGTGTGAGGGCATTTGAATACCTTAGTTGCGCTTGAACTTGCATTTGAAGCAAGTATTGTGAACTTGAGAATCCTTGATAATGGTGTGTCACAACTTGAGTCTTTGAATATACAATTGATCATTGCATGACTAAATTGAGTCTTGTGTGTACATTCATGATTGAGTCTTGTGTAGAACTGTTTGAGACATCCTTTTTAAACTGCCGAACTTGAGTTTTACTTGAGGACAAACAAAAGTTTATATAAGTTGGGGGTGTTGATGAGCCCATGATTTTGACTCATTTAGGGCTTTATTTTGATAGATTTAGTGTCCTCAAATGCATATTTGTCTCAATAACTGAGGTAAATCCTTAAGTTATAGGTACTTGGAGTTTGAGACAAAGCATGGACACTACTTGGAAAAAAGAAACAAAGCGGCTGAAAAAAGGAAGAAAAGACGGCCTGAAGATCGCCTAATCCGCTAGGCGAATTGCCGAAAGGTCTCAAATCTTGCCTAATGTTCCAGTATGCTGAGCCCTGAAGGAAAAGATCAAGTCTGCGAGGAAAGAGAGCAGTCGGCGCATTGCCGAGCAGTTCCGCGAAGCAGTTCCCTGTCGCCCAATAAATCAAAATGCCAAGATGCTAAAGGCAAAAGCTGAAAGGCGATGAACCAGACCAAATGGTGGATTGCCGAGTGTATTGGCGATCCTGACTAACTGCGCGTAGTGGTCCTTCGTAGCACAAATTTTTGAAAACTATAAATACCTATTTAATTCTGTAGCTTAGTATCAAGTTGTAAAGAATTATTGAGACTTAGAATATTTTCAGTTTTTAGTTCTTAGAGTTTTTGGGAGACATTGTTCTTGAGCTTGAAGGTTTTAAAGGTTTTAAACTCCAAGAAATTGGAAGTAGGTATCCAAGAATCTTCATCCTAGACGTGTATAAATACATCTTCTATCATACCCACTTGATGTAACCACTTGTTGGTATTGATTTCTATCTCTTTTTCATGTCTAACTAAAATCCCAATTCTTGGGGTGTGATTTTGTGAATATGGGTTAAATTTCTTGTTGGGTATTGTTTATTGTTAGTCTATTTGCTGTGTAAATGTGATTTCATTTAGTAATTGTGTTTGAACTTAATGGGATTGTAGTTGCAAATACGATTCATCTTAGTGTTTTTGGCTTACTCAAGAGAGAGGTTTTAAAACTAAGACTACTAAATTGATAGTCGGTGGTTATTGGGTCGTCATGGGTTCAGCTCGAGAGAGTGAATCCTAGACCTTCTCCCACACATTCAACTCGAGAGAGTGAATGGGCTAAGACGGAGGCTTCTCTTAAATGCTGCAACTCGGTGTTCGAGAGAAACCGAGTTGATTCAGGGTAAGTTGCTTGAGAGAGAATTTACTCCCACTAAAGTCTAGCCTTGTTACAAATATTTAGCAATTTACTATCAATAGCATTTACCAAATTATTTATTTTATCCCATATTTCTTTCACATCCCAAGAATCCTGTCTCCCTATCTCGCATCTTTATATTTTGGCTGTTTTTGTTTCTTAGTTGAATACAAACCCCCCCCCCATTGATAATTGACATTCGTGTCACCTTTAGATTAGTATGTTTTTATTCGTTAATATTTATAGCTATGATTGACTAGAACAAAATTTTACTTTTCTATTTAATTCTCGATTACTAACCACTCCCTTGGGACTCGACCCCAACCCATTCGGTTGAGTTATATTAATATACGCGATCATTGACACTTGAATTGAAAGTTGTGTCTTTGATTACGTCAAACATCAAAAGTGCATGGTATCAACTAAAATGTCCCTTTTTGCATGTCTTAAGGATTTTTATGCATGGCTTCCATACTTCGTGCAATTTTGTACTAACCCATATTTTTTACATATTTCTATAAGTGTAGGGCCGGTTGTTAAGGTGTGCTTCTCCTGTTGTTCAAAGCTTGGATCGATTCTCTCCACGCTTATGGTGAGTCCTCATGGTTCGAGGACGAGAGTTATTCATTTCTAGTTTCTTTCTTACATTCTATTTTTGAGACTATGTTGTAAAGGGATGTGACCCTTATTGATACCCGATTATATTAGATGGTTATTGAGACAATGCCTAGACTCCCTTTGATTTTAAGAAAAGACTTTGATTGTAAAAAGTTTTAATTCCGCATTATTTCTATTTATCTTATGTCATGATATGCTAAGGGTTTGTATGAGACCCCTTCGGGGTCAAGTACTCCGTGTTACATCTAGGGGGTACCCGTGGGTCGTGACACTTGTCCTTCTTAGTACCCCCGACATTCAGTAGACCTATGACCACGTTTGCTGCAATTGAAGCAATTTCCATTGAATTTCTTCTTAGAAGGACTGCTTTTTGCTCCAGATGCTTTCTTTCTTTTCTTTGATTTTGTGAGATCTTCTTCAACAATATTTACCCACATATTACTGAATTACCACGTGACCTCTTTTATGCAGCCTTGCTATCTTATTCGATTCTTATCCTTACCATGAGAGCTTCAATAGTCAACTCCTTGCATTTATGTTTCAAGTAGTTTTTGAAGTCCTTCCACATCGGAGGTAACTTTTCAATAATGATCGTCACTTGAAAAACATCATTCAAAATCAATCCTACATCAAAGATTATGTGAGTATTAAGAACAAACTTAATATGTTCAACATAGGTATTATATAAATTTATACCTTTAGCAAGCAGATCATGGATTATGACCTGTACTTCTTGAACTTGGGTGACGACAATCTTACTGTCTATCATCTTTTAGTACATGAACTTTTCCACAATGAATTTCTTCATTCCGGCATCCTCTATTTTATACTTCTTTTCTAAAGCATCCCAGAGTTCTTCTGAGGTCTTCATACTAAAATACACATTGTAAAAATCATCTTGTAGGCCACTCAAAATATAATTTGTACACAAAAAATCGGAATGCTTCCATGCTTCTGGTATCAAGAATCGCTCTTCGTCTGGAGTTTCATCCGACAAAATAGGAATGTTTTCACTAATGAACCTCTTCAGACTCAACATAGTCAGATAGAAGAACATCTTTTGCTACTATCTCTTGAAGTCGACTCCAGAAAACTTTGCAGGTTTCTCAGCCGGTGCAAGGGTAGCAGTTGAACGATTGTGTGTAACCGATGTTGTTGCAGTACTCACTGTTCCAACATTTAATTGATTTGAATTTATCATTTTTCTGTCACAAATGGAAGACAATTTAGTATGTGAAATACCAGCAATAAAGAATAAATCTTTATACAACCTGTTTCTGGTTTAATGATGAAGTTTTTATGTTCTTCAAATAGTTAATCGAATGAATTTTAAAATTCAAACAGAGTAGAAAATCAAAAAGGTTTTTATCTCTAGAAACCTCAAATACAGAAACCAAAATAAATTTCTTAAGCTTTTTATCTCTTGTATTCAGGTTAGGAAAAAAAAACAGATAGAAAATAAATAATTCGAGTCCATAGAACTCACTGTGTTTCCTTAAGAAATTTAATCCCCTAAAATACACGAGATTGTATATTAGTTCCTCCCAAGATAAAATGGATTAACTATTAGAGAAGTAATGGTACCTCACACTTTAATAATTTCAGCGAACTCAAGAACAACAACGAGAGTACACACAGACTCAGTCGATCGACAATTTGATTTGTAAGAAAATGTATGCAGAAGCGAGAAAAAATTTTAGTGTTTGAAAAACGAGAAAAACCTCTCTATTTATAGCCAATTTCAGCAAGGAACACGTTTGTTCGGACAATGGTGTGAACACATCTGTTTAGGCATGTCTTTCAAGAACGTTGTGTCTTTTGAGAAAAATAATAATTATTCAGAAGGAACAGGTCCCTTCTATTAATTAATTAACATTTTGAATTAATTTTTAAAAAAAGGAAATTAATTAATGAGATTGATTAAATACAATTTTACCTAAAAATATTATCAATCAAATCATTTGCCAAATTCAAATTCAAAGCCGAGCGAGCAAAGAGGGGGCTTCTTCTTCTTAACCCTTTAAGAGCTAAAAGAAGTGTTTCCTAATATAAGGAAAACATTTTTTCTTTCTTCTACCAATATGGGAGAAATGACTTTTCATTTCAAAGACTTGCCATTTGAAATGACTTTTCATTTCCCCTCCAAATTGGTTCCTCCACATTTCCCAGTTTCTCATTCATTCCTATTTCCATTCACACCTTGCTAAACCAAACAAAAACTCCCCATTAGGTTCGACTGGATTTTAGCTTGCAAATGTTTCTTTTACAAAGCAAACATATCGAGTGACACCAGAGTCAAGAAATCACTCCTTTGGATTTTTTTTAAAAACACACTCTGATATCGTAGCATAGAGATCATTCATGACATTCATATTTTCCACCATGTTTATCTGATCTTTGCTTGTGTTCTTTTTGGGACATGACTGTCGGGAGCCTTATGATCAATTTTTTCATAATTATAATATTTTTTCTTAAAAATTTTGTTCACTTGCTTTTTTTTAAAAAAATACTGTGGACTTTTTTCTTTTCTAAACTTTTAGAGAAGCCTTTTCAATAATATTAGGTTCCATAATTGACGAATTTTCACACAACTCCTTCTTGGCTATTTTTATCTTCCTCAATTTTGAGAGTCACAAGATCTTCCAGCTTTATGTCTTTACGCTTGTTCTTTAGGTAGATTTTGAAATCTTCCACTGAGAAGATAACTTTTCAATCATTAAAATGCTTCATTAACCACCATATTCTCAGCAATAAGGTCATGAAAAATAAGTTAAAACTCTTGAACTTAGGTTCCAACTGTTATCTTATCTATTATACATCCTCTAAAACACTTAGGATGTAACCCTTGCATATGAAGTTTTCCTGTTTCCATGTCTTAACAATCATAAATTTGTCCCTTTTTAGTATATCGGTGGTAGGCACGGGAGGATCTTCATTGGTAAACTTCTGCATAGCAAGAATGGTAAGTAAGAAAAATATCCTTTGTTTCCAATCCTTTGAAGTTGATTGTGCAAAAGTTTTCAAGTTTCTCTGTTGGTGGCACAACAGTCTAGCTTGGTGCTACAATAACTGCAACAGTAGTAGCGCTTTCAAGTGCCATTTTTTTCACTGTCAAAATTTACAAACTGTTTCCATAGGCAATAAATAGAATAACAAACTTATCTTAGCAGTAACGACGAAATATTTATATTCTTCAAATCGTTTTACAAGTAAAAATTCTAATATTATAACGAAGTTTTCATATTCATCAAGTTGAAATATTAATTCACAGTTAGTATTTAATAGATTGTTGAAGTTTTTCGGCAACATTTTTAAATTCTGCAAATCCAAAGAGTAAAAAATCAGAAGATTTTAGCAATTGAGTCACGCAAATCTCTCAATCGATCTAAAGTCAAAGCCGAGTCAAATGACCGACGACAACGAAGCTGAGAGGGATGCCTTTTTTCAACCATTTTAACAAGTAGAAAGTTTCCTTATTTAAACACTTGAACTTTTCTTACCACCACCGGTGTAAAAAGAATACTTTTTACCAAAACATATTCCCTCAATTCATAATCCCTTCATTTTTCAGTTATTCTTACTAGACCTAATTTCATGTTAATACGTTAATCATTCCATAAAACTAAGTGTTCATTTAATATTGAAATATGTGAAGTGTACAAAATCAATTTATATTACTATTGTGTTTAATTAGAGTAATTTAATCTAAATATATCATTTATTCTAACTAAATATTATAGTTCTAAATAATATATAGTGTACGTAACTTATGCTACTGTTGTTGTGTTTAGAGTAATTAGGTAAATGTATGTGTGTTGCACGTGTATATCACGTTAATAATAATATATATATATAAAATAATAAATTATTATATGTATGTTATATTATTAAATATATATATTTTTTAAAAGTAATACAAATCTTTTAAGATAAAAAGTGTGCTTAAAGTAAGGGTGTGCATCGGTCGGTTCGATTTTATGTATTATCGGTTCGGTTTATCGGTTTTTGGTTTTTAAATATGTTAAACCAATAACCAAACCAATAAAATATTTTTATCGGTTTTGGTTCTTAATGGTTCGATTTTCGGTTTAACCAATAAGAAAATACTTATAAAATAAATATATGACTTTCTTATAAATTTGATGCGAAAACACAATAATGTAACTTTACAAATACTCCTAAAATAAAAACAATAATAACAAACATGAAAAGAACTATACAAGCGTAACACAAAGAGAAATTAAGAGGAATAGGGTTCTTACTTTAAATTTTAACGTTTTTTATAATGTGAAATTGTGAACTCAAAGTCATTGTAAAGTGTGAATTTAAAGCTAAAGGACAAAGATAGTAACTACTGAAGTATTGAGATCAATATATAATATTTATGTACAAGTAAAAGTAGTAAATTACTAATCTTAATGGAATATCAATTTACCCAATAACCCAATATTAAAAACCAATACTGAACATATAACCCAATAAATTTTTTATAAAATCATTAAAAAACCGTTAACCCAACAATCCAATAACAATAAACCAATAACACTTTTATCGATTCAGTTTATCGGTCGATTCGATTTTTGCACGCCCCTAGCTTAAAGATATGTTCTTTTTAAAGTTTACGTATGTTTCTCTTTAAGATAAAAAGTTATATCTTATGCTAAGAGAAACGTAAAAGTGTATTTTGTAAATATTTTAATTTTATGGGAAAATGCATAAGTACCCCCCCAGCTTATGCCCGAAATTCCAGAGACACACCTAATTTATATTAAGGTCCTATTACCCTCCCGAACTTAATTTATCTATAATATTCTACCCCTTTTTGGCCTATGTGGCACTATCTTTGTGGGCCCAGTGCATGTTGACATTTTTTTCAAGATAGTGCCACGTAGGCAGAAAAGGGGTAGAATATTATAGATAAATTAAGTTCGGGGGGGGGGGGGGGTAATAGGACCTTAATAAAGGTTAGGTGTGTCTCTGGGATTTCAGGCATAAGCTGGGGGTACTTATGCATTTTCCCTAATTTTATTGATAATGTTAACAATAAATAATTAGTGAAATAGTGTACTTTGAAAGATGTATAAGAGAATTACACAATAACAACTAATGTATGGTTATAAATAATGTTAATCTATAGAATCACATACTCAATAGAAAAAAAAAAAGAACATACCCTAGATGAAAAGATTTTTATTTTTTTACATGCTGCATAACTTACCACTACAAATTGGATATAAATTAATAATTTAAGTGAATTTCGTTCGAACTATACAATAGTCTATTGTTCACCTTCTCTTCTTTTTTAATACTTTCATGTTCACTTTTTTGAATCCCCCAAAGAAGCATAACGGTGCTCACGCAAACTGTGTCATCAAATGAGTCCAAACTCTTGAGTCTTGATATAACTTTAGCACTATTGAACTCAAATTGTGAGCATGCTGTTTGAATCGAAATAGCAATGTGTTGTGAGGAAGCTAATTAAGAAATCTTAAGGCGGAATGACCTGGTAAGTCCTTATACTTGGCTCTGTTTGTAAGTTGGACCCTTATACTTTCGATTTTGTCAACTAAACCCTTAAACTCGTTGAAAGACAATATTTTAAACCCTTTCCTCATCCTATGTGTGCGTGTGTGAGACACTTATTTACACATAGAATTTCACGTCATTTTTAATGACACATAAGAAATTAAAGATTAAACAAATAAAATTAAAATAAAAGCCATATCCCCCATCACATTTCTGCCTCTAACTCCGCCTCTCTCCTCTGTTCATCGTTCTCCGATCAATGGATCCAAAGAAGGCACAAGCTCCACCTACATCTTCCAAGCCAGCAGATCTACACTAGGGCTACCAACACTTAATATGCGTTATTTCATTTGCTTACATAGCTCTTGTAGGGGCTACTTGTTTTAGAAATTTCTAAGCTTATTTTGGAAAATATCAGAGGACATATGAGCTACACAGCTATTTTGAGCAATAGTTTTGATCACAGTTACTATTTTGACTATGTTGGCTATTTAATTGAGTTATTTATCTCGGGAAAAAAAAAAAGCAACCCTATAACTTTTATTATTTTCTCCATTTTTGCTCTCAAAGTGAGCACAAATTCATGTTAAATGGATAGAATTCTTACCAATTTGGCTTGAATTTTACATTATTAGTTCACAAATACAAACCCAACAAATCTCTATACAATTTTAAATTTATTTCATAAATTCACAAAACTCATTTGTTATTTTTGAAGCTTATCAATGAAGTTTTTCATTTTTCAATACCCACTCACCAAAAAATACGCACGAAATCGAGATTTTGAAAAACCAAACATGGCAAAACGAAAAGAACTAGGAGGTGAAATTGATTTGCAGCAAAAAGAATGGACTTTGAGAAAATATTTAGGGGTGGGACAGTATGTGGGGGTGTTAAGAAGAAGAACGAGGGAAATGATGGGTGAATCCAAAGAAAGAAGGAAAGAACTGGAATAGGTATAAGAAATTTTGTTGGGACGGGGTGGGGTGGGGGGGGGGGGGGGGAGCAGCGATGGGTTGCTTTGAAGAAGATGACTTCCCCCTTTTTTTTCTTTTCTTTTTTTTGCTGTTTTCATTTTTTAAAAAAAAAATTAATGTTTTTTTCATATTAATTTTATACATACTTGCTTTAAAACGTGTGGAATTACGCATCGTTCCAAGTTAGCAATATTAATGTCACATGTGTTCAGTGAATGGTCAGAGGTGTTTAATATATTGTGTTTCATCGAGTTCAAGGGTCCAGTTGACAAAGTCGTAAGTATAAGGGTCCAAAATACAAACAGAGTCAAGTATAAGGGCCTTCCAGACCATTCCGCCAAATCTTAAATGACCATAACCAAGAGATTATAAAAATATATATTAAATTGATTTGGTCAATTGGCATCCATATGACTGATATAAAAAAAAACTACAAATTAATCGGGAGAATATCTCCCCTAAACAAGACTTAGTTTTGAGACTACGGGTGTGTTTGGTATGAAGCAAAATATTTTTCAATTTTCTCATAAATTATAATCAAATTTTTTATTGAAAAAATAAATTTAAAGCTTATTTTTAAAAAATATTTTTCAACTTCAATTTTTTTATTTCCCCCCCCCCTCACCCCGACCCCCCCCCCCAAAAAAAATAATTTAAAGTTTGTTTTTAAAAAATATTTCCAATTTTAAAATTTTATTTTCACCCCACCCCTACCCTAAACCCCCCCCCCCCCCACCACCCCCAATAATAAATTTAAAGCTTGTTTTTAAAAAATCTTTTCCGAAAAATATTTTCTACTCACCAACCAAATATGAAAAAATAAGTCAAAAATCTACTTATTTTCCAGGAAAACATTTTCCATGAAAAACATTTTCCTTCATACCAAACACACCCCTACATCATAAATATTTTTTTTTTATATCTTTTTTTATTATTGTAGAAAGGAATAATTCTCAATTTATAAAAATTCAAAACCTTTTCCTATAAAAAGAATTTTCCAACTATGGAAGATTTTTACATTTTTCATATACGATTATCAGTTTTAAAACAATACGAATTCCAAATGAACTGAACTCATATAAAATATTCCTAAATATTAGGAGTTGTTTTCCCCACTAAACTAAGATTTTAGTCACTGAACTTCATCTGTCGATTCAGTTTTATATATTATCAGTTCGATTTATCAATTTTTTATTTTTAAATATACTAAACCAACAACTAACCAATAAAATATTATTATTTTTTATCAATTTTGGTCCTTAACAAGTCGGTTTCGGTTTAATCAATAAGAATATGCTTATAAAATAACTACATGGCTTCTCCAACAATTAGATGCGACAAAACAATAATGCAACTTTACAAATGCTCATAAAATAGAAACAATAATAACTAAAATGTAAAGAGCTATACAAATGTAATACAAAGAGAAATTAAAGGGATAAGGTTCTTACTCTGGACTTTGATGTTTTGTATAATGTAAAGTTGTGAACTCAAAGTCACTATGAAGTGTGAAGTGAAGGCTACAGGGCAAATGCATTAACCAATAAGGCACGAAGATATTTTCCCTTAATATATTATATTTATATATGGGTTAAGTAGTAAATTACTATAGTGTTAATGGGTTATCGATTTACACAACAACCTAATATTAAAAATCAAAATAGAACTGATAACCTATTTTTTTTTTGTAAAATCATTAAAATCCGTTAACCTAATAATAATAATAAATTAATCTTTTTTTTTATTCAATTTATCGATATGTTTGATTTTTCCACCCCCTAACTAAACATACCTACAAAACTCATAATTTTCCATAAATATTTTCCACTATGTTACCTACAAAACTCATATTTATCCATATTTTTTTTCCTTATTATTACTCCTTCTGTCCACTTTTATTTGTCATGTTATGCTTTTCAAAAGTCAATATGATTAATTTTAAAGTTAAATTAGATAACATTAATTCGATATTTTAAACAAAAAATTTAGCTATTCAAAAATTGTATGAAAATACTATAAATTGCAATTTTTTGTATATCAATATAATGAAAAAGTACATAATAAAATGTTAGTCAAAATTCTTATAGTTTTACTATAAAAGAAAATAACAATTAAAAATTCTTATTTTTTTCGATTCAATTTATCGATATGTTTGATTTTTCCACCCCCTAACTAAACATACCTACAAAACTCATATTTTTCCATAAATATTTAAACAAAAAATTTAGCTATTCAAAAATTGTATGAAAATACTATAAATTGCAATTTTTTGTATATCAATATAATGAAAAAGTACATAATAAAATGTTAGTCAAAATTTTTATAGTTTTACTATAAAAGAAAATAACAATTAAAAATGGACGGAGGGAATACTGACTTCTTGCCAAATTCTTGTACATTTTTCAAATGCTGCACTGCTCACATTATTTACTCTTTGCCAAAATTTTGGCGAATTTCCAAGCGCTGCACGTAAGCAGGCAACTTGATATTCCATTTTGAGGGTTTGAATATTTTCTCTTTTTGTCGTGTGAAATTATATTTTACTAAATAATTAAACACTATCTCTATCTTATTTCTTTTGACATTGTTTGAAGTGACACAATATTTAAGAAAAATGAAGATTTTTAAAATTTGTGATTTATACTAATTCTTAAATATTGTATGACTGTAAATCATTTTACTAAAGGTAAAAAGAAAAATTTTAAGATTAAATTGTTTCTAATTATAGCAAGGTGACATTTTTTGGGACATACTAAAAAGAAAAGGGTTCTGCCACATAAAATGGAACGAAGGAATTATAATTTGAGACAAATTACAAATGACAATTTGTCTATTACAAATTTTTTTAATGAAGGATAAAAATTCAATCAACATTTTTAAGGACTGTAACGATCCAAACCGTCGTTATTAAAGAAAAGAAAAACTTTGGGATATTACTAGGCCACTGTCCCGCTAGGGCGGACCAGATGCCGCTAGGGTGGCGGCGCCACGACGGGGTAAGCTGGCGCCAGAGCGGGATATGCGAGACAAAATGTAAATAATGCGAAATCTTATGTTCTCCTTCTTCCTAAAATACCTAATTTAGATGTAAACCACCCTAGAAACCCTCAAAAAGCTGCTCTAAGCTTGGGAAGGAGGGAGAAGGAGATTTCTAGCGTAAGGAGGTCGAGGGATTGTGGATTTTCGGCCAAGATCACCGTCACGAAGTCCGGAAAACAGAATCGCAACCCTAGGTTTTATTAATTATATTGAGTAGTTATAAATTTGTGCCCACTGCGTAGTATAATGATAATCAATGGTAAGATTCATGCGTAGGCCTTCATGCACTGAACAAAAGATGATTAATTCATAGGAAGAAGCCTTAGATGATGAACTAGGGCTAAGTATGGTTGAGTTATTGTTAAGTAATATATGTCCATGTATACTTGTAGGTAAGGGTTGTGATTCCATGATTGTGTGATGTATGTTTGTTCTTCCTGCATTATGAAACATGTATGTATGTGTCACGACCCAAAAATGGACGTGATGGCACTTATCTTATCCCACCAAGACAAGTCAACCAAAAACTCAATCTTTACGATAAAATGCGGAAATTTATAATCAACTCAAAAATACCCCTAAATCTAGTTGTCACGTGTACCAGCTTCTAATGTGTTATAACAAAATTGAAATAAAACACAAGTCTCAAATGATATTGTTTCTAGAATAGAACAAGATCATAATTAAGGAGAAAGAAGGTCCATTGAAATGACAAGCAACTACCTCACAAACCTCCACAAGAAGCCTCAGACAAGGAGAAGAGAAAATATCACCAAAGTCCGGGCTCGTAACGTACAAAAAATATAGTAGCAAGGGGTGAGTACCAAATCATACGGTACTCAGCAAGTAAACTTCTAAGCACAAACTAAGGGAATAGAATACGGGTACTCCTTACACCCAAACCGAACCTCCACAACTACAACCTGCATAAAATCAACCCAACCTAACAATTCACAATTTATATAGTACACAGCTCAACAACAACACTCTAACAATTACATATCCTCAACAACAAGATCAATATTCATCAATCACAACTATCACCTGCATAAAACCAGTCCAACCTAACAGTTCACAGTTTACATAACACATAACTCAACAACAACACTTTAACAATTATATATCCTCAACAATAAACTCACTATTCATCAATCACAATTTCCATAGAAAGGCACTTACAAGATCAGCAACACACAAGATCAAGTTCATCAATGATAAAGATGTGCAATGCAATGAAATGCAATGTCAAGTATAATGATGCATATGTGACCTAATGATACATACCCGCTGTCTCTCAGTCCGGGAACCATGGGGCACATATATGTCCATGCATCTGTCGTGGTGCGCGACACGTCCCTCGATAATAGTGTCCATCGCGGCGCGCGATACCTCCCTCGATATATAGTATCCGTCGCGGCGTGCGCCACGTCCCTCTAAATGGTACATCCTTTTTAATTTATTATTATTTCGCAATTCACATAACACTTGTCACAATCATGTATCAAAATAATGTAGAAGACATGTTCACAATAATGAGGAGATGACCATTTTCATAACATTGCACAATTCACAACAACACAATCTTGATACAACACCGACAATGAATCAATAAGCCCTTCAAGATCAATTTCAACACATCACCAAGTCCCATTACTCCCCAACACATACCACAAGGAAATACACGACTCTATGCACTTAACAAGATTTTAGAAATCCACCTGCCTCAAATAATCAAATAATTACTTCGGAACTCGAGCCTTTCCCTTTCGCTGAACTTCCAACTCAAAGCAATCTATTCAAATAAATGACCACCATAAGATTTCAAAACTAACAACACTCATATTACAAAAATATATCTAGCTTAGAACCAAAAGTCACCCCAATCTATAATCAAGTTTCTAATCTTGATGTCAATTAACATGACAAATTTCATATTTTCCAAATTTCAAGCCTACAGTTGAGTTTCAATTTCTCCAATATCATGAATATAATGATATTCATATAATTTTATATTCTTATATTTAATTACATATAATAATGTATCAACTAGGATAATTATATAATATGATGGTTATAAAACCTGTTTGAAAAGAACAAGAGGAACCAGTACGTTAACCTCTAACCCTCATTTAACTCCCTAATGATTACCCCTAATCATTATCCAATGATTGCATGCACTAACGATAAACTTATATTGTAGTTAAAATTTCTAATTCTTTTTCTTTTTCAAATCTACGTCTTTGATTCTCTTTCCCAGCCAACATTTAACAATAGTAATAATATAACTTCTAATTAATTAGGAAAGAGTGTATTGCAACAAAATGAAAGTTAAAACTATTACCTGGAAAACTGTTCCCGTCGGCAGCTCCGTGTCCCCGCACGGATGAGTTTAGGTTTGTAGTACTCTCCGTCTCTTTCTTTTTTGTTTCCTTTTCTTAAATAAAATAATTAGGTATTAAAAGTGACAAATTACACTAACTTAATTTAATTATATGGATCAACTGTAAAGGATATTAAACTAATTATAAACTTGGCCCATTAAACATTAACTAAAATTAGTCTTTTAGTAATTAACCATCAATTAATTCGCTCTAGTTAAACGAATATTCAAAATTTCCAAAAATGACCTTCCGGGTTATTACATTATCCACCACTAAAAACCATGTTCATCCTCGAACATAATGAAGGAGAAAAAAGAATAACCGGCGTTACCAAAAGCCTGAGGTATGATCTTCGATAGTCGATATTCATCTCTCCAAGCGAGCTCCTCTTTAAGACCATTCCATCAAGATCAACTACGAAAAACTGAACCTTAGAATCAAATTTTGCAAATCTACAGGCCATGAGTGATTACCAAACAAAAACTAACCGATGAACCAAAATCCTCTTAACTATGACACAACCATCAAGACGAATCTTCTCTCACATAACCAAGATACAATTCTAAGACAATACTGGCTACAGCCAGAAGTGAACTTGAACCAACCACCAGACACTCATAATGTACAAATCATGACCGATTTTATCAAGATTCCTTTCTCACAACACAATCTCTCCATGAACTTAAGTTATAAAAATCTAATCTGTAGACATCGAATACTCATCAAGGGAGGGTCAAACTTATCTAACCCAAAGAAGGAAATGATCAAGTAACCACCAAGCAAGTGATACAACCAAGTATACAAAACCTCCAACAACACTATTGGGATGCTAGATCAGTAGTTGTCACTATAGACAAACCTTAAATAATAGTAAAACTAGACTCAATGGTCTTCACATTCAATTACACCTAGTCGGAACATGACCTCGACAATGAGATGAATACTAAAGCTATCGTACAACTATAACTATTCATGGTAGCTCTTCTACAAGTTCACATAAGCAAGGCAGTACGTATAGAGCTACTAAAAATAATAACTGCCTCAAGGCAACCCCAATTCTTCCATATCTGAAATGACCATGTCTACCCCTACCCTAACAAGAGAACATCGCAGGATCGGTCCATCCGATCCACCACTAGAAATTCACCCAGCGAGTGGAAACACTCTTGGGTATAGGCAGCCAATCACACTCCAAACCATGTCCGAAACGAAGAAGGTGGCCACATAATAAAGTACGAAATCAAGGTCGAATAACATAAGATACTCTTTCCATAGTGCCTATATCAAACATTTCCATTCATCTAACTCCATCTCCTTGATTTTTAGCCACCCACAATCAACTAGTGTATTCCCGTTACAATCGTACACATACTCAACTCATCAAACCCCATATACTTTTTATAGTACTCCACTAATACCAACACTCTTAGTACAAAAAAAACATCATAATCACGCCAGCCATTTACCTTACTCTCAAACCATCATTAGTATCAAAGTCTTCTTAGCAAACACATTGTAGCCTTCAAAATTTCAAAATTATAGATCCCACTCTTTTCATGTAAACATTCCATGATAGATACAGGTCAGACCCAAGGATGATAACACAAATTTTAAATCTGAAAGTACTTCTCATCGAGGTAAAGCTATTGAATCACACCCAATGTCAACTCCACACAATCTTTCACATACCTAGTTTCAACTACCATTCAAACCATCATATACCTCATGCCAAAACTTAGAGAAATTCTTAGTCACTCCAATAATTATGTATACTATAAGCTCATAATCTCTACTAACCATCAAATTCCTATGTAGCACATCATAACAGTCTACATTATCCCATCAACAAAGTAGTGTCAATCCCCTCAAAATTATCATTAACCATGTAGAACTGTAGGTCCACACCGTTTAACATCCATAAGTTACCTATCATATTTTGAACAATCTAGCTCGACATAACCACATATAATCTTCCATACATCATGGCTTGTAACCTAAACAAACACTCAATCTTTATAAAAGTCGATGATAAAACCCTAGTAAGTCTATACCGAACCAATTCACATCCATAGTCATATTAGAACTTATATATGAAAATCCATATATCCTTCAACTTCGAACCAAGAGTCTATATGAGAGGTCTTATTCCTTCACATCTCTTAAATTCTTCCTATGACGCAAGTTTTAAATACCTTGAACTCTTCAATACACCAAACTCTTTTTCATTTCGTTGACTTGCTTACCAATCTTATCCTTTGACCAACAACCCATGATATTTTTACCTTATCCTCTAAACCAAAACATTATGTGAAACCCCCTTTAGGTATAACAACAAAAGTAACCAAATTTACTACTCAAATTATTTTTAAGTCCTTCCAAGTGCTTCATACTCAATGCGATCAATCATTTCTTACCTTACCAATTCATACCTTGACAAAACACACTACCACAAACCTAAACTCACAATGAAAATCTTGAATTTTGAATCCAACTGTGTAACCCAATCTCTTTATCTATCAACATTAACTCATACCTTGAAGATTTTTATGGATTCACATATCATAGCCTATAATTGATCGCCTTTTCATCGATCTTATCGTATCCTTCGTTAAAATTTAACTATACCAGTTACCAAACTCAAAATCGTAAAAGAACTTATCACTACACTTAAGTCAAACATGTGTAGACTTCTTTCTCAAATCTTACTCAATTGTTTTTAACCAGTCTGATGAACCCGATTCTCAACTCTCTAAAGATATATCTCTTTGGAATTAGAGTAAATATCTTTGTTCTTGATTGCCTCTTTCCAATGGCTAAAATACATCCCACTAATTCTTTTCATTTGTGACTCTAGTTCATTTCAATTCTATTCGAATGGTGTCTCAGCACCTCTTATAACTTTCCATGCAACCACATTACTCATCAAATAGTAGCAAACCATAACATTAGATACTCACAAGTCGTCATTACCATAAAAAATCCATTTAACCAACAATCTTTATCATATAGTTGCATCCTAATCACAATCCATCACGAACTCTTATTACCATCATGCTCAGTTAGCTCTTGTCATCACCACGAAGTCAACATTTTCATCAGTATGACATATTAAACCTAGTTATACCAATCACATCCAAAGGACTAACCCACTTTTATATGCACTTTTTCCTAAAATTTCAATTACCTTCACACAAGTATACTCTTTGGGACTTTCTTTACCCATAAGCTTTCCATTCTGATATCTATTCATTCCCTTGGACCTTAAGATGAAATCACCGGTCCTTATTTAGAACCCTCGAAATACACTTCTCAACTTAACTCATTAACACCGTATCAACGATCCACCACTAAAATCTTCCTTATACACATTGCTTAAGCCCAAACATCTGCAGTAACAACCTAATTTGTTTCTCAAATGTAAATGCAACACCGAATCTCATTAGACGGGCATGTGATACAACTGATAACTCTTTAAGTAGTTAGTATTTGCACTAGATAATCGACGTATTCGTTCCATATACCACTAGAACCACATCATGGAAGTTTATTAAATCCACCACTAGAATACATCATACCCATCGAGAAGATCGTACCCAAATAGCCCATACATTTCTACCCATTGAATAACTGTAAAATATTGTCAAATTCATTTTGTCTCCAACCCAAAGTGATATGCATTCCTTCGTAGATTAGGTCTATAGCAGGAGTAATACACTTCATAACTCTAACCAATTAAGAATCTGTACCATTGTAGTAGTCGTCTCATGATCCTCTTTGACATGCACTCTTTGTATAAAACTGAAACAAGGATTCTGACCTAAATTAGTGTAATATCATTCTCATCATTCGCTAAGAAGCCCATTTATGTTATGACACCACTACTAACTATAATTTCCAAAGTTACATGTCCATTATCTAGCCATCCTTTTAATCATTCCACTTCTAATTGCCAAACCACTCCAGATATTGCCTATACCACATCACAAGTACTAATCCAAATACTAGATGACTAGCCTAAAAATAAATAGAAGACACTCATGAAGTCCCTTAAACCACTGTTCAACCTAATCATCCAAATATCCTCAAAATATTTCATCAAGTCATCACCTAACTCAATCTATTCTAATAGTTTAACATTGTATATTTGACCATATATCCTTTTCATAAGTCTATCACTTCTAAAACCAAATCTAACCTCTAAGCCATACACGATACCAATTACTTGCATGAAAAATCATGCACGAGTAATCACTATACGTGAAATAGAATGGAATAAGGTGATAAGAATCAAAACCAAACCAAGTACGCACGATAGAGATCCAAGAAGTGAAGATTTTTACCTAAAAGTCACTATAGCCTCTCGAAGATAAGTACAGACGTCTCTGTACTAATCCTCGAGACTCTACTTAGACTCGACTTGTATACACGTGAGACCTATGAACATGAGGCTCTGATACCATTTTGTCACGACCCAAAACTAGATGTGATGACACTTGTCTTATCCCACCAAGATAAGTCAGCCAAAAACTCAATCTTTATGATAAAATGCGGAAATTTATAATCAACTTAAAAATACCCCTAAACCTGGTTGTCACGTGTACAAGCCTCCAATATGTTATAACAAAATTGAAATAAAATACAAGTGTCAAATGACATTGTTTCTAGAATAGAACAAGATCATAATTAAGGAGAAAGAAGGTCTGCTGAAATGACAAACATCTACCTCTACAAGAAGCCTCAGACAAGGAGAAGAGAAAATATCATAAAGGTCTGGGCTAGTAACCTGAAAAAAATGTAGTAGAAAGGGGTGAGTACCAAACCACACGGTACTCAGCAAGTAAACTTCTAAACACAAGCTAAGGGAATATAATACGGGTACTCCTTACACTCCAACCAGACCTCCATAACTACAACCTGCATAAAACCAGCCCAACCTAACAGTTCATAATTTATATAGCACACAGCTCAACAACAACACTCTTACAATTACATATCCTCAACAACAAGCTCAATATTTATCAATCACAACTATCACCTGCATAAAACCAGCCCAACCTAACAGTTCACAGTTTACATAACACACAGCTCAACAACAACACTTTAACAATTATATATCCTCAACAATAAACTCACTATTTATCAATCACAACTTCCTGATATACCGTGAGTTTACGGTATTTCTAATACATTTCACTTACAAGTTGTGTGTATCTACGGCCTTTTTGTATTGGTTTTTATGTGTTTTATTGTATTTTTGCAAGAAAGATGTTCAAGCGCAAAAGTATGGAGACAACTAAGGAAAATGCAGAAAAAGGGCATTCACGAAAGTGATCTACGGATCGTAGGTCCATTGACGGTCCGTAGGTGATGACCGTAGATCAGCAGGCGAGGTATAGATGACAAATCAGGGAAATCTAACCAAGTGTGGAACCACGGTGGCCATTGACGGTCCGTATATTGATCTACGGACCATACTGATCGATCCGTAGAAGGAGACTGCGAGGGTTCCAGTACCTGATTTTTGAAGATTCTAAGTGTGGAGCTACGGAGGGGATTGACGGACCATAGATCGATCTACGGTTCGTACTGCAAGTCCGTCGTTTGCTTCAGAGAAGCTGAAATATTTTCTAAGTCTTGGCTGGCGGAAGGGACTTACAGACCGTAGATCCATCGACGGTCCGTAAGTCAGTCTCGTGGAACGAAGACGCGTGCCTGAACAAACTTTCCTTAATTTGTTTCATTTTTAAATTAGGATTTATTTTCTATAAATAGGGCATGTAAATCTCATTTTTAGTGGTTAGACATTATTATTCTAGTTTTACTTTGTGACTTTGGAGATTAAGTTGCAACTATAGCAATTATTGATTTTCTAAGTTCGTTTTGAAGATTTTGGCTTTGCAATTCAAGTTGAATTTCTGGATTTATTATTCTCTTTACGTAAGTTCATGATTTCTTCATCTAAAATTATGAATTGTGTTCTTGCTAATATGAGTAACTAAATCCACAATTAGGGTTGTGGGAACCATGAGCGATTAACAAACTATGAATAGTAAATAAGTAATTCTTGAATAGTGTTTTGCATGCATTGATAATTCTTTCATTTAGAAGTCTTTTTAACGGTAGCCAACGTTAGAACTCGCCTTGTTGCTACTTGCCGGACCAAGGAGGTAATCAACAAGAAAAGAATTATCAACATAGATTTAGCGTGATACTATCTAATAGGCTAGTGTCGATTGGTGCAAAGTAATAACTAAGCCAAACATCGATTATGATGTCTAATATGAGGTAAAGGTAAGGGTTAGTAAATTATACACACGTAGCCGGACCAAGGTGCGGGGTGAAATTCTCTAAATGTCAGACCAAGGATTTAGAGATACCTAACTTATCACTTTGCATGCAGTACACTAGGAAAGGATTGCTGTTACTAGGATTATTGCGTTATGAGCTTGTGGGGAACACGTAGACCCTAGTAATTTCTCTCATCTTGATAACAACCAAAATTGAGTTTTGATTACTGATTACTTATTAAATTCTTACTATTTGTTTCATACAAACAAAACCCCCCTTTAATTAACTGTTTCTGGAAGTAATTTAACTAATTGGATATAATTGTTGGTTAAAGTAAAGTATAAACCATTTTCCTCATGGGATCAACCCCAACCTACAAGTTGGATTCTTTACTTGATAACGATCGCTTATACTTCTGTAAGGAGGTGTAATTTGAGCGTATCACTTCCACAGAAAGGCACTCACAAGATCAGCAACACACCAGATCAAGTTCATCATTGATAAAGATGTGCAATGCAATGAAACACAATGTCAAGTATAATGATGCATGTCTGACCTAATGATACACGCCCGCTGTCTCTCAGTGTGGACCCATGGGGGACATATTTGTCCATGCATCCGCCACGACGCGCAATATGTCCCTTGATAATAGTATCTATCGTGGCGCGCGATATGTCTCTCGATATATAGTATTCATCGCGCCGTGCGACACGTCCCTCGAAATGGTACATCCTCTTTAATTTCTTATTCTTTCTCAATTCACATAACGTTTGTCACAATCATGTATCAAAACAATTCAGATGACATGTTCATAATAATGAGGAGATGACCATTTTCATAACATTGCACAATTCACAACAACACAATCGTGATACAACACCGACAATGAATCAATAAGCCTTTCAACATCATTCTCAACACATCATCGAGTCCCATTACTCCCCAACACATACCAAAAGGAAATACACAACTCTATGCACTTAATAAGAGTTTAGAAATCTACTTGCCTCAAAAAATTAAATAATTACTTCGAAACTCGAGCAATCTATTCAAATAAATGACCACCGTAAGATTTCCAAACTAACAACACTCATATTACAACAATATATCTAGCTTAGACTCAAAACTCACTGTAAGATCCTATACTTTTTCTCTAATCGTGCATAATATATGTGGCGTAGTATGGCATGGTTATATGAGGTGTATATGACTTTGTATCATACATTGGAGATTAAGATTGCAAGTAGGTGGCCATATCAAGGTACTAAACTAAAGTTTTAGGTCTAAGGGACCCCTCAAACAAAGTTCATGATTAAAGAAATGGCTTGGGTAAAACTCCGCCCGTTTGAAATGTTTAAATTGTCCCATGCCTTGTGAATAAAAGTTTTAGGTCTATGAGTGTACAACATGCTAAGAATAGTGTGTTATGAGTAAGGCTGGCAATTGGACAGGACCGAATCAACAGGATCGGTTTTACCGGAAATTACCAAAGGTTCCGCCCGGTCCCTTAGTTACCGAATAGGAACCGGTTCTTACCGAATCATTGTGTACCAGTAATTTTTTTATTTTTTTATTAACTTTAATTATTATTATATAATATTATATTATTAAAAAACTTCAATTTAAAACTTTAAAGTTTCAATTGAATTTAAGTTTAAACTTTAAACTTTAAAGTTTAAAATTGACTTTAAATTTTAAAGTTTATATTGAATTTAAAGTTTAAAATTGACTTTAAAGTTTAAAGTTTATATTGAATTTAAAGTTTAAACCTTAAAATTCAATTTTATATTGAAGTTTAAACTAATATTAAAATAGTTGAAAATTAAATTTCTAAAGTGACTTGGATTAAATAGAAGACACTATTTTAAAAGAAAATCAAGGCGAATAGTCGTATATTTATTCAAATAAATAAATTGTACAATACAAATATTAGAAAGAGACAGCGTACATAATCTAGGTATTGAATATTAATTATTGTACTAACAATTGAAACTTTTTTTAAAAAAATCTTTTTGTAACTTTTGTATCATTTCAAAAGAAACATTTTTTGAAACTGGTATTTGTCGTTCTTCTTCCATTGCTTCCATGCCATCATCACTATTATCACCAAATATATTTCGTCTTCTATTTGGCTATTTAATTATGGTAGTCCGGTATTTCTTCTTTCGGCATTGACCCAATCTCGAAATAACACTGATATTTCCAAATTATCCTTTGCTAATGAATATCGATGATCTCCAATCATAAATCTCACTGCACTAAACGCTTGCTCCGAAGTGACCGATGATGCTTGAATCGCTAGCACATCTCGAACAACCCTAGCAAGGGTCAAAAATTGATTTTCACGATTCTTCCACCATACTAATATTTGAGCTTGAAGTTGTCCTTCTTCATTCCTAATCTTTCCCCATGCCTGATTGAAATATAAATCAAAATTATTATTAGTAGAGGATTCAAGTTCAAGATAATCATCCATCCAATCATCCGTATCATCACTTCTAGGCCTACAAGATGGAGGTTCAACTATTGAAATATTTGTTTCAATAGCTTTATATGTATTATATAACTCTCTAGCTTTTGTATATATGCTACTCTTACAATCTTCAATACTAGGAGTTTTATAACCATTAATTTCTAAATTTGCATAAATCTTTTCAACCATTCTTTCAACACCTTTTAATTTGTAATTTTGGTTGAAAGTAGTAGCAGTTAAATAGATTTGAGGAATAGAAAAAAAATATTTTTTGAATTTTTCAATCATAAAAACAAGTGAATCTTTAAATCGATCTTTCCCTCTATATTTTGCAAATTCAAATGAAATAGCACAAATATTTACTAAAGCAATAGAAATAGTTGGATAATATTGACCAGAAGCAGCATTTGTTGCTTTATAAAAAACACTTAAAAATTTAATAAGTTCTTTTGTGTTTTCCCAATCTTCATAGCCAATTCTTAAATTCGGGTTCGCATTATGAGCATTAAAAACTAATTGTATCGGCTCTTGATAAATATAAGCAACTTCAAGCATTTCAAATAAAGAATTTCATCTAGTGCATACTTCTTTTGGAACTTTTATATATGCAAGTCCACATTCTTTACAATGATTTTTAAATTCTGTAATTTTAGCTTTTATTTTAGCTTTAAAAATCCAATTACAAGCAAGTCTAATTTTTTCACAAGAAATTTTAAATTGAGAAATACCATCTTTTACTATCAAATTATACACATGTGCAGCACACTTAATATGAAAAGAATCATTATCAATTGGACAAAGTCTACATTTTAAATAATCAATTGCTTTTAAATTAATAGAAGCATTATCTAAAGTGACACTTATTATTTTATCACATATTCCATAAAATTGTAAAATAGAGCTTATTTTTGTTGCTATATATGAACCGGTTTTACTTTCTTCAACATATTTATACCCTAATATTCATTTTTGCATGTTCCATTCATGGTCAATCCAATGGACAGTAATTATAAAATAATCATTACAATTAGGACTACGTCCCATATCAGAAGTAATAGATAATCTACCATCATAATAAACAAACAAACAACGAAGAAAATGACAATATTCTTTTTGATATTTAAAAAGATCACTTTTAATTATACTTCTTGGAATACCTTCATAATTTGGGTTATACAATTTCCGAATATAATGAACAAAACCAGGATGGGAAGGAAATGAAAAAGGCAAACCACAAACAACAATCATTTTAGCTAATTCTCTACGATCTTTTTCTTTACTATATGGGTGGTGTGAGCTTCACCTAGCCGGGTTAGTCATATTAATACACTTTGAACCATATTAGAACCTCCAACTCTCATAATTTTCAGGTATTGGTATTCCATTTCTATTAGCCCTTTCTATATCATCTAGGCGAGCAAATTCTTTAGTATATTTTCTCAAATGTGTTCTTAGTCGTCCCGTTTCTCCTTGTGTACCCGTAGTTACATATTTCATGATCAATTTACATTTCGTGCAAGTAACAATAGTTTTTTCCTCATTTTGTACCAAAAATTTCCATACTAGAGATCTTTTAACACGTACAACGGTCTTTGAAAAAGTAGGTAAAGAGGGGACTTCATCTTATTCCGGTAATTCGGTAGCCGAATTAGTAGGGGTAGGGGTCTCATCATCTTCCTCATTTATCTCTACTTCCTCATCTAATTCTTCCTCAAAATTAGTAAAACATCTATTTAAAGTCTCATGTTCTACTTCATTTTCGAAATTAAATTCAATAGGTCGTGAGTCTCGTGTAAAAGAAGTTTCATCAACATGAGTATAATCATTAGTATTAATTCTAAATCTAGGAGGTGGCAAATTTTTAGAATTAGAACTACTTCCTCCTCCCCTATTATTTTTTCTTTCCGACATTGGTCTTTTAGCACTATTTCTTTCCTAATTCATGTTAAAGTGTAAAATAATTAATATTATGAAAAACAAGCAAGATAATATAAAAAAAATAACTCAATTAATAAACAAATAAAAAAATTAAAGTTGAAATGGATGTACCGAACGTCTACGTAAAAGTAGACGTATAACCAAAGCCGAAATTGAGAGATGCAAATTGAAGCTTCCAATTTACTTCAAATAAATCTCCAAAATCCAAACTCCAAGTCAATATCACAAAATAATAATTATGAATTTATGAGAGATTGAAAATTGAGAGATTTTGTAATATGTTAATGAAATAATTTGTGAATTTGTGATTTAAATAAAAGAATATGGGTATATTTATAGTGTTAAGGAGTTAGACAGGGGTGGGGGGCTGTTTTGAGCCATTTTGGGCCCCAGCCCAATGGCTAAATATTAACGTTCAACTTAAAAAATAAAAAAATATAAAAAATGGAAATGATCGTTGAACCAGATCAATTGGGCAGGAACCGGACCGGAATTGGTTCTTACCGAACTAGATCAACCGAATAAAAATAGGGTTTCATTTCGATACCGGTTCCAATACCCTTAAGACCTATTCCTTACCGGTTCAATCGGTAGCGGGCTTATAGGTACGGGAACCAGATCGAAACCAGATCGGACCAGCCAAAATCCTATTCATTTGCCAGCCTTAGTTATGAGGTATTATAATAGCACAAGGGTCATATGTTAAGTTTGGAAGTCAAGAAAATTAGTGAAACTAAAGTCGGCAAATGTCTTGGGTCAAATTTTCTTAACTTTGGGTCAAATGTCTTAGATGTTTTCTCCAAATATATAAAGAGTTAGAAGGCCTACCACGCATTAAATTAAAGACCTACGAGTCTAGTTTGCAACACACAAAACCCCGTATCCAACTGACATCGGAGTAAAAAGTTATGAGGGTTTTACTACGGACTGCCGGGGCCGAATCCGGGTCGAGTAAAAAATGTGGTATGCCGGCTTACTCAACGTTTTAAGCCATGAAAACATTTCATTTTACTTCAAAAATAGCAAGAAAGCTTAAGAGAGGGTTCTATGGAGTACTTGCATGATGAAGGTCAGTTTTTGACGATTTCTACCATTAAAGATTGCCCTCGAACCTAGAAACATGATCTCTACACACGGCAATCGTTTTCCCCTTCTATTATAAGCTGCGTTTGGAGCAAGTTTTTGAAGATATAAATTTGTAGTTATTGGTGTTTCTTCAAGGTTTACACTTGGTTAACTAAGGTAATCATCTCAGCACTCTTTTATGATTGTTTTTATAAAGTTCTCTGGACATTTAGTCAAGTTGAGGCCATTTGGAAAATCTGCCGATTTAAGAACAATTATTAACTTTTTATAGGTGCGTACTGTCACGCCCCGAGCCTACACCCTGGGCGGGACCGGCACTCGGAGACCATTGCTGGCCCCAAGCGAACCCTTGGCCTGGCTTTCTTAACTCAGTGGAAACTTAACTCAACAGCTTAACTCAAAGCAATGAAAGGTTATAAAATAACCAACTGATAAAAATTTGGCCAAAAAGGCAACTCAAGTCTCAAAATAGAATATTATACATATACACAGAAGAGGGACTCAAAACTAACTAACTGACTGTCTATGAAGCCTCTAAAATACTGAGATGGATGTTGGGACAGGCCCCACAACATCCTAATAAAACAAAACTAATAACGCAAAATAATCGAGTCCTCCGAAAAGCAAGGAGGCTCACCACTGACTCTGGAGTGCTCAGCTGGATCAACGGCGTGCTGGATGCTGATCCTGGGTACCTGCGTCTGCATCATAAAAAGATGCAGGCCAACTGGCATCAGTACATGGAATGTACGAGTATGTGAGCGGGAAAGCTAAACCACAACTTAAGCTTGAAAAGAGTAGAACGGAACTCTTACCTTGGCTCTGTTCGACTCATAAATAACTTAACTCAATATATAAAGCCATAAAACACATGCAATATATAAGGCTTGTAAAACAGTATAAACAACTTAGCTTGTTAATGATAAAACAATAACAACTCAACTTTAATTATATAAAAGTAATATAACTTTAGTGGGAGGTTCTTTAACCGACAACCACCACTATGAGACTAGTGATGATACAACATTTTACCTCGCGTTGCCCAAGGACCATCATATACATTGCCGTGATATAGGAAGCTAACTTTACTAAGTGGATCCACTAGCTTAACTTTCGTGATCATCTGAAAAGTATGACCCGAGAAATCCCATGTTGGCGCATGGTTCTTATGGAGAGTTGAGTTAATATGAACTCGTGTCCCCAATTCGGTGCTCAATACTACTCCCAAAAATACTTTGGCTCATAAGTGTCTTTAAACACATCTTTCTTTAGTTGAGATAACTACTCAAAATTTAGCCCAAAGGCTCTTTTGGAAAGCATGGTTCCCCTCTTACTTAAATGTAAAAACATTTAAAACTCCTTTGGGAATACTTAGTTCCCTAATAGCCCTTTTTTTTTTTTAAATGAATTCAACTTTAAACTCTTGACTTAACTTGAAACTTGAGACTCTTACTCGACTTGAAACTTGAGTCTTGAAATGAAATTAAAACGTTTACTAAAGACTCTTGAAAACTTTGAAGACTTGCTTTGACTTACTTCTTAACTTCTAAGCTTGGCTCTAACTTCACTTGACTTGGAAACTAACTTTCCTTGAATTGGAATTATGAATTCAAGGTGTTTGATCACATGTTATGGAGGGATTCTTGATGTTTAGACGTACTTTGGAGTGTCGGAAACAACTATGAAACATAGGTATAATACCTAGGAACATGCATGAGAAAGTGAGAAAAGAATGGGGGACCTTGGCTGCTGTTACAGGTGGCACTCACGGACACCATCTACGGACCGTAGATGGACTTACGGTCCATCCTACAGGTCCGTAGTCCATGACAGAAAATTTCCCCCAGAACTCAGTCAAGAATATTTGGCTAAATGTTGACCCACGGCCGAAACTTATGATTTGTAGGTCAGGTTACGAACTGTAGTTCGTGTCCGTAGATCGATGCCCCAAAGTACCCAACTTCAGTCCCGATTGACGGTTGACCAGTATGGACCGTCAATCGATCCACGGTTCGTAGGTCTGACCGTAGATGGGAATCAACTGCCAATTTGCTGAAAATTATTGATGGATCAACTTCAGATGGTCATAACTTTTAGTACAAAAGGAATTAGGTGCCCCATGACCTATGATATGATAGATAATTGAATTATCTTTCCAACTCTACCAACATCACAACCCAGCAACTTCAACAACACAAACCAACAACACCAACAACTTCAACAACATGACCAATCTTTTCTCAAAAATAAAACGAGTTTTGTGTGTGGGGGAAAGGATCAACCCATCACTAAGAACTCACATACCTAGTAGGGATCACCCCCGACGATATCCACGATGATCTCCTTGATTGATCTTTCCTTTCTCTTCTTCTTCCTTTCTTTTTTCTCTCTTATCTCCCAAGCTCTGACTCTCACTCTTTAAAAATGGGAACAAACTGATCAAAAAAATCAGTCTAACACAACAATATGACACAGAATTAATTAGGGAAAAGACCAAAATGCCCTTAAAATTTCCGGACGCATCCCCTGCCAACTGCCCAACTTTCAAAGGGCATAACTCGCTCATACGAACTCGGAATTGAGTAAAATCGGTGGCGTTGGAAAGATCATTCCACGAGCTTCGTAAACATAACTGGAAATACTCCTAAATCATCCTGAGCTAGGAGTTATGACTTCTCAAAGTTGGCCAAAATTCCACTGATTTCCACACTTAGCCAAATTTCCAGATTTTAAATTCTTTCCAAAAATGACTATTTCCAATTTCAAGCTTCTTCATATTCATTTTAAATTGTCGGATGTTACACGTACCAGCTGTGTATATATAGTGTATGCGAAGTTTAGGACGTAAGGAACAACTTTCGTGAAGAAGTTACGGCCATTCGAGCGTTCATTGAAAAGGTATGTTAAGGCGAAGCTACGTCCCTCATTTTAGCATCACTCCTGGGAAATTCCTAAAACGCCGAATGTGATATTTTGCTATTCTCTTGCTAGAAAGAACTTCAGTGAAGGCATTGGGATCTCAGCTAAATTACTTTCATTATTCTGTTATTTTGATATTTCACTCGTTCGGATAAATAGAGTGTTCGACATCTACATGTCATTTTATCAGTTTCCTTGTTTATATGTTTGCACGTATGAATTCGTATTCTTCCTTGGGTGATGTGAATTAAAATGTCACGCGAGACCCTTACTACTTGTGACCAACCCTCTTTCTCCACTAAGGTTATTATTAAAAAAAAATCTTTAAAGTAGCTCACGATCTTCAAAACTCTCAAATATAATTTAAATGTAAACTATTAGATCCCTTGGTTTTTGAAATATTTCTTTTATGAATTATCTAGGAACTAGGAACTAAGTAAGTCACCTTAAACTTGCTATGAATATCAACTAGGTTAGGTTATCCTTCTAAAATTCGAGTTAACTTTTCAAGCTTATTTGGAAGAACATATCAGGTTCCATGAGATTGTTATATGTTATACGAAAGTTATTATGGGGTTATGAGAACAAGACTACAAACAGGTCAAGATTGGCAACATGACTACAATAACTCATAGGCGTTATAAATCCATGACATGACATGCTATGCATTCTACTCCCGAGCTATAATCGGGAGGTATCGGGCCTATTGCCTATATTTATACGTATGAGACATAGATGGCCACAAGTTGGCGAATATGATGCCGATTCGCTATCGGAAAGCACCACCATTACTAGCATTTGGTTGGTATGTCATGCATTTGCATTTATATATATATATATATATATATATATATATATATATATATATATATGTATGTATTCACGACATACGATTATACGAGCACATCATGCATATTTAAGTAGTAGGGACTAAAGGTCAGTCATGGAGATTATTTGGGTTTCAGTTTCAGATGGTATCTCTATTACCCTTTTACAGTAAATGTTTATGATTTTACTTTTTGCTTTATATACCAGTACATTTTTATTCATACTGACGTCCCTTTTCCTGGGGACGCTGCTTTTTGTTTCGTGTGAGCAAGTACAGGCAGGGACTCTAATCGACCAACCCGCTAGGATTCAGGTTCAGCTGTGAGTTGGTAAGCTCCATCTTATCCTGGGGCTATCAGATGATGTTTACTTTTGTTGTACAGTTTAGGTATAGTCGGGGTCTTGTCCCGACAGTGCTTATGTAACTCATAGAGGCTATTGTGGAAACACTATTCTGGACTTTCTTTTTGTATGTTTCAACCTCTAGCCAATAGGCTTGGCATGTATAAATATGTGTATGTAAGTAGGTATGTTTTCGGTTGTCACCTCGTCGGTTAGATAGTACATCTTTATTTTTTTCGATTTGTCTACCATTGTTTGTATGGTTTATTCTTATTTAGGTCATGACCTCTGGGTCTAGGCTTCACTTTTTAGAGGTTGTGTTGCCCAATCTTTTTGTCTCACAGTTTGGTTTAGCTTGTATGTTTCAGTGGGTAAATCGATGTATTAGGGTATCGAGTGCGAGTTACGCCCCCTATTTCGGGGTGTGTCACTCACCCCAATCTATAATCAAGTTTCAAATCTTGATTAATATGACAATTCTCATATTTTCCAAATTTCAAGCCTACAGTTGAGTTTCAATTTCTCCAATATCATAAATATAATGATATTCATATAATTTTATATCCTTATATTTAATTACATATAATAATGTATCAACTTGGATAATTATATAATATGATGGTTATAAGACCTATTTGAAAAGAACAAGAGGAACCAGTACATTAACCTCTAACCCTCATTAATTTAACTTCCTAATGATTACCCGTAATCATTGTCCAATGATTGCATGCACTAACCATAAACTTATATTGTAGTTCAAATTTCTAATTCTTTTTCTTTTTCTTTTTCAAATTTACGTCTTTGATTCTCTTTCCCAGCCAACATTTAACAATAATAATAATATAACTACTAATTAATTAGGAAAGATAGAGTCAATTGCAACGAAATGAAAGTTAAAACTATTACCTGAAAAACTGTTCCCGGCGGCGGCTCCATGTCCCCACACGGATGAGTTTAGGTTTATACGTACTCTCCGTTTCTTTCTTTTCCTTTCCTTTTCTTAAATAAAATAATTACATATTAAAAGTGACAAATTACACTAACTTAATTGAATTATATGGGTCAACGGGTAAAGGATATTAAACTAATTATAAACTTGGCCCATTAAACATTAACTAAAATTAGTCTTCTAATAAATAACCACCAATTAATTCACTCTAGTTAAACGAATATTCAAAAATTCCAAAAATGACCTTTCGGGTTATTACAGTGTGCGAATGTTACATTATTGATCACATTATTCGTAAATAAGGATGATTGAATAATTGTTGCCATGAAATCATGACTTGATTGTATGATTATGAGAATATACTTGTGATTGTGATTGTGGCTTGTTGAATGGATCGGGTGTTGCGTTCCGACACACTAACTTGGATCGGTTGCCACATTCCGGTATAAATATGGGATCGGCTGCCACATTCCGACATAATCATTGAATCGGGTACCACGTCCAGTATGCTAACAATTTGGATTTGGGTTCCATGAGAGGATCGATGACTTGACCTAATTGTATATCTTGAAATTGTGAAGTTGTACGTTGTTCATAAGTGATAAGTGCGGTTGCATTGCTCTTGAAGGGTAAATGATTATGATGACCCATTTATGTTTGTTCTACTATGTTGATTTAACCCGTATGAATCTCATTGTTGAACGAAACGGGAAGGGCCAAGGGTTCAAGAGTTGTTAATGTTTGAGAGACAAGGGTTATCCGTGTGTTGCGAGGGTGAGAAGCGGGGGCTAATGTACATGATGGAAATACTTAGGTAGTTTCCTCTTTGAAAAGAAGGGATTCGTGGTTGGTAATTGGGAAGCCTTGATAAAAGGTATCATGTGGCAGGGACTGGGTAAGATGAAGAGAAGGCAAGGGTATGTCGTGTGTGATTGTTCGTTCAGGGGAATGTTGGTAGTTGCAATTGTGGACTTTCTATGAGTTAGAATGGTTAGGTTATGATTAAGAGCCTAGTAAGTAGGTGGACTGAGAGGGAGGTTAGTAGTAAGGGTGCTAGTGTAATTTTAAGGTATTCGAGAGAGGGTAAAGGTAGAGAAGCGAGTGGGTATTTGCATGTTCTTGCTAGTTGATTTCTTATGTTATGCGGTGGGCGTCAGGTTGACCGATGATGCCTACCAGTACGTGTGATTTTGTAATGATACTACTCTTGCTATGCCTTTTGGCATAGTCTAGATGCAGGTTGGTGATGTTTCATTAGATGAAGATGAAGTAATTCTCCAGCAGCTTCTATTCTTCTTTCCTCATGGTGGGAGCTGTCTTTTATTTAGTATGTCCAGTTTGTACTCTTAGTAGCTCTTGTACCTGTTTAAACTAGATCTTTGGGATGTTAATTACTTTATGAGTCTTAACCCGAAATTGTTGTAAAAGTTCTTATTTGTGAAACCGGTTATTTCATTTATCTATGTTTTCCTTAAAGTTCCGCATGTTTTAATTATTGGTATATGAGGGTTCTCCTACTAGGGTGTTAGGGCAGGTGCCCGCATGGCCCGGTGAATTGGGTCGTGATAAGGACGTTCCTACTTTTAATATAATATAGATTTGTTCCAAATAATAATTTCATTCAAATAACATTATAACTAAGCTCATATAACTGATCTTAAGATATCCAAAATAAGAAGTGGCATGCTCTAAATTAGGAGAGTAGGTTATTTTTATTATTAAATTTTTTTTAAAAATAAAAATTAGCTATGGTATAACTAGGTGTGTACAAGCCAAACTGGCATGCCAAATCTAATCAACAGACCGAGTCAAATAAAAAAATGGCATGTGGTTTATTTGGTTGGTTCGGCATTGAAAAAAGTAAATTCGACCACTCTTAATTTGTTTTACGGAGGTTACAATTATTGATGTTATAATTTTTTGAATCGAAAATTAACAATCTACTTTGTAAATAATTTGTTTTGTATTCAATTTGATTGTAGTCTTTAATTTTATAAATTTAACATATTGAAAGTTGATATTACCATGAAAGTATTTTGTTCTCACGAGAATTACAAGCTTTTTGTATATTTCTATTCATTTAATATTTTTAGGTTTTATCCTATACACATGTAAGTGAAAATATATTTGATCTCTTTTTCAATTTTGTATAATTGTAAAAAAATTGAAAAACTGAAAGAGCCAACTAAAATTGGTACCAAAGAAATCGACTTTATATTAGTTTGATTTAGTTTAATAATTAATTTATTTAATTTTTAATAATCAAGAAATAAATAGAGACGTTGTTTTTGTGTTGTGATGTTTGCAAAATAATTCAACTAATGTGAAACCCACCTTTTATTTGTTTCGTGGTGGATTATAATATTTTTATTTTAAATGAAATTCCCATCATATTAAATTCGATGGGAAAACACTTAGATTCTACTTACACTCACCAAATAGAAAGTCGACTCACGTGTCGAAAATAGTCCAAATATTTTATAAAATGGAATAGAGATTTTAAAGGGTTATTTTCTAATAAAATTACTCAATTAAATTTGATTGATGTTTTGGTTACTGCATCTGTATAAGTTCCTCCTAAAATACATTAATTTTAAAATATCTAACACATATTGAAAGATATTTTAAAAAATTCAAACAACAGGACTTCCACGACTCCCTTCAGTTAAACTAATCAAATTATATAACTATCGATATTCAATTTACTAATATTAAGTTGAATGATATTAGACAAAGATGTTGCTATCGGTCGGAATTTATTTTAATATTAAATCTATAATATTAAAATATATTATATATTGTCATGTTAGTGGCTGTAAATTGACAAAAGAGTGATAGTGTAATTCCTGTCATGATCTATCATTAATTACCCTATTAAAACTTGAATATTGTAAGTGTCACCACTATCACTTATTGTACCTCACTTAACATCTCACTATTCTTTAATTCACTAGATGGAAAAAAAATACTACACCAATATACAAGATGTTTTTTTTTTTGTGTTGAGTAGAAGAAAAGTAGCTAGTATGTTGTGAGATGTGAAGTAGATAAGAAATATTATGTTATGTTCATAATTTGAAGTTAATGTAGTGAAAAAGAGAATTAAAATGAGAAAAAATTATTCTAAGTTTTCAACTTATTCACTATACAAAAGATAGTAATTTTATCTATGTTAAAGGAAGGTGTTCTTTTAGTATAATATTTTATTCTTCAACTAATTTAGAGTTGTTTGAGTTATATGACGTTGTTAGACTTACATATTCTAAAGGGGAGCTAGTCAAAAGTTATATTGTTGAATCAGAATAAATTATTATTGCACAGTAAACTTAAATTTCCTTAAAATGAACAAAATATTCATGCCTCAACTTAAATATTATTTATTTATTCAATCTTATTTATTATATTTTTTAACGATAATTTGTTATATATTTACCAACATTATCAAATTCAGTATAACAAGAATACAACTGTGAAATGAAATCATTTTATATGATGATGCAAATAAAGTTATAAGAAACCATCTAGATCCATTGCCTATTAACCGACTTGTACAAAGACGTCACATACAAAAGAATAGGGGTGTGCATGATCGGGTTGGTTCGAATTTTATAAATATCAAATTAAATTATTGTGTAAAAATTTTAGATTTATAAACCAAACCAAACTAATAAAATTCAGATTTTTTCGGGTTTTTAAACCTCGAGTTGGTTCGGGTTTTTCAAATACCGAACCAAACCATTGTGTCAAATTTTTAAATTTATAAATCAAACCAAACTAATAAACCTCGAATTTTTTTTCTTCAGATTTTTGGATTTTTTCGGTAAAGTTTGCATACAAACATATAATTAACTTGTGCTCCAAATATTTCTTTAGTTCAACCAAAATACAATTATCTAAGGTGTTTCTTAGAAAAATAACTCAAAATATGAGATGAGTACTGATGAAACTAAAATATTCAATAAAAAATAATAATGAAATCATCATATAAAATAAATATTGCAAAGTCATAATCAAAATGATCATAATTTAAAAGTACTGAATCATGCTAAAATAAGTTTAATAAGTATTAGTTACATTACTAAATATTTAAGGAAAATTAAAATTAGTTTATGTATTTTAATTGTCTAAACCAATGTAAAACTAAAGAACAAATATTCAATATTATTGTCATTCTTAGTGTTGAATTGATTTTCTTTTTGCATTAGTATTAATTTGATTTTGATTTAAATTTTATTATAATTATCAACCTCTATGAACTATAATCTTTATTGGACCATTTCGAATTCTAAGTTTTAAACTTGAAATAATATATTAAAAGATAAAAACTATGAAATAGTATAAGAAATATTTTAAAATTATATCAAAGTAAATATTTTTATGTATAAAATAAAATTTTAAAATTACATATATAATGTCGGGTTAGTTTGGTCTCAGGTTGGTTTTTTTAGTTAAAACCAAACCAACCCAAATATAGTCGGGTTTTTTTTCCAATACCAAATCAAGTCAAACCAAACCATTAGTCGGGTTTTCATTTTTGGTTTGACTCGATTTGTGATTTGATTCGGTTTTGTACACCCCTACATATGAGAGTCATTCAATGGAATATATATATATATACTCGCTCCGTCCTATATTAGTTTATCATATTATTAAATAGTTATTCCATATTATTATTGACCTTACTAAATCAAGAAATCATCACTTAAATGTTTTCTTTATTACCTTTGTAATTAATTCTATTTGAAAGTGTTCAACTAATATAAAATGGAATGAATATATATATATATATACCTCCCCTGGTGGTTGTAGTCATTCTTAAGGAAGTAATTGTATAACCATTTTCGAAAAGAAAAGTTACCTGAATATATTTTAGAGATCAGTGTCAAAAATACACTTAAACTATCGCCTTTTTTTTTAGTTTCATGCCTAAACTATTGAGAGTGTGAGTTTCATATAGGGCTGGCAGGGGGACCGAGTCGGCCCACCCTGGCCCGCGATCGGTTCGAGAACTGGCTCACCGAACCCGATCCCATCACTTTTCGCGGGTTGGGAGGGATTTGGGATAGGGGACCGGTTAGGGGGCAGTTCACCCTTTGGTCCCGGTCAACCCGGCCTGACTGAACCAATTGGTTTCGCAGGATCCCCTATTTTTTTAAAAAAATTATATCCGTTGGGGACCATTGGGGCAACGACTAGTGGGCCTCCCCCCCCAACGAATTTATTCACTTTTTTCACTTCCCCAACACCCCCTACTTTTAATACTTTAATTTAAACCCTCAAGTTATCATAAATACACTTTCACCCATTTTTAATATTATAAATACCCCTCTATCCCTTATTATTTCTTACAAAATCATCTATTCTCTCATCTATTTTCTATATCCTCTCAATCTTAAGTCTCAAATTTTTATTCCATTTAAGTTTCTTATTATATCATAATACATATATTTCAATTCTATATTTTCATATTATATCATACTCCCTCCGTCCCATTTTATGTGAGTTACTTTGACTCGACACGGAGTTTAAGAAAAGAAAGAAAGACTTTTAAAACTTGTGGTCTAAAATGAATGATAGAAATTTGTGTGGCTGTAAATCATTTCATTAAGGGTAAAATAGACATTTTATAGTCAAATTGTTACTTAATATAGAAATGTGTCATTCTTTTTGGGACTGACTAAAAAGGAAAGTAAGTCACATAAATTGGGACAAAGGGAGTAATGTATATAATTCTTATATTTGCTATCAAGTATTGGAGTTTCAAATTACAAGTTACAACAAACTACAAGCTTCAATAATCGGTTATAACGTCTTCTATTAACGCAGACGTTTGGTACATTCGTTTCATAATATTTATATTTTATTTTTCGTCATTAATTTTTGTGTTATTATTATTTTTATATTACACTTTACATATAATTAAATATGAGTTCTAGCAAAAAAGATACCAGTAAAGGAAAAGAGAAAGAACCAAGTGGCATTAGTAAATTATTTAATTTTAATAAAAAAAGTAGCAAGGAAGAAAATAAGAGTAAATGTGGTAGTACTTCTTCTAAATCAATGTCTAGAGTTAGATTTAATACAAATGATTCTACTTATGTTGATGATACTTCTTATGATATTGATTCAAATGTTCAACTCGATCATGAATTTTACAACAAATTTATGGTGATATTAATCTTTATCTTGATGAAAATTCAGGTGAAGAAGTAGAAGTTGGTTCAGGAGAAGAGGAATTAGAAGATACACCTACTAGTCCGGTGACAGAAGTTCCAAATGAAACTACAAATTCAACGGAGCAAAATTATGGACGCCCACCCTTTATACCTCCTACAAGAAAGAAGGTGAAGTATCAACGCCCTAAAACTTCTGTTGTGTGGCAATTTATGACTTTAGATAAGGAAAACTCTATTGTTATTTGCAATAAGTGTAAGCAACCTTTTAAACATAAACAAGGTGGAGGTCAAGGTGGGACGGGGGGCTTAAATAGACATGTGTTATCTTGTGTGCCGATTCAATATAAAGAAGCTAAATCATTAGCCGATAGAAAAAAAGGAATTCCAGTTAATGACTTTGATATTAATGTTAATGAATCGGTAGGGGCTTCTAACATGGTTCAAGGAACATTAGATCCTTCTAACCCCGGTGGTCCACTAACACAACGTAAATATAATAAGGAAAGAGATCACGAAAATTTAGCTAAAATGGTTTCTGTTTGTGGTTTTCCTTATAATTTTCCTTCAGATCCTGGTTTTATTGTATACATTCAACAAACTTATAATCCTACTTATAGAGGTTTTTCAAGAAATATTGTTAAATCTGATGTTTTTGTATATCAAGGTAAATATTGTCAATATCTTCGTTGTATATTTAGCATATTAGATTGTAGAGTGTCTATAACTTCGGACATGGGTCGTAGTGTTAATGGACGTGATTATTTAACTCAAATTAAGACATTGGATTGATCATAACTGGAATTTGCAAAAAAGAATATTAAGTTATAAAGAATGTGTAGAGAAAAACACTGGTGCATATTTAGCTTCAAATATTTTGAGTGTTCTAGATTATTACATGCTTATAGATAAAGTAATATCTGTCGCATTAGATAATGCATCTAATAATACAAACGCTGCTAGTATGTTAAAAACAAGATTATGTACAATTGATGTTAATTCTTTTCATGTTAATTAGATGTGTTGCACATGTATTAAATTTAGTTGTACAAGATGGTATTTCATTAATTAAATGTGGTTGTATGAAAATTGAATATGTTGTTGTCTGGATTTTTTATGTTCATAGAGCTGCTAGAATTAGGGAATTTAATGAGCGTTGCGTACTATGTGATTTGCCACTAAGAAAAATTCCAAGACATATTAAAACAAGGTGGAATTTTTTTTACGAAATATTTTCAGTTGCTTGCGAATATAAAGGACTCATACAAATGGTGTTTAATGCTCATAATGTTGACCCATTAGAGAGAATTTGTGAAGAAGATTGGGAAGAAACTAATGAACTATTAGAATTTTTAAGAATTTTTTATGATGCTACAACCATGTTTTCTGGAATTTATTATCCTACTATTTCATTAGTATTAATAAATATTTGTGCTATTTCAATTCAATTTTCTAAATACAAAAAAAATTGAAAAATTTAGAGTTGCAATTGAAGATATGATTGAAAAATTTTAAAAATATTTTTTTTCTATTCCTCAAATTTTTTTACCTGCTACTTTACTTCATCCTGACTATAAATTACGAGGTGTGCAGGGACTTGTTGATACTTTTTATGATACTTTAGAAATTTTACCGAAAAAAAATCTAACTTGTGAAATATGTAAGTCTAGCATAAAAGTAGAAGCAAAGATTTTGTATGAAAAATATAGAACTACATGAAATACTCAAGGAGAAGTTGGTCAACCTTCTAATCCTCAGAGTAAAACTCGAATTTCAAGTTATATGCGAGGTTTTCTTGGTCTTAATTCTACTAACCGTGATGATTTTGAAGAATATCTTAATCAATCTTTAGAGACAGTGAAAGACAAAGATGGCAATGAACAATTATTAGCATGGTGGAGGAGACGGAGCGTTGCATTTTCAATTTTGAGCAAAATGGTTCGTGATGTTCTAGCTATTCAAGCTTCATCAGTTGCATCAGAGGCTGCTTTTAGTGCGGCAAGGTTTCAACTTGGCGATCATAGGCATTCATTGGCGGAAGAAAGTTTGGAAACATCAGTTTTATTTAAAGACTGGGTCAACGCCGAGAGGAGGAATTATAATTTGCCAAAGTTAAGTTCCTAACAAGAAGCTTGGATTAATGCGGTAATTGGATCTAGTGATGATGAATTAGAGTCACAAGAGTTTCTAGCAAGTTTGCCAACACCGGAGGATGTTACCGTCGATATGATGCGATAATTAGAATTGAATTTTAAAAGAGAATACAAATATTAGATTACATCCGAGAACTAATTCATACCTAAAATATCACTTATTGGTTTGAGAAACACACCTCTATCTTTTGTAATACTCTCATCATGGTGTGTGTAATACACTCTCTCTTCTATATAAAAAAAATTGACACATCACACTCCACATGGACAAAACATTCTACATCGACAAAAATAAATAAATTATTAGTATTAGTTAAAATTAAAGATTAAAAAATTATTATCCCAAAAAAATACTATTTTTTTTATAAAATAAAATTTAAAATATTTTTCTTACCTACCTCCATCACTTCCTCTCACTGTCCCCCCCCCCCCCCCCCCCCGTTCCGATCCTTTTTTAGCTTCTTTTTTTTTGTTTAAATTTCTTTTTTTTTAAATATTTTTTTTTTTAATTCATCCTCCCCCCTCCCCCCCGCTCCAAATATCAATTTAGATACTTTTTATTTATTTTTTAAAAAAATAATTCTACCCACTCCAACTAACTTCCAATTTTTTTCTCATTTTGTGTTAGAAATATACATATCAAAAATATTTTTTACTTGCCGCCGCAAGACTTTTATTAAAATAAATTTTTATTTATGTTATATTTGGTACACAGGTAGAAAAGTTCCTAAAAATATATGTACATATCTAACACAACACGAGAAAAATGTAAAAAAGAAAAAAGAAATACGAGTGGAGGTTTAAATAGGGTGGGGTAGAATTTTAATTTTTTTAAAATAAAAAAACATCAACTTTTTTAGGGAATGAATGAGTGTTTTTTTTGGGGGGAGGGGGAGGCGGAAGTATGAATTTTTAAAAAATATTTTCTACAAGAAATTAAAAAAATAAAAGGTTGGGGGATTGTCGGGGGAGGGGGAGGGGGAGAAGAAGGGTATGGGGAGGAGGTGGTGGAGTGGGGTAAGAAAATAATTTAAATTTATTAAAAAATCATTTTTTGGGGATAGAAATACTTTAATTTTCAATTTTTAGTTAATATTAATAGTTTATTATTTATTTTTTTGTCAAGGTGAAATATTTTATCTATGTTTTTTTTTTTTTTACAGAAATATTATTTGTAATTTCCATTGCTTCACTCATTCATTCTTTCATTCATATTACAACAACAACACAATAACAAACGCATAGATGCAAGCTTTTGACTGGAATTAGTTATTAAAACCCTCGCATTGAGATCATCACCTCCTCTGAAACCATTTAAAAGCTTCGTCTTCATATGCTTGGTTTCACATTATGCCTAGATGCAACCTTTTGACCTTGAGACTTGTCAACCTGAGATCAGTATGTGATGTGGAATGTCATGTGTTAAAGTTTTTTCAAATAAAAGAGAGAGTGCATTACACACATCACTGGGTGTGTTTCTCAAACTAATAATTGATAGTTTAAGTATGAAATTCACACTCTCAATAATTTAGGTATGAAACTCAAAAAAAGGGAATAGTTGTCACGACCCAGACCGTCGTGATTGGCATCCACACAAACCCTCCGGTGGGAGAACCATTACTACAACCCAAACAAACAAAGTTTATGAAAACTAAGACATTTAAAGATACGGAGGCAGGTTTAAATAATGGAGTTCCCATAAACTCAAAAGATTTAAACAATTTACTAACCAAACTAATGCAAAAATTCAACCCCTAGAACCTGAAAGTCATTGTACCAAAACTCTACTAACGACAAGTGTAAGAACAAGGGGTACAACCCTGAAAATAAACAACACCTTAAACAAATAGTCTGAGTTCGAAAAGAGTGGACTTAAACAAGGAAGATCCATGACAGCCTGAAAGAATTGGCTCACCCTTGAATCCGATCACGCTCAATAGTCACCTCGCTGAGGTCTATCAATAGCCGTCTGAAAATGCCCTGTACTCAACAAAGAACAAGCAAATGTAATATCAGTACACAACCACAGTGTACTAATAGGATCACGCGGCTATCCCAATAAGTGTAACATATATTAGTCAATACAACAATATAATCACATGCATATATCAAACATATGCAATATCATCAACATATACGAACAATGAACAACTTCACGATTCTCACATATCACAGTTATATCAACTTAGAGAAACATACCATCTTCCAATATCAATTGTCATTAGATATGAACGTAACCATCACAAGTAGATACACAACACAATTTAATGGTCCTCTCACGGAACCCAATTCAATGGTCCTCTCATGGAACCCACACCCAAACTGTTAGCATGTCGGAACGTGGCAACCGATCCAATGATTATGCCAAAATATGGTAACCGATCCCATAATTATGCTGAAACGTGGCAATCGATCCAAGTTAGTTAAGCCGGAACGTGGCAACCAATCTATTCAACACACCACAATCACAATCACAAGTATATCCTCAAGATCATACAATTAAGTCATGATTCATGGTAACCATCATTCATCTACTCATTTACAACAACTGTGATCAATAATGCAACATTCATATACATATATGCATCATAATGAAGCAAGAACAAACATACATCACACAATCATAGAATCACAACCATCACCTACCTCAAAACAAGCTTAAAACCCTAAGAAACTTGATCCTTCCCTTTCCGAATTCGTTTCGCTTGTTCTTGGTCTACAAACAATCAATATAATACGAGAATCAATAAACAATCACTAATTACCCGAATTACTAATAATTCCCTGAACCCTAGATCAAACTCATGATCTCAATTATTCAAATTAGGGTTGTTTCCACCATAAAATCTACAACAAAACCCTCCTCCATCAATATTCACCCATTCTATTACGTTCTATGGATCAAAAAATGGATTCGGGGAGTGAAAAACTTACCTTTAGCCTTACGAATGGTGAAAAATGAGTAGGAGTCGCCTGGGGTTCGTTCCTTAGCTCTAAAAATCGAAAAGTGCCAAATAAGGTTGCTTAAGGGTTTATTTACGACTTTAAGTCGCGTCGAACCCGCCACAACAGCCCACCCCACTGCAGCGGCCCCGCTAGAGCGACACCAATCCCGCTAAAGCAGCTTGCACAGAATCAGTGAGCTATTTAAAGAATTCCAAGACCCTCATTTCACAGCACACCTCTAACCAACGACGATCAGAAAATATAATTTACGCTAAGATCGATTTCAGGGGTTCTACTCGCCCGAATTTAATCTCGTAAAGTCGTACGGGTTCTTTAACTAGTTATTTAACTACTCATGTAATCAAAATAATTAATAGATCTCTCATTTGTTACCAGATTTTCCTAGACCTCACTGACTTCGATTTCGTCCAAATTTGGACTGGGCTAGAAAATCTCAAGTTACTACAAAACATTTTCTGACCCCAATTCTTTCCCCCATTTCTTTTTCCATAATGATGAAAATCAGGTCATTACAATAGATACCAAATTTACCCATCACTCGTCCCCGAGTGATCAACTAGGAAAGACTGGCTAAAGTAAGGGTAGAGTAGTATCTAAATTATTGAATTACTAGGGATACTTGTATCACATGCCCTTCTTACCCACCAATTGAATACCTACACACATCTACCACATGTTATCAAGGATCTTGACACAATCATCAGGACTAATCATTTCTCACATAAGCATTATAACATTCTAAATCAATACTCGCTACAATTAGAAGTGAACCTGAATCAACCAACACACACTCATAATACCCAACAATCATAGTTCTTAACAACATCTCCATCCCACAACATAAATTCCAAGAGCTTAAGTTATGACCAATTTGATCTTTAGAAATCAGATACTCATCGAGGGATATGTCCAAGCATACAACCCCTCCAACAACACTATCGAAATGCTAGATTTAGTAATTGTAGTTTACTTCTTAAGAACAGTAGAATTGGACCCAATGATCCCTACATTCAACCACACATAGTCGATACATGACCTCAACGACTAGAGGAATATTAAGATTGCCGGACAACCACAAATATGCATGGTAGCTCTTCTATAAATTCTCATAAGCAAGGTGGTACATGTAGAACTACTAAAATACTTTAACAACTCCAAGACAACATCAATTATGTCATTCGAAATAACCAAATCTTCTCGCTCAACCAACAGAACATCGCAAGATTTGGTACCCCTGATCCACCACTAGGGATCCACCCACAAAAGTGAAAACACACTAGAGCATAGCTAGTGAATCATACTGGCAATACTAGCAACCATCGTACACACTCCGACCATTTACCTTATTATAAACCAACACTTTTAAAAATGAAACCTTTCTTAGGTACTTAACAATCAATAGTAGTAAACTTACGACTCAACCCAGGTGTAAGTCCTTTCAAATGCTCAATACCGAATACAATTGATCATTTTCTCACCTTGCCAATTCATACCTTGACAAAATACATCACCACGGATGTAGACTCACAATGAAAAATTTGAATTGTAATTTCCACCATATAACACAATCTCTTCTCTATCAACATTAGCTTGTATCTTGAAGATTTTTATGAATCATAGATTTCCACTTATCATCGATCGCATCTCCATCAATCTTACAATATCTTTCGCCAACAATTCAATCATACTCATTACTAAACTCAAAACAAAACAAAAGCACTTATCATCACGCTCAAGCTAATGTTTGCACACTCCTTTCTCAAGTATTTTTCAATAGTTTTTGACCAATTTGACGGACTTGTGACACTATTACCATAGCCACACCAAATGAATGAAATCACGTATCTCTGAACCCAATTATGTACCCCTCTAAAGATATCTTTTTAGCCTTTGCAATAAAATAAAATATTCTTACTCTCACCTTTCTCTAAAGGTTGTACTACATCCCACTATACTCTAGCTCTTTAAAATTCTATTTGAGTGGTGTCCCACCCTCTCTTAGAACTTTCCATACAACCATGTTACTCACCAATTATTAGAAAAACCACGACCTTGGATACTCGCAAGTTGTAATTACTATACAAATTTCGCTTAACCACTAATCTCATTATATAGTTGCATCCTATCACCATCAATCACGAACTCATACCACCATTACACTCGGCTAACCTTGGCTATAGCTATGAAGTCAACATTTTCATCGACATGACACCTCAAACTCAGGTATACTCATCAAATTCAAAGGGCTAACCCAGTTTTATACATATTTACTTACTAAATTGTTCAATTACCTTCAACCAAGTATACTCAATGGGACTTTCTTTATCCATAAGATTGTCATTTCGGTATCAATCCATTCATTTATGACTTAAGATAAAATCATCAGTCCTCATACTACCCTCCTTCTTCTTAACAAACAAGACAGGAGCACCCAACATGAAGCACTAGGACGGATGAAATCTTTATCAAGAAGCTCTTGGATTTGAGTTTTAAGCTCTTTCAATTCTGACATCATTGTAATAGACTCAATAAAGGGGGATTCGATCTCAACATCCCGAATATGAGCCAATTACGCCAAACAATCCTGCTCCACCAGTTTTCTAGCCCGAATGGAGGATATGATCTTAGCTAGCTTAGGCTTGTACACCCCTTCCCACTCTAATTTTTCCCTACCGAGGATCTCTAGAGTTACCGACTTAGTATTACAATTAAGCCTGGTATAATAGGGGGACAACCAAGTCATGCCTAAGATTATATCAAATCAGTCATATCTAGCATAACCAAATCAACCCAAATCTGAAAATCCATATCCCCACAACAGGATAACACGATACACATGGGTGACTATGACTAGTCGACTCTTCAACTGGGGTAGAAACATGGATGGTGGCATCAAGTATATCACAAATCATATCAAATTCTGAGGCAAATCGCACGAACATATAAGAATAAGTAGAATTCGGATCCAACAACACATTAGCAATCCGGTCACAAACAATAATAGTACTTGTGATCACTGCATCAGACCCTCAGCCTCGGTCTTACCCAGAAAAACATAAAATTGAGCCTAGTCATCTTGACGGGCAACCTCCTTGCCTGACTTCACTACTCCTCTACCTGCATTATCATTACCCCAACCTCCACAGCCTCACTGATTTCCTCCTCATATGTCCAGGTTCTCCACAATTTTAACATACCTTATAACTTATATTCGATTGTTGAACATTGAATTAGAACCCGGGGGTTAGTTCAGGTACGATTTGGGGTCCATAGTTATGACTAGGGAAAACAGATGAGATAAGGCTGAGGTTCTGTCTCTCCTTGTCCCTCTCTGACGGGAGGAATCCCGCACTGGCGGCCTCGCCTTGGTGGGAAAATCCCGCCCTAAAGGTCATAACGGAAACAAAATCCCTACCAATAATTTTTCTGGGTTCTTTTCTTTCCTAATTCCCCCCAAAGGTTCCCAGCTATAACACATGCATTTTTAGAGAAAAACCCTTTAGCTAGGACAATCATTGTCTACCCCCGGTCAACCCAATTAAGTACACATTTAGAATCCTTTTACATCGTTTCAACACTACCACACACATATCCCCAGGATACACCCAGACTCTCACACAGTTATCAGTTGGTCGCAATGCATATACAGATTTATCGCTTACGAACCACATCGTAATCTATCTAGACCTTTGCACCTAATCATGTGATGACTTTCTTTTCACAACAAGTTCCACGACACTCAAAGGTTACAACTGGCATAATTTCAATATTTAGGCCAGCACATTGCACATATCAACTTTCAGACAAGCAATACTGGGAACATAATCATATCAAAACATACAAGTAATACACTCTTCACATTCATAGTTAATTTCTGACAACTAGAAGCACACATTCACCATTTCAAGTTACAACTCGCAAACATGTCCAATTTCTTTAATTAGTTCATTCCATAAACGACCATCAACCATGCCTTATATGGTCCCTAAGGTCAAATACCAATTGGAACCTTCTCAGTTCCAATTAACGTGTTTGTGTCCCTTTGGCCGGGACTACGACGTCTAGTTCACCTTGTTAAGATACTAATTGGAATTGGGAGATACCAATTTGACTCAACTCATACCATAAGTGACAATAGTAGCTAGTGAGCCCCACTAAACTGCTTATTTCAATCATAGAACTTAGTTGAACCTAATTCTTAACAGCCTCAATCTTTAACTGATGGTAACCAAACCTTAAATCAATCTTAGAGAACACCGATGCACCTTGCAATTGGTCAAAAAGGTCATCTATCTGAGGCAATGGATACTTGTTCTTAATTGTTACCCTATTCAACTGTCGGTAGTCTATACACATCCTCTCTTGCTAGTAATGGTATTACCACTTTTGTTGCTCTAGTTCGGCCCGTAGAGTGAAGGAGGAAAGATACTAATTTGTATCACCCAGATACTAATTGGATTCAAGTCATAGCACAAAGGAGTAGAAAAGAAGTGAGTTTTTCTTAAAGTCCTATAGCCTCTCGAAGAAAAGTACAGATGTCATCGTATCGTTCTGCAAGACTCTACTAGACTCGTTTTGGTACAATGAGATCAATGAACCTAGGGCTCTGATACCAACTTTGTCACGACCCAGACCGTCGTGATTGGCACCCACACAATTCCTCCGATGGGAGAACTATTACTACAACCCAAACAAACAAAGTTTATGAAAACTAAGGCATTTGAAAGATACGGAAGTAGGTTTAAATGACAATAAAAATGGAGTCTCCATAAACTCCAAATGTTTAAACAATTAACTAACCAAACTAATGTGGAAATTCAACCCCTAGAACCTGAAAGTCATTGTACCAAAACTCTACTAACGACAAGTCTAAGAATAAGGGGTACAATCCCGAAACTAAACAACCTTTAAACAAATAGTCTGAGTTCGAAAATAGTGGACTTAAACAAGGAAGATCCATGGCAGCCTGAAAGAACTGGCTCACCCTTGAATCCGATCACGCTCAATAGTCACCTAGCTGAGGTCTATCAGTAGCCACCTGAAGATGCCCTGTACTCAACAAGGAACAAGCAAGTGCAGTATCAGTACACAACTACAGTGTAGTGGTAGGATCACGCGACTATCCCAATAAGTGTAACATACATTAGTCAATACAACAATATAATCACATGCACATATCGAACATATACAATATCATTAACATATATGAACAATGAACAACTTCATGATTCTCACATATCACATTTATATCAACTTAGAGCAACATACCGTCTTCCAATATCAATCATCATTAGATATGAACATAATCATCACAAGTAGATACATAATACAATTCAATGGTCTTCTCACGGAATCTAATTCAATGGTCCTCTCATGGAACCCACACCCAAACTGTTAGCATGTCGAACGTGGCAACCGATCCAATGATTATGTCAAAATGTGGCAACCGATCCCATAATTATGTCGAAACGTGGCAACCGATCCCATAATTATGTCGAAACGTGGCAACCGATCCAAGTTAGTTATGCCAGAACGTGGCAACTAATCCAAGTTAGTTATGCCGAAACGTGGCAACCAATCCATTTAACACACCACAATCATAATCTCAAGTATATCCTCAAGATCATACAGATAAGTCATGATTTCATGGTAACCATTATTCATCTATCTCATTTACAACAACTGTGATCAATAATGCAACATTCATATACATGCATGCATTATAATGTAACAAGAACAAACATACATCATACACTCATAGAATTACAATCATCACCTACCTCGAAATGAGCTTGAAACCCTAAGAAACGTGATCCTTCCCTTTCTGGATTTGTTCCGCTTGTTTTTGGTCTACAAACAATCAATATAATACGGGAATCAATAAACAATCACTAATTACCCGAATTACTAATAATTCTATGAACCCTAGATCAAATCCTCCCCCATCAATATTCACCCATTCTATTATGTTCTACAAATCGAAAAACGGATTCGGGGAGTGAAAAACTTACCTTTAGCCTCAAGAATGGTGAAAAATGAGTAGGAGTCGCCTGGGATTCGTTCCTTAGCTCTAAAAATTGAAAAGTGCCAAATAAGGTTGTTTAAGGGTTTATTTACGACTTTAAGTCGCGTTGAACTCCCCACAGCATCCCTCACCCCGCTGCAACGGCCCTGCCAGAGCGACACCAATCCCGCTAAAGTGGCTTGCATGAAACCAGTGAGCTATTTAAAGAATTCCAAGACCCCCATTTCACAACACACTTCTAACCAACAAAGATAAAAAAAAAATACCCTTTACGCTAAGATCGATTCCAGGAGTTCTACTCGCACGAATTCAATTTCGTAAAGTCGTACAGGTTCTTTAACGAGTTATCTAACTATTCATGTAATCAAAATCATTAATAGATCTCTCATTTGTTACCTGATTTCCTTAGACCTCACTGACTCCGATTTCGTCCAAATCTGGACTAGGCTAGGAAATCTCAAGTTACTACGAAAAAGTTTTTTGGCCCTAATTATTTCCCCATTGGCTTTTCCATAACGACGAAAAGCAGGTAATTGCAATAGTTTAGGTGTGTTTTCGACACTTATCTCTATATTTTCTAAATTTTCCAATCATTTGAAAAAATTACAAAAATTTCTACTTTATGCGATGTATCAGTCGAATACATCACTTTACGCGATGTATCGGGACATTACTTTATGCGATGTATCGGGACGTTGCTTTACGCGATGTATCAATCGGATACATCACTTTACACGATGTATTGGGACGTCGAGTGATGTACCTGAAATCGAAACACAATGTATCATGACGTTGAGGGATGTATCCGAAACCGGAACGCGCGATGTATCGAGATGTTTTGGGATGTATCCGCATTCCACCAAATTTAAGGGGTTTTATATAATTTGATAAAGAATAGGAATATGATGTAATTAGCTCCTAACACTATGAGATTCGTGTAAAATCCACTTTTTAAAAATGAAAAAAATTAGTCAATGCCCCATTAAAGTTTACAATTTAAATATGATAAACAGCATCCTTGACTTAACAGTTCAGAATTGTATATTTAATTCATCTTATAATGTGTTCTATTTTACTAGAGATTTGTGTATTAATAAAAATTATGCATGAAAAGTAAATGCGGAGGGGTAGTAACAATTTGAACGTAGCATCTGAATGTATCTCAATTACTTCAAGTAATAAACAATCGCAAATCTTAAAGCAAAGTTTTACCACTAGTAGGAGACTCTTAGGAGTACTGTGCATGCTAGTATGAACTACAATCTAGCGATTTGAGTATTTATAGTGGCTAAAATCAATTGACTGTCATAGACTAAGTTGAATTAGAGGTAATATAGCTATATCAATCAACTATCAACTATCAACTATCATATGAATTTTGTCAAGACCCAACATGTAATTCACAAAAAATAATCTATTGCTTTAATTCAACTAAATTATTTCAAACTTCAGATATCAAACGAATCCCATCATGTTATTATAAACTGTTTCTTCTTTCTCTCACAAGCATTCTCCACCAAGCACGGAAGTTTAAGGATAACTGTAGGTTGGTGGCTACCTAAGGAAACTCCGATTTGATCCGCCCCCCGGTTGGGAGGCATCTACCTCATCCCGATCAGATTGAGGAACAAGAAGAGATCTATTAAGAGAAAGATTTATTCTAGAGAAAATCTTAACAGTAACATCCAATCACAAACTACACGAAAGTTGTCCCCTTTTTTATGGAGATTTACCCATCACAGAGATGCACAAAGGAAGAGAACGAACTTCATATATCCCCTTTCTACTCAATCCAGAAACAAGATCGGACGTTATCCCGGTTCGTCTCCATTTTTGTGTATGTGTGCCTTTATTTTATTTTTTCGGTAACTAAATCCCCTAACTTCTTGTTATCTACATATTGGTTAAATTTGTAAGTGTTCTAAAAAATTTAAGAGTATTTTAACTAAATAAATAGCTTATGATCACTTTTTACCAAACAAGTCAAGTGCTTATTGTCTGTTTTAGGACTTTTAATCATATACGTAATTGCTTCGTGTCATTGGATTCATGACTAGTATTCATTTTTTTTTTTCACTATTGTATATAAATTTTAGTGAAGGAGCAAACGCAACAATGGCCGACCCTGTAATTGGTGCTACCATACAAGTTGTGCTTGAAAAGCTGCTTTCTCTCACTATTAAGGAACTCAGTAGCTCAAGGGACTGGAAGAAAGATCTCGAAATGCTGACAAAAAATATATCCTTAATCCAAGCTTTCACTCATGATGCCGAAAGACGACAAGTTGAGGATCAGGCTGTGGAACTATGACTCAAGAGGCTTGCGAGAGCTGCTGAAAATGCTGAAAATGTGTTTGACGAATTCAGATATGAATTTATCAAAAGACAAGTGAAGATCAGAAACGAAACCAATGAAAAAGGTTAATGGTTTCTTTTCTCATGCTGCTTTTAAGAGCGAAATGTCTCGAAAAATCAACAACATCAATGAAGAATTGAGGGCTATCAATCAGTCAGCCACATACCTCGGTCTCCAATCACTGATGGTTCCTTCTCGGAAAATACTACCAATTCGAGAAACAGATTCCGTAGTAGTTGCTTCTGATGTTGTTGGTAGAGACAAAGATGTTGCTGAAATAAAGGAGAAGATTTTGAACATGAGAGAGGATGTTGTTCTGTGCACCGTTCCCATAGTGGGTATGGGGGGTTTAGGGAAAACTACTCTGGCTAAAAGAATTTTCAATGAGAACACATCAAGCAGCAGTTTGAAAAGAGAGTTTGGTTGTGCCTACCTGAAATGTCAGAAACTAAAAGCTTTCTTGAACTGATCCTCGAATCACTGACAAAGAAGAAAGTTGAGGTCCAAAGTAGAGATATAATAGTCCAGACGCTACAAGATGAATTGGGAGAAAAAAAGTATTTGCTTGTCCTGGATGATATGTGGTGTGTTAACTCTACATCATGGCATGAGTTCATGGACACGTTGAGAGGAATCAATACGTCCAGAGGAAACTGCATTCTCGTGACTACTCGTATTAAACAAGTGGCATCCACAATAGCAGTAGATCTTCATATGTTGAGAAGATTAGCTAGAGATCATTGTTGGTCCATTTTCAAACAAAGAGCGTTTGTTGATGGAGAAGTTCCAGAAGAAATACTGAGTGTGGAGAACAAGATTGTTGAAATGTGTCAAGGTCTACCATTGGCTGCAAGTGTGTTGGGAGGCCTCATATGCAACAGTATAAACATGAATGGCAGGCAATTCTTGATGGCAACCCCCTTGTTGCAGGTGAAGATGATAACGGGGAAAATAGCATAAAGAAAATCCTAAAACTCAGCTCTGATTATCTACCATCTCCACATCTGAAGAAATGTTTTGCTTACTTTGCGATGTTTCCAAAAGATTTTGAGTTTGAGAAGGACCAACTAATCCAACTCTGGATGGCAGAAGGGTTTCTTCGTCCTTGTCAAGAGACCCCTGTGATGGAAGACGTCGGGAACAAGTTTTTCCAACTCTTATTGCAATATTCCTTGCTGCTAAATGTTGAGCTAGATGTGCACAACAATACAATATGTAAGATGCATGATTTGGCTGGAGATATTTTAAAGTCTAAGTTATTTGATCAAAAGAGTGTTGGAGCAGAAAATCTTTCTCAAGTTCGATACTTTGGATGGGACTCACCAAGTGATCAAATAGATAAGATAAATGAGCCAGGACGTTTATGCACATTGTTCTGGAAAAGCAACACATCTGATGATATGCTATTGAGCTTTCAGTTCTTGAGAGTTTTAAATTTGTCCGGATCAGGCATCGAGGGGTTGTCAGCCAAAATCAGCAAGCTAATATACTTGAGATATCTTGATCTCTCCAACACTGAGATCGAAGACTTACCCAACTCCATTTGCAAGCTCTACAATTTGCAAACTTTTAGAGTCAATAACTGCTTTTCACTCAGGAAGCTTCCAGAAGAAATGGAAAATATGATAAGTTTGAGACACATATATTGCAACTATCATTACCAATTAGACATTCAGATGCCAATTAATATGGGGCAATTGACTAGTCTTCAGACGCTACCATTTTTCTATGTAGGTTTGGAGAAAGGTCGTTGAATAGAAGAATTAGGTCATTTGAAAAACCTTAGAGGTGAATTAACTATCAAAGGTCTCCAATTAGTCAGAAATACAGATGAGGCTCGAACAGCATATTTACATGAGAAACCAAATATCTACCAGCTGGTGTATTTATGGTCCCATGATGAATCAGAAAGCTATGAGATCAATGATGAGTGTGTGTTGGATGGTCTTCAACTGCATCCTAACTTGAAAAACTTAGAAATGGAGAACTATTTGGGGACTAGTTTTCCTTCATGGTTCAGTGAAGAATTGCTACCAAATTTGGTCGAGTTGAAATTAAGTTGTTGCAAAAGGTGCAAAGAAATTCCATCGCTTTGCCAACTGAAGTTCCTTCGGCATCTTGAGTTGATAGGATTCCTTGAATTGGAATGCATCGGACCTAAATTTTATGGTGTTGAGATTAATGATAATGGATCACACAGCAATAATGACAATATCCAAGTGTTCCCGTCATTGAAAGAACTAGTATTGGAGGATATGCATAGCCTTATTGAGTGGAAGGGAGATGAAGTTAGAGTAAGAATGTTTCCTGGGCTTGAGAAGTTGAGGATTACAGAGTGTCCACTGTTAAAAAGTACTCCAACTCAATTTGAAATCCTGCGTGAATTAAGAATTGAAAGAGTTGACAGTGAAATGCCATTGTTGAACTTGTGCAGCAACTTAACATCTCTTGTGGATCTTGTTGTCAGTAACGTGAAAGAGCTCACGTGTCTTCCGATGAGATGCTACGCAACAACGTTTCTCTTCAACACCTATCGGTCTCAGAATGTGTAGAGTTTCGTGAATTGCCACAAAGTTTGTACAATCTCCATTCTCTTAAGAGGTTAGAGATTACCAGCTGCACCAATTTCAGTTGTTTTCCTGTTCCCAGTGGAGAGAATTATTTGACTTCCCTCCAAAGTCTTGAGTTATGTTATTGTGATATATTGACCAGTTTACCAAGTGGAATGCTAGATCATTGTCTGTCTTTGGTATCTTTGAATGTCTTCCATTGTAACAACTTAGTTCCCTTCCCTTTACCCTCAGGGGACCTTCACCGCCTAGGGATATTGCGAATTGGTCCTTTCTCAGAGATGGTGAATTTTGAGGCATTCCAATTGATTTTTAATGGCATTCAGCAGCTGTTGTCCCTTCGTAGGTTGTGTGTGTACGGACGTTTGCAGTGGGATTCTCTGCCCAGTCAGCTTATGGAACTCTCTCACCTAACACATATCTATATATATGATTTCGAAATTGAGGCTCTTCCTCATAGTCTTGACAACCGCACTTCTCTTGAAACATTACAACTAATGAGGTGCAAACGGCTACAACATCTGGACTTCTCAGATGCATACCCAAATTATGGTATCTGCGGATGTATGATTGTCCATTGTTAGAAGGCATGTCGGATGGGCTCGGCAACCTTTTTTCTTTGGAACAGTTAAGTTTTTGGAACTGTGAAAAACTAGATCATCTGCCATCCAGAGATGCCATGCGACACCTCACTAAATTATGGAACCTGCGAATTTATGGCTGCCCACAGTTAGAAGAAAGTTGCACCAATCAGAGTAGTGCAAACTCCCAGTGGTCCAACATTTCCCATATTCCAAAAATTGAAGTAGGTGGAAGCATAATTCAGGACAGACGTCTCTGTTTCTCTTTCACTTTCTGAGTCGATTTTTTAAATATTATTTTCCACGAGTTCCAGAAAAGAACTTATGTATGCAATTTAATATTCCTACTTCTTCCTGCAATTATTTTGACATTATAAATGCAAATTATCAATCAATTGCATATGTGCTATGCTTTCTTCAATTTGTTGTTCTTCTAATTCTTCAAGTGTGGTATATCTTGATATTGATTCAATCATGAACATTTATGTGTTTTTTCCTTAAAGGTTAGTACTTTCAAGGTCATGCTAGAACGTTGTTGTGGTAAATCAAGACAAATCCCATGAACTACAGGTAATTACGTTAGGTAAATTTTCATTTTAGAATTTGTAGAAACTTTGTAATTATCAGTGCATAAGTTACTTTGTACATCTGTTAGATAAAAATATTTAATTACTGTTTTATTAGTCATTAGTTACTGTTGATTTTCACCCTCAGTTTACTGTTGCTCTTTTACTATTTGACTAGTTCTCTAGCAGTGTTTTTAGGCTTAGCATTATCTCCCCATGTTTTGGAGTTAGTTTAGGAAATTGTTAGACCATCGTGTAAATTTATTTCCATTCCAGCAATAAGAATAATGAATTTCTTCTTCAGCTTATCTTGTTTCTTTAGTAATCTACCAGTTTTTTTGTCTTTCTGTTGGGAACCAATTTTTGGAGGTCCCCGCATGCCTTAATCATGAAAATTTGTGTTTCTGCTCATAGGTTACTAGATACTAGGTCATGGTAGAACGTCGTTGTGATATATCAAGTCAAAATCTATAGGCAGCAATCACGTTAGGTATGTTAATTTAGTTGTTAGAGGAATGCTATAACAAGTTTATAAAGTTCTTTTTTACATTCCTTTTATCTCATGATACAACGGGGTTTGTTATGTTCCATAGAGGAACCACCATTTTTACTTGAACCTTTTTTTTCCAACTCGATCTTCTATAGGTAACTTCTTTTATATCATCCCTGAAAAGGAAAAAATTACTTGTTTTTGAAGTTATTTTTATGCACAGACTGACCAGATAGGAACAAGTAACTCAACCGGTGCTCACAACAATGACTCAAATGCATTGCAAAGGTTGCTCTGAAGTTTATTTCCTTTTACAGAGTAAATTTTACTGGAAGTGCAAAATGAGATTACCTCCTTTCAGGTCTTGTTATGGTACTGAACAACCTTTTCCGGGAACTGAACTCTATAATATGAAACATCAAAATATTCAAAGTGTGTAGGGTGTTCAATGAGCCTGTCTTTTCATGGACATGTTTTGCAATTTTTTTATTTGACGAATAAAATCTGATATCTACTCTCATCAGGACTTGGTATTTAACTTTCTATGAAAGTCTGACCCCTCCCCTCTCCCAACACGTATGAAATAAGAAGTATTTGTCATATCTATTCAGGTGCTATGATGAAGATACTGAATGGAATGGATGTCAGGTGCCATTGAAATCTATTTATAAGGTATTCAGATTGGCACATTTTGCTTCAGTTGTGACGTGGCTGCACGAAGTTTGGAAGTTCAAGGTAAGTAGGCAAATGGTGGCTTTTTTGATCAATCTCTATATAAGTTTCTTAATAGTTTCATAAAAGAATAATGTTTATGTTATGCAATGCTGGTTTTATTTTCATGTTTTAGACAGTAGAACTTTTTATGAATATATGACGCACTTCTCATTACTTTCATTTCACAGGATAATTTCTTTGTTCATTATCTTCCGCGAATGAAGGACTTCAACAAAGATAGTTGTCATAGCAAAGAGTTCCCCATTGGCTCTTAAAATGTCCTGAGCAGTATCTGTTCATCTTAACAGGTTTTGCTTTTTCTTATTTAAGTAGTTACTTCTCCAATCTCCAAGGAGGTTTTTACCATTTCATGTGTTTCAGATTCATGTTTAAAACACCAGCATGGATCTCGTCGAAATACTACTTGTATTAGATGTGTTTCACTGTCATAATTGGCAAGGGAAATTGCATTCCGTAAAGTCGTTGCATTTTGCTGAAACTGGATTGGAGATATTGATCCCGGAAAAGTGAAATTAGCTGACCTTTGATGTTGGTCTAATTCTAAACTGAATAACTGGCAGTGTTGAATGAAAGAGTAACTTATGCCAGTGACTTTGCTATTGATACAAATTTTGTATTGCAGATGATAGATTTTAAATAGCACATATACTATTGAACTTTCTCTGTGTTATAAAATAAAAATCATAACATAAAAAAAAAAAAAAGTAATTACGCATTCACTGAAGTTAGAAAATCTTGCAAATTTGATGTTATAATAAAAGTATTTATCTTGTGAAATTAACTATTATGCATAACTAAATCGATACATATGTTGAATCGCATCGTAATCTGCTATCAAAAGTCACTGAACCTTGTTTTTACTCGAGCACATTTAATATTAAAAAAGAAAGGAAAGAGGGAGGGGAGAGATGATAAGTACCTGAAATTGAAGATGGTGGAGAAGAAGACTCGAAAAATTGTGAATATTTTAACTAAATGAAATAGTAAAAAAGACTTAATTATAATAAAATGTCAGGAATAGTAAAGAAAAAAAAAACTCTCTATTATGAGATGTTAGGTGGGATAGAAAAGATGAAATTTATTATGAAATGTTTTTACTTTTTCAAACAAAAATATCAGAGAAATTTATTATTTAATATTTAATAAATTAGACTAAACGTTGGTAGTTAAAATGATTGTCAAACTTCTGCTCTTAATGATTTATACATACATTCAAAAAGAATGCTAAACGTTACCAGATTAAAATCAGCTGGCCTATTAGTTAAATGAATGATTCCGCCGTAAATGGAGTTGTACTATTTGCCAATAATTCTAGAAAAAATGCTCAAACATGTCATCGAATTTTTAAAAAAGACTTAGCTATATCATCCGTTTAAAATTTGGTTCATTTATGAATCTCCAAAAAAAAAAATCTTAGTTAAATCCGCTGCAATTAGAATTAACCAAAAACATCCCCACTATGTCCCCAAGTAATAAAAATTCTAGGTAAATTCCCAAGGATTAATCCCTAGCAAAAATCCCTAAATATTTCCCCAAGTAACAAAATTCTCAAATAAATCCGCATCTATTTGCTGTGAAAAGATATCCTAGGTTCTGAGGCTCTTACTTTCATCAAACATTTGCATCCTTTATATTTCATCAAATACATTCGTGCCATAAGAATAGAGTTTTGACGTAACTGTTAAAGTTGTTGACATGTGATTAGGAAGACATGAGTTCAAATTGTAGAAACAATCTCTTGCTGAAATGCAGAACAAGGCTGTGTACAATAGACCTGTTCCATTTAGTGCACCAGTTTCCCTTCACATAAATCTGGAAAGTTGAATTTAATATGGAAAAGTGGAGGTCACTAGTTCAACCCATGAAAACGGCCTCTTGAAGAATGCAGGTTAAAACTACATACAATGGACCGTTGTAGTCCAGCCCTTCCCTAGACTCGCACATTGCCGGAGTTCTAGTACACTGGGCTGCTGTTTACATTTGTACCATGATTTCAAGTAATAGATTTGGTTAAACAGAGCAAAAATCTGAAAAAGTTTAATTTAATGTGGGAAAGTAAGGAGGAAAGAAGTTTTATCTAAGTTAAATACGAGCTCCACGGGTCTGATTTGTAAAAACCAGAATAAATTCGACAAGTACTTCCTTTCTTGAACTTCTCATACTACAAAGTATAAACAAATATAATTACCGTCAACCTCTAACGTGTGATTTTCCATGTCTAGATTACATGACAGACAAGCTTAATGTCTGATGTTGCTCAAAGAAGCAACTTATGTGATCGAGAGAAACAAACGAGTACATTAATGTCTTGCAAGGGTGAAATTAAAGAGGGTCACCGGAAAACCACCTATCAACCATGGGCAGGCATTGTTCCGGCTTGTATTCAGGAGCTGTATGACCCGCACCCTAAATAAATTAATTCAAGGAAGATTAAGATGCAATGATTTTGGTTTAGAGTTGTTGCTATAGGGAATAATCCTTACCTTAACAGTTGCATATGTCAGCTCATAATCATTTTGTAAATACTTCACTTTGTATCTACATAAACAAAGTATCAACAAATATTGGTACATATACAAAGTATTAGAAAAATCAACAAATATCGGGTGAGTAAAAAATGCATTAGAGACGAAGGAACCAACCCTGCAACTTGAGCATCAACAAACCAAGGCTCCCAATCATCTGCAATTGGCAGTTTCAAAGTGTCTATCCATTCTTCCGTGCTCAAATGAGGAACAACCATGTCATGGTCACCACTGTCAAAGTAAAAAATTATCAAACAGTCTCTTCTAATAATTGCTTATTTTCTTAAGCCAGAACACTCAAGTTGATACCTCTTGTTTCTTTTTCTTTTGGTTTTTTCCATTATCTTGTGATTAGTAAAACACTAAGGAAGGTCTTTCGAAGATTAGTAACTAATATATTAAGGTCACTTTGAAGAACAGTGTAACATAAAGAAGAAGAAAAGCTATCTTGGGGTAATACCTATAAATTAGTGCTCGACAGGATTTGCTGGTGAGATGGCGATGATCATCAATGGCACTTGGGACATCATACACATATGACTTGGTTCTCTCCTTACCTCTATAATGCATGCTTTCATTGCATCTCACCCACTCCAATGTCGTTCCCTGGTATTTTTACATGACCTTATCATTCAAAAACCTACTTCAAGCGGGCAGCATTGGATATGGAGTTATGGACACTAGGAATAAAATTGTATTTGCATACCTCACAAACGTTTAGTGCTTTCCGGACAACTTTATCATTTGCCCAAACATACGAGTATATGTAATTTTTTTCCTAGTTTTGGGGTTTAAAAAGTTAACTTATCAAATTCTTGTATAATAAACCACTAGAATTAACACAACACATGATGCTAAGAAGGCCTTGTTAAGTGGAAGAAACAGAGACTTACTCGACACCATGGTCCTGCAATTGGAAATACTGACTGGCCATTTGTAGGAGTTTCTTGGAGAATGCCCATTAAATATGGAAGGTCACAGTAAGGCTCTAAAATTTGCGCCCGTCGTATGTTCTTGAGACACTAATCACATGCAATGATTGACTATTTAAGCATAATTGAACTTTGAAAATATCTTAATATTTTATAAGTGCAAAATTTGATCCCTTACCTTTGTTACTTTCTGAAGATCATTTAGACATAATATGTTATGTGGATCAACGTCAAAGTAACTCCCATTGCAATTTGTTTTAGCGGACTACACAGTAACATAAGGAAGATTAGTTGCATAATTAATTTCTAGTTGAACTACCAAAGAAGTTAATTGTTTTAATTCAAGGACTTCACTTTGTTAGCATAGCTGTGGCAGGACTTCGCTTCATAATTTCTAGTTGAACTACTGAAGAAGTCAATTGCTAATTTTTTCTTCTAGACCGTTGTTAAATAGAAGTTAATTTACCCAACGTAGAGTACAGAACATAAGCTATTAGATACCTGATAGATCTTATCTGAAATAAGTCCCATACGATTAGCATATTTGATTCTACCATTGGAGTCGATGTATCTATCTGTTAGAGCATTGCCTTGTATGTATCCCTACATTCAATCCAAAACCTCAGGTTTGACAGCAGAACTTAAAATGAGAAGTATCAATAATGAAAACAGAAAGAAGAGGTGAGCAACTGAATGCAGTGGAGTTCATACTTTGATATTCAGTCGAGGCTTGTCACCAACTTCAATACCTTGAGAGAAAGAAAAAGGTCATGAACCGAGATAACAAAAAGACTGATCCTGAACTCAGGTACAAGATACAATACCATCGTATATTTTGCGAGTAAGCGGTGCAACAAAAATGCCTGAGTAGGAATCACCACCAACATATAGTGGATTGTTGAGATACTCGGGATGATCCATAAGCCACTACAGCACAACAATTTCACAGTCTCATGAATTTGCTTATGAAAGTTTCATGGGTTAGATAAATACATGTTGTTGGAAAATAACATTCAAACACGCCAGACTCATCACTTTTTTTTATCAGGTCTCAAATTGTAAAGTTTCTTTTTACAAGATTTGGAATACCAATGGATAACAAATTCAACTACAATGAATCAATATATTTCCAGGACTGTATTCAATATTTATAACCTAGCAGACCATGGAACTAACTACTTTTTGCTACAAACACAAAAAAAAAAAACTGAACTTAGTGCTCTCCTTGATTTTGCTTGACACGAGTCATGAATGTTCCAAGTTTGTAATCTTGTCAAAGAGGGTTTGACCTCCACTAGGCTACGGGTTGTTATTCTGGTAGACATCACCCGAACGCCACGTCCTAGACTGATCACACTTGCTCAATGTCTAAAGTGAATTTGGAAACTTTGGAAGAATCAATCTCAAGAGGTTGCAAATATTTCGTTCTTTAACTCCTTTCTTTAATTGAAGTTTAGTCTTAAACATCTATAGAAGCAATTCAGCTACACATAAAAACTGAATGAATTTGCTCAGAACAAAATTGTCTCACCTTTCTAAGGAAGTCATAAGTTAGAGTTACAGAGAGGGTATCATTGCAGTTGTAAGCTTCTGAAGTGTTTGCATATGAGTAGCCTGTGCCAGCAGGTTGATCTATAAATATTATGTTGGCCACCTAGTAATCAAAACCATATTAGTTTACTGCTTATATAGACGAGCAACAATGAAAATATAAGCAAATTGTAAAAGAGTGAGCTTACAAGACCTTGGTCCAAGAATATGAGTTCAACTCCAGTTTTGGGAAATTTCCATTAGAATTTGCATAATCAAAGGTTAAAGGGCCTGAAAGAAGCATCAAGGTCATTTCTACTACTTATTTAACTTTTGAGACGCAATAATCCAAACAAGAAGCATACACTTGTTCAGAACAATCTTATTTTTCCTGTTACCCTAATGAATACTTGAATGCATAATTTTGACTCTTAGACTCGGGAGACCCGAAATTGATCTTTTAGCCATCATCCGTATTGCTTGCACCTTGTTTACATATATTGATACATAGTGAACATTATTTATGATCCCTTTATCGAACCTTTACTAGTTTTCAGTATTTATTTGTCCCAATTTATTGGCAACGTTGCTATAATGATTTTATTTGCATACTGAACTTCAAAGTAAATACCATCCCGAAATATGTCTTTGGCTGTTACTGAGTGTCCACTAAACTAATTTATAAAAGTGAAATTAGAAGTTTTAGTAGGATTATCAAAACTTATGGTAACAGAATGTGCTTCACCTCACACTTGGAACATGTGTATGATGGTTCCTCATGTTAGCCTCTGAATAGTTTTTAATAATGATAGATTAACCAGGAAAATCTTATGTGCAGCATATCAGGAGCAGCACATGAAAGGTTATCCAGAATACAAGGAAACCAATTAAGCTGCTGAAAAGGAAGCACAGAAACAGTGGGATGCTGTATTGCAGGCTTCAGCAAGTACTGGGAATCATTCCCCATCCAATACCGGACACAAATCATGGGCGGATATAGTAGAAGAGGGGCAAGCAGAGCCAGAAAAGAGAAGCTCAATTTGGGATAATTTCGATATCTCGAATGCAGGGTTTAAGCTAGAATACATCTCCCCTACTATGAAAGGCGAATCTCCCATCATAGACATTGATATAGAAGGTATAAGCTCTGAAATTGCCTATTAGAACACTGTTGTTGTGTGCTATTTACTAGGGGCACACCCCCTTTATATGGTCATAAAGGGTTACATTCAAAGTTATGGGGAAAACATGTAATACACAAGATTGCTATGCTGAAAAATGGTATAATATGAGGATGGTAAGAATGAGGTAATTCGGGGGTGAATTTACCACTTCGATAATAAACCCTTGTTAGTGGAGGCATGGAATTTACCATGGATGAACTGTATACTGTGTCAATATCTTCTCGATACATCTACAAGAAAATTCTAGTAACTCTATCTTCTACTCTAGAATATCTAGATATTTCTACGAGATGCTTATCCAAGTGACTACACTAGACTTTTCTAGAAACTTAGACTTTCGAAAAAATTAGATTCTGTCATTACTAATCCTTACATTACTAGTAATATACTCATTACTCTAACTGTCTACCAAAACCCTCTTTTTTGTAAATAAAAAAATAAATAAAATCTTCTATTCTAATTTCGAAGATAAAAGACCATCTTCGTTTTTTTCCCCATTTAGAACACCCACATATATAGTGTAAAAAGCTGCGTGTATAAAATTACAAAAATCGAAATTGATTGAAAATTAAACACCAGTACATGGAATAAAATTGATTGACATACCAATCTCATATACAAAGGAAGACAGACCAGAACAACCAGGACCTCCAGTGAGCCAAATCATGAGAGGGTCATTTAGTGGGTCTCTCTCAGATGGTACAAAGAAATAAAATAGCTGCACTTTTTCCTCTTCTCCAACACCAATGTAACTGATGAACATAACAATTTAGTGTGTATTTACATATGGAATGACAAAATTAGTACTATCTACCTACCCAGTTTCGAGTGTAAATGGAAGTTTTCCATGAAATCCAGGAAGAGTTTCAACAATGAAGTGGTCGGAGACTACACCGGATACAAGCAGCAGCAGCAGAAACAGAGTGACCCGCACCATTTAGAAAATGAGGTGACGCTGAGGAAAAGCGAATAGGGGCATTAATATTTAGGGGTCGTTTGGTACAAACATTGATAATATAGAAATTAGTAATGCAGAGATTAGTAGTGCAGAGATTATTTTTTGTCAAGTGTTTGGTTCACTACTTTTCACTTAATTTTGTGTTTGATTTAAAACTCTACAAAAAATTTATTTCCTATTATATCCTTGTGTTATTATGAGTGTTTATTTCATGTAATTGGATCAAGTAGATAACCGCCGGATCGGACAATTTTTTTTTGTAGGAATTTCTATTCCATTTAATTAGTTAAATCAATTATATATATATATATATATATATATATATATATATATATCTACTTGACCCAATTACATGAAATAAACACTCATAATAACACAAGGATATAATAGGAAATAAATTTTTTGTAGAGTTTTAAATCAAACACAAAATTAAGTGATATATATATATATATATATATATATAATTGTTATTAATTTTAAGGTGTGATGCATCACTAAGAAGATCATTGATGACACGGTGTATTTCTAATTTTTTTGTTGGTCAAGTATATCTTAAACTTAACGTAGATTTAAAACTACTTAAATAGTTCAATACCAAAAGCTTATTTTTAAAAAAAAAATAAAATACAAATAGTTCAAGTGGGTAATCGACAAACTATCTTGAATAAAAAAAAAAATTCAAGAAAAAATGGAGAAAAAAATATTAGTGAACTCATTAAATTACACTAAACGGATTTGGAGAATTAAAAAAGAACATTTATAACTATTCCAATATAAATAAAAAGGAAATTAAATTACAAAAGAAATTTAGAAAAAGGAATAAGGGGTTAGTTTAGTCAATTAGGGGTCTTATCCAAGGTTTAACAAACCTTGGATTAGTTATTCCTCCATTTTCTAGGGATAAGATAAGACCACATATGGTGGATAAGCAATCCATGGATTAAACTAAATGAAGTAACCAAACAATGTATTAGATGGACTAAATTTTAATCCATGAATTATTCTATCTAATACCGCCTACCAAACGGATCCTTAAAGGCTTAACCTGTCAAAGTTACGTGTCCGATGCCTTCATACAAAACATCTTCCAGATAAAGACACATGAGACCCAATATAATATTTTGAGGATGGGTCTTTTCTTTTCATTTTTTCTAACTTCTTACTTAAATCAACGGAGGAAAACTTAACAGGCGTTTTGTCATGCGATATCATAGTACAATATGAAATTATGAGATAAAATTGTGTTTGGACACATAATTTCATGTTAATTGTATCTCATATTCTCCAAAATCATGATTTGAAAATATCATATTGGCTACCAACAACTTCAACACTTATTTCACAATTGACAATCATAAAATATACTCCTACTATATAGCCACTTTACCATTACTCACAACAAAGATTATTATACTTTCTGAAACATAGAGAGTGTACTTTCTTAAACATAGATTATTATTTCAAAAAGTTTAAGAATTGGTTTTTGAGTCCAAAATGGAAAGTAGTATCTTGATACTCTTACTCGTACTCTGTCATTCATTCTGAGACAGTGAAAGTAAGTCTTTTTTTAAATAATTGAATCAAATACATTTGTAAGACATTCACTTCACTTCAGAGGGCAAAAGAAGATAGATTAAGGTGACCTTCTCCACGAAGTAATGTGAGGTCTTGTTTTGGTAATCTATTTCCAGTATGTTAGAGGTTTTATAGACGAGTCAGTTGAGTCTTATTATCAATTGTTTTATCAACATCTCTTATTTAATATTTATTACTTATAGTGTTTGAAGTTATTTTCTACAATAGTTGCATGTCCACGCTTTTAAACAACTTCCACATATTGTCCGGTCTTCAGTTGAGTAGTAAGTCAGGCTAAGGGTTCACTTGGGACTATAAATGGTTTCAAATGCAGATCACGTACATTCAGGATATAGACTCGGGACGTGACATAAATTAAATTAAGAAAATAATATAATATTTAAAAGATTAAAAGAATATAAAGAAAATATTCTTTTTTGTGTAAGAATTTAGTATAGTAAATTAGACTAATTGGTTTACACTAAATTATGGAGTGGAGTTGCCCTTTAGACCTTAAAACTTGAATCTAGAATAAATACTCAAAAAGCATCTTATATTACTAGTACTATATATCTTTAACAAAGGGACATTTAAAGTGTTGGTGACAACAGTAAAAGAAAAAAAACTGACTTTTGGCAAGCAATAATATTTTGCAGTAGATTTGGGAGTGTAAGTAATACTTGATATAATAAGAAGAAAACCATTGTATTGTATGAAGAAAGAAGTTGAGAATAAAAGGTCTCTCATTCTACTTGGCCAATTACATAATTGTCTCTTCTCCAAAATACATGTAGAGCTTTACTAAAAACAAATCACAAATATAATAAATTCAAAAGTGTAGTTAGGACCTTATAATTTATTAAACTCATTAAACTTAAATTCTCGATCAAGGGCCTCTATTCACGATAGAATGACTTCTAGATCTTGGATAGACGACGTTGTTAACGTCCGATTCATTGAAATCACAAGGCTTGTTTTCATCAATTCTTCCTAATCTTCCTACCCCAGTGCTATAACTTCTCCAAGTAGATTGCTTCTTCAACTCTGTGCTCTTGGGCAATTGTTGAGGTTTTCTATAGGAAACTGTACATGACATGACACTTCCCCCTCCAACTTGGTGAGCACAATCAAACATTGTTTTCATGTAGAATTCTCTAGCTTTGCCTAACACCTTAAATGGTGCCACAATATATTTGACTAATTTTTTCTTGGTTTTAGTTCCCATTTTACACTCACAAAATGATGAATTGTGTAGAATTTGTAATATATTTGTAGCTATCTTGAATTAGACGGCAAAGGACGGTTTCAAATATGAGTAGCTATTTAAAAGTATTGTTTTAACCGCTTCATGAGAGTAATGACACACATATTATGTCAAAGAGTAGGAGACAAATTGTCACACCAAACACACATCTACCTTCTTTACAATTGTTTTACCAACGTTTTTAAGATGTGACAATGGAAAAGTAAACCTTGTTGACAAACAGTTGCACAAGGGCATGCCATTAGTGTACACGGTGGCGGATCTAGGATTGGATTTTAAGATTGTGGGTGCTCTAAAAGTGGCAGAGGCAAAAATATAAAAAAAACATGTTAAGAGTGAGATTCAAACTCAGGTTCAACAACATAAGCACCCATCCAAGAGCCAATGAACCAGTCATATCATTTGTTCATTGAGTGTTCTATGTTAATTTTGTAATTTCTACATATACAACTAATTTTGTATATACAAAATCACATCATACGACAATCCGAGTAACACCTGTCATAGTACAAATGTACTAACCTGGAACTCCATTCAATCCAAGTCCATGATCTCAGGCCCAACATAATACAACAATAAAGTGATAGAAACTTGAGCATAACTAGAAAAACACTCAAACAACCAAACCAAACCAAACCAAACCAATCCAACCCAACGCATATAAATCTAAGTTCTACGCCACCTAGAATCATTCTAAGGATTATATACGGACGATCAAAGCTAAGGATCAACCTAAACAAGGCTTATTGACTAAAAGCTAACTCAAATAACTCAGAAATGGCCAAAATTATAACCCAAGGATCATGGTTTAGTCTGATCCTAAATCTTTCCTAACGACCAATACTACTCATTATATATATAATCTAACTAAGCCAAGTCTAAAGAGAAGCAATCATAACCTACCTCAAGGCCAAAATCACACCCGAACCTCTAAATCGGAGCCTTTCTCTTTCAAAGAGCTTACGAATGGTGACATGTTATCAAATAAGTAACGAGAATGTTAAAACGAGAAAAACGATATCCATATTGCAATAAAAGAATTCGGACTCAAAAATCAGATCAAAATAGAATCGTGGGATCCGTGCGCAAAAACACGGTATTGTTTAATTGTTTCTAAAATGTTGAATTGAATTGAGTTCGGTTGTTTCTTTATGTTTTCAATTATAATTTAAGGTTGAAAACTCTAATTTACCTTAGATTAGCCTTATTCCATTTTAACCCTTAAACTCTATTTGTTCTGTACCATTTAAACACTTATACTAATTTTTATGATTTGTTTTTATTTATGTTCTTCAATTGCAATTTCTTATTTTAAAAAATAGACGTGTGCCTGTTAATTTTCATAAAAAATTAAACATTCGCGAACGAACATAAAAATTTTCAAACAATAATATTATTTTTTGAGATTTCTCTGTATTTTTGCATGAAAATAAATTGACAAAAGTTCTTTGATTTTCTTTCTTAAACATTCAATTAAATTAAATAACACTACTTATTTATTTTTTCTTATCATCTAGTCTATCTAAATTTAACGCAAATACTCACTTTTAATTTTTAATATAAATCAATACGAATAAAAAAATCCATCTTCAAAAAGACTCGACTGATTTTGTTAATAACACTACTAAAAAAAGACTCTTGTTCATTGCTAATAACACTACTAAACAATGTTAAAACTTGACTGACTTTGTTAGGTTGTCGGTGATTTTAAAGAAAGAAAATCAACACAATTTCGTCGGTTATTTTTCACACAAAAATACATAACACTCTTAAAAAGAAATTATTATTTTTTAAAAAGAATTATTTTTCGTTAATTTTTAATTTTTTTTAACTAAAATTAACTGACACATGTTGATTTAAAATAAGAAGTTGCAATTGAAGAATATATATAAAAATAAAGAAATCATAAAAATAGCATTTCGTGTTAAAATGGTGCATAAAAAATGGAGGTTAAGGATTAAAATGGAACAAAACTAAGATAAAGTGCCAAAATGAAAATGCGGACAGGTTAGAGGGGCTGTATATGTGTTTGGCCTAAAATAAAGTTAAAGGTGTTTTGTTTTGGTATGGATTTTTGGAGAATTAAATTTTATTTTTTTGAAACCCTAGGATAACCCACAGTCGTTATAATCTCTGTCATAGCCTCTATCCTTCGGGTGAACACTTTGTGCGCACCGGGTAAACCTTCATTGTGTAATAGCCTGCACACCACACTGGAAATGTAAACAGCACTAGACCAGCCCCTCAACTCAGAAGGTATTGAGGGTGATCAATCAACCACCTTCCAAACCAACTAAGTCATCCCGAACGATGCAAAAATAAAAGTTAAAAAGATAAAATAATAACAATCTTGGTCAAAATAAAAGTGTCTAATTAAATCAGCTTATAAATTTAGTCAAACTTGCACCAAAAATCGTCATTTTGAGTTTTCATTTTAGGGCTCTTCAGTATTAAGGCTCTTGTTGTTCCAATTGGTTAGTAAAATCTAAAGCAACTTCATCTCTGCTCAATATCCATATGATATGGAGAGCTGTGCGGACTGAAATCACAAATGCGAAATTCAGATTGCAATTCTAAGGCATTAATGGCAGAATCATGAGAGTAGCTAGGGTTAGAAAATGAAAGAAGAAGAAGAGAGGGGGGAAACAATACCGGTCCAAAACTAATTGCCCAAGCCTAATCCAACTGGAATTGACAGTGTAATTTGGGCATAACATGTTAAGATTCCAGATTGGCAAGAGTATGAGGAAGAACATGGATTCCGAAATCAATTATTCTCAGCTGCAGAATACCATCAATTGTAAGCACTTCATTACTAAAAATTTGCAAATTGTACAATTTCTGCAATTTCAAATCATCATTCATCTCAGAGTCTTGTGATTCCTTGTGATTCATGTTGCCTGCTGGCACCATAACTTTGGTTCTTCACTTAATATTACATGTGACACTCTTTTATATATCTGTATTTGAAATTATTAATTATTTTAATTTATAATATTCTTTACATAATTTTTAAATAATATATATTACTCTATTTGTTCCTAATTATGTGTCATAGTTAGAATTTTAAGAGTCAATAATGTTTTTTATATGTTTTGTAAATATTTCAAGTCATTAATTATTGAGACTTATATGTACTTTTGACGTCATTTTCACATAATACATGTTATTTTCTATATTCCATTTTATGTGGCATCAATATTCTAATTTATTTGACACAGATAGAATTTCGAAAATTAATCCATTTTATTTTTTTGATATTTCAAATTATTAATTATTATAATTTATATATTCTTTTACATAATTTCAAATATAGAGCGAACTGAAAAAAAATTAAAATGAGAATATTGCAAAAAATAACATGGATAAAAGGTGTGACGTACAATTATATGCTTTTAGACCTTTATTAATAGGGAAAAGAAGACTTGTACACCAAAAAGTAAAATATTTCATTACTTTTATACTGTATTTTATTTTAAAGGGATAATCAATCGGTGACCCCTAAAATTGACATTAATTTTTAATTAGATACCTTATCTAGATTTTATTCATTTTAGTCATCTTATGTAAGAATTCATTGTGCCATTTTGACACTTTTTATATAAACGTCATGGAGAGTGTGATACACCTGTTTATTGCACGTGAAAAACTTATTTTATCAATTTTTAATTATTTTTTCTTCTTCTTCGTCCCCGTTTTCAGCCTCCAATTTCAAAGCTTAAATCCTTAAATGGCGAATGTTATAAAAAAAAAAATTTTAAAAAACTATTTCAAGATTTAATATTGAATAATCATAAAATTCTTTTTTGGAGGAATTTTATATCGTCAAATGAAAGTGGATTTGATTTTTCACGCCTCTTCCTTCACAGGCCTTCAAACTCTGCTTCACTGTAAATTTCTTATTTTTTTCATTTAATTTTTATTCAATTTTACTGCTTTGTTATTGATTTAGAAGAATCTGAATCCATGACTTAGCTTTATTCTTCTGTAATGAAATTTATCGTTTTGTGAGGAGTGATTTTCGGTAAGAATTCCAGATTGAATATTTTTGGTAAGAATTCCAATTTTAAGATTTGAGACTTTTACTTTGAAAACTTTATGCCTTATGAATTGGGTGCGTTTCTGCAGAATGGTTATTTTGGAGAAGACAATGAGATGCCTGCAAAAATAATTTTTTTAATTGGTAAATATTTTTTTTTGTAATTATGTGGGCAGTAATGACATGTGTCGTCGATTCATTGGCTACTGTTTGTTTTTTTCTCAAAATTTATTATTTAAGAATGACTTTGGACAAAAATGACAAATATCGTCATTTAATTGGACACTTTACACATCATTCACGAGTGTATCACGCACATTGCATATTTTTGTTGATTGTAAAAAAAGTGTCAAAATGACACAATAGAACCTTACATGAAGTGTTTAAAATGAACAACGTCTAGTTAAAGTATCTAAACAAAAGTTGGTGTCAACTTTAGGAGGCCACTGATGAGTTAGGCCTTTTTTAAAATGACATATAATTCATGAGATGACGTCATGCTGATGTCATCGTCCATCCTTTTTTTTCCCTCTATTACAATATATGATCTTACTCTAATGGTATCAAAGAGTAATCGATCAATGTCTTCATTGAAGGATTGTTTCTTCCTCCTTAATACCATCAAAGTATATAATATACTCTGGTAATATCAATGAGCAATTGAGCAGTGTTTTCATTGAGATTTGATTCAGTTATACAATTAGATTACTCAATTATCCATGATACTACTATGGTATATCTAAATATTGTTGTGGCGTCATTGAGGTATGTTTCAATTCTACAATATTTTAATTTAAAATTGGTTTAAAATATAGTCATAATTTAGATACAATTTTTTTTTTTTATATATTTGCAAAAAGAGAACAAAACATATGAAAATATATTTTCTACTACTTTACAGTTTAATAAATAATATTGTGACTTTAATAATTTTCTCTTAATTGTTTCTTATTTATTTCTTAAAAAAGAGTCCAATCTTATATAATACAAATAGGGTAGCAATATAAAGATCGAGTATCACAAAGGATTAAGCTCAGTCCTATATGATATCGATATGGTGTCAATATACCGATGGAGTATCACAAAGAATATATTTTCTACTAATTTAGAGTTTAATAAATAAAATTGGGACTTTAATAATCTCTCTTAATTATTCTTATTTATTTCTTTTTTAAAAAGTTCAATCATATATGATATTGATAGGGTATCAATATATCGACGGAGTATCATAGAGGATTAAGTTCAATCCTATATGATATCGATATGATATCAATATTACGACAAAGTATCACTGTAACACTAAGTTAGGGCTTGACGTTAGGGTTAGAGCCTTGAACGTACCTTCTCGTACCTTAAAATTCATGTTTTAGTGATAGAACGTCAATGCCTAAACCCCAAGGACCAACCCTAGGTCCTTGAGGAAAAACCTCAAGGAGGCTGCCTGACAGTGACCTACAGAGGGCATCCACGCCTCGTCGGTCAGCCCACGCCCCGTAGATGGGAGTCGTGGGTCAAGCCTGCAGAAACCAACCCCAAAACCCCGACCCACGCTTCACCAGCACGGGTCGTGGGTCCATCCACGATCCGTGGGTGAGGGAGTCGTGGGTCACACCTAGAAACTGTTTTGGGGGTTTCAGTTAGGGATATTTTTGGGTTTTCCTTTTTAAGTTAATGTTAAGTGACGTCGTTTTACACCTAATTAAGCTAACTATATAAGGTTTTAAGTCCCTAAACTAATTCTTCTAAAATCATAACTACCAACTTCCCAAACCAAAACCAAAACCAAAACCCTCCCCCAAAATATTCTCTGTAGAACTCTAAAGAAGATGAAGAAGAAGGGTGAAGCTAGGGTTGAAGGATCCATCTTTTCTCCTCAAATTCATGGTAATTCTTCACCCAAGGTATGGTAGTCTTGATCCATGGATAGTTTTCATCCATGGAGCCCCTCAAACTCTTGATTTCAAAGTAGAAATTCCCTAAAAGCTAGGGTTTTGACTCCAAGCCATGGATTCTTCCTAAAAGTGATTTTAATGATTTAATTACTTTAATTTATGATTGAATTGTTGATTATTGTAGTTTTATGATGAAATCTCCCATGAATCCATGATAACCCCCATGTCCCCAATTTATGACTTTGTGATGTGGGTTAATTGTAGGAAGATGAATACTATGAAATTGTACTTGTAGTAATTTAGTTATTTGAATCATGTTATGATCCATGTTTCATGTAGTAACCCTAGATGTGGTTGGTTGAATGTGATCCTTGACCCAAGAAGGGTAGAACATGAGAATTATACATGATTGTGGACTCATTGTATACAATATATGAGCATGATTATATTCCAATTGTTGTGTTGATTGAAAGGTTATTCTCATAAACACATAATGAACATGATGTGAAAAGTTTTCTGAAAATTCTAAGGTTGAGAGTCCATTCTCACCTAATGAATCTATGAGCTATTTTATGACATGTGTTGGATATAGTGTCAAGGCACTCTTCCATGCATATGAACTTAATGCAAGACTAAACATGTAATTGTGGAAAGTAATGCTTAGCACCGAGTGTATATTGAATATGAGATAGAGGCTCTCCCGTTAAGTAAGGCCGGGTTTCTAGAGGTAATCTCATGAGATGGAAGCTTCCCCGTTAAGTAAGGTTGGGGTTTATAGTAACAATCTCATTATCCCATAACTATGTGCCCTCATAGGTCTTTAGCTAGTGGATCCACCTAAAAGCTAATACATGTTAGTTCTACCTTAGACAAGTAGGACACCTCTTTTCGGTGTGGGGCATGACACCGGATTCCATGTTAGCTCACATGGTCTATATTGGTTAAGGCGTATTCCCACTGATGAAATATGAACAAGGATATGAACTATGAACTATGACTACTCAAGAAGCTTTACTTAGTATGGGTAGGATTATGGGATCTTACTCATGCATTACACAAGTAGACTTTGAGGGTACTTATGGTATGTTTCCATTATGCTATGATGATCTAAATGTTGAACATGCTTATGACTTATGCTTTTTCATTGTCTTCTAAATGAGGTTTTAACTTACAAATTGCACGCATTTAAGTAAAATGTCCCTTTTTGCATGTTTTCAATGATTTTATGCATGACTATCATACTTGGTGTATTTTTGTACTAACCCATATTTTTCTACATTTTCCACAAAGTGTAGGTTTTGATGTTTGAGGTGATCTTCCTTTGATACAAGTTTGGATCGACTATTCTCCTAGCTTGTGGTGAGTCCTCATGGATCCGAGGACGAATGATACCTTGCAGTTCCTTTCTTTCATTGTACTAGACTTTCAGATTTTATTGTAAGGGCTGTGACCCTATTTGATACTTCGATTGTAATAGATGGCTAATTGAGACAAGTCTAGACTTCTGCTTTGTTTTTATGAAAACTTCTTATGACTTGAAAAATGTGTTTTACTCTTTATTGTTCTTTACTTATGTTATGATATGCTAAGTGGCTTACATGGTGTCTTTAGGGGTATTATGTGCCTTGTTACGTCTAGGGGGTACCCTTGGGCCGTGACAATCACACATGGTTAATTCATAGTATAGTGATGTTGACGTCATGTTGACATCATGCGTAAAATAAGAAAGAAGAAAAATGGGGTAAGTGGGTAAATAGTTTGGGCCATGAGTCTATTAGGGTGTGTTTGGTACGGAGAAAAATGTTTTCTCGAAAATGTTTTTCAATTTTTCCATGTTTGGTTGGCTTAAATGTTTGGAAAATGTTTTCCAAACTAACTCATTTTCCTCAAATTTAAGGAAAATGACTTGCCTTCCAAAATCAAGGAAAACATTTTCCAAAACTCAACTTCATCCTTTAATATTTATTTTTACCCTACCCATACCCTGTACCCGACCCTTCCCATTCAAAAAAAATATAATTTTTTAAATTTTCTTATTTTTAAATTTCAAATATAATTTTATCCCTACCACCAAACAAGCCCCCCCCCTCCCCCACCCCCCACTCCACAAACAAACAAAAAAACATTAAAAATTACTTTCGAAAAGTGTTTCAAATTTGAAGATTTTTTTTTCCTCACCCAACCCCTACCACCCTTATTCCCTACCCCCCCCCCCCCCCAAAAAAAATTCCTTTTAGAAAATATTTTGAATTTAACTTTTTTTTTTAATTTTTACGCCATTTCCCCCGCCACCTCCCTGCCCAACAAGGCCACCCCCGTCAATTTAAAAAAAAAAAATTGTGGAAAACAATTCAAATTAATTTTTTTTCATTTTTTACGCTCTCCCCCCCAGCACATCCAGGACTATCCCGTCAATTTTTTTTTTAAATAATAATTTATTTTTGGAAATATTTCAAATTTAATTTTTTTTTTTCATTTTTATTCCACCCTTACCATTACCCACCTATCCTGCCACCCCCACCCAGGCCATTTCCGTCAAAACAATATTTTTAGAAAAAAAAATAATTTGGGAAATATTTCAAATTTATTTATTCTTGCAGTTTTTACGCCCCCTTACCCCCTACCTCCCCTCCCCCCCACCCAAGCCACCGGCATAAAAAAATATTTAAGAATTATTTTTGAGAAATATTCAAATTTTAAAAAAAATTATTTTTTATGCCACTCTCCCCCTCCCCAATGCCGCCACCCACCCCGCCCCACCCCCCCGCGATTTCGCCAATTTTTTTTAAAAATAAAATTGATTTTGAAAAGAAATCCTGGGTCAGGTCCTGAGTTAAATTTGAGGGTCGGATTTTGAAACGGTCATCGGGGTCTTGTCCTAGTTTGAGTGTCAGGGTTGGGTCCTAGATCAATTATCGGGGTTGATTTTCGGATCAAAAATTATTTTCCTAAACAGTATCTTTTAGTCTCAAGCCAAACATAATAGATATGTTCTGAAAAATAGTTTTTTTCATTCACCAACCAAACATTAAAAAATATTTTTGTCACGACCCGAGCTACCCCCGCGATGCGAACACGGGATCTAGGACCACAAGTGATCCCAAGTTAACCCTGTTGGCATGATCATGAGCATACTACAGATAATAAACTGATGCGGAAGCTAATTCATAAATAAATCTGAAAAGATGGGGAATACCCATATACTATAACTGAATATATCAAATCTGAGAGTTTAATACAAAAGAAATATCAAACTCAAGTACTAAGCTGAATCTAACTATGTCTGAAATAAGCCTCTAAACTGATTAGAAATGTTGGGACATGCCCCAACTAGATCTAGCAAAACTGAAACTAAAGACTAAAAATACTGTAAAGAAACTCATGACTATTGTCCTCGGAGAATGAGGACTCACCACTGATTCTGCTGAACTGAAGATCGAAAATTGATCTAAGCGTGATCTCGATGCTGAGAACCTGAACCTACATCACGAGAAGATGTAGCGCACGTATGCGTCAGTACTTGAAAGGTACTGAGCATGCAGGATAGAGTAAAGCTGAAATAAAACATAACTGAACAAAGCAATAAAGCAATGAAATAATCTGAACATGATATAGATACTGAATATACTGAATCCTTGGGCTAATTGATGCAATGACCACATTTATAACATGCCGAGACCGAATACGACTGTCTTGAAATATGGTCAATGCAATAGAGTCTCGATCAAACTGTGGGAGCTACTAATAACCGACATAAAACCACATGAGCTAAATGTGGAGTCCGATGTATACGCCCCATCGAGAGGACCCAATATACCTTGCCAGAGGTATAAAGGCATGCTGGCGTGATCACTAAACTGATGTTGCCCACAGAGGGGACTTACACCTATGTGGCTCGTAGTTCTGGGACTATATGGGTACGATGAACCCTAGTCTACTCGGTATTATGCTACTCCCAATAAATTAAGTGATTAACTGATTATGACTGAATTTCTGTAAATACTGGATAGCTCGAAACTGAACATGCAAACTGAGAATGCAATAATTAATCTGATAATGGTGCATTCATAAACTGAGGCATGTAAAACTGAATGCTGAAATATCTGACCTATCATGTGTAATTCAAGAACTGAAGAAATACATAGCTAGTGTTCTGAAATTCATGCGATAAACTGAGCAATAACATGATAATCTGATTTGGAATATTTTAAATAGCTAATTCATGATGATCTGTTGTAATTCTAGAAACCCTAGGTTTGTTTATAATCATGGAATCAAGAAACTGACTGAATTCTAGGGACCTAATGGGCGAAAGGAACCCACTAGTGAAATCCCACATACCTGGTGAAGAATTCCACGGAGAAATCTTTTGATTTCGGGGCTGGAACTGAAGGAACCTTGCTGCGTTCTTGAACTAGGGTTCTTGACCTTTTTTTCTCCTCTCTTGCTTCTAATTTTCTAAGTTTGATTAATGATTTTGACTAAGGTAAGTTTTAGTTATGTTTCTAGGATTAAACTGATTAAAACCTCATGATTTAGGGTCTAAACGACGTAGCTAAGGGGTTAAATAAAATAGGAAAAGACCAAAGGACCCCTGAATTAGCTGCTGTCGGACTGATCTACGGATTGGACCTACGGGTCGTAGGTCAATCTACGGTCCGTAGATCGTGTCCGTAAGTCAAGCCTGCTCGACAGGCCTTCACTAAAACGAGCATAACTTTTTACTCGGAGGTCGGATTTTAGCAAACTCGATGGCGTTGGAAAGATAATTCAATTATCTATCATATCATAGGTAATGGGACACATAATTATTTTTGTACTAAAAGTTATGACCATCTGAAGTTGACCTATCATAATTTTCAGCTAACTGACTGTTGATCCCTCATCTACGGTTAGACCTACGGACCGTGAATCGAATGACGGTCCGTGCTGGTCGACTGTAATTCATGTTAGAGGCTGGGTAAGGAGGTCTTGATCCACGGACACAGACCACGGACCGTGGGTCTGTCCGTGAGTCGAGACTTGGCCAATTTTTTTCTGAGCTTGGCTGGGGAGGGTTGCAGTGGTGAGCCACGGACCACTAGCACGGGCCGTGGTCTGAACTACGGTCCGTGGATGGCAACCGTAGGTTGCACCTACAACTTTTCAAAATCTGCATTTTGGTCTGTTTTCGAATACGGGGTGTTACATTATCTCCCCCTTGGGACCATTCGTCCTCGAATAAAGACTAATCTAGCTGAAATGGAGGGAGAGGGCTACAATCCCTACCACTAAACACTGAGAACTGAATTTCTGACTGAACCGAGTTCCAAGCACATGCAAATACGCTGAAAATGCAAGTACAAACTGAAGGAACATGATTCTAAAACTGAATTTACGCATGAATGACTGAAAAACTGATGAGGAACTATTACCTCAAGCTGGAATGGAATCGGAAGGAAAAAGGTGAGGATACTTGGACTTCATGGCTGCTTCTGCTTCCCAAGTAGCTCCCTCTACTGACTGACTCCTCCACAAAACCTTGACTGAAGCAACTTCTTTATTTCTCAACCTTCTAACCTGACGATTGAGAATCTCAACTGGTACATTCTCATAAGAAAGTCTATCTTTTACAGCCATAGTCTCTAATGGCACTATGGATGCTGGATCACCCACACACTTCTTCAAAAGAGAAATGTGAAAGACTGGATGCACTGCTGCTAAATCTGCTGGCAACTCTAACTCATAAGCCACTTTACCAATCCTTTTCAAGATCCGATAAGGGCCTACATATCTGGGACTGAGCTTCCCTTTCTTGCCAAATCTCATCACCCCTTTCATAGGTGACACTTTCAGGAAAACCCAATCATCAACTTGGAACTCTAGTTCCCTTCTTCTCACATCTGCATAAGATTTCTGGCGACTCTAAGCAGTCTTAAGTCTATCTCTAATGAGTTGCACTTTCTTCATAGCATTAAGGACTGAATCTGGTCCTATCAAGGCTGCTTCACCTACTTCAAACCAACCAACTGGAGATCTACATCTACGCCCATACAAAGCCTCATAAGGGGCCATCTCGAATCTTTGGAATGGTAACTATTATTGTAGGCGAACTCAATAAGAGGAAGGTGATCATCCCAACTACCCTTGAAGTCGATCACACAAGCTCTCAACATGTCTTCTAAGGTCTGAATGGTACGCTCTGCCTGACCATTCGTCTGCGGATGAAATGTTGTGCTAAGGTTAACCTGAGTACCAAGACATTTCTGAAATGACTTCCAGAAATGAGAGGTAAACTGAGGACCTCTATCTGAGATGATAGACAAAGGAACCCCATGCAACCTCACAATCTCATTAATGTAAAGCTTGGCATAATCTTCTGCTGAATCTGTAGTCTTGACCGCCAAAAAGCGAGAAGACTTAGTATCCCTATCAACAATCACCCAAATGGACTCATGTTGTCTGTGAGTACGAGGTAAACCTGTGATGAAGTCCATGTTGATCACTTCCCACTTCTAAGTAGGAATGTCAATCTCTTGAGTCATACCTCCTGGTTTCTGATGTTCTACCTTGACTTGCTGGCAATTGGGGCACTTAGCCACAAAATCTGCTATATCTCTTTTCATACCATTCCACCAGTAGACTTCCCGCAGATCACGGTACATATTAGTGGCGCCTGGATGAATAGAATATCTGAAATTATGGGCTTCTGCGAGAATATGCTGTCTCAATTCACCTATATCAGGAACACACAATCTACCTTGATAGCGAAGTACACCATCTCCCCCTTGGGAGAAAACCTCCACTCTCTGATTGTGGACTGCACCCTTAAGTTCAAGCAAGATTGGATCACTATCTTGCTTTTCCTTAACCTCTACTACCAAAGAAGATTCTGCCCCATTCTGAACTGTTACACCACCATCTGATATGCTCATAAGACGGACTCCTAGGCGAGCAAGTCTGTGAACATCCTTTGCTAGCTCTTTTCTTTCTTCCTCAACATGTGCTACACTACCCATGGATAATCTGCTAAGAGCATCTGCTACTACATTTGCCTTACTAGGATGGTAATGCACACTCATATCATAATCTTTGAGGAACTCAAGCCACCTTCTCTGGCGAAGATTCAACTCTTTCTGGGTGAACACATACTGAAGGCTCTTATGGTCTGTGAACACATCTACGTGAACACCATACAAGTAATGTCTCCAAATCTTAAGTGCAAACACCACTGCTGCTAGATCAAGGTCATGGGTTGGGTAGTTCTTCTCATGTACCTTAAGTTGTCTAGAAGCATAAGCTATAACCTTACCTCGCTACATCAACACACAACCTAGGCCGACTCTGGATGCATCACAATAGATCACATAACCATCTGAACCCTCTGGTAGAGTTAAGACAGGAGCTGTAGTCAACCTAGTTTTCAGTTCTACAAAGCTTTTCTCACAATCATCTGACCATTGGAACTTAACCTTTTTCTGAGTTAACTTAGTCAATGGAGAGGCTATGGCTGAAAATCCTTCCACAAACCGTCTGTAATAGCCTGTTAGACCCAAGAAACTTCTGATATCTGTAGCAGAGGTAGGTCTGGGCCATTGTTCCACTGCTTCTATCTTCTGGGAATCTACTCGAATTCCTTCGCTAGACATAATATGCCCAAGGAAAGCAACTGATTGTAACCAAAACTCGCACTTGTTAAATTTTGCAAATAATTGATGATCTTTGAGAGTTTGCAGAACAACTCTCAAATGACTAGCATGTTCTTCCTCATTCCTAGAGTAAATGAGGATATCATCAATAAAGACAATAACGAACAAGTTCAAGTACTGCTTGAACACTCTGTTCATCAAATTCATGAAAGCTGTAGGAGCATTGGTTAGACCAAATGACATGACTACAAATTCATACTGACCATACCGAGTTCTGAAGGTTGTCTTTGGAATGTCACTATCTCTGACTTTGAGCTGATGATAACCCGATCTGAGGTCTATCTTTGAGAAATGACTAGCACCCTGAAGTTGGTCGAACAAGTCATCGATTCTGGGGATGGGATACTTATTCTTGATTGTGACCTTGTTCAACTGCCTATAGTCAATGCACATTCTGAGAGAACCATCTTTCTTCTTTACGAACAACATTGTGCACCCCATGGCGAAATACTGGGTCTGATGAAGCCCTTATCTAGAAGGTCTTTCAACTGTTCTTTCAATTCCTTAAGCTCAGTTGGAGCCATTCTGTAAGGAGGAATAGAAATAGGCTGGGTATCTGGAAGGAGATCAATTCCAAAGTCTATTTCCCTTTCGGGAGGAACTCCGGGAAGATCTTCTGGGAACACTTCTGGAAACTCACTGACTACAGGAACTGACTCAAAAGTTGGGGATTCAGAACTAGAATCCTTAACCCGAACTAGATGATAGAGATAACGCTTAGAGATCATTTTTCTGGCTTTAAGGTAAGAAATGAATCGACCCATAGGCGATAAGCTACTACCCTTCCATTCTAGGATTGGTTCGTCTGGAAACTGAAAATGAACAATCCTAGTTCTACAATCGACTGAGGCATAACAGGAATGTAACCAATCCATGCCTAGAATGACATCGAAGTCTACCATTTCTAACTCTACAAGATCTGCTGAGGTGACTTTCTGAGAGACTGTGACAGGGCAATTTCTGTATACCCGTCTAGCTATAACTGGGTCACCGACTGGAGTAGAGACTGAAAAGGATTCTGAAAGAGTTTCTAGACTGACATCTAAGATTACTGCTATATAGGGAGTCATAAAAGGTAAAGTAGCCTCTGAATCTTTCCACCGAGTGTACCATATGTGAGCCACATCCTTAGGCTAGTAGGATGCCAACTCAACCCTATCATTATCAGTCACTTGCATCACTCCAAAGATTTTCTTAATCTCATCAATAAAGTTTTGTGGGTTTTCACCAACTTGTGACCCTAAAACTCAGGCGGATTCATCTTTATAAATATCTCAAACTGTAGCTGCCACTGATCCACCATTTCTATTAGTAGGAATTGGGACCTGCTGATTGTTCTGGGTGGTCATACTCTGAGCCAACATCTAAATGGTGCTCCTGAACTCTGCATTTAACACTTCTTGATCATGTAGTGGAGGAGCTGCATTTGCATTCCTAGCATAAGCTCTATGAGGAGGCATGATCTTAAGCGCATAACGATGGATTAGAAAAGAGATCATACCAACGCACGATGAGAATATCAAGAAAGTGAAGCTTTTCCTAAAATACTTCATAGCCTCCCTCTCATTAGATGTGGTGCACTTCACACCCATGAAAAGGACTCTACTTAGTGCGGTTTTTCAGACATCCTAGGACTCTTAAACCTAATGCTCTGATACCAAGTTTGTCACGCCCCGAGCTACCCCCGAGATGCGGACACGGGACCTAGGACCACAAGTGATCCCAAGCTAACCCTACTGGCATGATCATGAGCATACTAAAGATAATAAACTGATGCGGAAGCTAATTCATAAATAAATCTGAAAAGATGGGAAATACCCATATACTATAACTGAATATATCAAATCTGAGAGTTTAATACAAAAGAAATATCAAACTCAAGTACTAAGCTGAATCTAACTATGTCTGAAATAAGCCTCTAAACTGACTAGAAATGTTGGGACATGCCCCAACTAGATCTAGCAAAACTGAAACTAAAGACTAAAAATACTGTAAAGAAACTTATGACTATTGTCCTCGGAGAATGAGGACTCACCACTGATTCTGCTGAACTGAAGATCGAAAATTGATCTAAGCGTGATCTCGATGCTGAGAACCTGAACCTACATCACGAGAAGATGTAGCGCACGTATGCGTCGCATTTGAAAGGTACGAGCATGCGGGATAGAAATAAAACATAACCGAACAAAGCAATAAAACAATGAAATAATCGAACATGATATAGATAAAACATAACCGATGCAATGACCACATTTATAACATGAACAAAGCAATAAAACAATGAAATAAAACCACATGAGCTAAATGTGGAGTGATATAGATACCCAATATACCTTGCCGAGGTATAAAGGCATCTTTGGGTGATCACTAAATTGATGCAATGACCACATTTATAACATGCTATATGGGTACGCCGAACCCTAGAGACTACTCCCAATGAATTAAGTGATTAACTGATTATGACTGAATTTTTGTAAATACTGGATAGCTCGAAACTGAACATGCAAACTGAGAATGCAATAATTAATCTGATAATGGTGCATTCATAAACTGAGGCATGTAAAACTGAATGCTGAAATATCTGACCTAGCATGTGTAATTCAAGAACCGAAGAAATACATAGCTAGGGGTTACAAATTCATGCGATAAAAGGAACCTTGTAATTCTAGAAACCCTAGGTTTGTTCATTGGAATCAAGAAACTGATCGAATTTTAGGGACCTAATGGGCGAAAGGAACCCACTGAACTAGGGTTCTTGACCTTTTTTTTTCTCCTCTCTTGCTTCTATTTTTCTAAGTTTGATTAATGATTTTGACTAAGGTAAGTTTTAGTTATGTTTCTAGGATTAAACTGATTAAAACCTCATGATTTAGGGTCTAAACGACGTAGCTAAGGGGTTAAACAAAATAGGAAAAGACCAAAGGACCCCTGAATTAGCTGCTGTCGGACTGATCTACGGATTGGACCTACGGGCCGTAGGTCAATCTACGGTCCGTAGATCGTGTCCATAAGTCAAGCCTGCTCGACAGGCCTTCACTAAAACGAGCATAACTTTTTACTCAGAGGTCGGATTTTAGCAAACTCGATGGCATTAGAAAGATAATTCAATTATCTATCATATCATAGGTAATGGGACACACAATTCTTTGTTTACTAAAAGTTATGGCCATCTGAAGTGGACCTATCATAATTTTCAGCTAACTGACTGTTGATCCTTCATCTACGGTCAGACCTACGGACTGTGGATCGAATGACGGTCCGTGCTGGTCGATCATAGTTCATGTCAGAGGCTGGGTAAGGAGGTCTTGATCCACGGACACAGACCACGGACCGTGGTCTGATCTACGGACCGTGGGTCTGTCCTTGAGTCGAGACTTGGCCAATTTTTTTCTGAGCTTGGCTGGGGAGGGTTGCAGTGGTGAACCACGGACCACTAGCACGGCCGTGGTCTGAACTACGGTCCGTGGATGGCAACCATAGGTTGCACCTGCAACTTTTCAAAATCTGCATTTTGGTCTGTTTTCGAATACGGGGTGTTACAATTTTCTACTCACCAACCAAACATGAGAAAATGAGTTCGAAATCCACCTGTTTTCCAAGAAAACATTTTCTAGGAAAACATTTTCCATAGAAAACATTTTCCTTCGAATCAAACACACCCTAAGAGTAAATAGTTTGGATTGGGTCCAATTTGGATAAATAGTTTCACAATTAGATCTATTTTGTATAGTTATTCCTTATTAATAGTAGTGAAGTAAAGTAATATTAGCATTTCTTAATGTTTTGGTAAAATTTGTTAGAATTTGATCTACAAATTTGTTTTAATTTTGAGCTTGAAAAAGATAGTTTTAAATTCTTTGAGAAGTACTTAAACATGTTCTTCCTTTAACAGAGCTATGACATGGCATGAATGAGTTTTTTAAATCAAACAAGTGGGTTTAAAGTATTGGTACACATGAATTTCTCACGCAACACAAATGATGAATATACTTGACAATTTTGAAGACACTTCATGTCCATATTCTTGAAGTTTGACTCAGATCTTCTTAGAAGGATTCATAATAAAGCATCATTACTATATATATATATAGTACTGAGCTTTCACCCTCTTGTCTTGTTTTGAATTAAAAAGAATCAAATTAAAAACTTTTAGTAGTAAAAAAGTTAGGACTGGATGTAGCGCTACTCCAGTACCATAGAAGTTGAAAAGTGTCATAGCGATTGGAAGGTTATCTCGTTGCCATAGCGACCGGAAGGCGCAAAAATTCTTGGTTAAAGCCAATGTCTTCAAAATAGCAGGTTATATTAAAAGGGTGGGTTTTATGAGTTGGCTCATGTGTACCAATTAGGGGCGTACAAAATCAAACCGAAAATCGAATCAAATCGTAAATCGAGTCAAATCGGAAAAAAACTCGACTAGTGGTTTGGTTTGACTTGATTTGGTATTGGAAAAAAAAAACCCAACTATATTTGGGTTGGTTTAGTTTTAACTAAAAAAAACCAACCCGAGACCAAACTAATCCGACATTATATATGTAATTTTAAAATTTTATTTTATACATAAAAATATTTACTTTGATATAATTTTAAAATATTTCTTATACTATTTCATAGTTTTTATCTTTTAATATATTATTTCAAGTTTAAAACTTAGAATTCGGAATGGTCCAATAAATATTATAGTTCATAGATGTTGATAATTATAATAAAACTTAAATCAAAATCAAATTAATACTATTGCAAAAAGAAAATCATTTCAACACTAAGAATGACAATAATATTGAATTTTTGTTCTTTAGTTTTACATTGGTTTAGACAATTAAAATACATAATATAATTTTAATTTTCCTTAAATATTTAGTAATGTAACTAAAACTTATTAAACTTATTTTAGCATGATTTAGTACTTTTAAATTATGATCATTTTCATTATGACTTTGCAATATTATTTTATATGATGATTTCATTATTATTTAAAAATTCGACACAATGGTTTGGTTTGGTATTTGAAAAACCCAAAAAAATCCGAATTTTATTAGTTTGGTTTGGTTAATAAATTTAATTTTTTTACACAAATGGTTTGGTTTGATATTTGAAAAACCCGAACCAACTCGGTCATGTACACCCTAGTAGCAATACTTTAAAGCCACTTGTTTAATTTAACATTTGTCCATGTCATATCATAGTTCTATTAAAGGAAAGACATTTTTAATCCTAAAAATAACCTTAAAGACATTTTTAATCCTAAAAATAACCTTAAAGACATTTTTGATTCAATAGATGGATGAAGAACATTTTTGAGCCATTTTCTATACGTTGAGGACATTTTTAACCTTTTTCCATTTTTAAAAAGTATTTCTAGAAATAAGCAATTCTGAGCAGCATGCCAAACAAGTTCTTAAATTTTTTATATTATGGAATTATCCAACTACATTTGTTATTAAAATAAATTTAACATGATAAATTAAAATAAGTTATGCTTCCATTGGGCTATAAACAAAATCAGTTATCCACTAAATTTACTTTAGCACTTTAACTTTACAAATAATTATTGACCTTCCAAATTTCATTTCAAGTAAATTAAAATTCACCCAAACGGCTGACATGGCAAATAAAAAATATAAAAGCGCGTAAAAAGTAAAAAAAATTAAAGAGAAAAAATAATTGGTCCCCTTCCTTTTCTTTTTAGCCCCACCCCACCATCTTTATCCACCAACAGCCTCACCCCTTCTTCTTCCTCACACCCCATCGGCCCCAGACACCACCCTCAATCACCATCTGCACCATTCCCTTCTTCTTTTCGACGAATCCTTCACATTCTTTCTCCTTCTTCGAAACCCTCCACCTCCACTCTATTTCTTGTTCTTCGAACCCCCACCCACACCACTCTTTCTCGTTTTTTAAACTCTGTCACCCTTGACCAACACCTGCCTCGCCCACTTCTTCTTCTTCTTCGAAACCCACTTACTTTAGCACTTTAACTTTACAAATGATTATTGACCTTTCTAATTTCATTTCAAGTAAATTAAAATTCACCCACACGACTGACATGGCAAATAAAAAATATAAATGCGCTTAAAAAGTAAAAAAAAATTAAAAGAAAAAATAATTGGGTCCCTTCCTTTTCTTTTTAGCACCACCCCACCACCCCACCATCTTTATCCACCAACAGCCTCACCCCTTCTTCTTCCTCACACCCCATCGCCCCCCGCCGCCTCCCTCAATCACCATCTGCACCATTCCCTTCTTCTTTTCGACGAATCCTTCACCTCTTTCCTCTTTCTTCAAAACCCTAAACCTCCACTTTATTTCTTGTTCTTCGAACCCCCACCCGCACCACTCTTTCTCCTTTTTTAAACTCTGTCACCCCCGACCAACACCTGCCTCGCCCAATTCTTCTTCAAAACCCACTTACTTTAGCACTTTAACTTTACAAATAATTATTGACCTTTCTAATTTCATTTCAAGTAAATTAAAATTCACCCAAACAGCTGACATGGCAAATAAAAAATATAAAAGGTAAAAAGTAAATAAAATTAAAGAGAAAAAATAATTGGGCACCTTCCTTTTCTTTTAAGCCCCACCCCACCACCCCACCATCTTTATCCACCAACAACCTCACCCCTTCTTCTTCCTCACACCCCATCGCCCCCCGCCACCGCCCTCAATCACCATTTGCACCATTCCCTTCTCCTTTTTGACGAATCCTTCACCTTCTTTCTCCTTCTTCAAAACCCTCCACCTCCACTCTGTTTCTTGTTTGTTGAACCCCCACCCGCACCACTCTTTCTCCTTTTTAAACTTTATCATCACTCGACCAACACCTGCCTTGCCCACTTCTTCTTCTTCTTCTTCTTCGACGAACCCCCCCCACCCCACCCCCCCCCCAATCCCTCATTTCTTCATTTCAAATTATTCTTGCTTATTCTTAGATGTGATGAACAAGGAAAAAATTATAAAGCCAACAACTTATTCTTACTTCAAGATCCTACTTATGGAAGTGTATGTTGATTGTGATGAACTTGAAGATTTTAAAAAAATAAAAAATGTATAATTTCTTCATCTGAAATTAATTTTTCAATTGTTATTGTTTATTTTATTTTGATAATATGTCTTAAAAATTGAATTTTATTTAGTCTTGGATCTGTGGAGTTTATTTTTTTTTTCGAGATTTTTTAATTTTTATAATCTTGGATTAATCCTTATTGTTTTCTATTGTTTACCTTTCTAAATTGTGAATATATAAAAAGTAACAACAAAAATAATAATGAAAAAGTTCAAAATTTAAATAATTTTCAACATGGAACAGACATGTCAATGATGTGGCACTGATGTGTCAATGACATGACATATGTAGAATACACAGAGGTGTATCTAGGATCTCAAGAACATGGGGGCCCCATTATCTTCAAAATAGATAATTAATTCAATTATATAAATTTTACGGTGAGAACAAGTTGACGAGCAAGTAGGTAGTAGCAATCTTTATATAGTAATATATTAGCAAAAAACATGATTCACTTACAATTGTCCTCGACGAGTTTTCATATTTTGAAAACGGTCAATAATGGCATAATTACTTACATTTTTAAATATACTACGCTCTATATAGCAAACTAAACTACCATTCAAAAGATCTTCATCTATCCTATTACGCAAATCATTCTTTATGCACTTCATTGATGAGAATACTCTTTCCACTCTTGCGGTAGCAACATGAATAATCAAAGTTAGCTTCACAAGTAGATATACAAGTGACCAAGTTTGATCTAGTTTTGTCTCTATCATCACTCTTGCAAGATCCTTGATTCCCTTCAAGTTGAGAAACTTGCTATCACACTTTTGAGCATAGACAATAAAATCATCGAGTTGAAAATTGAGTTCCCAAAGCTCTTTATCACCAAACTCACTTGGATAGTACTTGGCTAGTTTCATTATCCTATCCTTGTGAAAATTAGCAAATGAATCAACTGGACTCAAACTAGCCATACTGAGGAGCAAGTCACTAGTCACCACATCAAAACGATTATTGAGTTCTTGAAGTGCCAAATCAATGCCGAAATACTTCCACACGAAAGTGATGCAAATATGAAATATTGGACCTCTTACGCTTTGACTTCCCATTAGAGTAGCCTTCATTCATTTTGGGAATTGAAATACCATGTTTACCACAAAATAAGCTAACTTCATCCATCATAGAGTCCCATTCATCCTCTCTCATCATTTGCAATCGTTTCTTTGAAAGGTCAAGCAATCCCATAGCATTATCGATATCTTGATCTTTCTTTTGTAAAACTTTATTCAACTCATTCGTCAATAGCAACACCTTAAACATCAAGTGCAACATAAAGTCAAATTCAAATTCATGAATCTTGCTCAAAAGATTTTCCGCCGCAAATCTATCAAGATGATATGGACAATCACGTTTCATATCCTTAAGCAGATTAACAATTGAAGAAAAAAGAATCAATAAATTTTCCAAGGTTTTAAAATGAGACCCCCAACGAGTATCACCTAGTCGTTGGAGGCCATGTTCTTGATTCAACCCTTGCCCTGTATGAACTTCTCCAAATTTAAGCAACTCTTCCAACTTATCTTCTTGATGTTGTCGAAGTGCATCTCTACGTTTAAATGAAGCTCCAATAGTATTCAAAATATTAGTGAGAACATAAAAAAAATTATCCACATCCGAATTTTTTTTGGAAAGACCTACAAGTGCCAATTGCAATTGGTGAGCAAAACAGTGAATAGAATATGCAGATGACGTATCTTGTAAAATCAAAGACTTGAGACCATTTATTTCCCCTTGCATATTACTAGCCCCATCATAACCTTGACCACATATTTTAGATGTACATAATGAGTGATCCAAAAGCAAAGAATAAATTGCCCTTTTTAATGATTGAGAAGATGTATCATTTACGTGGACAATATCCAAGAATTGCTCTATCACCATTCCACTTTTGTTGACATATCTCAAAATTAGAGCCATTTGCTCCTTATGAGAAACATCCTTTGATTCATCAACTAATATTCCAAAATAATCACCGTCCAAGTCTTCAATGATAGCCTTAGTTGTTTCTTTAGCACAAGCCTCCACAATATCTTTTTGAATTGTCGGACAAATCATCATATCATTTTGGGGAGCATTACCTAATTTACTCTTCCCACATCAAAACTTCTATCCCCATACCATTTCAAAAGTTCAAGAAAAGCACCCTTATATTCAGAACCTTCACTTTCATCATGTCCACGAAATGGAAATCCCGATGTAAAGAGAAATCTTGCTACATCAATTGAGGCATTTAAATGCATCCGATAATCACTTCTTGCCTTTTCACTTTGCTTGTCAAAAGAAGATTGGATTGATTGTCGTTGATTTATCAAATCTTGCATCCTATTGAAACATTTATGATGGATACTATTTACCTTACCAACATGTTTTTTGAATTTTTCTAAAGCTTTGTTCCAACACCTAAAACCAGATCTTGTAAATGAATCTCCGACATTTCCACGACTTTCAAGTTCATTCTTGAACAAATAACAACACAAACAAAATGTTGCGTCTGCTTTAATGCTATATTCCAACCATTGAGAACTTCTCTTAAACCAAGTTGGTCGAAATTGACGCATTTTATCTCCAAACTTAGTTTTAGGGAAGATATGATCAACATGTTGACATGGCTTTTTTTGAATGTAATACCTCCTTACCGCATCTCGAATATTAGGACCATGAGATGAAATAGGCATTCGATCTTTGGGATCTGCTTCAAGAGATTTAAAATCAAGCATATTATCCGTATTTGAAAGAGGAAAAGAATTTATATGTCTTTGAACTTTCGGAGCAACTTGTGAACTCACAAATGGTTGATTAGAACTAGAACTTGGTTGGCCATCTTTTGGCTTTGGTAACTTGATGAGAAACTTATTCATTTGTGATTTGATGATTTGAATGTAAGAATTATTTTACCTACAAAATTAAATATTCACACTCCTATTCAATCTTATCAAAACAAAATAATTTTTAAAAAATGTTAGCACAAATAACAAGTTTACTAATAAAAGAATCACAATTATTAGATAACTATTTAGAAATCAAGAAATTCTTATAAATTTAATTATTCAAGCAATCAAATAATGGCACCACTTCATAAATCAAGAAAAACATATAAAACAAATGAAGTACATTAATAAATAATTTATTTATTTTTAGATAGCATACCTTGTTACTTGTTCTCAAATCTCACTTCTACTTCACCATGAACAACAAAGTGGAATGAAGTCAAAAGAAGAACAATATGATGTCTTTACTCTTTTTTATCTTTTAGTTTAGGGCTTTGAAAAGTCAAAAGAAAAAGTTAAAAAAAAAATAAGAAAAACGTCTAAAGAAGGAAAGGAGAAAAAGAAAGTAAAAAATATAATTTGACTTTATTGACACTTCTAGCTTAAGATCTAGACATAGCTAATGCAACCTAAAAATATTGGTATTTGAACCTCTTTTTATTTATAAATTATTAAAAAGATCTATGAAAAGTGGCACATTTTGTTATATTAATTAAAAATTAAAAATATTAATGTGGATAGAAAAATTTGAACCACAAATCTATAAGTTATGCACCCCCTATTTATACATACTTATCAATATACTAGAGTATTCTTTTTAACCTTGGGTTCACCAATACAAATTTAAAAAGATAATTACAAAAATAGTAGTATTATATAGGGGTTAGGAAGGGGAGGATGGGTGCATGTGAACCCACTCCCCTTCATGTACATACGCCTCTGAGAATACACATGCCATTGTGAGATTGGTATTGTAGATTGAATTCACTTGAAAGTAGTTAATGGGATATTAAAATGTATGTGTAGTTAAAGAATCAAAATAAATTTTGTTGTCAAGTTTAGAGGTGATTTAATGTTTTTGTTTTTTTTGTATTTTGGTGATTGCATCTTCCTCTTGTCACCGGAGGTTTTTGTTTCCAAAAAAGAACTAGCCTAAGGCTCACTATTTCCTCTCTGCTGTAAATTTAGTGATATTGTTTATTGAAAGAAGTGTTGCGTATTGATTCCTTTTAATGGGACACCGTCTTGTAATAAAAATAAAATAAAAATCTAAGATGTTCTAATTGAAAAAAATAATATTTGTTTATATTATGAAATAATAGATCCCACAAATAAATAAAATTTTAGAATCTATTTGTTTTTATGTCATGTAATTATGCTTCTTCTCCTACTTATAAATAGCTTTTAGAATTTTATTTATTTATGGGGTCCATTATTATATGAGATAAAAAATAATTTACTTTGTCATATTAAATTTATTTTAATGATAAATGTAATTGAATGCTTTTTTTAAGATAATGGACGGATACCCCGCGGATCGTCAATTCATTCATGTCCTTCTCAAGGGCTAATTTGCCACCCCTATCATCAATGTAAAACACCGAATTCTATGGACTGAAGTTGTCGCAAAAGGAAAAAGGAAAGAAGAATTATACGGAAAGAAACATCAAACCAACCGAGCTTATAATGTATCTCTTTCTAACAGCTTACACTCTAAACAGTTACACAATTTCATGGACAGTTGATTGATGCAATTAGGAAAATTATAAAAAAGTAAAATAAAAAAGATCCTTGAGAAATAGTGAGGGTCCTATTATAGGAAATCACTTGATAAATTTAAGAAATATAATTTTTTTTTTTATGTTACATATGTAGACTTCAGCTCTTGAAAATGGTTGTCAGTAGCCAAATATTCATGAAAGTGTCCCGTAATGAGTCTACAACTGAAGATTTTGTTCTTCATACAAAATAAATGTGTTGGTTCCTCTGTGAAACATAACAAACCTCGTTAAACAGTAAAATTGTACCATGAGAAAAAAGGAACGCAAAAAACATAAATTTCATGATTAAATCATATCATGACGTGATTGCCTGCTGCTCATGGGATTTGGCTTGATTTACCATCTCGACGTTCTAGCATGACCTTGGATCTAGTCATCTATAAAAGAAACCCATAAATTTCATGATTAAATCATATCAAGATATACCACACTTGAAGAATTAGAAAAACAATAATTCAGTTGAAGGACAAGCAGAATGTTGAAAGCATAGTACAAATGCAATTGATTGATAATTTTGTATTTTTTAATGTCAAAAAAACTGCACGAAAAAAATATTAAATTACATACAGAACTTCTTTTCTGGAATTCATGGAAAATAATATTTAAAAAATTGATTCAGATAGTGAAAGAGAAATCGAGACTTATAGGGTCTGTCCGGAATATTGCTCCCGCCTATTTCAATTTTTGGAATATGGGAAATGTTGGACCACTGGGAGTTTGGGTCACTCCGATTGATGCAACATTCTTCTAACTGTGGGTATCCACCAATTTGCAGGTTCCGTAATTTAGTGAGGTGTCACATGGCATCTCTAGATGGCACATTCTCTAGTTTTTCGCAGTTCCACAATCTTAACTGTTCTAATGAAACAAGGTTGCCGAGCCCATCCGACAGAGCTTCTAACCATGGGCAGTCACAGATCTCCGCATACCGTAATTTGGGGCTGGCATCTAAGAAGTCCAGATGTTGTAGCTGTTTGCACCTCACTAGCATTAATCTTTCAAGAGAAGTAAGATTGCCAAATCTATGAGGAAGAGCCTCGATTCTGAATCCATCTATTTCGATCTCTGTTCGGTCAGAAAGTTGCATAAGATGATAGGGCAGAGAGTCGCAGTGCAAGTGTCTCCACACCTCCAATGTATGAAGGGACAACAACTGCTGAATACCATTAAAAATTAATTGGAACGCCTCAAAATCCACCATCTCTGAGATTTGAGAAAGGACCAATTTCCGATTCCCGTAACACAATGAGACTGTGAAGGCTCCCTGCGGGTACACTAACAAATTTGGGTCATTATGATAAACCCAAATATGAAAGTGAAGGCATTTCCCACACATGTAAAGGCAAGGAAACTAAGTTGTTAAAACAGCTGACCTTCAAAACCTGTAGAGACTGACAATGCTCTAGCATTCCACTTGGTAAACTGGTCAATACATCACAAGAAAGTAACCGAAGACATTGGAGGGAAGTCAAATAACTCTCTCCATTGGAAACAGGAAAAGAACTGAAATTGGGGCAGAAGGATATTTGTAAGTTCTTAAGAGAATGGAGATTGTACAAGCTTTGGGCAATTCACGAAACTCTGTGCAGAGTGAGACCAATAGTTATTGAAGAGAAACGTTATTGCATAGCATCTCATTAGGAAGACAAGTGAGCTTTTTCACATCATACACAATAAGCTTTACGAGAGATGTCAAGTTGTTACACGAGTTAAACAATGGTATTTCACTGTCAACTCCTTCAATGCTTAGTTCACGGAGGATTTCAAATTGAATTGGAGTACTTTTTAACAGTGGACACTTTGTAATCCTCAACTTCTCAAGCCCAGAAAACATTCTTACTCCAACTTCATCTCCCTTCCACTCAACAAGGTTATGCATATTCCTGAACACTAGTTCTTTCAATGATGGGAACAGTTGGATATTGATAGAAATTAACAAATAGAACGATGAAGAAAGCATATTGAAATAAGCAACAAAAGACAAATTTATTACTGCACAACTCTCTTATCTTCAATAGCAATCAGGATAAGTCAATATATAGACTTTTACAAAGAGTTTTCTGTTACACATAAATCCCACAAACCCACGACTACTAGGACTCCTAACAAACGCGACTAACTCACTAAAAATCTGCATAAATGATTCCTAAACAAAAGAACACTTCCAACAATGCCTCCCTTAAATCTGATAAGTCACAGACATCAGTTTAATTATCTTCACGGGAGACAACATGCTTCAAAGTGCAAACTCCCAGTAGCTTTCTCAGCTTCACGACTGCTGCATGATTGAGAGGCTTGGTTAAAATATCAGCAGCTTGGTCTTCACTTTTACAGTAGACAACATCGATGATCTTATCCCTTGTGAGATCTCTCAGGAAATGAAATTTCACATCAATGTGTTTTCTCCTCCCGTGAAAAACTGGATTTTTGAAAAGCTTAATCGCTGAACCATTCACAGTAAATTAGAGTTGGCTTTTGCGGAAGAAGACATAGTTCAACTAGAATATTCTTCAACCAGATTGCTTGAGTGACGCACACAGTTGCTTCCACAAATTCCGTTTCTGTAGTTGACAACATAACAATTGGTTGTACCATGAAATAAACATAAAAACATAAGCAGGCATGCTTTTCCTATCATCGTTATCTCCAACAAAGTCACTATCTGTGAAGCCAATTAAATCTGATTTTCCTCCTTTTCTGTACAAAATGCCAAGATCATCAGTACCTTGTAAATACCTGGGAATTTTTTTAGCAAGTGAGCCTGTCTTGGATTTTCCATGTACTTGCTTATTAGACTTACGGAGTACATTATATCAGGTCTAATCCTTGTCAAATACATCAAACGTCCCACAATGTGCTTGTAGAAAGTGTTGTCAATCCTTGTTCCTGTAGGATTTCTTTCAAGCTTCATCCCCGTCTCTACTGGTGTGGTGACAGAATTGCAATTTGTCATTCCAAATCTCATTAAATTTCCTGGACATATTTCTTTTGTGAAATAAAAATTCCACTAGAGGACTGCTTCACTTCAATTCACAGAAAGTAATGCATAATGCCAAGATCCGACGTATCAAAACTCGATCATCATCAATCGCTTAAAATTATTAAGCAATACATGATCATTCCCAGTATAGATTAAATTATCTACATATAAGCATACAATGACAAGCTTTCAGTCTTCAGTTTTAGTATAAAGTGTATGCTCATAAGGACATTTTTTTAAAACCTGCCATATTAAAATAAACATCAATGCGACTATACCAACCTCATGGAGCTTGTCTTAACCCATATAATGCTTTTCTCGATCTGCAAACTTTATGTTCGCTGCCATACTTAATGTAACTAGGGGGTTGATCAACATATACCTCCTCTTGCAATCTCCATGTAAGAAGGCTGATTTCACGTCCAATTGATAAATTGGCCAGTTGTTATGGGCAGCCAGTGCCACCACCAACCTGATGGTGTCAAGTCTGACTAGTGGATCAAACACCTCTTTGTAATCCACAACATACTCTTGCTTATATACTTTGGCCACCAAGCGCGCCTTATACTTGTCAACTTCACCATTCTCATTGATATTGGTTTAATAAACCCATTTAACTCCAACTGTTCTTTGCCCTTTTGGTAGATCAGTAAGCTCCCAAGTGTCATTTTTTTCTTGGATATCACTTTCAAAATTTATTGGGTCACAATCTGCAGACAATGCAAAATGAGCACTTGTCTCATCATTGATATTAGCACCGGTTACCTGGTAGTCTTGCATCCATGTAGGTCTTCTTCGGACACAAGGAACAACTTTCTCTATTTTGATAGGTTCTTTTGTAAGTGGCAAATCCTCAACATTTGGAGCAACAGTTGCTAATGTTTTATTAAAAAATATATTTAAGACTGGTTTTAAGAGTCGCCACTTAATTTTTAAGAAAAATCAAGAAAACTGTTGTTTTCAAAAGACTAAAACAGTAAATCTATTGAAAACTATTAAGAGGGTTCGAGGTTCCTATTAATATTCTAGGAAGGTTTTTAAAGCACCTAGAATATCCGCTAATGCGGTTATCCAACAACTAATTTATTTGGCTAATCTCGTTTAACTTAATTTGAATTGAACAATTCTTATAGTTAGAATCATTTTAAAAAGGAAAAAAAGGGAAATATTGACCTATTTTAAGTGAGATACTTCTCAAAATTTTATTCTTTTAAGTCTTTTGAAAAGATGATCGACTTAGTTACGTTGTTAAAACGAAATGAGCGTCTCTCGGGGATTTAAACTTTTCGACCCTAAGATTAACGACAAGTACTAACAAACAAAACAAACATAGTAAAGTAAGGAGGGAAAGAGGGTTGGACCCAAATCTGGTTTCTGTCCGCCTGGACCAGTATTTGGGTCCATTTTCGCTTTGGGCCTTCGGCCCATTTAAGTCATTTGTACCTGTCCTATTCTAGCATAAATAGCGATTAAAAGGACAAGGGCTTAGGCCCAATAATAACAAAATACAGCTCAGGATAAGTAAAGGCAGGCTTTTAGCCCAATCTTTTTCAAATCTCGATCTGCTCTGCTTTTCTTTCAGCTCTGAGACCTGTTCATCAATTTTTTATGACTCGGCTGACTCGACAAAGAGAGGATATGGGCCTCCGTGGCCCAAAGAAAAATGCGAGAATAGAGTCCGTGAGGACCCGGACAAATTTCACATGCAAACATGAAAACGAGAATCAGTAAGTGAGAGTTATGAATAACGTAAGAAAATTTATTATACTCTAATATTTACTACACTACTATATATTACACTACTATATTCCAATATTTATTACACTATTATATTATAAAATTTATTATACTACCATATTCTAAAATCTATATACTACCGTGCTCTAATATTTTGTATACTACCATATTTTATTATTTATTATATTACCATATTCCAAAATCTATATACTACCGTGCTCTAATATTTTATATACTACCATATTTTATTATTTATTATATTACCATATTCCAAAATCTATATACTACCGTGCTCTAATATTTTATATACTACCATATTTTATTATTTATTATATTACCATATTCCAAAATCTATATACTACCGTGCTCTAATATTTTATATACTACCATATTTTACTATTTATTATATTACCACTCAAATGACAGAACTGCTAGGAGACAAACCTTAACAAAATAATTTATATTATCCTAGACACAAGCCATTTAATTCTAAATGGAGGACAACCTAGTTCAGGCGCTGGAAACAAAATAAATAAACACTCAATGTTAAAATATCACAAGTATCTCATGAAACCCAAGTGATAGAGTACTTAGCCAAAAAAAATAAAATAAAATAAAAAAATAAAAAAAATATGCAAAGCAAGAATAAAACATTTGAAGGAGAAGTCCAAAACGTGTCATTAGAAGAATCAATGGCAAGAGACCATTTGGAACTAATATTAACCAACAAGAAAAATAAAGGTTTGGTCAAATGAACTCTTTACAGTAAGGTACCAAGTAATCATTCAAGAACAACATACGGAATAAATAATGACCAACCTACGAAACCCATGGAGAGAGATGCTAAGAGCACATTGTTAACTTAAGTCAAAATGAAAGCCACATTCGCATGAAGCTATGGAGAATCACAGATTATAAAGGTGCCTTCTATCACAAAATGGATACATAGATGAAGGGGTGACTAAGGTAATAACTAAGTTCCCAGATCTCAGACCATTTAAACAGCACCAAAGCGAACCAAGCTATGCTTAAAAATACAGATTCTAAATGGACATGAACAGATTCATAAAGCCAAGGTAGTGAATAATGAATGACTTAAGAGGATGTGCAGACGGAAATCTCCATCAAAACCAAATATGAACAGACCTATAAACATTTTCTTTAAGGATCCAACTCCGACAAAATCGACTCACATTCATAAGAAACCAAATGTACAACAGCCTAATGCATCTCAACACTTTCTAAACACATAACGAAGACATGAATGTGATTTCAACGTAATGACAACAACGCGATTCCGATGCAATTATCAAATGGGTAAACCAAAGTTGAGACGAATATAATCAGCCGAGGACTTCAAAAACATCCATAGTAGAGGGAACGAGCTTAAACAGGCGTAAAACCACTTTGGAATACAAAATACACATACTAGTTTCGGAAAGATTATGATAAAGAAAAAAAAAACTTAAGCTCAAAACAAATCACGTAAGTTCAGTTCATAAAGACAAATCAGCTCATAAAAACAACGAATATTTCATGATTCAACATTCGTTGGAATCGGAATGAAGAAAGGAAAAAGGTCGAGAGTTGTTTACCTTTCACGGGCAGCAAACCGAGCAAAGCGAGCTAGAGCGAACCTTCCCACACAAACTCTGACTTGAGCGACAGTCAATAAATCCGAGCGGAATGTCAGGTCCAAGAGAAAACTCAAATTGATTATCTCCTCTCTTTTTCTTAAGGTGTATTTAGATGTATTTTACTGTTACTATTTTATTTATTATTATTTTTTTTTTGCTAAAAACTATTCCGTATAGTTTGCTCCAAAAATCCAACAAAAATCTCCAAACTTTCTCTGTAAGCCTATCAGTAGAGAAAATATCCTCTATTTCCAACTCTCTGTCCGCTCCCCTCTTTACAATGACTAATAGGGGAATATATATATGAGACTCCTAGGGTTCCAAATCTTTTTGGTGGGAAAGGGATCAAAAATCTCATTCAAGGTCGCCTAATTCGAAATTTTAAAATTCCAAATACCTTTCACCAATTTAGGGAGGCAACCTTTTCTGATATTTTCTCCCCATTCCGAAAGAGGAAAGGGGAGAAACGCGTGCCTGCTGCAACTGGGACGGTCTGAGAGGGACGTTGAAGATGACGACAAAGGACGCAGTGTACTGCCTGCGTCCCTCGCTGCTTTCCGTCTATTTCCCATTTTTTTCGCTTGTTGCTGCCGTGTTGATGCGTACAACTGCTGGTCATTTGGAATTAAAAGGAGAAGGGGATGGGGGGCCGGGTCATGGGTTATTGGAGAATGAGTCGGTTGAGGTGGGATTTGGACTGCTGAAGTGTTTTGTTAAGAGTTAAGTTGGGCTAGGAATGGATTACTTATGGATAGTGGGCTGAAGCTGTGGGAATTGAAAAAGAATTTGGGCCGATAGGGACTGAATAAATAGGCCCAAAGCTTGGTCTCGAACGAGTCTAAAATAATTGGTAAGGAATGAATTGGATTTGTAACTTAAGACTTGGCCTAATGAGTTGCAAAATTAACCAACTCAAGTCGAAAACTTAAGCAAATTGAGTTTAACTAATGAATTTGGCTGAAATTTAAATAAGACGAATTAATATGATTAACTAACAAGCTTCTTAATTTCAACGAAATAAAATAATAAACTCAATTAAACTTATAAGACTTAAAATCAAAACCATAATTTAAACTAAACTAATTTAATAAAATATTTACCCAAATTAAGATCTTTTGAGATGATTTTTGAAATATTTATAAAATATATACTAATTATATCCAAAATTATATAAAACATATATATTACTTAAAAATTATGAAAAGCGACTAAAATTACTTTAGAATAACTTGAAAAACATTTTGAATGTTATAAAACTAATTATTTCAAGTCGTTCAAAATTTAAGAAGCTCGATGATTAACATATATTGTGGAGGTCCGAAATTGGGTGTCAACAACTGTCCCTCATTTTACTTGAATCGATGCAAGAAATTCGAGGAAAATGAAATTGACTAATCCAATTTCGACCGACCACGTCTCCTTCTTTGGAAAGAGATTTGGTACGGGCTTTAAGAATTATGGCCGAACCCCGAAAATGGGTTTCCTACATATCTCCGGCTATATGAGAATTCAGGCCACTTGTAGTTCGATACGCTTTATTTGACGCACGATTTGAAAGAATTCAAAAGTCATCATGGTATCGGATTATGAAGAGACCAGGGTGCTCGAGAATAAGATTTAAGAGCAAGTGTTGGAATACAGCCGAGTTTTCAACACTGATCCAGCCTACATATCCTTAAACATTAGGAATCAGGCTGCTTGTAGTTCGACTCTATCGGTTGAAAAAGAAATCTATTACGCAAGATATCCTTTGGTTCTAGAGGAGTGACAAGTAAGTCGAGTATGAAAAAGAGGCTTGCAACCTCTTAGCCATGAATGTGGTGCACTTCACACCCATAATTAAGAACTTACACGGACATAATTCTCAAAGCTCTTGGTGCATTGTCACTCAGATTGGAAAATTGCTTCCGATAGAGACCAAAAAATTCCGGATGCGAAACTGAAACTGATAAACCTAAAGATAAACCCACATGCCTTCTGATAGGGGTGTGGTTTGATTGTGGTGGAAGTCGCTCCTCCGCTCGCGTCCTAAGAGTTTGGCACTTCTCTTTGGACTATGTCCCAGTTCGCTGCTAAGAAAAAGTTCCACGTTGTGCTGCATCCTAATTGATGTCGTCCGCACCTGTGGTTTGTTTTGAGAATTCATCCTCTTGGATGCTCTCGACAAAGACTGAGATAAACTCATTAGCATAAAAATTGCAATTCAAATGGGAGACAGTGTCTTTTACCGTGTTGACACTTAATTGTTCTCTTTGAATATTTGACGTCAACTCTATTGGGTTTGACGTGAAGCACATAAAGTTTGTGTCTCATATTTGCAATATGATCTTCAATGTACTCTTCCTTTGATGTCAAAGTAATAAAATAAGTTGATGTAAATATGTTGACAGTTCTCTTGACGTCGTTGTTGATAATTCTCTTGATGTCATTTTGTAATGAAAAAATAATGCAGTCGATGTTGATCTTCTTGTGATGGGTAAATTTTCTCTTGCAATGCATAACTTCTTTTCCGTGATGCATGAATCCTTCTCTTGCTATGCATGAATCTCTTTCCCGCGATGCATGGCATTTCTCTTGCTATGCATGAATCTCTTTCCCGCGATGCATGGCATTTTCTCTTGCTATGCATGGTTGCTTCTTCTTGCTATGCATAAATCTCTTTTCCGCGATGCATGACTTCTTTATCTTGCAATGCATGACTTTTCCCGCGATGCATGAATCCTTCTCTTGCTATGCATGGTTCTTTTTCTCGCGATGCATGACTTTTCTCTTGCTATGCATGGATTTCCTCTTGTTATGCATGATTTCTTCTTGTTATGCATGGTTTCTTCTTCCCGCGATGCATGACTTCTTTCTCTTGCAATGCATGATTTTTCTCTTTTCTTCTCTTGTAATACATCAATCTCTTGTCTTGCTATGCATGACTTCTCCTCTTGCAATGCATGACTTCTCCGCGATGCATGATTTCTTTTGATGATGCCTCCCTGATACCAAATGAAGATAATGCTTCACCGAGCAACATATATGATCTTCTGGGTATCTTTTGGAACGGCGGTATCGTCTCAATCGACAATACAAATAAAAATGACCCTCGGAGTAGTGGTATCATCTCATTTGACAATACGATATAAATGACTCCTCAGGTAGTGATATTGTCTCGATCGACAATATAAATAAAAATGACCCTCCGGGTAGTGGTATCGTCTCATTCGACAATACAATATAAATAACCTTCGGGGTAAGAATATTATCATATCTCGAGATAAATATCTTCCGTGTATCCTTAGTTGCTGGAAAATAATAATATTTCTCTCTTCAAGGTTTTCATTTGTCCCATCTCCGAACATAATTGCATGTTCGTTATGAACCTTGTCTTGCTGAAAATTTGAATAAATTAATGCTACTCATATTCCCAATTCTTAATATAAGAAGCATGAAATATTTCCCGCATCCACGTAAAAATTGTCAATTCGGGGAGCTCTTCGCCCTTTTGACTTTTCCATATTTGTTGAATGGAAGAATATGCCGATCTTGAGGCAAACCCGTAGACCCGCATCCACAGAAAAATTGTTAGTTTTTTACAAAATGAACCGATCTCGTGTTGATCTCTTCGGTTATCCGCTCCTTGTCTTGCTATCTCCTATTGATTTCTCGATCTCCCGCTTCTTGATAGATAAGACAAAGCATTTTTATGTAAAAATAATTGAAACATGTAGGAAAAGTTTTAAGAAAACATAGATTTTTAAAAAGTAGCATTTGGAAAATGTCACCGCTAAGTGTCATGTCACGCCAAGCTTAGTGGACGCCATTTGGAGTTGATGTTTTGGGATCTATCTCGATTACTTGTTGGGAAAAATTCAAAGTTGTTTTAAACTCCCGACAGACCCGATTGAAATTTTGAGGCCATCTCAAAATTTCGTCCCAGTCTTAACTCTTGGTTCATCTTCAGTCGTTGGTGAGCAAATCGGAATTTTTGAGATATTCTCAAAAATTCTGTCCCAGTTGCAAATCTCCAAGTGACTTTAGTCTTGACTTTGTTGGAAAGATCTTTTCCTCGAAAATTTTTGAGTACCTCTCAAAAATTCTGTCCCAGTTTCTATTGTGAAGAGAAATAGAAATCCTTACAGGAAATATGACCGAGCCCTTGTGGCGCCTACGTATCCCGTTGAGGCGAATCGGGTCAAACGTAGTTCCCCCTCTCGGGATTACCAAAAATAAGAAAATTTACAAAGAAACCCGACCGAGGCCAACATAGGCCGCCTACGTATCTCATTCTTGAGAATTCAGGTCGAACGTAGTTCAAATACAAAGAAATATTTGAAGGGATAAAAGGGGTGACCGAGGCCGACATAGGCCGCCTACGTATCTCATTCTTGAGAATTCAGGTCAGACGTAGTTCATTACAAAGAAATAGATTTTAAACAAAGCAATTACAAGCAAATAGAACGACTTCAAGGAAATGACACAAACTGAGACTTCACACATAATATCTCTTGACGGCATCTGAGTTGATCGGTTTCGGCCATTCGGTGCCATCCATCTCCGACAGACTAAAGCACCTCCGTATAACACTTTGCGAACCATGTAGGGTCCTTGCCAATTTGGTGCAAATTTCCCTTTATATTCATCCTGGTGAGGGAAAATACGTTTGAGAACCAACTGACCAACTTCAAACATTCTGGATCTTACTTTCTTGTGAAAAGCCCGAATCATTCTCTGTCGATACAATTGGCCATGACAAATAGCAACCATTCTCTTCTCATCAATCAAGGTTAACTGATCAATCCGCTTACGAACCCATTCAGCGTCACTCAATTCGGCTTCTTGGATTATTCTCAATGAAGGTATTTCAACCTCTGCAGTATAATCGCTTCGTTCCATATACAAGCAAATATGGAGTAGCTCCAACGACGTTCGACTGCGTTCGGTAACCCAACAAAGCATATGGCAACATCTCATGCCACCCTCTCGCGATTATCAATCATTTTCCTCAAGATCTTCTTGATGTTCTTGTTGGCGGCTTCTACAGCTCCATTCATTTGAGGACGATAGGCGGTTGAGTTCCGGTGAGTAATCTTGAATTGTTCACATATATCTCTCATCAAGTGACTGTTGAGATTCGCTCCATTATCAGTAATGATGGATTCTGGTACTCCGAACCTGCATATCAAATTGTTGCGAACGAAATCAGCTACCACTTTCTTGGTTACCGACTTGTACGAAGCTGCTTCCACCCACTTGGTGAAGTAGTCAATGGCAACCAAAATGAATCTGTGTCCATTAGAAGCGGCTCGAAGGATCTTCCTCGCCAAAGTGAGCCCATTCATGTGAGTACCACAAACTCCGGCATGTATCTGGTCCGAGCTTTTGCGGCTTCATTAGCATCAACGCATCTGAGAAGACCTAAATCTGGAGTCCTCCTGTAAAGGATTTCCCCACTCGCAAAGAAATTGAGGGCCATACGGCGTATCGATTTCTTCTGGTTGAACGTTGCATTCTCAGGATAAGTCCCGTCCTCTAAATACTTCTTGATGTCAACATACCAAGGTAAACCATCTGGTTCCGCTTCAACATGAGAACAATGGACAGGCTGCTCTTTTACCTCTATGTCCACTGGATCAATGTAACTTGTATCTGGATGTTTAATCATCGAGGCAATGGTGGCAAGAGCATCGGCTAACTCATTCTGAGTGTGTCTAAAGTCAATCTTGCGAAACCTTTTGCACAACTTCTCTATATACTGGACATACGGTGTGATCTTTGGGTTCTTTACGGCCCATTCTCATTGAACTTGATGAATCAGCAAATCTGAATCTCCAATAACCAAAGAATTCGTGAACATTCATGTCAATGGCCATCCTGGGACCTAGGATGCAAGCTGCATACTCAGCCATGTTGTTTGTGCAGACAAATCGGGGTTAGCAGCCAAAGGATAGTGTTGACCGGTTTCGATACTAAGATCAAGCCCGATTCCTTTCCCTTGATAATTCGCCGCTCCATCAAAGAACACTCTCCAACTGTGGTACGCTTCGTAAATATCCTCACCCACAAATGCTATTTCTTCATCAGGAAAATAAGTCTTGAGAGGTTCATACTCTTCATCAACTGGATTCTCTGCAAGATGATCAGCCAATGCTTGTGCCTTTATCGCCTTCTGAGTCACGTACACAATGTCAAACTCACTCAAAAGCATTTGCCATTTAGCCAACTTCCCGGTCGGCATTGCTTTCTGGAAAATATACTTCAACGGGTCCATCCTGGAAATAAGGTATGTGGTGTAAGAAGATAAATAATGTCTCAACTTTTGAGCGATCCAAGTCAAAGCGCAAAGATGTTCTCTCCAAAAGAGTGTAACGAGCCTCATATGGAGTGAACTTTTGCTCAAGTAATAAATGGCTCGCTCTTTCTTCCCGGTTTCGTCATGTTGACCAAGTACGCATCCCAATGCATTATCCGAGACAGACAAATATAGCAATAACGGACTCCCTCTCGCGGAGGGACCAACACCGTGGATTGGACAAATAATTTTTGATGGCATCAAAAGCAGTTTGACATTCTCCGGTCCACTTGGTCAAAGCATCTTTTTCAATAACTTAAAGATAGGCTCACACACCACGGTGGATTGAGCTATAAACCGACCGATGTAGTTTAACCTTCCTAAAAACTCATCACCTCTTTCTTGGTCTTTGGAGGAGGTAATTCTTGAATCGTCTTGATCTTAGAAGGGTCGAGCTCAATGCCCCTCCCGCCGACTACAAATCCCAACAACCCGCCAGCTGGCACTCCAAAAGCACACTTGGCGGGATTTAGCTTCGTTGTGTATCGGCGCAAGCGATCAAAGAACTTCTTCAAGTGAGTCAAGTGATCTCGAACTCTCGTGGGACTTGATTATAACATCATCTACATACACCTCGATCTCCTTATGAATCATATCATGAAAATGGTTGTCATGGCCCTCATATAAGTAGCACCGGCATTCTTGAGACCAAAAGGCATCACCCGATAATGATATACACCCCTGGGCGTGATGAAAGTCGCTGTCTTTTCTCGCATCTTCTTCATCCATCGGATCTGGTGATAACCCGCATAACAATCCACGAATGACTGCATCTCATGCTTAGCACGATTATCAATGAGAATGTGAATGTTTGGCAATGGAAAATTATCTTTCGGGCTAGCTTTATTGAGATCTCGTAATCGACACAAATTCTCGATCTTCCCATCTTTTTTGGCCACCGGGACAACATTAGCTAGCCAAGTGGGATATTGCGTCACTTCTACCACTTGAGACTCGATCTGTTTGGTAATCTCCTCCTTAATCTTCAAACTCAACTCGAGCTTAAACTTTCGAGTCTTTTGTTTTATTGGGTGAATTCGGATTAATTGGCAACTTGTGGGACACTATATTCGTGCTCAGCCCTGGCATATCTTCATAAGACCAGGCAAATATATCGATGTATTCTCTAAGCAAAAGAACCAAGTCTCTTCTTTGAACTTCAGTTAGATGGACGCTGATTCTTGCTTCCTTAACACATTCTTCATCTCCGAGATTCACAATTTCAGTTTCTTCCAAATTTGGCTTGTGTTGATTCTCAAATTGTCGAAACTCTTCGGCAACATATTCGGGTACCTCATTTTCATCTTCATACACATCGCATTCATCATCACCTGCCTGATTTTGTTCGTTCAGCTCATGACATGACATGACATTGGCAGGTTTTAAATTAATATTACTGAAATCATAAACGAGCAAAGTTAGTAAAAATAAACGATAAGTAAATAACTAATTTTGATAAAAAGAGGCTTTCATTCAAATTGTAAAATGAGTGCAAACTTTGGCCATGGCCTAGAGCCATTTTGCCTTTTTAACATCACAGGTAAATTTAAAAACTTCAAACAAATAAAACTGCATAAAGGGTGGGTCTCGGGCCTCTTCCGGACTACCACCGATTTTAAAAACAAACAAAATGCATATCCTTTCTACCCAGATGAGCGGGAAATCAGGAGTGGTGTGGAGGTCCAGCCGCACCGCTCCTCGGTTTTGCATCACGGATGCCCGATGTCCCGCCTCTTCCTCAATAACCGCATCAATCTCCTCAAAAGGTCCCATTCCTTCCCCGAGACCACCATCGTTAACATTTTCTCGTGACTGAAATGACCGATACAGATGAGGAATTGGCCTGGCCAATGCTTGATCAACACTCTTGCTCTTCATCTCTGCTTCGTCATCCGTTGGGACATATCCCAAACCAAACTTTGCTCCTTTGGCGGGAATTTGGATAGGCTCGACGATTCCTTGAAAGTGCTTCCCCAACCCAAAACCAGTTCGAAACCATTCTCGAGCATGACAAAGCAATCATTTTGTACATCGAGGGCATAGGAGGTTGCGGAGCCAAATCATCACCGATGGCATTTACCAGCTCCATCGTGTAGAAATCACAACCTCGAGAGACATCATCAGCGATCGGCGCATACCCGTTGGAATGGCTCCCTTCACCGTAAATGACCAATTCCTGGTCCTTCCAAACAAATTTCATTAGTTGGTGAAGAGTAGAAGACACAGCCCCAGCCATATGAATAAACGGTCTTCCGAGAAGCAAGTTATAACTGGTGTTGATATCTAACACCTGGAACTCCACATTAAAATCCGCGGGACCCACCTGAATATCCAAGTTTACTGCACCCAATGTGTCTCTTTGCACTCCGTCAAAGGCCCTCACATTGACCTGGTTCTGGTGAAGCTTTCCCAAGTCGAATTTCAACTGCCTCAAAGTTGAAAGTGGACAAATATTAAGACCGGATCCGTCATCGACCAAGACACGATTAATTATCTTATCTCGACACATACATGTGACGTGCAGGCAACAGCCTTCTCGGGTGTCGAATCACAAACTCTTTCTTCTCTCTAATGCTCAATGAAGCTACGGCCCTTTCTAGTTCGTCGAGCAATCGGAACTATTGCCTTTGTCACGCACCAATCATCATCTCGTCTCTATCATATTGATAGTGGCGCCTCCGTGATTTGGCAAAGGGTTACTATTGACATTGGGCGCGACTGCTCGAAGAGAGACCACATTCGGTCAATCGGGTCTTGGATCTTATGCTTCGATTGATGCGGTCTTCGGTATCATGTCCAACACCGTTGGAGTGATACGCGCACCTCCGATTAGGTTTGTAAAACTTTGAGCTAGTGTCAACCGGCTTGGGACCCACTGGATGAATATATCCTGCCGCAATTAATCGCTCGAACAACTTTGTTCGGCTTTCAACAAGCGGAGTGAAATTTCTAGCGGGCTTCTTCTCAAATCTAGGACGAGGGGGATCGTAATTGCCTTGCTGAGGGGGAGGCATCTGACGATAATTTGGAGTGTTTGGACGGGGGGCTTGATATCTGGGATATGAGTTGGTTTGGTAGTTTGGTTGTGGAGCTTGGTAGTTCGAGGGGGTATTTTGGTAAAATGGAGCTGGGGTTTGGTACATTGGGGGAGGAGTTTGGTAATTCGTCTGAACGTTGGTACAGTTGGGGGCGACGTTTCGATAGTGATGAGGGGGAGTCTGGTAAACTGGAGGAGGAGTTTGGTAGATAGTAAGGGGAGTTTGGTAGCTAGGAGAAGGAGTATTTTGATAACTAGGAGGAGGGGTATTCTGGTAATGGGGATGAGGGGTATCTTGGTAATCGGCCCGTGCATAACAAGCCTAGAATGAACTCTCGCGAAGGTCGAGAGCGACCTTGGTATGATAAGGATTTCCTTGGGGTTTTCTTCCCCTCATAAGAGATAGAGGACACTTCCTCTCTTTTCTTCTTTAACATGCCCGAAGACCCGGGCGACGCAAAGAACACGGGCAATCTTCCCTAGGTTCTCAATCCATCTTCGATAGTCTCACCTACCTTGACTATCTCAAAGAAATTTTGCTCCAATGAGCAACATGATTCTGTCGTAATATTCGGCTCTTGCACCCGCACAAACACTTCAACAATTTCCTTTTCGACATGGGAGGTCTAACTCTAGCCGCCTCCTTTCGCCATCTCGTATGCAAACTCTCTATAATTCTCATTTGATTTCTCGCTTCATCTTTTCTAGGGAATAACGATCAGAACAATCTCCACATTATAGGCGAATCGTTCTATAAAGTCCTTAGCCGTAGCATTCCAGCTAGGCCACTGTCTCGTTTCATGAGATGTAAACCATTCCGGGCCTCTCCACTCGGACTTCGGCTAAAAAGTCGCATCGCAAAGCTTCATCTCTTCCAACTCCTACTAGTTGGTCACGGTAGGCCCTCGGTGCGCTAGGGGTTCCCTATTCCTCCGAAGACGTCGAACTTTGGCACCTTGAACCCTTCCGGGAGGTCCAAATTCGGATGAATACATAGATCCTCGTAACTCAAACCAAAGAATCCTCAGAATGAAACACCGCAACTCTTTCATGGCCTTTCGAATCTCTTCCTTCATATCCAGCTTTGGCGGCCTCTTCCTTTGACCTCCACTCTCTTTCTCGCTCCTCATAATGATCGAGCTCAACCATGGACATCATGCTCGTTGGTAATCGGAATTTGGAAAGTGGCTTTCTGAGGTAGGGGCGGGAGCAATGGAGGGACTTTGGCCATTTAAAGGGGCGTGGTAATTCTGGGGGAAAGTCTGGGGGTTGGTGTACTGGTTTTGGTGAAGGAGGGAAGTGCGTGGATTATTGACGTTTTGACTGTGGGGGGGTAGGCCAGTTTGGTGGTTTGCATTAGGGGGAGGGAGTGGTGCTTGGAGGTTGGTATTTGGAGGAGGGGGTGGTGTTTGATAAGAGGCTGACGCGTAATGAGGGTTTTGGGTGGTAAGGTCAATGATGGAGGGATTATGAGCGGGAGCTGCGAGTTCCCGAGCTTGTTCCGCGTTAGAAGGGGGAATTTGAGCCGGAGGCCTTCCGTCGGTTGTGTGTTGACAAAGAAAAATCGGAGGAGGCAAATCTTGTTTTCTCTCGCATCTCGACCCTCATCTCAAAGAATTTGTTGCATCAACCGGCAGATCAATTCATTCTCGATCGGCAAGGGCGGGCCGAGCCACCACGACATCGGTAAGGCCGGTCTCTTCGTTGTTATCACCCATTGCCGCTTTCCCTTTTGTGAACTTTGACTAGGGAAGGAATCAGGGGACCTTTAGATCCGTGAAATAAGGATGGTCGGCCAGTGTATCAACACAGATCAGTTCTAACTACCTGTAGAGAAAAACAACTCAAAGGCAAATCTGTCAGTATTAGTTCTGGATGAATAATGCAAAATATTGCCTAGAAAGCAGATAAACACATAAACGTTGCTTCGTTTGAGGACACGTTAACCCACGAGTAATAAGGGCTGATTTTTGTAACAAGCAGGAATTTGCTCATTTTATTTTGGGGTTAGTGACTCAGAAAGGCTGAATTGCGTTGAGCTAAGGTCTTCTTGCTACATCTTCGATATCTGTTAATCTGAACTCGATGTTTCCTTGCAGAATGAAAGATGGGGAAAAGAAATTTGAAAAAGATAGGGGCCGGGCCTTGAAAGGCTGCCTACGTATCTCCCAAGGAGAATTCAGGCCTTACGTAGTTCGAATACAAATGAAGTCTCATTTTCATTCATTCAGTTCTTGAAGATTACAAGGAAAGTGAAAAACAATAAAGCTCCTAAAGGTAGAGTGTGTTTCCATCCAAGCCATTTTTCTTTTGATTGTTGCATTAATCAATGCCGGGGTAAACTCGTATGCTTCGAGGGAAATTTCTCATTCCCCTCTTTCCACTGCTCCTGTAGAGGAGGCCTATAGACAATTTCCTTGGTAGTAGGATTTTCTTCGTGGGCGAGAAAGTTAAGACTCATGGAATTTTGGGCGGACATTTGGTAGTGACTTTTATTTGGTATTGGAAAAATTTTCAGAAAATTTTGAAAAGGAGTGGGCTAAAAATACCTTCATTCAAAGCAACGTATCACATAAACAAAGCTAAAGCATACAAGAAATCAAACAAATATCGCGTGTCCTAAGCAAGTAAGGGGGCCCTTTTGTGCCAAGGGTAGGCCTAGCGTATTTGAAAGATGTATGTGTAGAATTGAACCATTTTGTCACCCCGAAGCAAATTTCGCATAAAAATAATGTTCAAGAAGCGAAAATAAGCAGGGGAAGTAGGGAATAAATGAAAAAACACAAAGGAAAGGCCCACGCAGGGGTCACTTGAAAAGAGTACCAAAATACAAGAAAGGCAAGCCCACGTAGGGGCGACTAACAATAAGTACATATAGCAAAACCCACGCAGGGGCGAAATCCGCTAAAATGCTCCCGATGGACCCGCTTCTGATCTGCTCCTCTTGTTCTGTGCCATGAGATGTTGAAGCCTATATTGAATCATTAACAAGTATCCTTCGCACCGACGACCTTTCTCTTCCCGTCTTCGAGACACATTCCGCTTTTCTTATCCCCAATCCACAAGTTAAGCTCTCCCAAATCACTTCTCAATCTTTCCAATTCTTGAGTCACGCTCTCGAGGGCGTATTTGTCCTCCTCTTGCTTTCGGAGAAATTCATCATGCATTTCTTGGGCTTCTCTTCTCACCTCTCTTAGTTCTATCAATGTTTTGGACTCTTTATCCTCCACGCTACGATAATTGTTTGGAACTGGGAAGGAAATACCCCGTATGTTACCCTTCAACCAAGCTTTGTAGGTTTCATCGTACCCATTAAATCGGTCCACGGCAATGGTGTCGTCTTTCATTCGCACTTGCTTTTTTTCCATTCTCTCAAAGATCTCTAAAGCTTCAGGCACTCTATCATCCCCGATGTCGAACACATAGATGCGGTAGTATGCCTCTGGAGGTGTAGTTTGTCTTCTTCCGAACTGCCTCAGGACCCGGATGGGCGCATACGGGCGGATACCTCGAATACCCGGTAAAGGAAGCACAAGTTGTCTGTCGCCCCGTACTATGACATCTTTTGAGATGAAACGATCGAACATCCACTGGATGTTTTCTTCTCTCAATTCAGAAAAAATTTGAGCCCATCTTTCTCTGGTTCTTCTTTTTTCTAAGTCTGCCCAGAACAACATGTCGTTCAAACTCTTAAGAGGGTTATGCTCATCGAGGGTATGGAGTTCTTGATTTCCATGTCTCTTCACTAAGTGACTCATTATCCACCATTGGAGGAGAAGGTTGCAGCCCTGAAAGTAACGATGCCCTTCCTTGCATTTTCCCAAAGCACGGTACATGTCGGAAAGGATGACAAAGCGATAGGATAATACTTTACTTGCCCTTGGTTCAGATGCCCGTCTTACTGCGTGTGAGCAAGCATTATCACTCGGGTGTTGATACTGAGGCTCGGGCCGTGTGGGAAAACCATGGTGCCTAATAGTGCGATGGTAAATGTCAAAGGTCTGATCTCATCCCATTCTCTGAAGGTGACCTTGAACTCTTGGTTGTATTTCACATAAAAGCTCGCATGCCCGAACCTAGCATAGAGATCCATAAAAGAAATGCTAGAACCTTTCGCCCAATAAGCACAATCCTTCCTTAATCCGAGCCAATTTATAATATCCTCGAGAGTAGGCTTGTTAGGAATTAAGATATTTTCCTCGCTTTCTCACTCTTCTTTCAAGTCCCGTACCGACCGTGTCTATTCCATCTCGAATTTCCTCAATTGTCGGGGTGATTTCCATGGTTCCAAATCGAAACACCATTTTCTCGTTGTCCCAATAACTCCGTGAGGACCTCAATCAGCTCGGGCCACCCAACCATGTTGATGAGTTCTGTTAAGGCTCCTACGTATTTGTTGAGAGACCTTTTGTGAATCCCAGTGAGGTCGTTGTACCACATTTTGAGCAAAACTGGGGCTTCCACTACCATGTCGAATTTAGGAAATCGATCCATACCTACAAAATAAAGCACGGTTAAGATTCCCTCCCCCAAATAGGCAACAATCTGGTTCCTACACATACATCTTTCAAATGTCAAATAATATGATATGTCGTTAGGTCGTTAACCTTGGACATGATATTTGGCGGTTTTACTAATGGACTTAATACACCTTGGGTATTATGCCGTCTTAAGCTGATGCTTAGATTTGGATTTGGTTTCGCTCTACTCTAGGTTGACTAGAATTGGTTGAGAAATGACGGTTACCCGAGTCGGACAAACAACGGGGTGAAGTCTAATAAACGACGTTGGATGACCACAAGCCAACTATTCGTTTATCACTTCCAAAGAATTTAACTTGTGTTTTCTGAAGGACAGCCGTGGTAAGCCACATAACTGCCATTTTTCCTAATGCAGTCTATTTGCCGTTTGGTGGAATTTAATGCCATGAATGTCACAATTTAATATATACAATAAATAAAACAAGTAGACAATAAAACACGTAACCAAATAAATTAATCTTAAGGTTAGAACCATTCAAATCCCCAGCAGAGTCGCCATTCTGTTTTATTAAAAAATATATTTAAGACTGGTTTTAAGAGTCGCCACTTAATTTTTAAGAAAAATCAAGAAAACTGTTGTTTTCAAAAGACTAAAACAGTAAATCTATTGAAAACTATTAAGAGGGTTCGAGGTTCCTATTAATATTCTAGGAAGGTTTTTAAAGCACCTAGAATATCCGCTAATGCGGTTATCCAACAACTAATTTATTTGGCTAATCTCGTTTAACTTAATTTGAATTGAACAATTCTTATAGTTAGAATCATTTTAAAAAGGAAAAAAAGGGAAATATTGACCTATTTTAAGTGAGATACTTCTCAAAATTTTATTCTTTTAAGTCTTTTGAAAAGATGATCGACTTAGTTACGTTGTTAAAACGAAATGAGCGTCTCTCGGGGATTTAAACTTTTCGACCCTAAGATTAACGACAAAACACTAACAAACAAAACAAACATAGTAAAGTAAGGAGGGAAAGAGGGTTGGACCCAAATCTGGTTTCTGTCCGCCTGGACCAGTATTTGGGTCCATTTTCGCTTTGGGCCTTCGGCCCATTTAAGTCATTTGTACCTGTCCTATTCTAGCATAAATAGCGATTAAAAGGACAAGGGCTTAGGCCCAATAATAACAAAATACAGCTCAGATAAGTAAAGGCAGGCTTTTAGCCCAATCTTTTCAAATCTCGATCGCGCTCCGCTTTTCTTTCGGCTCCGAGACCTGTTCATCAATTTTTTATGACTCGGGCTGACTCGACAAAGAGAGGATATGGGCCTCCGTGGCCCAAAGAAAATGCGAGAATAGAGTCCGTGAGGACCCGGACAAATTTCACATGCAAACATGAAAACGAGAATCGCAAGTGAGAGTTATGAATAACGTAAGAAAATTTATTATACTCTAATATTTACTACACTACTATATATTACACTACTATATTCCAATATTTATTACACTATTATATTATAAAATTTATTATACTACCATATTCTAAAATCTATATACTACCGTGCTCTAATATTTTGTATACTACCATATTTTATTATTTATTATATTACCATATTCCAAAATCTATATACTACCGTGCTCTAATATTTTATATACTACCATATTTTATTATTTATTATATTACCATATTCCAAAATCTATATACTACCGTGCTCTAATATTTTATATACTACCATATTTTATTATTTATTATATTACCATATTCCAAAATCTATATACTACCGTGCTCTAATATTTTATATACTACCATATTTTACTATTTATTATATTACCACTCAAATGACAGAACTGCTAGGAGACAAACCTTAACAAAATAATTTATATTATCCTAGACACAAGCCATTTAATTCTAAATGGAGGACAACCTAGTTCAGGCGCTGGAAACAAAATAAATAAACACTCAATGTTAAAATATCACAAGTATCTCATGAAACCCAAGTGATAGAGTACTTAGCCAAAAAAAATAAAATAAAATAAAAAAATAAAAAAAATATGCAAAGCAAGAATAAAACATTTGAAGGAGAAGTCCAAAACGTGTCATTAGAAGAATCAATGGCAAGAGACCATTTGGAACTAATATTAACCAACAAGAAAAATAAAGGTTTGGTCAAATGAACTCTTTACAGTAAGGTACCAAGTAATCATTCAAGAACAACATACGGAATAAATAATGACCAACTAATAAAACCCATGGAGAGAGATGCTAAGAGCACATTGTTAACTTAAGTCAAAATGAAAGCCACATTCGCATGAAGCTATGGAGAATCACAGATTATAAAGGTGCCTTCTATCACAAAATGGATACATAGATGAAGGGGTGACTAAGGTAATAACTAAGTTCCCGATCTCGACCATTTAAACAAAGACCAAAGCGAACCAAGCTATGCTTAAAAATACAGATTCTAAATGGACATGAACAGATTCATAAAGCCAAGGTAGTGAATAATGAATGACTTAAGAGGATGTGCGACGGAAATCTCCATCAAAACCAAATATGAACAGACCTATAAACATTTTCTTTAAGGATCCAACTCCGACAAAATCGACTCACATTCATAAGAAACCAAATGTACAACAGCCTAATGCATCTCAACACTTTCTAAACACATAACGAAGACATGAATGTGATTTCAACAGAATGACAACAACGCGATTCCGATGCAATTATCAAATGGGTAAACCAAAGTTGAGACGAATATAATCAGCCGAGGACTTCAAAAACATCCATAGTAGAGGGAACGAGCTTAAACAGGCGTAAAACCACTTTGGAATACAAAATACACATACTAGTTTCGGAAAGATTATGATAAAGAAAAAAAAAAACTTAAGCTCAAAACAAATCACGTAAGTTCAGTTCATAAAGACAAATCAGCTCATAAAAACAACGAATATTTCATGATTCAACATCGTTGGAATCGGAATGAAGAAAGGAAAAAGGTCGAGAGTTGTTTACCTTTCACAGGGCAGCAAACTGAGCAAAGCGAGCTAGAGCGAACCTTCCCACACAAACTCTGACTTGAGCGACAGTCAATAAATCCGAGCGGAATGTCAGGTCCAAGAGAAAACTCAAATTGATTATCTCCTCTCTTTTTCTTAAGGTGTATTTAGATGTATTTTTCTTTGTTACTATTTTATTTATTATTATTTTTTTTTTTGCTAAAAACTATTCCGTATAGTTTGCTCCAAAAATCCAACAAAAATCTCCAAACTTTCTCTCGTAAGCCTATCAAGAGAGAAAATATCCTCTATTTCCAACTCTCCGTCCGCTCCCCTCTTTACAATGACTAATAGGGGAATATATATATGAGACTCCTAGGGTTCCAAATCTTTTTGGTGGGAAAGGGATCAAAAATCTCATTCAAGGTCGCCTAATTCGAAATTTTAAAATTCCAAATACCTTTCACCAATTTAGGGAGGCAACCTTTTCTGATATTTTCTCCCCATTCCGAAAGAGGAAAGGGGAGAAACGCGTGCCTGCTGCAACTGGGACGGTCTGAGAGGGACGTTGAAGATGACGACAAAGGACGCAGCAATCGCCCGCGCGTCCTCGCTGCTTTCCGTCTATTTCCCATTTTTTTCGCTTGTTGCTGCCGTGTTGATGCGTACAACTGCTGGTCATTTGGAATTAAAAGGAGAAGGGGATGGGGGGCCGGGTCATGGGTTATTGGAGAATGAGTCGGTTGAGGTGGGATTTGGACTGCTGAAGTGTTTTGTTAAGAGTTAAGTTGGGCTAGGAATGGATTACTTATGGATAGTGGGCTGAAGCTGTGGGAATTGAAAAGAATTTGGGCCGATAGGGACTGAATAAATAGGCCCAAAGCTTGGTCTCGAACGAGTCTAAAATAATTGGTAAGGAATGAATTGGATTTGTAACTTAAGACTTGGCCTAATGAGTTGCAAAATTAACCAACTCAAGTCGAAAACTTAAGCAAATTGAGTTTAACTAATGAATTTGGCTGAAATTTAAATAAGACGAATTAATATGATTAACTAACAAGCTTCTTAATTTCAACGAAATAAAATAATAAACTCAATTAAACTTATAAGACTTAAAATCAAAACCATAATTTAAACTAAACTAATTTAATAAAATATTTACCCAAATTAAGATCTTTTGAGATGATTTTTGAAATATTTATAAAATATATACTAATTATATCCAAAATTATATAAAACATATATATTACTTAAAAATTATGAAAAGCGACTAAAATTACTTTAGAATAACTTGAAAAACATTTTGAATGTTATAAAACTAATTATTTCAAGTCGTTCAAAATTTAAGAAGCTCGATGATTAACATATATTGTGGAGGTCCGAAATTGGGTGTCAACAGCTAAAATTTCAGACCTTGGAGCTACATCTTTAGATTCATCATCGCATAGAACTTGACTAGACAACTCTTCATCCCATTTCCAAGTATTGTCTTCATAAAAAACAACATCTCTACTAGTCACTATCTGTCACTCCCCGAGGCTTAACCCTTGACATAAACACGGGACCTAGGATCACGAGTGACCCCAAGCTAACCCTGAGCTATCATATCATAAGCATAAAAACATTTTTTGAAAGTAAGAGATACTGTGTGGAAGCTAAAACATGAGATAAACTGAAAAGGTGGGGAATACCCAATACTAGTCTGAATATAAATACTGGATAAGAGTTAATAACAGTGGACTATAACTCAAAATACTAAAGTTGAATCTATCTATGTCTATATGAAATAAGCCTCTAACTGACTAGAGATGCTGGGACATGCCCCCCAGCTAACTCTAGTAAAACTGAAACAAAAATGAAAGATTGAAATAGAAAGCATCTTTATTGTCCTCGAAGTATGAGGACTCACTACTGATAATGTTGAATACGGATTGGGAATCGATCTACACGTGATCTGAATGCTGAGGACCTGAACCTACATCACGAAAAGATGTAGCGCAGAGTATGCGGCATTACTTGAAAGGTATTGAGCATGCAGGATAAGATAAAGCTGAACAAACATATAACTGAACAAAGCATACTGAGCAATGATATAATTTGAGCGTGATAATGATGCTGAAATATACTAAATATAAACCAAAATGAATGCAATGACCAAGTACATAACATGCTGAAACTGAATACTGAAGTATATCTAAAAACCTGGTCAATGCACTAGAATCTGACTATGAGAGCTACAATTAATCAACATAAAACCACATGAGCTAAACGTGGAGTCCGATGTATAAACCCATATACCTTGCCACAGGTATAGCGACATGCTAGCGTGATCACTAAAACTAATGCCCAGAGAGGGGACTTATAAACCTACGGTGGCACGTAGTTCTGGGACTATGAGGGTGACTGACTCGGTGTTAAGCCTACTCCCAACTGGAAATGTGTACAATACATCATTACTGAAATATACTGGATAGCTCACTGTTCTGACATGCTAACTAAATATGCAACATTAAGTACTGATAATGAAACATTTGAAAACTGAGGCATGTATATCTGCTTATCTACCCTAGCTAGTGTAGTTCATGAACTAAACGAATCTACACAATTAGGGTTCTGAGTTTCATGCAAGGAACTAAGCAATAATTCCATGTAAACATGATAATCTGATTTGGAATACTCTAATAGCTAAATCACAACCAATATCTAAGGTTTTAGAAACCCTAGGTCTAAACAAGATATATGAATCAAAACTCTGACTGAATTCTAGGGACCTAATGGGTGAAAGGAACCCACTAGTGAAATCCCACATACCTGGTGACAAATTCCACGGAGAAAGCTTTTGATTTCAGAGCTGGAACTAGAGAATACTTGTTGCGTTCTTGGAAAGGGCTTGGTCGACTGTTTTTTCTCCTTTTGCTATAGTTTTGGCGAATTTTGGTGAATGAATCGCTTAGGGTAAGTTCTGATTAAGTTACTAGGCTTAAACTAACCAAAACTACGTAGTTTAGGGGTTAAACGACGTAGTTTAGGTGCTCAATGCATAGGAAAAAGACCAAAATGACCCCAAATCGATGGACCGTTAACTGACTGTCGATCCGTCTTGCAGGGCGTCATTTGGCTTCAGAGGGCTGAGCTGAGGGTCACAATCCACGGACCTGGACCACGGCCCATGGTCTGACCTATGGTCCGTGGGTCGTGCCTTTTCTGCAATTTTCTGGGCACGATGCAGGTGGCCAACCACGGACCCTACCTATGGTTTGTGGGTCAACCTAAGCTCCGTAGGTGCACCTGCAACTTCTGGAAAAAAATGAAATCTTTATCCTTTCTGAATCTGGGATGTTACACTATCCTTTTTGTCAAAGGATTAAATAGCTTGTACGCCTTGGACATCTCACTTAGACCAAGAAAGACACACATAACACCGTTATCGTCAAGTTTCTTTCTCTTTACATCTGGGACCTGTGCATAGGAAATGCATCCACAAATTTTGAAGTGATCTACGATCGGTCTCCTTCCACTCCAAGTCTACTCGGGTGTCACATCTCGAAGAGCAAAAGTAGGACTTCTATTCAAGATGTGGATGCTTCAATTTACTACGTCCAGTCAAAATACCTTTGGAACTCTTCCTCAAGCGAGCAAGTTTTGAACCATGTCAAGAATGGTTTTGTTCTTTCTTTCCGATACACCATTTTGTTGAGGTGTATATGCTGTTGTGAGCTCTTTTCGAATGCCACAATACTTACAAAATTCTTCAAATGCCTTAGAGCAATATTCACCTCCACGATCTGTTCGGAGGCTTTTTATGGTCTTCCCTGTCTCATTCTCCACATGAGCTTTGAGATTTTTAAATACATTAAAAGCCTTTGATTTTTCCTACAAAAAATATACCCATGTCTTTCATGAATAATCATCAATAAAGGTAATAAAATACCTTTTTTCCTCCTTAAGAGAATGGTGTTATTGGCCCACAAATGTCTAATTGAACCAATTCCAACATCTCTTTTTCTTTCCATGACTTGCCTTTCATAAATTGAGACTGGTGTTGTTTGCCAACAACACATTCTTCACAAACTTGAGAAGGAACAACAATTTTAGGAAGGCCCGTCACCATATTTTTCTTCTGAAGGACATTCAAACCACTAAAATTTAGATGACCATATCGAAAATGTCACAGCCATGAAGGGTCTTTCACTTCCGCCATAAAACAAGATTGAACATTTTCAATCTTCAAAGGGAACAACTTGCTCATTTTCACAATAGCGATAACTCCTCCGGAAGGATCATAAATCTCACAAGAATCGTTCCTAAGGGTGATGACATATCCTTTTTCTAATAATTGACCGACACTCAATAAATTATTTTTTAAAGAAGGAACATAAAACACATTAGATATTGTTTCCACACACCCATTCTTGATTCTAAAATTGATATTGCCCTTCACCATTACATTCACAGTGGAGAGATCACCAAATCCAACCGTCAAATAGAAACTTTCATTTAAATAAGAGAAAGAAGACTTACTTCCAGTCATGTGGTTACTGCTGCCAGTATCCACATACCAAATAGCTTGCTCCTCAGGCTCATTTTCAACATGGACTGCCATTAACAAGGTTTCTCCTTCATTGTTCTCAACAAATTTTGACTTTTCTTCTTTCTCACTAGGCAACTTAGTACGACATTCAGAATGATAATGGCCAAATTTATGGCAACGATAACATTCTACCTTAGATTTGTCAAAATCTTTTCCTCTGCCTTTGTCACAGTCATCATTGGCTCTAAAATTCCTGTTGCAATCTTTGTTGCCACCATCCCTATTCTCTTGATCTCCTCTCCCTCTTCCTCGACCTCTACCCCTTCCTGTAGAATGGGATGAAATAAAAGTATAAGCCTTCAAGGCCTTTTCCTCAAAAGTTGAACTTCGGTTCATCTTTTGCTCATGTACCAACAAGGAACTTTGCAATTCGTCAAGTGACAAGGCATTTATGTCTTTTGACTCCTCAATCGAGCATACAACATAATCATATTCGGTGATAGGGAACGCAATATCTTTTCAACAATTGTGACATCGTTCATTTTCCCTCCATGAAATCACATCTTGTTGCTTATCTCCATGGTTCTAGCGCAATAGCTAGTGACAGTTTCACCCTCCTTCATCAGCAAAGTTTTGAAGTCCCTCCTCAAGGCTTGAAGTTGTGCTCACTTCACTCTTATAGTACCTTGATACTTCTTTTTCATGGAGTCCCATATATCTTTGGAAGTTTCTTTGCAAAGAATAGTTTCCAAGATAGGGTGTTCAATAGCCTGAAAGAGGTAATTTTTGGCCTTCAAATCTTTCAGCTTTCTTCCTTCAAACTCTGTCTTTTGAGCATTTGTTAAAGCTTCGCCTTTCGCTGGAGCACTGATTCCATCCTTATCAATTGACCTATACTCCTTTGACTATAAAAAGTTTTTCCATCAGAATACTCCAATGGTCATAATGACCATCAAAACGAGGGATGGTTGCTTGCACAAAGTTGCTCTCTGAAGCCATAGATGAATAATGAATTTCTGGGTAAACTTTCCCTCACATGTGTTTTTTTTTTTTGGATTACACCTGGCTCTTGATACCACTGGAAAATAACAAATAGAATGATGAAGAAAGCAGATTGAAATAAGCAACAAAAGACAAATTTATTACTGCACAACTCTCTTATCTTCAATAGGAATCAGGATAAGTCAATATATATACTTTTACAAAGATTTTTCTGTTACGCATAACCCACAAACCCACGGCTACTAGGACTCCTAACAGATGCTACTAACTCACTAAAATCTGCCCACTTCCTAATAATTAGGAGTTGAGCATTTCAACAAAATAAAAAGGCCAACAAACATTAAATAAATGATTCCTAAACAAAAGAACACTTCCAACACATATTGCGATTGTTGCTTCTTGATCCATTATCATTAACATTAACACCATAAAATGTCGGTCGATGGATTACAATTCAAGGACTCCTAGCAGCTCAAGATGCCGAAGGAACTTCATTTGGCCAAGCGATGGAATATATTTGTAGCTCTTGCAACCACTTAATTTCAACATCACCAAATTTGGTAACAATCCTTTAGTGAACCATGAAGGAAATTTAGTGAAGTTTGGATGCGGTTGAAGACCATCTAATACATGCTCATCATTGATCTCACAGCCTTCCGATTCATCATGGGACCATAAATATGCCAGCTTGTAGATATTTGGTTTCTTCTGTAAATATGTTGTTCGAGCCTCTTCTTTATTTACGACTAATTGGAGACGTTTGATTGTCAATTCACATCTAAGGTTTTTCAAACGACCTAATTCTTCTATTTGACAACCTTTCCTAAACCTACATAGAAAAACAGTAGCGTCTGAAGACTTGTCAATTGCCCCATATTAAGTGGCACGTGAAACTGATAAATAAACCTTGATCCCCAAATAAATCTTTGATTTGTAATGATAGTTGCAATATATGTGTCGCAAACTTATCATATTATCCATTTCTTCTGGAAGCTTCCTGAGTGAAAAACAGCTATTGATTCTACATGTTTGCAAATTGTAGAGCTTGCAAATAGATTTGGGAAAGACTTCAATCATGGTGTCGGAGAGATCAAGATATTTGAAGATATTAGCTTTCCAATTTTGGCTGACAACACCTTGATTCCTGAACAGGACAAATTTAAAACTCTCAAGAACTTAAAGCTCAATAGCATAGCTTCAGATACATATTGCTTCTCCAGAACAGTGTGCACAAACGTTCTGGCTCATTTATCTTATATATTTGATCCCTTGGTGAGTCCCATCCAAAGTATCGAACTTGAGAAAGTTTTTCTCCTCTAACGCTCTTTGGATAAAATAGTTTAGATTTTAAGATATCTCCAGCCTCACAAGATCGTGCATCTTACAGTGTGTTATATTCTTGTGCTCATCTAGCTTAATATCTTGCAGCAAGGAATTTTACAATACAAGTTGAAAAGATCTTCTGCCATCCAGAATTGGACGGAGAAAACGTCTTCCATCATAGTGGTCTTCCGAACATATGTTATATATAATTGCAGCAAGGAATTTTCCAAACGTCTTCCATCACAGTGGTCTCTTGACATGGACGGAGAAAACCTTCCGCCATCCAGAATTGGATTAGTTGGTCCTTTTCAAACACAAATTCTTTTGGAAAAATGGAAAAGTAAGCAAAACGCTTTTTTAGATGTGGAGATGGTGGATAATCATAACTGAGTTTTAGGATTTTCTTTAAGCTATTTTCCCCGTTATCATATTCACCTGCAACAAGGGGGTTGTCGTCAAGAATTGCCTGCCATTCATGTTTTTACTTGTTGCGTAAGAGGCCTCCCAATACACTTGCAGTCAATGGTAGACCTTGACACATTTCAACAATCCTGTTCTTCATGCTCGCTACTTCGTCTGAAACTTCCCCATCAACAAATGCTCTTTGATTAAAAATGGACCAACAATGATCTCTTGTCAATCTTCCCAACATATGAAGATCAACTGCTACTGTGGATGCCACCCTCTTCATACAAGTAGTCACGAGAATGTGGTTTCCTTTGGATGTATTTATTCCTCTCAAGGTGTCAATGAACTCAAGCCATGATGTAAAGTCAACACGCCACAAATCATCCAGGAGAAGCAAATACTTTTTTTTCTGCCAGTTTATCTTGGAGTGTCTTGACTATTGTATCCCTGCCTTCGAGCTCAACTTTCCTCTTTGACAGCGATTCGAGAATCAGTTCAAGAAAGATCTTCGTTTATGACATTTCAGGTAGATACAACCAAACTCTCTTTTCGAACTGCTTCTTGATGCATGTGTTCATTGTTGAAAGTCCTCTTAGCCACAATAGTTTTCCCTTAACCCCCCATACCCACTATGGAAATGGCGCACAGAACAACATCCCTTCTCATGTTCAAAATCTTCTCCTTTATTTCAGCAACATCCATGTGTCTACCAATAACATCTGAAGCAACTATTACAAAATCTATTTCTCGAATTGGCATATTTGAGCCTTTTACTTTTAAAAATTGATTTAGTTAATGACATGACCGAATCATACTTGATCACGTGTCAAAAATGGTTTTGCAAAACTGAAACTTTTTTCAATGGATGAGCCTTTTCTCAAACAAAAATGGCATAGATGATGCAAACTTTAAATGAATGGCATAAATGAGCATTTTCTCAAAGTTTGATGGCATATTTGAGCCTTTTCCCAAGATATTAATTAAATCTTTTGTCGTTTTTCTACGCATTATAGATAACATGGATGTCGTTTCACATTGATATTTTGTTTCATGCCAAGTGTTACTGCAATCTACTTTGTGTTCTTGGTTGCTTTTGTTTTCTTAGTTGCGTCCATATGGAAAAGTAAATTAGATACTTGGCTGAAGCCTTGTATATTCATGGGATATAGTATGACTCACAAAGATTCTTTAACTCACATAATGTTCTATTTTATGGATCTATCTTCCCTTTTCAGGCACAAAATTGTGTGACACCTCCTCCATTGCCATGGACTAATTTGCTTCTCACCATCATCATCGATCCCATTACCTTGGTAATCACGTCCCTTAGCATATGACCACCAGCTACACCTTCTTTACCATCCACAACCACTGCTTCTGCATCAACATGAGATCCTTCCTTGTCTTCTCAATTAGACACATTTTAAACAATAATGGTACATGTTATGTGTTAGTGTGAGGGGTCTAGCACTCCTCAAGCTTCTGCTAGTACATCTCCATACTCTCCTCCCAAATAAGTACATACTATCACATATATTACTATAAGTGAGAAGAGATTAACCCCAAAGTTGAATTACCGTTTTGCTCCTACACTATTATTAATTTGCTGATAATTCGAATCCTATTTTAATTATCCATACACGTTTAGTTGCTGCTCAACTTCCCTCACTGTAACAACCCTTTTCCAATGCTCAAATTCCATTGCTCTTATTATCAGTTGTACCAAAATCTTTTCAGATTCTTCACTGATCTATATAAATGTCTCCAACAACATTTCATTGTCCCATTAATATATTTCTCTTCTCTCTGCCTCAATCAAATACACCATTGCCAGGTAAATTTGTTTTCTCCTCTTTATTTATCAAGATTTGCTTTGTTTTTCCTATCTGTGTATTTCTTTATCTTCCTTATTTTGTTTCTTTGTCTTTATAATGAGTCGTTCTATTCTTCATGTTGTTATTTGTGTTATCTCACGTAAATTTATTTTTTATTTTCCCTGTTTCTGTTTATTTCTTTATCCAAGTTATTATGTTTTATTTTCTTTTTCATGAGTCGCTCTGTTTTCCATGTTTATATTTGTGTTCCCTTTTGGTTGCCCTATTTCTTACTAATAATTGGGGCAATGGAGGTTTCATGTGGATGAATATATCACCAGATGTGTCTCGACATTACTCCTTCCCAAAGCAGCCAAGTTCTCCGAAAAAATCTGCAGTGGTACTTATGTTTTCAATAGTAGCAGTATAGTTCTATTAATATTATCTACTGACTCTGTCTATGTCTGGCTTTTAATAAGTTGGATTCATCAAAATTGTTATCACCGAATGTTTCTCGACATTACTCCTTCCCAAAACAACAAAGTTCTCCAGAAATTTTTTAGTAGTACTTATGTTTTCAATAGTAGGAGTATACAGCTACTCATATTCTCTGTTGACTTTGTTTATGTCTGTCTTTTAAGAAGTTAGATTCATCAGAATTATTCGTCCCTCAAAAAACTTCATAGTACGAGATACTCTTATGGGATCGACCAATCTAATCTGATATACGAAGTTGTCTGCCTCTTTTTAAGTATTTCAGAAACCAAATGATGAAATAGTTCCAAATTTTGATATTTCATCATATTGAAGTTGAAATTGCGGTGCATTAGGCCGACATAGTGTATGCTCCCTTTGTTGAAAGGTTCCAAATCCTCTTTTAAGAGGAGTTTAATTATGATATCACATCTGGACAACCATTTTATTTAGAAAAATGGCTTAATTTTCATTAACCAATTGATCTACATCTTCTTTGGAGCCTCAGTTTTGATAGTTTAGTCCACAACAAGATCATGATTGTAAAGGAAAACAAAACAGAGCAACTAAAACGGCGAAGTGATACATACACAAAGAACATCGTCTGTAAGAAAGTTTTAGGTACGATAACCTCATATACATATATGTTCATAGTTACACAGTTAATTAACTCTTTACAGATGGTGCAGTCCTACCAACATTACACCGCTTCAAATTTCAGGTTTAGAATACACAAACACATCTATGCAAAGATAATCGATTCATCATCAACCCACACTACTCAATGGGTTAATGTCATATTCATGATAATTCTTTGAGTCCCTCAATCCTCTCCCATTAATAATGGCATTTGACCCAACATTTTACACACTAAAAACATGAGGAAAATGGGGAAGACAAACACTCTATGCTCTCTTCTCTTGTCTCTTTTATTATTTTTTATGGTTTAATGTTTAAGTTTCTTGTTTGTTGACATTGTATTGCATTTAATATTTTGTTATTATTATCATTCAGAATTTATAGTACTTTGATGCTTCATATTCAGCTGATGCTGTCCTTCTGATTTTTCCAGATAAATATCCTACAAATTATTAAATGCATGCATCATTTAAATCTTTATTGTTTTACGAGTTCAAAAATAACTCATGCACTCATGAGAAGAGTGGTTAACACAATATACACTTCTATAATATTGCATGCACTCATGACAAGAGTGCTTTACAAAATCAATCTCTCTCTCTCTCTCTCTCTCTCTATATATATATATATATTGTAATTTTTTACTAAGGCCTCATTTGTTTGTACTTAATAGAGGTTTGAATCTTAATCATTCAATGGGCTGAATCTGAATGATTAAATACATTTGTTTCTTTTTTCAAAAGTCTCTTAATGGATATGAAAAGGTCTGAACGGATTAGATCTGCAAGAGAGTCTTAAAAACATTCAGACTTATTTAATAAGTTATAAAATAATTTTGTATCACCTCTCTTGGTCTTTGCGTGACTTTTGCTTTCACAACTACAAACTTTCTTCCTCTCTTTTTTCAATCAAACACAAATTTTTTCCTCTTGAATTGGTAAGTTTTCATAATCTTTACAAGTATTTTTTTTTATTAATAATTTTGTTAGGATGTATTGATGTTTATCAAGAACACTTGTTGCAACAATATTTTTAGTGTATTGATGTTCATCAAGTTTTTTGAGTGAAAAAAATACTATCCATAATTAAAATAATAACTATGTATGCATATTTGAGATCTCTTATTAGAATTTTGTCTTAGGCCAATAATTTTATTGAGAGTCTTTGATCTAATTAGCTAAAATATATGTTAGGCTGATAATGTGATACCTTATGTATTATTTTTTCGACTAGTACCTATCATACTTATTGAACGTTTTGATATTATATTGTGCCTATAAAATATTTTTATTTCATGATTTTTTTTATGTTGTGCTTGATAATTATGATATTTTTTTAACAAAAAAGTAATATCTTTTGTTGAAATGAAATTTTTATAACATTTTATTAATACATTGTTTGATTTCATATGAACATTCAAATATTGAAAACAAACAATCTTAATCATTCAGTGATCCGATTTAGAGACCACATCTTAATATTCATATGTGTATTCAGATCTAAACACCTACATCTTAATTCAAATCTTAATATTCATTTGCGTATTCAGATTCAGATGTCTTAATGGAAACAAATGAGGCATAAGAGTTGTCAATTAACTCTCTTTGGACAGGTATAGATTTTCCCCATGGATCTTGGGGGGACCAACGATCAACAAATTTTTTAGAACTTATTGTCTACCATGCCAAGTTCCAACTTGCGACAAATTGAGAATCAGTGTGATCTACATAACCACATAGTTCGAGTTAAAAATAATGATTTCAGTTGAACTCACAAAATCCAACCTAGATTTGGCTCGGATTCCAACCATGTCAAACTACTTTCTCCTTGAGATATGATTAGCAAATACCTTAAATTAGAAGAGTATGCGTGGACCAAAAGGTGCACTCCTCAGTGGCAGATGATTTTGAACATTAGAAGTTGAAGGATTAGAGGAGAAATAATTACCTAATACTAGCATATGACTTAATTATGCTGATCAGACTCTTTAAAAATGTCAATGGCTACGTGTCATGTTCTTCAAAAGAAGTGTAATTTTAAAGAATACAATGCATCAAAAGTGCAAAATTTGTACAACATAGCATATGATTACTTCAAACGTAAAGTGGACTTCAATTAATTAAGTACCTGCTATTTAAGTTGAGTGGCCTTGCCAGAAAGAAGAGGAGCACATGAACTTCTTGGCTGATATTCCTTTATCTTATTATATCAATTATAACTGTATTTTTCATTATAGTTTGTCTAAAAACAATATAATCCATAAAACAACTACTAATACACGCGCCTCAGTCCCAAATTAGTTAGGATCGTGACTAAAACATAAAGTAGATTTCAATTGTACTTGTTGGTTATGTTGAGTAGCTTTACCCGAAAGAAGAGGAATGGTTAAACTTCCTGGATATGTATCTCCCCTCTTTAGATCAACAACATCGTTAAATATGGATGGATCTTGAAAACGATCAACATTAGCATTATTTTGCGAACTTCCTCGTCTTCCTCTTCCTCTACCTCTACCTCATCCCCTTCAAGTACTACTACTCGAGATGTTGTATTGATTCGAAACTTGATCATCATCAACAAGTAGTGTAGTATTTGTGATGGAAGAAATTGATTTCTGCTTTCTGCTTGAACTTGTATCAACAACAACAGGAGGAGGAGGAGGAGGAGGCCATTGTGGACTGTCAATGAGCATGTCAACACTTTTATTTATACCAATACCCTCACGAACTAACTTTTTGTGTTCGCCTTTTTTGGATTTTTCGGTTAGTCCACGTTCAATAATTTCTCTTCTTTTACTTGACACTATGTCTTTGATCCCTTGCACTTGGTGATCAGGCCTGAAATTTGGCATTATATAAGGTTATATTAATACTTACTTTTTACACAGATGTATATAGAAGGAAAGAAATTACAGTTTTGTCTACTTATTCGGCATAAAGTAAGTATATAGAACTGTAATTTTTTTTCCTTCTATATATATGTGTGTGAAAAGTAAGTATTGACATAACATTATATAATACTAAATTTCAGGCCTGATCACCAAGTGCAAGGGATCAGAGACATGGTGTCAAGTAAAAGAAGAGAATTTATTGAGCGTGAACTAACCAAAAAATCCAAAAAGGCGAACTCAAAAAGTTAGCTCGTGAGGATAGTGATATCCATAAAGTGTTGACATGCTCATTGATACTCCACAATCGCCTCCTCCTCCTCCTCCTCATCCTTCTCCTGTTGTTGTTGCTACAAGTTCAAGGAGAAAGTAGAAATCAATTTCTTCCATCGCAAATACTACACTACTTGTTGATGATGATCATGTTTCGAATTAACACAACATCTCGAGTAGTAGTACTGGAAGGGGATGAGGTAGAGGTAGGAGTAGAGGAACAGGAAGCAGAGGAAGTTCGCAAAATAATGCTAATGTTTATCGTTTTTAAGATCCATCTAGATTTAATGATGTTGTTGATCTGAATAGGGGAGATACACATCCAGGAAGTTTAACCATTCCTCTTCTTTCGGGCAAAGCTGCTCAACATAACCAACAGGTACAATTGAAATCTACTTTATGTTTTAGTCACGATCCTAATTTATTTGGGACTGAGGTGCATGTATTAGTAGTTGTTCTATGGATTTTAATTTTTTAGACAAACTATAATGAAAAATGCAATTATAATTGATATAATAAGATAATGGAAGATCAGCTAGGAAGTTCAAGTGTTCCTCTTCTTTCAGGCAAAGCTATTCAACTCAAACAACATGTACTTAATTAATTGAAATCCACTTTACGTTTTAAGTAATCATATGCTAAATTGTACAAATTTTTCACTTTTGATGTTGCACATGTGTCGTATTCTCCAAAATTACACTACTTTTGGAGAACACGACACACATCCATTGACATTTTTAAAGAGTTCGAGTAGCATAATTAAGTCATATGCTAGTATTAGGTAATTATTTCTTCTCTAGTCAACTTCTAATGTTCAAAATCGTCTGCCACTGAGAAGTGTACCTTTTGGTCCAATCATACTCTTCTAATTAAAGGTATTTTCTAATGATATCTCAAGGAGAAATTAGTTTGACATGGTTGGAATCCGAGACAAATCTAGGTTGAGTTTTGTTAGTTCAACTGAAATTACGGTACAAATGAACCATGACTGTATGTGGTTCAAAAAATTTTAAGCACCTACATGCACTACAAGGACACCTAACCAATCCATTATTCTTGTAAATATCAAGTGTCATTGTATGTTCAATAAAATCTCTAAAACTGTCAAAAACTCAAGTTTCAAACGACCACCAGTTTCATAATGCATATTATACATCAACAAACGATGATCCATTTACAAAAATATAGATATTCAATTATAAATTTAATTTAATAATAATTTGACTACATTAAACTAATTTATATTGTAATATATATTTATAATTACTTAATAATTATAATTATTATTACTTATATATATTTAGATAATTTATATACCTAATAATCAATTAGTTCATAAATACTACATTTCAAGATCTACAAAGTTCAAGCTTAATTAATTCATAAACACTAATTAAGTTCAAGTTCCCAATTAACTTTTCAAGTTATTATAAATTAATTAAGTTCAATAAAGTTCTAATTAAGTTCAAATTAATTAAGGTTAATAAGATTTAAAGTACTTCAATGTTCTAGTTATGTTCAAATTAAATCCAAGTTCTAATAAAGTTCAAAATTAAGTTCTAATTAATTAAGGTCAACAAGATTTCAAGTTCATATTCCTAATTAAGTTCAACTTATAATAAATTATAAGTTCTAATTAAGTTGTAATTCAAGTTCATACTCTCTAACTTGAAAATCACTTCATATATTCCCAACTCAATAATATTTACACAATTCACTTATACTGAAAAATCAAAACACTTGATGAATTACTAATTCAAAAAAAAAAAAAAAAAACTCATAGTCAATATATTCATGACATTCAAACATCCATCTTATACTCAAAATACTTCAATTACTATCTTCTAACTTCAAATCAACAATTTAATATCAACTCAAGAAATACCCTAGTTCAAATTAATCCTAAAATCTCAAAATTCAAACTAGTCCTAAAATATCCTAATTCAAACTAGTCCTAAAATTCAGAATTCAAACTAGTTCTAAAATACCCTAATTCAAACTAGTCCTAAAATTCCTATTTCAAACTAGTCCTCAAATCCCTAATTCAAACTAGTCCTAAAATCCCAAATTCAAACTAATCCTAAAATAAAAAAATTTCGAATTCAAACTAGTCCTAAAATCCCAAATTCAAACTAGTCCGAAATTACTCTAATTCAAACTAATCCTAAAATTCCTAATTCAAACTAGTCCTAAAATTCCAAATTCAAAATGATCCTAAAATCAAAAAATTCAAATTCAAACACTAACTAACAATCAATAAACACATATTCAATAAACTAACAAAATCAAATATAACTCAAATTGAAAAAAAATAATAAAAAATTGATGAATTAACCCTAACCTTAAAGGAGAAGGACAGAATGAAGAGAGAGGAGCAACGGACGGCGGCGGTGGTGGCTGGCGAGTAGCAGTCAGGCGAGCGGCGGGGACGAGGTTCGCGGCGGCTAGGACATCAGCGGCAAACTCAGATGCAAGAGGTGAGGAGACTGAAGAGAGAGAATGATTTTTTTTAAAATTAAAAGGGTAGGGGCTAAAGCCCCATTTATTCAAATAATAAATAAAAAACAACCTGTACAAAAATTGTTTGGTCAAAAGATCCGGACCAAACAAAATAAAAAGACAAAATTTTAAAAGACCAAAAAAGAAGAAGAAGAAAGAAAATCAAAATAAGAAAAGGAAAGTGGTCTTCATGGAGGATAAATCCATCTGGAAGAGAAGTGGAAAAGTCCATCGGAACCACTTCTCCTTGCGCTCTGATATTCTTCATCATCAATGATTTACACCATTAAAGCATCTTATTCCTCAATGAAGGAGTGATACTCAAGAAGAAACCTACTTCTTAGTGTTCATTTCCATATAGCCATCAACCTCCGATCTGAACGAGGTGACCAGAAATTGATGATGCTATTATATAATCTAACAACTTTAGCCCACTCTTTAATATAAACTTTTGTCTCTAACTAGATCAGTTGCATAAGACTTGACATGGTGTCTCTCTTGTTCACTAGCCAAGTGTTCTTTCCCCAACTTCCTTAATCGCCATTTGCTATTCCATATACAGAGCTTAATGGATTGAACCTCAATTGAGATTGATACCACCATTCGAGCTCCAATTTGGGACAACAATGACAATTATAAACTACTAATAGCTACTAATAGCTACATCTTTGCAGATTACACCACAACCTTATTATGAAGCCAAAGATGAGTACCCTTCTTTCAATCCTATGTCCAGATGTGGTATCCCGGAACACCCCAAAGCTCTCACCAGGTGCGAATACTCACGTCAATTGAACTTACTTCAGACTATAGGAAATGAATGAAGAATTCTATATTATTAACTCGTAATTGCTATGTCTATAAGAATAGGGAAAGGGAAAATGGGAAAAATTGTGTTTGGTCTACCATATATTGTAAGAAAGGTGACTGACAATGTCTCTTTGTCCGTCGCTTTTTAAAAAATATTTGACCAATATTTTGACTAAAAAGCGACAGACTAAACGATACTGTCCATTGCTTTTTTAAAGTGTTTGACCAGCCATTTGACCAAAAAGCGATGGACGAAGAGATGTCGTTTGTCGCCTATTTAAATAAATAATTAATAAATTAAAATAACTCAAAAACGACGGACAACGTACTTATTGTTTTATTTAAAAATAATTATTTTAATAAAAAGCGATGAACAACGTCTCTACTTATGTTAAATAAATAATTATATTTTTTTTTGGCACAAAAATCCACCAAACAAATCGATGGACTAAGAGATGCCGTTCTTCATATTTTGTAAAATTTTAAATATTTTTTTTAAAAAAATGACGGATAGTGAGGAAAATGGTGTTGCTTTTCGGAGCGACACCGTCCGTCGTTTTTCGAAGTGACGTCGTCTGTCGCTTTTCAGAGCGACGCTATCCGTTAGTTTTTTGTCTGTTGTTTTTAGCAGATTTTTAGTAGTGATATATTGTGTTAAACACTCTTTTCATGAGTACATGAGATATTATTGATCTCGTAAAATGATAAAAATTTAACTGATGCATTTAATAATTTGTAGGATATTTATCTGGACAAATCAGAAGGACAATATCAGCTGAATATGAAGCATAAAAGTACTAGAAATTTTGAATAATAATAATAATAATTATAACAAAACATTAAAATGCAATACAATGTCAACAAACAAGAAACTTAAACATTAAACCATAAAAAATAATAAAAGAGACAAGAGAAGAGAGCATAGAGTATTTGTCTTCTCCTTTTTCCTCATGTTTTTAGTGTGTACAAAGTTGGGTCACATGTAACTATTTATGGGAGAGGATTGAGGGACTTAAAGAATTATCATGAATATGACATTAACCCATTGAGTAGTGTGGGTTGATGATAAATCAATTATGTTTGCATAAGTGTATCTGTGTATTCTAAACCTGAAATTTGAAGTGATCTAATGTTGTTAGGATTGCACCATCTGTAAAGAATTAATTATCTGTGTTGTTATGGACATATATGTATATGAGGTTATCGTACCTAAAACTTTCTTATAGATGATGTTATTTGCGTATGTTTTACTTCGTCGTTTTAGTTGTTCTGTTTTGTTTTTCTTTACAATCATGATCTTGCTATGGACTAACTATCAAGACTGAGGCTCCAATGAAGATGTATATCAATAGGCTGATGAAAATTAAGCCATTTTTCTTAATAAAATGATTTTCCAGATGTGATATCATAATTATACTCCTCTTCAAAGAAGATTTGGAACCTTTCAACAAAGGGAGCATACACTATGTCGACCTAATGCACCACAATTTCAACTTCAATATGATGAAATATCAAAATTTGGAGCTATTTCATCATTTGGTTTATGAAATACTGAAAAAGTAGACAACACTACATCAAAAATGATCATTAGCGGCAATTAATTCTTAATTGTCGCTAAATATGTATTTTTAGCAGCAATTGACACTCATTGTATATGTCCCTAAAGCTTTTAGCGAAATTGGTTCTAATGGAACTTAACTAATGCCTGTAAAGACTTTAAAACTCTTTATTAATGTCAATATTTAATGCCGCTAAAAGTTGTTTTTGTTGTAGTGCAACTTACTGTTCATCTTGTATTCCTAAGATACTTAGAACGAAACTTTGAAGAGCTTGGTAAGAAACAACAAAGTTTAAAGAGTATTTTCAAACTAGAAAATTAAAACTAGTAGAGAAAATAGAATCAGAAACAGTTTAGAAACAATATAAAAATAATTTTCTCAAAGAAAGAAAATTGAGACCACTAAATGCACAGTGTCCCCTTAAGGAAATTATTTTCCTCAAGTACCCGAGGTTATGGAATATATCCTCCCAGGATAGAACGATCTTACTCACCGGTGTATCGGTATCTAAAACTACGGTGTCAGTAAACCACTTAACGACAGTAAAGTACACTTAGAATACTAGATTTAGTAGTAGTAGAAGAAGTCCAGAAAAATTCGTTCAACTAAAATGAGAGGAAATCCCTCAATTTATAGAAAACAAAGGGTAGTGTGAAAAGGTTTTTATTGTGTCTTACCGGAAAGGTCACAAACCTTTGGAAAAGTCACAATCTTTCAGAAAGGTCATAACTTTTCATAAAAGTTGAAACTTTTCATAAAAGTTACAACTCTTCATAAAAGTCGCAACTCTTCCATTTCCATTCACACCTTTTAGAACCCATCAATCCCCCGCATGAATGGGGAATGACTCCAAGACAAAGAAATGGACAAGTATGTGTACTTTACAAGCAATAATTAATTGCATCTGGATAAGTAGGTTTCGCCTTGGACTTCCGTAGTGAACATATGTCGGGTATACTCAGTCAATCGGTAGATGCGATATCTTTGAACCGTCAAGCTTTGGTGTATACCTAGACAACCATATGTCACACAATTAATCGTTTACCATTTATGGTTCTTACGATTGTGTTCGTTTCAACCATGAACACCTCCTGGTTTTATGAGTGTATAGAGAATAGGCTTTTGACAATAATTCTCTTTGAAGCGGCTTACACTTCACACTCACATAAGTGATTTGTAACCATGTCATCGCATCGATACACTATTTGGTCAAGTTTGCCAAACTTAGCAAATCATTAAAAACTTTAAGCTTTATTAACTCATTAACAAGCCTTAATGTTTTAACCTCATTCCTGCACATTGTCTTCATCATGAGAATGGATTGAGTTGATTGACAATGTCGAACCGTTAGCCACAACTTTGTTTTTCTCCTTGAATCTAGCTCTTGGGATCTCCAGTCTGCTAGATAGAGTTACCGCCATGATGACTTGTCCTAAGCCGTAAACCCATTCCCTTAGATGATCTTTCAACTTTCTCTCTAGTTAGGCCTTTTTATAAGTGGATCCGACACATTATCATTTGACTTTACATAGTCAATTGTGATAATTTCACAAGAGAGTAGTTATTTTCTAACGGTATTATGTCTATCTCTTATATGATGAGACTTTACGTTATACATCATGTTCCATGCCCTACTTATTGCGTCTTTACTATCAAAGTGTATGCATACTGATGCCAAAGGTTTGGACAAAAAAAAAGAATATCTATCAAGAAATTCCGGAGTCTTTCAACTTATTCACCGGCCTTATCTATAGGACCTAGCTCAGAGATCATTGTAGAGCTAGCGATAGATGTATTTTTGAAAGATTTCCAAGAGCTCCTCCACCAATAGCCACTCGTGGATTTTACCTCATTTGATCCCGGTGATCCAATTTGCATCACTATATCCTTTCAATACTGCTGAATATTGTTATAATGCAAGACATAGTTTTGAGTATGTTTTAAATACCCCAAAACTCTTTTCATTACCATCCAATGAGTTTGATTAGGATTACCCGTGAACCGACTCAGCTTACTAATAGCACATACTATATCTGATTGCACACACTTCGTGATATACATCATACTTCCCAATACTCTAGCACAATCTAATTGTGAATCACTTTCGCCTTCACTCTGGTGAAATGCAAAGCTCACAATTATTGGAGCCTTGACAATATTGAAATCCAAATATTTGAACTAGTCAAGTACCTTTTCGATGCAATGAGACCGTGACAATGCTAAACATTATAGAGTTCTAAGGATTCTTATACCTAAGATCCCATCAACAACTCCGAGATCTTTCATATCAAACTTACTTTCTAGCATACGTTTAGTAGCATTTATGTCATTAATTTCTCTACTAATGATCAACATGTCATCAATATACAAACAAACAATGACCTTGTGATTTTTATGTAAACACATTTATCACTTCCATTATTCTTAAATCCATTTGGCAACATGGTTTGGTCAAATTTATTATGTCACTGTTTGGGTGCTTATTTTAGTCCATAAAGTGACTTAACAAGTTCTCATACTTTCTTTTCTTTATCAGGAACCACAAAACCCTTGGGTTGTTCCATGTAAATTTATTCCTCCAATTCTCCATTTAAGAAAGTTGTTTTCACATTCATTTGATGAATTTGGAGGTCATTTACCGCAACTAATAATATTAACTCCGAATGGATGTAATTCTAGCTACTGACAAGTATATATCGACAGGATCAAGACCTTGTCTTTGTCTAAAGCCTTTGACAAAAAGTCTTACTTTATATTTTTCAACAGTTCCACCGACCTTCATTTTCCTTCTGAAGATTCACTTTGAACCCAAAGGTTTATTTTCTGGAAGAAGATCAACTAACTTCCAATATGGTTTCTCAAGATTGAATCAATCTCACTATTGACACCATCTTTCCAGAAGAATGAGTCTATAGAAGATACAAGAAATGTTACAAAATCATATTCGAAAGAAGTAGATGTCCTTTGACATTTACTATGCCTCTGAATCTCTTTATTAAGTACATTCTCCTTTTTTCTTTCCAAGGTCTTTTAGACCCTTCATTAAACTACTGAAGTCTAATTTTACAGTCCACAATCATAGGTCCTATTTTAATCCTTTTAGGAATAAGAACTTAGACTTTGGCTAGACACCCCCACACTTTGAAGTATTTCAAGTTGGATTTCCTTCCTTTCCATTTCTCATATGGAATAGATTGTGTCCTAAATAAACAAAATTGTTTTTTTGCAGTAAGGATAGTTCCTCCACACAAATCTTGTGGTAACCCTGAACTTATAAGTAATGCAACAATCATTTTCTTCAAAGTTTGGTTATTTTTTTCCATTCTTCAATTCCATTAGATTTAGGTGAATAGAACAGTAGTTTGATGGATAAATCCATTTTCCAAACATATTTCTGCAAAAGGAGATTTATATTCCCCATCACTATCACTTCTTATCTTTTTCCCAACTGATTTTCAATTTCAATATTATATTGTCTAGACATTTCTATTGCTTCATCCTTACTATTCAGCAAATAGACATAGTCGTTTCTAATGCAATTGCCAATAAATGTGTAATGACCCTCCTGGTCATTTCTGTGTCTTGCCTTCTGTGTGTCATTTAGAGCATTCCTGTAGTGACTCCAAGTCATTTATGACTTGCTGGAACTGACAGTTCTGTCACCTGGTCGTTCATTTGGTCTTGGTGCGAGTTTTTGTGTTTTGGAGCTTATGAACCTTGAACGATCATTTTCGATCAAAAGTTCAAGAAGATGACATTGGAATCCAATTCTAACTATTCCATCAGCTTCAGAAGGGTCATTTTAGGCTAGTAGCATGGTCGGCATGACTCCCGAGATTTTCAGTGTGAGTCGATGCGATTAGGTGTTTTAACTTTAAGTTTAAGCCTAAGTTTGACTTTGGTCAACATTCTGAGTAAACACGCTCGGATGAGAACCCCGTCAGCGTGGTTAGCTCTGGAATGTCGAGTTTGGTCTAGATTGACCCTTCTTTTGTTTCCCGAGGTTTTTGATATCTTTTCGAGCCCTTTTGTGATTTTGACTTAAAATGACATTTGAGTGTGGGACCCACTTTTTGTCAAGATGACCTCGTTTGGAAATTTTGACTGCACCGTTGAGTCCAGAATATCGAATTTGGTATGGTTGCATATCTCGTTTGCATACACAATATTTCGAACGAGTTCGGAGCACCCCGTCGGAGTTTCAAAATTTTGGAAAATATTGCAGAAAATCTGCAATTTAATCCAGATAAATCAGCAACCATTTCCCAAACTTAAAACCCTCTGAACTCTCTCATCTCTCATCCGAATTAGGCAATTCGAAGTGCGGGAGCTTTGTATTTTTGGTGGCTTCGCTGTACAGTGTTCGAAAGTTGTCGAGTGCACGTAGTTTGAGGTAATTTTGCGATAAACCTGACTGTTGTACCCCTTTTTCGAGCCTTTGTTTTTGGCATTCTTGTTTTGGTCATATCTCTTTCATTTTAGCTCGATTTTGGGTGATTCGAAGTCCCACGTGTTGAGAATTGTCGTGAATTCATCGTAGAGTATTCAAGGAGTGCTGGCACCATTAAATCCTTGTAGATTTTGAGTTTTGATTGTTGTAGGTTTTCTTTTAGTTGATTAAAGTGTGATTTCTTGCTTGTTGGTTTTTGTTGTGTTTTGACCCTCGAATTGTGTTTTATTTTGGAACACAAGTTTGAGGTGATGTTTAGGGTCTCTTGACGGAGTCAAATTTGGACAGTTCGGTGCGAGTCCCACGATTCCCATTTTGACTCTAAAATTGACCCGTCTTTGTTTGTTGTGATTTTGGTGTCTAAACGACCGTACTAACATTGTGATCCTATATTTGATAGAGTGACAATGTTCAAAGGTCATTCGGGAAGGAAAAGCTTCGGTAAAGTGATTTGGAGAGCGTGCGCGGTCGACCTTAAGGTAGGCTACGACTTCCTTTCTTTTAGATTGAGCTTAATTGTGTAAAAGCATGTCAATTGGAGTGAATTGGGGGTGGGTACCAGTTTCCTACCTTACTTTTATTAGATACCTCATGTTAGAATCGATTGGTCATATTTCGGGTATAGTATCATGTTAACTAGTTTAGTAGAGGTGCATGCTTATGTGCTAAATGTTATTGTATGTTTGTATGCTATGTGTTGTATGCGTTGTTCTTCCTTAACCGTAAGCATGATGTCCTTAGTCTAGGTTAAGCTAGCATTGCCTTAGACTTATGACCCGTGTGGGCTAGATAGCCTTGACTTTCTACCGACATCGTTCGGATGACTTAGATCCTTGTAGACTGGAGTAGCAGACTTGAGTTTGATAGTTGAGCCTTAGATTAGGCGTTATCGCTGCTTGCTGCACTTCTGTATCTTCTCCCTCTAATTCTGACGCGTTCTCTAAGGTTTAGTGTATTACTAAAGGTGTGGGATTGAGATAGTATAGGCTTGGAGCCTTTTCTGTGATTTCTTAGAGTGGACGGCGTTCCATAGTGGTAGTTGTTGGATTGGATCCTATTGGAGATACCATCACCCTCGGGGTCATTTTTTCTAGCTGGGCTGGGAGCGTATCGCTGGCCGGGTAGACTCAATGATATCGGCGATCACCCCTGGGCCTCTCTTTTTAGCTAGGCTGGGAGTGGATTACTTGGTTGGGTGCCCCCTGGGGTCACTCTTTCTAGCTGGGCTGGGAGTGCACTGCTGGCTGGGTGGAGTCTGATGGATTATCTTAGTTACTTTAGGTTGGGAGCCCGGTTTTCTTCTTTCTCAGTAGACTTAGCTTTTCTGTGTACCTGTTGGGCTTATGGGGGTCCGTTTAGGTTTAATTTGAACTTGCGCACGAGTGTACCTTTTGGGCTTATGGGGGTCCAGTTAGGTTTAGTTTAGTTGTACTTAGTTTATTTCTGGTATTCTCGTGTGCTTTCTTTTCATATCCGCTTTTACCTCTCTGTGTCTAGATTCTATCATTTGTTATTATTTTTACCCTTTTTGCTCAGTCGGCCTTTGATGCCTACTGAGTACCTGTTGTGTTGGTACTCATACTACGCTGTGATTTGGAGACTTGGGCGAGCACTTGGCATTTTGGGTTTGTCTTGTCTCCTTCTTTTGTTTTAGCTAGTCTTGTTGCCTTTGAGACACACTTTGTTGTGGTCCACTTTTGGGACTTGTACTCTTTATTAGATAGCTCTGTACTAGTGACTTCCAGGTTCTGGGAGGGATTTCTGTATATATTTATTTTGGGTTCCTTCCGCCTTGTTATTCTTGTTTAGATTATTGTTTTCACTAGTTTCTGCCCTTTCGCTCATTGCTTGATATTCTGGGTTACAGGTTGGCTTACCTATTGGTAGGGTATAGTAGGTGCCATCATGACTCGAGAAATTGGTTCGTGATAGAATGTTATGAGATACTTTTTCCCACCATGAGATGGTGTTGCCTTCATATCACAAAAGTTAGTGTAAATCAACTCTAAGGGATTAGAATTTCCTTTCAACGGGTTTATAAGAATGCTCACCATACTTAGATTCCACACAAACTTGATATTTTTATTTATTGCACTCAAAGTTAGACAAAACTTCTAAGTTGATCAGTTTTCCTTATAAGGTTTTGTAATTGACATTCCCCAAGTGTTCATGTCACAAACAATTTGACTCAAGCAAGGAGGAACAAATAAAAATATTGAGTTTGAAAAGCTCTCCGTGAGGTAGCTTGTTCTACAAATATTTTATTCCTATTTATTACAATTTTGTGTAATACAAACATTGTTTAGAGTCATCACCTTGTCAAATGTCCTTTTCGAAAGGACATTTCCATAACTTTCAATTTGATTGATACAAAACTACCCATGAACAAAGTTTCATCGGGTCCAATAAAGGCAATATAGTCCAAATACTTCTTTTACAAAACATGACAAATGACTATTCACCAATTTTCATGTCTATACAAATAGTTATATTTAATAGACATCTTTTCATGAAAAGTCACAACATTTTAAGTGACACTTTTTCATAAAAGAACTCAATCATTTTGAACAAGTATACATATAATTTGGTAGTTTAATACTAGTCATACCAAATACTAGTAAAAGGGAAATTCAACGACCACAATATCACATATACTCCAAGAATTTTGTGGGTAAAATAATACAAAAGTATCATCGAAATTCATATCTTGTGCTCCAAATTTAAATTAGACACTAAGTCTAATTTTATCTTTGTCATATGCATAGAACCCCCCACATTTTAAATATGATCTCAAAAATATTTTTCAAGTATTTGAAAATAGTTTTTCCACATATTTTTTTCCATGCTATCAAAGTGTCATTGGCAACATGAAACCTCTTTTGAAAATATTATTCTACAAAAGAATTATAGTGCTTCAATTCTCTTTGACAATCTTTACACAATATCAAAGTTCATTCCATAGAGACATAAAATCACAAACTCTAACTCACTAGTATTTTTCCTCTATCACAAATAGACATACCACTTAGTATTTAGAATACTAACAATAAAGACAAAAAAAATTGTACAATTTGTTTCTATATAACAATGAAGTTTATAGAAAGTTAAAAAGTCAACATTGACTTATTATGTGAAGTTTTCATATTCTTCAAACCAATAGCATAGTCTAATTTATCCAGAGTAAAAAACTACAAAAGTTTTTAGTCTACAAAAATCAGACACAATCAAATTTCACATGGAGTACAAAACTACAAAAGTTATTTTTAGTCTCCAAACTGAATTAAACATAATCTTAGATTATCACATAGATATGTTTTTCTTTTCAAATTGCCTTCCAACTATAACATTTCGACATTCTATTTTATCAAACAAAAATGTGCATCTCTCATTCTGCAAACTAAAGAATTTTAAAGGCAATACTTTTTTGCCAAGGAAAATTCATTCAAAAGTCATATGGTTTGAAGATCTTTTTCCAAAGACATACATGATAAATATCAAAACTGTTAACTTTTAGAAACTATTTGCCTCCTTAGATAAATAATAAGAAGGTTACTTGGTGTAATCTTTAACCTAAATACCACCAATTCTTCTAGTACATTCTCACTTCGACCTTGCTAAACAAAGCACCAAATTCTGGAGAAGTAATGCATTAATGTTCTACTTCCATAATCTGTTTCTCTCAATCAGAATAATACAAGAAATACCAACAGTATAATAATTTTCTTAAGATTGTTATTCATCTTGTATTCCTAAGATACTTAGAACAAAACTTTGAAGAACTTGGTAAGAAACAACAAAGTTTAAAGAGTATTTTCAAACTAGAAAATTAAAACTAGTAGAGAAAATAGAATTAGAAACATATTAGAAACAATATAAAAATATTTTTCTCAAAGAAAGAAAATTGAGCCCACTGAATGCACAGTGTCCCCTTAAGGAAATTATTTCCCTCAAGTACCCGAGGTTAATGGAATATATCCTCCCAGGATAGAACGATCTTACTCACTGGTGTATCGGTACCTAAAACTAAGGTGTCAGCGAACCACTCAACGGCAGTAAAGTACACTTAAAATACTAGATTTAGTAGTAGTAGAAGAAGTCTAGAAAAATTCTTTCAACTAAAATGAGAGGAAATCCCTCAATTTATAGAAAACAAAGGGTAGTGTGAAAAGGTTTTTATTGTGCCTTACCGGAAAGGTCACAAACCTTTGGAAAAGTCAGAAACCTTTGGAAAGGTCACAATCTTTCGGAAATGTCACAACCTTTCATAAAATTCGCAACTTTTCATAAATGTGGCAACTCTTCATAAAAGTCACAACTCTTCATAAAAGTTGCAACTTTTCATAAAATTCACAACTCTTCATAAAAGTCGCAACTCTTCCATTTCCAATCACACATTTTAAAACCCAACACAACTTCCTATATCAGATTAGATTGGTCAATCCCATAAGAGTATCTTGTACGATGAAGCTGTTTGAGGGACGAATAATTCTGATGAATCTAACTTCTTAAAAGGCAGACATAAACAAAGTCAATAGAGAATATGAATAGCACTATACTGCTACTATTGAAAACATAAGTACTACTAAAAATTTTCTGGAGAACTTTGTTGTTTTGGGAAGGAGTAATATTGAGAAACAATCGGTGATAACAATTCTGATAAATCCAACTTGTTAAAAGCCAGACATAGACAGAGTCAACAGTTAATATTAATAGTAGTATACTGCTACTATTGAAAACATAAGTACTACTGGAGATTCTTTTTATAGAACTTGGCTGCTTTGGGAAGGAGTAATGTCAAGAAACATTTGGTGATATATTCATCCAAATGAAACCTCTGTTGCCCCAATTATTAGTTAGAAATAAGGCAATCAAAAGAGAACACAAATATAAACATGGAAAACAGAGAGACTCATGTTAAAGAAAATAAAACATAATAACTTGGATAAAGAAATAAACAGAAAATGGGGAAAACATAATGACTCTCGATAAAGAAGAAAACAAATTTACCTGAGATAACACAAATAATTACATGAAGAATAGAGCGACTCATGATAAAGACAAGGAAACAAAATAAGCTAGATAAAGAATTACACAGTAAATAGGAAAAAAACAAAGCAACTCTTGATAAATAAACAGGAGAAAATAAATTTACCTAGCAATGTTGTATTTGATTGAGGTAGAGAGAAGAGAAATAAATTAATGGAACAATGAAATATTGTTGGAGACATTTATATAGATTCGTGAAGAATCTGAAAAAGTTTTGGAACAGCTGATAATAAGAGCAATGGAACTTGAGCGTTGGAAAAAGGACTGTTACAGTGAGGGAAGTTGAGCAGCAACTAAACGTGTATGAATAATTAAAATAGGGTTCAAATTAGCAGAAATTAAAATATTAATAAATTAATATTTAAGTAATAGTGTAGGAGCAATACAATAATTCAACTTTGGGGTTAATCTCTTCCCACTTATAGTAATACTAGTCTTTGGGCACGTGCGTTGCACATGTATCCCATATGAAAATCAATAAAAAAAATTCATCTAATAAATTATTGGGAGGACATGTTACAAGTGTTTCTCGATATCTCCAATCTATTGCCCTGCAAATAAGTCTCAAAATAGGCATGGTCAAATTATGATTAGCCGTCTATAAGTAATTAAGTGTACATACTGTCATCAACATCTAAAAAATACATAAAATTCTGGTCAATAAAAATGTGATTAGATATCAACATTTGTAAAATATTTCGGGAGAAGCACCGCAAATTAAAGAACTACATTTGTTTGCATTTTTACTACAGAAAGTACCTATATATCTATCAAGAAAAATTGAACAAAAAAAACAAAATGTGATATATATTTTCGCTAGCAAAACTGTTGGGTATAGCAAGAGTTAATGGGAAATGGAGGGAAGATGAAAAGAGGAATTGAAAAAAACTCTCTTATGCTTTAAGAAAAGGCATTTCTCCCTTATTGGTGGTGGAAAGAAAAATATAATTGTTTAAATAGAGAAACACTTATATTAGTTGTTAAAAGGGTTGGAAAGAAGGACTCCCCTCGTGTCGTCGTCGCTCACTCGACTTCGGCTTCGGCTTTGGAAAATGATCGAGACATTATTTTTGGACAAAGTTTTGTTTTAATTATTTAGATAATTATTTATTTAATTAATTAAATTAAATTAAATGGCCAATTTCAATTATTTAGTTCATTAACCGAAACGTTCCGATCTGACTCGGATCTGCGCAACCTGTTTTATTTAAAATACTTTCCCATTTTATTTGAATTTCCCAGTTGGAGATGAGTGTTTTGAAAGATTGCAACTTTCAAGAACAACCATGACCATTTGAAAGGTTCCAAACTTTCATGAATGGTCGTGTGGATTCTGAAAGGTTGCAACCTTTCGGAACCAGTTCCTCTTGGTTATAAACACTAGTAATTCTTTAGACTTTTTACTTACGAAATTTTTTGACTTATTCTTCTTCTTCTGCACAAATTTTCTTCGTGTACTTTACTGTCGTTGAGTGGCTCGTTGACACCAGAGTTTTGGGTATCAATACACTGGTGGTTGAGATCATGCTATCCTGGGAGGACATATTCCAAATTAAACCTCGGATACTAGAGGGGAATAATTTCCTTAAGGAGACAATGTGCATTCAGTGAGCTTGATCCTCTTTCCATTCTGGTTTTCAGATTCTGGTACCTTTTTAAAGATTTTAGTTTGGTTAATTAATTGATGTTCTTCACTGGTTCATTTAAACTTTGGTAGCTTTGTGTTTCTGCAAAGTTTCTTGTAATCAGTAGTATTATTTTAAACACAGATTGACTAACATTCTTAAGGAATTTTTTTTAATATGTGTTTCTGGTAGAGACAAATATCTTCGTGGTTTTATACTCCTATTAAGTTTTCAATTTAAGTTATTGCTTACTGAGCCATTTGTATCGATTTCTGTTTATTACTGATTCTGATTCTGAAATGGCAAATGATAATGTTACGGTGGCTATTGCTGCACCAAGCCGAACTGTTGTACCACCAATAGAGAAACCGAGAAAATTCTCTGGTGTGAATTTCTAAGGATGACAGCAATGAGTATTTTTCTGACTTACCACTCTTGGTCTGTAGAAATTTACCAATGAAGAAACTCTGGTGCCTGATGCTGATATGTCAAACAAAGGAAAAATCATGATTATTGAAACATGGAGACACACAGACTTCCTATGTAAGGGCTACATTCTGAGTGCTTTAGAGGATGACTTATATAATGTCTATAGTGCAATGGCAACTTCGAAAGAATTGTGGAATGCACTTGAGAAGGAATATAAGACAGAAGATGCATGCTTGAAAAAGATTATGGTCGCAAAAATTTTTTAGACTATATAATGTCAGATAGTAAAACTGTTGGATCAAAAGTGCAGGAACTTCAACTTATTTTCCATGATCTTATTGCTGATGATATGGTAGTAAATGAAGTTTTTCAGGTGGCTGCAATGATAGAGAAGTTACCTCCTTCGCGGAACGACTTCAAGAATTATTTAAAGCACAAACACAAGGAAATGAAGATTGAAGATCTTGTGATTCGGCTTAAGATCGAGGAAGATAACAAGACCGCTGGAAAGAAGTCTCGTGGGAATTTGACAATAATGGGAGTTAATATTGTTGAAGAAGCTCTTACCAAAGGCAAGAAGAGAAAGAAGTCCAAAGGACAGAAGTTAGAACATGCCAAGAAGAAATTCAAGGGAAACTATTACAACTGTGGTAAGACAGGTCACAAGTTTTCTGATTGTCATGCTCCAAGAAAGGACAAGGACAAATGCAAAAGTCAAGCAAACATCGTGGAAGAGATGGAAGATTCAGATGACCTCTGTGCAATGATCTTGGAGTGCAACTTAGTTGGAAATCCCAAGGAGTGGTTTCTCGACTCAGGTTCCACTCAGCATATTTGCTCTGCAAAAGAAGCCTTTGCAACGTATGCTCCTGCTGAGTTTGATGAAGATTTGTTCATGAGGAACACAACAACATCAAGGATTGTAGGAATTGGAAAAGTAATGTTGAAAATGACATCTGACAAGGTGTTGACTTTGAACAACATTCTGCACGTTCCTACTATTAGGAATAATTTAGTTTCTGCTATGCTACTCGTTAAGAATGTGTTTAAGTGTGTCCTAGTTAGTGACAAAGTTGTAATAAGTAAGAATGAGATGTTCTTGTGAAAGGGATGCCTCATTGAGGGCCTATTCAACCTGAATGTAATGGTTGTTGACAATATTTATATGAATTCTGCTTTTGTTTACTTATTGGAGTCAAATGATTTATGGCATGCCTATTTGGGACATGTAAATTACAAAACCTTACAAAAATTGATTACTTTAGAAGTATTGCCTGATTTCAAATGTGATAAATTGAAATGTGAAATTTGTGTGGAAAGTAAGTTTGTTAAACATCCTTATAAGTTTGTTGACAAGAATTCAAAACATTTAGACTTAATTCACACAGATATATGCAATATGAAGTCAATATCATCTCGCGGTGAAAAAAAATATTTTATAACTTTTATTGATGATTGCACTCGATTTTGTTATGTATATTTGCTTAATAGTAAGGATGAAGCAATTGATGCATTTAAGCAATGCAAAAATGAAGTGGAAAATCAATTGAATCTAAAGATAAAAATGATTCGGAGTGATAGCAGTGGAGAATACGAATCTCCTTTTGTAGAGATATGTTTAGAATATTATATTATTCATCAAACTAGTGCACCCTATACACCACAGTCAAATGGTTTGGTGGAACAGAAGAACAAAGCATTAAGGAAAATGATAAATGCCTTGATAATCAGTTCTGGTTCACCGCGAAACCTGTGAGGGGAAGCACTCCTTACGGCTAACAAGATACTCAATAGGGTACCCTGTAGCAAAGTGCAATCAATTCCATATGAGTTATGGAAAGGAAGGAAACCCAACTTGAAATATTTCAAAATGTGGGGGTGTTTAGCCGCCAAGGTAGAGATTCCTTTACCCAAGAGTGTGAAAATTGGACCCAAAACAGTGGATTGTGTATTATTGGATATGTTGTGAACAGTAAGGCCTGTCAGTTTTTGGTTCACAAATTTGATAATCCTGAAATTCATGTTAATACGGTAATTTATTCAAATAATGCTGAGTTTTTTGAACACATTTATCCGTATAAAACTAAATGTGAGTCGACAAGTGAAAGACCTAAACGACCATGGGAAGAATCAATGGAAAATACACTACCTAGCAAAGATCCTAGGCGTGGTAATCGCCAATGGAAATCCACTTCTTTCGGACAAGATTTTGTGGCATTCTTGCTTGAAAATGAGCCTCAAACATTTAAAGCAACTATGTCTTCGTCAGAGTCAACGTATTGGAAAGAAGCGGTCAATAGTGAGATCGAATCAATTTTAAGTAACCATACTTGGGAATTGGCTGATCTTCCTCCAGGAAATAAACCTTTAGGATCAAAGTGGATCTTTAAAAGGAAAATGAAAGCCGATGGGACTATTGACAAATATAAGGCTAGACTTGTAGTCAAAGGATACAGACAAAAGGAAGGTCTGGACCACTTTGATACATACTCTCCGGTAACAAGGATAACATCAATTAGGATGTTAATAGCACTAACGGCAGTGCATGATCTTAAAATTCACCAAATGGATATCAAGATAACCTTTTTCAATGGATAATTGGAGGAGGAAATTTACACCGAACAACCTGAAGGGTTTGTAGTTCCTGGTAAAGAAGATAAAGTGTGCAGGCTTGTGAAGTCGTTTTATGGGCTCAAGCAAGCACCCAAATAATGGCATGCTAAATTTAACCAAACAATGTTGGAAAATGGATTCAAGATTAACGAATGTAATAAGTGTGTTTACATTAAAAACGTTCCAAATAATGAAGTCATTGTTTGTCTGTATGTTGATGACATGTTAATAATGAGTAAAGATATTTATGATATAAATTCTACTAAGCGCATGATGTCTATCAAGTTCGATATGAAGGACTTAGGAGTTGCTAATTTGATCTTAGGGATCAAGATTCTCAAAACTCCTCATGGACTAGCATTATCTCAATCTCATTATATTGAAAGAGTATTGGATAAGTTCAAGTACTTGAATTTCAACAATGTTAAAATTCCAATTGTTTTAAGCTTTACATTTCAAAAGAATGAAGGTGAAAGTGACTCTCAACTAGAATATGCCAAAGTGTTGGGAAGTTTGATGTATATTATGAATTGTACGCAACCTGATATAATATGTGCTATTGACAAACTGAGTCGGTTCACTAGTAATCCTAATCAAACTCATTGGATGGCAATGAAACGTGTATTAGGGTATGTGAAACATACACAACACTATTGTAACACCCCGTATTCGAAAACAGACCAAAATGCAGATTTTGAAAAGTTGCAGGTGCAACCTACGGTTGCCATCCACGGACCGTAGTTCAGACCACGGACCGTGCTAGTGGTCCGTGGTTCACCACTGCAACCTTCCCCAGCTAAGCTCAGAAAAAAATTGGCCAAGTCTCGACTCACGGACAGACCCACGGTCCATAGATCAGACTACGGTCCGTGGTCTATGTCCGTGGATCAAGACCTCCTTACCCAGCCTCTGACATGAACTACGGTCGACCAGCATGGACCGTCATTCGATCCACGGTCCGTAGGTCTGACCGTAGATGAGGGATCAACAGCCAGTTAGTTGAAAATTATGATAGGTCAACTTCAGATGGTCATAACTTTTAATACAAAAAGAATTGTGTGTCCCATTACCTATGATATGATAGATAATTGAATTATCTTTCCAACGCCATTGAGTTTGCTAAAATACGACCTCCGAGTAAAAAGTTATGCTTGTTTTAGTGAAGGCCTGTCGAGCAGGCTTGACTTACGGACACGATCTACAGACCGTAGATTGACCTACGGCCCGTAGGTCCAATCTGTAGATCAGTCCGACAACAGCTAATTCAGGGGTCCTTTGGTCTTTTCCTATTTTGTTTAACCCTTTAGCTACGTCGTTTAGACCCTAAATCATGAGGTTTTAATCAGTTTAATCCTAGAAACATAACTAAAACTTACCTTAGTCAAAATCATTAATCAAACTTAGAAAATTAGAAGCAAGAGAGGAGAAAAAAAAGGTCAAGAACCCTAGTTCAAGAATGCAGCAAGGTTCCTTCAGTTCCAGCCCTGAAATCGAAAGATTTCTCCGTGGAATTCTTCACCAGGTATGTGGGATTTCACTAGTGGGTTCCTTTCGCCCATTAGGTCCCTAGAATTCAGTCAGTTTCTTGATTCCATGATTATGAACAAACCTAGGGTTTCTAGAATTACAACAGATCATCATGAATTAGCTATTTAAAATGTTCCAAATCAGATTATCATGTTATTGCTCAGTTTATCGCATAAATTTCAGAACCCTAGCTATGTATTTCTTCAGTTCTTGAATTACACATGCTAGGTCAGATATTTCAAAGATTCGCCTTTACATGTCTCGGTTTATGAATGCACCATTATCGATTAATTATTGCATTCTTAGTTTGCATGTTCGGTTTCGAGCTATCCAAAGATTTACGTAAATTCAGTCATAATCGGTTAATCACTTAATTCATTGGGAGTAGCATAATACCGAGTGGACTAGGGTTCGGCGTACCCATATAGTCCCGTAACTACGAGCCACGTAGGTGTAAGTCCCTCTCGTGGGCAGCATCAGTTTAGTGATCACGCCAGCATGCCTTTATACCTCTGGCAGGGTATATTGGGTCCTCCCGATGGGGCGTATACATCGGACTCCACATTTAGCTCATGTGGTTTTATGTCGGTTATTAGTAGCTCCCACAGTCCTCTCGTTGTTTTAAAATGAGAGGAAATTTCTCTATTTATAGACAACAAAAGGTAGTGTGAACAAATGTTTATTGTGTCTTATCGGAAAGGTCACAACCTTTCATAAAAGTCCCAACTTTTGATAAAAGTCACAACTTTTCATAAAAATTGCAAATTTTGATTAAAGTCGCAACTCTGCATAAAAGTCGCAACTCTTCATAAAAGTCACAACTTTTCATGAAAAGGGAAGGCTAGTTTTGGAAATAAAATAAATTAAATGGGAATCCTGGTTTGTGGTGGCGATATGTAGGCAGGTCTAGGGTTCTTTTATATATATATCTTTTTAAACTTTTCAACTTTTAAATTAAGAGTAACTAAGACTATATAATAAATTAGAAATTTATTTACTAATATTTAATTAATTAGATTATGATTTAGTGTGTGTATATATATATATCTTTTTAAACTTTTCAACTTTTAAATTAAGAGTAACTAAGACTATATAATAAATTAGAAATTTATTTACTAATATTTAATTAATTAGATTATGATTTAGTGTAGGGGAAAAATAGTAATCTAACTTTTGCCTAACATTCTTCCCACTTATAGTATAACTAGTCTCTAAGCACGCACGTTGCGCGTGTGTCCCATACGTCAATAATTAAAAACTCTTATAAAGTTAAATAAATATTATATTTTAAAATGTAATACCAACTTAACCTCAATCCTTTCATCTTATTATTTGCTTCCTTTAAAAATAAGAGTAAAATTATAACGTTATAATATTAGATCAATCCTATGCATAACTTTAAAGCAATGAACCAAACCTTGCACATATAATTTATAAAAAAAACTAGAAAATATCGAATCAAATGAATTTGGTTCATGTAAATATAAAGTAATCAAACTTAGTCATTGTAGGACAATGTAGAAGTCATACTTGATATTTCTAACTTTATGAATTCATCTTCCTCCAAATTCTTTTAGGTGTTTCTAAATAAAGTGAAGATGTCAAACTTACTATACACTTTATTGTTACTCTCAAATCATAAATTAATTTAGTTGATTTATATAAAAATAAAATTATACCAGCTTCAAAAATTAAATGCAAAGAACATCGTTATTAATTTTAAAAGAAAAACAATCATTTAGATGAATAAAATAAAAATAGTTTAGAGTATTAGACAATTTATTTTTTAAAAATGTTCAATTAGTATGCATTAAGTAAAAAGGTTTATTTTAATTCATTGAATAAATTCATAGCATTGAAAGAGATTATGTAGTTGTTTGTACCTAGAACTCCATCCTAATTCACTACTAAAAAACTACGGACAACGTCACTCCAAAAAGCGATGGACTAAGAGATGCCGTCCGTTGCTTTTTAAATAAAATAATTATTTTTAAAATTATTTTACAAAAAGCGACGGATTGCATCTCTTAGTCCGTCACTTTTTATTAAAAATAATTATTTATAAATTAAACAATAACCACGTTGTCCGTCGTTTTAATTTATTTTATTTTATTAATTAGTTTTTAAAAAAAGCAACGGACGGCATCTCTTAGTCCGTCGCTTTTTGGTCAAAATATCTAGTCAAATATTTTTAAGAAGCGACGGACAGCGTCTCTTAGTCCATCGCTTTTTGATTAATTTTTTTAAATTTTTTTTTAAAAGCGACGGACGGCATCGCTTAGTCCGTCGCTTTTTTTCGCGGATTTTTGCTAATTAATTATTTTATATAGATAGCGACGCAGTCCGTTGCTTTTTATTAAAAATAATTATTTATTAATTTAAAAAAAGTCACACCATCCGTCGCTTTTTATTAATTTTAATTGTTTAATTATTTTTTAAATTAGTGACGGACAACATCTTTATGTCCGTCGCTTCTTGGTCAAAATATCTGGTCAAATATTTTAAGAAAGCGACGGACAATGTCTCTTCGTTTGTCGCTTTTTGGTCAAAATGTTGGTCAAGCATTTTTTTTAAAAAGCGACGGACATAGAGACGTTTTTCGTCGCTTTTTTAAAAATATTTGCACTAGCAGACGCGATTTTCCCCATTTCTCCATATAAAAAACTAAATTGAGAAATATTTTGATTTAATTTTATTTAAATCGTCTTTCGGAGAATGGTTTTGTGTAAAATAAAAAACAAAAAAAATTATAATACTGACTTCCAGATGTCGGTAAAATTAAATAGTATGTAATAAATTAATATTTTCAATTAACTTTAAATAAATCGTCCTCCGAATGATGGTTTTATATAAGTTAAAAAATAATTTAATATAAAATACCCACCTCCCGATGTCAATATTATTTAATTAACATGATTACTTTTTATTTATCTTAAAATTTAATGTGATACCGACCTTATTTTTTGTTATATCTAATTAATTTTAATAAAGGCGATATCTGGAGGTCGGTATGCTTAAAATATTCTTATTAATCATAATTTTGCTATTGTGCATAATATTAAAATTTCATTTTACACCTACGATTAATTGTTCAAAAAGTGTAACAATTTTGTATACTTTAACAAATAAAATGTTATAATTCGTGAAATAAATGAAAAAATATCTATAATCCATATTTAGAGTATGAAACTACGTTGATATGAATTAGGAGATAATTATACTTATATTTATAGAGTAATGTACAAATTCTATCAGTCCGTCGTTTAATCATAAACTTAATATCTCATGTCATGATGTAGTAGAGGTGAAGAGCTAACATATAATCTATTCCAGTATGAAATGTGAGATAGTAGTATTATATACGTTCGATCTTGAATGGATGTCAAGTGTAGTGATCACCTTCTAATTATGATGACATGTAAAGGATACTTCATCGGAGTATGAAATACGTTGATTAATTATATATATATTCCTCGAGTAGTTTAACAAATTTAGATATGAAATACAATATCAATTAAAGAAATACCGATGATCAATTCAAGGAGATTTATATATTAAATTTGATATTGATAAACTTTTGTTGATCAATAAAATTAAATCTATATAATTAGAGGGTATATAATTTAAATTTATAAAATTAACTTGATCGATAAATTAAATTTATTAAATTAAACTTTTGTTGATGTGTAGTTAAATTTTATATATATATGGCCAAACACATATACAACCCCTCTAACTTGTCCACATTTTTCATTTTGGCACTTTATCTTAGCCTTGTTCCATTTTAACACTTGAACTTCATTTTTTATGTTCCATTTTAACACAAAATACTATTTTTATGATTTATTTATTTTTATATATATTCTTCAATTGCAACTTCTTATTTTAAATCGACATGTGTCATTTAATTTTAGTTAAAAAATTTAAAATTAACAAAAAATAATTCTTTTTTAAAAATAATAATTTCTTTTTAAGAGTGTTATGTATTTTTGTGTGAAAAATAACCGACGAAATTGTGTTGGTTTTCTTTCTTTAAAATCACTGACAACCTAACAAAGTCAGTCGAGTTTAAACATTGTTTAGTAGTGTTATTAGCAATGAACAAGAGTCTTTTTTTAGTAGTGTTATTAACTAAGTCAATCGAGTCTTTTTGAAGATGGGTTTTTTTATTCGTATTGATTTATATTAAGAATTGAAAAGTGAGTATTTGCGTTAAATTTAGATAGCCTAGATGATAAGAAAAAATAAATAACTAGTGTTATTAAATTTGATTGAATGTTTAAGAAAGAAAATCAAAGAACTTTCGTCAATTTATTTTCATGCAAAAATATAGAGAAATATCAAAAAATAATATTATTGTTTGAAAATTTTTATGTTCGTTCGCGAATGTTTAATTTTTTTAATTAACAGGCACACATCTATTTTTTTTAAATAAGAAATTGCAATTGAAGAACATAATTAAAAACAAATCATAAAAATTAGTATAAGTGTTTAAATGGTACAAAAAAAATGGAGTTTAAGGATTAAAATGAAATAAGGCTAAAATGTATATGTATATGTTTATGTAATTTTAATTAATAAAATCAACCTCAAAAGGTGAGTTTATATTAAAATAAATTAATAAATACCGACCTAAAGAGGTTGGTATATTTAAATAATTATTTTATTTAGATAATATCGACTTCACAATGTCGGTATGTTGACACCCAATTTGACAGACCTATAACCCTTTCAGAAGTGTTATTTGGTTAAATACGTGTTTTTTTTAAAAATATTCCGAGTTTAAATTTTTAATCGATTTTGTCTAAAAATTATATATTTTAGTTTGCATGCTTTATAAAATTATCGTAAATATTATTAAAATATTTTTAAAATTTTAAGTAAAACTCGAAATAATTATTTTATTCAAATGTTTTAAAATTTAAGTGATTTTTATTATATAAAATGTTATAATATTTGTAGTATTTTAATTGGATAGCATTTCTTTAATTTTTCCCGAAATCATTTAATTTTTAACCCATTCTAATCTAATTCCTTTCAATTTTAGCTTTTTCCTTATACAATTCATTGCAATTCTAGCCACCTCAATCCAATTTCGTTTTTCAATTATAGCCTCTTATCTTGCAATTTTAGCCATTCATTCATTGCAATTGTAACCCTTTTTGTCCAAATCTTGAAACATTAGTTTAAATCTTAACCGTCCATCCTTTAAGTGAATCCTAGATCAAATCCTAGCCGCTCATCTTAACTAATCCAATGGCTCAAATTAAATCTACCTAACCTTCCTATTTTTGACCTAAAAAATGACCAAACCCTCTAATTTTGAAAACTCATCTCTTCTCTCCTTGCTCCCATCGCCCTCCTCCCGCTGCCGGCCTCCTCCCATCGACCTCCTCCCACCGCCCTCCTCCCGCCGCCCTCCTTTTCTCATCTCTTCTCTCCTTGCTCCCTCCCGTCTCTTCTCTTCTTGCTCTCGCCCTCCTCTTCTCATCTCCTCTCCTTGCTCCCTCCCGTCTCTTATCCTTTAATTGAAGGTTAGGGTTTCATAATATTATTTTTAATTTCTTTCAATTTGAGTATTGAATTTGTTAATTAGTGTATTGAATTAGTTTTTTTTTATTGATTGTTAGTTTGATTGATTGTTAGTTAGTAAGTGAATGATTTAGGGGTTTTTGATGGTTAGTTTGAATTAGGAATTATTTGATTGTTAGATTGTGTTTGTTGATTGTGAAATGAAAATTTTAATGTTGGGGTTTGTTTGAATTAGGGTATCTTAGGATTTGTTTGAAATTTGGTATTTCTTGAGTTAATTAGTTTGATTTTGGAATGTTAAGATTAGATTGAATTAGGGTATTTAAGGAGTTGTTTGAATTTAGGATTTTAGAACTAGTTAGATTTTGGTATTTTAGGACTAGTTTGAATTTGTGATTGCAAGACTAGTTTGAATTTTGAATTTAGGACTAGTTTGAATTATTATTGAAGTTGATCTTAGAATTTGAACATAAACTTGAACTTGAACTTAGGATTTGAAGTTAAACTTAGAATTTGAACTTGAAATTAGAACTTGAACTTGAACTTGAAATTAGAACTTGATCTTGAACTAGAACTTGAACTTAGAACTTGAACTTAGAACTCGAACTTGAACTTGAACTTAGAACTTGAACTTGAACTTAGGATTTGAAGTTAAACTTAGAACTTGAACTTGAAATTAGAACTTGAACTTAGAACTTGAACTGAGAATTTGAACTTGAAATTAGAACTTGATCTTGAACTAGAACTTGAACTTAGAACTTGAACTTGAACTTGAACTTGAACTTGAACTTAGAACTTAGAACTTAGAACTTGAACTTGAACTTAGAATTAGAAGTTGAACTTGAAATTAGAAATTGAACTTGAACTTAGAACTTGAAATTACAACTTGAACTTAGAAATAGAACTTGAACTTAAAATTAGAAATTGAACTTGAAATTAGAACTTGAACTTAGAACTTGAACTTGAAATTAGAATTTGAACTTGAACTTAGAACTTCAAATTTGAGTGTTGAATTTGTTAATTAGTGTATTGAATTAGTTTTTTTTTTATTGATTGTTAGTTTGAGTGATTGTTAGTTAGTAAGTGAATGATTTATGGATTTTTGATGGTTAGTTTGAATTAGGGATTATTTGGTTGTTAGTTTGTGTTTGTTGATTGTGAAATGAAAATTTTAATGTTGGGGTTTGTTTAAATTAGGGTATCTTAGGATTTCTTTGAAATTCGGTATTTCTTGAGTTAATTAGTTCGATTTTGGAATTGTAAGATTAGATTGAATTAGGGTATTTAAGGAGTTGTTTGAATTTAGGATTTTAATTAGCACTAGTTAGATTTTGGGATTTTAGGACTAATTTGAATTTGTGATTTCAAGACTAGTTTGAATTTTGAATTTAGGACTAGTTTGAATTATTATTGAAGTTGAACTTAGAATTTGAACTTGAACTTGAACTTGAACTTAGAATTTGATGTTAAACTTAACTTGAACTTGAACTTAGAAATTGAACTTGAACTTAGAATTTGAACTTGAAATTAGAACTTGATCTTGAACTAGAACTTGAACTTAGAACTTGAACTTAAACTTAGAACTTGAACTTGAACTTAGAACTTGAACTTGAAATTAGAACTTGAACTTAGAACTTGAACTTGAACTTAGAATTAGAAGTTGAACTTGAAATTAGAAATTGAACTTGAACTTAGAACTTGAAATTACAACTTGAACTTGAACTTAGAACTTGAAATTACAACTTGAACTTAGAATTAGAACTTTAACTTAGAACTTGAAATTACAACTTGAACTTAGAATTAGAACTTTAACTTAAAACTTGAAATTTGAGTATTGAATTTGTTAATTAGTGTATTGAATTAGAACTTGAACTTGAACTTAGAATTTGAAGTTAAACTTAGAACTTGAACTTGAAATTAGAACTTGAACTTGAAATTAGAACTTGAACTTAGAACTTGAACTTGAACATAGAATTTAACTTGAAATTAGAACTTGAACTTGAACTAGAACTAGAACTTGAACTTAGAACTTGAACTTGAACTTGAACTTAGAACTTGAACTTAGTTATTAAAGTTGAACTTAGAATTTGAACATGAACTTGAAATTAGAACTTGAACTTAGAATTAGAACTTGAACTAGAAATTATAAATTGAAATTAGAAATTGAACTTGAAATTAGGACTTGAACTTGAAATTAGAATTTGAACTTGAACATAGAATTTGACTTGAACTTAGAACTAGAACTTGAAATTAGAACTTGAACTTGAACTTAGAATTTGAAGGTAAACTTAGAACTTGAACTTGAACTTAGAATTAGAACTTGAACTTGAAATTAGAACTTGAACTTGAAATTAGAACTTGAACTTGAAATTGAACTTGAACTTGAAATTAGAGCTTGAACTAGAACTTGAACTTGAACTTAGAATTTGAAGTTAAACTTTGAACTTGAACTTGAAATTAGAACTTGAAATTAAAACTTGAACTTAGAACTTGAACATGAAACTTAGAACTTGAACTTGAACTTATAATTTGAACTTGAAATTAGAACTTGAACTTGAACTTGAACTAAAACTTGAACTTAGAACTTGAACTAAAACTTGAACTTAGAACTTGAACTTGAACTTAGTTATTGAAGTTGAACTTAGAATTTGAACATGAACTTAGAATTAGAATTTAAACTTAGAATTAGAACTTGAACTTGAAATTTAACTAATTTTAGAACTTTTCGAGCTAGGCAACTGTGGAAGCTCAACATCTAAAAAAGTTGATACAAGTCTATATTGCTTCTTTCATCAAAGTAGGAGATAAGGTTGGTGCTTCTAAATTTTTAAAGTTCAAGTACAATTGTTTTCAATAATGTGTTTGTGTCCATCTAGTATTGATATTTAGCTTTAATTTTATGATAATATTTTTGTGTCCATCAATTGTTTGTTAAGCATAAGTACCAACACTAGTTGATCCTATTGATGACAAAATTGATTTTCTTGCAAGATCGATTTGTGTCCATCTAGTGTTGACACTTAGCTTTAAATTTAGAAATAATATATTTGTTAAGCATGAGTACCAACACTAGTTGATCCTATTGATGACAAAATTGATTTTCTTGCAAGATCGATTTGTGTCCATCTAGTGTTGACACTTAGCTTTAAATTTAGAAATAATATATTTGTTAAGCATGAGTACCAACACTAGTTGATCCTATTGATGACAAAATTGATTTTCTTGCAAGATCGATTTGTGTCCATCTAGTGTTGACACTTAGCTTTAAATTTAAATAAGTTAAATTAATTAATGTGGTTTAGTTGGTGGATTTAGTGTTGTATTAAGTCAAAACTAAATTAGTTAAAGTTGTTAAGTTGTTTAAATAAGTTGAATTAAAAAATGTGATTTTGTTGATGGATTTAGTTGTTGGAATTAAGTCAAAAGTAAACTAGTTCAAGTTATAAAGTTGTTAAGTTGTTTAAATAAGTTAAATTAATTAATGTGGTTTAGTTGGTGGATTTAGTGTTGTATTAAGTCAATCAGCTATGACACATATTTTGCTTAATTGTCCAGAGATTCAATCATATGTCAAGTAAGTGTTAAAAATATGTTATTAAATTACATACTAATAAGTGATCATTAACTAACGAAATACTTGAATGTAAAATGATCAGCTTGTTCGTAAACACATGGGGTAATGAAGCCACCTATACAGAACTTTCCAAATGGCTGAGGAACTATGTAAGTGTGCAATCACTAAGTATTTACTAATATATTCATGTTATACTAAATTATATTACTTGAAATAACAATTGCGTAGGTTTACGATGAATACTCAAGTGTCCAACATTTGCAATTAGTGAAAGAAGTAGCCCTTGGACCTGAATCTCAAGTGCTGGCAATGAATAAGTATTGTGTCAATGGTTTTAAGTTTCAAATTGAAGAAGTATCTAGGAACAAAAAAACAAATAATAGCACTGTCTATATATAAGGTGATGTTGATGGTACTGGTTAAACTATTGAATATTATGGTGTCATTCAAGAGATTATTGAAGTGAGGTATTCACGTTGGCTTAATAAGAAGATTGTATTGTTTCGGTGTGAGTGGTTTGACCCATCACATAGAGGCACAAAGGTGGACCATCAACATAATATAATTGAAGTTAAGCACACCAGGAAATACAGAAGTTATGATCCTTTTATTATTGCACAACATGCTAAACAAGTGTATTACGCTTCATATCCATTGCGTAGAGACAAAGCTGATTAGTGGGTTGTTATAAAAAGTAAGCCTGTGGGAAGAATTGACATTGACAATGTCTTAGATGTGGTGTATCAAAATGATGTTGCAATTGTTCAACAACAAGTTGATGTTGAATTGGAAACCACACTACAACATCCTCAACACATATTAGAAGAAGTATCTGATGATGAGATATTGAATGTTGAGGAAGAAATATCCGAGAATGAGGAAAATGAATCATTTGATGATGAAGAATGGGAGGATAATGTAAATGAAACAACTGAAGAGGAAGAATGGGAGAATGATAGAATTGAAACAAGCGAGGAGGAATAGTGTAGAATGAAAGCTAGCTAGTACATATGTAAATGTATTTTACTAATTTTATTTAATTTATGATTTTTATATATTTTATACATGTAAATTTGCATACAAATGTCATCAGGCGGTGACGGTGATAGACATCGCGAGAGTCTTGGAGTTAGCCAGACTAAACAGGCTAAGAAGAAGAAGTCTAGGAGACTGATAGATCCTGATAATATTGCAGGATCTATTTCTTCTGCGCCAGAGCGCATCAGCCATGATATTCATTTATTTGCTGTTCCGTTTGGTACGGCGGATCCTCGACAATATTATCATAATTATCGTCGACCACTCGGTGCTTCATCTACTTCACATGCATTGCCTTTACGACACTACGAGGAGCTACCTTTACAAGCTATTCGTCGAGCACGACCCTTATCGGCAGGTGCTCCATTTCCCACAGGTACATCTCCTCAATTATCTTCCATGAGGCTTGGAGATTCTAGTAGTGAGTAGTCAGATGCTATGGCCGGTACGCCTCCATTGACTCAGCGTTTTGTGCATCCTGATGTATCGCCCTCGTCTACAGCTGCACCTAGTGCTACACCACATGATACGATGTCTGCTCTAGCTCCTGGCCAGAAGGACAGACTTGGTAGAGTCATGATTGAGCCGGATGGATCATCGTAAGTTTGTTTTGTTATCTATTTGTTAGTTTATTTTATTTATTTCTTATACTTTAATATATTATTCATGAACTAACATATTTATTATGTGTTTTGCAGGTGGCATCCGGCAAAGGATGCTGCCCGGGCTTTAAAAGAGTGTGTTAGAAGACTCTATACACAAGCTTATCACTCTTGGAGCAAGATTCCAAACAGTATACGCCAGACGATGTTTAATAACTTTAAGGTATATATTTTTTAGTTAAGTTTAGTATACTTTACATTTTTTTACTATCGATTTAATTAATGTTATTCAATTTTTTTTCAGACTATGAGTATTTGGGAGTCGAGGTACAATTTGGTCATTAGAACCACATTTGAGAGGAAGGCATCCACCAGACTGTCTAGCTGGCTAAAGAGCGTTTGGGATAGTGGTGAACGTCCCGATTGGATGTTGCCTCATGTTTTTGATGAATTGGGTCAGTATTGGAACACAGAAAAGTTTAAGGCAATATCAGATCAAGCCAAAATGGCTAGAGGCAGTCTTAAAAGTGGCTCGTTGCACACCGGAGGTGCAAAGACGGTTGGAACAATTGCACGAGAGATGGTAAGTTCTAATTCAAACTTTTAAATATATAATTAGTTGATACATATATATCGTTATAAATTTCAGTTTTTATTTATAGGAAAAAGAATTGGGACGCACTCCCATTGAACTAGAGATTTTCAAAAAGACTCATGTTAGGAAGAAAGAAAATGAGTCGGATCCAGATGTGTGGGTGGAGGAAAGGGCAGAACGAACTTTTGTAAGTTATTTAATATGAATAATATATATCAATAGTGAATATATTTATGATATGTATATATATTGATGTCAATATTTATATTTAATATGCAAAATGACTTTCATAAGTACGTCGATGAGAATCTAGATAGTTCGGTTCAATTGACACCTGAACTGTCCACTTAGATTTGGAAAGAAAAAGTGGTAGGGGGGACACACAAGGGTAGATGCTATGGTCTAGGCTCTCGCAACGATGTTAGACGCCTTCAGTCAGGCTTAGAAGGTATTGGATCGTCACGTCAAGTTGAGGCACTTGACGATGTTCAGATTGCTGTTATGTCGAATCAAATAACTAAACTTATAATGGCACTAGCAGAGTCGGAGCGGAAAAGAGTAGCTGAACAACAAAGCATAAGTGAGACCGTTCAACAAATCAAAGAACAAGTGATGAACCTCGCTCGTCGACCTACTACTTCGGCTCCCGATGACACCGACGACGAGAGTGATGAGGATGATTATGTAGATCTCACTCCCTAGTTTAGATCTCTAGACATTTATGAACATTTTGAAATTTTAAAACGAATTTTAAAAGACTTTATAAGTCTTTAATTTATGATTTAGATACTTTTGAATGCTATTTTAAGTTTGTTGTTTTATGTTTTGTTTAAATTGTTTATAATTGCGTGTGTTTGATTGGGCTGAATAATGTAGAATTGAATTGCATTGCATTTGTAGGTGGGCAGCAGAAGCTGCGAGCTGCTATTGCCAAAAAAATTGCAGAAAAAGCGACGGACAGCGTGGTTTAGTCTGTCGCCTTTTTGGGTTTTTAAAAATAAAATTTCCAGAAAAGCGACGGACAGTGTCCTTTTATCTGTTGCTTTTCTAGGATTTTCAAAAAATAAATTTCCAGAAAAGCGATAGACTGCGTCGCCCTTTAGAAATTAAAAAAATGAAAATTAAAATAAAGCGGCGCAGTCCGTCGCTTTTTTAAAAAAATTCAAAAAAAAAGAAGTAAAAAAGTGACTTAGTCCGTCGCTAAAACAGATGCAGTTCGTCGCTTTTTTAAAAACGACGATGTCCGTCGCTTTTTGAAAAGCGTCAAGCTAAAAAACGACGGAAGTGACTGTGTCGCTTTTTCGTCGATTTTGACCAAAAAAGCGACGCAGTCCGTTGCTTTTGGCCGTCGTTTTTTGACAATTTTTAGTAGTGATTTTTTTTTTGTTTTTATCTCTTTTCTCTTCATCTGAATTCGTGAATATAGATACCTCAACTATTGATTAGTTTAAGTAAAAGCAAAATAAAATTTAAAAAAAAAAAACTAAATCCTCTCTTGTGTCCATTTTTATTTCCAAAACATTAGTTGTGAACATAATAAGTATAATTATTAGTAATTAGTTGAGAATACCAAAATTACACCAAGCCAAATAGCACCGGATACATTGCAAGGCAATATGTATATTGATTTTACATTTCTACACAAAATAGTAAAAAGAAATTCCAGAAAGAGAAACAATCATAAATCAAGAATTAGAATTGAAACAATCCTTTATAATTTGAAAAAAACCTATAAATGATAAAAAAAACTTACAAACAAATAATAAAAGATGGAAAAAGAAGGAACTTTACCATAAGAGTACGTATATATTGATTTAGCTACAACTCTTCATATTCTTTAATTTAAGATTAAAAGGAGGAAAACCTTGATTCATGTACTTATTTAAAATTCTAGAAATCCTAATTGGCTCTTGTTCTTCCACATTCCCTTTCTAATAAATAACTTACAATTCAAAAAATAATTAAAATAATATTATTTAATTAATTAAATATTTAATTTAGTCTAGGGATAAAATGGTAATCCAACTTTTCATCTTTGGAGCTTCCTACCTTTAGTAAGATATGATAATAAAATAATATATGATATGGTATGATATGATATGATATGATGCATCATATTTTCGGGTGCTAAGTCTAACAACTCTCTCTTCTGGAAAATAAGTTGGCATTGGGTGACACTACATTATTTGATGATTTATCGCTACTTCACACCATAACTGAGTTGCAATGTCACACTTCAAATTAGGAGAGGCACAATTGTCACTCGATACCTTATTCAATCGAACTAGTCACTAAAATATTACTAAAAGGAAACAATAAGGACCGACAAGGTGAGGATGGAGATGATCTCAATGAAGCGCCTACTATCAATTCTGAACACCTATACGTGCATTATTGAAAGATACAGCGCCGAATGACGTCAGGACATGAAATGTACAATATGTAAAATGGTTGAATGAAACACTATTTAGGCTGAATATACTTAACTGAAAGAGTAACTCAAAGAAAAAAAACTGTAAAATAGATAATTGTAAAATGAGACAAGTATATTGAAAACAATAAAGCTTTACAACTTCCTCATATGTAATAATATCAAATACTAAAATAGAATACTTTACTTTCTTGGGGAGTTTCTGTAATCGACAACCCATCACTATAAGTCTCGTGATAATATAACGTCTTGTCCACGTTGTCAGAGTCATCCAATACTTTGTCAGGGTGAAAGATGAACTGAACTAATGGATCCAATATCTAAGCCCTTACCCGGGCTTTATGTGGAGTCAACCGAATCAATGGCATGATCCTATTCTACACTGGTTGCACAATTATGGGGTTTGGGTTATCTAAACCGTACCCAACTCGATGTTTAATAATACCCCATAACATGCAATCATGCTCAATACTGAATATAATTTCATTTTAAGAGAAAAGGATCCCTCTTTAGGGGAAACTGATAACTTCTAAGTCAAGTAGCTATTGAAGTATGTTTCTTGAAAATTATTCTAAAATTTCTTTAGTACTGAATGAAAATCTCTTGCTAAAACTGATATACTTCCTTTGAAACTAGCCATGTTCTTCTTTATGAAAATAATACACTTGGAACTATTCAAGTTTCCTTAAAATACTTTCTGAAGTAACTTCTTTAATACTAGAGATTTTCTTTGAATATGACTACATGCATAATAAATGCTATACCAAGGCTTTCAAACAATCTTACTTAAATAGGGTTCATGTGGTACAATAAGCATGAGAAACTATCAAAGATCAAAGATGTATAGTGAGGACTAAAATCACTACAAGGAAATCAACAATTAGAAATAAAAAATCAATAAGGCTAACTTGGGGTAAAACCCATAGTTTCAATTGTAACACCTTGGTCTTAAAAAGAGCTAAATTAGAAAGAACTAAATTGAAATTTGTACAAGTTACTCTTCAAATTTTGAGTTTTTGGAGTCAACTTTAAACGACCATAACTTTCAGCACATAATGAGTTAGCTGACCCATGATATATCAAATCGAGGTCTTCGAGTCCTCTTTCCAAAGCCTCCAAGTTTCTAAAATCCAAGTTAGGATGAAGGATTTATGCCCATTTGAGTGCATCCTCTTAGATAGGGCATTTTCATCTATTTTAAGGAGGGATATTTTGGTCTTTTCCTTACCCCATTAGGCCTAAACGTTTTTCTCACCCAAACAGGGGTCTAAGCTGATTGAGATCAGTTTTTCATTCTTTCAAAAATATTCAAGAAAGTTAGGGCAAAGTTTAAGACGAGAAAATAGAATGTTTCAAGAGTTCTACAAGGATTTGGGGAAAACGCCAAGAACTTAGTTATTTCGAGGTACGTGAGGTTTCTCATAGTGATGGATTTGTTCATCCTCATGCCAAGCATGTATTTCGTTCATTAAATTGTCCATGAAATCGTTTATGTAAAAGGTTCTTGAGGAATTCTTGAGGTTTTGCTTCATTCTTTATCAATGAAGTCTTGTTGAGTTCTTGAGGTGAGGGTATTGCAAATGAGTGATGTTCTTGATGGAATTTGAGTGGGTTGTAGATTAATTTTGTTGGGTTAGTGAATCTAAACGATTTTTGGAGTAAACCATTCGATTCTAAATGAGTCAGGCCTTGATTTGAGCAAGAAAACTTCATCAAAAAGGGCTAGCGCCCTGCACATGCAATGTGCCCCAACTGACCCCCAGTAATTGGAGGCTTGGCACGGCGCGCCACCAAGGTGCCAGGAGTGTCAGGCCGTTTTTCTTCTGAGTTCTTGCTCCGTACTTGTTTCTTTGAGTCGAGTTTTCGTTCTCTTGTTATTACCAACTATCTAAGAATTCATTAATCATTGAGAGATCCTATATATATATATATATATATATATATCCTAATCATAGTTCTTAAATTCACATCTTTTAAATCGAAGTAAAGTTAAGAGGCAAGTTCAAAGGTTCTATTTCATAAACACTTAAGGGTTTCAAGTGTTATTTATATATCTACAAATATATATTTATGCACCTATGTTGATTATTGGAATTGAAAGATAAGTTCATAAGTACATGTTTTAAACAATGTAAACATGTCCCATGTTTTGAAAAATAATTCAATCAAGTAAGAAATTTATTCCTTGTAATGGGTAAATTGAGCATAAAGTTATATCAAATGTTTTGGGAGTAGTATCGATTACCGAATTGGGTTACAGTCTTTTATGATTCAAAAGTCCCATAGAACTACGTAGCCACCATAGGATAGGATATAAATGATTCTTCATGTGACTCTTCACTGCCTCTAAGAAGGCTAATTAGATGGATCCATAGTCATAATATCCTCCTATACCCCGGCAAAGTATAGGGTGGCCCTAGCAACGTGAGGCAAAACGTTGTATCATTGGTAGGCTCATGGTAATGGTTGTCAGTTAGAGAAACTCCCCATAAGTAAAGCATATTATTTTCATATTGTTTTCATTGTATATTATGTTGTAAAGCTTAAATGGTTTTCATTTCATATTTATGTATTGATCCAGTTAAATTGCTTTCAGTCATTCAAGCCAGTAAGTTGTTTACTCTAGCCTTATCATTTACCATTACATTGGCTAAACTAATGTCATTTGATCAACATCGTTTCATGATGCAGATACAGGTACTATGGATCATCAACAAGCGTTTCGTTGAGATCACTATTCATTCACAGACAGATTTTGGTGAGGTCTCTTTGCTTCCAGGACACTTTATTTCCTTTTAGTGTGTAGCTTTTGCAGGTGTTGCGGGTCTTATCTAGACATTTATCTTACATATATTATAGGTTTCATAGACAGATAGAACTAGATGTTTCCAATATTTTCTCACGATATTTTGTTTAATTCATGATTCATGTTAGGTAGTTTGCAAGATAGTATTGTTAAGACTTTCTTAAATGTCTAATTGTTCACCTATTTAAGGTTCTGCATATTGTTTAATATCATGTAAGTCATGTAGCCAGGCAGAGGGTTCTCTTGGGGATCAGAAATGGTTCTTGAGCGTCAATCATGTCTAGGGTGTAGGACCGGGTCGTGACATCAATCTTGCTAACTGAAAATACATGTAGGGCGGACTCATTAACTCACTATGATAGGCTTACATACCTTAAACACTTAAAAATTCTTGAAGAAAAACCTTAGCTTGATGAAGAACAACCAGGAAACCTTTTCTTGAAATTTTTGGATTCGTTTTCTTAGAAACCCTATGATCAAGATATAAGATTTCTATAAGTGATTCATAAATAGGTGAAGAAATTTGGGTTGGATAGCTTGAAATTCATGGAGAAGAGCATACCTTGAGAATAAGGATGAGAGGAGGAGAGAAAACCACTTCTAGGGCTTGAAAGAATAGTCAAAAGTGAGAAAAATTAGACTAAAGCTGCCTTAAATGATTTCATGTCACCCAACTGGCATGTTAACCGGTGAAACACCTATCCAACATTGTTAAACACTAGGAAAACACATGTTCAAATAAAAAACCTCTTAGTTTTTCCTCAATCGGTGCTAGACTGATGTTTTGGTAGTTCAGAACTGTTCAATGCCGACGAAATGCATGTTCAAGACAACATACCTTACAAAACTAAGATGATCATAATTTTTGACTCAGATCTCAGTTTGATGCAATCTTGGTGGTGTTGAAAATAAGACTCAAAGAACTTTAATTTTATAGTTGACGGGCTATTTAATTCTTCATATGCTGAGAGATATGATTATTTCAAGTTGACCATTGTATGAAATAATACAAAAAACTTAACCGGTAGGAAGGATTTGAACTCGACTTAGACCTAAAGGTCTCTTATGACCCTAAATCACTTCTAATACACTTGATGTTAGTGTGATATTTTAATATTAATAAAAATATATCATATGTCACATTATATATCATGCTATATCCATTGGTGGGTACAATAAAACCTCACTAAATTAATACTCGATTAATTAATAATTTCTCTAAGATAATAATTTCCTTCGGTCCTGACTTGGCCAATGGAAAAAAAATCACTCATTTCGATAAGATAATATATTTTCAGAAGACCCCTATATAAATATATAGTCCCATTAATATTATAAATTAATAATTCTTAAAAAATACAATATATCTAAGATAATTTAGTGAAATATGATTATATTATGTTCTATTTTTTGTTAAAAGTTAAATCTTGTTGAAGCTCATCTCTAACTTTTCTTATTGCATCCAAAAGTTTCGATGTTTTTTTTTTTAATTGCACCATAAAATTGTGAAGAGTTCTAGATGTGATAAGTGTTTTCCTACGCGTAACTGGTTCCAAAGGTATTGATTGTATCATCTTCAACTTTATCATCCACATTGTTTTTCCAATGATATCCACAATTTGTTCTAAGCTCTGGATCTCTGAATATGTATCATTTTCACTCATTCAATAGGTTATTAATGTCTATTTTATTGCAGTAACCCAGATCAATAATCATGACCTCAACTTCATGAATGACATTTTTACAAGTTGGTTCATTCAAATTCTTTAAGATTTCATCTCTAAATAATTTTTTCGGTGTCGAAGCACGCTTTAAATTAATAAATATTAATTTATCAATTAAATAATACTTCTATAAAATAATAAATTTTATGGTCCCGCCTATATTATTCTTTATATGATGAGATATATGATCATTTAAAGTTGATCATTGTATAAACTAATACAAAAAACTTAACCGATAGAAAGGCTTTGAACTCGACTTAGAGCTAGAGGTCTCTTATGACCCTAAATCACTTCTAATACACTTGATGTTAGTGTGATATCTTAATATTAAAAAAATATATATCATATGTCACATTATGTATCATGTTATGTCCATTGGTGGGTATTACATTTGTGCCTCTTTACTCTCATGAATTATGGAAGGATGTGATCATTAGTTGTAATAACTTGTGTAACCACCCATTCTTAATTTTACCCATTATTCCACCTCTTTGTTCCTTTCCATTCACTTATCCAATTTACTACCCATTATCTTCCTATTCATTGCAAGGAAGAATTCATCATCTTTAAATAGTGTGGTCTTACTTTGTGTTGAGAACAAGTGTTGGATATAACTAGTGGAATGACTTGTTACAAAAGCTGCATTGTGTATATATTGAGTTAGTACAGTGAAAGAGAGAGTTGAGACAAAGAATAATATTCTAAATCTTCAATTATATTCACTATATAACATGAGAGTAATTACATGTTGAAGGAAGATGCTCATTTGTGGAACTTTGAACTCTTCGACTAATCCGAAGTTGCTTGAGTGTATGATGTTGTTGGGCTATTGTATCCTGGAGAGACAAGTCAAGAGTGATACTATTGAATCGGTGTATATTATGTCGCACCGAGCTTGAATCTTCTTAAAGAGAGCGAGATATCTGCGCCTCATCCAAAATACTTTTTAATTCATTTTTGTCATTTTATTTTCAACTATAATTTATGGTATTTGTGGTGTATTACATCAACAATTTTAAGGAGATTCATATTTTTGTTGTAGTTTGAAAAAAGTGAGGATATCAAGACGGGAATCTCAACATAATTCTGCTCGACGCCGCTCTCTTCAAAAGATGGAAGAGAAAAGGTGTACGGTAAAATATTTTCTACTTTCTCAATTCAAGTGGAGAAAAGGTAAAAGAAAAAAAAATATTTTTACTTAATATTTTGATGAATGAAGTGTACTAATTTTCATGAAAAATGATATTTAAATTCTTAAAATAATGGGGGGGTCATGAAATAGAAAAAATCATTGTGAAATATGGTTTTTGCATCTTTGAGAAATTCTCTAAAAAGGAGTATTACAAGTGCATATATTACTCTTGAAAATAATCACTTGTTAGTTCACATATGAGTTGATGATTTTAGCTCTAACATGGGGTTACCAAAGAAACTATGAAAAACATGTTGAGTAGTCATTTGGATATCAAATATTTGGGTGGAAAAAAATTCATTTCTGAAATGAAAAATAACATAAAACATGTGATAGAATTTTCTAACTTTTCAAGTCACATTATGTTGAAAAGATGTGAAATGCATTTTTTTGGTTGTGCGAGTCTTGCAACTCCTTTTGATTTAATTTTTAAAAATTATGTGACAAAGTAAAAGGAGTTTGCTAGCCTAATCAAATATATGAGCTAGAATTATCACTAATTTCAATTGATATGATATAGTGTATATAGTATAGCATATACAAGCAAATCAAGTATATTTACTTGGTACGAAATTTGATGGCTTGTTTTATGAGAAAAAAATACCATGCTATACTTAAAAGTTTTGTTTGTGCAGGTGAGAAAACTTGGTGCTATTTGGTGGAATTAGAAATACAAATTATTTTTTGTTAAATCTACTATGGAGGTTGAAGTAAAAGATTAAACTTCAATTAGTGAAAGAGTGAATTGATTTTATTATAACAACATTTATTTTGAGAAATGATTTTTTCTATTTTTTATTTATTGTGATAGCACCAATATTATTGGTAGAATACATAATCATTATTATAAGAGTAAATTCAGACTCATGAGAAGAAAACACAATATAGTAAGATCATATTGATTACTGCTATACTCTCAATATTAATTGTGTTAAAACTTGTGATAATCTTGCAAAATCATAAACTAAGGTCTTAGCAAGATAAATGGTATGAAGCACATCGAGGGGGATGAAATTGAAGCTCATAAATCCTGAGTCATATATGAGGAAACGCAATCTGAGACTAGAGATCTTATAATCAGGTTCAATGGGAAAAACGAATCATATGATGACTTGTTATGAAATGCACTAATAGTAATTTTATTCAATCCTAATGATGTGAGTGCATTTATCCTATAATGAATTGTGGAGGTTGAGTCTTTGAACTATTAATGAAAGTCTGTATCTCATATGAGTGAGGTGTCAAATCATTGGATCACCCTTGACAGATTTCACCTATGTGAGTGTGAAAGTAGGCCGCTTTCAATGAGAATGTTCTTGTTTTAAAAAACGCTCATGAAAATCGGGATAACACATGGTCGTTATGTGATGGATGTAAAAGCTTATGTAAACACCTAGATTATTGTGTGTAAGCAATGATACTTTATTTCTCTTAAGCAGTCATAATTAAAGTTTGAGACCACTACTGACTCTTGAGTAAAGGTTATTGTTTTACTAAGTGAAGGTTCAATGCAGAGCACACATTCATTATGTATAATAGTCTATCTTCAACTAAATTGTGAAGTACTCTCTTATCTTAATATTAAAATGAGTGGGGGACGGTTAGTATGACATTTTAATATTAATAAAAATGTATCATATGTCACATTATGTATCATGTTATGTTCATTAGTGGGCATTACATTTGTGCCTCTTTACTCTCATCAATTATGAAAGAATGTCGTCATTAATTGTAGTAACTTTTCTAACCACCAATTCTTCATTTTACACATTATTATTCCTCTTTATTCTTGTAACCTATGTAACTTATAGGTCACTCACTTATCCAATTTACTAGTCATTATCTTCCTATTCATTGCAATGAAAAATCCATCACCTATAAATAGTGTGGTCTTACTTTGTGTTGAGTACATAAGAGATGGACAAGTGATAGAGTGTGAGATAAGATGAGAAGTGTTGCATTGTGTATATATTGAGTTACCGTAGTGAAAGAGAGTTGAGACAAAGAATAATATTCTAAGTTTTCAATTATACTCACTATATAACATGAGAGTAATTATATGTTTAAGGAAGGTGTTCTTTTTGTGGAGCTTTGAACTCTTTGACTAATCCAGAGTCTCTTGAGTGTACGACGTTATTGGACTATTGTATTCTGGAGGGGAAACGTCAAGAGTGATACTCTTGGATATGTGTAGATTATGCCACAGTGGGCTTGAATCTCCTTAAAGAGAGCGAGATATTCGCGCCACAGCCAAAATACTTTTTTTATTCATTTTTTGTCATTTTATTTTCAACTGTAATTTATTGTATTTTTGATATATTACACCAACACCTTCTACACTTGGTAAAGGACCTTAAAACACATGAGCAAGTAGGACATCACTTGGTTCAAGCTCATATACTTATGATGAACGATTTGGATAATAGAGTTGTGATCGAGGTGTTACAAAATTATTTGACAATTTAGCTCTAGATTATAAATATAAACATAAAAATTAAAACTTTACTTCAATTTTTTTTCCCCATAAACACAAAGATAGCTAGTTGAACATCTATACATAGACTACTGACATGCGAGCAGGATCGATGTCCATATCTTTCTTGCATCGAGTTCTTGATTTAGATCAGATGTCTGCAAATATTCAGTATTTACAATAACATAAAATGGCGCAGGTGGTCAATACATTTTGTTCACCCATGGGAGTTAAAGTCTCACTATATGTTTGCTTGTAATACTGTGTTGTAGTATTTGCTCACATAAGTCTTCAGCTTGATTGCAAGAAGTCCAAAATATTTAATAGGATGAGAGCATGTCATTTTCTAAATTTTCCACATCATTTGTTTTTGGAGTGCACCCCTTGAAGAATCTATATTCATATTGAAAAAAAATATTGTATTACAAAGATCAAACTCATTGTCAGTGGGTTCTTGAATGATTGGGGATCGCTCTACTGACGTACACATGTCAAGCGTCTGTTGATTAATGTGATAAGCAAAAGTTTCAAGACTATGAAGAAATAAAGATAAAGAATTGTTCCAAAAACAAATTAAAATAACATGGATATCGATTAGAGATAATCACTACGTCTTTCATATCACAAATACCTATATTTAAAGAAAAAATACATTATAAATGTTCATCTTTAGGAGATGATGGGAATAATTACACCGCTATAAGAGTCTGACTTATCTTACATAACCAAGAGGTTTTTCTTCAAACTTTGGTTGCCCTTTGAACATTTTCTTAACAAAAAATTTTTCTTTGGGTTTTAGACTCTGACACATGGCATAAGTTTAATTTAATGGTTAAGATTATATAATTAAAAAAAAAGCTTTAATTATATATAGAAGTAATTAATTATTCTAAACATAATTAAGGTTTTGTTTTTATTAGTTAAAAATCTTAGTCATTAAATTATATATATATCATGTGTAATCAATCTAAATAGAAATTTGAGGAAAATGGTCAAAACTCAAAAGATTACATTTGTTGTCCTATGTGCAAGTTTTTCGGTGTGAAGGGCACCGGACACGTGAAGTTAAGTCTCTATATATTAGTCCCCCTCTTCTCTTTTCACAACTTTTCAAAAGCTTTCATCACTTCATTTTCTCAATTCCATTCAACTCCAATGGTGCGATTCATTGTGTTTCTACTGCTGCTACTTGTGTCTCATGTCGTCTCCTCGCACTTTATCGTTGAGACTCTTCCTGGATTCGAAGGAAAACTTCCATTCACACTCGAAACGGGGTAAGTTGATAGTATTAATTTTGTCATTCTGTATATAAATAGACATTTAATTGTTATGTTCATATGTCAGTTACATTGGTGTTGGACAAGAGGAAAAAGTGCAGCTGTTTTATTTCTTCATAGAATCTGAGAGAGACCCACAAAATGATCCTCTCATGCTTTGGCTCACTGGAGGTCCTGGTTGTTCTGGTCTATCTACCCTTCTATATGAGATGGGTATGTCAATTTTATCCCATATACTTATTAGCTTCGATATGCAATTAAAGCTAACCAGTTATATCAACTTTGCATTGATAATCCAAGGTATATGATACATCGATTATACTAATCTTAACTCTAAAACTTTTACATGGAAGTCGACTTTCCTACAAGTTAGCAGTAGAGACAAAAGTTTTTATACTGGTTTTGATCACCGGTATGATGTTTAGTCCAGTCCCCTTGGGTTAGAAGGGTTTTTTTAGAGCTTTTTGTAGAACTCGGTTGTATGGATCTTTACTTCACTCTATCGGATTTGCAAATTGGATTTACTATTTTGATACAAACTCTAACCCAAAGGTGTTTCATTTAATCAAGTATTCCTTAATTGAGTATACATGTCCATATCAGATATGTCTGTGTGATCCTTTTCCTTTTTGATCGTCATGATTTGTTTCTGCGTTGTACAAAGTATTCTGTCTTTCTTTGGATCCTTATTCTTCAGGTGCAAGTTGATCTTGATTCCCAAATCCGTATGTCTCTACTCCAGATTGCATAATTTCCTCTTGATTCCCAGATATGTGTGTCCTTTCTTTTCTTGTGTCTTCGCTTTTGATTGCTTGATTTCCTCTAGATTGATCCTCTTAACTTTTTGACTTCTGTGATGATTTGTTGATTGCGAAAAATAAATATTGAAAACTAGTCAAGATTGTATAATAAAGGGCTCATAAATAATGTCCACTATGTATCAATATATGTACATAAGGTGCAAGCAGTAAGGACAATGGCTAAAAGATCAATTTTAGGTTAAGAGTCTCAGAGTTTAAGAGATATATTTGTTGTGAACAAGTGTATGCTTCTTGTTTGGATTATTATATATATCTCAAAAGTTAATGAGTTGTAGAAATGCCCTTGATGCTTCTTTCAGGTCCTTTAACCTTTGATTATGCAAATTCTAGTGGAAATTTCCCAAAATTGGAGTTGAACTCATATTCTTGGACCAAGGTTTTGTAAGCTTAGTCGTTTACAATTGGCTTATATTTTTATTGTTGCTCGTCTATAATCTGGTTTTCATTATTAGGTGGCCAACATAATATTTATAGATCAACCAGCTGGCACAGGCTACTCATACACAAACACTTCAGAAGCTTACAACTGTAGTGATACCCTCTCTGTAACTGTAACTTATGAATTCCTTAGAAAGGTGAGACAATTTTGTTCTGAGCAAATTAATCCATATTTTTATGTATAGCTCGATATATTGATTCATTGTAGTTGGATTTGTTATCCATTGGTATTCCAAATCTTGAAAAAAGGAAACTTTACAATTTGAGACCTGTTTTAAAAAGTCACAAGAGCCCAGCATGTTTGAATCTTTTTCTCCAACAACATTTATTTATATATCTTACATCTCATGCCTCAATGTCGATCAGAACTTCATAAGCAAATTCATGAGACTGAAATTGTTATGGTGTAGTGGCTTATGGATCATCCCGAGTATCTCAAGAACCCACTATATGTTAGTGGTAGTTCCTATGCAGGATTTTTTGTTCCACTGCTTACTCGCAAAATATACGATGGTATTGTATCTTGTACATGAGTTCAACATAAGTCTTTTTGTTATCTTGTTTCATCACCTTTTTCTTTCTCTCAAGGTATTGAAGTTGGTGACAAGCCTCAACTGAATATCAAAGTATGAACTACAATACACTTAGTTGCTCACCTCTTCTTTCTGTTCTCATTGTTGATACTTTCTCATTTTAAGTTCTGCTGTAAAACCTGAGGTTTTGGATTGAATGTAGGGATATATACTAGGCAATGCTCAAACAGATAGATACATCGACGTCAATGGTAAAGTCAAATATGCTAACCGTATGGCACTTATTTCAGATAAGATCTATCAGGTATCTAATAGCTTATGTTCTGTAATATTAACTTCTTCAGTAGTTCAACTAGAAATTACATATAATTCATTATGATTCTGCAACTAATCTTCCCTATGTTATTGTGTAGTCCGCTAAAGAAAATTGCAATGGGAATTATATTGACGTTGATCCACATAACACATTATGTCTAAATGATCTTCAGAAAGTAACAAGGGTAAGAGATCAAATTCTACACTTATAAAATGCTAAGAAATCTTCAAAGTCCAATTATGCTTAAATAATCAGTCATTGCATGTGATTAGTGTCTCAAGAACATAAAAGAGGCGCATATTTTAGAACCTTGGTGTGACCTTCCATTTCTCCAAGAAGCTCCTACAAATGTCCATTCAGTGTTTCCAATTGCAGGACCATGGTGTCGAGTAAGTCTCTATTTCCCTCCCCCCAACGAGGCCTTCTTAGCATCATGTATTGTTTTAATTCTGTTGGTATATTATACAAGAATTTGCAGAGTTAACTTCTTAAACACAAAAACCAGGAAAACAATTACATATACTCATATGTTTGGGCAAATGATAAAGCTGTCCAGAAAGCACTAAACGTTCGTGAGGTATGCAAATACAGTTTTTATTCCTATTGTCCATATCCAATGCTAACCAGTTGGTTTTTGAATGATATGGTCATGTAAAACACCCAGGGAACGACATTGGAGTGGGTGAGATGCAATGAAAGCATGCGTTATAGAGGTAAGGAGAGAACCGAGTCATATGTGTATGATGTCCCAAGTGCCATTGATTATCATCGGCATCTCACCAACAAATCCTGTCGAGCACTAATTTATAGGTATTACTCCAAGATAACTTCTCTTCTTCTTCATGTTACATCGTTCTTCTAAGTGAACTTACTATATTAATCACTAACCTTAGAAAGATTGTCCTTTGTGTTTTACTAATCACTAGATAATGGAAAAAATTAAAAAGACAAAGAGACAAGAGGTATCAACTTGTGTTCAGGCTTAAGAAAAATAAGCAATTATTAGTACTATAGTAAGCCTAATCACTGGAAAAAAGTTACCAGAATAGACTGTTTGATGAATTTTTTATTTTTACTTTGATAGTGGTGACCATGACATGATTGTTCCTCATTTGAGCACGGAAGAATGGATAGACACTTTGAAGCTGCCAATTGCAAGTGATTGGGAGCCTTGGTTTATCGACGGTCAAGTGGCAGGGTTGGTTCCTTGCTCTCTAATGCTTTTTTTACCCACCCGATATTTGTTGATTTTTCTAATACTTCGTTTATGTAGATACAAGGTGAAGTATTTACAAAATGACTATGAGCTGACATATGCAACTGTTAAGGTAACGACTATTCCCTATTGCAACAACTCTAAACCAACATCATTGCATCTTGATTTTCCTTGAATTAATTCATATAGGGTGCGGGTCATAATGCGCCTGAATTCAAGCCAGAACAATGCCTTCCCATGCTTGATAGGTGGTGTTCCGGTGACCCTCTTTAGTTTCACCCCTGCAAGACATTAATGTACTCCTTTGTTTCTCTAGATCGACATAAGTTGCTTCTTTGACATATATAGCAACACCAGACATTAAGCATGTGTGTCGTGTAATCTTGACATGGAAAATCGCATGTTAAAATATATATGATTCAAGGTTGATACTATTTATATTAGTTTGTACTTTGTAGTATGAGAAGTTATAGAAAGGAAGTACTTGTCGAATTTATTTGGCTTTTTACGATCAGACCCATGGCACTTGTATTTCATGTAGAGAAGACTTCTTTCCTCCTACCTTTCCCATATTACATTCAAACTCCTTGCCTCTTTAGACTCCTTCAAATCAAAATCATTAATTCTTTCTCTTAAATACACAACTTGTTTGTTTCCTTTAGTTTTATCACAAAGTTAGTATTATCCATTTCTTGATTTCTGCGCTCTTGTATTTATTCGTTTTAGAAGCTTTCCCGAATTCAACTGCTCATGACAGTATGTCACGACCGAAAGTGCACCCTAGATGTGACATGGAGTAAAAGACTCTGAGAGGCCCTACACAAGCCACCCGACATACATATACACAACATATTAGAGAAAAGCAAGAAATCTCATAAGAATTAAAGAGTTTGACATATAAGCAAAAGTACAACAAAGTCTTGACAAGCCATCTATTACATCCAAAAAGTGGTTGGGATGTAACGTGTACACCACAAACTAAGTCTGAAAACTAAAACATAAGGAAAGCAATAAAAGTGAAAGTGTCCTCGAAGTAGAAGACTCACCAAGTCTTCAATCTCTAAGATGATCAACTAGACAATATTTTGTATTGTAAATTTTGTTTACATATGATTTTTGCTCGATTCCACGGAACCCACAAAATTTAATAGTGTGCAAGCATGACATATGATAGTTTTTCCATTTTCCAAAAGAACATTGCTTACCTTTTGCAGTAACCTTGCAGACATTTCCACCTTTATCATCATGAGCAAAAGTAAGAAATTCTCCATCACCAGTGTTGTAAGTCATCAAATCAGTGTGCCCTTGGGCTCTTTGATAATAATCATTAAAATTCTTATCTATTGCAAGAGGACATGACATTCTACTTTGAAGTAATGCAACAACAATGTTATTTCTTTCAGCAAAACAATCAACAATAGTGTTGAACGTCATGCGAATCATGTCAGTCACAGGAAACCCTTGAGCTTTTTTCAATAAATCATTATACGACTCAGACACATTTATCATCATGGAACCCCATCTACGACCATCTTCTTAATACAATGTCCATTTTTTCAAAGGAAGTTCATTTAACCATATATGCTGCAAGGGACAATATTTTGATTTGTTGCACAAATTTCTTCTTCTAATGCTCTGTAGCAGCTAACCACATTAATTTCTCAAGTTCACTATCTACATATTTTTTTAATTAAAATTTGCTTTTAAGTTTCGAACATAGAATTTGTGATGTGTTCGGTGGACTCAATCAATCATAAGAATGAATACATTGCAAGATTCCTTGATGGTGGTAAAAAATCAGACCAATTCATTGTCGTTCACAAACGCCATATGTCCACAATAACTTGAGAAACCATGACCAAGACTCGTCACGTGCAACTAAAGCATACACAAGTGGAAAAATAGTTTCCTTCGCATCAATCGCAAAAGAAAATAATAATTTCATATCATACAAATCATAAAGGTGTCTGCCGTCGATTGAAATGATTGGCCTGTAACTTGTGAAACCATTAATGCTCTGTTTAAAAGCACAATTTAATTTTTGAAGATTTGCTCATCTTGCATTGTTGTAGAATGGTGCTCCCACTCAAAAATTGTGCCAGGATTGAATAATTGTAGTCCAACCATATATCGAGGTAATTTCTTAAATGGACTTTTAAAATCACCATAAACATTTAAATGCCTTTCTCTGGCCTTTTTGTGCTTTCTTATAACGAGGAGGAAAATGATGTTTTCCTTTAATGTTATCACAGTGTAACACCTCGGACTTTAAAAAGGGATAAAAAAGGGGTTCATGCAAGTCACCCATCAATTTTTAGTTTTGGGTCGACTTCAAATGAATATATCTCTTATCACATAAAGAATTAAGTGGCTCATAACCTATCAAATTAAAGGTCATTGAGTCCTCTTTCCAACACCGCCAAGTTTTCTTAATTCCGAGCGCGGAGTAAAAAGTAATGACCATTTTAGTGAAGGCCTCTCTTTTAAGGCACCTCAATCGTTTATAGAAAGATAGTTTGGTCTTTTCCCATCCCTTCTAAGCCTAGCAACGTTTTTCTTCACCCAATTAAGGTCTGAAACAATGTTAATTCAATTTTTTCACATTCTTTAACAGTTATGGGAATTAGAGCAAGGTTCCAAGAGGAGAAAACACTAGGTTTCAAGGCTTCTTCAAGATTTTGACGATTTTCGCCAAGAACCTTCGTTCTTTCCAGGTATGTAAGGCTTCTCACCATGTTGGACTTGTTCGTCCTCAAGCCCAAAATCTCAATTTAGTCAAGAAATCGTTACATCTAAAGGATCCATTCGTAGTTCTTGATATTTGAATTCAGTTCTTTAACAATTGGGGTTTTGATTTATTTTTTGTGAATCTTGTAGTGTTGTTCATGCTTAGATTCACATAAATCCTATTGAGTTGGTAAATTTATGTTTTCCAAAGGATTTTTCTGAAATTCTCATGTTTTAGTTTTGGGTTTGACAAACAAGAAGGGTTTAGGAGAAATTTCCCAATTCTAAACTAGTTTGAAGCTTTAATTTCAACAAAAAAAAATAGTCGGGGTCGCTCAGGAAGGGCTGGGGCGGCGCGCTTGCAGCGCACCTGAACCCAGTCCAAGTACTTTGGGGCCTTGGGTGGCACGCCAGCAGTGCGCCGAAACCCAGCCCCAGTACTTTGGAGCCTGGCACCTCGTGTCAGTTGTACGCTAGGAGTCGTTGGACAAATTTTTCCTTGTTTCATCCAACGTGTGTTTCTTTAAGTTGTGACTACATTTCCCCTCTATATATTAGCTCCTATAAACTCCATTTAACTTTGAAAATCCCTGCATATCCTAATCACTTGTCTAAGTGTGTGTTCAAATTTGAAGTGAGTTAACATGAAAAGTTTAAGGGCTCTATTTTAAGAAAAATACAAGAGTTTTCAGTTGCTATGCATATCGATCTTGGGCTTGAAAGATAAGTCCATAAAATTATGTTTAAATGTAAGTATGAGTTATGTCTTTGAAAAATAATTTAGTAAAATAATAGACATTTTCTTTGTAAAGGTTGAATTGAGCATAATTAATATTAATTATTTTGAGAGTAGTATTGAGCACCAAGTCGGGTTAGAGTCTTTTATAACTCAAAAGTCCCATAAAACTATGTAGCCAACGTAGGATAGGATAACATTGATTCATTATGTGATTCCTCACTGCCTCTGGGAAGGCCTATTAGATGGATCCATAGTTATGTTATCATCATATACCCCAACAAAGTTTAGGATGACCCTTGCAACATGGGAGAAATGTTGTATGATTGCTAGGTTTATAGTAATGGTTGTCGGTTAGAGAAACTCTCCACAAGTAAAGTATATTTTTTTTTCATATTGCTTTTATTGCATATCTTCTTGTAAAGTTTAAATGGTTTTCACTTTATACTCATGTATTGATTTAGTTGAGTTGCTTTCAGTCATTCAGTTAAATTATATCTTGAGTCAACCATATTACATACTTGTACATTTAATGTACTGATATCATTCGATTTGCATCTTTTATGATGTAGATACATGTGTTTAGATTCATCAATAGGCGCTTCGTTGAGATCATCTTACACTTGTAGATAGTATTTGGTGAGGCCTCCTTGCTTTCATGATACTCTAATTTCATTTCAGGTTTTAGTAGTAGTGGAGGTGTTGTGGGTCTTGTCCCGACATCTATCTTGAAAGAGTTAGAGGCTTCACAGACGGACACAAATTAGATGGTTTCCATTGTTTTCTCAGGAGGTTTATTTGATTTCTGGATTATGTTAAGTATTCAAGACAGTGTTTTAAAACATTCCTTTGAATGTCTAAATGCTCATCTATTTAGGCTTCCACGTATCTTTAAGAGTCATGTGAGTCACAATTAGTTATGCCAAGGGTTTGCTTAAGGATAAAAAATGGTTCTCGAGTGCCGATCACATCTAGTGTGTAAGCTCTGGTTGTGACAAACTTGGTATCAGAGCACATAGTTCAAGAGTCCTACGGTGTATATGAAGTCTGTCTGTAGGGTCCTTCTTATCGGTGGAAGCATGCCACATATATAATTAGGAGGCTACGACATTTAAGAACATTTCACTTTCATCTTACTTATGTTCTTGTGATAGATTCAACTCTATAAAAGTTTCCTTTAACTCGTGCTTACGTGTGTCTTTTTAGATTATGCCTCCACAAGGAGCTGTTCGAGGGGATCTTTCTAGGAGGAATGTTAATACTTAATGTCAAGAAGCTCCGAATGCACCAGAAGTGCAACCCCCTTAGGGAGATGTGACTAATATTGAATTCAAGAATGCCATTTAGATGTTGACGCAAGTGGTGATAACACAGGTTGGTCGCCAAGGATCTGACCATCAGGATGTGAATGATACATCTAGAGTCCGAGAGTTTCTAAGGATGAATCCTCCGGAGTTCACTAAGTCGAAGCTCAACAAAGATTGAGAAAAATTCATGGATCAACTTCATAAAGTGTTTGAGGTCATGCATGGTGTTGATGATAAGTGTGTGGAGGTTGCTACATACCAGCTCAAAGGCATTTCTAGGATATGGTTTAATCAGTGGATGAAGAACAGGGAAAATGGGGCACCACAGTTGAGTTGCGCTATGTGAAGATGCTTTCTTCAGGTGCTTCTTGTCCCGGAGATAAAGGAAGCAAAGGTAAGAGAGTTTCTTAATCTAAAGCACGAGTATATGCGTGTGCAGGACTACAACCTCAAGTTCACTCAACTATCCCGCTATGCTCCGGAGATGGTGGCTTATATGAGGAGCAAAAAGAGCTTGTTTGGGTCTGGTTATCTCGCTTATCGAGTAAGGAAGGCAAGGCGGCCATGTTGATGGGATACATGGACATAGCGAGGCTCATGATTCATGTATAGGAGGTTGAGGAAGACAAGTTGAAAGACAGAGAAGAGTTCCGCATTAAGAGGGCTAAGACAACAAATCATGAGTCCGGCCAGCAGAAGACCATGAATGTAAATCGGTCACATTTTCAGCAAAGGTCATTCGGGCTTGCTCCATTTTCAGCTAATGCGCCTGCACCATAGAACAAGAATGATTACAAAATCCAGAACTACCAAAATTTTAGAGCTTAGGGTTCTCTGTCGTAGGAAAGTGTGGCATAGGGATTCACTCGCAACCCACTTTGTGGTAAGTGTGGTAAGCTTCATCCCAGAGAATGTCGTGTTGGTACTGATGGTTGCTACAAGTGTGGAAGGATTGGTCACTTTTCTAGAGAATGTCCTAAGAACAGGCAGGGTAATAGGGGCAATAAAGCCCAATCTTCTTTAGCAACTCCAGTAGATATAAATACCCAGAGAAGAGCTAATTCAGGAATAAACGGGGGTATGAACCATCTGTATGCTATAGTTAGTCACTAGGATTAGGAGAATTACCATGGTATGCTTAAAGTCTTTACTTTACATGTTTATGTCTTACTTGATCCAGGTGCGAGTTTGTCTTTAGTGACTCCTTATGTAGCATGAAATTTGGCATTTCCACCGAACAACTTCTTGAGCCCTTGAATATTTCCACACCTGTTGGTGATTCTATTCTAGCACAAAGAGTCTGTCATGATTGTACCAACTTAGTCAATCACAAGGACACCATAGCTAGCTTAGTTGAACTAGATATAGTGGAATTTGATATTATTCTAGGTATGGACTTGCTTTATGTTTGCTATGCCTAAATTGATTGTAGAACTCGAGTAGTCAAGTTTTAATTTCCTAATGAGCCTTTAGAATGGAGGAGTAGTTCAGCATTGTCTTAGGGTCATTTCATTTCATACCTTAAGGTCATAAAGTTATTTTCTAAGGGGTGTATCTATCACTTAGTCCGATTTAATTACTCTACTATTGAGACACCACCTATTAAGTCAGTTCCAGTGGTGAGTGAGTTTCCATAGGTCTCTTCTCAGAGTCCCTCTAGAGAGAGAAGTAGACTTCATAATAGATATTTTTCCCAATACTCAAGTCATTTCTATTCTGACATGTAGAATGGCTCTGACTTGTTAAAGGAGTTAAAAGAGTAGTTGAGACATCTTCTTAGTAAGGGCTTCATCCAATCAAAGTGTATCACCTTGGGGTGTTTTGGTCTTATTTGTGAGGAAGAAAGATGGTTCCCTTAGGATGTGTATTGATTAATGCCAGTTGAATAAGGTCACCATAAAGAATAAGTATCCATTTCCAAGAGTTGATGACCTTTTAGAAAAACTTATGGGTGCCACTTTCTTCTCTAAGATAGACCTTAGATCTGGCTACCATCAGTTGAAAGTAAGAGAAAGTGACATCCCAAAAACACCATTATGGTCATTATGAGTTCCTTGTGAGGTCCTTTGGTTTGACTCATGCTCCTGCAACATTTATCGATCTTATGAACAGAGTGTTTAAGTCGTATCTCAACATATTTGTTTTCATATTTATCGATGACATATTGATATATTCAAAGAATGAGGAGGACCATGCTAGTCATCCTATAATAGTTTTCCAAACTCTCAAGGATCGAGAGTTATATGCCATGTTTTCTTAGTATGAGTTTTGGCTTGAATACGTGGCTTTCTTAGGCCACACTGTGTCTGGCGAAGGGATTCTAGTTGACACTTAGAAGATTGAGGCAGTGCAGAACTGGCCCAAACACATATCTCCAACTGATATACGGAGTTTCTTAGGATTGGCTGGTTACTATAAAAGGTTTGTCGAGAGATATTCATCTAGTTAATCCTCATTGACCAATGTTGGAATGTCTACTTCCACTTAGCTACGATAGGACCAGGTCCTCAGCACAATTTACAATGACAAAAAGCAGATATATACTTAAAGTAAATAAATGTTGAAAGTAAAGATTGTACACACAACTTTACGTGGAAACCTCCTTGCTCAAGGGAGTAAAACCATGACTTGTCCCGCAGGGACTTTCAAACTGCTTTCACTAAACTTCACAAGCAAAAGTAAAACACAGTTTACAACTTGAGATTAACCTGTTAATCTCCACACTAAGTAATATCACCTATTACTTAACCGAGTCTAAGCAGATACAACACTACCCACTATACTAATCCTGATTAATATAGACTTTGACGTAAGACACTAAGTTACTTACAACTAAGTTCTTACAATGATTCACACAAGCTTGAAATGTTTCTATCACAAGCGAAATGATTCCTACAATATAAGCACGATTACAAGCAATCAAAGTAACAACTGGTACAGGAAGCAATAATGCAATCTATCAGGTCCTGTTGTTTTGAAGCTTGAATTTCTCTCTTTGAATGAATGAGTTGTTTGTTGTTTTTGGTCTTAATTATATCAAACATCAAGAGTTAATACCCTTTGGACAAACAACCTCATCGCTTTTGGTTGGTGTAGTACACTGGCGGCTTTACCAACTTTTTGACGCAGACAACTTTCCAACTGTACATCATATGACCCTCGACGAGCACACTCTGCAGAGGACCGGGTCCCTGCACTTGTGAGGAGATCATCAAAACATCTGGGAGCATTAAGACTTATCATTTCCCCCCCCCCCCTTTTTAATGATGACAAACAACCTACAAGCAACCTCACATGAGTGTTAAACATTCATTAAAAAATTATATTAGTTCCCCCTGTCACCTATTCCCCTTATCACTATTTTTCCTCCTTTGTTCAATTCCCTTATTTCAAAACAGTTTACCAAAAATTCCCCCTTTTGACATTATTGAAAAGGAATAGCAGTACACATATGCGAGTTATATGCAAAGCATTTAAGAAATCAGGGCCATGGGCCACACAGAGTATGTACATGTAAGCATAAAGAGAATATTAAACCATACTGAACAGGGCACAATTGCAATTAGCATTAGATCACAAAAACTGACCATAGTAGTCAGTCAAAACAATACACATAGCCACAAGAGTTTTAAACCAGGAATGAAAAAGAAACTAGGGAAACATAACTCGTTTCGAACGGACGGGGAAGGGGATTAAGGGTACGCATGAGCAAGGACATTCTCCCATTTTCAGCCTCATGAGCCTGAATAACTTGCTTGTTAAGAGCCTTGACTTCCTCACTGAGTGAGGGATTTGTCTTCAATAGCTGCTCATTCTCAGCTCTCAACTTTTGCACCAATTGCTCATCTACACCATTGGTACCAGGTCCCATTGAAACATCTTTCTGCAGATGAGATTTCAGTTGTGCACTCTCAACCTCCTTATCATTTAAGATCACGGTGAGATCAGTCAACTCTCATTTAAGAGAGTCTTGTTGTTCTAGAAGATCTGCCCCCTGAGACCTACCTCTGGCCTTTCCTTCAACACACTCACATTATAGCAGGGTAACAGCAGTGAACATTTGCTTGGTGGTACGAGGTACCCCTCGTCCCAAAGGCACTTCGAAATGTTTGAACACATAATTCAACAAGTAGCCATATGGGATGCCGTGCTTTGCCAGTTTCCAGGTCATCACCCTGTGCATATGTTCAAGCATTATAGCAGGGAGATTTATTTCCTCAAGTTCATCCAACTTCTCTATGAGAAATAGATCAGCAGAAGATGCTACAGTTCTCTTCTCCGTCCTTGGTACCATCACCTTGTTGATGAACTCAAAGAGTAGTTGATATTCTCATCTGAGAAACTTCTTTGGCATTCCTGTACGCTTGATGTCCCAATGCTTTATGGTCTGTTCTGAGAACACACTGGATGGCTTGTAGCCTTCAATTGATCGGATTTCTCTCGCAGGAACACCTAGAATGATCCCCAAAGTTTCCTCATCTAAAATGATCTTAATATGTTTGACAGAAGTACTAATTCCTCCATCCTCTATCAACTCCATTTTGTAGTAAAATTCGCTCACCTCAGGTTCATGCAAATAAGGTTCTGGGGTTTCGAATAGATGGCCCTAACCTTGTAGAGAAACAACATCAAAGAGATTGGGCATACTAAATTCGGTTATAATATTAGGATTAAAAAATCTGTCGTTCAACACTTTCTAGTTCTCCATTTCAGCTATGCGCTCTTACCTGGTCATTTCCTTGTCTGCAACTTGTTTTGGAACACTAGGACCTGGTCCCTTGTCCTGATTTGATTTAATAGTAACCTTTTTCTTCACTCTCTCCTTCTTCACAGGAGATTTCTTGACAGACTTCTAACATCCCTTCGATTAAACCCTCTTAGCCTCAACTTCCTTACTTCGTTTTGTCAAGTCATATCATCAGATTCGGTATCACTGGGCCCAATAAGCAAAGGAGTTGATGTGGGTTCTTCAGGCAAGTGACCTTCCCATCTTCTTTTCCTAATCCTCTCAGTTTGAATTACATTTACTGCAATGGCACTCCCCATATCTTTCTGCATTTCACTCTTAGTCCCATACCTCTTCTTGTCCTTTTTTTAGTTGGATTCAACCAACTTTCCTTTCCCTTTTCTTTTTCTCTCCTTTGCAAACTCAGTGGGCTCATCAGTAAGAACAACCTCAGGAGTACTCTTAACTGTTTCCAAATCAGGGACACCAACTATTAAAGTGTTGGCTCCTCGCACCACTTTTCTGCTCCATTTCAAAGGAACTTCTTCTTCCTCTTCCTTGTCACTCTCAACGTCAAACAACCTACGTGTTTGGTCAAACACGGGTAGAACACTATGAGGGACTTGCTCCGGAGACCTCAACTTTTGTTCCAACAAGGTTGGTTGAACATTGCCTCTAAGAGAGGACAAACTTTGTACATCTACTAATTCTTCCCCTGGTATTAGAATACTCACCTCAGGACCCTTTCGCTTCGACAAATCTCCATCAAATAATCTTTCAGACATAGTAGAAGACACTCCCCTAGACAATACTTCAAGTTCTTCAGTAGGAGGGTCAGCACTTGGTTTTATGATTGATTGGGATTCTGAGTTTGGAGATTTCTCACCAGATAGAATTAACATCGGCGAGTAGGGTAAGATCTCCCCAGATGGAAGATTAGAAGAAGCCACCACTTCAGTATGAGGTGTGATGGACTCGCCCATTTCACTAACACCACATAATGGTGTCAACGGAGATTCTTCTAGGGAGAGGGTGAAGAAATTAAAGGAACCAGGGTTTTCAATCTCTTGAGAAAAGGGAAGCTTTGAAGAGAAAGTGGAGTTAGTCATTTTGATGAAAAATAAAGGGCAATTTAAGAACAAGGTAAGAAATCACAAAAGAGATTTGAAAGAGGTTAAAATGTTTGGATTAACAGAGATTACATTTATATTTAAGTCCAAGAGGTATCCGGTCCCTGAAAAGTTGTGATTCTTGGATTTAAAGTGAAAAAGTGTTTGAAATTGACGCGATGAATGGGTAGGAGACATGTGGCAGTGACGTTGACAGACATACAATGTAGCATAAGTGATACTAACCTCATGGGGACAAGGTCCCATTTAGATCTTCCCTTCAGCTAACATGCCATGAGTGTATACCTGCATTAAGGTAACATAAGTGAATTCTCAAACGATACGCATTACAACAAGTATAGATACATGCCCTCCTTAATGTAATCAAATGGAAGATTTTGTGTAGACTTGTCATGGAATCAAGTGATCTTGTGCATCCCCAGCCTTAACCTATTTTTGATGAAACAATCTTTACTCAAGGGTTTTGTAAAGATATCAGCCAATTGGTCTTCTGTCTTACAGAACTTCATTACCACATTTTTCTTTTCAACATTGTCTCTCAGAAAGTGATGCCTCACATTTATGTGCTTTTTCCCCTTATGCTGAACAGGGTTCTTGGCCATGTTCATTGCACTGGTGTTATCACAAATTAGAGGGATAGTGTCTATGAGAACTCCAAAGTCTTCCAGCTGCTACTTGATCCATAGTAGCTGTGCACAACAAGATGCAACAGCCACATATGTTGCACATAATCTGCTTCAGCTGTATACAGTGCCACTGAGTTTTGCTTCTTAGTCCCCCATGAAATCAATGATGATCTTAGAAAGTGTGCCATGCCTGATGTGCTCTTTCGATCAATAAGAAACCTACATAATCAGCATCAGCAGAACCAATTATATCAAGGAAGTCACCAGTATGATAGAAGAGGATCAGTACCTATGTGCCCTTCAGATATCTCAGAACTCGCTTGGCTGCCTTTAAGTGTGATTCCTTTGGTGCTGCTTGAAACCTTGCACACATCCCTACACTGAAGACTATGTCAGGTCTGCTAGCAGTGAGATACATAAGTGACCCAATAATTCCCCTGTACATGGTCTGATTTACTTCAATTCCATCTCCATCCAGTCAAGTTTCACACTTGTGCTCATATGAGTATCAAGGACTTTTGCTTTAAAAAAAATTGAACTTTTTCAGCAGTTCTTTTATATACTTCTCCTGACATATGGATTTTCCCTGAGAAGTCTGTCTGATTTGAAGTCCCAAAAATAAAGTAAGCTCCCCTATCATGCTCATTTCAAATTCACTACTTATTACATCAGCAAACTTCTTGCACAGTGAATCTGAAGTAGCTCCAAAGATGATATCATCTACATATACCTGTACAATCGAAAAATCCTTACCTCTAGATTTTAGGAACAATGTATTATCAATTTTACCTTTTTTGAACTCATTTGCAAGAAGGAATTTTGACAAGCGTTCATACCAAGCTCTGGGAGCTTGCTTTAAACCATACAAAGCTTTATCCAACTTCAGCACATGATTTTCCAGGTCTGCATCTTCAAAACATGGAGGCTTCTTGACATAGACCTTCTCTTTCAAATTCCCATTCAAGAAGGCACTCTTGACATCCACTTGAAACAGTTTAAACTCCACGTGGGCGGCAAAGGCTATCAGGATTCTAATAGCTTCCATTCTGGCTACAGGAGCAAAGGTCTCGTCATAGTCAATCCCCTCCTCTTGATTGTATCCCTGCACCACAAGTCTTGACTTACTTCTGGTGATGATCCCATGCTCATCAAGTTTTTTTCTGAAGACCCATCATGTCCTAATAATGGTTCTGTTGAATGGTCTGGGGACCAGGTGCCACACCTTGCTTCTCTCAAATTGATGAAGCTCTTCCTGCATTGATGTTACGCAATTTGAATCCTGTAAAACCTCTTTGATATTCTTAGGCTCAATGCTGAATAAGCAATTAGATTTCTTGTTCTATATCTAGTTTGTATTCCGAAGTCAAGTGGAGAGATGAGATTGTCCAGTGGATGTGAGGATTGATGTTTCCATTCGGACTCAATGGTAATCTGTTCTTCCACATCAACATCATATTCACCTTCATCATCTTCTGGATTTTGAGATAATACCTCCTGGGCTGAACCAGAGGGACTACGTTCTCCTGTGTGCTCTGCACCATTTTCTTTTGCAACCTGTTTGTTTCCAGGATTTTGAATTTCCTTATCTTGTTTTCTTTTGATCAACTCTTCCAACTCATGGTCTTCTTTGTGCTCATCATTTTTCTCAAATTCATCAAATATCACATGTATTCTCTCTTCAACTCATAGAGTTCTTTTGTTAAAAACCCTGTAAGCCTTGCTGGTAGAAAAGTACCCGACAAACACCCCTTCATCACTCTTAGCATCAAACTTGCCAAGGTCATCCTTTCCATTATTCAGTACAAAGCATTTGCACCCAAATGGCTTAAGATGAGCAATTGAAGGTTTTCTATCATTCAACAATTTGTAAGGTGTTTTCTTGATCACAGACCTGATAACACACCTATTTGTAACATAGCATGATGTGTTGACTGCTTCTGCCCAAAAATTCATTTCATGCCCTGAGTCAATCAACATAGTTCTTGCAATATCCACCAATGTTCTGTTTTTCCTTTCAACAACTCTATTTTGCTGAGGAGTTCTTGGTGCAGAGAAATTGTGATTGATTCCATTTTTAGCATAAAAGCCTTCAATTTTAGAGTTCTCAAACTCTGTGCCATGGTCAGGTCTGATACTAGCAATCTTGCATTTGACCTTCAATTGAATAGCTTTGTCAAAAGTGATCAGAAGTCTGACCGTCTCATCCTTAGTCCATAGAAACATGTTCCAGGTGAACTTGGAAAAGTCATCAACAACTACAAGAATATACTTCTTACCTCCTCTGCTTTGAATTCTAACTGGTCCACATAGGTCCATGTGGAGAAGCTCCAGAGGTCTGGTTGTGCTCACACCTTTCTTGGCTTTGAAGGATGATCTTATTTCTTTCCTTTTTGTACAGGCATCACATACTTTATCATTTGAGAACTTCAGCTTTGGCAATCCACGGACCAGGTCCCCTGCAACAAGCTTGTTTAACAAAGAAGTACTTACATGATCCAATCGCCGATGCCATAAATTTGCATCATCAGTTTGAGAACTCAGGCATGAAAGACTGTCCCCTTTAATAGAGTCAAAATCCGCAACATACATATTTTGGACTCTTTTGGCAGACATAACACCTCTTTTAGGTGCACAGTTTGTAACGAGACACCTATCAGACTTGAACTTGACTTCAATTCCCTTGTCGCAGATTTGAGATACACTCAAGAGATTGTATTTTTGACCATCCACATAGTGTACATTGTCTATGGAATGATCAACTATTCTCCCTATCTTGCCAATACCAAGAATGAAACCCTTCTTTCCACCACCAAATGACACACCGCCGCCTTGGTGTGCTTCCAAAGAGAAGAAGTTTAGAGTGTCTCCAGTCATGTGCCTTGAGCATCCACTATCCATGTACCAGCACTGACTGCTTCCTCTCTTCTGCACAATAATCACTTATTAGACTTAGGAACCCACTTCAAATGGAGTTCCCAAAAAACTGTCAAAAGGCTTAATAAGAAACCTTCCTGTCCATGGGGTAAAGTGTTCTTGCTAAAGTGGTAATAGGGACCAGGTACCTTTTTCTTTTTCTCAAAAAACTTTCTTGATTAAGAAACTTCTCCTGTCTTTCTTTTACTCCTCTCAAAATCTCACATTTTTCTTTCAGATGACCATTTTTTGCACAGTGGGTACACAGAAGATTGTCAGAGATAGACACATACTTACTATGAGGATTGTAGGGAAGATCTATCTGTCTACAACCTAATCCCTTTCTACTGTTGAACTTCTGATTTGCTAAGTTAGAGAGTATCTTAGACGAGTCAGTCCATTTGAGGGATTAGTTCAACTCTTCTTTGATCTTACACAGATCCTTCACTAGTTGAGAGTTCCTTTCTAGGGTGGCAACTAACTTACACTCAGAGGTCTTAAGTTTCTCTTCTAGTTCAACCTCAAAGTTACTGAGTTTTTGCTTCCGACCCTTAGAGGTACCAGGTTCCTCGTTGGGTTCCAGACTACTGGTTTCAATAATACCTATTCTAACGCTCATTTAAGATATTTGAGAGTTGAGAGCTGAGTTTTCATCCTCACACAACCTCAACATGTCTCTCATCGTAAAATTTTCAGAAGTTAGTTCATCAATTGAGTCAATTAATAGGGCAACAAGTTTTCTCAATCTATTAATAGAAACAGTATCTAGATCATCCTTGAGATAAAAAAGGGTTACCTCATTCAAATCCTCTTTATCGTTAGATTTTGCTATTAGTGAGAAAATGGAATTGTAGACAGTTTCATCATCTTCCAGAGCCATCATCAACACATCTTCTAGACTGTCTGTCTCTTCCTCAGACTCCCTAGATGCATTTCCCCATACATCCAAAGCTTTCTTCACCAGTTAATCAACATTAGATTTCCTCTTAGCATGGTCTAGGACCAGGTCCCTTCTGCAAGGTCTAAAGTCTGGAGTTTTCTGCTTCTGGCTGGGGCAGTCCCACATAAAATGACCAGGTTTGCCATATTTCTGACAAAGATCATTTGCATTTGCTGCTCTACTGGTTGAAGCTTTCTTTTGAAAGCCTCCATGCTTCTTGATAATCTTCTGAAACCTTCTAGTGACATATGCCATTTCATCTTCCTCCTTAATCACATCATTTTGAGATGTTTTCAAACCAACTGATTTCTCCTTCTTTCCTTCCTTCATGTTTGTCCCCTGTTGCTTGTTTAGCTCATAAGTTTGGAGATTTCCAATCAGTTCATCCATGGCAAGCGTCTTCAGATCCTTTGCTTCATTTATAGCATTCACTTTGCTTTCCCATGACTTGGGAAGCACTTTGAGAATCTTCTGAACCTATTTTCTTAAGGGAATAGGTTCTCCAAGGCATCTCAGTTCGTTGATTATAGAGGTGAATCTTGAGTTAATCTTGAAGATGGTTTCACCTTCCTTCGAAGTTCTCATACTAAGTCGTAAGCATATCGACCTTAGTCTCCTTCACTTGTGTTATTCCCTCATGGGTTGTTTGGAGACAGTCCCATATCTCATTGGCTGTCTCACAGGAAGAGATTCAGTTGTACTCATCTGACCCGATTCGACATAGTAGAATCTTCTTTGCTTTATAATTTTTCTCTATCTTCTTCTTGTCCATTTCATTGTACTCCTTTCTGGTTTTGATAACAGTTGTAGTGGGCTCTCCATATTTCACCTCCTTTGTGGGAATGTACGGTCCATCAAGAATCACGTCCCACAACTCAGTACCTTTTGCATTGATGTAATCATGCATGCGATTCTTCCACCACCCATAGTATTGTCCATCGAAGTGGGGTGGTCTGGTAGATGACTGACCTTCATCCATATTAGCTAGAGCAGCCATTCCTTTGAATCTTTTCTTTTCTTGGTGTTACACAAATTGAAAAGTCAAGTTCTGATACCACTTGTTAGAATGTATGCATCCACTTAGCTATGATAGGACCAGGTCCTCATCATAATTTACAATGACAAAAAGCAGATAAATACTTAAAGTAAATAAATGCTGAAAGTAATGATTGTACACACAACTTTACATGGAAACCTCCTTGCTTAAGGGAGTAAAACCACGACCTGTCTCAAATGAATTTTCAAACTGCTTTTACTAAACTTCACAAGAAAAAGTAAAACACAGTTTACAACTTGAGATTAACCTGCTAATCTCCATACTAAGTAATATCACCTATTACTTAACCGAGCCTAAGTAGATATAACACTGCCCAATATACTAATCTTGACTGATTAATATAGACTTTGACATAAGACACTAAGTTGCTCACAACTAAGTTCTTACAATGATTCACACAAGCTTGAAACATTTCTATTACAAGCGAAATGATTCCTACAATATAAGCACGATTACAAGCAATCAAAGTAATAGCTGGTACATGAAGCAATAATGCAATCTATCAGGTCCTTGTTGTTTGGAAGCTTGAATGTCTCTCTTTGAATGAATAAGTTGTTTGTTGTTTTTGCTCTTGAATATATCAAACATCAAGAGTTAATACCCTTTCGACAAACAACTTCGTCGCTTCTAGTTGGTGTAGTACACTGGTGGCTTCACCAACTTTCTAACGCAGACAACTTTCCAGTTGTACAACATATGACCCTGGATGACCTTTCAGGAATTAAAAACTCAGTTAACCACTGAGCTAGTATTGTCACGCCCTGAGGCTATTCCAGTACGTGGACACGGGACCTGGGATCACGAGTGACCCAAAGGTAACCCTGCTAGCATATTTTAAGCATACTTAAAGATTTTCAACATAATAGACATACTGTGTTGTAGCTAGAAGAATATCATAAAATGAAATGATAGGGAATACTTATTCTAAGTCTGAATATATATAAACAAGTTTAATGAAAACTGAAAGATCAAACTCAAACTAAAACTGAATGTAAACTATGTATGAATATAAGCCTCTACTGACTAAAGATGCTGAGTCATGTCCAAGCTAACTTTAGCAAAGCTGAAACTAAAAGACTGACAATGGAAAGATAGCATGTCACTCATCCTCGAAGAATGAGGACTCACCACTGATGCTTCTGAACTAAACATCGGGAACCAGTTGGTCCCAACGGGCAAACAGGCCCATTTTCAAGTTCAAATGAGCCCCAAACAGGTAAATCCCCATTTTTCCAATTTTTGTGTGCTATAGACCATGGATTTTGAGTGATTCGAAATTAAAGATTTTATTTTCTAAAAAATTTCATGGACGTGTGTTAAGAACTTAGCAATGGAGCCAATTGGTCCCCACGAGCAAACGGGCCCATTTTCATATTCAAACGATCCCCAAAGTAGGTTAACCCTCATTTTGCCAATTTTCGTGTGCTATACTCCATGAATTTTGGGTGATCTATAATTCTGAATTTTTTTTGCTGAAATTTTTCATGAACATCCGTTAAGACTTTAGTAATGGAGCCAGTTGGTCCCAACGGGCAAACGATTCCATTTTCAAGTTCAAACAATCCCCAAAGCAGGTAAACCCCCATTTTACTAATTTTTGTGTGCTATAGTCCATGGATTTTTGGTGATCCGGAATTTTGATTTTTTTTGTCAAAAGTTTTCTTGGACGTGCATTAAGACCTTAGTAATGGAGTCAGTTGGTCCCGACGGGAAAATGGGCCCATTTGGAAATTCAAACTAGCCTAAAACAGTTAAGCCCTCCATTTTGCCGATTTTCGTGTTCTATAGTCCATGGATTTTTGGTGATCAGGAATTCTGGATTTTTTTTGCCAAATTTTTTCATTGATTTCCATTAAGACCTTAGTAATGAAGACAGTTGGTCCCGACGGGTAAAAGAGCCCATTTTCAAGTTTAAACGAGCCTGGAAGCAGGGAAACCCCCATTTTTTCAATTTTGAGATGCTATAGTCCATTAACTTTTGGTGATCCGAAATTCTGGATTTTTTCATCAAAATTTTTCATAGATGTCCGTTAAGACCTAAGTAATGGAGCCAATTAGTTCTGACGGGCCAACAAACCCATTTCCAAGTTCAAACAAGCCCCAAAACAGGTAAGCCCCCATTTTACTGATTTTCATGTGCTATAGTCCATGGATTTTTGGTGATCTAGAATTTTGGAGTTTTTTTTATGAAATTTTTCATGGACGTCAGTTAAAACCTTAATAATAGCGCCAGTTGGTATTGACGGGAAAATGGGCTCATTTTCAAGTTCAAACGAGCCCCAAAGCTGGTAAACCCTTATTTTGCCGATTTTTGAGTGCAATAGTCCATGGATTTTTTGTTATGCGTAATTTTAGATTATATTTTGCCGAAAATATTCATGCATGTCCGTTAAGATCTTAGTAATGTAGCCAGTAGGTCAAGATGGACAAACATGCCCATTTTCAAGTTCAAACGATCCCCTAAGCAGGTAAACCCCCATTTTTGCCAATTTTTGTGTGCTACTATCCATGGATTTTTGGTGATTTCGAATTCTGGATTTTTTTTGCCAAATTTTTTAATGGGCATCTGTTAAGTCCATAGTATTAGAGCCAGTTGGTCCCGACGGGAAAATAGGCCCATTTTAAAGTTCAAATGAGCCCCAAAGCAGGTAAACCCCCATTTTACTGATTTTTTGGTGCTATAGTTCATGGGTTTTTGGTGATCCTGTATTCCACATATTTTTTTGCCAAAATTTTTCATAGATGTCCGTTAAGACTTTAGTAATGGAGCCAGTTGGTCCCGATGGACAAACAAACCCATTTTCAAGTACAAACGATCTCCAAAGCAGGTAAATCTCCATTTTGCCGAATTTTGTGTGCTATAGTCCATGGATATTTGGTAATCCAGAATTCTAGAAATTTTTTCCGACATTTTTCATGTACTTTGGTCAAGACCTTAGTAATGGAACTAGTTGGTCTCGATGGGCAAACGGGACAATTTTCAAGTTCAAACGAGCTCCAAAGCAGGTAAAACCCCCATTTTGCCGATTTTCATATACTATAGTCAATGGATTTTTGGTGACCTAGAATTTATGATTTTTTTTGCCGAAATTTTTCATGGACGTCTGTTAAGATTTTAGTAAGGGAGTTAGTTTTGCCCAGACGGGCAAACGGGCCCATTTTTTAAGTTCAAACGATCCCCAAAGCAAGTAAACCCCCATTTTTGCCGATTTTCGTGTGCTACAGTCCATGGATTTTTGGTGATCTAGATTTCCAGATAAATTTTTGCCAAAATTTTTCATGGACGTCCGTTAATACCCAAGTAATTGAGTTAGTTGATCCCGACGAGTAAACTGGCCCATTTTCAAATTCAAACGAGCCCCAAACCAGGTAAACCTTCATTTTTTTGAATTTTGTGTGCTATATTCCATGGATTTTTGGTGATCTGAAATTCTGGATTTTTTTGCCTAAATTATTCATGGACGTTCATTAAGACCTTAACAATGGAGCTAGTTGGTCCCATGGGCAAACGAGTCCATTTTCAAGTTCAAACGAGCCCAAAAGCAAGTAAACCCCCATTTTCCCAATTTTCGTGCGCTATAGTGCATGATTTTTTGGTGATCAAGAATTCCAATTTTTTTTTTGTTGAAATTTTTCGTTGACATCCGTTAAGACCTTAATAATGGAGCCAGTTGGTTTCGATCACGGGCCCATTTTCAAGTTCAAACTAGCCCCGGTAAACTCCCATTTAGCTGAATTTTGTTTGCTATAGTCTACAGATTTTTGGTGATCCAAAATTCTGGATTTTGTTTTGCCAAATTTTTTTATGGACGTTTGTTAAGACCTAATAATAGAGACAGTTGGTTCCGACGGGAAAACGGGCCCATTTTCAAGTTTAAATGAGCCACAAAGCAGGTAAATCTCCATTTTACCAATTTTCGTGTGCATAGTCCATGAATTTTTGGTGATCCAGAATTTCAGATATTTTTTTGCTGAAATATTTCACGGAAATCCGTTAAAATCTTAGTAATGGAGCCAATTGGTCTTGACGGGCAAACAGGCCCATTTTCATGTTCAAACGAACCCCAAAGTAGATAAACACCTATTTTACCAATTTTCGTATGCTATAGTCCATAGATTTTTGGTAATCCAGAATTACGAATATCTTTTTGACAAAAAATTTCATGGACGTTCGTTAAGACATTAGTAATGGAACCAGTTGGTTCCGACTGGCAAACGGGCCCATTTTCAAGTGCCAACAAGCTCACAAGCAGGTAAAACCCCATTTTGCCAATTTTCGTGTGCTATAATCCATAAAATTTTGGTGATTCGGATTTCTAGATTTTTTTTGGCCAATTTTATTATGGACGTCTGTTAAGACCTTAGTACTGGAGCCAGTTGGTTCAGACGAGCAAACAGGCCCATTTTCAAGTTCAAATGAGCCTCCAAGTAGGTAAACTCTTTTACCAATTTTCGTGTGCTATAGTCTATGGATTTTTGGAGATCTAAAATTCTGGATTTTGTTTTGCCAAAATTTTTCATGGACATACGTTACGACCTTAGTAATGAAGTTGGTTGGTCCGGATGGGCAAAACAGACCCATTTTCAAGTTCAAATGAGCCCCAACCAAGGTAAACCCCCATTTTGCTGATTTTCATATGCTATAGTCTATTGATTTTTGGTGATCCGCAATCTTGAATTTTTTTGGTCAAAATTTTTCATGAACATTCGTTAAGACCTTAGTAATAGAGCCAGTTTGTTCCAACGGGCAAATGAGCCCATTTTCAAGTTCAAACAAACCCTAAATCAGGTATACCCCATTTTGCGACTTTTTGTGTGCTATGTAAATGAATTTTTAGTGATTCAAAATTCCTGATTTTCTTTTGCTGAAATGTTTCATGGACGTCTGTTAAGACCCTAGTAATGGAGCCAGTTGGTCTCGACGAGAAAACGGGCCCATTTTCAAGTTTAAACGAGCCTAAAGTAGGTAAACCCCCATTTTACCAATTTTTATAAGTAGTCCATGTATTTTTTGTGATCCAGAATTCCGGATTATTTTTGCCAAAATTTTTCATGGAAGTTCGTTAAAACCTTTGTAATAAAGCTAGTAGGTCCCGAAGGGCAAACTGACCCATTTTCAAGTTCAAACGAGCCCAAAAGCAGGTAAACCCCCATTTTAACGATTTTCGTATGCTCTAGTCCATGGATTTTTGGTGATCCAAAATTTTGGATTATTTTTTGCCAAAATTTTTCATGGATGTCCGTTAAGACCTTATTAATGGAGAACATTGGCCCCAAAGGCAAACAGGCCCATTTTAAAGTTTAAACAAGCCCCAAAGAAGGTAAACCCCCATTTTATAGATTTTTGTGTATAGTCCATGGATTTTTTGTGATCAACAATTCTAGATTTTTTTTTGCCGAAATTTTATATTAACATCTGTTAAGGCCTTAGTAATGGAGCAAGTTGGTCTCGACGGGCAAACAGACCCATTTTCAAGTTCAAACAAGCACCAAAGCAGGTAAACTTCCATTTTGCCAATTTTTTGTGTTCTATAGTCAATGAATTTTTGGTGATCCGGATTCCAGATTTTGTTTTGCCAAAAATTTTCATATACGTTTGTTAAGTCCTTAGTAATGGAGCTAGTTGGTTCCGATGAGTAAACATGCCCATTTTTAAGTTTAAACAAGCCCTAAAGCTGGTAAGCCCCCATTTTGCCAATTTTCGTGTGCTATAATCCATGGATTTTTGGTGAAACAAAATTCTGGATTTTTTTTGCCGAAATTTTTCATGGACGTCTGTTAAGACCTTAGAAATGGAGCCAATTGGTTCTGACGGACCAACGGACCCATTTTCAAGTTCAATGAGCCACAAAATAGGTAAACCTACATTTTACTATTTTTCATGAGCTAAAGTCCATGGATTTTTTGTGATCCGAAATTCTAGATTTTTTTTCCGAAATATTTAATGGATGTCTGTAAGCACCTTAGTAATGGAGCAGTTGGTCCCGACGGGCAAACAGGCCTATTTTCAAGTTCAAATAAGACCCAAAGCATGAAAAAACCCTATTTTAATCGATTTTCGTAAGCTATAATCCATAGATTTTTGGGGATTCAAAATTACGGATTTGTTTTTGCCAAAATATTTCAAGGACGTCTGTTAAGACCTTAATAATGGAGTTAGTTGGTGCCGATAGGCAAACAGGCCCATTTTCAAGTTCAAATGAGCCCCAAAGCAAGTAAACCCCCATTTTACCCATTTTCGCGTGTTATAGTCTATGGATTTTTAGTGATCCAGAATTCTAATTTTTTTTTTGAATTTTTTTCCATGTACGTCCGTTAAAACCCTATCAATGGAGCTAGTTGGTCCCGACGGGCAATCGAGCCCATTTTAAAGTTCAAACGAGCCCCAAAGCAGGTAAACCTCAATTTTACTAATTTTCATGTGCAATAGTCCAAGAAATTTTGGTTATCGGGAATTGCAAAAAAATTTTGGCTAAAATTTTTCATGAACGTTGTTTAAGACCTTAGTAATCGAGTCAATTGGTCCCGATGGGTAAACGAGCCCATTTTCAAGTTCATACGAGCCTCAAAACAGATAAACCCACCAGTTTGCTGATTTTCATGTGCTATAGTCAATGGGGTTTTGGTGACTCGAAATTCCATATTTTTTTGCCAAAATCTTACATGGTCATCTGTTAAGACCATAGTAATGAAGTCAGTTTGTTTGGATAGGCAAATAGGCCCATTTTCAAGTTCAAAAGAGCCCCAAAGTAGGTAAAACCCTATTTTGTCAATTTTCGTGTGCTATGATCAATGGGTTTTTGGTGATCAAGAATTCCAGATTTTTTTTTTCCAAAATTCTTTATGGATGTCCGTTAAGACATTAGTAATAGGGCTAGTTGTTTTTGACAGGAAAACGGGCCCATTTTTAAGTTCAAACGAGCCCTAAAATAGGTAAACCCTCCTTTTACCAATTTTCGTGAGCTATATAGTCTATGGATTTTTGGTGATCCGAAATTCTAGATATTTTTACCAAAAATTTTCATGGACGTCCATTAATACCTTAGTAATGGAAATAGTTGGTCACGATGGCCAAATGGGTCTATTTTCAAGTTTAAACAACCCCAAAATAGGTAAACCTCCATTTTGCCAATTTTCGTGTGCTATAGTCCATTGATTTTTGGTGATTCAGAATTCCAGATTTTTTTTCAAAACTTTACAGGGATGTCCGTTAAGACCTTAGTAATGGAGCCATTTTGTCCCGATGAGCAAACGGGCCCTTTTCAAGTTCAAACGAGCCACAAAGTAGGTAAACCCCCATTTTGTTGATTTTCGTGTGCGTCCATGGATTTTTGGTTCTGGATTATTTTTACCAAAATATTTCATGGACGTCCATTAAGACCTTAATAATAGAGCCATTTGGTCCCGACGGATAAACATACGCATTTTCAAGTTCGAAGGAGCCCCAAAGCAAGTAAACCCTATTTTTTTAATTTTCGTGTGCTATAGTTTATGGATTATTGATGATCTGGAATTCTGAATTTTATTTAACAAAAATATTCTTGGACGTCCCTTCAAACATTAGTAATGGAGCCAGTTGGTCCCGATGGGCAAACAGGCTGATTTTCAACTTCAAACGATCCCAAAGCAGGTAAGCCCCTATTTTTGTCGATTTTCGTGTGCTATAATCCATGGATTTTATATGATCCCAAACTCTAGATTTTTTTATTGAAATTTTTCATGGACGTTCGTTAAGACCTTAGTAATGGATTCAATTGGTTCCGACGGGCAAACGGGCCCATTTTCAAGATGAAACGAGCCCCAAAGCAAGTCAACCCCTATCTTACCGATTTTCGTTTGCTATACATGCCATGGATTTTTTGTGATCTGAAATTCTGTATCAAAATTTTTAATGGACGTCCATTAAGACCTTTGTAATGGAGTAACGCTGGTTTCGATGGGCAAACATGCCCTTTTTCAAGTTCAAACGAGCTTGAAAGCAGGTAAACACCAATTTTACCAATTTTCGTTTGCTATACAAGCCATGGATTTTTTGTGATCCGAAATTCTATGTCAAATTTTTTAATGGATGTCCATTAAGACCTTTGTAATGGAGTAACGCTGGTTTCGATGGGCAAACAGGCCCTTTTTCAAGTTCAAATGAGCTTGAAAGCAGGTAAACACCAATTTTATCGATTTTCGTGTGCTATTGTCAATAAATTTTTGGTGATTCAGAATTCTAGATATTTTTTTGCCAACGTTTTTTATTGACTTCTGTTAAGACCTTAGTAATAGAGTCAGTTGGCCCCAACTGGCAAACGAACCCATTTTCAAGTTTTAACGAGCCCCAAAGAAAGTAAGCCTCCATTTTGCCCATTTTCGTGTGCTATAGTCTATGGATTTTTTGTGATCTAGAATTCTGGATTTTTTTTGCTGAAATTTTTCATGGACGTCTGTTAAGACCTTAGTAATGGAGTCAGTTTTTCTTGACGAGCAAACGGGCCAATTTTCAAGCTCAAACGATCCCAAAGCAAGTAAACCCCCATTTTTGCCGATTTTCGTGTGCTAAAGTTCATGGATTTTTGGTGATCTAAAATTTCTAATTTTTTGTTGCCAAAATTTTTCATGGACATCCGTTAAGACTTTAGTAATGGATCCAGTTGGCCCCGTCGGGTAAACTGGTCCATTTTCAAATTCAAACTAGCCCTAAAGCAGGTAAACCTTCATTTTGCTGATATTCGTGTGCTATATATCATGGATTTTTCATGATTCGAAATTTTCAAAATTTTTTAGGTGAAATTATTAATGGACGTTTGTTAATACCTTATCAATGGAGTTAGTTGGTCCCCATGAGCAAACATGCCCATTTTCAAGTTCAAACGATCCTTGAAGCAAGTAAACCCCCATTTTTCTAATTTTCGTGTGCTTTTTGGTGATCCAAAATTACATATGTTTTTTTGCCAAAATTTTTTGTGGACATCTGCTAAACACATAGCAATGGAGCCAGTTGGTCCCCACGGGCAAACAGGTCCATGGATATTTGGTGACCTGTAATTTCAAATTTTATTTGCCGATTTTTTTTTATAAATGTGCATTAAGACCTTAGTAATTGAGCTAGTTGGTCCCGACTGGAAAAAATGGGCTCATTATCAAGTTCAAACGAGCCCAAAGATGGTAAACCCCCATTTTATGGATTTTCGTTTGCTATAGTCAATAGATTTTTGGTAATCAGGAATTCCAAATTTTTTTTTGCCAAAATTTTTCATTAACGTCCGTTAAGACCTTAAGAATGGATCTAGTTTGTCCCGATGGGAAAACGGGCCCATTTTCAAGTTCAAGTGATCCCTAAAGCAGGTAAACCCCTATTTTGCCAATTTTCGTGTGCTATAGTCCATGGATTTTTGGTGATTCAGAATTCCAGATTTTTTTTTGTCAAAATTTTTCATGGACATTTGTTAAGACTTCAGTAATTGAGCCAGTTGGTCGCGATGGGCAAACAAGCCCATTTTCAAGTTCAAACAATCCCCAAAATAGGTAAACCCCTATTTTGCAGATTTTCGTGTGCTATAGGCCATGTGTTTTTGGTGATCCAAAATTTCAGATTTTTATTTCCAAAATTTTTCATTAACGTCCGTTAAGACCTTAGTAACGGAGCCAGTTGATCCCGACGGGTAAACATAACCATTTTCAAGTTCAAATGATTCCCAAAACAAGTAAACCTCTATTTTTTCCAATTTTCATGTGCTATAATACATGGATTTTTAATGATCCAAAATTCTGGATTTTTTTCGCCAAAATATTTTATGGACGTCCATTGAGACCTTAGTAATGGAGCCAGTTCGTCCTGATGGGAAAATAGGACAATTTTCAAGTTCAAACGATCCCTAAAGCAGGTATACCCCTATTTTGCCGATTTTTGTTTTCTACTCCATATATTTTTGGTGATTCGAAGTTACAGATTTTATTTTTTGCCAAAATATGTACATGGACGTCCGTTAAGACCCTAGGAAAGGAGCCAATTGGTCCTGATGGCCAAACGGGCCCATTTTAAAGTTCAAACGAGCCCAAAGCAGGTACACCCCCATTTTAGCGATTTTCGTGAGCTATAGTCAATGGAGTTTTGGTGATTCAAAATTCCTGATTTGTTTTACCAAAATTTTACATGGACGTCCACTAAGACTTTAGTAATAGAGCTAGTTTTTCATGATGATCAAACATGCTCATTTTCAAGTTTAAACGATCCGTAAAGTAGGTAAACCCCCATTTTGTTGATTTTCGCATGCATCCATGGATTTTTGATGATCTGGAATTCTGGATTTCTTTTTGCCAAATTTTTTCATGGACGTTTGTTAAGACCTTAGTAATTGAGCCAATTGGTCATGATGGGAAAACGGGCCAATTTTCAAGTTCAAACGAGTCGAAAGTAGGTAAACCCCCATTTTTGTTGATTTTAGTGTGCTTAGTCCATGATTTTTTGTGATCCATAATTCTTTATTTTTTTGCAGAAATTTTTAATAGACGTCTATTAAAACATTAATAATGGAGATAGTTGGTCCCAATGGGAAAACGGGCCTATTATCAAGTTCAAACGAAACCCAAAGCAGGTCAACTCCCATTTTGCCAATTTTCGTGTGCTATATACCATGGATTTTTGGTAATTCAGAATTTTGAATTTGTTTTTGCCAAAAAATTTTATGGACGTCTGTTAAGACCTTAGTAATGGAGCTAGTTGGTTCTGACAGGAAAACGGGTCCATTTTCAAATTCAAACGAGCCCCAAAGCAGGTAAACCCCCATTTTACCAATTTTCGTGTGGTATAGTCCATAGTTTTTTGGTGATCCGAAATTCTAGATATTGTTTTGCCGACGTTTTTTATGAGCGTTCGTTAAGACCTTAGTAATGGAGTCAATTGACCCCGATGAACAAATGGGTCCATTTTCAAGTTCAAACGAGCTTGAGAGAAGATATACCCTCATTTTGCTGATTTTCGTGTGCTATGTACATGTATTTTTGGTGATCCAGATTTTTAGATTTTTTTTTTGCTGAAATTGTTCATGGATGTCCGTTAAGATCCTAGTAATGGAGCTAGTTGGTCCTGACGGGAAAACGAGCCCATTTTAAAGTCCAAATGATCCCCAAAGCAGGTAAACCCCCATTATTGCCGATTTTCATGTGATACAATCCATGAATTTTTGGTGATCCAGAATTACAGATTTTTTTTGCCAAAATATTTATGGACGTCTGTTAAGACCGTAGTAATTAAGCCAATTGGTCCTGATTGGAAAACTGGCCCATTTTCAAATTCAAATGAGCCCCAAAGCAGGTATTCTTCATTTTACCAATTTTCATGTACTATATTCCATGAATTTTTGATGATCCAAAATTCTCAATTGTTTTTACCAAAATTATTCATGGATGTTAGTTAAGACCTTAACAATGGAGCTAGTTGGTCCCCATGGGAAAACGAGCGATTTTCAAGTTCAAACGAGCCCAAAGTGGGTAAACCCATATTTTTCTGATTTTCATATGCTATATTCCATAAATTTTTGGTGATCCGGAGTTACAGAGTTTTTTTTGCCAAAACTTTTCATCGACGTCCGTTAAGACCTTAGTAATGATGCCAGGTTGTCCCGACGGGCAGACGTACCCATTTTCAAGTTCAAACAAGCCCTAATGCAAGTAAACCTCCATTTTACCGATTTTCATATGCTATAGTCAATGGATTTTTGGTGATTCGATATTTCAAAATATTTTTTTCAAAATGTTTCATCGACGTGCGTTAAGACCTCATTTATGGAGCCAGTTGGTCCCAACTGGAAAACGGACCCATTTTCAAGTTCAAACGATCCCAAAGCAGGTAAACCCCTATTTTACTGATTTTCTGTGCTATAGCCCATGGATATATGTTGATCAGGAATTCCAAATTTCTTTTCGCCAATTTTTTTCATGAAAGTCCGCTAAGACCATAATAATGGAGTCAGTTGGTTTCGATGGGCAAACAGGCCCATTTTCAAGTTCAAACAAGCCCAAAAGGAGGTAAACCTTTATTTTTGTTGATTTTCATGTGCTATAATAGTCCATGAATTTTTGGTGATCCAGAATTCTGGATTTTTTTGGTCAAAATTTTTAATGGAGATCCGTTAAGACCTTAGTATGGAGCCAGTTGGTTCCAACGGGTAAAAGAGCCCATTTACAAGTTCAAATGAGCCTCAAAACAGGTAAACCCCTATTTTGCCAATTTTCGTGTATTATAGTCCATGGACTTTTGGTGATCCAGGATTCCAAATTTTTTTGTGGGTTTCTGTTAAGATATTAGTAATGGAGAAATTTTGTCCCAACGGGTAAACGGGGACCATTTTCAAGTTCAAATGAGCCCCAAAAAAGTTTAACCCCTATTTTGCCCATTTTTGGATGTTGTAGTAGATGGATTTTTAATGATTCAGAATTCTAGATTTTTTTGCCAAAATTTTTCGTAGATATCTGTTAAGACCTTAGTAATAAAGCCAGTTGGTTCCGACGGGAAAATGGGTCCATTTTCAAGTTCAAACGAGCTCGAGAGAAGATATACCCTCATTTTGCTGATTTTTGTGTGCTATGTACATGTATTTTTGGTGATCCAGATTTTTAGATTTTTTTTTGCCGAAATTGTTCATGGTTGTCCGTTAAGATCCTAGTAATGGAGCTAGTTGGTCCTGACGGGAAAACGAGCCCATTTTAAAGTCCAAATGATCCCTAAACTAGGTAAACCCCTATTTTATCGATTTTCATGATCTATGTCCATGGGTTATTGGTAATCCAAAATTCCGAAATGTTTTTTGCCGAAATTATTCATGAACATCTGTTAAGACCTTAGTAATGGAGCCAGTTTGTTTTGACGGACAAACAAACCAATTTTCAAGTTCAAACAAGCCATAAAGTAGGTAAACTTACATTTTACTGATTTTCGTTTGCTATAGTCCATGGATTTTTGGTGATCTACAATTCTGGAATATTTTTTTTTTGCCAAATTTTTTCATGAAAGTCCGCTAAGATCATAATAATGGAGTCAGTTGGTTTCGATGGGCAAACAGGCCCATTTTCAAGTTCAAACAAGCCCAAAAGTAGGTAAACCTTTATTTTTGTTGATTTTCATGTGCTATAGTCCATGGATTTTTGGTGATTCGGAATTTCAGAATTTTTTTTGATGAAATTTTTCATGAACGTCCGTTAAGACCTTAGTAATGGAGCGAGTTGGTCCCAATGGGCAAATGATCCCATAGCAAGGAAACCCCTATCTTGCCGATTTTCATATTCAGTCCATGGAATTTTGGTGATCCAGAATCTCGGTTTTTTTTTGTTAAAATTTTTCATGGACGTTCGTTAGCACCTTAGTAATAGAGCAGTTGGTATTGACTGGCAAACAATCCCATTTTCAAGTTCAAACAAGCCCAAAAGTAGGTAAACCCTAATTTTACTAATTTTCGTATGCTATAGTCAATGGATTTTTGGTGATCTGAAATTTTGGATTTTATTTTGGCCAAAATTTTTCATGGACATTCGTTAAGACCTTAGTAATGCAGCCAGTTGGTACCGATGGGCAAACATGCCCATTTTCAAGTTCCAACAAGCCCAGAGCAGGTAAACCCCCATTTTATCGATTTTTTTGTGCTATAGTCCATGTATTGTTAGTGATCCAAAATTCTAATTTTTTTTGTCGAATATTTTTATGTACGTACATTAAGACCTTAGTAATGGAACCAGTTGGTCACGAAAGGCAAATAGACCTATTTTTCAGTTCAAACTAGCCCTAAAGTAGGTAAACACCCATTTGACCAATTTTTGTGTGCTATAGTCCAAGGATTTTTGGTGATTCAGAATTCCAAATTATTTTTTGCCAAATTTTTTAATGAATATCTGTTAAGACCTTATTATTGGAGCACGTTGATCCTGACGGGCAAACGAGCCCATTTTCAAATCTAAATGATCCCCAAAGAAGGTAAACCCCTATTTTCCTTATTTTCGTGTTCTATAGTCCATGAATTTTTTGTGATCATGAATTTTGGATTTTTTTTGATGAAAGTTTTCATTGACGTTTGTTAAAACCTTAGTAATGGAGTAAGTTGGTCTCGACTGACAAACGGGCCCATTTTCAAGTTCAAACGAGCCCTAAAGAAGGTAAACCCCCATTTTTTCGATTTTCATGTGCTATAGTCAATATATTTTTGGTGGTCCAGAATTATGGATTATTTTTTGCCAAAATTTTTTATGGTCGTCTGTTAAGACCTTAGTAATGGAGCTAAGTTGGTTTCGACGATCAAACGGACCCATTTTCAAGTTCAAACGAGCCACAAAGCAGGTAAACCTACATTTTACTGATTTTTATTTGCTATAGTCAATGGATTGTTTGTGATATGAAATTCTGGATTTTTGTTTGTTGAAATATTTCATGGACGTCTGTTAAGACTATAGTAATGGAGCAGTTAGTCCCGATGGGAAAATGGACCCATTTTTAAGTTCAAACCAGCCCCAAAGAAGGTAAGCCCCTATTTTTACCGATTGTTGTATGCTATAGTCAATGTATTTTTGGTGATCCAAAATTTCAAATTATCTTTTGCCAAAATTTTTCATGGACGTCCGCTAAGACCTTTATAATATAGTAAGTTGGTCCCGATGGGTAAACTGGCCCATTTTCAAGTTCAAACGAACCCCAAAGTAGGTAAACCCTATTTTGCTGATATTCATGTGCTATAATAGTCTATGGATTTTTGGTGATTCGAAATTCCAGATTTGTTTTTGCTGAAATTTTTCTTGGACGTCCGTTTAGAGCTTAGTAATCGAGCCAGTTGGTCTCGACAAGTAAACAAGACCATTTTCAAGTTCAAACGAGCCGCATAGTGGGTAAACCCCTATTTTGCCGATTTTTCTATTCAATCCATGAATTTTTGTTGATTTGGAATTTCAGATTTTTTGTTGCCAAATTTTTTTCATGGACGTCCATTAAGACCTTAATAATGCAGCCAGTTTGTCCTGACGGGCAAACGGCCCCATTTTTAAGTTCAAACGAATCCCAAAGCAAGTAAACCTAAATTTTACTAATTTTCGTGTGCTATAGTCCATGGATTTTTGGTGATCTGGAATTCTAGATTTTTTTTTTGGCTAAAAGTTTTCATGGACGTCCGTTAAAACCTTAGTAATGAATCCAGTTGGTCCCGACAGGCAAACATACCTATTTTCAATTTCAAACAAGCCCAAAGCAGGTAAACCTTCATTTTGCCAATTTTTTATGCTATAGTCCATGTATTTTATGTGATCCAGAATTCCCTATTTTTTTGCTGAATTTTTCATGGACGTCCATTAAGACTTTAGTAATGGAGCTAGTTGGCCCCGAAGGGTAAACGTGACCATTTTCAAGTTCAATCAAGCTCCAAAGCAGATAAACACCTATTTTGCCAATTTTCTTATGCTATTTATAGTCCATAAATTTTTGGTGATTCGGAATTTCATAATATTTTTTGCCAAAAGTTTCATGGATTTCCATTAAGACCTTAGTAATGGAGTACGTTTTTCCTGATTGTCCAACGATCCCATTTTCAAGTCTAAACGAGCCCCAAAGATGGTAAACCCTTATTTTGCCAATTTTCGTGTGCTATAGTCCATGGATTTTTGGTGATCATGAATTACTGATTTTTTTTGTTGAGAATTTTCACTAACATCTATTAAGACCTTAGTAGTGGAGCCAGTTGGTTCCTACAGGAAAACGGACCCATTTTCAAGTTCAAACGATCCCCAAAGCAGGTAAACCCCATTTTGCCTATTTGCATGTGCTATAGTGTATGGATTTTTGGTAATCTAGAATTCCGGAATGTTTTTTGCCAAAATTATTCATGAACGTCTGTTAAGACCTTAGTAATGGAGCCAGTTGGTTTCGACGAGCAAACAGACCTATTTTCAAGTTCAAACGAGCCATAAAGAAGGTAAACTTACATTTTACTGATTTTCATTTGCTATAATCCATGAATTTTTGGTGATTTGCAAATCCAAATTTTTTTTTGCCAAAATTTTCATGGACGTCCGCTAAGATCTTAATAATGGAGTCAGTTGGTTCCGATGGACAAATATGTCCATTTTCAAGTTCAAACAAGCCCAAAAGTAGGTAAATCGTTATTTTTGTTGATTTTCATATGCTATAATAGTCCATGGATTTTTGGTGATCCAAAACTCCAAAATTGTTTTTGACAAAATTTTTCATGAACGTCCGTTAAGACCTTAGTAATGGAACCAGGTGGTCCCGATGGACAAACGATTCCATAGCAGGTAAACCCTTATTTTGCTGATTTTCGTATTCAGTCCATGGAATTTTGATGATCCAGAATTCTGGATTTTTTTTTTGCAGAAATTTTTCATGGATATTCATTAACACCTTAGTAATAAAGCCAGTTGGTCCTGACAGGCAAACAATCCCATTTTCAAGTTCAAACGAGCCTCAAAGTAACTAAACCCCAATTTTACTAATTTTCGTGTGCTATAGTCCATGTATTTTTGGTGATCCAGAATTTTGATTTTTTTTTTTGTCAAATTTTTTCATGTATGTCCATTAAGACCTTAGTAATGGAACCAATTGGTCATGAAGGGCAAACATACCCGTTTTTAAGTTCAAACCAGCCCCAAAGTAGGTAAACACCCATTTTACCAATTTTCGTGTGCTATAGTCCAAGGGTTTTTGGTGATCTGGAATTCCAGATTATCTTTTATCGAAATTTTTTAATGGATGTCCGTTAGGACCTTAGTAATGGAGCACGTTGGTCCTGACGGGCAAACGAGCTCATTTTCAAGTCTAAACGATCTCCAAAGAAGGTAAACCCCCATTTTGCCGATTTTCATGTGCTATAGTCCATGAATTTTTGGTGATCCAAAATTTCAAATTTTGTTTGGCCAAAATTTTTCATGGACGTCCGTTAAAACTTTAGTAATGGAGCCAGTTGGTCCCGATGGGCAAACAAGTCCATTTTCAAGTTCAAACAAGCCCAAAGCAGGTAAACCCTCATTTTGCCTCTATTTTTTGTTCTATAGTCCATGTATTTTTGGTGATCCAGAATTTCGTATTTTTTTGCCAATTATTTCATGGACGTTCGTTAAAACCTTAGTAATGGAGCCAGTTGATCCCGAAGGGCAAACTGACCCATTTTCAAGTGTAAATGAGCTCCAAAGCAAGTAAACACCCATTTTGCCAATTTTCGTTTGCTATAGTCCATGGATTTTTGGTGATTTGGATTACCGGATTAGTTTTTGCCAAAAGTTTTCATGGATGACCGTTAAGACCCTAGTAATGGAGCATGTTGGAGCCCATTTTCAAGTTCAAACGATCCCAGTAAACGATCATTTTTGTTGATTTTCGTGTGCTTTTACTCCATGGATTTTTGGTAATCCAGAATTTTGAATTTTTTTGCCAAATTTTTTTGTGGACGTCAATTAAGACTTTAGTAATGGAGACAGTTGGTCCCGATAGTCAAAAAAACCCATTTTTAAGTTCAAACGAGCCCTAAAGTAGGTTAACCCCCATTGATGATCGGGAATTCTGGATTTTTTTTTGCTGAAATTTTTCATGTAACAAGGCACATAGAACCCTAAAAGGCACCATGTAAGCCACTTAGCATATCATAACATAAAGCATTAGAACAATAAGAGTAAAACACATTTCAAGTCTTAAAAAGTTTTCATAAAAGTAAAGCGAAAGTCTAGACTTGTCTTAATATAGCCATCTATTACATTACTTGAATCAAATTGGGCCTAGCCTATGCAACATGTCTGAAATTGGAAATATAATGAAAGAAAGTACAAAGATAGCATCCTTCCTCGAATAATGAGGACTCACCAACAAGCTAGGAGGAATGATCAAGTCCAATCTCTAGCCACAATGGTGACCACCTTGTGAACCGGACCCTACACTTGGGGAAGATGTAGGAGAATATGGATTAATACAAAAATGCACTAAGTATGATAGCTATGCATAAAACCTTTGAAAATATGCTAAAAAGGACATTTTGGTTGAATGCATGCAATTTACTAAGTCAAAGCATCATTTTGAAGACAATAGAAAAACATGAGTCATAAACATATTCATTACATTGATCATCATATCATAAGAGAAACATACCATAAGTACCCTCAAATCATACTTGTGCAAGCATTAATAAGATCCTATAATCCCACCCAAAATAAGTAAAGCTTCTTGAGTAGCCATAGTTCATAATTCATATTCTCGTCATAGTGGGAATAAGCCTTAACCGACATAGACCATGTGAGCTTAGCATGGAATCTGGTGTTACTGTCACGACCCAAGGGTACCCCTTAGATATATCAAGGCACATAGAACCCTGGAAGACACCATGTAAGCCACTTACCATATCATAACATAAAGCACTAGAACAATAAGAGTAAAACACATTTTCATGTCTTAAAAAGTTTTTCATAAAAGCAAAGCAAAAGTCTAGACTTGTCTCAATTTAGCCATCTATTACAATACTTTAATCAAATTGGGCCTAGCTCATAAACATGCCTAAAAATGGAAATACTATAAAAGAAATTACAAAGATACCATCCGTCCTCGAATCATGAGGACTCACCAACAAGCTAGGATAAATTATCAAATCCAACCTCTAGCAAGAATGGGGACCACCTTGAGAACCGGACCCTACACTTGGTAAAAATTTAGGAAAATATGGGTTAGTACAAAAATGCACGAAGTATGATAGCCATGCATAAAATCATGAAAACATGCTAGAAGGGACATTTTATTTAAATGCATGCAATTTGCTATGTTAAAGCATCATTTCGAAGATAATGGGAAGGCATAAGTCAGAATCATAACCAACTCATAGATCATCATACCATAAGAGGAACATACCATAAATACCCTCAAAGCATACTTGTGCAATGCATGGATAAGATCCCATAATCCCACCCATACTAAGTAAAACTTCTTGAGTAAATATAGTTAATAATTCATATTCTTGTTCATACTATTAGAGTGGGGAATAAGCCTTAACCGACATAGACCATGTGAGCTTACCATGTAATTTTGTGTCTACCCCACACCGAAAAGGGGTTGTCCTACTTGCCTAAGATAGAACCATACTCTTAGCTTAGGTGGATCCACTACCTAACTACCAATGTGGGCACATAATTTATGGGATAAGGAGATTGCTACTAGAAATCTGGACTCAACTAAGGTAGAAGGATTCCATCTCATCAAATACATACTTTTGGGAACCCGGACTCAACTAAGGTAGAAGGAACCCATTTGGAAAGCCGGACTCAACTAGTGTAAAAGCTTTCATGGGAAGCCGGACTGAACTATCGTATAAGCTTCCATTTAATATTCATATCCAATCGGTGCTAAGCATTAATTCCTATATATTACATATTAAGTCTTGACTTAAGTTCATATTCACGGTAGAATATCTTGACACTCAATCCAACATAATTCATACTATAGCTCATAGATTCAATAGGTGAGAATATCATTTCAACCTTAGAATTATCATATTGTGAGAAGACCTTTCACATCATATCATATTCATACATAAGTGTGTACATGAGGATAACCTCCAACAACACAACAACTAGATCATAATCATATTCACCTTACTCTCAAAGTGTTCTTAAAGTACATACATAAATCTTATAATCATGCATAATTCACATACTTTGCCCTTCAAGGAACATAGATCATATTCCATCAACACATCTAGAATTACTACATTAGACATGGATAATAACATAATTCAAATATCTCAATTACTACAAGCATAATCTCATAATATTCTTCTTTCATGAATTCACCCACATCACAAGGTCATAAATTGGGAATATGGGTAATTCATGGATTCTTGGGGGATTTCAACATAAAACCATAATAAATATTCAATTCAATCATAATATAAAGTAATTAAATCTATAGAACTATTTTTGAAAAGGAATCCATGACTTGGAGTCAAACCCTAACTTTTGGGGGAATTACTAGTTTTGAAATTGAGTTGGGAGCGACTCCATGGAGGAAGACTATCCATGGATGAAGGATACATACCTTAGCTATGAATCTCAATGGAATTGGAGTGAAAACTTTGCTTCTAGAACCCTAGCTCCACCTTCTTCCTTCTTCTTCTTCCTTGAAATTCTAGAGAGAGAATTTTTGGAGAGGAGATGAATTTTGGGAAATATTTGGGTGTTGTGAAAATATGACTTTGTTTAGGTGAATTTAACTTAAAAATGACTTATATAGTGACCCCAAACTTACCCAAAATGACTTCACTTTGATAGGACTTAAACCGGAATTACCCAAACTAATCCTCACTTAAAGTGAGCTGCCAGGGACCACGCGGGGCTCCACGAGCTGTGGTCCCATCCGCGGTCTTGAGGCAGTGTATAGGCAACAAGTGCCTTTAGCTCAAAAGCCCAAGGCATCTTCACGAGGGGCTTTATGAGTTGTGGTCCCTCTCGTGGACCTTGAGGAAGTGGCTAAACCACTTCTCCATAAACCCTCAACTACTAAGGCATGATCAAGGCCACTACCACAAGCCGTCTAAGGCTTCACGGGTTATGAAGTGGCACGGGTGGAGGAGATAATTTGAGGCAGCCTTAAGGAGGCTACTGCCTCCACCTCCACGAGTGGCACCACAACTCGTGGTGACCACCAGTGGTCGTGAAGGCCCTCGTGATCTTGGGGGAATGCCTTAGCAAGGCTTGGGTAGCCTTGGCCATAGGCCACCTCCTAGACTTTAATACTCCAACGTTTAGCTCTAGTTTTAGCCTAATAATTTCTGGAGCGTTATAGTTACCCACACCGAAAAAGGGTTATCTTACTTGTCTAAGGTAGAACCATACTCTTAGCTTTAGGTGGATGCATTTAGCTAAGTAACCTACAGGGGAACGTAGTTTATGGGATAAGGGAGATTGCTACTAGAAACCCGCCTTTCTAGCGAGGGAGCTTCCATCTCAAGATGTTCTTTCTAGAAACCCGCCCTTTCTAGCGGGGAGCTTCGATCTCATATCAATATACACTCGGTGCTAAGAATAATTCCCACGGAGTACATATTAAATCTTGACTTAAGTTCATATTCATGGCGGAATGCCTTGACACTCAATCCAACATAATTCATAAGATAGCTCATAGATTCAATAGGTGAGAATAGCCTTTCAACCTTAGAATCATCATTATGTGAGAAAAAACTTTCGAATTATGTTTATTATGTGTTCATGAGAATAGCCTTTCAAACAACACACCAACATTATCATAATCATGGACACTTCACTCTCAAAGTGTTCTTAAAGCATATACATAAATCTCATAATCATACATAACATCATAATTTACCCTTCAAGGATCAAGGATCATATTCAATCAACACATCTAGAATTACTACATTAGACATGGATAATAACATAATTAAATTAAATCTGTTACTACAAGCATAATCTCATAATATCCTTCTTTCATCAATTCACCCACATCACAAGGTCATAAATTGGGAATATGGGAATTTTCATGGATTCTTGGGGGATTTCAACATAAAACCATAATAAATCATCAATTCAATCATAATATAGAGTAATTAAATCAATAGAATCGTTTTGAAAAAGAATCCATGAATTGGAGTCAAACCTTAGCTTTTGGGGAAGGTCTACCTTTGAAATTTAGTTTTGAAGGGACTCCATGGACGAATTTTATCCATGGATGAAGAGCTACCATACCTTAGCTATGAATCTCCAAAGAATTTGAGCAGGAAACCTTGCTCCTTCAACCATTAGCTCAAACTTCCTTCTTCTTCTTCCTTGAAGTTCTACAGAGAGATTTTTTTTTTTTTTGGAGAGGATGAGTTCTTTTGGGATTTTTAGAATAATGCCTTGGATGACTTAATATGGTGACTTAAAAACCTTATATAGTTGGTCTAATTTAGTGTAAAACTACATCACTTAATATTAATTAAAACTGGGAATCCCCAAAATGCCCCTAAGTGTAACTACCAAAAAGCAATTTCAGGCCTCACCCATGGCCCCACGACCACGGGCCGTGGATGGACCCATGTGGCGTGCTGGTGAACCGTAGGTGGAGGTTCAGAGAGTCTTTTTCTATGGCCTTGACCCACGACCCCTCACCCATGGGGCATAGGCTGACCCACGAGGCGTGAGTCCCCTCCGTGGGTCACTGCCAGACAGTCTTCTAAGGGTTATCCTCAAGGACCCATGGTTAGTCCTTCGGGGTCGTACCTTGACGTTCTAACATGGAACTCTATATTTTTTAGGTACGGTAAGGTACGTTTACGACTCTAACCCTCATGTTAAGATCTAGTTTAGCCTACTAGTTTCCGAAATGTTACAATATCTCTCCCTTGGGAACATTCGTCCTCGAATGACGATCAAGACACCTTACGGAAGTAAAGACTCAAGACTAGCAGCCCATCATGCATGAAACATCAAAATAATGCACAATTCAAAGGGAGAAACTTCAACTCCATCTCAAACATAATCAATGCAACACAAGGTACTAGGAACTTCATCTAACAACCCATTATGCATGAAATTTCAACATTTCTCATATTCATAGGAGGAATTACCTTATCCAACTAAAATCATACTCAACAAAATATCATGCAGCCAATATACAATTACTCTCAAAAGCACACTAAAGCATGTTCATCAATTTATCATGAAGTTCATAGGCAACTCATTCTCAATGCACAACAGCATGAGGAAAGTCAATCATAAAAACTCATTTTCTTACTAAACATGAATTTTAATCAAGAACATGCATAATATAAGGAAATCATGGAAAAACACAAACCACACACATGACTCCCAAATCACTAAAACTCAAGAGGAACTACTTACCTCAAGCTTGAATAGGAGTAGAAGGAAAGAGATGAGGATATCGGGACTTCATATTGGCCTCAGCCTCCCAAGTAGCAGCCCCAACTAAATGATTTCTCCATAAAACCTACATGAAGCTATTTCCTTGTTTCTCAATCTCTTTACTTGCCAGTCTAGGATCTTTATAGGAACCTCTTCATATGTAAGACTTTTGTCAACTCCCAACCCTTCTAGGGGAATAATGGATGTCGGATCTCCAATACACTTCTTAAGCATAGAAACATGAAATACCGTATGAATCGGGGCCAACTCATTTGACAAATCCAACTCATAGGCAATCTTCCCAATACGTTTCAAAATTTGATATAGGCTTACATACCGAGGACTAGGTTTTCCTTTCTTGCCAAATCTCATCACATCCTTCATGGGTGAGATTTTCAAATAGACCCAATCATTAACTTCAAATTCTAGATCCTTTCTTCTCACATTGGTATAAGACTTTTGTATTCTTTGAGTCGTTCTCAACCTTTCTCTAATAAGTTGAACTTTCTCGATGGCTTTATAAACCAATTCAGGACCTATCAAATCAATTTCACCTACGTCAAACCAACCAATCAGAGACCTACATCTTCTATCATATAAGGCTTCAAAGGGAGCCATACCGATACTTGAGTGATAGCTATTATTGTAGGCAAACTCTATTAATGGCAAATGTTCATTCCAATTACCCTTAAAGTCTGTAACACATGCCTTCAACATATCTTCTAATGTTTGGATGGTACGCTCCGCTTGCCCATCACTTTGGGGATGAAAAGTCGTGCTAAGCTTAACCTTAGTACCAAGCCCTTTTTGGAATGACTTTCAAAAGTGTGAAGCAAATTGAGTACCCCGATCTGAAATAATAGATAAAGGAACCCATGTAACTTCACTACCTCTCCTATATATAGCTTGGTATAGTCTTCCACCGAAAAAGAAACCTTGACGGGAATAAAGTGGGCTGATTTTGTCATCCAATCTATAATGACCCAAATAGAATTATGTTGCCTTCCGGTGCGAAGCAAACCCACTATAAAGTCCATATTTACATCTTCCCACTTCCAAGTGGGAATACTTATATCTTGGGACAATCCTCCCGGCCTTTGATGTTCAACCTTAACTTGTTGACAATTAGGACATTTGGCTACAAATCCCGCGATATCTTTTTTCATACCATTCCACCAATAGACTTCTTGTAGATCACGGTACATCTTGGTGGCTCTCGAATGAATAGAATACCGAGAACTATGAGCTTTTTCTAAAAAAAATTCCACTCAAACCATTAACATCTGGAACACATAACCAACCTTGGTACTTAAGCACCCCATCTCCCCCTTGGGAGAAAGCTTCAACGGACTTCTTGAGTATCGACTCTTTCAACTCAACTAATATAGGATCAAGTCCTTGTTTAGACTTCACATCCATCACAAAGGATGATTTCGAGCCATTATGGACCATGATACCACCTTTGTTGAAATCCACTAGTTGGACACCTAGTCGGGCCAATCTATGCACCTCACGAAACAATTCTTTCTTTTCATCCTCTACATGATCCACACTACCCATGGACAATCTACTAAGTATGCCCGCTACAACATTAGCTTTGCTGGAGTGGTAAAGGACACTCATGTCATAATCCTTTAATAATTCTAACCACCTTCGTTGGCGAAGATTCAAGTCCTTTTGACTAAACACATATTGAAGACTTTTGTGATCGGTGAAAACATCCACATGGACCCTATACAAATAATACCTCCATATTTTTAAGTCAAACACAATTGCCGCTAATTCAAGATCATGGGTCGGATAATTCTTCTCATGGACTTTAAGTTGACTTGAAGCATAGGCAATCACTTTACTGTTTTGTATTAGCACACATCCTAACCCCACTTTAGAGGCATCACAATACACAATAAAACAATTCATACCCTCCAGTGAGGTCAACACCAGAGTAGATGTAAGTCTATCTTTCAACTCTTGGAAGCTTTTCTCACAAGCCTCCGACAACTCAAACTTAGCCTTCTTTTGATTCAAAGCCTTCAACGAAAAAGCAATGGAAGAAAACCTGTCAACAAACCTCCTATAGTAATCGGCCAAACCTAAAAAGCTTCTAATGTCGAAAGGAGTTAGAGGTCTAGGACAACTCTTGACCACATACGTCTTCTTAGGATCTACCTCAATACCCTTTTCTTGACACAAAATGACCAAGGAAAGCTACAGACCTTAACCAAAGTTCACACTTGCTAAACTTTGCAAAAGGTTGTTGGTACTTAAGAACTTGAAACACAATTCTCAAATGGTCCACATGTTCATTATCACTCTTCAAATAGATCAAAATATCATCGATAAACACAATCACAAACATGTCTAGGTATACACACTCTATTCATCAAGTCCATAAATGCCGCCAGAGCATTAGTCAACCCAAACGACAACACTAGGAATTCATAATGACTATATCGAATTCGGAAAGCCATCTTAGTAATATCTACCCCTCTCACCCTCAATTGGTGATAACCCGAACGAAGATCAATCTTAGAGAAATAGCTAGCCCCTTGAAGTTGGTCAAACAAATCATCAATTCTCGGAAAAGGATACTTATTCTTGATGGTCACTTTATTCAATTGACGATAATTGATGTGCATTCTAAGAGACCCATCCTTCTTTCTACCAAATAACACAGGAGCACCCTATGGAGAGATACTCAGTCGGATGAAAACCTTATCTAATAAATCCTTTAGTTGCTCTTTCAACTCTTTCAACTCGGCCGGATCCATTCTATAAGGAGGAATGGAGATAGGTTGCGTATCTGGTAAAAGTTCAGTACCAAAATCTATTTCTCGCTCGAGAGGAATACTGGGTAAATCATCGGGAAAGACTTCCAGGAACTCATTCACTACCTAAACCAACTCTGGAGAAGGGATTTCGGATTCACTATCCCTCACCCTAATAAGATGCTAAATACACCCTTTGGAGATCATCTTCTGAGCTTTAAGATAAGAGACAAATTGACCTCTAGTTATAGAATACCCCCCCCCCCCCTTTCCACTCTAAAAGGCTCATTTGAAAATTGGAATCTAACCACCCTAGTCCTACAATCGATAGAGGAATAATATGCATACAACTAATCCATACCCAAAATCACCTCAAAGTCTTACATATCTAACTCTACCTAATTCACTAAAGTAAATCTATGGGATAAGAAAATGGGACATCCCCTATAGACTCTCTTAGCCACCACCAAATCACTAACCATGGTAGAGACCGAAAAAGGTTCCACTAACACTTCGGGGAGTATATCAAATTTCATGGCCACAAAAGGTGTCACAAAGGACAAAGTAGCACCGGGATCTAACAAAACATACACATTAAAAAGAAAGACTTTTAACACATCGGTCACCACATCTAGGGAGCTCTATTGGTCACCTCGGGATTGAAGAGCATAAAAAATGGTTTTGCTTTGGGGCATTGGAGTTTGAACCTCTTGGAGGGGCTTTCTTGCCTTCTTTCCCTTTGGCTGAAAGTGTTGGGCAATTCCTCAATTGATGACCACTCTTACCACAACCAAAACAGACACCCGTGCTGGCTAGGCACTTCCCATCATGTACACTTCCCATCATGTTTCTTCCCACAATTTGCACAATCAGGCCTATTCACATAAGAGCCACCACTATTACCTCCTTGAGGTTTAGGGTTAGACACCCTATCCTTGTTGACCCTTGGGGGAGCACTAGAGGAGCCTTGATTGGAGAACCATTGTTTGAACTGGAGAAGTTCTCATCACATGTTCTAGCTCTTTTCGCCTTCTTATTATTTTTCTTGAGTTTCTCTTCCTCTATATTTTGGGCATACACCATAAGACGTGAGATATCCATATCATGATGGAGGATTGCCGAACAACATTCTTTTACTACTAAGCCGGACACACTCGTCAAAAACCTACTCATTTTATCCCTCCAATCCGACACCATAGTTGGAGCATAATTGGACAATTGAGTGAACTTTAGTGCATACTCTTTCACGCTCATGCTTCCTTGTCGAAGGTTAATGAACTCTTCCACCTTAGCTTCCCTCAACTCTCAGGGAAATAATGTATCCAAAAATACTAATTGGTAAGAGGCTAACTCCATTTTTTCTACTGAAGTCACCCCCATAATGTTGAGTATTTTATAAACCTCTTCCATAAATTCTTGAGGATCCTCTTCCACTTTGGAGCCATGAAATTCGAGAGGGTTCATTCTAGCAAAATCGCTAACCCTTGAAGCAGCCGAAGTCACATTAGGATTCATGAGTCACAAAATGTCTATTGGCCTGAGCCGTCACAGTTTGAGCATGAGTAGTCAAAGCTTGGGCCAACATTTGAAAAAATGACCTAAACTCCACATCCAACATAGCCGAAGGATTAATTAGAGCTTGATTATCTTGAGGAGCTTCTTCATTCACATTTTCACTCTCCATTCTTCTTGTGTTAGCCCTTCGTGTATTCATATCCTGAAGACACAAGAGAACGATTAGGAAAGGGACTTTATAGAGTTAAACTCTAAGACATGACTTAAGAGTAATGAAAGAAGTGTAGTTTCCTAATCATCTTGTAGCCTTTCATTCATAAATGTAGTGCGCTTCACACCCATGAACAAGACTCTATTAGATGTGACTTATGAGACATCATCCTAGAATCATTCTAAACCTCGTGCTCTGATTACTAAGTTTGTCACAACCCAAGGCAACCCCAAAGATATAAAAGGCACATAGAACCCCAAAAGGCACTATGTAAGCCACTTAGCATATCATAACATAAAGCATTAGAATAATAAGAGTAAAACATGTTTCAAGTCTTAAAAAGTTTTTCATAAAAGCAAAGCAGAAGTCTAGACTTGTCTCAATATAACCATATATTACAATACTTGAATCAAATTGGGCCTAGCCCATACAACATGTCCAAAAATGGAAATACAATAAAAGAAACTACAAAGATAGCATCCTTCCTCGAATCATGAGGACTCACCAATAAGCTAGGAGGAATGATCAAGTCCATGCTCTAGCCACAATGGGGACCACCTTGAGAACCAGACCCTACACTTGGGGAAAATGAAGGAAAATATGGGTTAGTAAAAAAAAGCAACAAGTATGATAGCTATGCATAAAAATGTTGAAAACATGCTAAAAAGGACATTTTTGTTGAAAGCATGCAATTTGCTAGGTCAAAGCATCATTTTGAAGACAATAGAAAAGCATGAGTGATAAACATATTCGTTACAAAGATCATCATATCATAAGAGAAACATACCATAAGTACCCTCAAAGCATACTTGTGCAATGCATGAATAAGATCCCATAATCCCACCCATAATAAGTAAAGCTTCTTGAATAGCCATAGTTCATAATTCATATACTTCTCAAAGTTGGAATAAGCCTTAACCGACATAGACCATGTGAGCTTAGCATGGAATACAGTGTTACCCACACCGAAAATGGTTGTCCTACTTGCCTAAGATAGAACCATACTCTTTGCTTCAGGTTGATCCATTTAGCTAAGTAACCTACGGGGGCACGTAGTTTATGGGATAAGGGAGATTGCTACTAGAAACCCAACCTTTCTTGCAGGGGAGCTTCCATCTCAATAGATTCAAACCCACCCTTTCTAGCGGAGGAGCGTCGATCACATATCAATATCCACTCGGTACAAAGAATAACTCCCACAGAGTACATATTAAGTCTTGACTTAAGTTCATATTCATGAAAGAATGCCTTGACACTTAATCCAACATAATTCATAAGATAGCTCATAGATTAAATAAGTCAGAATAACTTTTCAACCTTAGAATCATCATTATGTGAGAAAACCTTTCATATTATGTTCATTATGTGTTCATGAGAATAGCCTATCAATCAACACAACAACATTATCATAATCATAGACACTTCACTCTCAAAGTGTTCTTAAAGCATACACATAAATGTCATAATTATGCATAACATCATAATTTACCCTTCAAGGATCAAGGATCATATTCAATCAACACGTCTAGAATTTTTACATTAGACATGGATAATAACATAATTCAATTAACTCAATTACTACAAGCGTAATCTCATAATATCATTTTTCATCAATTCACCCACATCACAAGGTCATAAATTGAGAATATGGTGTTTTTCATGGATTCTTGGGAGATTTCAACATAAAACCATAATAAATCATCAATTCAATCATAATATAAAGTAATTAAATCAATAGAATCATTTTTGAAAAGGAATCCATGACTTGGAGTCAAACCCTAGCTTTTGGGGAATTTCTACCTTTGAAATTGAGTTTTGAAGGGACTCTATGGACGAATTCTATCTATGTATGAAGAGCTACCATACCTTAGCTATGAATCTCTAAAAAATTTTAGTAGAAAACCTTGCTCCTTCAAACCTTAGCACCAACTTCCTACTTCTTCCTTGAAGTTCTAGAGAGAGAGTTCTTTTTGGAAAGGATGAGTTCTTTGGGATTTTTAGAATAATGGCTTAGATGACTTCATTTGGTGACTTAAAAACCTTATATATTTAATCTAATTTAGTTGCAAATGACATCACATAATATTAATTAAACTGAGAATCCCTAAAATGCCCTAAGTGTAACTGCCAGGGTCACCCACGGCCCCATGACCATGGTCCATGGATGAACCCATGTGGCGTGCTGGTGAATCGTGGGTGGAGGTTTAGAGAGCCTCTTTCTGAGGCCTTGACCCACGACCCTTTACCCACGGGGCATGGGCTGACCCACGAGGCGTGAGTCTCCTCCGTGGGTCACAGCCAGACAGTCTTCTAAGGGTCTTCCTCAAGGACCCATGGTTGGTCCTTGGGGGTCATACCTTGACGTTCTAACACAAAACCCTATATTTTTAGGTATGGGGAGGTATGTTTACAAACTCTAAACCTCATGTTAAGCTCTAGTTTTGCCTACAAGTTTTCGAAGTTTAACAATTCTTTTTGCCGAAATTTTTCATAGACGTCTGTTAAGACCTTAGCAATAGAGCCAATTAGTCCTCATGGGCAAACAAGCCCATTTTTAAGTTCAAATGAGCCCTAAAGCAAGTAAACCCTCATTATGCCAATGTTTGTGTGCTATATAATCCATGGATTTTTTGGTGATCCGGAATTACAATTTTTTTCCGCCAAAAGTTTTCATGAACGTCTATTAAGACCCTAAGAATGGAGTCAGTTGGTTCCCACGGGCAAACATGCCCATTATCAAGTTCAAACAAGCCCAAAAGTAGGTAAACCCCAATTTTTCTTATTTTCGTGTGCTATAGTCCATGGATTTTTGGTTATCCAGAATTCTAATTTTTTTTCCAAAAGTTTTCTTGGACGTCTGTTAAGACTTTAGTAATGGAGCCAGTTGGTCCAGACAGGCAAACAGACCCATTTTCAAGTTGAAACGAGCCCCAAAGAAGGTAAACCCCATTTTGCCGATTCTTATGTGCAGTCCATGGATTTTTAGTGATCCAGAATTTTGGATTTTTTTTGCCAAAAGTTTTCATGGACGTACGTTAATACCTTAGTAATGGAGCATGTTGGTGCCGACGAAAAAACGGGCCTATTTTTAAGTTCAAACAATACCCAAAGGAAGTAAACCCCCATTTTCCCGATTTTCATGTGCTATAGTCCATAGAGTTTTAGTGATCCAGAATTCCAGATTTGTTTTTATTGAATTTTTTATGGACGTCCGTTAAGACCTTAGTTATGGAACCACTTGGTCCCCACGGGAAAACGGGCCCATTTTCAAGTTCAAACGAGCCCTAAAGTAGGTAAATCCCCATTTTGCCAATTTTCATGTGCTATAGTCCATGGATTTTTGGTGATCCTAAATTATAAATTTTTTTTGCCAAATTTTTTCAAGAATGTTCGTTAAGACCTTAGTAATGGATTCAGTTGGTCCCGACAAACAAACATGCCCATTTTCAAGTTCAAACGAGCCCCAAAGAAGGTAAACCCACATTTTGCTAATTTTTGTGTTTTATAGTCCATGTATTTTTGGTGATCAAGATTTCTAGATTTTTTTTGCCAAAATTTTTCATTGACATCCGTTAATACCCTAGTAATTTAGCTAGTTGGAACGGGAAAACAAGGCCATTTTCAAGTTCAAACGAGTCCCAGACCAGGTAAACCCCTATTTTGCCAATTTTCGTGTACTATAGTCCATGAATTTTTGGTGATCCAAAATTTTGAATTAATTTTTACCAAATTTTTTCATGGACGTGTGCTAAGGCCTTAGTAATGGAGCCATTTGGTCCCGATGGGAAAATAGGCCCGTTTTCAAGTTCAAACGAGCCCCAAGGCAGGTAAACCCCTATTTTGCCGATTTTCATGTGCTATAATCTGTGGATTTTTGGGGATCTAGAATTTCAGATTTTTTTTGCCAAAATTTTTCATGGGCATCCGTTAAGACATTAGAAATGCAGCCAGTTGATCCAGACGGGCAAACATGCTAGTTTTCATATTAAAATGAGCCCTAAATTAAAAAAAACCCCATTTTGCCAATTTTTGTGTGCTAGTCCATGAATTTTTGGTGATCCAAAATTTTGGATTTTGTTTTTACCATAAGTGTTCTTGGACGTCCGTTAAGACCTTATGAATAGAGCTGGTTGGTCTCGATGGACAAACGGGCCCATTTTCAAGTTCAAACAAGCTCCAAAGCAGGTAAACCCCTATTTTTCCTGATTTTCTCGTGCTATAGTCAATAGATATTTGGTGATTTGAAATGTTGGATTTTTTTTACCGAAACATTTCATGGACGTTCGTTAAGACCTTAGTAATAGAGCCAATTCGTCCTGATGGGAAAACAGGACCAGTTTTATGTTCAAACGAGCCCTAAAGCAGGTAAACCCCGATTTTGCCAATTTTCGTGTGCTATAGTTTATTGATACAAAATTCCAGATTTGTTTTGCCAAAAGTTTTTATGGACATCCGTTAAGACCTTAGTAATGGAGCCAATTGGTTCGACGGGAAAACGAGCTTATTTTCAAGTTTAAATGAGCCCAAAGCAGGTAAACCCCCATTTTATATATTTTGTTGTGCTATAGTCCATGGATTTTTGGTGATTTAGATTTCCAAATTCTTTTTTGCCAAATTTTCATTGACGTCCGTTAAGACCTTAGAAATAGAACTAGTTTATCCCGATGGGCAAATAAGCCCATTTTAAAGTTCAAACGATCTACTAAGTAGGTACACCCCCATTTTGCCAATTTTTGTGTGCTATTGTCCATCGATATTTGGTGATCCCGAATTCCTGAATTTTTTTCAAAATTTTTCATGGACGTCCGTTAAAAACTTAGTAATGGAGCAGTTGTCTCGACAGAAAAAAGGGCCCATTTTCAAGTTCAAACGAGCCCCATAGCAGGTAAGCCCCCATTTTTCCCTTTTTCGTGTGCTGTAGTCCTTGGATTTTTGGTGATCCAGAATTCTAATTTTTTTTTTGCCAAATTTTTTCATGGATGTCTGTTAAGCCCTTAGAAATGGAGCCAATTGGTCCCGATGGGCAAATAGACCAATTTTCATATTCTAACGATCCCCAAAGTAGGTAAACCCCTATTTTGCTAATTTTTGTGTGCTATAGTCCATAGATTTTTGGTGATCCTTTATGGACATCCTTTAAGACCTTAGTAATGGAGCTAGTTGGTCTCAACGGGAAAATGGGCCCATTTTCAAATTCCAACGAGCCCCAAAGAAGGTATACCCCCATTTTTGCTTATTTTCGTGTGCTATAATTGATGGATATTTGGTGATCTGTATTTCAGATTTTTTTGCCAAAATTTTTCATAGACTTCCGTTAAGACCTTAGCAATGGAACCAATTGGTCCTTTCGGGTATACTGGCCCATTTTTCTGTTCAAACGAGCCCCAAAGTAGGTAAACCGCTATTTTGCTTATTTTAGTGTGTTATAGTCCATGAAATTTTGGTGATCCGAAATTCTAAATCTTTTGGCAAAATTTTTAATGGACGTCCGTTAAGACCTTAGAAATGGAGCTAGTTGGTCCCCACGGGTAAACGGGTCCATTTTCAAGTTTAAACGAGCTCCAAAGCAAGTAAATGCCCATTTTGTCAATTTTCGTGTGTTATAGTCAATGAATTTTTGGTGATTCAAAATTCTAGATTTTTTTTGTCAAAATTTTTTATGGACTTCCGTTAAGACCTTAGCAATAGTGTCATTTGGTTCCCATGGAATAAAGGGGCCATTTTAAAGTTTAAACGAGCTCCAAAGCAGGTAGAGTCCCATTTTGTCAATCTTTCGTGTTCTATAGTCCAGACTTTAATAATGAAAAGATAACATGACTATTGTCCTCGAAGAATGAGGACTCACCAGTGATGCTATTGAACTAGGGATTGACAACTGATCTAAGCGTGATCTGGATGCTGAGAACCTGAAACTACAGCATGAGCAGATATAGCATAGAGTATGCGTCAGTACTTGAAAGGTACTGAGCATGCAAGATTGAGTAAAGCTGAAATAACATATAACTGAACAAGCAATAAAGGAACAACAGAATTGGAACATGATAAAGATACTGAGCTAACTGAATGCAATGGCCAAATTATAACATGTTGAGAGTGAATACTGAACTGTGGTCAATCCAATGGAATCTAACTGAACTATGGGAGCTACTAATAACCAATAATAAATCAACATGAGCTAAATGTGGAGTCCGATGTATACGCCCCATCGAGAGGACCCAATATACCCGGCCAAAGGTAAAGAGGCATGCTTGCGTGATCACTAAATTGATGCCTAGAGAGGGGACTTACAACCTACGTGGCTCGTAGTTCTGAGACTATATGGGTGACTGACCCTAGTCCAACTCGGTATTATGCTATTCCTAATGGATTAAATGATTAAGAATTATGACTGAATTTCTGTGATATATTGGATAGCTCAAAGTAACATCCAAATGTAAATTGAGAATGCACATAAATAACTGATAATGACACATTTAAGACTAAGACATGTATATCTGAAATAACTGAAATATCTAGCCTAGCATGTATATTTCAAGAACTAAAGAACTACATAACTAGGGTTCTAAAATTCATGCAATATACTGAATATTAACATACTAATCTGATTTGGATCATTCTAACAGCTAAGAGCCCAATAATTCTAGCATTGAAGAAACCCTAGGTCTATTCATAATAAGGGAAACAAGAAAGTGACTCAAAACTAGGGACTTAAGGGTGAAAGGAACCCACTTGTGAAATTGCACATACCTGGTGACAAATTCCATGGAGAAATCTTTCAATTTCTGGGCTGGAACTAATGGAATCTTGTTGCATTCTTGGACTAGGGTTGGTCGCCTCTTTCTCTTCTTACGCTTCTAATTTTCTAGGTTTTGATTAATGATTTTGACTAAGGTAAGTTCTAGTTATGTTTCTAGGTTTAAACTGACTAAAACCTCATAATTTATGGTCTAAATGACATAGTTTAGGGGTCCAACGCATAGCAAAAATACCAAAATGACCCTGACTTAAAAGATGTCGGGACCAACCGATAGACTTGGTCCACGGACCATGGTCCACCCTACGGTCCGTCCTGGTCAGACGTCATTCGTCTTAGAGGATAACTTCTGCAGATCAGGTTTCACGAACCTAGTCCACAGACCATAGTTCAACCTACGATCCGTAGGTCCTGGCCCGTGGGTCACAATTTTTTTTCTACGGACCCTGTTCCACGAACCTGGTCCATGGGCCGTGGTCCTACCTATGGTCAAGGTTTTCTGGGTTTTTTTCTGTGGACCACGTTCCACGGACTTGGTCCATTGACAGTGGTCCAACCTACGATCCATAGGTGGCCTCTGTAAGTGGAACCTTCACTTTCGGAAATCTGCATTCTGGTCTATCTAGGATACGAGGTGTTACATTATCTCCCCCTTGGGAACATTCATCCTCAAATGAAGACTAAACTAGCTGGAATGGAGGGAAAGAACTGCAAACCCTACCACTAAACATTGAAAACTGATTTATGACTGAACTGAATTTTAAAACATGCAAATACGCTGAAAATGCATGTACAAACTGAAGGAACATGTACTAAGATTGTCTATGCATGAATGATTGAAAAACTAAAGAGGAATTATTACCTCAAGCTGGAGTGGAGTAGGAAGGAAAAAGGTGAGGGTACTTGGACTTAATGGCTGCTTTTGCTTCCCAAGTAGCTCCCTCTACGGACTGACTCCTCTATAAAACCTTGACTGAAATGACTTCTTTGTTTCTCAACCTTCTAACCTGACGATCAAGAATCTCAACTAGGAAATCCTCATAAGAAAGACTATCTTTTACAACCACATTCTCTAATGGCACCACATATGCTGGATTACCTACACACTTCTTCAATAGTGAAGTGTGAAAGATTGGATGCACTGCTGCTAAATCTGCTGGCAACTCTAGCTCATAATTCACTTTACTAATCCTTTTCAAGATACGGTAAGGTTCTACGTATCTGGGACTGAGCTTCCCTTTCTTGCCAAATATCATCACCTCCTTCATAGGTGACACTTTTAGGAAAACCCAATCATCAACTTCGAACTCTAGTTCCCTTCTCCTTACATCTGCTTAAGACTTTTGGCGACTCTGGGCTTTCTTAAGTCTATCTCTAATGAGTTGCACTTTCTCCATAGCATAAAGGACTAAATTTGGCCCTATCAAGGCTGCTTCACCTACTTCAAACCAACCAACAAGAGATCTGCATCTACGCCCATACAATGCCTCATAAGGGGCCATCTGAATGCTAGAATGATAACTATTGTTATAGGCGAACTCTTTAAGAGAAAGGTGAACATCCCAACTACCCTTGAAGTTGATCACACAAGCTCTCAACATGTCCTATAAGGTCTAAATGGTACGCTCTGCCTGACCATCCGTCTGTGGATGAAATGCTGTACTAAGATTAACCTGAGTACCAAGACCTTTCTGAAACGACTTCCACAAATGAGAGGTAAACTGAGAACCTATCTGAGATGATAGACAAAGGAATCCCATGCAACCATACAATATCATTAATGTAAAGCTTGGCATAGTCCTCCATCGAATCTGTAGTCTTGATGCCAAAAAGTGAGAAGACTTAGTAACTCTGTCAACTATTACCCAAATCGAGTCATGCTGTCTGCGAGTACGAGGTAAACCTGTGATGAAGTCCATGTTGATCACTTCCCACTTCCAAGTAGGAATGTCAATCTCTTGAGTCATACCTCCTGGTTTCTGATGTTCTACCTTGACTTGTTGGCAATTGGGGCACTTAACCACAAAATCTTCTATATCTCTTTTCATACCAATCCACCAATAGACTTCCCGCAGATTGCGGTACATCTTAGTGTTGCCTAGATGGATAGAATATCTGGAGTTATAGGTCTCTACAAGAATATGCTATCTCAACTCGCCCATATTAAGAACACATAATCGACCCTGGTAGCAAAGAATAACATCTCCCTCTTGGGAGAAAATCTCAACTCTTTGTTGATGGACTGCACCATTGAGTTTGATCAATATTAGACCACTGTCTTGCTTTTCGTTAACTTCCACTACCAAAGAAGATTCTGTCCCATTTTGAACAGTTACACCACCTCTGTTATATTCATAAGACGAACTCTTAGGCGAGCAAGTCTGTGAACATCCTTTGCTAGCTTCTTTCTTTCTTCCTTAACATGTGCTACACTACTCATAGATAGTCTGCTAAGGGTATCTACTCATACATTTGCCTTACCAGGATGGTAATGCACACTCATGTCATAATCCTTGAGGAACTCAAGCCATCTTCTCTGGCAAAGATTCAACTCTTTCTGGGTGAACACATATTGAAGGCTCTTATGGTCTGTGAACACATCTACATGAACACCATACAAGTAGTGTTTCCAAATCTTGAGTGCAAACACCACAGCTGCAAGCTCGAGGTTATGAGTTGGATAGTTCTTCTCATGCACCTTAAGATTTCTGGGAGCATAAGCTATAACCTTACCTCGCTGCATCTATACACAATGGAGGCCGACTCTGGATGCATCACAATAAATCACATAACCATCTGTCTCTGGTAGAGTCAAAACAGGAGCTATAGTCAACCTAGTTTTCAATTCTACGAAGCTTTTCTCACAATCATCTGACCACTAAAACTTGACCATCTTCTAAGTCAACCTAGTCAATGGTGAGGCTATGGATGAAAATCTTTTCACGAACCTTCTGTAATAACCAGCTAGACCCAAAAAACTTTTGATATCGGTAGGATAGGTAGGTCTGGGTGATTGTTTCACTGCCTCTATTTTCTGGGAATCCACTTGAATAACTTCACTAGACACTATATGCCCAAGAAAAGCAACCGACTGCAACCAAAACTCGCACTTGTTAAATTTGGTGAATAACTGGCGATCTTTGAGAGTCTACAAAACAACTCTCAAATGACTCGCACATTCTTCCTCATTTCTAGAGTAAATAAGGATATCATCTATAAAGATGATCAAGAACAAGTCCAAATACTGGTTGAACAGTCTGTTTATCAAGTCCATAAAAGTTGCAGGAGAATTAGTTAGTCCAAAAGACATAATTACGAATTCATAATGACCATACTGAGTTCTGAAGGCTGTCTTCGAAATATCACTATCTCTGACTTTAAGATGATGATAACTCGATCTGAGGTCTATTTTTGAGAAATGACTAGCACCCTAAAGTTGGTCAAACAAGTCATCAATTCGGGGGACGGGATACTTATTCTTGATTGTGACCTTGTTCAACTACCTATAGTCAATGCACATTCTAAGAGAACCATGTTTCTTATTTATGATCAACCCTAGTGCACCCCATGGCGAAATACTAGGTCTGATGAAGCCCTATCTAAAAGGTCTTTCAATTGCTTCTTCAATTCCTTAAGCTCAGCTTGAGCCAATCTGTAAGGAGGAATAGAGATAGGCTGGGTATCTGGAAGGAGATCAATTCCAAAGTTGATTTCCCTATTGAGAGGAACTCCGGAAAGATTATTTGGAAATACTTCTTGGAACTCATTAACCATAGGAACTGACTCAAAATTAGGGTTTCAGAGCTTAAATCCTTAACCCGAACTAGATGATAGAGATAACCCTTAGAGATCATCTTTCTAGCCTTAAGGTAAGAAATGAATCGATCAATAGGCGCTAAGATACTACCCTTTCATTCTAAGATTGGTTCGTCTGGAAACTGAAAACAAACAATCCTAGTTCTACAATTGACTGAGTAATAATTGGAATGTAACCAATCCATGCCTAGAATGACATCGAAGTATACCATTTCTAACTCTACAAGATCTGCTGAGGTGAATTTCTGAGTGACTATAACATAGCAATTTCTGTATACTTGTCTAGCTATAACAGGGTCACCGATTGGAGTAGAGAATGAGAAGGGTTCTGAGAGAGTGTCTCGGCTAATACTGAATTTGACCTCTATATAAGGAGTTACAAAAGACAATGTAGCACCTGGATCTAACAATGCATAAACATCAAGATCAAAAACTTGTAACGTACCAGTCACTACAACAGGAGAATCTTCCTGATCCTAGCGAGCCTGGAGAGCATACAACCTATTTTGGCATTGGCCGCCACCTATTCTAAATGAGTTACCCTGTGAGTTGGGCGACCAGCTGGTGCTGCTGATGTTGTAGACTGGGCTCGATTAGCATTGCCTCCTTGATCCTGTTTAGAAGGACAATCCCTCAACCTGTGACCGGATTGACCACACCCAAAACACCCTTCCTTTCCTGCAAGGCACTCGCCCAGATACTGATGCCCACACCCAAAACACCCTTCCTTTCCTGCAAGGCACTCGCCCAGATACTGATGCCCTACCTTTATGAACTTTGCTGGACTTGGAGGATGGAACACTATCTAATGAAGGTGCTGGAGTTAAAGACTTTTGCTGATACTGCGAGTTATTTCCACCACCCGATTTCTGTTGAGAATAGTAATAGTTGCCTATCCTAGATTTCTTGTTCTCCTTTGCCTATTCCCTAATCTTATCACCCTCAACCTGCTGAGCATGAGTCATGAGCCTAGAGATGTTCATATTTTCAAGTAACATGGCATTTCTGCACTCTATTTTCACCAAGTTTGACACTCTATATAGAAACTTATTCATCCGAGCCCTGAAATTAGCAACCATGTGAGCAGCATAACTGGAGAGTTGGGTAAACTTGAGCCCATATTGTTGAACTGTCATGCTACCTTGCCTTAAGTTCATAAATTCCTAAGCTTTCGCCTCCCTTAGATCACTTGGGAAAAAACTGTCTCGAAAAGTCTCACTAAAGAAATCCCAAGTGATAGAAGCTGCATTTGTACCCCTATTCTCCTTCCACTGAGTATACCAAATATGAGCTACATCCTTAAGTTGGTAAGATGCTAACTCAACCCGATCATTCCTAGTTACCTACATCACTTCAAAGATCTTCTTAACCACATCAATGATGTTTTGGAGATCCTCATCAATCTCCGATCCTAAGAACTCTAGCGAGTTCATCCTTACAAAATCTCGTACTCTAGTTGCAGCCGACCCAACATTAGCATTTGCTGAAGATGGAGCCCGCTGATTGTTCTAGTTGGCAATGCTCTGAGCCAACATCTGAATGGCGTTCCAGAATTCTGCATTCAAAACTTCTTGATTTGGGACTGGAGGAGTTGCATTTGCGTTCCTAGTATTTGTATTCCTGGCGTTAGCTCTATGAGGAGGCATGATCACTGAAATGTAGAACGTCAAGTTAGAATGGAATTAGATCATACCTTACGCACAATAAGAGTAACAAGAAAATGGAAATTTTTCCTAAAACACTTCGTAGCCTCCCTCGCGTTAGATGTGCTGCACTTCACACCTATGAAAATGACTTTACTTAGTATGGCTTTTTAGACATCCTAGGACTCTTAAATCTAGTGCTCTGATACCAAGTTTATCACACCTCGAGCTACCCCTGAGATGCGGACATGGGACCTAGGATCACAAGTGACCCCAAGCTAACTCTGTTGGCATAATCATGAGCATACTAAAGATAAACTGAGAAATAAAACTGTTGCAGAAGCTAATAATAAGTAAATCTGAAATGATGGGGAATACCCATATACTAAAACTGAATTTCAAATCTGAGAGTTTAATACAAAAGAAATATCAAACTCAAATACTAAGGTGAATCTAAATATGTCTGAAAATAGCCTCTAACTGACTAGAAGTGCTGGGACATGCCCAACCTAAGTCTAGCAAAATTGAAACTAAAAGTCTGAAATAATGAAAAGATAACATGACTGTTGTCCTCAAAGAATGAGGACTCATCACTGATGCTGTTGAACTGGAGATCGGGAACCAATCTAAGCGTGATCTGGATGCTGAGAACCTGAACCTACATCACGAGAAGATGTAGCACAGAGTATGCGTTAGTACTTGAAAGGTACTGAGCATGCAAGATAGAGTAAAGCTGAAATAACATATAACTGAACAAGCAAATAAAGGAAGAGCATAATCTGAACATGATATAAATACTGAGCTAACTAAATGCAATGACCAAATTATATAACATCCTGAGACTAAATACTAAACTGTATTGATATGCAATCAATGCAATGGAATCTGACTGAACTGTGTGAGTTGCTAATAACCGATAATAAAACCACATGAGCTAAATGTGGAGTCCGATGTATACACTCCATCGAGAGGATCTAATATACCAGGCCAAAGGTATAGAGGCATGCTGGCATGATCACTAAAGTGATTCCCATAGAGGGGACTTACAACTTATGTGACTCGTAGTTCTGGGACTATATGGGTGACTAACCCTAGTCCAACTTGGTATTATGCTATTCACAATAGATTAAGTGATTAATACATTATGATTAAATTTTTGCGACATACTGCATAGCTTAAAGTAACATGCAAACTGAGAATGCACATAAATAACTGATAATGAAACATTTAAGACTAAGGCATCTATATTTGAAATAACTGAAATATCTAGCCTAGCATGTGTAATTCAACAACTAAAGAACTACACAGCTAGGGTTTTGAATTTCATGCAATAGACTAAATATTAACATACTAATCTGATTTGGATCATTCTAATAGCTAAGAACCCAATAATTCTAACATTGAAGAAACCCTAGGTCTAGTCATAATAAGGGAATCAAGAAATTGACTAAAAACTAGGGACCTAATGGGTGAAAGGAACTCACTAGTGAAATCCCACATACTTGGTGACAAATTCCACGAAGAAATCTTTCGATTTCGAGGCTGGAACTGATGGAATCTTGTTGCATTCTTGACCTAGGGTTGGTCGCCTCTTTCTCTTCTTACGCTTCTAATTTTCTATGTTTTGATTAATGATTTTGACTAAGGTAAGTTCTAGTTATGTTTCTAGGTTTAAACTGACTAAAACCTCATAATTTATGATCTAAATGACATAGTTTAGGGGTCCAACGCATAGCAAAAATACCAAAATGACCCTGACTTAAAAGATGTCGGGACCAACCGATAGACTTGGTCCATGGACCGTGGTCCACACTATGGTTTTTCCTGGTCAGCCATATTTCGACTAAGAGGATGGGTTCTGCAAACCACGTTTCATGGACCTCATCCACAGACAGTGGTTTAACCTATGGTTGTATGTCTCGCCGTGGGTTGGGGGATATGTTTTTGCGGACCACATTCCATGGACCTAGTCTACGGGCCATGGTCCCACCTAAGGTCTAGGTTTTCTGTGGTTTTTTTTTGTGGACCACGTTCCACGAACCATGGTCCAACCTACGATCCATAGGTGGCCTTTGCACTTCTAGAAATCTGCATTCTGGTCTATCTAAGATACAAGGTGTTACATAGGATTTTTGATGACTCTGCGCCGTCTTCAACTTCTCTTGAATCACTTTCACCTTCTCCATAGCTTGATGAACTAAATTTGGTCCTATCAACTCAAATTCACCAACTTCAAACTATCCAATAGGAGATTTGCATCTTTTCCCATAAAGAACTTTATAAGGAGCCATTTGGATGCTAGAGTGGTAACTATTGTTGTAAGCAAACTCGATGAATGGTAGGTCATCATCCTAATTACCTTTGAAATCTATCACACACACCCTTAACATATCCCCGAAGATCTTAATAGTGCGCTCTGCTTGCCCATCTGTCTGAGGATGAAATGTGATACTTAAGTTCACATTTGAACCCAAGCCATTTTGGATTGACTTCCAAAATTGTGCAGTAAATTGCACACCTCGATCTGAAATAATGGTAACCAAAACTCCATGAAGTTTTACCACCTCTTGAAGATACAACTTAGCATAATCTTTTGCTCAATGGGTAGTCTTTACCGACAAAAAGTGGGCTGATTTTGTCATTCTGTCGACAATCACCCAAATTGAATCATGATGCCTGCGAGACCTTAGCAAACCTATGATGAAATCAATATTAATCATATCCCACTTCCATTCCGGAAGTACTATATTATGTGCCAAACCACTGGGCCTTTGATGCTCTACTTTAACTTCTTGGCAATTCGGGCACTTAACAACAAATTCAGCAATGCCCTTCTTCATACTACTCCACCAATAGACTTCACTCAAATCATGATACATCTTTGTGGAACCTAGATGAATGGAATATCTAGAGCTATGAGCTTCTTCCATAATCCTCTCTTGGAATCCATCCACCATTGGTACACACAATCTACCTTGTTATCTCAAAACACCATCTCCCTCTTGTCCAAAAGATAATACTTTTTGCTTATGAACATTTGCCTTCAATTCAAGTAAAATTGGGTCATGGTCAAGATTTTCTTTCACTTCTGACACTAATGATGATTCAGCCCCATTCATCACCACTACTCCTCCTTCTGTGGAATCCATTAGTCGGACTCCTAAGCGTGCAAGTTTATGTACATCTTTGGCTAACTCTCTCTTTTCTTCCTCAACATGGGCGGTACTATCCATAGACAACCTGCTTAAAACATCAACAATGACATTAGCCTTACCTGGGTGATAAAGAATACTAATGTCATAATCCTTGAGTAATTCTAACAACCTCCTTTGTCTGAGATTAAGCTCTTTTTGAGTGATCACATACTGAAGGTTCTTGAGATCAATGAATACAGCAACATGAACACCATACAAATAATGACACCATATCGTCAAAGCAAATACTACAACAACCAACTCTAAGTCATAGGTTGGGTAATTCTTCTCATGAACTTTCAAATGTCTGGAGGCATAAGCTATAACCTTGCCATTCTGCATTAACACGCAACCCAAACTAACTCTATATGCATCACATTACACCACAAAACCTTGAGTACCTTCTAGTAAGGTCAAAACTGGGGTAGTAGTCAACCTCTTTTTCAATTCTTGAAATCTTTGCTCACAGGTTTCAGACCATTGAAATTTCACTATCTTATGAGTTAACTTGATCAAAGGGGATGAAATGGATGAGAACCCCTCTATGAACCTTCTATAATAGCCAGCCAAACCTAAGAAACTCCTAATGTCAGTTGGAGATGTGGGTCTAGGCCAATTTTGCACTAACATGAGACTCACTTACCTGGGTGGGTTCTACCACACCTAGCACATACAAGAGCCCAATTACCTACTTGTGCTACACTAACATGAGACTGTACAGGTTTAGCTCTGAAGCTCTGCGAATTCTGACCATTATACTCACTTTTGTTTCTGGGTGCAGGTGCACTAGCAGATGATGGTGCAAGTCCCTTTTTCTTTTGCTAAAAGAACGAATGGTTCACATTACTTTTCTATTGCCCAGACTGATTCCCTATCTTAGCTTTCTTATTTCTGAATTCTTCCATATCCCTCAGCTTCTCTTCTTCAACCTGTTGCACATAGAACATCAGCCTTGATAAATCCATGTCCCCAATTAGCATCGCTGCCCTACCTTTGTTTCTTGATAGACGGGACAACCCAACAACAAACAGACTATTCTACTCCTCATATCCGCAACCATATCTGGAGTATAACAGGATAGTTGGATGAATTCAACCCATAGTCATGAACACACAAGGAATCTTTCTTAAGGAAAGAAATTCTCGTACCTTAGCCTATTTCAGTTCCCGGGGAAAGAAACGCCCCAAGAAGACCTTCTCAAAACATGCCCAACTCGCAGGTGGTGCATCCTCAGCTCTACCCTCTTTCCACTAGTCAAACCAAGTCCTAGAAACATTGTTCAGTTGATATGCACTAGTTCAACTCATTCGGTATCGGCAACATGTATAACCTCAAATACCTTCATCAATTCCTCAACAAAACTCTCTGGATCCTCAGTAGTGCTTGAACTTATGAAACTTAGAGGATTCATCCTCAAGAACTCTCAGATCCTCGAAGTATCAGTCACTTTCTGTCTAGCTCCTCTCTGTTGCCTAACCTGATTAGTCACAACTTGACTTAGCATCTTTATTGCTTCCCTGAATTCAGCATTAGTGACTTCCCCTTGAGGTTGCACTTCAGGTGCATTTCGTAACTCTTGCTCCTCAACATTACTCCTAGCAGGACGACCTCTGACAGATTTTTGTGGAGGCATGATTATCTGAAAACACGCGCAAGTACAAATTAGAAGGAAAGTTTTTATAGATCAAACTCTAACGCACAAAATGATTGTGAAAGAAGTGAGAAATTTTCCTAAGTGTCACAGCCTCCTAATTATAGATTTGGCGCACTTCACACCGATAACTAGGACTCTATAGACATGGCTTCATAGACTCCCTAAGACTCTTGAACTCTGTGCTATGATACCAAGTTTGTCACACCTCGAGCCTACACCCCGGACGTGGCTGGCACTCGAGAACCATTGATGGCCCCAAGCGAATCCTTGGCATGGCTTACTTACTCAGTACAAGACTTAAACACAAGAAGTATAACTTATGCAATAACTTAAGAAATAATATCTTAGCCAAAATGGCAACTCAAGTCTTAAAACGTATACATATGAAATGAATAGGACTAGAGAACTAATACTATCTGTTTATAAATCCTCTAAAACAAAACGAGATGCCGGAACAAGACCCCTGATCATCCTAATAATGAAATACTGAAAGAAAATGATAAAAAAAGAAGTCCTCCAGAATGCAAGGAGGCTCACCAACAGACTCTGAGTGCTCAACTGGATCAATGAGGCATTGAATGCTTATCCTAGTTACATTCGTCTACATCATAGGATGATGCAGGCCAACTGGCATCAGTAAATAGAATGTACGAGTATGGGAGTTGGAATGCGAAACATATTTTAAGCTTGAAAAGAATCTGGAAGGAACACTTACCTTGGCTTTACTTAACTCCTGAACAACTTAACTCAATATAAAGCAATAAAACACATGTAATATATATAAATCTTATAAAACAGTGGAAACCAACTTAGTTCATTAAAGAAAATGCAATAACAAACTCAACTTTACTTATTTAATAAAGTAATATAGTTTTTGTGGGAGTTTCACTAACCGACAACCACCACTATGAGCCTAAGTAGTGATACAACATCTTTTCCCATGCTGCCAGAACTGTCCTATACTTTACCGTCATATAGAACACCTTAACTAAGTGGATCCACTAGTCTATGCTAAAAGCATACTTAGGGATTCACTTAAGAGTTATCGTGAAGATACATTATTTTGCCTCATGCTGCCAGGGCCGTCCTATACCTTGCCATGAGTATACAACCTGAACTACTAAGTGGATCCACTAGTCTATGCTAAAAAGCACTAAAGGAATTATCTAAAAAGTATGACCCTTTACAACCCATGATGGATACATAGTTTAAGGCGGCTCGGAGTTCTCTGAACTCTCCCCTATATCGGTGCTCAATACTACTCCCAAAATATAGTAGCTCTTTATGTTTTAAAAAACATAACTTCTTTCTGTAATTTGAGATAATTGCTCAAAACTTAGCTCAAAGGCTATCTTGGAAATCTCAGTTTCCCTTGTTGCTTAATTGTGAAAGCATTTACTTTTTAACTGAAAAACTAGCTCAAAGGCTCTTTACTGAAAAATTAGCTCAAAGGCTCTTTACTAAAAAACTAACTCAAAGGCTCTTTACTGAAAAACTAGCTCAAAGGCTCTATTGGAAATCAACGTTTCCTTTCTTCTTTAAATGTGAAAACATTTTACTCTTTGGGAATACATTGTCCCGATATACTCTTTTGAAGAAATGAACTTCAAACTTTACTCTTTACTAAACTCAAAACTCAAGTCTTAAAATAAAGTTAAAACATTTGTAAAAGACTCATGGAAGACTCTATGAACTTCTCTTGCTTGACTCTTAACTTCTCTTGACTTGACTCTTAACTTTCCTTGAGTTGAATTATGGATTCAAGGTTTATGATTTGTGATAGGAAAGATCTCATGATGTTTAGGAATGATTTTAGATAGCTAAATATGAAAAAAGATAAAAAAATCACTGTCTGAAGATGGGTCCGCGACACGGAGAGATTTTTAAATTTTGGTCGCGAAAATACTTTTTGAGGCAGAACGGTCCGTGACCGCTCGGTGATGCGAAGACAATTTTGACAATTCTGAGGAATGGTACCTAGATTCTGCCGACTTGTTCCTTCTTTGTTTTCTAGCCCAATTCGCCTAATTTCGATTCTTTTTCTGCATATATCTTTAGATTCAGGTCCCCACAACATATACACAAGAATCTAACTTAAAGCAACTCTAATAATCAATCTTAAACTCTCAAGAACTCCTCAATCTCATCCCAAATTCAAGAACGACAGCAATTCAAGAATATAACTCAAGAACATCAAATTCTCAATCATTTTAGGACAAAATTACACTGAATAAAACATGTTTGTCACATTGGTGAATGAACCCAACGCTGTGTGAACTCACATACCTCGTAGGGATAACCCAAGTCGAAATCCACAAGCTAAACCTTCAAGAATGATGAACTTTGCTCTTTCGCCTCTTTTCTCCTCTTGCGTTCTTTCTCCAAAACCCTAGAGTAAATTTCCAATTGTCTAAACTGAACCAATTCAGTTTAGATCCCAATTTAATTACTAAAAACGAATTAACTTAGTTGGGTGGTGAAAAGACCATAATGCCCTTCTAAAATCCGAATTGGACTTTCTTTATTTGAACAACCCAACTTCCAATAGGCATAAATCACTCATACAAACTTGGAATCTTGAAAACTCAGTGGCGTTGGAAAGATTAATCCAAGATCTTTCCTACAATATTTGGAAACAAACCTAACTCATCTTGAGCTTGGAGTTATGGTCATTTGAAGTTGACCAAAAACTTAAATTGAACTTGACCAATTTTCCAGATTTTTATTATTTCCAAAAATCACTCTTTCTAATTCCAACTCTTTCTTGTTCTTTCAATTTGCTAGATGTTACAATATCTTCCCCTTGGGGACATTCCTCCTTGAATGGGCTTATTCTTAGTAGGCTAAGGATGTAACATCTAAGATTCAACTCAAACATCCAACAAGCAATGCAAACACAACATGCAATCTCATAATTAAAGAGTACTAAGAAAAGAATTAGTACCTTGATCTGGAATTTCTCCGGATTTGAAGAGCTATGGAGATCTCTTCTTCATATCTTCCTCTGCTTCCAAGTAGGTTCCTCAACAAACTAGTTCCTCCAAAGAACTTTGACTTGTCCTACTTCCGTAGTCCTCAACTTGCGAACTTGCCAACCTAGAACTTGAACCTGAATCTTTTCATAAGATAATCTCTTCATAAGGTAAGCTATCCTTGATCACTTATCAGTTGGTATGGTAAGTGAAGGATCTCCCATGAACTTCTTCAACATGGAAATACGAAATACCAGATGAACCGTTGCTAACTCTTGTGGTAGCTCTAACTCATCAGCTACATTACCAACCCTTTTATATATCCTGTTAAGACCAATATACTTGGGACTAAGCTTTCCTTTCTTACCAAATCTCATAACACCCTTCACAGGTGAAACTTTCGAGTAAACTCAATCATTTACTTCAAACTCTAACTCCCTCCTCCTACCATCAGTGTAGGATTTCTGACGACTCTACACTATTTTCAATCTCTCTTGAACAACTTTAACTTTTTCCATAGCTTGATGAACTAAGTTTGGTCCTATCAGCCCAGCTTCACCAACTTCAACCCATCCAATAGGAGATCTGCATTTTCTCCCATACAGAGCTTCATAAGGAGCCACCTGGATGCTAAAATAGTAACTATTGTTGTAAGCAACTCAATGAGAGGTAGGTGATCATCTCAATTACCCTTGAAATCAATCACACAATCCACCTTGATACCTCAAAACACTATCTCCCCCTTGTTCAAAAGCCATCACTTTTTTTTGCTTATGAACACTTGCCTTTAATTCAAGCAATAAAGGATCTTGGTCTTGCTTTTCTTTCACTTCTGACACTAATGATGATTAAGCCCCATTCATTACCACTACTCCTCCTTTTGTGGAATCCACTAGTCGAACTCCCAATCGTGCAAGTCTATGCACATCTTTCGCTAACTCTCTCTTTTCTTCCTCAACGTGGGCGGTACTACCTACAGACAACCTACTTAAAGCATCAGCAACAACATTAGCCTTACCTAGGTGATAAAGAATACTCATGTCATAATCCTTGAGTAATTTCAACAACCTCCTTTGTCTGAGATTAAGCTCTTTTTGAGTAAACATATATTGAAGGCTCTTATGATCGGTGAACACATCCACATGAACACCATAAAGAGAATGGCGCCATCTTTTCAAAGAAAATACTACAACAACCAACTCTAAGTCATGGGTTGGGTAATTCTTCTCCTGAACCTTCAACTGTCTAGAGACATAAGCTATAACTTTGCCATTATGCATTAGCACACAACCCAAACCAACTCTAGATGCATCACAATATACAATAAAGCCTTGCGTACCTTCTGGTAAGGTCAACACTGGGGCAGTAGTCAACCTCTTTTTTCAATTCCTGAAAGCTTTTCTCACAATCTTCAGACCATTGAAACAATACTATTTTCTGAGTTAACTTGATCAAAGGAGATGAAATAGATAAAAATCCCTCGATAAACCTTATATAATATCTAGCCAAACCTAAGAAAACCCTAATATCAGTTGGACATGTGGGTCTAGGCCAATTCTGCACTATCTCAATCTTCTGAGTATCAACTTTAATCCCCTCTCCAGATAGAATGTGACCTAAGGATGTCACAGATTCAAGCCAAAACTCACATTTAGAGAACTTAGCATATAACTCCTTATCTTTCAAAGTCTAAAGAACTATTCTGAGATGGCTAGCATGATCTTATTCATTCCTTGAATAGATTAGTATGTCATCAATGAAGACGATAACAAACATATCAAAATAAGGTTTGAAAACTCTATTCATAAAGTCCATGAACGCTGCAGGTGCATTGTTAAACCAAATGACATGACCAGAAACTCATACTGACCATAACGGGTCCTGAATGTTGTCTTTGGAATATCACATTCCCTCACTCTTAACTAATGGTAGCCTGATCTGAGGTCTATTTTATAGAAACAAGTAGCACCCTGAAGCTGATCGAAAAGATCATCAATTCTCGAAAGAGGATACTTATTCTTGATGGTAACCTTGTTTAAATGATGGTAATCTATACACATCCTAAGGGAACCATCTTTCTTTCTCACAAATGGGACCGAAGCTCCCCAAGTGAGATACTTGGTCGAATGAAACCTTTCTCTAAAAGATCTTTCAACTGCTCTTTAAGCTCTTTCAACTTTTCTGGTACTATTCTATATGGCAAAATAGATATAGGACGAGCTTGAGGAATAGTATCTATACCAAAGTCTATTTCTCTCTCATGAGGGACTCCGAAAAGATCATCTAGAAGGACTTCTGGAAACTCTTTTACTACTGAAATTGACTAAATATAAGGTACCTCAACACTAGACTTATTAACTCAGACTAAGTGGTAGATACACCCCTTGGAAACTAACTTTCTCGCCTTAAGGTACGAAATAAAATGACCCTTAGGCACTGTTGAACTCCTTTTCAACTCTATAACTGGTTCACTAGAACTTGACTACTCGAGTTCTAAAATCTATGATGCATAACAGACATCAAGACAGTCCATAACTAGAATGCAATCAAACTCTACCATGTCTACCTCAACTAAATCAGCCACGGTACTTTTGTGATTGACGAAAATGGAAGAATTATGATAGACTTTTTTTGTTAGAATAGACTTACCATAAGGTGTAGAAAGACTGAAGGTTCAAGCAGTTTCTCAGGAAGAACATCAAAATTGATGACTTGGATCATACCAATGACAACATTGGGTGAATCCTCTTGCTCTTTGCGACTAGAGATAGCATAAAAATGGTTTCCTTCTCCGCCTGCCCTTGAAGTAGCTCATCTAGATACAACTCTATCTGGTGGAGCAACTAATGAAGATTGAGCTCTATTTCCCCAATTACAATTACTCTGTCTACTTTAGGACACTCTCTCATAAAATGACCATTCTGGCCACACTTGAAGAAACTAGTGGAGCCATCACGACACACCCCTAGGTGGTTCCAACCACACTTACCACATGTAGGAGTCTTAGTACCCCATCGTACCTTACTACCTTACAAATGAGCAGGTCTAGCTCTTATGTTCTGAGTCTTCTGACTATTGTACTCACATTTGTTCCTTGGTGCAGGTGCACTAGCAGATGATAAAGTAGGTGTTTTTTGCTTATGTTGGAAAGAAGACCAGTTTGCATTACTCTTTTCTTGCCCGGATTTATTCCCTGATGTCTTAGCCTTCTTATTCTCAAACTATTTTCTATCCTTCGGCTGGTTCTTCTCAAATTGTTACACATGGATCATCAGCCGTGCTATGCCCATGTAACATATTAGCATGACTGCCTTACTTTCCTTACTTGATAGACGGGTCAACCCAATAATGAATAAACTCATCCTGCTCCTTATGTCAACAACCATCTCTTTGCTTCTCTTAGCTCACGAGGAAAGAAATGCCTCATGAAGGTACTCTCGACCATAGGCCAGCTCAAAATTGGTTACACGTAAGTACGAGTTATAAAGAGACTTTTATAGAGATACACTCTATCACACGAAGTGAGTATGAAAGAAGTGAAGGAATTCCTAAATATTGCATCCTCCTAATTATAGATGTGGTGTGCTTTACACCGATAACTAGGATTCTATAGACACGGCTTCATAGACTCCCTAGGACTCTTGAACTCTTTGCTTTGATACCAAGTTTGTCACTCCCCAAGCCTACACCCTGGACATGGCCGGCACTTCAGAGCCATTGATAACCCCCAAGCGAACCCTTGGCCTGGCTTACTTACTCAGCGGAAGACTTTACTCAAGATAAATACTTTTAAAACAAGTAAAATAAATTGCTCAAAATATAACTTAGAATGTAATAAATAACATTCACTTCCAAAGTGGCAACTCAAGTCTCAACTTAACTGAAAAGGGAAAGTAAAGAATCATGAACTAACATCACTAACTCTGTCTGTGAAGCCTCTAAACTCCGAGGGATGTCGGGACAAGACCCCCGATCATCCTAACAACTTAAATAAGTAAGCAATAAAACAAAACATAACCATAGGGATCCTCCGAAAAGCAAAGACGCTTACCAACTAACTCTGAGTGCTCAACTAGATCAACTATGCACTGGATGCTGATCCTGGTTACCTATGTATGCATCACAATAAGATGCAAGCCAAATGACATTAGTACATTGAATGTACGAGTATGCAAGGGGAATTCTCAAACAAGACAAGCTAGAAAGGAACTGAAGAACTTACCTGGCTCAACTCAACTCAGGTAGTTTCAATTTAAAGTAGTGTAAATAAATGCAGTATAAAGAAAAGCTTTAAAACATGGTTTTCAACTCTGTGTATTTAGAAATACAATAATAACTCTGTATGTATGCAAATATACAATATGAACTCTATTTGTATATGAAAATACAAATATTCCTGATGTGTATAAAAGTACAAAATACTGTTGTGGGATTTTCTCTAACCGACAACTATCACTTAAGAGCTATCGTGATGATACAACGTTTTGCCTCACGCTTCCAGGGCCATCCTAGACCTTGCCATGATTATAGAACCTGAACTACTAAGTGGATCCACTATTCTATGCCTAAAAGCACTAAAGGAATCATATAAAAAGTATGACCCTTTTGTACGCATGATGGCTACATGGTTTATGGCGGCTAGGAGTTCTCTTAACTCTCCCCCATATCAGTGCCTAATACTACTCCCAAAATATACTAGCTCTTTATGTTTTAAAAAACATAACTTCTTTCTGCGATTTGAGATAGTTGCTCAAAACTTAGCTCAAAGGTTATCAAAGAAATCTCAGTTTCCCATTTTGCTTAATTGTAAAAGCATTGACTCTTTAACTGAAAAACTAGCTCAAAGGATCTTTTGGAAATCAAGGTTTCCTTTCGTCTTTAAATGTGAAAACATTTTACTCTTTGGGAATACATTGTCCCAATATATTCTTTTGAAGAAATGAACTTCAAACTTTACTCTTTACTCAACTCAAAACTCAAGTCTTAAAACAAAGTTAAAATATGTGTAAAAGACTCTATGAACTTCTCTTGACTTGACTCTTAATTTCTCTTAACTTGACTCTTAACTTCACTCGACTGTAACTTTCCTTGAATTGAATTATGGATTCAGGAATTATGATTTGTGATAGGAAAGATCTCATGATGTTTAGGAATGATTTTAGATAGCTAAACATGAGAAAAGATAAAAAAAAATCACTATATGAGGATTGGTTGGCGACGCGGAGAGGTATTTAAATTTTAATCGCGAAAATACTTTTTCTGGCAGAACGGTCCGTGACCGCTCGCAACGTGAAGACAATTTCGACAATCTTGAGGAACATGTCCATGACGCGGACCTGGTACCTAGATTCAGCTAACTTGTTCCTTCTTTATTTTCTAGCCACAATTCACCTAATTTTGATTCTTTTTCTCCATATATCTTTAGATTCAGGTACCCACAACATATACATAAGAATCTAACTTAAAGCAACTCTAATAATCAATCTTAAACTCTCAAGAACTCCTCAATCTCATCCCAAATCCAAGAACGAAAGCAATTCAAGAATATAGCTCAAGAACATCAAATTCTCAATCTTTTTAGGATGAAATTACACTGAATAAAACATATTTGGCGTGTGGGTGAACGAACCCAACAGTGTGTAAACTAACATACCTCATAGGGATCACCCCTTGTCGAAATCCACAAGCTAAACCTTCAAGAACGACGAACTTTGCTCTTTCTGCTCTTTTCTCGTCGTGCGTTCTTTGTCCAAAACCCTAGCATAAATTTCCAATTGTCTAAACCGAACCAATTCAGTTTAGACCCCAATTTAATTGCTAAAAATGAATTAAATTAGTTGGGTGGTGAAAAGACCATAATGCCTTTCTAAAATCCGGATTGGAATTTCTTTATTTGAACAACCCAACTTTCAATAGAAATAACTCACTCATACGAGCTCGAAATCGCGCAAACTTGGTATCGTTGGAAAGATTAATCCAAGATCTTTCCTATGATATCTGGAAACACACCAAAATCATCTTGAGCAAGGAGTTATGGTCATTTGAAGTTGACAAAAAATTCAAACTTAACTTAACCAATTTTCCTAATTTTTATTATTTCCAAAACTCACTCTTTCTAATTCCAACTCTTTCTAGCTCTTTCAATTTGTGAGATGTTAAAGAAGGGGTCTCATACAAGCCCTTAGCATATCATATCATAAGATATCAGAAATGATGCGGAAATTTTAAAACTTTATCCATACAATCGAAGTCTTTTATAAAAGCAAGTGAAAGTCTAGACTTGTCTCAATTAGTCATCTAATACAGTCTTTGAATCAAATAGGGACACATCCCTTACAATATGGTTCGAAATGAAATAACTAGAGAGAAACAACAATTGACTCATATGTCCTCGAATCATGAGGACTCACCACAAGCTAGGCGAATAGTCAATCCAAGCTTGAACCAAAGGAATATCGCCTTAAGAACCGGAACCTACACTTTGTGAAAAATGTAGAAAATATGGGTTAGTACAAAAATGCACTAAGTATGATAGCCATGCATAAAACCTTAAAAACATGCTAAGAAGGACATTTTAGTTGAAAAGCATGTATTTTCCAAGTTTGAGAATCATCATTCACTTTAGTACAAAAGCATAAGTCACAAGCATATTCAACATATAGACCATTATAGCATAATAGAACCATCTCATAAGTAACCCTAAGTTATACTTGTGCAATGCATAGACAAAGATCCCATAATCCCATCTATACTAAGTACCACTTTTAGGCCACTATAATCATACTTACCATTCTTTAATCTCATCTTTAGTTAATACTCATAGACAAGGAAATCTTCACATTTACTAAGTCATATCAAGGAAAGTAACTCATAGCAATAATCCACATTAAACATACTTCATTACAAATAGCCTTCATATCCACATACTTAGTAGCATCATCATAAGCATATTCATTTCATAAATCCTTATGACATAAAAGGAACACACCATAACTACTCTCAAAGCCTACTTGTGCAATGCATGGATGAAGTCCCATACCCCCACCCACACTAAGTAGTGCATTCTTGAGAAGCCATATTTCATTATCATATTCTTGTTCATAGTAGGAATAAGCTTTAACCGACATAGACCGTGAGCTTAACATGGAATCCGATGTCATGCCCCATACCGAAAAGAGGTGTCCTACTTGCCTAAGGTAGAACTACAATGTATTAGCTTTTAGGTGGATCTGCTAGCTAAATAACCTATGGGGGCACATAGTTATGGGATAAGGAGATTGTTACTAGAAATCCCAAACTTACTTAATGGGGGAGCTTCCATCTCATGAGATTATCTTTGAAACCCGACCTTACTTAATGGGAGAGCCTCTATCTCATATTCAATATCCACTCGGTGCTGAGCATTACTTCCCACAATTACATGTTTAATCTTGAATTAAGTTCACTTGCATGAAAGAGTGACTTAACACTCTATCCAACACAATTCATAAAATAGCTCATAGATTCAATAGGTGATAATTGACTTTCAACCTAGAATCTTCATTATGTGAGAAAACCTTTCACATCATGTTCATTATGTGTTCATGAGAATTGCCTTTCAATCGACACAATAATATCACTATAATCATGGTCTCTTCATTAATAGTCACGCATTAGTGTGTGTGTGAGAGAGAGAGAGAATAGCCTTTCAACAACACCACAATTACATCATAATCATAATCACATTACTTGCAAAGTATTGATAAAGCATGTATTAAATATCAGGATCATGCATAATTCTCATAATTTGCCATTCAAGGACCATGGATCATAATTCACCAACACATCTAGAATTACTACATTAGACATGGATGATATCATAATTCAAGTAATCAAATCATAACATTCATAATTCTATAACATTCTACTTGCATCAATCAATACCCACACTTGAGATCCAATTTGAGAAAATAGGATAGTTCATGGATTCTTGAGGAATTCAACTTAAAATCATATAAAATCATCAATATATCCATTAGAAAACATAATTCAATCATTTAAAATAAATTTGAAAGAAATCCACGACATTGAAGTCAAACCCTAACTTTGAGGTTTCTAGTTTTGAAATTAGGGGTTTTGGAGGGGCTCAATGGGTGAAGGCTACCCATATATGAAGAGGTACCATACCTTATTGAAGATATACCATAAAAATGAGGAGAAAATCTTGATTCTTCAACCCTAGATTCACTTTTTTTTTCTTCTCCCTTGGAGTTCTAGAGAGAGTTTATTTGTGGAAAGTTGGTTATAGATTTGGGTCTTGGGATTTTTATGAGGTTAATGACTTAAAAGCTCTTATATAGGTGTATTAAAACAATATACAACTACCTCACATTAAACTAAAAGGAATAGGAATTACCTAACCTACCCCTAGACTTAACCGACTTAAGACAACCTACAGGTCCCCATCCACACCCCTACCTACGGGGCGTGGACTGACCCACGTACCATAATGGTTGGGCATGGGTTGTGGTCTATAGCAACTGATCTTGGCCGTTGACCCACGACCTCCTCCCACGGAGCGTGGACCACCCTACGGAGCGTAGGTCCCTCCACGGGTCATTGTTTTTCGGAGTTATGGGGGTAGTTTTAGGGTCCTCTTCAAGGACCCTTGTTGGTCCTTGGGGATTCATACCTTGACGTTAATTCCCAAAACCCTTCATTTTAAGTTCGGAAAGAAATTTTTACGACTCTAACACTTACGACAAGCTCTAGTTAAGCCTACCAGTTTCTGGGATGTTACAAAAAGGGAAATGTTTATATAGTAATATCTATTTTGAAGCAAACTTCGTGACTATCTAAATCACATAAGTAGCATTGATAAATAAATTCATTGATATGTCTTGAGCATCAACAAACAAATCATGACAATTCTCTAACTTTTGAGAATTTAAATAATTTTGAAAAAACATATTTAGAAGCATATATCTGCATCACAAGAGAATTTTTTAAGAAAAAATATGAATTTAGAATACATCATGTTAACTTTAATATTGGAACATTACATACCACTGTATGTATTAAGAATTTTTTTTTATTATATATTCAAATATCATTTTCCTCAAGTACTCGAGGTTATGGAATATATCCTCTGAAGATAAAATGATATACTTCATCAGAATAGTGGTACTTCATATTCCGCTAAACTTCGAACTCACTAAACGACACTAAATCAGACGAAAATTTTAAAAATGCAAGAAGAAGAAGAGTAGAAAATTTTGAAAAAAATATTTGGTTGAAAAATTAGAGGAAACCCCTCTATTTATAGTCAAATGAACAAGTGTTTTTTATGTCTTAGCAGAAAAGTCATGACTTATCCGAGAAGTCACTACCCTGTGCAAAAGTCACAACTTATTGAAAAAGTCACAACTCGTTAGAAAAGTCATAACTTATCAAAAAATCACAACCCTTTTGAAAAAAGTCACAACTTATCAGAAAAGTCACAACTCTTCGAAAAAGTTACAACCTTTCAAAAGAACATAGGCTATTCAAATAAATATAGGTGGGTGTTTTAAGTTAGGAATATTATAGTAATTTAACATTCAAGTTAGGAGTTCGTGCTTTTAAGGAAATATAGATATAGATAGATAGATAGATATAGATAATTACTCATTCAAAATAACACACATAATATATTAAATCATCACAAACACCCACAAAAAATTTTGGTCAAAAAACTTCATGCAATCAATGTGTGCCTCTCTTGAAGGCAAACAATGTTTACTACCATATCGTTTAGTACGTAATGACTTAGGTGAGCCATGACATATGAAATTGTAGGTCAATGAGTATTCTTTCAAATTCCACCATTTTTTTTATCATTTAATCATATATCATATATAAAAGAGAACTTTAAGCCCGCCTACATGGCGCCACCATAGACCAGAATTCCCGTTTAATTTATTTATTTCCAAAACTAGCCTTCACCGAAAACTTGTGACTTTTATGAAAAGTTGTGACTTTTAAGAAAAGTTGTGACTTTTACGAAGAGTTGTGACTTTTAAGAAAAGTTGCGACTTTTATGAAAGGTTGTAACGTTTATGAAAGGTTGTGACCTTTCCGAAGGGTTGTGACATTTTCAAAGAGTTGTGACCTTGCCGATAAGGCACAATAAGAATATTTGTTCACACTACCCTTTGTTGCCTATAAATAGAGGGATTTCCTCTCATTTTAAAACAATGAAAATTCTGAACTTCTTTTCTTCTTCTACACAATTAAATATTCATGCAATTTGCTCCTGTTGAGTGGCTTACTAACACCATTATTTTTGTATCAATACCTTGGTGAATAAAATCGTTCCATCCTAAGAGGATTTAATTCTTTAAACCTCAGGTATTAGAGGGGAATAATTTTCTTAAGGGGACATTGTGCATTCAGTGGAATCGATTTTTTTATTTCTATTTCATTCTAATTTTACATATCCTTGTATTTTTTTTTACTGTCATTTATTTATGCTTATGATGTTAATTGTTGTTTTTCAGTACATGTTTTAAATTGTGTTATTTATGTTTCTGCAAAGTTATTGTCTCCAGTTATATTGAACATATACATATATAGTAGGTATACTGATTGTGCAGAAAATAATTATTGTACTCAGTTTCAAGAATACATGTTTTGATATTCTATATAAAATTCTATGACTTAAAAGTACTATATATAAGTTTACATATTATCTATTTTAACATAGATATGAAGTCTCTCATTTATCAATTGAAGAAATTCATTATGCAAGTTCAAAAGTTATAATTGCTTTAATTTCATGTACAAGCGTAATTTCTTTTTTGAATCTGTTAACAAATTTTTGAACTATTCCCTAAGATATATACACAATTGTATAATATATGAAACTTAAATGTGTTCTTTTCTTACGAAATACCTTTGTATATATATTATTTTCTTCTTCTTTATTTTCCTTTTAATCTTGATTAAAGAACCAATGATCTATTATTTCTTGAATAATTTGTTAATTATAGGTTCTTGATTTTATGTGATAATGACAAATAATCAAATCCATATTGGAATATTGCTAATATATTTTTAAGAACCTATTTTACCCATCATTTTTAATGTATGGATATTACTAAAGGATTATTTGGAAGTTCAATGCAATTATTATGTATGACCATGTGAAGCGCGGGCAAATTATCTAGCGTTGAAAGTAAAGCATTATAATCATTTTTCCAGAGACTAGTGTAGTGTGAATAATAGAAACTTCGAACATTCATAATTTTTGCTTTAGCTATTTGTTTCAGCTATAGAAAAACTCTATTTCATGGTCCATACCTCATTTAAACTTATATATACCTATAATTACCCATTCAAACTAACACACATAGTTTATTAAATCATCACAAACACCCACAAAAAATTTTAGACAAAAAACTACATGCAATCAATGTGTGCCTCTCTTGAACGCAAACAATGTTTACTACCATATCTTTTAGTACGTAATGAATAAGGTGAGCCATGACATATGAAATTGTAGGTCAATGAATTTTCTTTCAAATTCCACCAATTTTATGTCATTCAATGTTTAAAGTAAAGCATTAAGACCATTTTACTAGAGACTACTGTAGTGTAAATAAAAGAAACTCTGAACGTTCAAAATTTTGGCTTTCGATGTTAGTTTCGGGTATAGAAAAACTCTATTTCACGGTCCCTACCTCATTTGAACTTATAAATACCTATAATTACCCATTCAAACTAACACACATAAATTATTAAATCATCACAAATACCCAGATTTTTTTTTTGGGTCAAAACACTACATGCAATCATTGTGCGCCTCTCTTAAAGTCAAACAATGTTTAATACAATATCTTCTATTACGTATTGAATTAGTTGAGCCATGACATATGAAATTGTACGTTAATGAGTTTTATTTCAAATTCCACAAAATTTGTATCATTTAATGTTGAAAGTAAAGCATTATGACTATTTTACGAGAGACTAGTGTAGTGTGAATAAGAGAAACTTCGAGTGTTTATAATTTTGGCTTTAGATGTTAGTTTCGGGTATGAAAACTCTATTTCATGGTCCATACCTCTTTTGAACTTATAAATACCTATAATTACCCATTCGCACTAACATACATAATTTATTAAATCAACACAAACACCCACAAAAAATTTTGGTCAAAAAACTACATGCAATCAATGTGTGCCTCTCTTGAAGACAAACAATGTTTACTACCATATCTTTTAGTACGTAATGAATTAGGTGAGCCATGACATATGAAATTGTAGTTCAATGAGTTTTCTTTCAAATTCAACCAATTTTGTATCATTTAATGTTTAAAGTAAAGCATTCTGACCATTTTACCAAAGACTAGTGTAGTGTAAATTAGGGAAACTTCGAACGTTCATAATTTTGGCTTTAAATGTTAATTTTGACTATAGAAAAACTCTATTTTACGGTCCATACCTCATTTGAACTTTTAAATAACTATCATTACCCATTCAAACGAACACACATAATTTATTAAATCATCACAAACACCCACAAAATATTTTGGTCCAAAAAAACATGCAATATTGAAGTCAAACAATGTTTACTACCATATCTTTTACTACGTAATGAATTAGGTGAGCCAAGCCATATGAAATTGTAGGTCAATGAGTTTTCTTTCAATTGCCACAAATTTTGTATCATTTTATGTTGAAAGTAAAGTCTTATGACCATTTTACGAGAGACTAGTGTAGTGTAAATAAGAGATACTTTGAACGTTCATAATTTTGGCTTAGATGTTAGTTTCAGGCATAGAAAAACTCTATTCCACGGTCCATACCTCATTTTAACTTATAAATACCTATAATTACCCATTCTAACTAACATACATAATTTATTAAATCATCACAAATAACCAAAAAACTATTTGGTCAAAAATCTACATGCATTCAATGTGTGCCTCTCTTGAAGGCAAACAATGTTAACTACCATATTTTTTAGTACGTAATGAATTGGGTGAGCTATGACATATGAAATTGTAGGTAAATGAGTTTTATTTTAAAAGCCACCAATTTTGTATCATTTAATGTTTAAAGTAAAGCATTAGCATTTTACCACAGACTAGTGTAGTGTGAACAAGAGAAACTTCGAACGTTCATAATTTTGGCATTAGATGTTAGTTTTGAGTATAGAAAAAATCTATTTCACGATCCATACCTTATTTGAACTTATAAATTCCTATAATTACCCATTCTCACTAACACACAGAATTTATTAAATCAATACAAACACCCACGAAAAATTTTGGTAAAAAAACTACATGCAATCAATGTGTGCCTCTTTTGAAGGCAAACAATGTATACTAGCATATCTTTTAGTACGTAATGAATTAGGTGAGCCATGACATATGAAACTATAGTTCAATGATTTTTTTCTTTCAAATGCCACAAATTTTGTATCATTTAAGACTGAAAGTAAAGCATTATGACCTTTTTACCAGAGACTAGTGTACTGTAAATAAGAGAAACTTCGAACGTTCATAATTTTAGCTTTAGATGTTCATTACGGGTATAGAAAAACTCTATTTCACAGTCCATACCTCATTTGAACTTAAAAATACCGATAATTACCAATTTGAACTAACACACATAATTTATTAAATCATCACAAACACAAAAAAAATTTGGTTAAGAAACTACATGCAATCAATGTGTGCTTCTTTTGAAGTCAAACAATGTCTACTACCATATCTTTTAGTACGTAATGAATTAGGTGAGTCATGACATATGAAATTGTAGGTCAATGAATTTTCTTTCAAATTCCTCCAATTTTGTATCATTTAAGGTTGAAATTAAATCATTATGACTATTTTACCGGAGACTAGTGTAGTGTAAATAAGAGAAACTTCTAATGTTCATTATTTTTTCTTTAGATGTTAGTTTGAGATATAGAAAAACTCTATTTCATCGTCTATACCTCATTTGAACTTATAAATACCTATAATTACCCATTCGCACTAACACACATAGTTTATTAAATCATCACAAACACCCAAAAAAATTTGGTCAAAAAACTACATGCAATCAATGTCTGCCTCTCTTGAAGGCAAACAATGTTTACTACCATATCTTTTAGTCTGTTGTGAATTAGGTGAGTCGTGACATATGAAATTGTAGGTTAGTGAGTTTTCTTTCAAATGCCACCAATTTTGTATCATTTAATGTTTAAAGTAATGCATTATGACCATTTTATTAGATATTAGTATAGTGTAAATATGTAGTTTTACCTCTACATACTTTCCTCTAACTCTTGGTTCTTTCACTACCACTACTCATGATCTCGTAACTCATGCTACCTTTTCGGGTGAAAATATTACCCAAGCTGTAAACATACTTCTTAAAAAGGATCTCAGCTAAACAAGGCTCAACGAAAAGAGTACAACTCACTTTTAGCTCAAATGCATGATTCATATAAATATGGGTGCATTCCTCTGAAATTGAACACTTAACTCACTCCTGGGCTTCTCTCAATCCCCTATGGAGTCTCATGACTTCCTCAAGATTTTTCTAAGAGCAACTCATCGATAAAGGACTGACTTTCCTTTTCAACCACCTCTAGTATGACAGGTAGTCGAATGAATGTGAGAAACACACGAGTATGAATAAATCTCTATGGCATATCTCTATTGCACGATTAAGCATATGAAAGAAGGGAAACTTTTCTTAAATTCTTGTAGTCCCTCATTTATAGATGTGGGACCCTCACAACTATAAACAAGATCCTACCAACACGGCTTCATAGACACCTTAGGACACTTGAACTCTGTGCTCTGATACCAAGTTTGTCACTGTACCATCTGGCAAATTTAAATAACTAGGAAGGAGTTAATAATTGAAAATTGTCATTTTTGGAGAGAATGAAAATCTGTAAATTTTATCAAGTTAGAATAAGTTGAGTTTTGGTCAACTTCAAACGGCCATAACTCCTAGCTCATGATGAGTTAGGTGTACTTCCAGATATGGTAGGAAAGGTCTTGGAATAATCTATCCAATGCCGCCGAGTTTGCATGATTCTGAGTTTTTATGATTGATATGTGCCATTTGGAAGTTGGGTTGTCTGAATAAAGAAAATCCAATTCGAATTTGGAAGGGTAGTTTGGTATTTTCCATACCCAACTTAATAAATTCATTTTTGGTAATATTTCTAAGGGTCTAAACTGAAATTGGTTAGTTTATGCTTATGAAATTAGAGTTAGGGTTTTTGGAGAAAGAAGGCAAGAGGAGAAGAAAGGAGAAAAGTGCCAAGATTGTCGTTCGTAAGGATTTCGCTTGCGGATTTCATCAAGTGGTGATCCCTACGAGGTATGTGAAATCACATAGCATTGGGTTAGTAACCCACAGGCCAATCATGATTCAATTCATTGAAGTATTTTATATTTGAAAGTAAATCCTTTGAGTTCTTGATAAAATTCATTTGAATTCTTGTGGGTTGTGTTGTTGAAGTTTTCTTCTGTTTGATTCATGTTTCAGGTGTGATTTCGAGTAGAATCTAATGTATTTTGAGGGTGTAGTTGATTCTAAATGTTTGGGGAAAGAACCATTGGACTTTAGAGAGTTTAGAGATGAAAGCCGAAGGAGAAAAATTGGGGATTTTCTGGGCAGGGGCTTAGTGTGTCGCACCTCATAAAGCGTTCCACAATTTGGACTCATTTAGGGCTATATTTTAATAGAATTAGTTTCCTCAAATGTATATTTTGTCTCAATAACTGATGTAAACCCTTAAGTTTCAGGTATTTGGATTGAGCGACAAAGTTTGGACGCTATCAAGCTAAAAGGAACAAAGCGGCTGAAAGATTTAGTATGTTTGTATTGAATAGTGTTTATAGCTATAACTGATTAGAACTAAATTTTATTTTTCTATTAATTCTCGAAACCACTCCATGTGGGAACGAACCCAACCCTTGGTTGGGTTATATCACTACACGCAATCGGTGGCACTTGAACCGAAGTAGTGTCCTGATATGTGAAATCAAAATGGCACTGTTGCCGAGGAGTGGTGTTAGTTGAGAATTTTTAGTTTAGTAAAATTTTTGTCCTTGTTATTTGCAGTTATACTTAATTAAATTGTAGTTCTATTTCGATTGTTTGTGTTGAAAGCAAAAAGCATGAGTGTTAATGGCAGCAACATCAGCTAGGTGGGTGTAACGACCCGAGAGCACCCACTAGCCGTTACCGGCGTATTCGACCTCGAAGAAGTCTTATAAAATACCTTAGCATTAGTCATAACATGTATCATAGAATAAAATCACGAAAAACTTCACTTCATATATGAAAAATAGAATCTAACTTCGTCACAATGCACCATCTAGACATAGAAGTATCGAAAATGGGACTTAACCCTTACATCAATCAGAAGTACAACAGTGTCTTTCAATATAAGCAAAGAACTAAACATAGAAGCTAGATCATAGGGTCTTGTCCTCGGACTTGAGGACTCACCAACTTGGGGAAGCAACTCCAAGTGTCTTGAGAAGTAAGCTTGAATCCTCAATGGCCTGAACCTAAATGTTAGGGAAAAGGGAGAAAATATGGGTTAGTACAACACACGTACTAAGTATGGCTACTATGCAGAAAACCATTGAAACATGCATAAAAGGACATTTTAATCAAAACATGCTTTTTGCCAAGTAAATCCAATATGCACTCAATTAAGTATCATAGTCCAAACCAACATAATATCATCCCAACATGTAGACGGCCCAAGCAATACCAGTGCAATGCAAAGAATAGAACCCCATAACCCTATTCAAAGCCAAGTATCACATTAAGCAACCTACTTCATGCATACATTCATAAGATCATATTTCATCATAACTTACCATATTCATAATGATCATACATAACATAGCTTCAACATACATAAGTCATAATCATAAAAATCATAAGAGAACACTACTACAACCATATCTTAGGATCCGACAGCTGCAATGTGCAAGAGAAATCCCATACCCTCCCTTACACTATGTAGAAACCCTTAAGAAAGCCCTAGTAAGAGTTCACACCTTGCATACCTTCATTTAATTTTACATTAGAGAAATATTGCAATAACCAACATAGACCATGAGAGCTACATAGAATCCGGTGTTCTACTCCCACACCGAAAAGAGAGGGTTAACACTTGCCTAAGCTGTAACCATTCGTACATAGCTATCTAGGTGGATCCACTAAGCTAGAGTCCTATGTGGGCATATAGTTAAGGGTCAAGGAGATTGCTTCTAGAAACCCTAACTTACTAAACGCGGGGGTTTCCATCTCATGAGACAACACATACCATAGCTAATCCGGACTTTCGAAACATGAGGAAACCCATGTGAGGAGCTGGACTTACTAAACGTGAGACCCCCATCTCATTTACATGCCCTTTTGGTGCTAAGCATCTAATTCCCTTTTGTAATCATCTTTAGTCATCACATAAGTAATTCAACTTTCATAATTGAGTTCAAAGAAGAACCAACCTTCATGCCTTCTTGCCCTTTGTGGGACATCTATACTTCAATTACCATAAAATTCATAACTAATACATAATACAAGGTAATTCATGAAGAAATAACATAATCAACATCAATATAAGCAATTGACATATTCCCTTCATAGCTTTCAAGGCTTCATTGAAATACTCAACCCTAATATCATAGAAATTATACATAACCTAGGGTAGAATCATCATACAACATGAATTACAAAACATCACAACCAATTCATAGACTTCAATTAATATCCAACACAAACTAGGGTTAGAATAAGGAAAAGAAGAAGAAACATGGGTCTCATGGGGAATTATTCCAGAAACCACCAATACAACATAAATTCATCCATAATTGTTCATATAATATCATTCAAAGTCAGTTTATAACATCAATTTCACTTTAGAAAGAAGACCGTCGTTTTTGGATTGAAACCTAGAAATTGGAGATTTTGAAATTCATCTTGAAGGGGCCTCTTGGGGAATGGAATCCCAAGAGTGATAAGCAACCATACCTTATAGATGAATTAACCACGAAAATCCCAGTTGAAACCTTGCAGAGTTGTTCTTCTTCTTGAAGTTCCAATCTTCTTCAATGGAGTTCCTGAGAAGAAAGAGATAGTAGTGAGAAGGAGGAACTTTAGATTTAGATCTTTGGAGTTTTCTGTTTGAGTATAAAAGTAAGGAAAATTGACTTAAAAATCATTATATACACGTCCCCTAAAGTACCCTAAATACCCCTCACTTAAATGGACTCTTTAATGAAGTGAAATAGATTTCAAAATTTCTGCATTTTCATCCTGGACTTGACTGTTCCCTCAAGATATTTGGAGTTCAATTTTGAGACAGTACAGTCTGCGACACAATCCCGTCGCGACTGAAATTTTTCTCCTTGGTGGAGCAAGTGTGCAACGCGCCCTCATTCCCTCTATTCACAACTTGCAAGCTGCGTTAGCAGCTTGCTTGGCAAATGTTGGGGTCCTCCTCGAGGACCCTTAGTGTGGTCACAGAGAGTCGTATTCGAACGTTTTGACCCTACGAATATATATTTACCTATTTTAAACCTTTTCACCAGATTATACCATCATAAGACACTCCCAAACCAGCCCAAAACCTAAGGACACACTAGAACACATTCTTCTCTAGTTTTCGTACGTCGTGGTCGTTTCCTGACGTTTCGACTTTTACTCTTCCAAATCAAGTCAATTACATTAGTTTAGGTTTATAAACATCATTTTAACAATTTTTAAGTAATTATTCATAAGGTGAGGCTCTAACTTAAGTCATAGAATTGTCGGGGTGTTACAATATCCCTCCCTTAGGAACATTCGTCCCCGAATGTCACTTGGTTTCTTTCTAGGGAGGCAATGACTCAAACTAGCAGCGTAACAACCAGTCACCTCAACAACATCATATCATCATATCATAAAGGAATTTAATCCACAGCATCACTATGCTTAAACTCTTTACTTCACATATGTATAGGAGGAACTACCTTCTACTTATTCAATGAGCATCAACATATATATTAAGCCATCAAAAAGACATTTCTTTAGCCAGACAACATCAAGCATGCTCATTACAACTCTCATGAAGACAATATCACACAACATATATGGGTGCAATTTCAATCTTGAGAAACATAATTCATGAAAACTCAAAATACAACGTAAGCCTGAATTTTCCCAAAACTATGCACATACAAGGAAATCATGTCATAATCATCAACACACATGATTTTCAATCTATACCTAATTAAGAGAGACTACTAACCTCAACTTTGGCTAGGAGTAGGAGGAAAGAGATGAGGGTAGCGGGACTTCATCTCGGCCTCGGCCTCCCATGTTGCACCCCACCCTCAACTAGGTGGTTTCTCCATAAGACTTTCACGGAGGCAACCTCTTTATTCCTCAACTTCCTAACTTGATGATCTAAGATTTCGACCAGAACCTCTTCATAAGAAAGTTTCTCATTCACCCCTAAACCTTCTAGAGGGAGAACGGACATCGGGTCACCTATACACTTCTTTAACATAGAAATATGGAACACTGGGTCAATCAGGGCCAATTCGATAGGTAATTTCAACTTATAAGCGACCTTTACGACACTCTTCAAGATCTCATAGGGCCCAATATACCGAGGGATAAGCTTCCCCTTCATACCAAACTTGATCACCCCTTTCATGGGTGAAATTTTTGAGTAGACCCAATCACCTACTTCAAATTCAAGATCTCTCTTTCTATTATCGGCATAAAACTTTTGCCGACTATGAGCCGCTTTTAACCTATCCCTTATAAGTCGAACTTTTTCCATAGCCTCATAGACTACCTCGAGACCAAGATGAGCAAATTCACCTACTTCAAACCACCCAACCGGAGATCGACACCTTCTACCATAAAGTGCTTCAAAGGGTGCCATAGCAATACTCGAGTGGTATCTATTATTGTAGGAAAATTCAATTAAAGGTAGGTGGTCATCCCAATTACCTTTGAAGTCAATGACACACGCTCTCAACATGTCCTCTATGGTTTGGATGGTGCGTTCAACTTGACCATCCATTTGAGGGTGAAATACGGTACTATGTTTTACTTGAGTACCAAGCCCACTTTGGAAAGACCTCCAAAAATGGGAAGTAAATTGGGCACCTCTATCCGAAATAATCTACAACGGGGCCCCATGTGATTTCACAATCTCCTTAATGTACAACTTACCATAATCTTTCACCAAAAAAGAAACCTTGACGGGAAGGAAATGGGCTGATTTAGTCAATCTATCCACAATGACCCAAATGGAATCATGTTGCTACGGGTTCGAGGCAAACCTACCACGAAGTTCATTTTGATCTCTTCCCACTTCCAAGTGAGGGTATCAATATCTTGAGTTAGACTTCCCGATCCTTGGTGCTCGGCTTTGACTTGTTGGCAATTTGAGCACCTAGCCACAAAATGTGCTATGTCTCTTTTCATTTCGTTCCACAAATAAGTCTCACATAAGTCGCAATACATTTTTGTAGCTCTCGGATGAATGGAGTATCGGGATCCATGGGTGTTCTCTAAGATTGTCTCTCTTAGGCCATCCACATCCGGCACACATAATCTTTCTTGGCAACTAAGCACCCCATCTTATCCTTGAGAGAAAGTTTCAATTGCTTTATTGAAAACCGGCTCTTTTAGTTCCATCAAAATAGGGTCAAGATGTTGCTTAGACTTCACGTTAAAAACAATCGATGACTCAAAATTATGATCGACCATGACACTTCCTTTTGGGAATCTTCAAGTCGGACACCCAATCGGGCTAGCCTATGTACATCACGGGCTAACTACCTTTTCTCTTCTTCCACATGTGACAAACTACCCATAGATATACGACTCAAAGCATCCGCAACCACATTTGCTTTTTCGGGGTGGTAAAGGACACTCATATCATAATCTTTTAAGAGTTCCAACCACCTCCTTTGTCGGAGATTCAATTATTTTTGGCTAAAAACATATTGAAGAGTCTTTTGGTCGGTAAACATATCCACATGTACCCCATAGAGATAGTGTCTCCAAATCATTAAAGCAAACACTACGGCCGCTAGCTCAAGGCCATGAGTTGGATTATTCTTTTCATGCACCTTGAGTTGTCTCGAGGCATAAACTATAAATTTACCATGCTGCATGAGGACACAACCCAAACCCACTTGGGAAGCATCAAATATACTACAAACCATTTTGTGCCCTCCGGTAAGGTCAAAATCGGAGTGGAGGTGAGCTTATCTTTCAACAATTAGAAGCTCTTTTCACAAGTTTCTGATCATTCAAACTTAGACTTCTTTTGAGTTAAGGCCATTAATGGAGAGGCAATAGATGAAAATCCCTCAACAAACCGCCGGTAGTAACTGGCCAAACCCAAAAAGCTTCGGATGTCGGAAGGATTCAAAGGTCTAGGCCAACTTTTGACCGCATCGGTTTTCTTTGGATCAACTTCTATACCCTTACTAGAAATAATGTGACCAAGGAAAGCAACCGATCTTAGCCAAAACTTGCAATTGCTAAACTTAGCATATAGTTGGTGATCTTTGAGGTCTTGCAATACTATCATCAAATGATTCATGTGATCATCCTCACTTTTAGAGTATATGGAGATGTCATCAATAAAGACAATAACAAATAAGTCTAGAAAATTTCTAAACACACGATTCATAAGGTCCATGAAAGTCGTCGGGGCATTTGTAAAACCAAAGGGCATCACTAAGAACTCAAAATGGCCATATCTTATTCGGAAAGCTGTTTTCAAGACATCAACACATCTCACCCTAAGTTGGTGATAACCGACCTCAAATCAATTTTTCAAAAGTAACTCGCTCCTTGAAGTTGATCAAATAATTCATCAATCCTAGGGATTGGATACCAGTTCTTAATGGTTACCTTATTTAACTATCGGTAATCAATACACATACGAAGAGATCCATCCTTGTTCTTTACAAATAACACTGGTGCACCCTAAGGAGATACACTAGGTTGGATGAAACCCTTATCCAACAAATCTTTGAGTTGAGCTTTTAATTCCTTCAACTCCGCCGGGGCCATCCGGTAAGGAGGGATTGAAATGGATTGTGTATCTGGCAATAAATCTATGCCGAAATTTATTTCCCGTTCGGGAGGAATCCCGGGTAAGTCATCGGGAAAGACTTTTGAAAAATCCTTCATTATGGGAACCAACTCCAAAGGAGGAATCTTGGACTCAAGATCGTTGACCCTCACAATATGATAGAGACAACCCTTAGAAATCAACTTACAAGCTTTTAGACAAGAAATGATCCTTCCCTTAGGAACGGAATTTCCTCCCTTCCATTCTAAAATAGGTTCATTAGGATATTGAAACTTCACAATTCGGGTCCTACAATCTATGAACGCAAAACAAGCATGAAGCCAATCCATCCCCAATATAACATCGAAGTCTGACATCTCAAGTTCCACAAAATCAACCAAAGTGACTCTCTTGGGCAATGATATGGGACAACCCCTATAGACTCTTTTAGAAACTATGGAATCACCCACTAGGGTAGAAACCGAAATGGGTTTATCTAAGACATCGGGAAGTATATCAAACTTTATAGCCACTAAAGGGGTTACAAAAGACAAATTGGCACCGGGATCCAATAATGCATTAACATTAATTGAAAATACTTGCAACATACCGGTCACAACATTCAGAGATCTGTTTTGATCACGTTGAGATTAGAGAGCATAGAAGCGACTCTTCTTAGGTGCATCGGGATTTGGGCCACTTGTTTGTGCTTGAGCATTTTCTCTTCCTTGAGCATTTAGCATAGGGCAGTCCCTCCTCATGTAGCCACTCTTACCACAACTACCAAGAAATTCATAACCAATACATAATACAAGGTAATTCATGAAGTAATAACATAATCAACATCAATATAAGCAATTGACATATTCCCTTCATAGCCTTCAAGGCTTCATTCAAACACTCAACCCTAATTTCATAGAAATTATACATAAACTAGGGTAGAATCATCATACAAACATGAATTACATAACATCACATTCAATTCATAGCCTTCAATCAATATCCAACACAAACTAAGGTTAGAATTAGGAAAAGAAGGAGAAACATGGGTCTTATGGGGAATTCTTCAAGAAACCACCAATACAACATAAATCCATCCATAATTGTTCATATAACATCATGCAAAGTCAGTTTATAACATCAATTTCACTTTAGAAAGAAGACCCACGTTTTTGGATTAAAACCTAGAAATTGGAGATTTTGAAATTCGTCTTGAAGGGGCCTCTTGGGGAAATGAATCCCAAGAGTGATAAGCAACCATACCTTATAGATGAATTAACCACGAAAATCCGAGTTGAAACCTTGCAGAGTTCTTCCTCTTCTTGAAGTTCCAATCTTTTTCAATGGAGTTCTTGAGAAGAGAGAGAGAGAGAGAGTAGAGAGAAGGAGGAACTTTAGGTTTAGATCTTTTGGGTTTTGTGTTTGAGTGATAAAATTGAGGTAAATTGACTTAAAAATGCTTATATACGCATCCCCTAAAGTACCCTAAATACCCCTCACTTAAATGGACTCTTTAATGAAGTGAATAGATTTATGAATTTCTGCATTTTCGTCGCGGACTTGCTATTCCCTGAAGATATTTGGAATTAAATATTTAGACAGTAGATTCCGCGACACGACTGCATTGCGAACTAAAAATTTTCTCCTTGGGGGAGAAAGTGCGCAACACACCCTCATTCCCTCTATGCACAACTTGCAAGCTGCCTTGGCAGCTTGCTTGGCCAAGGTTGGGGTCCTCCTCGGGTCCCCTTAGTGTCGTCCCAGGGAGTCGTATTCAAATGTTTTGACCCTAGGAACATATATTTACCTATTTGAAACCTTTTCACCAGATTATACCATCATACGACACTCCCAAACCTGCCCAAAACCTAAGGATACACTAGAATACATTCTTCTCTAGTTTTCAGACGTCATGATCGTTTCTTGACGTTTAGACTTTTACTCTTCCAAACCAAGTCAATTACATTAGTTTAGGTTTATGAACATCATTTTAACTATTTTTAAGTCATTATTCATAAGGTGAGGCTCTAACTTAAGTCATAGAATTTTTGGGGTGTTATAGTGGACCACCAAGATGACATCAGAATTCTGAATGATGTACAAGAGCCCAACATTAATGACCCCCATCTCGTGGGAGGTATTGGGGACATATGGTTACCTCCTGCCCATGGAAATGCAGTGTTCCACATAACGTGCACTATATTGCAACTCTTGCAATTGAAGGGACATTTCAGTGGATTGGCTCATGAGGATTCTCATGAGCATCTTTGAAACTTTTTGGATGTGTATGGACCATTCTCTTTCAAAAAAATCTCTCAGGAGTCAGTCTAGTTAAGTTTATTCCCTTTCTCGTTGATGGGAGAAACGTGCTAGTGGTTTGCAGAGGTGCCATGCGAATCCATCACTTCTTGGGAGAAATTGGTAAACGCATTTGAACTGCAATTTTTCCCTCCTTCAAAGATGATGACTCTTCAGGACAACATTTAGAGTTTTAAATGTCTAGAGGGTGAGCCAATTCATGAGACTTGGCTGCGATTCCAAAAGTTTATGCTCTAATGCCCAACTCATGGTTTGCCCGACAACGTTTTGTTACAGTATTTTTGCCAAAGTCTGGACTAGGTAAACAAAGGTGTTGCTAACCAACTTTCACCTGGAGGGTTGATGCAACAACCGTATGTAATAGCAGCCCAACTTTTAGATGGTATGAAGACCATAAATAGAGCATAGTACAGTAGTGAAGACCAGGTCTCCCCTATCACATTCAAGCTATATAAGAAGCAGATTGAGAAAGATCATGAGAGAGACCAAAGAATGGCCAAGATCATGACACAACTTGATATTTTATCCAAAAATGTCATGGGGGCTGGTGCCCGTGAAGTCAATGTCGTGGGTTCGGGTGTGCAAATCCTGAGGAGACGAAGTTTGAAGCCTTGTATAATAAGGAGGTAAATTTTCTAGCCAACTAAGGTAGTGGTTATCATTCAAACTACCTAAGGTAGGGTGGTAACCATAGTTGGGCTAGAGAGGATGGTTGGAAGGATCGTGAGAGAGAATGGAGGGACCAAAATCCTAACTAGAAGGATAGGGAGAAGGACAGGTATGTGCCTCCCCATTAGCACCAAAAGCCGAAGAAATAAGAAGGTGGTAGGTCTAAGGATATGCTCACTCGTATCTTCAACAAAATTGAAGGGTCACACAAAATTTTAAAATAAATGAAAGAAGATATGTCCACTCTTAGCCAGACCGTTACCTCTCATTTAGTGTCGATAAAGTAGTTAGAGACCTAAATGGGTCACATATCATCTCATCTCAATTTGAGACAGCAGGGGGGGTTTACCTAGTGATACTATGGCTAACCCCAAGAATGAGGTTTGAAGGTGGACTTCTGTCGTGCCACGACGTTAACTAAGTCATTGTTTGGGAGGCAACCCAAAACCCTTTTTTTTAATTGCTTTTAGTTTGTTTGTAAAATAATGGTATGTTGGTTGTGCAGGATAAAATGTGGGAAATGTTAGGAATGAAGGAGATTAGCAAGCAAAATGGTCCAATGTGCACATCGCCGAAGAGGTCAGTGGCCCCGACTCAGACCGTCGTTGGACTAAAGAAACCTATAAGAGAGAGTCTGTAAAACTTGGTGGGCCTAAGAAATTATTGGCGACTCACCGACCAGGTCAGTGATTTCGAGTTTTACCGCCATTTGAACTCCCAAATTGACTGGGTGTTTTGTAAAACTCGGTGAAGTAAGTGATTGCTTGGCGTGATGCCGAATGATTTAGCGATCACAACTAATGTCGCCAAGTGGGTAAGAACTGGACGATTTTTGAAGCCAAAGGTTTAAATTCTCAAACTCTTTCACTTTTATGCATTTTCATTCTCCCAACCGCACACCTACACTTTATTCCCTATTTTTGCATTCTCTAAGTGTTTTATTCTTGATATATGTGCGAAACTTGGATTACATTGTTGCCTAGTGATTCAATCCTAATTTATTCAGTATCAAAGGCTAGTTTCTGAGCCCTGAGCTATTTTTTTCGATTTCATACTCAAATGTAATGATATTATTATGTTGAACTGTGTTGGGTTTCTATGCTAAGAATTAATTTGTTTGATCGCCTATTTTAAGTTGAATTCCTTGCCCATAGTGTTGATTGTTGAAAACCCAAAATTTAGCTCTTAAAATAGATTATTTTTTTGTGGGGTTGTGCATGCATGCCGTTGAGTGCTATGGGTCTAGTCTTTATACATATTGTACATGTTTTGATTTTGTTTTCAGGAGATGCAAGTTTTAATTCGAGAAGTTGGGTTGAAAATAGGCACGTTGGACCATTTGGCAGGCTAGGTCTAGTTAGTTGAATCACTCAGTGGTTCGCCTAACGTCCCCATCTAGCCATTAAATTTTATTCTCTATGTGTTGAGGGGATTTGTAACTTTTGACGAGAAGTTGGAGGTCGTCAAAGATCCTCAGCGACTCACCGAAAGTCTTCTTTCTCTCCCTTGTCAACTCCCCTAGATTTCTGTGCACTGTAGCTTGTAGTGAACTAACCCTAGATTGCCGAATGATGTCCGTAACTCGCCGAAAGAGTCAGCGAAGATTACCAGCAACTGATCTCCCATGCTTTTATCAAATGTTTCTCTAACTTTGTTTCGAAGCTTTGCAGACATGGCTAGAGCAAAAGTTGCTGGAAGAGTTATGCCTCCCAGATTGATAAGAGCACAAAATTTCAAAATTAAATGAAGGAAGGTCGAATCTTTCCAAGAAGGGAAAGAAAGAACCTACACTTGGAAGTAAGGGCAGAGACAAGGGGCCAAATTCCAATAGAAAAGCTAATCCATGAGACTCCTATATCCCTTCATGGGCCCGGGTAATATACCTAACTGTCCAGAAATTTTTGGCGATACACCTATAGAAATCCCTGAGGAGTCTGGTGCGATTGTTCCTTTTGAAGGGACTCCGGGCATTGATGGCCAGATAGATGGAGAGACTGCATAGATATGATCCTTTCTTTACCTCTCTCTCTATCTTACTTTCTTTCACTTTTGGATACTTTACTTCGTATTTGAGGACAAACGGTTTTTATTTATGGTGGGGTGAGTCCCACTTTTTTTGTGAATATTGATGTTCATGTTTTGTTGATATATTTGGGCCATTGTGTTTTATACTGCTTTTTATGGATGTTTGAGATTGTGGCTCCTTTTGCTTTAAATTGTAAATGATTTTGACCCCTTCAAAATTTTCTCCCACTCTTGTATGTACTTGAATGTGGCTGTTCTTCAGCAAATTTGAGTCTCGGTTCTGATCAATATAGATGACTCAAAGAGTGCTCATAATCGAACGAACATGAATGTGTGTCTAAAATGAGACCAAATGAAGTTGAATAGACAATATATGAATTCTTTGCATCTCTTTGTGACTAGTCAAGTATCAAGTTTATTCTCTTACAATGAACGTTGCACACTAGTGAGAGTGTGGAGTCATGTTTGACTTTGGTGTGATGCCTTGTGTGATGAGCTTATTGTGAACCATGCATGATAACACCTAGAATTTGCCCCGTTGGTCCGATCGACTAAGTAAGGCTATCTCTTGATATGATATTAGGAAACTTCAAAGAGTGTGAGACAATTTGACATATACCTCTTTTGTGGCCTACCTTGTGAGTGTGTGAACCTCTTTTGAACACCCCTTGAGCCTTACCTTTCTTTGGAAGAAACTTGATGAAAACATGGCCTTTCTTAATCCACTACCTATAATCCTCTTGAATTATGGTTGATAGAATAGCCAAATTAGGCCAAAAGCCTAAGTTGGGGGTGTGGTGAAAAGAGAAGGCAAGTCAAGAAGTGCAAGAAAACTCCTCTTTAACCCATGGTGTTGAGAAAATTAGAACCCCTCCATACAAAAAAAAAAAAAAAAAAGAAACGAAAAAGAAAATGAAAAAGTTGTGAAACAAAGTTATGAAAAATGTAAAAAAGGGGGTTCCAAACAATCCATGGAAATGAATAATGGGATGACTTATGAGCACTAAATAAAATGATGAAAGAATAAGAAAGAGAGTGTTAAAAGCATTGCATTTCACGAGGATGAAAGTCACTGAGCCTAAATGACCATACCTTTGTCCTCAGCCCCATTACAATCCTTGAAAAGACCTTTTTGATCTTGATTGAGCATAAACAATTGTTGATTGGAAAATACGGACAAACCAAGGGGTGAAAGCATGCATTGTGTTCTTCTTTGTGAGAGTGAGCGTTGCATTTGACTCCGGAACTTTAAATGATTAAACCATCGTGTGTGAATATGGAATCATTCTATGTGTGAGGGCATGTGAATACCTTTGTTGAGCTCGAACTTGCATTTGAAGCAAGTATAGTGAGCTTGAGAATCTTTGATAATGGTGTGCCACAACTTGAGTCTTTGAGTATACAATTGATCCTTGCATGAGTAAGTTGAGCCTTGTTGTGTACATTCATGATAGAGTCTTGTGTAGCACTGTTTGAGACATCATTTTTGAACTGCTGAACTTGAGTTTTACTTGAGAACAAGCAACAGTTTAAGTTGGTGGTGTTGATGAGTCCACAATTTGGACTCATTTAGGGCTATATTTTAATAGAATTAGTGTCCTCAAATACATATTTTGTCTCAAATAACTGATGTAAACCCTAAAGTTTCAGGAATTTGGATTGAGAGACAAAGTTTGGATGTTATCAAGGAAAAAGGAACAAAGTGGCTGAAAGAACGGAAAAAAGACTTCCTGAGGATCGCCTAAACTATTAGGCGAGTCGCCGAAAGGTCCTAAATCCCGTCGAAGGTTCCAGTGTGCTAAGCCTTGAAGGAGAAGGTCAACTTAGAGATAAAATGGAGCAGTCGGTGCGTCGCCGAGCGGTTCCACGAAGTAGTACTCTATCGCTCAATGCCTCAAAATGCGAGAATGCTGAAGGCAAAAGTAGAAAGGCGATGAACCAGACCAAAGGGTGGATCGCCGAGTGTATCGGCAATCTTGACTAACTGCGCCAAATGGTCCTTCGTAACACAAATTTTCGAACACTATAAATACTTGTTTAAATTGTTGGCTTAGTATCAGACTTTACAGAAAAAATTACTTTTTTTGTGACTGAGAATATTTCAGTTTTAGTTCTTAGAGTTTTTGGAGACATTGTGCTTGTACTTGAAGATTTGAAGATTTTCAATTCCAAGAAATTGTAAGTGGATCTCAAAGAATCTTCATCCATGACATGTTGAAAGACTTTATTCATCATACCCATTTGATGGAAACGCTTGTTGGAATCGATTTCTATCTTTTTTTCATGTCTAGCTAAGACCCCAATTCTTGGGGTGTGATTTTATGAATATGGGTTAAATTTGTTGTTGGGTGTTGCTTATTGTTGGTATATTCGTTGTTTAAACGTGATTTCGTTTAGTAGTTGTGTTTGAATTAATGAGATTGTAGTTGCAAATATGATTTTATCTTAGTGTTTTTAGCTTGCTCGAGAGAGGGGTTTTAAAACTAAGACTACTAAATTAATAGCCGGTGGTTATAGGGTCATTATTCGTTCAGCTCAAGAGAGTGAATCCTAGACCCTCTCCCACTCTTTCAGCTCGAGAGAGTAAATGGGATAAGGCGGAGCTATGCTTAAATGTGGCAACTCACTGTTCGAGAGAAACTGAGTTGATTCGGGGTAAGTTTCTCGAGAGAGAATTTACCCCCATGAAAGTCTATACTAGTTACAAATATTCAGCAATGTACTATCAATAGGATTTACCCGGTAGTGTCTTTTATCCCATATTCTTATCACATCACAAGAATCCCGTCTCCCTATCTCGGTTCCTTATATTTTTGTCATTTTTCTTTATTAGCTAATACAAACCCCTATTGATAATTGACGCTTGCGTCACCCCATAGATTTAGTATGTTTGTATTTGATAATGTTTATAGCTATGACTGATTAGAACTAAATTTTATTTTTATATTAATTATCAAAACCACTCTTTATGGGAACGATTCCAAACCTTGGTTGTGTTATATCACTAAACGCGATCATTGGCACTTTAATCGAAGTAGTGTCCTGATACATGAAGTCAAGCACCCTATTTCAGAGTCTGAAGTTTGTGCTCTGGCCCCCGGTGCCTCTCAGAGCGCCAAGGACGCCAGTTCTTCCCATTTCTTCCCAACTTTCCGTACTAGTTCCTTAGCAATGTTCCTATGTTTTCTTGTTGATTCCAAAACTCTTAGGTACATCTAAACATCATGAAATCATCCAAAAACATGAGATCATGAACCTTGAATCCATAACTCAATTCAAGGAATGTTAAGAGTCAATTCTAGAAGTTAAGAAGCAAGTCAAAGAGAAGTTTATAAAGTTTTCAAAAGTCTTTCACAAACGTTTTAACTTTGTTTAAGACTTAAATTTCAAGTTTAGTAAAGAGTAAAGATTGAAGTTCATTTCTTCAAAGAAATATATGGGGCCTATGTATTCCCAAAAAGTTTTAAAATGTTTTTCACATTTGAGCAAGAAAGGGAACATCAATTCCAAGAGAGTTTTTACGCTAAGTTCTGAGTAATTATCTCAAACCAAAGAAAGAAGTTTTTTTAAAAAAAACATAAGAGCTAAGTATATTTTGGTAGTAGTATTGATCACCGATATGGGGATATGAGTTCATATTAGCTCAAGTCTCCATAAAACATGTAGCCATCATGGGTAGTAAATGATCATACGTTTTAGATGATTCCTTAAGTGTGCTTTTAGCATAGACTAGTGGATCCACTTAGTTAAGACATTCTATATGACGGCAAAGTATAGGACAATTCTGGCAGCGTGGGCAAGACGTTGTATCACCACTTAGGCTCATAGTGGTGGTTCTCGGTTAGAGAAACTCCCACATAAACTATATTACTTTATTATATAAGTAAAGTTGAGTTTGTTATTGCATTTTCTTTAACGAACTAAGTTGTTTTCCACTGTTTTTACTAGCTTTCTATATATTGCATATGTTTTACTGCTTTATAATGAGCTACGTTATTCAAGAGTTGAGTAAAAGCAAGGTAAGTATTCCTTTTAGATTCTTTTCGAGCCTATGTTGTGTTTAGCATTCTAACTCGCATACTCGTACATTCAATGTACTGATGCCAGTTGACCTGCATCTTCTTAAGATGCAAACATAGGTAACCAGGTCATCACCCAACGCCTAATTGATCCAATTGAGCACTGAGAGTCAGTTGGTGAGCCTCTTTGCATTCCGGAGGACTCTTTTTTCTTTGCTTTTAGTATTTCATTGTTAGGATGATCAGGGGACTTGTCCCGACATCCCTCTTTGTTTTAGAGGCTTCATAGACAGCTAGTTGTTCAGTTGTCTTTACATTATCATTTCATATGTTAAAATTTGAGTTGCCATTTTGGCCAAGTTGAATGTTTACTTTTAAACATTCTAAGTTATTTTATTTAATATTGAGTAAGTGCATTTGATCATTGTAATATCGCTTAGAGTCTTCTGCTGAGTAAGTAAGTCAGGCCAAGGGTTCACTTGGGGCCAACAATGGTTTACGAGTGCTAGCCAAGTCCGCGGTGTAGGCTCAGGGCGTGAAAAACTTGATATCAGAGCACAGAGTTCAAGAGTCCTAGGGAATCTATGAAGTCGTATCTGTAGAGTCCTAGTTATTGGTGTGAAGCGCGCCACATCTATAATTAGGAGGCTGCAACACTTGGGAAAATTTCTCACTTCTTTCACATTCATTTCGTGCGTTAGAGTTTGATCTCTAAAAAATTTCCTTCTAATTCCTGCTTGCATGTGTTTTTAGATAAGCATGCCTCCACGAAGAGATGTCAGAGGTCATTCTGCTAAACTTAATGTTGAGGAGCAAGGGGTCCCCAATGCACATGAAGTGCAACCCCAAGGAAAAGTTACCAATGCTGAGTTCTGTGAGGCTTTAAGGATGCTAAGTCAAGTTGCACTACAAGAAAATGTACATACGATGACATTAATTTGGTTATATTTGAAACAAATGTCGAAAAATAAAAAATTTCACGATATTTGGGAATAAAATGTCATAAAACAATGGTATTTGATGTCAAATGTCATAAAAATAATGACATTTAGTATCAAATATCGTAAAAATAATGACATTTGGTTCAAAATGTCACTATGATAATGCCATATATTGAAAAATGTCGTTTTTAGCGACAATTAGTGAAAATGTCATTTAAATGATGACATTTGCTACAAATGTCGAATATAATATGACATTTATTACAAAATGTCATTGGTTTTAGTAACATTTAGAAAAAATATCGCTTAAATAGTGACATGTCGAATATATTATGACATTTACTGCAAAATGTCATTGATTTAAGTGACATTTAGAAAAAATGTCACTAAAATAGTGACTATTAGAAAAAAATGTCACTAAATTAGCGACATTTGTTGTAAAATGTCATTTATTTTAGCGACATTTAGGAAAAGTGTTGCTAAAATAGCGACATTTAATACAAATATCGAATATATTATGACATTTATTGCAAAACGTCGTTGATTAGATCGACATATAGTGAAAATATCGCTAAAACAGTGACATTTTTATACAAATATCAAATATATTATGTCATATGTTGAAAAATGTCAATGATTTTTATGGCATATGATGAAAAGTACTGTTAAATCCAAGGGCGGACCCACGTGGGTTCGTTAACCCCCTCGGCAAAAAATTACACAGTATATATAAGGTAAATTTTCTGTATATCTGTAGATATATATATATATATATATATTTGAACTTCCTTAATAACAAAGAGAAACTGATGGTGTAGTGGAAAGTCCCCCTGAAATTAGGTTGTATGTCAATGGTTCGAATCCCTATGTAAGCATTTTATCTTTTTCTTTTTTTGTTTCAGTTGTTTTTAGTTTTTTTTTTAACTTTAAAACGTGCTAAAAGTGTGGTTTTAAACCCAAAAGAATGCAAGGTTCCCATTTATAAAGGCTTATTTACACGTTTATACTTATTTTTCGAACCCCCTAAAAGAAAATCATGGGTCCACCATACTACTACAAGACATGTTTTTTTTGTGGCAATTATTTAGCTGCAATTAGTTATTTGCCACTAATTAATTCTTTAAGATGAAATATTGTGGCATGTGTACTATAGCCGCTAAAAGATATCTTTTAGGGGTCGTTTCGTTTGAAAACTAGTTATGCTGGGATAAGTTATATTGGATAAGTTATGCTGGGATAAGTTATGTTGGATTAGTTTTTATTGGTTGTTTGATTTGTCGTATTCAAACTAATATTCATTGTATAATTTTAGGACAGGTTGTTTGTTTACAAAATACTCTCACCCTATCTATTTAAATTATTTATTTTATATTTTTTTGTAAGCATTAGTTATTCATTCTTAAAAATAAATTTTCCATCTTATTTAGCATAAATATTTTTGTGTGTGCATTTCCATGATTGTGCCGTATGTTTTAAAAATTAAACTTTCATCTTATTTAACTCAAAAATTAAACTTTCATCTTATTTAGCTTAAAAATAAAATGGTCACTTATTTAGCTTAAAAATAAAACTTTCATGTTATTTAGTTTAAAAATAAAACTTTCATCTTATTTAGCTTAAAAATAAAACTTTCATTTTAAGTTTATTAAAGTAAAAGAAAATTTATTATTAAATTTTTCTACATTTTAATTATAGATAAAATATAATTTTTAAGTGAGTAATAAATTATTTAATAAAAAATATGTAATTTAGTAGTGAAGTGGACATTTTAAGAGAAATCAAAATATAAATAAATATAATAATTACACAAATAAATTCAACTTATAATATGTTCATAAATAAAAATTGTATTTATAAAATGTAAATTTTTAATAGAAAAATATATTTATCATAAAAACAACAAATAATTAAGGTTGTACAGGTGAGTCCCAATAGAGTCTTTTAATGGGTAAAGACAACAAACTGGTCAAGACCCAATTCAAATTTGCTTGAGTCAAGTCTGGTAATGAGTTATAGAACGAGTCAAAACTCAATCCAACCCAAAATTTACTATGTTTTACTTATTTTATTGTTCTTTTTACAATATTTTACTACCAAATAAAATTATTATTTTTTCTTTATAATGGCTATATATAACATATCAAAATTTAAAAAAAAATCTTTAAGAATATTTTGACAAGATTTCTGTTGATTCAATATTTGTTACATATCACCTAATTTTAAATGGATTGAAAAAATAGCAGGGAGAGTAACAATTGAAAAATGGGTTAAAACATTTAATTTCATGAAGGCGTGAGTTTCGTTAATATAAACCTAAGTTATTTGTATAAAAAATAGACAGAGACTGAACGTAACTAAATTTTGAATACTTAAAAAAGACTAAAGTTTGTAACTATATAGTTAAGGGACCAAACTTGATAACATTTGGGATGGTTTAAGGACTAAATATGATAAAAGTATAGTTAAAAGATTATTTTAGACCTACAACAATAGGTCATGGGCCGTTTATGCCATTTACTCTTCGTATATAATTACAAGTGACAACTTACAAAAGAAAGAATACAAGTGTTTCATAAGAAATAAACAGAGTTCATTTGTTAATTAGCAAAGGAAGAAATTAAAACCAATGAATTTAGTCAATTTTGTAAAAAAGAAAAAAATTAATTCATCAATTTTTTTTAAATTACATATTTATAAAATGAATCATTTGAAAAATAGAATCCAGGTTATAAGCAGAAACAGACGCATCTAGTTGCGTAAGGGTACACGTGCACCCAATAACTTTTAATTTTATTGTGCACTTTATACATCATAACTCATTTGGGCGAACTTATTAAAGTTCTGGAGTTTTATTGTGTCACTGCGAGTTTGAGCCCACCTAGGGGCCAATTAATTTTGTTTTTTCCCCTTTAAAGTAGTGGTGCTTTCTGTATTTTCAATTCCTATCATTGTGAGTTCAGCCCAGCTAAGGGGTGATTTTTTTAAATTTTTTCCTTTAAAGCAGTAGTGCCCCCCACTATTTTCAATTCCTAGGTTCTCCTCTGGTTTTAAGTACCGTGAATGGGTACTATTCTACCACTAGATCTCAAAAATTTATTGGTTTAAAATTTTGTTAACACTTTCATCGATAAAGTCAATATAAAAATTAATTTCTCAAGTCTTGGTGCTATTTTTTGTGCATGTCTATTGATTTTGTTGTTGGTAAACTGTGTAGACTTTTGTTCTTTTCTTATTCTTTATTTTTATTTTCTCTTTTATTCTTTTCTCATTTTTTTTCAATATTATCCTTTAATAGACGTACCATTTGGTAACAATTTTATTATTTCTTTCTTTATTCCTTTTCATTTTATCCTTTATTAGAGATACAATTTGGTAGTATTTTTTTCATTTATTCTCTGTTCTTCCTTTTTATTTTCTTATTTCCTTTATTAGATATACCATTTGGTAATATATATGTATATATATATATATATATATATATATTTACTCTAGGGTGTGAATAAGAAACCTTAATGATATCATAACAATATATATATATATCCGTATAGTATCATTGACTAAATCCACTATTCTGAAACCATCTTATCCTTTTAGCCAAAATATACATATATCTAAATTCTCCACACACAAAACCGTACACCACACCTTCTGACACCCAATTTTGACCGACCTACAACCTTTTTCAAATTTCTATTTGATTAAATATGTTTTTTTAAAATCTTTTCTATTATGACATGTTTAAATTTATACATAATTTTATCTGAATAATTATATACTTTAACATTCATGATTTTAAAAATTATTATTTTACCCTACTATTTGTTATCCGTTGCTAAATTTGAAATATTTACTTTACTTAATTATTTAAACATGTATAATATTTAATTTTATTTATTTTATATAAATATTTTTGAGTATGTGTGAAATGTTATTAATCAAGTAGCAATTCATTTCCTCTTCTACCAAATTATTTAAATAATAGCTTATTTTGTTCAATTTCTATGTCAATCCTGGCATTTTTATCCAATTTTATGTCACTTCTAGCCTATTTAATTTTCAGCCAATACATAAATTCAATTTTAATCTCATTTATTCATTTGTGTCGATCAATGACCACAATTTTATTCCTATTTCAATTCAATGGCATTCACCCAAAACCCCTAACTTTTCATTCTTCACTCTCCTTTGAGAACAAACACCGCCCCCTCTTTCCTTTTTCCAGTCGCTGCACCACCCACACCCTCACAGGCGTCCCTGTCTCTTTGTCTCCGATGAAATGTTGCCAGTGGAACACTTCCAGAGCTACGCCGCTACTCTCCTGCTCCTCCTTCCCTCTCAACCAGACAACCACCAAATCACCTCTCCCCTCCCTTCTTCTCCTTCCAGTAACTTCTCCACCAAAAGACTGGCGAACATCGCCAGATCCAGACGTCCCTTGTCCTCTCATCTCTGCCTGACACCAGCGAAACTAGCATAACCTCATAACCAACTATTACAGAGAAAGTTTCGTACCTAAGCACTAAAATTCTCTCCTTATAGAAGGATCATTTTATGACTGTAAGAATTTGTCCATGGTATAATCGTTTAAATATTCATTATTTGTTCAATTAATTTAGATTCATGAATGGTCCTAATTGATAGACTTTTTGGACTACAATGTGGGATTTTGGTGATATGATATGAAATGGTGCTATAGCCTTGGCATTTGTTAAATTCAGTTTGATTTCTTGCATTTTCCTTGGTTCAATTTTGTTGATAAAGGAAATATATTTCCCAAATTTAGCTCTAATTGATTCTTTTCATTTTACTGTTCAGTCTCTATCTTACTATATAGGTAGCATTCTTCTCTTTCTATGGGATCATGAGCAGCAGCCCTCAAGCTTTCTTTCCCTCATAAATAATAACTGATATAGAGATCACTGGAAAACTAGCCCTTGAGTTCTCTTTCTCTCTATAGAATAACTAATCATGGATCATCGATGAAAGATCCCAAGGCTCTCTTCCTCTTTTACAATATAACTAGAAGGCCTCGATATTTCGAAAGGACCTCTCTTTCTTTTGGATATTGATAGAAAACATCATTCTTTCTCTATTATTTTTTGTTTCCTTCTAGTTGCTAAGCATAAGATAACCTTGATCACTTTATACTTACATCCTCCTCGACATAAGCACTTTTCAAAATTCTTGAGATTTTTGTTATCTTGATCTGTTGAGGATAGGATACGGTTTACGGACACGATTGACTGAGTTACTGGAACATCAAAGTGTGCTTCCTTATTATCATCTTGGTCTCATCACTGGTTAGTTTTCTTAATGATGAATTCAATACTTAATGCAGTAGTTTTGTATATCTGTAATTGTGAATTGTTCGAATGCGCTAAGTATTGTATGGAAAATGTCCAGATATGTTATCCTAAATTCATATATGTTATTACTTTTAAAGTTTCTTGCCCCAATCTTAGTTGTTTGAATTTATGTTAATCTTTTAACTAAAAATAAATGTCCTGATTCTTAAAATATGTTTGATTTTACTTTTCTCCTGATTGTATGTTTCCTTTAGGATAACTCTTAAATTTATATTTGGTTGTGTATGTGAAATGTTTGTCTTTTAGTATCTGGCATATCCATGGTTATAGGATTAGATCTATGTCATTATATCTTGGCCCCCTTAAAGTCATAAATCTCTTTTCTATGAAATGTTCAATATTAATTTGTGAGTCCAAATATCTCAAAAGGAATGTATCATCACGTACTTAGCCTTGTTTTGGAGAATAGGTCTTGAAAGAGAAAGTGTCCCTTCCATCCATATTAGAGAGGCATGAATGTACTTCGTTAAGGAATGTTGCATCTTTGCTAAAAGCTTAGTTGAAATAGGGTTAATCCAGTTAACACACACCTGTAAGTTTAGTATATATGTCAAAATGATGTGATGAAGGTAAATGTGAACTTAATCAATTTTGGGTTTCTTGTTTTGGATTGCATCCTCTCTGTGTCAATGTCACATGAAGTGCAATTTTGGTTCTTATTCTTGATTGACATAACTTTTTTGGTTGCTTCTTCTTAACATTATATTAAAGTATCTAATCATGTTGTGCTTAGTTTCGATGGCAATACTGGTGTTCACCGATTTAGAGTAAGTAATGCTTCATGGAATTTTATTAAGTATTTGGTGCACTTTATATCTGTTATCGGTGACAGGCCAGCCATTTGTCCCCCCCCCCCCCCCTTTTCTTGCCTATGTATTTCAATACCTAAGATAAAGTAAATTATAATAAGATGTGATGCAACAAATGTTTAGCGACAAGTTTGTGGGTTGATTATCAATGTACACAATAAATATGTGTACTTTTTATTACACATCTTTCACGTGCATTTTTTCTTCTGATCATATCCTGGATTAGGCGATCACCATTTCAAGCTAATTAGATTGTTGTTTTCAGATTTGGTGAGATTTTGTTACAACTGTTATAGAGAACTGCAACATAGATCAAGTGATTACATCTCTCTACGTGAACATTTTATAGAGATAACCATAAGCATGCTCTCGTAATTGAGTGATGTTTTGTATTAGTGGTACTAATCCTCTCTCTTGTATTCATTTTTTCAGCATCTCCGATACTATACTAATCTAACTGGGAGTATTCAATTTAGGTATACATTGAGAATTAATTCTTATTTCCTAGAATGTTGGATATAAATTTGTGTTCTATTAGAAATAAAAATGAACCCTGGAAGGCCTTTCATGGTTTCTTTTTATGCAATTGAATCAATAAGGAGATAACCAGTGAAATGTACTTAGTTTTTTGGATGGCATAATTGAATCGATAAGGATATGCAACTAAAGAGAATAATTGATCATCAAACAATAAATAATATATCACTATCATCCATGTATTAGAGGATTGACATCTTAATGGAATAAGGGAGGAGGGCTGGATATGGTTGTGTATGAGAAAATATGTTATGAAACGATTTGTAAACTTGTTCGTATGAGCCTTATAAGACAAGGCATTACAACATATGAATGACAATTTGTGTTGCTTCGACTCTTAAAGGTCCCATGCTGTGACATCTTGCAATTCGAAATACCAATGAAGAAGCTTATAATTGGAAATAGTCTTTTTTTTTTTTTGGAAAGAATGCAAATCTGGAAATTTAGTTAAGTATGGAAAAAAAAGTGAGTTTTGGTCAACTTCAAATTGTCATAACTCCTAGCTCAGGATGAGTTAGGTGTATTTCCAGTTATGTTTGGAAATCTCTTGGAATGATCTTTCCAACGCCGCCGAGTTTGTGCGATTTTGAGTTAGTATGAGTGAGTTATGCCCTTTGGAAGTTGGGTTGTTGGGATAAGGGAAGTTCAATCCGAATTTTTAAGGGTAGTTTGGTCTTTTCCCTAACCATTTCTTTGGTTATATTAAGGGTCTAAGCTAATTTTATATCAGTTTTTCCTTTTAAAAAGCGAGAGTTAGGGTTTTGAGAGAAAATGAGAGAAGAGGAGAAAAGAGAAGAAGAAGCAAGGTTCGTCAAGATCGTCGTGGATTTCATCGGGGGTGATCCCTACTAAGGTATGTGAGATCAAATAGTGTGGGGTTGGTTTAGTCCCCCACACGCCAAACTTTTTTTAATTCCGAGAAAGAGAAAAAGATTGGTTGTGTTTTGTTGAATTCTTGTGGTTGTGTTAAAGTTTCTTGTTGATTTGGTACATGTTTCCAGGTGTAATTTTGAGTTGAATCTATTGTATTTTAAGGGTTTTAATGATTCTAAGTGTTTGGGGAAAAAACCTTTGAAGTTAAGAGGATTTAGAGTTGGAGAAATGAAGGAGAAAAGTCAGAATTTTCTGGGGAAAGGGGTGGGGCATCGCGCCAGCCATTGCGCCCTAACAGGGGTTTTGAAGTTCACCCCTTGGGGCGACGCGCCAGCCAGTGCGCCTCATCAGGTCTTCTAAAGTTTGAGGGCTAGCGCCCCACCCCTCTTAGAGCGCTAGGGACGCCAGTTCTCCCCATTCGTTCCCCACCTTTTTGTACGTGTTCCTTAGTAATGTACTTATGTTTTCTAGTTGATTTCAACACTCTAAGGTACATCTAAACATCACGAACTCATCCATAAACATGATATCATGAACCTTGAATCCATAATCCAATTCGAGGAAAGTTAGGATCAAAGTCAAGTGAAGTTAGAGTCCAGTCTAGAAGTTAAGAAGTAAGTCAAAACAAGTTTTTAAAGTTTTCAAGAGTCTTTACTGAACATTTAAACTTTATTTTAAGGCTCAAGTTTCAAGCAAAGTATAGAGTTGAGTTCATTTCTCAAAAAGTATTAGGGAACTAAGTATTCCCAAAGAAATTATAAATGTTTTCACATTTGAGTAAGAAAGGAACGATGTTTTCCAAGTAAGTTGGTGGGCTAGACTTTGAGAAATTATCTCAACTAAAGAAAGTGGTGTTTAAAACACATATGATCTAAAGTATATTTTGGCAGTAGTGTTGAACACATAATTGGGGACGCGAGTTCATATTAACTCAACTCTCCATAAGAACCATGTAGCCTACATGGGATTTAACGGGTCATACTTTTAAGATGATCACATAAGTTCAGCTAGTAGATCCACTAAGTTAAGTAAGGTCATATATCAAGGCAAGGTATAGGATGGTCCTTGGGCAACGTGAGGTAAAATGTTGTATCATCACTAGGGCTCATAGTGGTGGTTGTTGGTTAAAGAACCTCCCACAAAAGTTATATTACTTTTATATTTAAGTAAAGTTGAGTTTGTTATTGCCTTATCTTTAACGAACTAAATTGTTTACATTGTTTTACAAGCTTTATATATTGCATGTGTCTTATTGCTTTATATTGAGTTTGGTTATTCATGAGTTGAACAGACCCAAGGTAAGTGTTCCTTTGTACTCCTTTCAAGCTTAAGTTGTTGTTTAGCTTTCCAACTCCCATACTCGTACATTCAATGTACTGATGCCAGTTGGTATGCATCTTATTATGATGCAGACGCAGGTAATCAGGATCAACATCCAGCACGCCATTGATCCAGCTGAGCACTCCAGAGTCAGTGGTGAGCCTCTTTGTGTTCCGGAGGACTCTGTTATTTTATTTTCCTAGTTTTGCTTTATTAGGATGTTGTGGGGTCTGTCCCAACATCCATCTCAATGTTATAGAGGCTTCATAGACAGCTACATAGTTAGTATTGAGTCTCTCATCTATGTATTTACATATTTTCTATTTTTGAGACACGAGTTGCCTTTTCGACCAGATTTTATCATTATGATCTCTTATTGCATTGAGTTGTTCCGCTGAGTTAAGTAGGTAGGCCAAGGGTTCGCTTGGGGCCAGCAATGGTCTTCGAGTGCTAGTCCTACCCAGGGTGTAGGCTCGGGGCACGACATATGCTTTTCTAGAAGTGCACTTTGCTGAAGTCTTTAAAGTTGTTTGTGGTTCTTCTTACAATGAGTTTAAAATGAAGCAAGTGAGCTTTTATGTTTTAAAAAATAAAAATTGACTTATCGATAGTTGTAAGGAGATTTAGATGGAAGATGCTCATGGGTAGATATATGAGATGGTGAATGCATATTAATGTTATCACACTGTTAGTTGCATTATAAGATGTTTGTATCTTTGTCCCAACACCTGATGTTTGTTTTGTTGAAGCAATCATATATCTTTCTTTTGTTATTTTCCTTCTGGAAAAATTGGCACACTTATGTATTCAATGAAATGTTAAGTTTTGTATTTCGTAAAGTATCAAAATAATCAATTTAATATTTTTTCTCAGGCTAACATGATCAAGAAAACTGGAATTACCGTAGTTGGCATAAATAAAAAGAATTGGGTATGTTTGAAAAAACTACAAGATCTTTCGTTTCTTTCAAAAGGAGGAAAATTTCATGCATATAATTACTGCTTTTGAATCAATTCCTTAATATGTTTGTTTTTAGAAAAATTCAATTAGTCATTTTTGATATCCCAATTTGTTCTAGTTAATGGGGATCTAATTTTTATTATTATATAGTTATAACTTTTCTTATGTGCATTTCCTGTGCAGAATTTTTAAGGAAATTGAGGTCAAGTATTGACTTCAATATGCTCGACTTTTGGATTGATGATTTCATAAAGATTTATTACAAATTTACTGGAGATTTTAATTTCATTTAAATTATGAGTTAATAGCTGGTTTTATGTTGAGATTTTTGCATTTAGTTAGATCTCAATTTTACTTGATATAGAAAAGATAATTTGCTTTTACATTGTTTACTTTTACAAAAAACTTATTATATTGCTATTTTGTTCTTTGATTATAATATTAGAAAATATTTGTTTTATATAATATTTCTTGCTTATCATGAACGAGATAGTTTTGAATGCACGGATTGTTGGTATGTATTTGTGTCTTATGTATATATATTTTTCTGGGATGTTTAAGAAACTTGGTAGCAACATTAGAATATTAATATGACACTTAGCAAATTATAAAATAATGTCACCAATTTTTATGACATTCAATATTAGCATTTGTTGACATTAACTAAAGTGTTAGAAATCTCAATGTGACATTTTATAAATGTCACCAGTAAGTGTCTTGAAATTTGTTTTACCAACATTTAATCTAAATGTCAGGAAGTTTAAGTGACATTTCATAAATGTCGAAAAAATAAATGTCATATATCTCATATCAACATTTACTTATATGTCAAAAATAAATGTCAATATTTCATATCGGCATTTACATAAATGTTAAAAATAAATGTCATATATCTCATACCAATATTTACCTTATTATAAAAAAGAAATGACATATATATCTCATACCGACATTTACCTAAATGTTGAAAATAAATGTCATATATCTCATACTGACATTTACCTAAATGTCGAAAACAAATGTCATAGATATCATACTGACAGTCACCTAAATGTCAAAAATAAATGTCATATGTTTCTTATCGACATTCACATAAATGTCAAAAAATAAATGTCGTAATAATCTTACCAACATTTACATATATGTTGCAAAGTAAATGACACAAATTATTTTCTACATTTACCTAAATGTCACAAAATAAATGTCACAAATTCTTCACGACAATTACCTAAGTGTCGAAAAAATCCCTGACACTAAAATTTACGACATTTGGTCCAAATGTAAAATAAATGTCGGTAAACAAATTTGTGACATTTAAACATCATAATATGACATTTACAAAATGTTGTTGTATCTCCACTTTCTTGTAGTGTTGTGAGTAACCAGGTTAGGCAACAAAGAGGAGCTCGACAACAAGAGGCTGACACTTCGAGGATTCGTGAGTTCTTGAGGATGAACCCTCCAAGCTTCACTAGTTCAAGCACTACTGAGGATCCAGAGAACTTTATTAAGGAGCTACAAAAGGTATTTGATGTTATGCACATTGTCGACACTGAGCGAGTTGAACTAGCTGCATATCAATTGAAAAATGTTGCTAGGACTTGGTTTTACCAATGGAAGAAGAACCGAGCTGAGAATGCACTACCTCCGAGTTGGGTTTGTTTTGAGGAGGCCTTCTTGGGTCGTTTCTTCCCCCGAGAACTAAAAGAGGCTAAGGTACAAGAGTTCCTTACCCTTAAGGAAGAGTCACTAAGTGTTCATGAGTATGGGTTGAATTTTACCCAACTATCATGTTATGCTCCGGAGATGGTTGCAGATATGAGGAGTAGAATGAGTTTGTTTGTTGTTGGGTTGTCTCGTCTATCAAGCAAAAAAGGCAGGGCAACGATACTAATTAGGGACATGGATTTATCAAGGTTGATATTCTATGTGCAGCAGGTTGAAGAAGAGAAGCTGAGGGATAGGGAAGAATTCAGAAATAAGAAAGCTAAGATAGGGAATGAGTCTGGCCAACAGAAAAGTAATGTGAACCGTTCGTCCTTTTAGCAAAAGCAAAAGGGACTTGCACCATCATCTGCTAGTGCACCTGCACCTAGAAACAAAAGTGAATATAATGGTCAGAATTCACAGAACTTCAGAGCTAGACCTGCACAGTCTCAGGTTAGTGTGGCACAAGGAGGTAATTAGGCTCCTGCATGTGCTAGGTGAGGTAGAACCCATCCAGGTAAGTGTCGTGATGGCCAGTCAAGTTGTTTCAAGTGTAGACAGGAGGGTCACTTTATGAAAGAGTGCCCTAAGAACATGCAAGGTAGTGGAAATTAGGGCAATAGGGCCCAATCTTCATCGATTGCTCCACCAGACAAGGTTGCACCTAGAGGAGTTACTTTTGGTACTGGCGGAGGAGCAAACCGCTTTTATGCGATAACTAGTTGCCAAGAGCAAGAGAACTCTCCAGATGTTGTAATTGGTATGATCAAAGTCTTTACTATTGATGTTTATGATTTTCTAGACCTAGGAGAAAGTTTATCTTTTGTAACCCCTTATGTTGCAAATAGTTTTGATGTTCTTCCTGAGAAACTTTGTGAAACCTTTTGTTTTTCAACACTTATTGGGGAGTCTAGCTGAGCGAGTATATCATGATTGTGTCATTTCCATAAATCACAAATACACCATGGATGATTTAATTGAGTTAGACATGGTAGATTTTGATGTCATTCTAGGTATGGACTGGCTTCATGCCTGTTATGCCTCCACTGATTGTAGAACTCGAGTCGTTAGGTTCCAAATTCCTAATGAGCCAATCTTAGAGTGGAAAAGTAGTTCAGCACTGCCTAAGGGTCTTTTCATTTTGTACCTTAAGGCAAGAAAGTTTCCAAGGGGTGTATCTATCACTTAATCCGATTTAATGACTCTAGTGTTGAGACACCTCCTATTCAGTCAGTTGCAGTAGTAGAAAAGTTTCCAGAAGTCTTTCCAGATGACCTACCCAGAGTCCCTCCTGAGAGAGAAATAGACTTTGGTATAGACATTCTTCCAGATACACGTCCTATCTCTATTCTGCCATATAGAATGGCCCCAACAGAGTTGAAAAAGCATAAAGAACAGTTGAAAGAGCGTAAAGAACAGTTGAAAGATCTCCTAGATAAGGGCTTTACTCAACCAAGTGTCTCACCTTGGGGTGCTCCGGTCTTATTTGTGAGAAAGAAAGATGGTTCCCTTATGATGTGCAATGATTACTGTAAGTTGAACAAGGTTATCATCAAGAACAAGTATCCTCTTCCAAGAATTGATAATATTTTCGATCAGCTTCAGGGTGCTACTTGTTTCTCTAAGATAGATCTCAGATCAAGCTAACATCAGTTGAAAGTAAGGGAATGTGATATTCCCACCACAACATTCAGGACCCGTTATGGTCATTATAAGTTCCTAGTAATGTCCTTTATTTTGACCAATGTGCCTACAACATTCATGGACCTTATGAATAGTGTATTCAAACCTTATTTAGATATGCTTGTTATCGTCTTCATTGATGACATACTAATCTATTCGAAGAATGAAGAAGATCATGCTAGCCATCTCAAAATAGTTCTCCAGACATTAAAAGATAGAGAGTTGTATGCCAAGTTCTCTAAGTGTGAATTTTGGCTTGAGTCTATGGCATTTTTAGACGATATTGTGTCTGGAGAGGGAATTAAAGTTGATACTCAGAAAATAGAAGCAGTGTAGAATTGGCATAGACCCACATCTCCAACTTACATTAGGAGTTTCTTAGGTTTGGCTAGCTATTTAGAAGCTTCGTAAAGGGATTCTCATCCATTTCATCCCCTTTGACCAAGTTAACTCAGAAGACAGTGAAGTTTTAATGGTCTGAAGTTTATGAGAAAAGCTTTTGGTAATTAAAAAAGAGGTTGACTACTGCCCCAGTTTTAACCTTACCAGAAGGTACTCAAGGTTTTGTGGTGTATTGTGATGCATCTAGAGTTGGTTTGGGTTGCGTAATAATGCATAATGACAAGGTTATAACTTATGTCTCCAGACAGTTGAAAGTTCATAAGAAGAATTACCCAACCCATGACTTAAAGTTGGCTGCTGTAGTATTTGCTTTGAAGATTTGGTGCCATTATTTGTATGGTGTTCATGTTGACGTGTTCACTTATCACAAGAGCCTTTAGTATGTGTTCACTTAGAAAGAGCTTAATCTCAGAAAAAGAAGGGGGTTAGAATTACTCGAGGATTATGACATGAGTGTTCTTTATCACTCAGGTATGGCTAATGTTGTTGTTGATGCTTTAAGGAGGTTGTCTATGGGTAGTACCACCCATGTTGAGGAAGAAAAGAGAGAGTTAGTGAAAGATGTGCATAGACTTGCACGCTTCGGAGTCTGACTAATGGATTCCACAAAAGGAGGGGTAATGGTAATGAATGGGGTTGAATCATCATTAGTGTCAGAAATAAAAGAGAAGTAGGACCAAGATCCCATTTTGCTTGAATTAAAGGCAAATGTTCATAAGTAGAAAGTTATGGCTTTTGAACAAAGGGGAGATGGTGTATTGAGGTATCAAGGCAGATTGTGTGTACCAAGGGTGGATGAACTCTATGAGAGGATCATTAAGGAAGCTCATAGCTCCAGATATTCCATTCATCCATGTTCCACAAAGAAGTAGCGCGATTTGAGAGAGGTTTATTAGTGGAGTAGCACAAAGAAGGGCATTGTAGAGCTTGTTGCTAAGTGTCCGAATTGCCAACAAGTTAAAGTAGAACATCAAAGGCTTGATGGTTTGGCTCATAATAGAGAACTTCTGGAATGGAAGTGGGAGATGATTAATATGGATTTCATCACAGGTTTACCAAGGTCTCGCATGCAGCATGATTTTCTTTGGGTGATTATCGATAAAATCACAAAATCAGCCAACTTTTTGGGGGTAAAGACTACACATTCAGTAAAAGATTATGCTAAGTTGTATCTTAAAGAGGTGGTAAGACTTCATGGGGTTTTGGTCTTTATTATTTCAGACTGAGGTGCATAATTTACTGCATAGTTTTGGAAGTTTTTTCAAAAAAGGCTTGGGTTCAAAGGATAACTTAAGTACTGCATTTCATCCTCAGACTGATGGGCAAGTAGAGCGCACTATTCAGACCATACAGGATATGTCAAGGGCATGCGTGATTGATTTCAAAGGAAATTGACATGATCACCTACCTCTCATCGAGTTTGCTTACAACAATAATTACCACTCTAGCATCCAAATGGCTCCTTATGAAGCTCATTATGGTAGAAGATGCAGATCTCCTATTGGATGGTTTGAAGTTGGTGAAAATGGGTTGATAGACCCAGATTTAGTTCATCAAGCTATAGAGAATGTGAAACTGATCCAAGAGAGGTTGAAGATGGCACAGAGTCGTCAGAAATCCTACATTGATGTTAGGAGAAGGGAGTTAGAGTTTGAAGTAGATGATTGGGTGTATTTAAAGGTTTCACCCATGAAGGGCGTTATGAGATTTGGTAAGAAGGGTAAACTTATTCTCTAGTTTATTGGACCTTATCGAATAGCCAAGAGGATTGGCAAAGTAGCTTATGAATTTGAGCTACCACAAGAGTTAGCAGCGGTTCATCCATATTTCATATCTCCATGATAAAGAAATATATGGGCGATACTTCATTGATCATACCAACCGAAGATATCGGGATCAAGGATAGCTTGTCTTATGAGGAGATTCTTGTTCATATTTTAGATTGCCAAGTTCTCAAGTTGAGAACAAAAGAGGTAGCAACAGTCAAAGTCCTTTTAAGGAACCAATTTGTTGAGGAAGCTACTTGGAAAGCTGATGTGGATATGAAGAAGAGATATCCACATCTCTTCGAATATGGAGAAGTTCCGAATTAAGGTACTAATAATTTTCTTGGGTTTTTATTTGTAAGTTAGCATGTTGTAAATGAATTGCTTGATTGGGTGTTTGAGTTGAATGTTATATGTTACACCCTTAGCCTAGTAAGGGTAATCTCATTCGAGGGCGAATGTTCCCAAGGGGGAGATATTGTAACATCTCGCAGATTGAAATAACGAGGAAGGAGTTAATAATTGGAAATAGTCATTTCTGGAAAGAAAGAAAATTTGGAAATTTTGTTAAGTTAGAATAAGGTGAGTTTTGGTCAACTTCAAATGGCCATAACTCTTAGCTCAGGATGATTTAAGTGTACTTCCAGATATGGTAGGAAAGATCTTGGAATAATCTTTCCAACGCTGTTGAGTTTGCGTGATTTTGAGTTATTATGAGTGAGATATGCCCTTTGAAAGTTGGGTTGTTTGAATAAGGAAAGTCCAATCCAGATTTGGAAGGGTAGTTTGGTCTTTTCCATACCCAACTTAATTAATTCATTTTTGGTAATATTTCTAAGGGTCTAAACTGAAATTGGTTATTTTACGCTTTTGAAATTTGAGTTAGGGTTTTTTGGAGAAAAGAGCCAAGATCGTCGTTCGTAAGGATTTTGCTTGTGGATTCCGTCAAGGGGTGATCCCTACGAGGTATGTGAGATCACATAGCGTTAGGTTAGTTCACCCACATGCCAATCATGATTCAATTCAGCGAAGTATTTTAGATTTGAAAGTAAATCCTTTGAGTTCTTGATGAAATTCGTTTGAATTCTTGTGGGTTGTGTTGTTGAAGTTTTCTTGAATTTGATTCATGTTTTGTCATTTCGAGTAGAGAAAACGAAGGAGGAAAATTGAGTTTTTGGGAAGGGGCTTGGGGCGTCGCACCTCACAGAGTGCCCCACTTCAAAGTCTGAAGTTTGGGCTACAAGCTGATGCACCAGCCAGAGCACCACAACTTCAGCTCTGAAGTTTGTGCTCTGGCGCCCCGTGCCTCTAGGAGTGCCAAGGACACCAGTTCTTCCCATTTCTTCCCCAACTTTCCGTTCTAGTTCCTTAGCAATGTACCTATGTTTTCTAGTTGATTCCAACTCTCTTAGGTACATCTAAACATCATGAAATCATCCATAAACATGAGATCATGAACCTTGAATCCACAATTCAATTCAAGGAAAGTGAAGAGTCAAGTCTAGAAGTTAAGAAGCAAATCAAAGAGAAGTTTATAATGTTTTCAAAAGTCTTTCACAAACGTTTTAACTTTATTTTAAGACTTAAAGTTCAAGTTAAGTAAAGAGTAAAGATTGAAGTTCATTTCTTCAAAGAAGTATATAGGGACTATGTATTCCCAAAGAGTTTAAAAATGTTTTCATATTTAAGTAAGAAAGGGAACATCAATTCCAAGAGAGCTTTGAAGCTAAGTTTTGAGTAATTGTCTCAAACCAAAGAAAGAAGTTTGTTTTAAAAACATATGAGCTAAGTATATTTTGGGAGTAGTATTGAGCACCGATATGGGATACGAGTTCATATTAACTCAAGTCTCCATAAACCATGTAGCCATCATGGATAGTAAAGAATCACACTTTTTAGATAAATCCTTAAGTGTGCTTTTAGCATAGACTAGTGGATCCACTTAGTTAAGGCGTTCTATATGACAGTAAAGTATAGGACAGTTCTGGCAGCGTGGGCAAGACGTTGTATCACCACTTAGGCTCATAGTGGTGGTTCTCGGTTAGAGAAACTCCCACATAAACTATATTACTTTATTATATGAGTAAAGTTGAGTTTGTAATTGCATTTTCTTTAACAAACTAAGTTTTTTTCCACTGTTTTTTCTAGCTTTCTATATATTCCATATGCTTTATTGCTTTATAATGAGTTAAGTTATTCAGGAGTTGAGTAAAGGCAAGGTAAGTATTCCTTTTAGATTCTTTTCAAGCCTATGTTGTGTTTAGCATTCCAACTTGCATACTCGTACATTCAATGTATTGATGCCAGTTGGCCTACATCTTCTTATGATACAGACACAGGTAACCAGGATCATCACCCAGCGCCTCGTTGATCCAGTTGAGTAGTCAGAGTCAATTGGTGAGCCTCTTTACATTTTGGAGGACTCTTTTTGCTTTACTTTTAGTATTTCATTGTTAGGATGATCGGGGGTCTTGTCCCGACATCCCTTTTTGTTTCAGAGGCTTCATAGACAGTTAGTAGTTCAGTTGTCTTTACATTATCATTTCATATGTTAAGACTTGAGTTGCCATTTTAGCCAAGTTGAATGTTGACTTTTAAACATTCTAAGTTATTTTATTTAACAATTGAGTAAGTGCATTTGATCATTGTAATAATTCTTAGAGTCTTCCGCTGAGTAAGTAACCCAGGCCAAGGGTTCGCTTGGGGCTAGCAATGGTTCTCGGGTGTCAGCCACGTTTGGGGTGTAGTCTTGGGGCGTGACAGTTATGACTCGAGCCTACTACCTGGATATGGCTGTCGCTCGAGAACCATTATTGGTCCCTAAGAGAACTCTCATCTTGGATGACTACAAATGGAAGACTAACTCAAGCATTCAAAGCTTAAAAACTGAATAAAATTGATGAAACTTACAAATCTTTAACTAAAATGAATAACTCTGAATAAAAATATAATATTCAACTAGCCAATAATAGGCAACTCAAGTCTTTAATATATTTAATTTGATAAATGAAACACACTTCTCAAACTCTACTATCTATCTATAAATCCTCTAACTGACAAAGATGGAAGTTGGGACAAGACCCACGACATACTAACAACTGATATAACTAAAAAGTAAATGAAATACTCCGGAAGCAAAGAGGCTCACTATAGCTAATTCGAACTCCATGTGGTATCAACGAAGCTCCTGTAGATGATCCTGAATACCTGAATCTGAATCATGAAAGGATGTAGGCCAAATGGCTCAGTACATGGAATGTACAAGCATGAAAGGGGAATTCTTAAATATAACGTAAGCTTGAAACTTAATAAAAAGGGAAACATACTTACCTCTTCTCACACTTTCTCAACTCAAGGATACTCAAAATTACTCGAACTTACTCAACTCAGTAATAACGTTCTCAACTCAGTGAAACTCAACAATAAGGTGCTTGACAAAATGAAGCACATATCAACTCAAGATACTCAACTTAAAGGTACTCAACTCAAGATACTCAACTCGAAAGACTCAACTCATGATACTCAAGGATAAAGCAATAGTAAAAGATGCAATATATATGAAAAGCTATAAAACTGTAGATAGCAACTCAATGTATTGAAGAATACAATAACAACTCAATTTCATATAAAGTAATGTAATATTGTGGGAGTTTCTCTAACCGAAAACCACCACTATGAGCCTAAGTGATGAACAAACCCAACACTATGGAAGCTTACATACCTCTTAAGGATCAAACCCATGGCAAAAAACTGCAAGAGAACTTGAGAACTTCGACGAACGCCTTGATCCTTTTCTCTTTTCTCCCCTTTTCTCTTTTTTTCTCTTCTTGAACTCTCAACTAAAACCCTAGGCATATATTAGGATTAAAACTGAACCTAATAGTATTAGACCCTTAAAAAATTACTAAAAATTAATTAAATCTGATTGGGTAAAGAAAAGACCAAAATACCCCTTATTATTTTCGGGTAACTTTCCTTATTTGGACAGTCTGACTTCAAAAGGGAATATCTTACTCATCCGACCTCGAAATTTAGCAAACTAGGTGGCGCTGGAAATATATTTCAAAGAGATTTCATTGGATATCTTGTAGCCCACATAAATCATCTTATACTGAGTGTTATGGTTGTTTGAAGTTGACCCAAAACTTAAAGGAACTTAAGCATGACTTCAATGAACTCTCTTTTGTTCTTCTTAGGACTCAAGATGCTACATCTAGTGACATTAACACTTAAGGATTGTAAATTCCTTGGTTAAAACCTACTCAAAATGAAGGACGGTTCGAGTTTCAGTGCAAAAAAATTATGGGGTGTTACAGTCACAGTACTTGAAAGGTACTGAGCATGCAGTATAGAGTAAAGTTGAACCACATACATAACTGAACAAAACATGTAACTAAGTGATGATATGAGATGAGCAAGATACTACACTTATTACATTGAGATGAACTAATTGAATACAATGACCAAGTTTATAACATGTTGAGACTAAAATATGACTGTAAATAATAACATGGTTAAGTCAATAGAATCTGACGGTAAGAGAGCAACTAATAACAGACATAAAATCACATGAGCTAAATGTGGAGTATGATGTATACACCCCATCGAGAGGACCTAATATACCCTGCCAAAGGTATAGACGCATGACTGGCATGATGTCTAAAATGTAATGCCCAAAGGGAGGACTTATAAACCTATGTAGGCACATAGTTTTAGGACTATTCGGGTATGCTAAACCCTAGTCCACTCGATCTAAGACTACTCCCAATTAGAATGTATATAATCAATATTCTGACTGAAATGCTGAAGTACTGGATGGCTCAATTACTGACATGCAAACTTTGAGAATGTAACAATTATAATTGATAATGTGACATTTGTAAACTGAAGCATGTATATCTGAAATAACTGACCTAGTATATGTAATTCATGAACTAAAAGAACAACATCTCTAGGGTTCTTAATATCATACAAGAAACTAAGCAACAATATGATAATCTAATTTGGATCAATCTAACAACTAAAACCAAACAATTTATAACATTCAAGAAACCCTACGTCTAGATAATATTATAGGAATCAAGATTCTGACTAAAATATATGGACCTGATGGGTGAAAGGAACCCACTAGTGAAGAAATTCATAGAGAAATCTTTCGGTTTTGGGGCTGGAACTGATGAAACTCGCTACATTCTTGAACTAGGGTTGTTCGACTTTCTCCTCTATTTTTCTCTAAGTTTGGTGAATAATTGATTAGGTTATGTTCCAATTAGTTTAATAGGCTAAAACTAACCAAAACTACGTAGTTTAGGGGTTAAACGACGTAGTTTAGGGGTCAAACGCATGAGAAAAAGACCAAACCACCCAAACTTAAAATCCGCTGAAGCCACCTACAGACTGATCGATGGTCTGTGGACTGATCCACGATCCATCCTGTCAGTCCATCGATTGTCCTAAGAGGATGGATTCTGGGGGGTTTAGGGGTCTCAACCTATGGACTGATCGACCTTCTGTGGACTGATCCACGATCCGTCCTGTCAGTCCATTGATTGACTTTAGATGATGGGTTCTGGGGTCCTGAGGGTTCCGACGTATAGAATGATTGACGATTTGTGGACGGATCCACGATCCATCCTATCAGTTTGTCGATAGACTTCAGAGGATGGATTCTGAGGGTCCTGAGGGTCTAGACCTACAGACTGATCTATGATTCATCCTGTCAGTCTATCGATCAACTTCAGAGCATGGGTTCTGGGTGGGGCTGTAGGTGGCCATCCACGGACCACCAGGATAGACCATGGGTCACCCTACGGTCCTTGGGTGGTAATCGTAGGTTTCACCTGCAACTTCTGGAAATCTACTAGTTCGGTCTATTTTCGGATACGGGGTATTAAATTATCTCCCCCTTGGGAATATTCGTCCTCGAATGAAGTCTAAACTAGTTGGATAGGGAGGGAAAGAGCTTTAAACCCTACCATTATTTACTAGAAACTGATTTCTGACAAAACTAATTCCAAAGACATGAAAATACATTGAAAATGCAAGTACAAATTGAAGGAACATGATACTAAGACTGAATTTTCTCATGAATGACTGAAATGCTGAAGAGGAACTATTACCTCAAGCTGGAATGGAATCAGAAGGAAAGAGATAAAGATACTTTGCCTTCATGGCTTCTTCTACTTCCCAAGTAGTTCCCTCTACAGACTGACTCATCCATAAAACCTTAACTGAAGTGACTTATTTGTTTCTTAACCTTCGAACCTGACGGTTAAAAATCTCAACTGGTAGCTCTTCATAAGTGAGACTGTCCTTCACAACCACACTTTCTAAAGGTACAATAGATGTTGGATCACCCATATACTTCTTAAACAACAAAATGTGAAAAATTGGATGCACTGCTGCTAGTTCTGTTGGAAACTCTGACTCATAAGCCACTTTACCAACTCTTTTCAAGATCTTATAAGGGCCTACATATCTAGGACTGAGCTTCCCTTTCTTGCCAAATCTCATCCCCCCCTTTATAGGTGAAACTTTCAAGAAAACCCAATCATCAACTTGGAACTCTAATTCCCTTCTCTTTACATCTGCATAGGACTTCTGGCGACTCTGGGCTGTCTTAAGTCTATCTCTAATGAGTTGCACTTTCTCCATAACATCATGAACTGAATCTTTCCCTATAAAGGCTGCTTCACCTACTTCAAACCAACCAGCTAGAGACCTACATCTACACCCATACAATGCCTCATAAGGGGCCATCTGAATGTTGGAATGGTAGCTATTATTGTAGGTGAACTCTATAAGAGGATGGTGATCATCCCAACTACCCTTGAAATCGATCACGTAAGCTCTCAACATGTCCTCCAAGGTCTAAATGGTACACTCTGCCTAACCATCCATCTGTGGATGAAATGATATGCTAAGGTTAACCGAAGTACCAAGACCTTTCTGAAATGACTTCCATAAATGAGAGGTAAATTAAGGACCTCTATCTGAAATGATAGACAAAGGAACCCCATGCAACCTGACTATCTCATTATTGTAAAGCTTCACATAGTCCTCCACAAAATTTGTAGTCGTAACAGCCAAAAAGCGTGCAGACTCAGTGACTCTATCAACTATCACCCAAATGGAGTCATGTTGTCCGTGAGTACGTGGTAAACCTACAATGAAGTCCATGTTGATCACTTCCCACTTCCAAGTAGGAATGTTGATCTCTTGAGTCATACATCCTGGTTTCTAATGTTCTACATTCACTTGCTGGCAATTAGGGCACTAATATACTCAAATTACACCTCCCTAAAGAAGTATAAGCGATCGTTATTAAGTAAAGAAGCCAACTTGGAGGTTGGAGTCGATCCTATAAGGAATATGGTTTAGACTTAAACTTAACTTATGATTATATTCATTTAGTCAACTTATTTCTGAGACAAGTAAGTAAAGGGAGGGTTTTTGTGTAACAAATGACTGATTGTATTTTAGAGAACAAGCGAGCAAGATTCAAACTTTAGTTGTTATTAATGAGAGAAAGTAACTAGGGTGTATATGTTTCCCATAAGCTCATAATGCGGTAATCCTAGTAATAGTAATCCATTTCTAGTGTATCACATGTAAAGTGGTAAGTTATGTATCTCTAAGTCCTTGGGCCGGCAAATAGAGAATTTCACCCCGCACCTTGGTCTGGCTATGTGCGTATAATTTACTAACCCTTACCTTTACCTCATATTATACATCACATCAATGTATGGCTTAGTTTTCACCCTCGAACTAATTGACATTTAGACTATTAGATAGTATCACACTAAATCTGTGCCGATAATTCTTTTCTTATTAACTACCTCTTTGGTCTGGCAGGTAGCAACAAGGCAAGTTCTAACGTTGCACACCGTTAAAAAGACTTCTAAACGAAAGAATTATCAATGCATGCAATAACAATATTCAAGAATTACTTAGTTACTATTCATACTTTGTTAATCGCTCATGGTTCACACAACCCTAGTCAGGGAGTTAGTTACCCACAGTAGCAAGAACACAATTCATATTTTTAGAAGAAGAATTCATGAACTTATGTAATGAGTACAAGAAACCCGAAATCTCCAATTGAAATTCAAAGCAAGAATCTTTATAAACCGAAATTAGGAAATCAAATTGCGAATGTTTGCAAGTTAATTCCCAAGAACACACCAAGATCTAAAGTTAAACAATAATGGCTAATCCCCTAAAATGAGGTTTACATACCCTATTTATAGAAAACATAGTCCTAAACAAAAATGAAACAAAATAAGGAAATAAATTGCTCGACGTAGCTTTAATTGACGAGACTGACCTATGGACTGTGGATTGACCTACGGTTCATAGGTCCCTTCCGTACCTCAGAACTTAGACAAATTCTAAGAAGCTTGGAACCTTCAAGTTCTAGATGCAAACGACAGACCTGCAAAATGAACCATAGGTTGATCTACAATCTGTGGGTCCCCTCTCGTGGTTCCATACTTACACTTCTTCATCAGGTACTAGAACTTAGACTTTTTGATATAAATGATGGACATGTAGGATGGCCCGTAGGTTGACCTACAATCTGTCAATGGCCAACATTGTTCCACACTTTGTCAAGACTTCCCTGATGCTCTATCTACACCACCAACCTACGTAGCGTGACTGGACCTATGGTCCGTAGGTCACCTCTGTAGGTGACTCCTTCTGTAGATATTCAGTTGTTATCTCTCTCAACCTCGTACAAGCATGTTTCCTACAAATATAACATAAAAACATTAATTTTAATAAATGACCCTAGACACACACAACTCTTAAGTGAATGTATTAAAAATATCGTAAACTCATGGTATATCAGGCACTTAACCATAAGATCCGCTATATCCCTTTTCATACCATTCCACCAAAAGACCTCCTGCAGATCACGATACATCTTAGTGGTGCCTCGATGAATAGAATATCTTGAATTATGGGCTTCTACAAGAATCTTAGGAACACAAAATCGACCCTGATAGCGAAGCACACCATCACCCCCTTGGGAGAAAACCTCAACTCTCTGCTGATGAACTTCACCCTTTAGTTGAAGTAATATCGGATCACTATCTTGTTTTTCCTTAACTTCCACTACCAATGAAGATTCTTCCCCATTATGAACTATTACACCACCATCTGATATGCTCATAAGACGAACTCCTAAGCGAGTAAGTGTGTGTTCATCTTTCGCTAGTTCCTTTCTTTCTTCCTTAACATGTGCTACACTACCCATAGATAGTCTACTTAGAGCATCTGCTACTACATTGGCCTTACCAAGATGGTAATGCACACTCATATCATAATCCTTAAGGAACTTAAGATATCTGCTCTGGCAAAGATTCAACTCTTTCTAGGTGAACACGTACTGAAGGGTCTTATAGTCTGTGAACACATCTACGTGAACACCATATACAAGTAATGTGTCCAAATCTTAGGTGCAAAAACCACTGCTGCAAGCTTGAGGTCATGTGTTGGATAGTTCTTCTCATGCACCTTAAATTGTCTAGAAGTATAAGTTATGACCTTACATCACTACATCAACACACAGCCTAGGCCGACTCTGGATGCATCACAATAGATAACATAACCGTCTGAACCATCTGGTAGAGTCAAAAAGGGAGTTGTAGTCAACCTAGTTTTTAGTTCTGTGAAGCTTTTCTCACAATCATCTGACCACCGAAACTTAACCTTTTTCCGTGTCAACTTAGTCAATGGAAAGGCTATGGATGAAAATCCTTCCATGAACCTTCTGTAATAACCCGCTAGACCCAAGAAACTTTTGAAATATGTAGGAGAGGTAGGTCTGGGCAATTGTTTCACTGCTTCTATTTTCTGGAAACCCACTTGGATCCCTTTGCGAGACACAATATGCCCAAGGAAAGCAATAGATTGCAACCAAAACTCACATTTGCTAAACTTAGCAAATAACTGGTGATCTTTGAGACTTTTCAGGATAACCCTCAAATGATTCACATGTTCTTCCTCATTTCTAGAGTAAATGAGGAAATCATCAATTAAGAAGATAACGATCAAGTCCAAATACTATTTGAACATTCTATTAATCAAATCCATGAAAGTTGCAAGAGCATTGGTTAGTCCAAATGATATAATTACAAATTCATAATGACCATCCCAAGTTCTAAAGGCTATTTTAGGGATGTCACTATCTCTGACTCTGAGCTGATGATAATCGAATCTGAGGTCTATCTTTGAAAAATGACTAGCACCCTGAAGTTGGTTAGACAAGTCATCAATCCTGGGGATGGGCTACTTATTTTTGATTGTGACTTTGTTCAACTGCCGATAGTCAATGCAAATTCTAAGATAACCATATTTCTTTTTCACGAACAACACTGGTGCATCCTATGGGGAAATACTGGGTCTGATGAAGCCTTTATCTAGAAGGTATTCCAATTGCTCTTTTAATTCTTTAAGCTCAACTGGAGCCATTCTGTAAGAAGGAATAGAAATAGGGTGGGTATTTGGAAGGAGATCAATTCCAAAGTTGATTTCCCTTTCGAAAGGAACTCCGGGAAGATCTTCTTCTAGAAACACTTCTGGGAACTCATTAACTACAGTAACTGACTCAAGAGTTGGGGTTTCAAATCTTGAATCCTTAACTCGAACAAGATGGTAGAGATAACTCTTAGAAATCATCTTTCTGGCCTTAAGGTAAGAAATGAATCGACCCATAGGCGCTAAGCTACTACCCTTCCATTCTAAGATTGGTTCATCTGGAAACTGAAAATGAACAATCCTAGTTCTACAATCGATTGAGGCTTAACAGGAATGTAATCAATCCATGCCTAGAATGATATCAAAATCTACCATTTCTAACTCTATAAGAACTGCTGAGGTGACTTTCTAGAAGACTGTGACAGGGCAATTTATGTATACCCGTATAGCTATAATTGGGTCATCGACTGGAGTAGAGACTGAGAAAGGTTCTGGGAGAGTTTTTGGACTAACATCGAAGTTGACTACTCTATAAGGAGTTACAAAGGAAAGAGTAGCCCTTAGATATAACAAAGCATAAACATCTAAGTTAAAAACTCATAACTTATCGGTGACTACATCCGGAGAATCTTCCTAATCCTGGCGAGCTTGAAGAGCATACAACCTATTTTGGCATTTTCCGCCACCTATAACAGATGAGTTACCCTGCTGAGTCGAGGGACCTGCTAGTGCTGCTGAAGTTATGGACTAATCTCTACCATTATTGCCCCTATTGACCCTATTTAGCATAAGGACAATCTCTTAACCAGTGACCAGACTAACCACACCCAAAGCATCGTTCCTTTCCTACAAGACACTCGCCCGGATGGTTCTTACCAGACTTTGGACAAGTTGGGTAGGTTCTGGTGCCTGAAACATTCCTCTAAGTCTTAGAGCATGATTCCCTACCTTTTTGATCATGTCGAAACTTGGAGGATGGAATAATAGCTAATGAAGCTGCTAGAGCTGAAGACTTTTGTTGAAACTGCGAGCAATTTCCACCACACAATTTTTGGTGAGGATACTCATAGTTGCCTCTTCTAGCGTTCTTATTATCCTTAGCATGTTCCCTAAGCTTATCTCCCTCAACTTGCTGAGCATGAGTCATGAGCCTAAAGATGTTCATATTTTCCAGTAACATAACATTCCTACACTCTGTTTTCACTAAGTCGGATACCCCATATAGAAATTTGTTCATTTGAGCCCTGGAATCAGCTACTATGTGAGAAGCATACATGGAGTGTTGGTGAACTTTAGTCCATACTCTTGGACTGTCATGTTACCTTGCCTCAAATTCATGAACTCCTGAACTTTTCCCTCCCTCAAATCTCTTGGGAAGAATATGTCCAGAAAGGTCTCATTAAAGCATTCTCAAGTGATAGGAGTTGCATGTGTACCCCCGTTCTCTTTCCATTGTGTATGCCAGATATGAGCTACATCCTTAAGCTAATAGGATGTCAACTCTACCCTATCATTACTTGTCACTTGCATCACTCCAATGATCTTCTTGACCTCATCTATGAAGTTTTGGGGATCCTCACCAATTTGTGATCCTAAGAACTAAGGTGGATTCATCCTAACGAAATCACGAACCCTGGCTGCCACTGATCCACCACTAGCATTTGCAGGAACGGGAACCTTCTGGTTATTCTCGTTAGTCACACTCTGAACCAAAAGTTGTATGGTGTTCCGAAACTCGGCATTTGATACTTTCTAATCTGGGACTGGAGGACCTGCGTTAGCATTGCGTGCATTTGCATTCCTTGAATAATCTCTACAAGGAGGAATGATCCGAAATGCACAATGAAAGATTAGAACGAATAAGTTAGATCATACCTTACGCACGATAAGAATATCAAGAAAGTGAAGTTTTCCTAAAACACTTTGTAGCCTCCCTTTCATTAGATATGGTGCACTTCACAACCATGAAAAGGACTCTACTTAGTGTGGCTTTTCAGACATCCTATTCTCTGATACCAAGTTTGTCACGCCCCGAAGTTACCCTCAGGACACAGACATGGGACCTAGGATAACGAGTGACCCCAAGTTAACCCTGCTGGCATATCATAAGCATACTAAATAAAATTAATTAAGCAAATATTATGTGGAAGCTAAATCATAAGATAAACTAAAATGAAATGATGGGGGATACCCATAACTATCTGAATATATCAAAACTGAGAATTTAACAACAACATAAAAGTAAAACTCAAATGCTAAAGTTGAATCTCAATATGTCTGAAACAAGCCTCTAACTGACTAGAAGTGCTGGGATGTGCCCCAGCTAAATCTAGCAAAACTGAAATTAAAGAGTAAAGTCAAAGGAAACATGTATGTCAACCTCGAAGAATGAGGACTCACCACTGATGCTGCTGAGTTGAAGATCGAGAACCGATCTATGCGTGATCTGGAAGCTGAGAACCTGAACCTACATCACGAGAAGATGTAGCGCAGAGTATGTGTGAGTACTTGAAAGGTACTCAGCATGCAGGATAGAGTAAAGCAGAACAACATACATAACTGAAAAAAACATGTAACTGAGCGATGATCTGAGATAAGCAACATACTATACTGAGTATGATGAACATGATCTAACTGATTACAATGACCAAGTTTATAACATGTTGAGACTGAAATCTGATTGTAACTGATAACATGTCAATGCAATAGAATCTGAGTGTAAGGGAGCTATTAATAACCGACATAAAATCACGTTGAGCTAAATATGTAGTCCGATGTATACGCCCTATCGAGAGGACCCAATATACCCCGCCAGAGGTATAGAGGTATGAGTGGCGTGATGACTAAAATATAATGCCCATAGAGGGGACTTATAAACCTATGGGTACGCTGAACCCTAGTCCACTAGGTCTAAGCCTACTCCCAATTAGAATGTATAAAAGCAATATTATGACTGAAATGCTGAAGTACTAAATAGCTCAATTACTGACATGCAAACCCTTAGAATGTAACAATTATAACTGATAATGTGACATTCGTAAAATGAAGCATGTATATCTGAAATAACTGACCTGGTATGTGTAAGTCATGAACTAAAAGAACTACATATCTAGGGTTCTGAATACCATACAAGAAACTAAGAAGCAATACAATAATCTGATTTGGATCATTCTAACAACTAAAACCCAACATTTTCTAACCATCAAGAAACCCTGGATTTGGATAATATTACGGTAATGAAGATTCTGATTGAAATCTAGGGACCTAATGGGTGAAAGCAATCCACTAGTGAAATCCCACATACCTGGTGACAAAATTCACAGAGAAATCTTTCATTTTTAGGGCTGGAACTGATGAAAACTCATTGCGTTTTTGAACTAGGTCTACTCGACTTTCTTCTCTATTTTTCTCTAAGTTTGATGATTTTTTGGTGAATAATTGATTAGGTTAGGTTCTAATTAGTTTAATAGGCTAAAACTGACCAAACTATGTAGTTTAGGGGTTAAATGATGTAGTTTAGGGGTCCAATGCATGAGAAAAAGACCAAACGACCCTGACTTAAAATCTGCTGAAGCCACCTACGGACTGATCGACCGACCGTGGATTGATCAATGATATGTCCTGTCAGTCCATCGATCGTCCTCAGAAGATGGGTTTGGGGGGGTCCTGAGGGTCTCGACCTAGGGATGGATCGACGATCCATAGACTAATCCACGATTCGTCCTATCATTCTGTCGATCGACTTCAGAGGATAGGTTATGAAGGGTCCTGAGGGTGTCGACCTATAGACTGATCAACGATCGGTGGACTGATCCATGATTCATCATGTCATTCTGTTGATCGACTTTAGAGGATGTGTTATGGGGGGTCTAAAGGTCTCGACCTATGGCCTAATCGATGATATGTGGACTGATCCACGATCCGTCCTGTCAGTCCATAGATCAATTTTAAATGATGGGTTCTGGGGGGGCTGTAGGTGGCCATCCACGGACCACCAGGACGAACCGTGGGTCACCTTACTGTCTGTGGGTTACACCTGCAACTTCTAGAATTTTGCTCGTTCAGTCTATTTTCGGATATGGTGTGTTACACATAATTTATTAAATTATCATAAACACACATAAAAAAATATGGTCAAAAAACTACACGCAATCAATGTATGCCTCTCTTGAAGACAAACAACGTTTACTACCATATCTTTTAGTGCGTAATCAATTAGGTGAGCCATAACATATGAAATTATAGGTCAATGAGTTTTCTTTCAAATTCCACCAATTTTGTATCATTTAATATTGAAAGTAAAGCATTATGACCATTTTATCGAAGACTAGTGTAGTGTGAATAAGAGAAACTTCGAACGTTCATAATTTTGGCTTTAAATGTTAGTTTCGGGAATAGAAAAAATCTATTTAACGGTTCATACCTCATTTGAACTTATAAATACCAATATTTAGCCATTCGCACTAACACACATAATTTATTAAATTATCACAAACACCCACAAAAAAATTTGGTCAAAAAACTACATGCAATCAATGTATGCCTCTCTTGAAGGCAAACAATGTTTACTACCATATATTTTAGTACGTATTGAATTAGGTGAGCCATGACATATGAAATTGTACTTAAATGAGTTTTCTTTCAAATTCCACCAATTTTGTATCATTTAATGTGTAAAGTCAAGCATTATGACCATTTTACTAGAGACTAGTGTTGTGTGAATAAGAGAAACTTCGAACTTTCATAATTTTCTCTTTAGATGTTAGTTTTAGGTATTGAAGAACTCTATTTCATCGTCCATGCCTCATTTGAACTTATAAATACCTATAAATACCCTTTTGCACTAACACACATAATTTATCAAATAAACAAACACCCAGAAAAATTTTTGGTCCAAAAACAACATGCAATAAATGTGTTGCTCTCTTGAAGACAAACAATGTTTACAACCATATCTTTTAGTACGTAATGAATTAGGTGAGCCATGAAATATGAAATTGTAGGTCATCCAGTTTTCTTTCAAATGCCACCAATTATTTATCATTTAATGTTTAAAGAATAGCATTATGTCCACTTTACCAAAGACTAGTGTAGTGTAAATACGAGAAACTTTGAACTATCATAATTTTGGCTTTAGATGTTAGTTTCGGGTACAGAAAAACTCTATTTCATGGTTCATACATCATTTGAACTAATAAATACCTATAATTACCCATTCGAACTAACAATCATAATTTATTAAATCATCACAAATACCCACAAAAAAGTTTGGTAAAAAAACTACATAGAATCATTGTGTGCCTCTCTTGAAGGCAAACAATGTTTACTGCCATATCTTTTAGTACGTAATGAATTAGGTGAGCCATGACATATGAAATTGTATGTCAATGAGTTTTCTTTCAATTGCAACCAATTTTTTATTATTTAATTTTGAAAGTAAATCATTTTGACCATTTTACGAGAGACTAGTGTAGTGTGAATAAGAGAAACTTTGAATGTTTATAATTTTGGCTTAAGTTATTAGTTTCGGGTATAGAAAAACTCAACTACACGGTCCATACCTCACTTGAAATTATAAATACCTATAAATACCCATTCGCACTAAAAGACTTAATTTATTATATCATCATAAACACCTGCAAAAATTTTATGTCAAAAAACTACATGCAATCAATGTGTGCTTCTCTTAAAGGCAAACAATGTTTACTATCATATCTTTTAGTACGTAATGAATTAGGTGAGCCATGACATATGAAATTGTAGTTCAATGAATTTTCTTTCAAATTCCACTAATTTTTTATCATTTAATTTTTAAAGTAAAGCATTATGACCATTTTACAAGAGACTAGTATAGTGTAAATAAGAGAAACTTCAAACGTTCATAGTATTGGCTTTAGATGTTAGTGTCGGGTATAGAAATATTATATTTCATGGTCCATACTAGATTTGAACTTATAAATACCTATAATTACCCTTCCGAACAAACAAATTTAATTTATTAAATCATAACAAACACCCACAAAAAAGTTTTGTCAAAAAACTACACGCAATCAATGTGTGCCTCTTTGGAAGGCAAACAATGTTTACTACCATACCTTCAGTAGGTAATGAATTAGGTGAGCCATGACATATGAAATTGTAGGTCAATGAGTTTTCTTTTAAATGCCACCAACTTTGTATCATTTAATGTTTACAGTAAAGCATTATGACCATTTTACCAGAGACTAGTGTAGTGTAAATAAGAGAAACTTCGAAAGTTCATAATTTTGGATTTAGATGCTAGTTTTGGGTATAGGAAAACTCTATTTCATGGTCTATACCTCTTTTGAACTTATAAATACCTATAATTACCCATTCAACCTAACACACATAATTTATTAAGTCATCACAAACACCCACAAAAAATTCGGTCAAAAAACTACACGTAATTGACGTGTGCCTCTATTGAAGGCAAGCAATGTTTACTCCATATCTTTTAGTGCGTATTGAATTAGGTGAGCCATGACATATGACATTGTAGGTCAAGGCGTGTTCTTTCAAATGCCACCAATTTTGTATCATTTAATGTTGAAAGTAAAGCATTATGACCAATTTACTAGAGACTAGTGTAGCGTGATTAAGAGAAACTTCGAACGTTCATAATTTTGTCTTTAGATGTTAGTTTCGGGTATAGAAAAACTCTATTTCACGGTCCATACCTCATTAGAACTTATAAATACCTATAATTACCCATTCGCACTAACACAAATATTTTATTAAATCTTCACAAACACCCATGAACAATTTTGGTAAAAAAACTACATGCAATTAATGTGTTCCTCTCTTGAAGGCAAACAATGTTTACTACCATATCCTTTAGTAGGTAATGAATTAGGTGAGCCATGATATATGAAATTGTAGGTCAATGAGTTTTTTTCCGAATGCTACCAATTTGTATTATTATGTTGAAAGTAAAGCATTATGATCATTTTACCAGAGACTAGTCTAGTGTGAATAAGTGAAGTTTTGAACTTTCATAATTTTTGCTTTAGATGTTAGTTTCGGGTATAGAAAAACTGTATTTCACGGTCCATACCTCATTTTAACATAGAATGTCACGTCCCGAGCCTACACCCTGTGTGGGACCAACACTCGAAGACCATTGTTGACCCCAAGCGAACCCTTGGCATGGCTTACTTAACTCAGCAGAAACTTAACTCAACAGAAATAACTTCATGCAATGAAAGGTCATAAAACAACCCAACTGATAAAATCTTGGCCAAAAGGCAACTCGATTCTCAAAATAGAATATTTACATATATATACATCGATGAGAGACTCAATACTAACTGACTGACTGTCTATGAACCCTCTATAACACTGAGATGGATGTTGGGACAGACCCCGCAACATCCTAATAAAGCAAAACTAGGAACACAAAATAACAGAGTCCTCCGGAAGGCAAGGAGGCTCACCACTGACTCTGGAGTGCTCAGATGGATCAACAGCGTGCTGGATGCTGATCCTGGGTACCTGTGTCTGTATCTTCATAAGATGCAGGCCAACTGGCATCAGTACATTGAATGTACGAGTATGCGAGCTGGAAAGCTAAGCAACATAAGCTAGAAGGAAATCTAAACAGAATAACATAACTTGCTCAACTCAACTCAACATGACTGACTCATTTCAAAATATGGCAATTTAAAACAAGTGCAATATAAAGAAAAGCTGTTAGAACATGCTATAAACTCTGTGTGTATACAAAGATACAATAAGTCTGAGATGTATGTAGAAATACAAATATACTGATGTATATAAAAAGATACAATAATTGTTGTGGGAGTTTCTCTAACCAACAACCATCACATAAGAGCTATAGTGATGATACAACGATCAACCTCACGCTGCCAGAGCATCCTATACCCGACCAAAGGTATAGAACTTGAATTTCCTAATGGATCCACTAGTCTAATTTGACAAGGATTCATCTAAAAAGTATGAACCTTTTCTACCCATGATGGCTATATGGTTTTATGGGGGCTGTGGGTTCTTTGAACGCTCCCCCAATTCGGTGCTCAATACTACTCCCAAAAATGTACTGGCTCTTATATTTTAAAAATGTATTTCTTAGTGCTGATTTGAGATAATTACACAAAAACTTAGCTCAAGGCTATCTTGGAAATCTCAGTTTCCTCTCTTCCTTCTTTTAGAAAGCGATTACTCTTTTCTGGAAAAGTAGCCCAAAAGCTCTTTGGAAATCTCAGTTCCCAATCTTGTTTAAATATGGAAACATTTCTTTAAAACTTCTTTGGGAATACTTAGTTCCCTAATAACCTTTGAGGAAAGAACTCAAATTTATACTATTGTCTTAACTTAAAACTTGAGCCTTAAACATGAAGTTAAAACGTTTAATAAAGACTCGACAAACTTTAAGAAACTTACCTTGACTTACTTCTTAACTCCTAAGCTTGACTCTAACTTCACTTGACTTTGATCCGAACTTTCCTCGAATTGGATTATGAATTCAAGGGTAATGATCTCATGTTTATGGATGAGTTCTTGATGTTTAGACGTACCTTGGAGTGTTGAAAACAACTATAAAACATAGGTACATTACCAAGGAACATGCATGAAACAGTGGGGAAGGAATGACGAAGACTGGCATCCTTAGCGCTATGAGAGGCGTGGGGCACCAGCCCTCAAGTTTCAAAGGGCCTGCTGGGTGCCCTGCATGGCACGCCGCCCCAAGGGGGAAACCTTAGAACCCCTGTTGGGGAGCGCTGGCTAGCGCGACGCCCCAGCCTTTTCCCCCGAAAACCCGACTTTTATCCTTCATTTTTCTAACTCTAAACCACCTTAACTTCAAAGTTTTCAACCCCAAACACTTAGAATCATAAAACCCCTAAACATACAATAGCTTTAACTCGAAAACACAATCGGAAACATGTCCCAAATCAATAAGAAATTCAACACAACCACAAGACTTCAACAAACACAACCAAATCTTTTCTGAGAAATTAAAACGAGTTGGCATGTGGAGGAATGAAACAACCCAACACTATGATCTCACATACCTTATTAGGGATCACCCCCGACGATCTTGACGAACTTTGCTTCTTCTTCACTTGCTCCTCTTCTCTCCTTTTTCTGTCAAGAACCCTAACTCTCACTTTTTTTTAAAAGGGAAAACTGATGTAAAATCAGCTTAGACCCTTGATATACAACCAAAAGAAAAGGTGAGGGAAAAGACCAAACTACCCTTAAAATTTCGGATGAACTTCCCTTACCAAGAGTCCAACTTCAAAAGGGCATAACTCACTCATATAAACTAGGAATCGAGTAAACTCGGCGGTGTTGGAAAGATCATTCCAAGGGATTTCCAAAAATAACTGGAAATACACCTAACTCATCCTAAGCAAGGAGTTATGACTGCTCAAAGTTGACTAAAATCTCAAATATTTTCCCATACTTAACCAAATTTCCAGATTTCGAATTCTTTCCAAAAATGACTATTTCCAATTACAAGCTTTTTCATAGAAATTTGAAAATGCAAGATGTTACATATAAATACCTTTAATTACCCATTCTTACTAACACAAATAATTTATTTAATCATCACAAACACCCACAAAATAATTTGGTCTAAAAACTACATGCAATAAATGGGTGCCTCTCTTGAAGGCAAACAATGTTTACTACCATATCCTTTAGTAGGTAATGAATTAGGTGAGCCATGACATATGAAATTGTAGGTCAATGAGTTTTCTTTCAAAAGCCACCAATTTTGTATCATTTAATGTTTAAAGTAAAGAATTGTGACCATTTTACCAGAGACTAGTGTAGTGTAAATAAGAGAAACTTCGAACGTTCATAATTGTGGCTTCAGATGTTAGTTTTGGGTATAGAAAAACTCTCTTCCATGGTCTATACCTCATTTGAAATTATAAATACCAATAATTACGCATTCAAACTCACACACGTAATATATTAAATCATCACAAACACCCACAAAAAAAATTTGTTAAAAAAACTACATGCAATTAACGTGTGCCTATCTTGACAGCAAACAATGTTTACCCCATATCTTTTAGTTTGTATTGAACTAGGTGAGCCATGACATTTAAAATTGTAGATCAATGAGTTTTCTTTCAAATGCCACCAATTTTGTATCATTTAATGATGAAAGTAAAGCATTATGACCATTTTACCGGAGACTAGTGTAGAGTGAATATGAGAAACTTCTAACATTCATAATTTTGTCTTTAGATGTTAGTTTCGAGTATAGAAAAACTCTATTTCACAATCTCTACCTCATTTGAACTTATAAATACCTATAATTACCCATTCACACTAACACACAAAATTTAATAAATCATCACAAAGACCCATAAAAATTTGGTAAAAAAACTACAAGCAATCAATGTGTACCTCTCTTGAAAGTAAACAATGGTTACTACCATATCTTTTAGTACGTAATGAATTAGGTGAGCCTTGACATTTGAAATGTAGGTCAATGAGTTTTCTTCAAATGCTACCAATTTTGTATCATTATGTTGAAAGTAAAGCATTATGACCATTTTACCAGAGACTAGAGTAGTGTGAATAAGTGAAACTTCGAACTTTCATAATTTTGGCTTTAGATGTTAGATTTGGGTATAGAAAAATTCTATTTCACGGTCCATACCTCATTTTAACTTATAAATACCTTTAATTACCCATTCTCGCAAACACAAATAATTTATTTAATCATCACAAACACCCACAAAAGTTTTTGGTGAAAAAACTACATGCAATCAATGTGTGCCTCTCTTGAAGGAAAATAATGTTTACTACCACAACTTTTAGTACGTATTGAATTAGGTGAGCCATGACATATATGAAATTATAGTTCCATGAGTTATATTTCGAATGCCACAAATTTTGTATCATTTAATATTTAAAGTAAAGCATTATGACCATTTTATCAGAGACTAGTGTTGTGTAAATAATAGAAACCTGGAACGTTCATAATTTTGGCTTTAAATATAAGTTTTGGGTATAGAAAAACTCTATTTCACCATCCATACCTCATTTGAACTTATAAACTGATAATTACCCAAACTAGCACACACAATTTACTAAATCATCACAAACACCCATGAAAATTATTGATCAAAAAACTACATGCAATCAATGTATGCCTCTCTTGAAGGCAAACAATATTTACTACCATATATTTTAGTACGTAATGAATTAGGTAAGCCATGACATATGAAATTGTAGGTCAATTAGTTTTTTTTCAAATGCCACCAAATTTGTAGCATTTAATGTTGAAAGTAAACCATTGTAACTATTTTACCAGAGACTAGTAGTGTAGTGTGAATAAGAGAAACTTTGAACGTTCATAATTAGGGCTTTAGATTTTAGTTTCGGGTATAGAAAAACTCTATTTCACGGTCCATACCCCATTTGACCCTATAAATACATATAATCACTCATTCTCACTAACACACATAATTTATTAAATCATCACAAACACCCACAATAAAATTTGGTCAAAAAAGTACATGCAATCAATGTGTGCCTCTGTTGAAGGCAAACAATGTTTACTACCATATTTTTTAGTACGTAATGAATTAGGTGAGCCATGACATATGAAATTGTAGTTCAATGAGTTTTCTTTCAAATGCAACTAATTTTGTATCATTTAATTTTTAAAGTAAGCATTATGACCATTTTACCATAGACTATTATAGTGTAAATAACAGAAACTTCGAACGTTCATAATATTCTCTTTAGATGTTAGTTTCGGGTATAGAAAAATTCAATTACATGATCCATACCTCATTTGAACCAAAAAATACCTCTAATTACCCATTCGAACTAACACACATAATTTATTAAATAATAACAAACACCCACAAAAATGTTTTGTCAAAAAACTACGGGCAATCAATGTGTGCCTCTCTTAAAGGCAAACAATGTTTACTACCATATCTTTTAGTACATAATGAATTAGGTGATCCATGACATATGAAATTGTAGGTCAATGAGTTTTCTTTTAAATTCCACCAATTTTGTATCATTTAATGTTTAAATTTAAAGCATTATGACCACTTTACCAGAGACTAGTTGTACTGTAAATAAGAGAAACTTCGAACATTCATAATTTTTTCTTTAGATGTTAGTTTTGGGTATAGAAAAACTCTATTTAACGGTCTATACCTTATTTGAACTTATAAATACCTATAATTACCCATTCGAACTAACACATATAATTTATTAAATAATCACGAACACCCACAATAAATTTTGGTCAAAAAACTACATGCAATCAACGTGTGCCTCTCTTGAAGGTAGACAATGTTTACTACCATATCTTTTAGTACGTAATGAAATAGGTGAGCCATGGCATATGAAATTGTTGGTCAATGAGTTTTCTTTCAAATTCCGCCAATTTTGTATCATTTAATGTTGAAAGTAGAGCATTATGACTATTTCACCAGAGAGTAGTTTAGCGTGAATAAGAGAAATTCGAACATTCATAATTTTTGTTTTAGATGTTAGTTTTGGGTATAGAAAAACTCTGTTTCACGGTCCATACCTCATTTGAACTTATAAATACATATAATTACCCATTCCTACTAACACGCATAATTTATTAAATCATCACAAACACCCACGAAAATTTGGTAAAAAAACTACATGCAATCAATGTGTGCCTCTCTTCAAGGCAAACAATGTTTACTACTATATCTTTTAGTATCTAATGAATTAGGTGAGCCATGACATATCAAATTGTAGGTCAATGAGTTTTCTTTCAAATGCTACCAATTTTGTATCATTTAATGTTGAAAGTAAATCACTATGACCATTTTACCAGAGACTAGTGTAATGTGAATAAGTAAAACTTTGAACCTTTAAAAAATTGGCTTTAGATGTTAGTGTCGGGTATAGAAAAACTCTATTTCACGGTCCATACCTCATGTGAACTTATAAATACCTATAATTACGCATTCTCACTAAGACGAATAATTTATTTAATCATCACAAACACTCACAAAAAAATTGATCAAAAAACTACATGCAATCAATGTGTGCGTCTCTTGAAGGCAAACGATGTTTACTACCATATCTTTAGTACATAATGAATAAGGTGAGCCATGACATATGAATTTGTAGGTCAATGAGTTTTATTTCGAATGCCAAAAGTTTTGTATCATTTGAAGTTTAAAGTAAAGCAATATGACCACTTTACCAAAGATTAGTGTAGTGTAAATTAGAGAAACTTTGAACGTTCATGATTTTTGCTTTAGATGTTATTTTTGGGTATAGAAAAACTCTATTTCACCGTCCATACCTCATTTGATGTTATAAATACCTATAATTACCCATTCGAACTAACACACATAATCTATTAAATCATCATAAACACCCACGAAAAGTTTTGGTCAAAAAACTAGATGCAATTAATGTGTGAATCTCTTGAAGGCAAACAATATTTACTACCATATCTTTTAGTATGTAATGAATTAGGTGAGTTGTTGCTACCAATTGGACACGCAAGTGTATGCGGTCGCGCAAGTTATATAGTGTCCCTAAAATAGCCTAGTTATCTAGCTCAAAGGACTTGTCAATTTATTATTCTTACTAAATTATATTAATTCTAATTATTTATTTAAGGGGAGGATTTCGAATGATGAATATATTAACTAAACTAAAAATAAAGATAAAATAATTAAAATGCAATTAGCTAAGAAAAGATAGATGTTTACACAACCAATGAATGAATCGATTTGAGATTATAATTTAACTAACAATCATGTTTAGCATCAATTTCATTAACTTATTTGATTATCTAGTTATTGATTCACAGGGTCAAATGTATGATCATTGTCTTCCGACCTCTAATCACCTACGATAAATGACAACATAACTACATCGTTGAGCTGGAATAGGTTGGGCCAAGTACCAAGCATTACGATTTCTTCATGTATAGTGACCAAGCATGGTTTCTAGGTATATTCCTATCCTAGATACAAATTAACCCTAATTATTAAGAGAAAATCATGCTCCTTATATTCCACGTTCTATCCTCTTATTCCTCTCCTGAGTTCAATTCGGACAATATGTTTATTTCAATGGTGATCAAGCATCAAAATAGTAATCACAAGAATATAAGAACAACTAATATGATAAACAAATCATGCCGAGTCAAAATCACTAAACAAACATATTTTAAGTAAATATAATCCAAGAACAAAAAGTTTATCTCCACATAGACATAGAGCAACTACAACCCATCATTCAAAGAAAAGATTTAAAATAAATAAAAGAGAAAGAAAAGATAAAACTCTAAATCAAAAGTTAATTTCTATATTCATCCTCCTCTCTCTAATGATTATTGTTATGGACTATTTATAGATGTAGGAAACCCTGAATAAAATTATTGAGTTCAAAACAAATTAGGAACCCAAAACCTAAAAGTTTGTGCATATTTCCGCCGCTTCAGTTGCGTATCTGCAAATGTTGACACGTGGAAGCAGTATGTTTTCAATTCAAATTCTGATTCTTTGCAACTCTTATATAATAAATATTATATATATATATATTATTATTATTATTATTATTATTATTATTATTATTATTATTATATTCAATTTAATCCATTAAGCTGCCTGCTTAATTTTCTTCTTTAATCTTCCATATTTAATTTGTTTTAGTTACAAATTTCTTTATCTTCACACCAATTTAATCCTACAAATATAATATACTATTAAGCACAATTCCTAAAATTCATGCTCAAAAAGGACAAATATAAATAATAAATGTAAGGCAAATAATGATTAAAAATATGTATTTTTGCCTCACATCAACACCCCACACTTAACTTTTGTTCGTCCTCAAGCAAACATTGAAGCTTATCTCAAATAAATCATTGATACAAACAATAAGGCCATATACAAATTTCAAAACATCAAGTACACTTCTCGATAATTATGCAAGATATAAAAATAACCATCAAACCTCTAACCTCCTAACCTCAAGGAAGGACTCTGAACTCATCAAATTTAAGCTTGCTCACCTATTCTCATCAAAGAAGGCTAATAAAATCACTTATCTATCATGAAACAAGTGCCTTCACAAGAAGAAATAGTCCACACACTCAATTCAAAAGATTGAGTATAAATTAAGGACTTAGCATCAAAGAACAACTCACACTCAGAAATAAAAATTAACATGTATCTACAAAGAACCATAGGCTTGCGCATTATGTACATCTCCACTAATTAAACATGCTTGAATAGAATCAAATAGGACTTTAACGGGTTGGAATGTAGGCTAGTGGACGTGTAGGAAAACTATATAATAGTGACTTCCACTTCCTTAAGAACTTTGCAATTTTAGACTTCATCACCCATTATTTTCTTCTCTTTATTTTCAGCCCTCTCTTCAACAATTATTTCACATGTAATTCTCATCATCTCAAGAATATTTCAATTGTTTTATTTTTATTTTTTAAAGTTTTCCTTCATAATAGCCACCCTCAACTTACCTATTTTACATGCATTAAGGTGCACGATGTCCTTGGAAGGACTAGGGCCATCATCAAAGTAACTTTTTTGTTCATCTTTTTTTTTCACATCACATTCTTTCGAAGAGGGTTTTTTAAGCACTTTGTAGCTATCATTGATTACCTTTTAACTCAACCATCCTTTTTTCTTCAGAATTAGCAATTAGAATAAGTTTATGATACAATGCTCAAGGAATCAAGGTGCAAAAACTAGGGATTCAACAAAATAGTTTAGGGCAAAATATGGCTACCAACAAAAGGCTACATGCTCAAAATGGCTAACTAGTGATATAATATCTGAAAAGGCTAAAATTTACCAGACAAATCAAAGAGAGCCTATTATCTTCTCCTAAACAAGGCAACACTTTTTATTTCGCTTTAATAACATGCAAGTCAAGTTCTAGACTAAAATGCAAAACATGGAATAAATAAAATCTCACCACACATGGCACAAATATCAATCAAGATGGATCAATTCCACTTCTAATAGAGACAGGATTATAACAAACTACAAAATAAAATAAGTTTTATACAAAGTCATAACCATGAACCTAGATGTCAAAGAGTTTGCAACTTCACTAGCAATCAAGCATTCACAAGAGAGTACTACTCAAAATTAGGCCCAAATAACAAGTATCACTCAAATCAAAAGGGTCTTTTCTTTTCTCTCCAAAAAAATAATAAAAATAAAATTTACTTCCTAAAAAAAATAAAAGACACTCGGTTCAAAGGGACTATCCTCAGGAAAAGAACCAAAAACAAAACCCAAGGAACTCATCCTAAAAAACAAAGACTCGACAAAACAGTAAAAGCTAGGAATCATTCCTCCACCCCACACTTAAAAAAATGCTATGTCCCTAAAACATCAAATAAAATTTAAAACAAGGGTTAGAAAAACTCCTTTAGGCCTTTAGGCCTAGCTAATAACATGTTCTCTTAATTTTCATCAAGGGTCGTCACCCCACACTTAAGCTCAAACGTGCTCCTTTGCTTCAAATTCTTGGGTACTCAGATTTCCCCTAATCTACAAAAACAAAATTAAAAAAAAGTGACACTAATAAAATAAAATAACATAAGAAATTATTATTTTTTCTTTTAATTTTTTTTAATTTTTTTTTATAAAAAAACTTCAATAAATAAAAAGAAAAAGTTTAACCTAGAAAAACAATTAAATTCAAAGTCCCCGGCAGCGACGCCAAAAACTTATTGCTACCAATTGCACATGCCAGTATACGCAATCGCGCAAGTAATATAGTTGCCCTAAAAGAGCCAGATTATGGAACCCAAAGGACTTTTCGATTAATTATTCTTACTAAATTATATTAATTCTAATTATTTATTTAAGGGGAGGATTTCAAAAGATGAATATATCAACTAAACTAAAAATAAAGATAAATTAACTAAAAAGCAATTAACTAAGAAAAGATAGATGTTTACACAATCAATGAATGAATCGATCTAGGATTATAATTTAACTAACAATCCTATTTAGCATCAATTTCATCAACTTATTTGATTATCTAGTCATTGATTCATAGGGTTAAATGTTTGATCATGGTCTCCCAACCTCTAATCGCCTACGATAAATGACAACCTAACTACATCGTTGAGCGGGGATAGGTTGGATCAAGTACTGAGCAATACGATTTCTTCCTATATAGTGTCCAAGCATGGTTTATACATATATCCATATCCTAGATACAAATTAACCCTAATAATTAAGAAAAAATCATGCTCCTTATATTCCACATTCTATCCTCTTATTCCTCTTCCGAGTTCAATTCAGACAATATATTTATTTCAATGGTGATCAAGCATCAAAATAGTAATCACAAGAATATATGAGCAACTAATATGAAAAAAAATCATGCCGAATCAAAATTACTAAACATTCATATTGTAAGTAAATATAATCCAAGAACTAGAATTTTAACTCCACAAAGACATAGAGCAATTACTGTTACCCCCCGAGCCTACACCCTGGACGTGGCTGGCACTCAAGAACCATTGTTGGTCCCAAGTGAACTCTTGGTCTGGCTTACTTACTCAGTGGATGACTTTAAGCATTAAGAAAAGAACTCAAATGCAAGATAACTTAACTGTCTCAAACCAAACTCATAATGTTTTAGAAATAAACATTTAACTTAGCCAAAATGGCAACTCAAAATTGAACATAATTAAATAACAAGATAAAGACAAATGAACTAACTGACTGTCTATCTATGAAGCCTCTAAAAACTGAGTTGGATGTCGGGACAAGACCCACGACATCCTGATGAACTAAATATTGAAAATCAATAAAAAGGGATTCTCCGAAAGTAAGGAGGCTCACCAACAAACTCTGAATGCTCAAACTAGATCAACGAGACATTGGATGTTGATCCTGGTTACCTGTTTCTACATCATAATACAATATAGGCCAGCAGGCATCAGTACATTGAATGTACAAGTATGCCAGTTGGAAGGCTAAACAATACATATGCTTGAAAAGATTCTGAAAGAAACACTTACCTTGACTCTTCTCAACTCATGAATAACTCAACTCATAATAAATCAATAGGACACATGCAATATATGGAAAGCTTTATAAAATGATAAAGCAACTTAGTTCGTTAAATAAAATGCAATAATAAACTCAACTTTACTCATATAATAAATTAATATAGTTTCTGTGGAAGATTCTCTAATCGACAACCACCACTATGAGCCTAAGTGATGATACAGCGTGTTGCCCATGCTGCCAGAACTGTCTACACTTTTTCGTCATATATAACGCTTAACTTAGTGGATCCACTAGTCTATCCTAAAAGCATATTAAGGAGTCATCTAAAAAGTATGATTTGTTACTACCCATATAGCTACATGGTTTATGGAGACTTCAGTTAATATGAACTTGCATCCCCATATCGGTGCTCAATACTACTCCCAAAATATATTTAGCTCATATGTTTTTAAAACAAACTTATTTCTTTGGTTTGAGATAATTACTCAAAACTTAGCTTAAAAGCTCTCTTGGAATCGATGTTCCATTTTCCTGGTCAAATGTGAAAACATTTATAAACTCTTTGGGAATACTTAATTCCCTTATAGAATTTTTGAGAAATGAACTAAACTTTATACTCTTTGCTTAACTTGAAACTTAAATATTAAAACAAAGTTAAAACATTCGTTAAAGACTTTTGAAAACTTTATAAACTTAACTTCTAGACTTGACTGTTAACTTTTCTTGACTTTGATCCTAACTTTCCTTGAATTGAATTATGGATTCAATGTTCATGATCTCTAGTTTATGGATGATTTCATGATGTTTAGATGTATCTTAGAGTTTTGGAATCAACTAGAAAACATAGGTACACTGCTAAGTAAAAAGTACGAAAAGGTGGGGAAGAAATGGGGAGAACTGGCGTCCCTAGTGCTCTGAGAAGCGCGGGGCTCCAGCCCTCAAAGTTTAGAGAGCTTGTTTTGGCGCTCTGGCTGGCGTGGCGCGCCAGAGCCCAAAGTTCAAAGGAACTTTTGTGGCTCTCTGGGAGGTGCGGCACCCCAGCCCCTTCCCTAGAAACTCCGAACTTTCTTCTTTGTTTTTCAACTCTAAACACTCTAATTTCACTTGGTTCTTTCCCCCAAACACTTGGAATTATTAATAGCCTCAATATACAATAGATTCAACTAGAAATTTCACCCAGAAACATGAATCAAATCATCAAGAAACTTCAACAACACAACACACAAGAATTCAACGAAACTTTCAACAATGTTCATCAAGAACTCAATTTTTAAACTTTCAAAGACTTAAAATTTGCTGAATTGAATCATGGTCGGTGTGTGGCTGAACTAACCCAATGCTATGTAATCTCACTTACCTTTTTGGGTTCAACCCTACCGAAATCCACAAGTTAACCTCGACGAAATTGACAAATCTTGAACGTTCTTCTCCTTTCTCCTCTTCTACAATCCCTAGCGTGAAAATCACTTTTTTAAAACTGACTAAAATATTACTTTACCCCAATTAAAATCCTAAAAACAAACTAGAATAATTAGGTAAGGTTAACACTAGATTACCCTTCCAAAATCCGAAATAGACTTTCCTTAATCCAATAGCCCAACTTCCAATGGACATAACTTATTCATACGAACTCGAAATCGCGCAAACTTGGCGGCGTTGGAAAGATCATTCAGAGAGATTTCCAACCATATTTGGAAGTACACCTAAATAATCCTGAGCTAGGAGGTATGGCCATTTGAAGTTTACCAAAACTCACTTTTCCTAACTTAAACAAATTTTCCAGATTTTCATTCTTTCCAAAAATGACTATTTCCAATTATTGGCTTCTTCCTAGTTATTTCAAATTGCGGGATGTTACAATATCTCCCCCTTGGGAACATTCATCCTCGAATCAGATTACTCTTACTAGGCTAAGGGTGTAATATCATGTTCAAACACCCAACAAGCAATTGCAAACAAACAACATGCTCACTCATAATTTAAAGAGTACTAAGAAAAGAATCAGTACATTGGTCTACATTTTCTCTGGACTCAAAGATATGGGGATATCTCTTCTTCATATCCTCTTCAGCTTCCCAAGTATCTTCTTCAACAAATTGATTCCTCCAAAGGACTTTGACTGATGCTACCTCTTTTATTCTCAACTTGCGAATTTGGCGATCTAGAATCTGCATAGGAATCTCCTCATAAGATAAACTATCCTTGATCCTAATATTTTCAGTTGGTATGGTCAATAAATCATCACCCATACACTTCTTCAACATGGAGATGCGAAACACCGAATGAACCGCGGCTAACTTTTGTGGTAGCTCCAACTCATAAGCTACATTGACAATCCTCTTGGATATTCGATAAGGTCCATTATACCGGGGACTAAGTTTCCCCTTCTTACCAAACCTTATAACACCCTTCATGGGTGAAACTTTTAGATAGACCCAATCATCTACTTCGAACTCTAACGCCCTTCTCCTAACATCAGTGTAGGATTTCTAACGACTCTATGCGTTTTCAACCTCTCTTGAATCACCTTTACTTTCTCCATAGCTTGATGGACAAAATCTAGTCCTATCAACCCTACTTCACAAACTTCAAACCATTTAATAAGAGATCTGCATCTTCTCCCATAAAGAGCTTCATAAGGAGCCATTTGGATGCTCGAGTGGTAATTATTATTGTAAGCAAACTCAATGAGAGGTAGGTGATCATCCCAATTCCCTTTGAAATCAATCACACAAGCCCTCAACATATCCTCTAAGGTATGAATAGTGTGCTTTGCTTGCCCATTTGTCTGAGGATGACAGGCAGTACTTAAGTTCACCTTTGAACCTAAGCCTTTTTTGAATGACTTCCAAAACAGTGCAGTAAATTGCACACCTCTGTCTGAAATAATGGAGAACGTAACCCCATGAAGTCTTACGACCTCTTGAAGATATAACTTAGCATAATCTTCTACCGAATGAGTAGTCTTTATCGGCAAAAAGTGGGCTAATTTTGTCATTCTGTCGACAATCACCCAAATAGAATCATGCTGCTTGTGAGACCTTGATAAACCTATGATAAAGTCCATATTAATCATCTCCCACTTCCATTTTGGAAGTTCTATATTCTGAGCCAAACCACCGGTCCTTTGGTGCTCTACTTTAACTTGTTGGCTATTTGGGCACTTAGCAACAAATTCTGTAATGCCCTTCTTTATCACCACTATTCCTCCTTCTGTGGATCCATTAGTTGGACTCCTAAGAGTGCAAGGCTATGCACATCTTTTGCTAACTCTCTATTTTCCTCCTAAACATGGGCAGTAATACACATAGACAACATGCTTAAAGCATCAGCAACAACATTAGCCTTACATGGGTGAAAAAGAATACTCATGTCATAATCCTTGAATAATTCCAACCACCTCCTTTGTCTGAGATTGAGCACTTTCTGAGTAAACACATACTGAAGGCTCTTGTGATCGATGAACACATCCACATAAACACCATAAAGATAAGAACGCCATATTTTCAAAGCAAATACTACGGCAGCCAACTCCAAATCATGGGTTGGGTAATTCTTCTCATGAACTTTCAACTGTCTGGAGTCATAAGCTATAACTTTGCCATTTTGCATTAACACACAATCCAAACTAACTCTAGATGCATCACAATATACAACAAAGCCTTGCATACCTTCTGATAAGGTCAACACTGGGGCAGTAGTCAACCTCTTCTTCAGTTCCTGAAAGCTTTTCATACAAGCTTCAGACCATTGAAACTTCACTATTTTCTGAGTCAACTTGGTCAAAGGAGATGAAATAGATGAAAATCCCTCGACAAACCTTCTATAATATCCAGCCAACCCCAAGAAACTCCTAATATCAATTGGAGATGAGGGTCTATGAAAATTTTGCACCCCCTATATCTTTTGAGCATCAACTCTAATTCCATAACTGAAAACTATGTGGCCCAAGAATTCCACAGACTCAAGCCAAAACTCATAGTTAGAGAACTTAGCATATAACTCCTTATCTTTCAAAGTCTGAAGAACTATTCTGAGATGACTAGCATGATCTTCTTCATTCCTTGAATAGATTAGTATGTCATCAATGAAGACGACAACAAACATATCTAAATAAGGTTTGAAAACTCTATTCATAAGGTCCATGAATGTTGCAGGCGCATTAGTCAAACCAAAGGACATGACCAAAAAATCATAATGACCATAACAGGTACTGAATGTTGTGTTTGGAATATCACATTCCCTTACTTTCAATTGATGGAAACCTGATCTGAGGTCTATCTTACTGAAACTAGTAACACCCTAAAGTTGATTGAAAAGATCATCAATCCTTGGGAGAAGATATTATTATTGATGGTAACCTTGATCAACTAACGATAATCTATACACATCCTAAGGAAACCATCATTCTTTCTCACAAATGGGATCGGAGCGCCCCAAGGTGAGATACTTGGTTGAATGAAACCTTTCTCTAAGAGATATGTCACCTACTTTTTTAAGCTCTTTCAACTCTGCTGGTGCCATTCTATATGGTGTAATAGAGGTAGGACGAGTATCTAGAAGAACATCTATACCGAAGTCTATTTCTCTCTTAAAAGGGACTCCGGGTAAATCATCTGGAAAAATTTCTGGAAACTCTTTTACTATCAGAACTGACTGAATAGAAGGTATCTTAACGCTATATTCATTAACTCGAACTAAGTGATAGACAAACCCCTTAGAAACTAACGTTATTGCCTTAAGGTATGAAATAAAATGACCCTTACGCATTGTTGAACTACTTTTCAACTCTATAACTGGTTCACTGAAAATTAGAACTTGACTACACAAGTTCTACAATCTATTGATGTATAATAGGCATGAAGCCAGTCCATACCTAAAATGACATCAAAATCTACCATGTCTAACTCAACTAAATCAGCTATAGTACTCTTGTGATTGACGGAAATAGGACAATCACAATAGACTCTCTCTGCTAGAATAGACTCACCAACAGGTGTAGAAACACTAAAGGGTTCAAGAAGTTGCTCAGGAAGAACATCAAAATTGAAGACTTCGACCATACCAATGACAACATCTGGAGAATCCTCTTGCTCTCGGTGACTAGCGATAGCATAAAGATAGTTTCCTTCTCCACCTGCCCTTGAAGTAGCTCATCTAGATACAGCTCTATCTGGTGGAGCAACTGAAGAAGACTAGGCTCTATTGCCCCCATTACCATTACTTTGTCTGCTCTTAGAATACTCTCATAAAATGACCGTTCTGGCCACACTGGAAGAAACTAGTGGAGCCATCACGACACATCCCTGAGTGACTCCTACCACACTTAGCACATGCAGAAGTTTTAGTATCCCCCTTGTACCTTACTACCTTGCGAATGCGCAGGTCTAGCTCTGAAGTTCTGAAAATTTTGACTATTGTACTCATATTTGTTCCTTGGTGCAGGTGCACTAGCAGATGATAGAGAAGGTCCTTTCTTCTTATGTTGGAAAGAAGACCGGTTTGCGTTACTCTTTTGCTGCCCGAATTTATTCCCTGATGCCTTAGCCCTCTTATTCTTAAACTCCTCTCTATCCTTTAGCTGGTCCTTCTCAACTTGTTGCACGTGGATTATAAGCCTTGCTATGCCCATGTAACCTATTAGCATAGCTGCCTTACTTTTATTACTTGATAGACAAGTCAACCCAACTACGAAAAAACTCATCCCACTCCTCATGTCAGCAACCATCTCTTTGCTTCTCTTAGCTCACGAGGAAAGAAACACCTCATGAAAGCACTCTCAAAACAGTCCAACTCACAATCGGTTATGCGTAAGCACAAGTAGAAAGAAACTTTATAGAGATTAACTCTATCGCATGAAATGAATATGAGAAAAGTGAAGGAATTCCTAAATGTTGCAGCCTCTTAATTATAGATGCGGCGCGCTTCACAGTGATAACTAGGACTCTACAGACACAGCTTCATAGACTCCCTAGGACTCTTGAACTCTGTTCTTTGATACCAAGTTTGTCACTTCTTGAGCCTACACCCTGGACGTGGTCGGCACTCGAGAACCATTGCTGGTCTTAAGCGAACCCTTGTCTTGGCTTACTTACTCAGCGGAAGACTTTAAGCACTAAGAAAAGAACTCAAATACAAGATAACTTAACTATCTAAAGCTAAACCCATAATGTTTTAGAAATAAACATTTAACTTAGCCAAAATGGAAATTCAAAACTGAACATAAGTCAATAACAAGATAAAGACAAATGAACTAAGTAACTGTCTATCTATGAAGCCTCTAATAACTGAGATTGATGTCAAGACAAGACCCACGACATACTAATGAACTAAATACTATAAAGAAATAAAAAGAGATCCTACGGAAGCAAGAAGGCTCACCAACAAACTCTGAATGCTCAAACTAGATCAACGAGGCACTGGATGTTGATCCTGGTTACCTGTTTCTGCATCATAATACAATGCAGGCCAACTGGCATCAATATATTGAATGTATGAGTATGCGAGTTGGAAAGCTAAACAATACATAGGCTTGAAAAGATTCTTAAAGAAACACTTACCTTAGCTCTTCTCAACTCATGAATAACTCAACTCATAATAAAGCAATAGGACACATGCAATACATGAAAGCTTTATAAAAGGATAAAAGCAACTTAGCTCGTTAAACAAAATGCAATAACAAACTCAACTTTACTCTTATAATAAAGTAATATAGTTTTTGTGGGATATTCTCTAACCGACAACCACCACTATGAGCCTAAGTGGTGATACAGTGTCTTGTCCACGCTGCCAAAACTGTCCTATACTTTGCCATCATATAGAACACTTAACTTAGTGGATCCACTAGTCTATGCTAAAAGCATCTTAAGGAGTCATCTAAAAAGTATGATCCTTTACTACCCATGATGGCTACATGGTTTATGGAGACTTGAGTTTATATGAACTCGCATCCCCATATCGGTGCTCAATACTACTCCCAAAATATACTTAGTTCATATGTTTTTAAAACAAACTTCTTTCTTTGGTTTGAGATAATTACTCAAAACTTAGCTTACAAGCTCTCTTGGAATCGATGTTCCCTTTATTTGCTCAAATGTGAAAACATTTATAAACTCTTTAGGAATACTTAGTTTCCTTATAGCTTTTTGAGAAATGAACTCAACTCTTTACTCTTTGCTTAACTTGAAACTTAAGTCTTAAAACAAAGTTAAAACATTCGTTAAAGATTTTTGAAAACTTTATAAACTTTGCTTTGACATGTTTTTTAACTTCTAGACTTCACTCTTAACTTCTCTTGACTTTGATCCTAACTTTCCTTGAATTAGATTATGGATTCAAGGTTCATGATCTCATGATATTTAAATGTACCTTAGAGTGTTGGAATCAACTAGAAAATATAGGTACATTGCTAAGGGACAAGTACGAAAAGGTGAGGAAAAAATGGAGAGAATTGGCGTCCCTGGCGCTCTCAGAGGCGCGGGGCGCCAGCCCTAAAAGTTAAGAGAGCTTGCTGTGGCACTCTGGCTGGTGTGGCGCGCCAGAGCCCAAAGTTCAGAGGAACTTTTGTGGCGCTCTGGGAGGCGCGGCCCCCCAGCCCCCTCCCTAGAAAACTCCGAACTTTCTTCTTCGTTTTTCAACTCTAAACCCTCTAATTTCACTTGATTCTTTCCCCAAACAATTATAATCATTAATACCCTCAATATATAATTGATTCAGCTTGAAATTTCACTCAGAAATATGAATCAAATCATCAAGAAACTTCAAAAACACAACCCACAAGAATTCAACAAAACTTTTAACAATGTTCATCAAGAACTCAATTTCTAAACTTTCAAAGACTTAAATTCACTGAATTGAATCATGGTTGGCACGTGTCCGAACTAACCCAATGCTATGTGATCTCACATACCTTTTAGGGATCACCCCTGACGAAATCCACAAGCTAACCTAGACTAAATCGACGAATCTTGAATGTTCTTCTCCTTTCTACTCTCTCCTCTTCTCCAAGCCCTAGCGTGGAAATCACTTTTCTAAAACTGACTAAAATCAGAATTTACCCCAATTAAACTCATAAAAACAAATTAGAATAATTAGGTAAGGAAAAGACTAAATTACCCTTTCAAAATTCGGAATAGAATTTCCTTAATCCAACAGCCCAACTTCCAATGGGCATAACTTACTCATACGAACTCGGAATCATGCAAACTCAGCGGATTTTGAAAGATCATTCCAAGAGCTGTCCAACCATGTCTAGAAGTACACCTAATTCCTCTTGACCTAGGAGTTATGGCCGTTTGAAGTTGACAAAAAGTCACTTTTCTTAACTTAAACAAATTTTCCAGATTTTTCATTCTTTGCAAAAATGACTATTTCCAATTATTAGCTTCTTCCTAGTTATTTCAAATTGCGGGATGTTACAATTACAACCCATCATTCAAATAAAAGATGTAAAATAAATAAAATAGAAAGAAAAGATAAAACTCTAAATCAAAAGTTAATTTCTATATTCATCCTCCTCCCTCTAATAATTATTGTTATGGACTATTTATAGATGTAGGAAACCCTGAATAAAATAATTGAGTCCAAAACAAATTAGGAACCAAAACCAAAAAGGATTCTGCGTGACGCAGTTTGTGCATATTTCCGCCGCTTCAGTTGCGTGTCTGCAAATGTTGACACATGGCAGCAGTATTTTTCAATTCAAATTCAAATTCTTTACAACTTTTATATAATATATATATATATATATATTATTATTATTATTATTATAATCAATTTAATCCATTAAGTTGCCTGATTGATTTTCTTCTTTAACCTTCCATATTTAATTCGCTTTAGCTCCAAATTTCTTCATCTTCACACCAATTTAATCCTACAAATAAAATATATTATTAAGCACAATTCATAAAATTCATGCTCAAAAAGGACATATATAAATAATAAATGTGAGGCAAATAGTGATTAAAAATATATATTTTGGCCTCACATCATGAGCCATGACATATGAAATTGTAGGTCAATCAGTTGCTTTCAAATGACACAAATTTTGTGTCATTTAATGTTGAAAGTAAAGCATTATGAAAATTTTACCAGAGACTAGTGTAGCCTGAATATGAGAAATTTTGAAGTTTCATAATTACGGCTTTAGATGTTAGTTTCGGGTATAGAAAAACTCTATTTCACGGTCCATACCTCATTTGAACTTATAAATACCTATAATTACTCATTCGCACTAACACACATAATTTATTAAATCATCACAAATACCCACAAATAATTTTAGTAAAAAAACTACCTACAATCAATGTGTGCCTCTCTTGAAGGCAAACAATGTTTACTACTATATCTTTTAGTACCTAATAAATTAGGTGAGCCATGACATATGAAATTGTAGGTCAATCAGTTTTCTTTCAAATGATTCAAATTTTGTATCATTTAATGTTGAAACAAAAGAATTATGATCATTTTACCAGAGACTACTGTAGTGTGAATAAGTGAAATTTCGAACATTAATAATTTTGATTTTATATGTTAGTTTCGGGTACAGAAAAACTCTATTTCACGGTCTGTACCTCATTTGAACTTATAAATACCTATAATTACCCATTCCCACTAACACACATAATTTATTTAATCATCACAAACACCCACAAAAAACTTTGGTCAAAAAACTTCATTCAATCAATGTATGCCTCTCTTGAAGGCAAACAATGTTTACTACCATATCTTTTAGTACGTAATGAATTAGGTAAGACATGACATATGAAATTTTAGATTATTGAGTTTTTTTCTCGAATGCCACCAATTTTGTATCATTTAATGTTTACAGTAAAGCATTATGTCCAGTTTACCAAAGACTAGTGTAGTGTAAATAAGAGAAACTTTGAACGTTCATAATTTTTGCTTTAGATGTTAGTTTCGGGTATAGAAAAACTCTATTTCACCATATGTACCTCATTTGAACTTATAAATACCTATAATTACCCATTCGAACTAACACACATAATTTATCAAATCATCACAAACACTCAGAAAAACTTTTGGTCAAAAAACTACATGCAATCAATGTGTGCCTCTCTTGAAGGGAAACGATGTTTACAACCATGTCTTTTTGTACATAATGAATTAAGTGAGCCATGCCATATGAAATTGTAGGTCGATGAGTTTTCTTTCAAATGCCACCAATTTTATATCATTTAATGTTGAAAGTAAAGCATTATGACCATTTTACCAGAGACTAGTGTAGTTTGAATAAGAGAAATTTCGAACGTTCATAATTTTGGGTTTAGATGTTAGTTTCGGATATAGAAAAACTCTATTTCACGTTACATAACTCATTTGAACTTATAAATACCTATAACAACTCATTCCTAGTAACAAACATAATTTCTTAAATAATTACAAACACCCACCAAAAATTTGGTCAAAAAACTACATGCAATTAATGTGTGCTTCTCATGAAGGAAAACATTGTTTAATACCATATCTTTTAGTACGTATTGAATTAGGTGAGCCATGACATATGAAATTGTAGGTCAATGAGTGTTCTTTCAAATGCCATCAATTTTGTACCATTAAATTTTTAAAGTAGAGCTTTATGATGATTTTACAAGAGACTAGTGTTGTGTAAATAAGAGAAACTCTGAACGTTCATAATATTGGCTTTAGATGTTAGTTTCGGGTATAGAAAAACTCTATTTTACTAACCATACTTCATTTGAACTTATAAATACCTATAATTACCCATTAGAACTAACACACAAAATTTAATAAATCATCACAAACACCCAAAAAAGAGTTTTGGTAAAAAACTACATGCAATAAATGTGTACCTCTCTTGAAGGCAAATAATGTCACTACGATATCTTTTAGTACGTAATAAATTAGGTGAGCCATGACATATGAAATTGTAGGTCAATGAGTTTTCTATCAAATGCCACCAATTTTGTATCATTTAACATTTAGAGTAAAGGATTTGACCATTTTAGCAGAGACTAGTGTAGTGTAAATAGGAGAAACTTTGAACGTTCATAATTTTGGCATTAGATGTTAGTTACGGATATAGAAAAACTCTATTTCATGGTCCATACCTCAGATGAACTTGCAAATACCTATAATTACCCATTTGAACAAACAGACATAATTTATTAAATCATCACAAACACCCACAAAAAAAAATTGTCAAAAAACTACATGCAATCAATGTATGCCTCTCTTGAAGGCAAACAATGTTTACTACCATATCTTTTAGTACGTAATGAATTACGTGAGCCATGACATATGAACTTGTAGGTCAATGAGTTTTCTTTCAAATGCGATTAATTTTGTATCATTTAATGTTGTAAGTAAAGCATTATGACCATTTTACTAGAGACTAGTGTAGCGTGAATAATAGAAATTTCGAGCGTTCATAATTTTGGCTTTAGATATTAGTTTTGGGTACAGAAAAACTCTATTTCACAGTTCATACCTCATTTGAACTTATAAATACCTATAATTACACATTCTCACAAAAACACTCATTAAATAATCACAAAAACCCCCAAAAAAGTTTCGTAAAACAACTACCTACAATCAATGTGTGCCTCTCTTAAAGGCAAACAATGTTTACTACTAAATCTTTTAGTAAGTAATGAATTAGGTGAGCCATGACATATGAAATTGTAGCTCAATGAGTTTTCATTCAAATGCCACCAATTTTGTATTATTTAATTTTGAAAGTAAAGCATTATGACCATTTTATCAAAGACTAGTTTAGTGTGAATAAGAGAAACTTCGAATGTTCAGAATTTTGGCATTAGATGTTAGTTTCGGGTATAGAAAACCTCTATTTCACGGTCCATACCTCATTTGAACTTATAAACACCTATACTTACCCATTCGAACTAAAACACATAATTTATTAAACTATCACAAACACCCAGAAAAAATTTTGGTCAAAAAACTACATGCAATCAATGTGTGCCTCTCTTGAAAGCAAACAATGTTTACTACCATATCTTTTAGTACGTAGTGATTTAGGTGAGCCATGACATATGAAAATGTAGGTCGATGAGATTTCTTTAAAATACCATCAATTTTGTATCATTTAATGTTGAAAGTAAAGCATTATGACCATTTTACTAGAGACTAGTGTAGCGTGAATAATAGAAATTTTGAGCGTTTATAATTTTGGCTTTAGATATTAGTTTCGGGTACAGAAAAACTCTATTTCACGGTTCATACGTCATTTGAACTTATAAATACCTATAATTACCCATTCTCACTAACACACTATTTAAATCATCACAAACACCCCCAAAAAAGTTTGGTAAAACAACTACCTGCAATCAATGTGTGCCTCTCTTAATGGCAAACAATGTTTACTACTAAATCTTTTAGTACGTAATGAATTTCGTGAGCCATGACATATGAAATTGTAGGTCAATGAGTTTTCATTCAAATGCCACCAATTTTGTATTATTTAATGTTGAAAGTAAAGCATTATGACCATTTTACCAAAGACTAGTTTAGTGTGAATAAGAGAAACTTCGAATGTTCAGAATTTTGGCATTAGATGTTAGTTTCGAGTATAGAAAAACTCTATTTTACGGTCCATACCTTATTTGAACTTATAAACACCTATACTTACCCATTCGAACTTAAACACATAATTTATTAAATTATCACAAACACCTAGAAAAAATTTTGGTCAAAAAACTACATGCAATCAATGTGTCTCTTTCTTGGAAGCAAACAATGTTTACTACCATATCTTTTAGTACGTAATGAATTAGGTGAGCCATGACATATGAAAATGTAGGTCGATGAAATTTCTTTAAAATGCCACCAATGTTGTATCATTTAATCTTGAAAGTAAAGCATTATGACCATTTTACTAGAGACTAGTGTAGTGTGAATAAGAGAAACTTCGAATGTTCATAATTTTGGCTTTAGATGTTAGTTTCGGGTATAGAAAAACTCTATTTCACTGTCCATACGTCATTTGAAGCTATAAATACCTATAATTACCCATTCGTACTAACACACAGACTTAATTAAATCATCACAAATACCCACAAAAATTTTGGTCAAAAAATTGTATGCAATTAATGTATGCCTCTCTTGAAGGAAAACAATGTTTACTACTATATCTTTTCTTACGTAATGAATTAGGTGAGCCATGACATAAGAAAATGTAGGTCAATGAGTTTTCTTTCAAAGGCCACTAATATTTTATCATTTAATGTTGAAAGTAAAGCATTATGACTATCTTACCAAAGATTAGTGTAGTCACTACTAAAAAAAAACCTAAACAACAACGGATAGAAAAGAGACGGAGCAACCCCATTTGCCACACTGTCCATCGCTTTTTAATAAAAATAATTATTTTTAAAATTATTTTACAAAAATCGACAGGTGGCATTTCTTAGTCCGTCGCTTTTATTTTTAAAATTATTCTTAAAATTACTAATTATTTATTTAATATAAATTGCAATGCCGTCTGTCGCTTTTATTAAAAATAATTATATGTAAATTAAAAATTAATGATGCAGTCCATCGCTTTTAATTTATTTAATTTTATTAATTATTTTTTAATCATAACGACAGACGGCATCTTTATGTCCGTTGCTTCTTGGTCAAAATATATGGTCAACATTTTTAAGAAAGCGACGGACAGTGTCTCCTAGTCCGTCACTTTTTGGTCAAAATATTGGTCAACTATATTTTAAAAAAGCGACGGTCTTAGAGACGCAGTTCGTCTATTTTTATGAAATATCTGGAAGACAGATCGGGTTTTTTCTTATTTTCCTCTCTCTATCCACCTTTATTCTCTCCCTTCTCTCTATCAATCTCCCTGCACATCGCCGCCCTTCCCCGTTGCCGTCGCCGTCGCCCTCACCGGTTGTTGTGTTTCTGCAGTGCTGCCCTTCCCCGTCGCCGGTCACTGATCGTCGTTGCTGCTGCCTTTCCTAATTTGTTAAGGTAAGTGTTAGATTTTATTTTATTTTTCAATTCTAGTTATTATAATTGATTGTTTGTTAGTATATTATTGTTTTTGTTTGTTGGGTTGTGTTATTCAATTGTTAATTTGATTTGATTATTGTTAGTTAGGTATAGAGAATTGAAGATTTTTATTTTAGGGTTTTGTTTTTTTAAAAAATGGTCAATTTTAAATTGGGAATTGTTAGTTAGTGAAAAATTAGGATTTTTTTACTTTAGGACTTGTTTAAACTTGAGAATATGTTATTTGAGGTTGAATTGAGATTTTTTTGATTTGATTGATTGTTAGTTAGTAAAGTGTTGATTTGAAGTTAGAAATTAGTAATTCATGAAGTGTTATGAGTATAGATAATGAATATTTGAATGTCATAAACTTGAAATTAGAACTTGAACTTAGAATTTGAACTTGAACTTAAAATTAGAACTTGAACTTAGAATTTGAAGTTGAACTTAGACTTGAACTTGAAATTAGAACTTGAACTTGAATTTAGAACTTGAAATTGAATTTAGAACTTGAACATTGAACTTAGAACTTACTAACTAATTCTTGATGACCTCAATTAATTTGAACTTAATAATTGAACTTTGAACTCAATTAACTTTGTGATAATTTTTTTGTGTCCATCGAGTGTTTGTTAAGCATAAATACCAACACTAGTTGATCTTATTGTGACAAAATTAATTTTTATGCAAGATCGATTTGTGTCCATCTAGTGTTGATATTAAGCTTTAATTTAGGAATAATGTGTTTGTTTAGCACAAGTACCAACACTAGTTGATCCTATTGATGACAATATTTATTTTCTTGCAAGATCGATTTGTGTCCATCTAGTGTTGATAGCTTTAATTTAGGAATATTGTGTTTGTTTAGCATAAGTACCAACAGTAGTTGATCCTATTGATGACAAAATTAATTTTCTTGTAAGATTCATTTGTGTCCATCTAGTGTTGACACTTAGCTTTAAATTTCAAAATAATATATTTGTTAAGCATAAGTACCAGCACTAGTTGATCCTATTGATGACAAAATTGATTTTCTTGCAAGATCGCTTTGTGTCCATCTAGTGTTGACACTTAGTTTTAAAAAGTTGTTAAGTTATTAAAGTTAAAATGTTGTTAAGTTTTTTAAATAAGTTAAATTAAATAATGTAGTTTTGTTGATGGATTTAGTTGTTGGAATTAAGTCAAAACTAAACTAGTTAAAGTTAAAAAGTTGTTGAGTTGTTTAAATAAGTTAAAATAAATAATGTGGTTTAGTTGGTGGATTTAGTTGTTGGAATTAAGTCAAAACTAAACTAGTTAAAGTTGTTTAAATAAGTTAAAATAAATAATGTGGTTTAGTTGGTGGATTTAGTTGGTGGATTTAGTTGTTGGAATTAAGTCAAAACTAAACAAGTTAAAATTGTTAAGTTGTTTAAATAAGTTAAATTAAATAATGTGGTTTTGTTGATGGATTTAGTTGTTGGAATTAAGTCAAAACTAAACAAGTTAAAATTGTTAAGTTGTTTAAATAAATTAAATTAAATAATGTGGTTTTGTTGATGGATTTAGTTGTTGGAATTAAGTCAAAACTAAACTAGTTAAAGTTAAAAAGTTGTTGAGTTGTTTAAATAAGTTAAAATAAATAATGTGGTTTAGTTGGTGGATTTAGTTGTTGGAATTAAGTCAAAACTAAACTAGTTAAAGTTGTTTAAATAAGTTAAAATAAATAATGTGGTTTAGTTGGTGGATTTAGTTGTTGGAATTAAGTCAAAACTAAACAAGTTAAAATTGTTAAGTTGTTTAAATAAGTTAAATTAAATAATGTGATTTTGTTGATGGATTTAGTTGTTGGAATTAAGTCAAAACTAAACAAGTTAAAATTGTTAAGTTGTTTAAATAAGTTAAATTAAATAATGTGGTTTTGTTGATGGATTTAGTTGTTGGAATTAAGTCAAAACTAAACTAGTTAAAGTTAAAAAGTTGTTAAGTTGTTTAAATAAGTTAAAATAAATAATGTGGTTTAGTTGGTGGATTTAGTAATTCGAATTAAGTCAAAACTAAACTAGGTGAAGTTGTTAAGTTGTGTAAATGAGTTCAAATAAATAATATGGTTTAGTTGGTGGATTTAGTTGTTGTATGAAGTCAAAACTAAACTATAGTTAAAGTTGTTAGGTTGTTTAAATAGGTTAAAATAAATAATGTGATTTAGTTGTTGGAATTAAGTCAAAACTGAACTAGTTAAAGTTGTTAAGTTGTTTAAATAAGTTAAATTAAATAATGTGGTTTGTTGATGGATTTAGTTGTTGGAATTAAGTCAAAACTATACTAGTTAAAGTTAAAAAGTTGTTAAGTTGTTTAAATAAGTTAAAATAAATAATGTGGTTTAGTTGGTGGATTTAGTTGTTGGAATTAAGTCAAAACCAAACGAGGTCAAGTTGTTAAGTTGTTAAGTTGGATAAATAAGTCCAAATAAATAATGTGGTTTAGTTGGTGGATTTAGTTGTTGTATTAAGTCAAAACTAAATTATAGTTAAAGTTGTTAAGTTGTTTAAATAAGTTAAAATAAATAATGTGATTCAGTTGGTGGATTTAGTTGTTGGAATTAAGTCAATACTAAATTAGTTAAAGTTAAAAAATTGTTAAGTTGCTTAAATAAATTTAAATAAATAATGTGGTTTGGTTGGTGGATTTAGTTGTTGGAATTAAGTCAAAACTAATTTAATATCTATATTTTTGTAGATGGATCATCGTTTGTGGATGTATAATATGCATTATGAAACTGGTGCTGGTTTGAAACCTGAGTTTATTGACGGTGTTAGAGATTTTATTGAACATACAATGGCACTTGACATTTTCAAGAATAATGGATTGGTTAGGTGTCCTTGTAGTGCATGTAGGATGCTTAAAATTTTATAAACCAGATACAGGTATGGTTCGTTTGTACTGTAATGGATTTAAGCCTAGATATGTTGTATGGATTGATCATAGAGAAATAGATGGATTGAATGGTATGTTTTATAATTCGATGTCTGTGGATGAATATAATATGATTGCACCACATGGTCAAATTAGGGTTGAACATGATAGGGTTCATGAAATGATCAATGATGCTTTCGAGGTTCAAGGTAGGATGGAACTGGAACAATATTTTGATGAAGCTCCTAATGAAGAAACAAGATGCTTCTATGATCAATTAGAAGAGTTTAGTCGTTCACTATGTGAAGGAAGTTTGCATTCTTCCTTGCCAGTTACGGTTAGATTAATGAATATTAAATCAGATTGGAATGTTCCTAATGCAGCTATGGACTCAATGGTTGATGATTTGGGTGAACTAGTTAATCCAGAGTTTAACATACCTAAGAACTTCTATCAGGCAAAACATTTGCTTTCCAAGTTAGGATTGGCGTATGATAGAATTCATTTTAGTGTTAATAGCTTAATGATATTTTACAAGACTAATAATGAATTAGAAAATTGTAAGTTTTGTGGACATGCTCGTTATAAGAGAACTCCAGCTGGAAAGATGGTCCCAGTTAAGGCGATGCATTATCTACCTCTCATTCCTAGGTTAAAGAGGTTGTATGCATCGATGAGGTCTGCCCCACATATGAGATGGCATCGTGAATATAGAAGGTCGTTGGGTGTCTTGTCTCATCCATCTAATGGTGAAGCATGGAAGCATTTTGATAATGTATATCCTAATTTTGCTAGTGAACCAAGAAATTTTAGATTGGGGTTGTATGCAGATGGCTTCACACCATTCTCTAATTCTGCTTCACCTTATTCATGTTGGCCAGTATTTCTTACTCCATATAATCTTCCTCTTGAAACGTGCATGACCAGTCCCTACATCTTTCTAAGTTGTGTTATTCCAGGTCCCCGTAATCCAAAAAGTTTGATTGATGTCTATCTACAACCATTAATAGATGAGCTCAAACAATTGTGGTTTGAAGGTGTTTTGACATATGATATATCAACTAAGCAGAATTTCGTTATGCGTGTTTCTTTAATGTGGACTATTAATGATTTTCCTGCATACGGGGTGTTGTCTGGTTGGATGACAGCTGGAAAGCTAGCATGTCCCTATTGCATGGAAAATAGTAAGGTATTCACTTTAAAGCATGATAGAAAAAAATACATGGTTTGATTGTCATCGCCAGTTCTTGCCAATGGACCATGAGTTTAGAAAGATGAAAAATGAATTTAGGAATAATAAGGTTAAAAGTGACCCCCCCCCCCCACCTCCATTACTCACAGGGCATCAAATTTGGGAGAGAGTTTCTCAATTACCTAAAGTTACAGAAGCTACAGCTTCTAGACTTCCTGTATATGGTGTTGAACATAATTGGACCAAACAAAGCATATTTTGGGAGTTGCGGTATTGGAAGGACAATTTGCTACGACATAATCTTGATGTGATGCACATTGAAAAAAATTATTTTGACAATTTTTTTAACACAGTGATGGATGTTAAGGGTAAGACAAAAGACAATCCAAAAGCTAGAATGGATATAAAGGAATATTGTAGGAGAAAAGAGTTATGGTTGCAGGAATTACAGAATGGTAAAATAGTTAATCCCAAAGCCAGCTTTTCATTCACATTGGATGAGAAACGTGAAATTATTGAGTGGGTTAAAAATTTGAGGATGCCGGAGGGCTATGCTTCAAATTTAGGAAAGCGGGCAGATATGAATGATGGAAAATTGATAGGTATGAAAAGTCATGATTGTCATGTGTTCATGGAAACTTTAATTCCTATCGCTTTTAGTCATCTACCCGAAAGGATATGGAAACCAATCACAGAGATAAGTCTTTTTTTAAAAGATTTGTGTTCTAGAAAGTTGTTGGAGAGTAGTTTAAACAGGATGGAGGAAAATATTCTTGTTACTACTACTACATTGGAGAAGATATTTCCATGTGGTTTCTTTGATGTGATGGAGCATCTTCCAATTCACCTTGTACAAGAGGCCTACCTCGGAGGTCCGGTTCAAACTAGATGGATGTATCCATTTGAGAGGTATCCATTTGAAACATTCACTAAGTTATTTATATTCTCAAGTCTTTTATTAAGATATATATACATATATACATGCAGAAAATTTGGCAGTTCAAAGCAAACGATTAAGCAAAGGGGAAGGGTCGAAGGATCAGTTGTTCAAGGTCATATTGGGAGAGAAACTCGTGATTTTTATTCTTTTTACTTTGGTGATGATGTGTCATGTAGGAGAAACAAGCCCAATTGCAATGATGAAGGCAATATTGATCTTTTATTTCCCCCAATTTCAATTTTTAATCAAAATGGCGAGGATCTAAAAAGTGTGGAAAGCGAGGATTCACTGATATGGAAATGCAATCAGGTGAGACACATATTTTGTTTAATTGTCCAAAGATTCAACCATACATGAAGTAAGTGCTAAAAAATATGTTATCAAATTACATACTAATAAGTGTTCATTAACTAACGATATACTTGAATGTAAAATGATCAACTTGTTCTTAAACACATGGGATAGTAAAGCCATCAATAGAGAATTTTCCAACTGGCTGAGGAACTATGCAAGTGTGCAATCACTAAGTATTTAATATATAATATATTTATGTTATACTAAATTATTTTACTTGAAATAACAATCATGTAGGTTTACGATGAATACTCAAGTGTCCAACATTTGCAATTAGAGAAAGAAGTAGCACTTCGACCTGAATTTCAAGTACTGTCAATGAATAAGTATTGTGTCAATGGTTTTAAGTTTCAAACTAAAGAAGTTTCTAGGAACAAGAAAACAAATAATAGCGGTGTCTACAAACAAGGTGATGTTGATGGTACTGGCCAAACTATTGAATATTATGGTGTCATTCATGAGATTATTGAACTGAGGTATTCAAGTTGGCCTAAGAAGAAGATTGTATTGTTTCGGTGTGAGTGGTTTGACCCATCACATAGAGGCACAAAGGTGGACCATCAACATAATATAATTGAAGTTAAGCACACCAGGAAATACAAAAGTTATGATCCTTTTATCATTGCACAAAATGTTAAACAAGTGTATTAGGCTCCATATCCATTGTGTAGAGACAAAGCTGATTGGTGGGTTCTTATAAAAAGTAAGTATGTGGGAAGAATTGAAATTGACAATGTCTTAGATGTGGCGTATCAAAATGATGTTACACTTGTTCAACAACAAGTTGATGTTGAATTGGAACCACACTACAACATCCTCAACACATATTAGAAGAAGTATCTCATGATGAGATACTGAATGTTGAGGAAGAAATATTCGAGAATGAGGAAAATGAATCATTTGATGATGAAGAATGGGACGATAATGAAAATGAAACAACTGAGGAGGAAGAATGGGAGAATGATGGAATTGAAACAAGCGAGAAGAAGTATCTGATGATGAGATACTGAATGTTGAGGAAGAAATATCCGAGAATGAGGAAAATGAATCATTTGATGATGAAGAATGGGTCGATAATGAAAATGAAACAACTGAGGAGGAAGAATGGGAGAATAATGGAATTGAAACAAGCGAGAAGGAATAGTGTAGAATTAAATCTAGCTAGTATATATATATATATATATATATATATATATATATATATATATATATATATAAGTTAGTGTATTTTTCTAATTTTATTTAATTTATGATATTTATATATATTATAAATGTAAATTTGCATACAAATGTAATCAGGCGGTGACGGTGATAGACATCGTGAGCATCTTGGAGTTAGCCAGACCAAACAAGCTAAGAAGAAGAAGTCTTGGAGAACCATAGATCCTAAGGATATTGCAGGATCTATTTCTTCTGCGCAAGAGTGGATCAGCCATGATACTCATTTATTTGTTGTTCTATTTGGTACGGCAAATCCTCGATAATATTATCCTAATTACCTCGACTAGTCGGTGCTTCCTCTACTTCATAGGCATTTCCTTCACGATGCTACGAGGACATTACGTTTACAGGCTATTCATTGAGCATGACCCTTATCGGTAGGTACTTCATCTCCCACAAGTACATCTCCTCAGTTATCTACCATGAGAATTGTGATTCTAGTAGCGAGCAGTCAGATGTTATGGTCGGTACGCCTCCACTGACTCAGATTTTTGTGCATCCTGATGTATTGTAATATCTTTCAATTTGAAATATCTAGGAAGAAGCTAAGAACTGGAAATAGTCATTTTTGGAAATAATGAAAATCTGAAATGTGTTCAAGTTAGGAAAAGTTGAGTTTTGGCCAACTTCAAACGGCCATAACTTCTAGCTCAGGATGCGTTAAAGGTACTTCCAAATATGGTAAGAAAGATCTTGGAATGATATTTCCAACACCACTGAGTTTGTGTGATTCCAAGTTTGTATGAGTGAGTTATGCCCTTTGGAAGTTGGGCTGTTGGAATTCGGAAAGTCCAAATCCGAATTTTGGAAGGGTAATTTAGTCTTTTCCCTACCTAATTATTCTAATTCATTTTTAAGAGTTTAATTGGGGTAAAGTCTGATTTTAGTCAGTTTTAGAAAACTGAATTTCACGCTAGGGCTTGGAGAAAGGAGTCAAGAGGAGAAAGAAGAAGAACGTTCAAGATTTGTTCAAGATTCGTCGAGATTAGCTTGTGGATTTCATCGGGGATGATACCTAAAAGGTATGTGAGATCACATAGTGTTGGATTAGTTCACCCACGCACCAATCATGATTTATTTAAGTGTATTTAAGTTCTTCAAAAGCTTAGAGATTAAGTTCTTGATGGGTTTGTTGAAGTTCTATTAAATTCTTGATTCTTTGAAATCGTTGAGTAGTTGTTTGATTTGAATCCATGATTTTAGGTTTGATTTTGAGTAGAATTTTATGTACTTTGAGTATATAATCGATTCTAAGTGTTTGGGGAAAGAGCCCATGGAATTTAGAGGGTTTAGAGCTGGAAAACGAAGAAGAAATTTCGTCGGTCAAAATTTTGCAGTGCCTCCGCGTCGCAAAGCTAGTCCCCAATTTTGGGAAAAGTTGTTACACGTCGCAGAGTGATCACAGACCGTTCTGCCTCAAAAGTTATTTTTGAAACCAAAATTTAAATGTTTCTCCGCGACGCGGACCCACCCTTAGATATTGATTTTTGGTCTTTTCTCATGTTTAGCTATCTAAATTCGTTCCTAAACATCATGAGATCTTTCATATCGCAAATCACGATCCTTGAATCCATTAATTCAATTCAAGGAAAGTTAAGAGTCAAGTTAAGAGAAATTCATAAAGATTTCCAAAAGTCTTTTGCCAACGTTTTAACTTTATTTTAAGACTTAAGTTTTGAGGTCAGTAAAGAGTAAAGTTGAAGTTCATTTCTTCAAAATTACATAGGGGCTATGTATTCCCAAAGGGCTTAAAATGTTTTCGCATTTAAACAAGAAAGAAAACCTCGATTTCCAAGGAGCCTTCGGGCTAGTTTTCATAAAAGAGTAATCGCTTTCTAAATTAAGCAAGAGAGGAAACTTTGATTTCCAAGATAGCCTTTGCGCTATGTTTTTGAGCACTAATCTCAAATCACAGAAAGAAGTATGTTTTTACACATAAGAGCTAATATTATATTTTTGGGAGTAGCATTGAGCACTGATATGGGGGAGAGTTCAGACAACTCATAGCCCTATAAACTATGTAGCCACCATGGGTAGAAAAGGGTCATACTTTTTAGATGATTCCTTTAGTGCTTTTTAGCATAGACTAGTGGATCCACTTAGTGACTTAGGTTATATACCCCAGGCAAGGTATAGGACGGTCATTGGCAACATGAGGTAAAATGTTGTATCATCACTATAGCTCTTAAGTGATGGTTGTCGGTTAGAGAAACTCCCACAGCAGTATTTTGTATTTTTATATACAAACATAGTTCATATTGTATCTTCGTATACATACAAAGTTATTATTGTATTTCTAAATACACAGAGTTGACATCATGTTTTAAACAACTTTTCCTTATAATGCACTTGTTTTTAAACTGCTTTATATTGAAATGAGTTCAGTTATGTTGAGTTGAGTTGAGCCAGGTTAGTTCTTCAGTTCCTTTCAGATTCTTTTCAAGCTTAAGATGTGTTTAGCATTCCAACTCACATACTCGTATATTCAATGTACTAATGCCAGTTGGCCTACATCGTCTTATGATGCAAACGCAGATAACCAGGATCAACATCTAGCGCATTGTTGATCCAGTTGAGCTTCAGAGTTGTTGATGAGCCTCCTTGCATTCTGGAGGATCCCCATTTTTCATTACTTTATTATTTTAGTTCATTAGGATGTCGTGGGCTTGTCCCGACATCCATCTCAGTTGTTTTAGAGGCATCATAGATAGTCAATCAGATGTTAGTTCATTCGTCATCATTTTGTTATTGGCTTATGTTCAGATTTGAGTTTCCATTTGGCTAAGTTAAATGTTTATTTTTAAAACATTATGAGTTCAGTTTGAGACAGTTGAGCTATTTAGAATATGAATCATTTTCTTAATGCTTTAAGTTTTCCGCTGAGTAAGTAAGCCAGGCCAAGGGTTCACTTGGGGCCAACAATGGTTCTCGAGTGTTGGCCACACCCAGGGTGTAGGTTCGAGGTGTGACTAATTTGGTATCAGAGCACAGAGTTTGAAAGTCCTTGGGAGTCTATAAAGTCGTGTCTGTAGAGTCCTAGTTATCGGTATGAAGTGTGCCACATCTATAATTAGGAGGCTGTAACACTTAGGATAATTTCTCACTTCTTTCACACTCATTTCGTGCGTTAGAGTTTGATCTCTAAAAAGTTTCCCTCTAATTCATTCTTGCACATGTTTTCAGATAATCATGCCTCCACGAAGAGCTGTCTGAGGTTCTCCTACTAGGAGAAATGTTGAGGAACAAAGGGTACCTAATGCACCAGAAGTGTAACCCCAATAAGAGGTCACCAAGGAAAAGTTCCGTGAAGCTATCCGAATGTTAAGTCAAGTTGTGACCTATCAAGTTGGACAGAGAGATAATTGACAGGAAGTGGCTGATACTTCAAGGATCCGTGAGTTTTTAAGAATGAACTCACCAAGCTTCACAGGTTCAAGTGTCATAGAAGATCCAGATAACTTTGTTGAAGAGCTTCAGAAAGCTCTTGAGATTATGCATGTTGTTGATGCTGACAGGGTGGAACTAGTTGCATACCAAATGAAGGGTGTCACTAGAATATGGTTCGACCAATTGAAAATGAATAAGGATGAGGATGCGCCAATAGTGAGTTGGGATGTGTTTGAGAGTGCTCTCATGGGGCATTTCTTTCTCTGTGAGTTGCGAGAGCCAAAGATAAGAGAGTTTCTCACCTTTAATCCAGAGTCTATGAGTGTTCATGAGTACAGTCTGAAGTTCACACAAATTTCCCGCTATGCTCTGGAGATGGTTGCTGACATGAGGAGCAGGATTAGTTTACTTGTTGTTGGGTTGTCTCGTAAGTCAAGCAAGGAAGGCAAGGCAGCGATGCTGATAGGGGATATGGACATAGCAAGTCTAATGATTCATGTGCAACAAGTTGAGGAGGATAAGCTGAAGGATAGAGAAGAGTTTAAGAATAAGAGGGCTAAGACATCAGGGAACGAGTTCAGGCAGCAAAAGAGTAGTGTGAATGGGTCTTCCTTCCAATAGAACAGAAGGGACTTGCCCCATCATCTACTAGTGCACCTGCGCCTAAGAACAAAGGTGAGTACAATAGTCAGAATTCATAAAGTTTCAGAGCTAAACCTGCCTATTCTCAAGGCAGTATGGCACAAAGGGTTAGTAAGCCTCCTGCATGTGCTAAGTGTGGCAGAAACCACTCAGGTATTTGTCATAAGGGCTCTACTAGTTGTTTCAAGTGTGGTCAGAACGATCATTTTATTAGGGAGTATCCTGAGAACATGCAAGGTAATGGTAATAGGGGAAATAGAGCCCAATATTCAGCAATTGCTCCACCAGACAGGACTGCACCTAGAGGAGCTACTTTCAATATTAGCGGAGGAGCAAACCGCCTTTATGCAATCACTAATCACCAAGAGCAAGAGAACTCTCCAGATGTTGTCACTGGTATGATCCAAGTCTTTGACTTTACTGTTTATGCTTTGCTAGACCTAGGGGCGAGTTTATCTTTTGTAACTCCTTATGTTCCTAAGAATTTTGATGTTATTCCTGAGCAACTTAGTGAATCATTCAATGTTTCTACACCTGTTGGTGATTCTATTCTAGCAAAAAGAGTCTATCTTGATTGTCCCATTTTCATCAATCACAAGAGTACCATGGCTGACTTAGTTGAGTTAGTCATGGTAGAGTTTGATGTCATTCTAGGTATGGACTGGCTTCATGCCTGTTATGCATCAATAGATTGTAGAACTCGAGTAGTCAAGTTCCAGTTTCCAGTGAACCAGTTATAGAGTTGAAGAGCAGTTCAGCAGTGCCTAAGGGTCATTTTATTTCGTACCTTAAGGCGAAAGAGTTAGTTTCTAAGGGGTGTGTCTATCACTTAGTCCGAGTTAATGACTCTAGTGTTGAGATACCTCATATTCAATCAGTTGCAGTAGTAAAAGAGTTTCCAGAAGTCTTTCCTAATGATTTTCCTGAAGTCCCTCCTGAGAGAGAAATAGACTTTGGTATAGATATTCTTCCAGATACTCGTCCTATCTCTATTCCGCCATATTGCTGGCACTAGCAGAGTTGAAAGAGTTAAAAGAGCAGTTGGAAGATCTTTTAGAAAAAGCTTTCATTCGACCAAGTATCTCACCTTTAGGCGCTTTGATCCCATTTGTGAGGAAGAAAGATGGTTCCCTTGGGATGTGTATAGATTACCGTCAGTTGAACAAGGTTACAATCAAGAATAATATCCTCTTTCGAGAATTGATGATCTTTTCAATTAGCTTCAGGGTGCTTCGTGTTTCTCGAAGATAGACCTTAGATCAGGCTACCATCAGCTGAGGGTAAGGGAATGTGATATTCCAAAGACAACATTCACGACCCGTTATGGTCATTATGAGTTTTTGGTCATGTCGTTCGGCTTAACCAATGAGCCTGCAGTGTTCATGGACCTTACGAATAGAGTATTCAAGCCTTATTTAGATATGTTTGTTATAGTGTTCATTGACGACATACTAAATCTATTCGAGAAATAAGGAAGATCATGCTAGTCATCTAAGAATAATTCTCCAAACTCTAAAGGATAAGGAGTTATATGCCAAGTTCTCTAAGTGTGAGTTTTGGCTTGAATATGTGGCCTTCTTAGGCCATATTGTGTCTGGAGAGGGAATTAAAGTTGATACTCAGAAAATTAAGGCAGTGCAGAATTGGCCTAAACCCATATCTCCAACTGATATTAGGATTTTCTTGGGTTTGGCTAGCTATTATAGAAGGTTTGTAAAGGGGTTCTCGTCCATTTCGTCCCCTTTGACCAAACTGACTCAAAAGACAGTGAAGTTTCAAAGGTCTAAAACTTGTAAGAAATTGACTATTGCCCCAGTTTTGACCTTACCATAAGGTACTCATGGTTTTGTGGTGTATTGTGATGCATCTGGAGTTGGTTTGGGTTGCGTATTAATGCAGAATGGCAAAGTTATAACGTATGCATTCAGACAGTAAAAAGTTAATAAGAAGAATTACCCAACCCATGACTTAGAGTTGGTTGCTGTAGTATTTGCCTTGAAAATATGGCGTCATTATCTTTATGGTTTTCATGTGGATGTGTTCACATATCACAAGAGTCTTCGGTATATGTTTAGTTAGAAAGAGCTTAATCTTAGACAGAGAAGGTGGTTAGAATTTCTCAAGGATATGATATGAGTATTCTGTATCACCCAGGTAAGGTTAATGTTGTTGTTAATGCCTTGAGTAGATTATCTATGGGTAGTACCGCCCATTTTGAGGAAGGTAAGAAAGAGTTAAAGAAAGAGGTGCATAGACTTGCAAGGCTAGGAGTTCGACAAATGGATTCCATAGAAGGAGGAGTAGTGGTGACGAATGAGGCTGAATCATCATTAGTGTCCGAAGTAAAAGAGAAGCAAGACCAAGATCCTTTGTTGCTTGAATTAAAGGAAAAGGTTCATAATAAAAAAGTATTGGCTTTTGGAACAAAGGGGATATAGTGTTTGAGGTATCATGTAGATTCTATGATTGATTTCAAGGGTAATTGGAATGATCACCTATCTCTCATTGAGTTTGCTTATAACAATAGTTACCACTCTAGCATCCAAATGGCTCCTTACAAAGCTCCTTAAAGGGAAAGATGCAGATCTCTTATTGGATGGTTTGAAGTTGGTGAAGCTGGGTTAATAGGACCGGACTTAGTTCGTCAAGCTATGGAGAAAGTGGAAGTTATTCAAGAGAGATTGAAAACAGCCCAGAGTCGTCAGAAATCCTACACTGATGGTAGGAGGAGAGAGTTAGAGTTTGAAGTAGATGATTGAGGTTACTTGAAAGTTTCACCCATGAAGGGTGTTATGAGGTTTGGTAAGAAGGGAAAGCTTAGTCCCCGCTATATTGGCCCTTACAAAATATCGAAAAAGGTAGGTAATGTAGCTTATGAGTTGGAGCTACCACAAGAGTTAGCCGCGGTTCATCAAGTATTTTATGTCTCCATGTTGAAGAAGTGCATGGGCGATCCTTCATTGATAATACCAATTGAACATATTGGGATCAAAGATAGTTTATCTTATAAAGAGATTCCGGTTTAAATTCTAGATCGCCAAGTTCGCAAGTTGAGAACAAAAGAGGTAGCATCAGTCAAAGTCTTTTGGAGGAACCAATTTGTTGAAGAAACTACTTGGGAAGCTGAGAAGGATATGAAGAAGAGATACCTACATCTCCTCGAATCCGGAGAAGTTCCGAATTAAGGTACTATCATTTCTTAGTATTTATTTATAAGTTGGCATGTTGTTTCTCATTTGCTTGTGGATGTTTGAGCTGAATGTTGCATGTTACACCCTTAAACTAGTAAGAGTAATTTCATTCGAGGATGAATGTTCCCAACGGGGAGATATTGTAACATCTCGCAATTTGAAATAGCTAGGAAGAAGATAAGAACTGGAAATAGTCATTTTTGGAAATAATGAAAATCTGGAAATTTGTTTAAGTTAGGAAAGGTTGAGTTTTGTCCAACTTCAAACAGCCATAACTTTTAGCTCAGAATGAGTTAGAGGTACTTCCAGATATGGTAGTAAAGATCTTGGAATGATATTTCCAACATCGCTAAGTTTGCGCGATTTCGAGTTTGTATGAATGAGTTATACCCTTTAAAAGTTGGGCTATTGGAATTAGGAAAGTCCAAATCAGAATTTTAGAAGGGTAATATAGTCTTTTCCCTACCTAATTATTCTAATTTGTTTATAAGAGTTTAATTGGGGTAAATTTTGATTTTAGTCTGTTTAAGAAAAGTGAATTACACGCTAAGGCTTGGAAAAAGGAGAAGAACGTTCAAGATTCGTCGAGATTAACTTGTGGATTTCATCGGGGGTGATCCCTACTAGGTATGTGACATCACATAGCATTGGGTTAGTTCACCCACGCGCCAATCATGATTTATTTCAACGAATTTAAGTTCTTGAAAGCTTAGAAATTGAGTTCTTGATGGGTTTGTTGAAGTTTTATTAAATTCTAGATTCGTTGAAATCATTGAGGAGTTGTTTGATCCGAATCCATGATTTTAGGTTTGATTTTGAGTAGAATCTAATGTACTTTGAGCATATAATCAATTCCAAGTATTTGGGGAAAGAACCCATGGAGTTTAGAGGGTTCAGAGCTGGAAAACGAAGAAGAAATTTCATCGATCAAAATTTGGAAGTGCCTCCACATCGCGGAGCTAGTCCCCAATTTTGGGAAAAGTCGTTTTGCATCGCGGAGCGATCACGAACCGTTCTGCCTCAAAAGTTATTTTTGAAGCCAAAATATAAATGCTTCTCTGCGTCGCGGACCCACCCTCAGATGTTGATTTTTGGTCTTTTCTCATGTTTAGCTATCTAAATTCGTTCATAAACATCATGAGATCTTTCCTATCACAAATGACGATCCTTGAATCCATAAATTAAATTCAAGGAAAGTTAAGAGTCAAGTTAAGAGAAGTTCATAAAGTTTTCCAAAAGTCTTTTGCAAACGTTTTAACTTTGTTTTAAGACTTAAGTTTTGAGTTCAATAAAGAGTAAAGTTGAAGTTCATTTCTTCAAAAGTACATGGGGGCTATGTATTCCCAAAGGGTTTAAAATGTTTTCGCATTTAAACAAGAAAGAAAACCTCGATTTCCAAAGAGCCTTCGAGCTAGTTTTCATAAAAGAGTAATCGCTTTCTAAATTAAGCAAGAGAGGAAACTTTGATTTCCAAGATAGCCTTTGCGCTAAGTTTTTTAGCACTAATCTCAAATCACAGAAAGAAGTATGTTTCTAAATATAAGAGCTAATATTATATTTTTAGGAGTAATATTGAGCACCGATAAGGGGGAGAGTTAAGACAACTCACAGCCCCATAAACCATGTAGCCACCATGGGTAGAAAAGGGTCATACTTTTTAGATAATTCATTTAGTGCTTTTTAGCATAGACTAGTGGATCCACTTAGTGAGTTAGTTTATATCCCCCCGGCAAGGTATAGGACAGTCCTTGGCAGCATGAGGTAAAATGTTATATCATCACTATAGCTCTTAAGTGATGGTTGTCAGTTAGAGAAACTCCCACAGCAAGATTTTGTATTTTTATATACAAACAGAGTGCATATTGTATCTTTGCATACATACAAAGTTATTATTGTATTTCTAAATACACAGAGTTGACATCATGTTTTAAACAACTTTTCCTTATATTGCACTTGTTTTTAAACTTTTTTATATTGAAATGAGTTTAGTTATGTTGAGTTGAGTTGAGCCAGGTAAGTTCTTCAGTTCCTTTCAGATTCTTTTCAAGCTCAAGTTGTGTTTAGCATTCCAACTCGCATACTCGTACATTCAATGTACCAATGCCAGTTGGTCTGCTTTGTCTTATGATGTAGATGCAGGTAACCAGGATCAGCATCCAACACATCGTTGATCCAGTTTAGCTTCAGAGCTATTGGTGAGCATCATTGCATTCAGGAGGATCCCCCTTTTTCATTACTTTATCATTTTAGTTCATTAGGATGTCGTGGGCCTATCCTGACATCCATCTCAGTTTTTTTAGAGGCTTCATAGATAGTCAATCAAATGTTAGTTCATTCATCATCATTTTGTTAGTGGCTTATGTTGAGATTTGATTTTCCATTTTGGCTAAGTTAAATGTTTATTTTAAAAACATTATGAGTTCAGTTTGAGACAGTTGAGTTATTTAGCATATGAATCCTTTTTATAATGCTTAAATTCTTCCGCTGAGTAAGTAATTCAGGCCAAGGATTTGCTTGGGGCCAGCTATGGTTCTCGAGTACCGGTCACGCCTAGGGTGTAGGCTCGGGGCGTGACATGTATCACCCTCGTGTACAGCTACACATAGTGCTACACCAAATGATACGATGCCTGCTCTAGCTCTTGGCTAGAAGTACAGACTTGGTAGAGTAATGATTGAGCCGGATGGATCATCGTAAGTTTGTTTTGTTATTTATTTGTTATTTTATTTTATCTATTTCTTATACTTTAATATATTATTCATGAACTAACATATTTATTATGTGTTTTGCAGGTGGCATCCTCCAAAGGATGCTGCCCGGGCTTTAAAGACTGTGTTAGAAGACTTTATACACAGGCTTATCACTCTTAGAGCAAGATTCCAAACAGTATAGGCCAGGTGATGTTTAATAACTTTAAGGTATATATTTTTTAGTTAAGTTTTGTATACTCTACTTTTTTTTACTATCGATCTAATTAACGTTATTCAAATTTTTTTCAGACTATGTGTACTTGGGAGTCGAGGTAAAATTTGGTCATTGGGACCACATTTGAGAGGAAGGCATCCGCCAGACTGTCTAGCTGGCTAAAGAAAGTTCGGGATAGTGGTGAACATCCCGATTGTATGTTGCCTCATGTTTTGATGAATTGGGTCAGTATTGGAACACAGACATGTTTAAGGCAATATCAAAACAAGCTATAAAGGCTAAAGGCAGTCTTAAGGGTGGCTCGTTGCACACCGGAGGTGCAAAGACCATTGGAACAATTGCACGAGATATGGTAAGTTCTAATTCAAACTTTTAAATAAATAATTAGTTGATTCATATATCGTTATAAATTTCAATTTTTATTTATAGGAAAAAGAATTGGGGCGCACTCCTATTCAACCGGGGGTTTTCAAGAAGACTCATGTCAGGAAGAAAGAAAATGAGTCAGATCCGGATGTATGGGTGGAGGAAAGGGCCGAACGAACTTTTGTAAGTTATTTAATATGAATAATATATATTAATAGTGAATATATTTATGATATGTATATATATTGATGTCAATTTTTATATTTAATATGCAGAATGAGTTTCATCACTACGTCGCTAAGAATCTAGATAGTTCGGTCCAATTGACACCTAAACTTTCCACCCAGATTTGGAAAGAAAATATGGTACGGGGGACACACAAGCGTAGAGTCTATGGTTTAGGATCTCGAAACGATGTAAGATAACTCCAGTAAGGCTTAGAAGGAATTGGATCATCACGTCAAGCTGAGGCACTTAACGGTGTTCAGATTGTTGTTATGTCGGGTCAAATAGCTAAACTTACAGCGACACTGGCAGAGTCGGAGCGGAGAAGAGTAGCTGAACAAGAACACATGAGTGAGATCGTTGAGCAAATCAAAGAACAAGTGATGAACCTCGCTTGTAAACCTACTTCGGCTCTCGATGACACCAACGACGAGATTGATAAGGATGATTATGTAGAACTCGCTCCCTAGTTTAGATCTATGGACATTTATGAACTTTTTGAAATTTTGAAACAAACTTTGAAAGACTTTATAAGTCTTTAATTTGTGATTTAGATACCTTTTAATGTTATTTTAAGTTTGTTGTTTTATGTTTTATTTAGATTGTTTATAATTATGTGTGTTTGATTCGGCTAAATAGTGTAGAATTGAATTGAATTGCATTTGCAAGTGGACAGCAGAAACTAGCAGTTTTTGCTGTCAAAAATATTGCAGGAAAATGGAAGGATAACGTGATTTTGTCCGTCTCTTTTCAGGAATTTTCAAAAATAATATTTCCAGAAAAGCGACGGACAAGGTCCTTTTTTCTGTGATTTTCAAAAATAAAATTTCTAGAAAAGCGACGGACTACGTCGCCTTTTAGAAATAATAAAAAAAATTAAAGTAAAGTTTGTTGCTTTTGTTAAAGAAAATTCTAAAAAAAAAATAGTCAAAAACTGATGGACTAAGCTTCGTGCTAAAAAGTGACGGAGGTGAATCCGTCGCTTTTTCGTCGAATCTGACGAAAAAAGTGACACAGTCCGTCGCTTTTGGCCGTCGTTTTTTGACAGTTTTTTAGTAATGAGTGTGAATAAGAGAAATTTCAAACATTCATAATTTTGGCTTTAGATGTTAGTTTTGGGTATAGAAAAGCTATATTTCACGGTCCATACCTCACTTGAACTTATAAATACTTATAATTACCCATTCGAACTAACGCACATAATTTATTCAATCATCACAAACACCCACAAAAAATTTTGGTCAAAAAACTACATGCAATCAATATGTGCCTCTCTTGAAAGCATACAATGTTTATTACCATATCAATTAGTACGTAATGAATTAGGTGAGCCATGACATATGAAATTGTAGGTCAATGAGTTTTCTTTCAAATGCCACCAATTTTGTATCATTTAATGTTGAAAGTAAAGCATTATTACCATTTTACTAGAGACTAGAGTAGTGTGAATAAAAGAAACTTTGAACGTTCATATTTTTGGCTTTAGATGTTAGTTTCGGATATAGAAAAACTCTATTTCATAGTCCATACCACATTTGAACTTATAAATACCTATAATTACCCATTTGCACTAACACACATAATTTTTAAATCATCATAAACACCCATAAAAAAATATTGGTCAAAAAACTACATGCAAACAACGTTTATTACCATATCTATTAGTACGTAATGAATTAGGTGAGCCATGATATATGAAATTGTAGGTCAATGAGTTTTCTTTCAAATGCCACAAATTTTTTATCATTTAATATTGAAAGTAAAGCATTATGACCATTTTACCAGAGACTAGTGTAGTGTGAATAAGGGAATCTTCGAACGTTCATAATTTTGCCTTTAAATGTTAGTTTCGAGTATAGAAAAACTCTATTTCACAGTCCATACCTCACTTGAACTTATAAATACCTATAATTACCCATTCAAAATAACACACATAATATATTAGATCTTCACAAACACTCACAAAAAAATTTGGTAAAGAGACTATATGCAATCAATGTGTGCTTCTCTTGAAGGCAAATTAATGTTCACTACCATATATTTTAGTACGTAATGAATTAGGTGAGCCATGACATAAGAAATTGTAGGTCAATGAGTTTTCGTTCAAATGCCACCAATTTTGTATCATTTAATGTTGATAGTAAAGCATTATGACCATTTTAGCAAAGACTAGTGTAGTGTCAATAAGAGAAACTTTGAACGTTCATATTTTAGTTTTGGGTATAGAAAAACTCTATCTAATAGTCCATATCTAATTTGAACTTATAAATACCTATAATTACCAATTCGCACTAACACATGGACTTAATTAAGTCATCACAAAAACCCACACAAAATTTTCGGTCAAAAAACTACATGCAATCAATGTGTGCCTCTCTTGGAGGCAAATAATGTTTACTACCATATCTTTTAGTACGTACTGAATTAGGTGAGCCATGACATATGAAATTGTAGGTCAATGAGTTTTCTTTCAATTGCCACCAATTTTGTATCATTTAATGTTCAATGTAAAGCATTATGACCATTTTATCAGAGACTAGTGTAATGTACATCAGAGAAATTTCAAAAGTTCATAATTTTGGTTGTAGATGTTAGTATCGGGAATAGAAAAACTCTATTTCACAGTCCATACCTCATTTGAACTTATAAATACCTATAATTACCCATTCGAACTAACACACATAATTTATTAAAAAATCACAAACACCCACAAAAATATTTGGTCAAAAAACTACATGCAATCAATGTGTTCCTCTCTTGAAGGCAAATAATGTTTACTACCATATATTTAAGAACGTAATGAATTAGGTGAGCCATGACATATGAAAGTATGGGTAAATGATTTTCTTTCAACTGCCACCAATTTTGTATCATTTAATGTTGAAAGTAAATCATTATGACCATTTTACTAGAGACTAGAGTAGTGTGAATAAAAGAAACTATGAACGTTCATAATATTGACTTTAGATGTTAGTTTTGGGTATAGAAAAACTCTATTTCAAGGTCCATACCACATTTGAACTTATAAATACCTATAATTACTCATTCGCACTAACACACATAATTAATTAAATCATCACAAACACCCACAAAATATTTTGGTCAAAAAACTACATGCAATCAATGTGTGCCTCTCTTGAAGGTAAACAATATTTATTACCATAACTATTAGTACGTAATGAATTAGGTGAGCCATGACATATGAAATTGTAGGTCAATCAGTTTTCTTTCAAAAGCCACCAATTTTATATGATTTAATATTTAAAGTAAAGCATTATGACCATTTTACCACAGACTAGTGTAGTGTAAATAAAAGAAACTTCGAACGTTCATAATTTTAGCTTGAGATGTATGTTTTGGGTATAGTAAAACTCTATTTCAGGGACCATGCCTTATTTGAACTTATAAATACCTATAATTACCCAGTCGAACTAATACACATATTTATTAAATCATCACAAACACCCACAAAAAAAATTGGTCAAAAAACTACATGCAAAATCAATGTGTGCCTCTCTTGAAGGCAAACAATGTTTATTACCATATCTTTCAGTATGTAATGAATTAGATGAGCCATGACATCTGAAACTATAGGTCAATGAGGTTTTTTTTCAAATACCACCAATTTTGTAACATTTAATGTTTAAACTAAAGAATTATGACCATTTTACCAGAGACTAGTGAAGTGTAAATAAGACAAACTTCGATATTTCATAATTTTGGCTTTAGATGTTAGTTTCGGGTATAGAAAAACTCTATTTAATGGTACATACCACATTTGAACTTATAAATACCTATAATTACCCATTCGAACTAACCCACATAATTTATTAAATCATCAAAAATACCCACACAAATTTTTGGTCAAACTACTACATGCAATCATTGTTTGCCTCTCTTGAAGGCAAACAATGTTTACTACCATATCTTTTAGTACGTAATGAATTAGATGAACCATGACATATGAAATTGTAGGTCAATGAGTTTTCTTTCAAATTCCACCAATTTTGTATCATTTAATGTTGAAAGTAAAGAATTATGACCATTTTACCAGAGACTAGTGTAGTGAGAATAACAAAAATTTCAAATGTTCATAATTTTGGCTTTAGATGTTTGTTTCGGGTATAGAAAAACTCTATTTCACAGTCCATACCACATTTGAACTTATAAATACCTATAATTAGCCGTTTGCACTAACACACATAATATATTAAATCATCACAGACACCCACATAAAATTTTGGTCAAAAAACTACATGCTATCAATGTATGCCTCTCTTGAAGGCAAAGAAGATTTACTACCATATCTTTTAGTACGTAATGAATTAGGTGAGCCGTGACATATGAAATTGCAGGTCAATGAGTTTTCAAATGCCACCAATTTTGTATATTTTAATGTTGAAAGTAAAGCATTATGACCATTTTACTATAGACTAGTGTAGTGTAAATAACAAAAACTTTAAACGCTCATAATTTTGGTGTTAGATGTTAGTTTCGGGTATAGAAAAACTCTATTTCACGGTCCATACCTCATTTGAACTTATAAATACCTATAATCACCGATTCTAACTTACAAACATAATTTATTAAATCATCACTGTCAATCCCCGAGTCTACACCCGGGGCGGGACTGGCACTCGAGAACCATTGTTGGCCCCAAGCGAACCCTTAGCCTAGATTACTCAGCAGAAGACTTCAAAACATTATACAAGGATTCAATGCATCTCTATTCAACTATTTAATAAAATAACTTGGTACGTTTAAAGGTCAAACATTCAACTATGCCAAAGTGGCAACTCAAGTCTTAACATATGAAATAACAATGTAAAGACAACTAAACTATTGACTGTCTAAGAAGCCTCTACAAGAAAGTGGGATGTCGGGACAAGACCCCGATCATCCTAACAACTAAAGTACTAAAGCAATGTAAAAGTAGCCATATGGAAAGCAAGGATGCTCACCAATTGACTATGAGTGCTCAACTAGATCAACGAGGCACTGGATGATGATCCTGGTTACATGTGTCAGCATCATAAAACGATGCAGGCCAAATGGCATCAGTACATTGAATGTACGAGTATGCGAGAGGAAAACTGAACATAACATAAGCTTGATAAGAATTTGAAAGAAGCACTTACCTTGGCTTTACTCAACTCTTGAATAACTCAACCCAAATGAAAAGTAAAACAACAATAATAGTGCAGTTTATACAAAGCATTTAAGGAAGTAGGCAGAAACTCAATTTGTTAAAGGAACGCAATAACAACTCAGTTTACATATAAAGTAATATAATATTGTGGGAGTTTCTCTAACCGACAACCACCACTATGAGCCTAAGTAGTGATACATCCTTTTGCCCACACTGCCAGAACTATCCTATACTTTGCCGTCATATAGAACGTCTTAACTAAGTGGATCCACTAGTCTATGCTAAAAAGCACTAAGGAATCATCTAAAAAATATGATCATTCTCTACCCATGATGGCTACATGGTTTATGGAGGCTTGAGTTATTATGAACTCGTGTCCCCATATAGGTGCTCAATACTACTCCCAAAAATATACTTAGCTCATATGTTTTAAAAACAAAACTATTTCTTTGGTTTGAGATAATTACTCAAAACTTAGCTTAAAAGCACTTCTTGGAAATCAGTGTTTCCCTTCTTGCTCAAATGTGAAAAACATTTTTTAACTCTTGGGAATACTTAGTTCCCGTATAATCTCTGAAGAAAAGAACTTTGCTCTTACTCGTTACTCAACTCAAAGCTTAAGTCTGAAAACAAAATTAAAACGTTTGTAAAAGACTTTTGGAAAACTTTATGAACTTCTCTTGACTTGACTCTTAACTTTCCTTGAATTGAATTATGGATTCAAGGATTATGATTTGTAATAGGAAAGATCTCATGATGTTTTGGAGTTCTTTTAGATAGTTAATCATGAGAAAAGATCAAGAAATCACTGTCTAGAAACAAGTCTGCGACATGGAGATGCATTTAAATATTTGGTCGCGAAATAAATTTTGAGGCAGAATGGTCCGTGACCACTCCGTGATGCAAAGGAGATTTCCCCAAATCTGAGGAACAGGTTCGTGTGGTGCCCAGATTCGCCTGACTTTTCCTTCTTCATTTTTACAACCCCAAGTCGCCTAAACTCGACTATCTTTCTCAAATTCTCTTTAGATTCAGATACCCAGTAAATGTACCCAAGAACCTAACTCAAAACAACTCCAAAACTCAACGCGATAATCTCAAGAATTCCTCAATTCAACCCAATTCAAGAACAAAAAATAAATTCAAGAACACATATCAAGAACATCAAACTTTCAACCCTTTTTAGGACGAATTTCGCTGAACTAAACATGATTGGGGTGTGGGTGAATGAAACCAACACTATGAAAGTCTCATATACCTCATAGGGATCACCCCTTGATGAAATCCACAATTTTAACTCCGAGAATTTGACGATTCTTGCTTCTTCTCCTCTTTTCCCCTCTTCCTTTCTCTTCTCTAAAAACCCTAACTAAATATTGTAAAGCGTAAAATGACCAAGTTCATTTTAGATGCCAACTAATTACAAAAAATGAAATTAAAATAATATGGTATGGAAACGACCAAAACACCCTTCCAAAATCCAGATTGGACTTTCCTTATCCAACCAGCACAACTTCCAATGGGAATATATCACTCATACGAACTCGGAATCACGCAAACTCGGAGGTGTTGGAAATATAATTCCAAAATATTTCTTATAGTAACTAGAAGGACACCTAGCTCATCCTGATCTAGGAGTTATGGTCATTTTAAGTTGACCAAAACTCATACTTAACTCAGTTTAGCCAAAAAAAATCCAAATTTACATTATTTCCAAAAATCACTCCTTATAGTTCTTTCAAATAGCGAGGTGTTACGATCAAAAACACCCACAAAAAAATTGGTCAAAAAACTACATGCAAACACCGTTTATTACCATATCTATTAGTACGTAATGAATTAGGTGAGCCATGACATATGAAATTGAAGTTCAATGAGTTTTCTTTCAAATGCCACCAATTTTGTATCATTAAATGTTTATAGTAAAGCATTATGACCATTTTACCAGAGACTAGTGTAGTGTAAATAAGAGAAACATTGAACGTTCAAAATTTTGGCTTTAGATGTTAGTTTCGGGTATAGGAAAACTGTATTTCATGGAACATACCTCATTTGCACTTATAAATACCTATAATTACCCATTCGAACTAACACACATAATTTACTAAATCATCACAAACACCCATAAAAACTTTTAGTCGAAAAACTATATGCAATCATTGTGTGTGTCTCTTGAAGGCAAACAATATTTAGTACCATATCTTTTAGTACGTAATGAATTAGGTGAGCCACGACATATAAAATTGAAGGTCAATGAGTTTCTTTCAAATGCCACCAATTTTGTATCATTTAATGTTGAAAGTAAAGCATTATGACCATTTAACTAGAGACTAGTGTAGTGTGAATAAGAGAAACTTCAAACTTTCATAATTTTGGCTTAAGATGTTAGTTTTGGGTATAGAAAAACTCGAATTCACGGTTCATACCTCACTTGAAATTATAAATACACATTCGCACTAAAACACATAATTTATTATATCATCAAAAACACCTGCAAAAATTTTATGTCAAAAAACTACATGCAAATCAATGTGTGCCTCTCATGAAGGCAAACAATGTTTACTACCATATCTTTTAGCACGTAATAAATTAGGTGAACCATGACATATGAAATTGTAGGTCAATGAGTTTTCTTTAAAATTCCACCAATTTTATCTAATTTAATGCTGGAAGTGAAGCATTATGACCATTTTACCAAAGACTAGTGTAGTGTGAATAAGAGAAACTTCAAACATTCATAATTTTGGCTTAAGATGTTAGTTTCATATATAAAAAACTCTATTTCACGGTCCATACCTCATTTGAACTTATAAATACCTATAATTAGCCATTCGCACTAACACACATAATTTATTAAATCATCACAAACACCTACAAAATTTTGGTCAAAAAGCTACATGCAATCAATTTGTGCCTCTCTTGAAGGCAAACAATGTTTACTACCATATCTTCTAGCACGTAATAATTAGGTGAGCCATGACATATGAAATTCTAGGTCAATGAGTTTTCTTTCAAATGCCACCAAGTTTGTATAATTTACTATTTGAAGTAAAGCATTATGATTATTTTACAAGAGACTAGTGTAGTGTAATACGATAAACTTCGAACGTTCAAAATTTTGCCTTTAGATGTTAGTTTCAAGGACAAGAAAACTCTATTTCACGGTCCATACCTCATTTGAACTTATAAATACCTATAATTACCCATTCACACTAACACATATAATTTATTAAATCATCACAAACGCCCATAAAAAAGCTTAGTCAAAAAACTACATGCAATAAATGTGTGCCTCTCTTGAACACAAACAATGTTCACAATCATATCTTTTAGCACGTAATGAATTAGGTGAGACATGACATATGAAATTATAGGTCAATGGGTTTTCTTTCAAATTCTACCAATTTTTTATTATTTAATGTTTAAAGTAAGCATTATGACTATTTTACCAGAGACTAGTGTAGTGTAAATAAGAGAAACTTCGAACGTTCAAAATTTTGGCTATAGATGTTAGTTTCGGGTATAGCAAAACTCTATTTCATGGTCCATACCGCATTTGAACTTGTAAACACCTTTAATTACCCATTTGACTTAACACATACAATTTATTAAATCATCACAAACACCCACAAAAAATTTTGGTCAAAAAACTACATGCAATCAATGTGTGCCTCTCTTTAAGGCAAACAATGTTTACTACCATATCTTTTAGTACATAATGAATTAGGTGAGCAATAACATATGAAATTGTAGTTCAATGGGTTTTCTTTCAAATGCCACTAATTTTATTTGATTTACTATTTAAAGTAAAGCATTATGATTATTTTACAAGAGACTAGTGTAATGTAAATACGATAAACTTCAAACGTTCAAAATTTGGCTTTAGATGTTAGTTTCAGGTACAAGAAAACTCTATTTCACGGTCCATACCTCATTCAAACTTATAAATACCTATAATTACCCATTCGAACTAACACACATAATTTATCAAATCATCACAAACACCCACAAAAAAATTTGGTCAAAAAATAACATGTAATCAATGTGTGCCTCTCTTGAAGGCATACAATGTTTACTACCATATCTTTTAGTACGTAATGAATTAGTTGATACATGGCATATAAAATTGTAGCTCAGTGAGTTTTGTTTCAAATGCCACCAATTTTGTATCATTTAATGTTGAAAGTAAAGCATTATGACCGTTTTACCAGAGACCAGTGTAGTGTGAATAAGAGAAACTTCGAACGTTCATAATTTTGGCTTTAGATGTTAGTTTCAGGTAAGGAAAAACTCTATTTCATGGTCCATACCTCATTTGAACTTATAAATACCTATAATTACTTGTTCACACTAACACACATAATTTATTAAATCATCACAAACACCCAAAAAAAATTGGTTAAAAAACTACATGCAATCAATGTGTGCCTCTCTTGAAGTCAAACAATGTTTACTACCATATCTTTTAGTACATAATGAATTATTCGACCAAGTGTCTCACCTTGGGGTGATCCGGTCTTATTTGTGAGGAAAAAAATGGTTCTCTTAGAATGTGAATAGATTACCATCGGTTGAACAAGGTTACTATCAAGAATAAGTATCCTCTTCTGAGAATTGATGATCTCTTCGATCAACTTCAGGGTGCCACTTGTTTTTCTAAGATAGACCTCAGATCTGGCTATCATCAGTTAAGAGTATGAGAAAGCGATATTCATAAGACAGCTTTCAGGACCCGCTATGGTCATTGTGAGTTCCTAGTTATGTCCTTTGGTTTGACCAATGCTCCTGCAACATTCATGGACCTTATGAACAGAGTATTCAAGCCTTATTTAGATATGTTTATTATCGTATTCATTGATGACATTCTAATCTATTCGAGGAGTGAGGAAGATCATGCTAGTCATCTAAGAATAGTCCTTCAAACTCTCAAGGATAAGGAGTTATATGCTAAGGTTTCTAAGTATGAATTTTGGCTTGAGTCTGTGGAATTCTTAGGCCATATTGTTTTCGGTGACCAAATTTGAATTGATACTCAAAAGACCGAACTGGCCTAGACCCACGTATCCAACTGTCATTAGGAGTTTCTTGGGATTGGCTAGCTATTATAGATGCTTCGTCGAGGGGTTCTCATTTATTTCATCTTATTTGACCAAGTTGACTCAGAAAACTAAGTTTCAATGGTCTGAAGCTTGCGAGAAAAGCTTATAGGAATTGAAAAAATGGTTGAATACTGCCCAGTATTGACCTTACCAAAGGGTACGCAAGTTTTTGTGGTATATTGTGATATGCCCAGAGTTGGACTAGGTTGTGTGTTAATGCAGAATGGCAAGGTTATAGCTTATGCCTCCAGACAACTTATGATTCACGAGAGGAATTACCCAACCCATGATCTAGAGTTGGATGATGCAGTATTTGCTTTGAAAATATGGTGCCACTATCTTTATATTGTTCATGTAGATGTGTTCACCGATCATAAGATCTTGCAGTATGTGTTTAGTCAAAAAGAGCTTAATCTCAAACAGAGGAGGTGGTTGGCTTTACTCAAGGATTATGACATGAGTATTCTCTATCACCCAGGTAAGGCTAATGTTGTTGTTGATTCCTTGAGTAGATTGTTTATGGGTAGTACTACCCATTTTGAGGAAGGCAAGAAAGAGTTAGCTAAAGATGTGCACAGACTTACGCGATTGGGAGTTCGTTTAATGGATTGGAATGAAGGAGGAGAGGTGGTGATGAATGGGGCTGAATCGTCACTAGTGTCTGCAATAAAAGAGAAACATGACCAAGATCCTATTTTTCTTGAATTGAAGTCAAATGTTCATAAGCAAAAAGTGATGGCTTTTGAACAAGGAAGAGATGGTGTATTGAGTTATCAAGGTAGATTGTGTGTGCCAAGGGTGGATAAACTTCAAGAGAGGATCATGGAGGAAGCTCACAACTTCAGATATTCTATCCATCTGGGTTCCATAAAGATGTATCGCGACTTGAGAGAAGTCTATTGGTGGAGTAGTATGAAAAAGGGCATTGCAGAATTCGTTGCTAAGTGACTGAATTGCTAACAAGTTAAGGTAGAGCACCAGCGGCCCGACGGTATGGCTCAGAAAATTGAGATTCTGAAATAGAAGTGGGAGATGATTAATATGGACTTTATTACTGGTTTTTCGCGATCTCGCAGGCAGCATGATTCAATTTGGGTGATTGTAGATCGAATGACTAAATCAGCCCACTTTTTGCCCGTAAAGACTACTCATTTAGCAGAGGATTGTGCCAAGTTATATATTCAAGAGGTAATTAGACTTCATGGAGTTCCAATGTCGATTATTTCAGGTAGAGGTGCACAATTTTGGAAGTCTTACGAGAAAGGTTTGGGTTTGAAAGTGAATTTGAGTACTGTTTTTCATCCTCAGATGGATGGCTCAGACTTTAGAAGATATGTTGAGGGCTTGTGTGATCAATTTCAAGGGTAATTGGGATAATCACCTACCTCTCATTGAGTTTGCTTATAACAATAGTTACCACTCTAGAATCCAAATGGCTCCGTATGAGGCTCTCTATGGGAGAAGATGCATATCTCCTATTGGATGGTTTGAGGTTGGTGAATCTGGGTTGATAGGACCAACTTTGTTCGTCAAGCTATGAAAAATGTGAAGGTTATTCAAGAGAGATTGAAATAGCTTAAAGTCACCAGAAATCTTATACAAATGTTAGAAGAAGAGACTTAGAGTTTGAATGAGATGATTGGGTTTATTTGAAGGTTTCACCGATGAAGAGTGTTATGAGATTTGGTGAGAAGGGGATGCTTAGTCCCCAGTATATTGGTCCTTACAGAATATCCAAGAGGATCGATAACGTGACTTATGAATTAGAGCTACCGCAAGAGTTAACAATGGTCCATCCAGTATTTAACATTTCTATGTTAAAGAAGTGTATGGTCTATCCTTCACTTATCATACCTATTGAATATATTGGTATTAAGGATAGCTTATCTTATGAGGAGGTTCTTGTTCAGATTCTAGACCGCCAAGTTCGCAAGTTGAGGACCAAGGAAGTAGCATCAGTCAAGGTTATGTGGAGAAATCAGTTTATGGAGGAAGCTAGTTGGGAAGCTGAGGATGACAAGAAGAAGAGATACCCACATCTCTTTGAGTTCGGAGAAATTCCAAATTAAGGTACTAATCCTTTTTTGGCATTTATTTTAAGTTGACATATTGTGTTATATATTGATTGTTGGGTGTTTGAGCTGAATGTTAGATGTTACACCCTTAGCTACTTAGAGTAATCTCATTCGAGGATGATTAATCCCAAGGGGGAGATATTGTAACATCCCGCCTTAGAAAGAATCATTTTTGGAAAGAGTAAATTTGGAAATTTTGGCAAGTTATGCTAAGTAGAAGTTTGGGTCAACTTCAAATGATCATAACGTTTAGTACATGATGAGTTAGATGGGCTATAAGATTTCAAATAAAAGGTCTTAGAATCCTCTTTCCAACGCCACCGAGTTTGCTAATTTTCGAGCTCGTATGAGGGAGATATGATTGTTTGAAGTCGGGCTGTCTATTTAAGGAAAGTTACCTTGATTTAAGAGGAATATTTTGGCATGCTCCTTACCCAATCAAGTTATTTCGTTTTTAGAAATTAATTAGGGGTCTAAACTGATTTGGTTCATTTTACGCAATCTAAATTAACGCCTAGGGTTTAAGAATAGTTCAAGAAGAGGAGAAAAGGAGAAAAGTCAAGGCGTTCTTGGAGATTTCTTGCGGAATCGAAGGTCCTTTCGCCAAGGGTTGATCCCTAAAGAGGTATGTGAGTTCACATTGCGTTGGGTTCGTTCACCCATACGCCAATCATGTTACTTTCAGCGAAATTTGTATCTTGAAGTTGATGGATTTGAGTTCTTGTTGAGTATTCTTGAAATACCTTTCATAATCTTGATTGTTGAGGTTTTGATGAATTCTTGAGATAAGTGTTAGTGTTTCAAGGGTAGTTTTGAGTAGATTATCATATACTATTGTTGGGTATTCGAATCTAAGGAAAGAAACCATTCGTTTCTAGGCTAATTGGGGTTAGAAAATGAAGAAGGAAAAAGTCGGGTAGAAATCGGCACGCAAGTCCGCATCGCAGACTTGCTCCCCCAAAGAACAAAATTCCCCTCCGCATCGCGGAGAGGACGCGGACTCCACTATTTCAAAATTATTTTGCGACCAAATATTAAAATGAATCTCTGTGTCGCGGACTTGCTCCCAAACAATGTTTTCTTGATCGTTTCTCATGATTAACTATCTAAAAACACTCTTAATCATCAAAATATCCTTCATATCACAAATCATAACCTTGAATTCATAATTCTAATTCAAGGTAGAGTTAAGAGTCAAGTATTAAGAGTTCTTCGAGTCATTTCAAAACTCTTTTACAATTGTTTTAAACTTGTTTTAAGACTTGAGCATTTAGTTGAGTAAGAGTAAGAGGGAAGTTCATTTTCTTAAAACGATATATGGGAACTAAGTATTTCCAAAGAGTAAATGTTTTTCACATTTAAGATGAGAGGAAACACCAATTTCCAAAAGAGTTTTCATGAGTAGTTTTGAGTTCCATCTCTTTTAAGATATAGATTTTTGAGTAATAATCTCAAACCACAGAGAAAGAGTTATGTTTTTAAACATATGAGCTGAGTATATTTTGGAAGTAGTATTGAGCACCGATATGGGGACAGTTCATAATAACTCAAGTCTCCATAAATTATGTAACCAACGTGGGTAGAAAAGATCATACTTTTAAGATGATTCCTTAATGATTTTAAGCATAGCTTAGTGAATCCATTTAGTTGAGGCATTCTATATCTCAGCAAGTTATAGGATAGTTCTGGCAACGTGAGTGATACATTGTATCATCACATAGCTCATAGTGATGATTGTCGGTTAGAGAATCTCCCAAACAGAGCTTATTTTTGTATTCTTATATACAACTGAGATATTATTGTATTTTCCAATTCTTCGAGATGTTTTATTTCTGCATTGAGTTGAGTATCCATGAGTTGAGTAAAGATAAGGCAAGTGTTTCTTTCATATTCCAGTTCAAGCTTATGTATTGTTTAGATTTTCCCTCACATGCTCGTACATTCAATGTACTTATATCATTTGGTCTGCATCATTTTATGATGCAGATACAGGTAACCAGGATCAGCATCCAACACTTTGTTGATCCAGTCGAGCATTTCAGAGTCATTTGGTGAGCGTTCTTGCTTTCCGGAGGATCCTTTTTATGTTGCTTTGTCATTTCAGTTGGTATTAGAGGCTTCATAGACAGATAGTTATAGTTCAGTAGTTTTTTCATTTTCATTCTGTTTATGTTGAGACTCGCGTTGCCACTTTGGCTAGTTAAATGTTTATTTCTAAAACATTCTAAGTTTATTTTGAGACAGTTGAGTAAAGTTGCATTTGATTTCTCTTATTAATGCTTAAAGTCTTCTGCTGAGAGTCTAGCCAGGCCGAGGGTTCGCTTGGGGCCAATAATGGTTCTCGAGTGCCAGTCTTCTCCAAGGTGTAGGCTCGGGGCGTGACATTAATACCATGAAAGCATGGCATATAATATTTTTCCACATCATTTGTTCTTGGACCGCACCCCTTGAAGAATATATATTCATATTAAAAAAGAATATTGTATTACAAAGATCAAACTCACTGTCAGTAGGTTTTTGAACGGTTGGGGATTGCTCTACTGACGTATACATATTAGGTATTTGTTTTGATCAACGTGATTAGCAAAAGTTTCAGAACTACGAAGAAATAAAGATAAAGAATCATTCCAAATACAAGTTATATCAAACATGGGATGTTCAACAGATGTAAAATTACTTGGACATCGATTAGAAATAATCACTAGGTCTTTCACATCACAAATACCTATTATTATTTTCAATTTTTGGTTGCCCTTTGGACATTTTTGCAACAAAAAATTATCCTTTAGTGTTCGGACTCTAACACATGGCATAAATTGTACTTAATGACTAAGATCTATATAATTAAACAAAGCTTTATTTATATAGGGAAATAATTAATTAATTTAAACATAATTAGGGTTTTTTTTAATTAGTCAAATCTTAGTCATTAAGTTAAATATATATACCATATGTAGTCAGTCTATAAATAGAAATTTAATGAAAATGGTCAAAACTCAAAAGATTATATTTGGTGTCCTAACTGGTGTGAAGGCACCAGACATGTGAAGTTAAGCCTCTATATATTAGTGCCCCTATTCTCTTTTCACAACAATTCAAAAGCTTTACATCACCTCATTTTCCCAATTCCATTCAATTCATCTCCAATGGTGCGATTCATTGCTATTCCACTACTGCTACTTGTATCTCAGGTCGTCTCATCACACTTCATCGTTGAGACTCTTCCTGGTTTTGATGGAAAACTTCCATTTACACTCGAAACGGGGTAAGTATGTAGTATTAATTTTGTCATTCCATATATAAATAGACACTAAATTCATGTTATTTTTATTGATCAGTTACATTGGTGTTGGAGAAGAGGAAAAAGTGCAGTTGTTTTATTTCTTCGTAGAATCTGAGAGAGATCCGGAAAATGATCCTCTCATGATTTGGCTCACCGGAGGTCCTGGTTGCTCTGCTCTATCTACCTTTTTTTATGAGATGGGTATGTCAATTTTATCCCTTTTTTCCTTATGCTGCTAAGATATCAATATGATTCCGATCCCTCGGTTTAAAGTAGTTGCATGAAAGCTAATGATAGAAGTTATGCATACATATATATACTAGATAGTCTTGATGATTAAGAAAGGAATAAAGATATAAAAAGTATCGAAATTCGTTAGAATCAATTACATATCCTACAAATATAATACAATCAATTTACTATATTTGATAGAGAGAAATTATAGGGCATGATATTCTTCTAAGATGGTTGGCATTTTTTTCATCATAAATTTAGTTTAATTTTCCATGAACTTGATCAACAACAACTCCTGCCGGTCTTTCGAGTTTTAAGTTTTGTGTATGGAGAACAGGAGATTTCTACTATTAGGGCATTCGATATGCAAATAAAGCTAACCAGTTAAATCAACTTTGCATTGATAATCCAAGGCATATGATACATCAATTAAACTAATCTTAACTGAAAAAATTTTATAGGATAATCAGGCATATGATACATCAATAATCCAAGGCATATAACACATCGATTAAACTACTCATGGATGGAAGTCCACTCTCCTGCAAGTTGAAACTGAATAGATAGTGGGAATAGGAAACAGATCAGGCATTTGTACTATTTCCTATTTTGATGCTATTATTATTATTATTGTGTGTATGAGTATAGTAGGGAGGAATAGTAGTAGTAGTAGAGTAGGACATATTAGATCAGCGTCTCAGAGACGTCACCTGTGAAAACGTCCGTCCAGTTCCAGCAATGAATGAAAAGTGTTTTGGTTTATGTAAAGTAATAAATATCTGTTTCAAATGGGGAATCAGGAGATATGATATTATGTAAAGATCTTCAAGCAAAGTGTGCCTGTAGTTCAATGTAAAATTTTCGGTTTGGCCATTATGGTTTGATATCACAATGACGACTAGTTCAAATCAAATTTGATTTCATTATTATATTCTTGCAGTCACATGACGACTTTCATGTGTCTTTACTCCAGATTGCTTGATTTTCTCCTGATTCCCAGATATGCATGTCCTTTCTTTCTTGTGTCTTCATTCTAGATTGCTTGATTTCCTCTAGATTGATCGTCTTTCTTTTTTGACTTCTGTGATGATTTGTTGATTGATTACAACAAATTGTTCTTGCTTTTAAGCTGCTTAATTGATTTACTTGTATTTGGATAACCTTTCATGTGCTGCTCCTGATATCCTTCCTGCACACAAGATTTTCCTAGTTAATACATTATTATAAAAAGCTATTTGTAGGCTAACATGAGGAACCATTATAGCAATTTCACTTTATAAATTAATTTTGTTGACACTCAGTAACTGCCAAAGACATAATTCGGGATGGTTTTAACTTCGAAGTTCAGGTAGAGAAATAAAACCATTATAGAAAAGTTGTCAATAAATTGCGACAAATAAATATTGAAAACTAGTCAAGATTGGATGAAGGGATCATAAATAATGTTAACTGTGTATCAATATATGTACATAAGGTGCAAGCAATAAGGACGATGGCTAAAAGATCAATTTCAGGTTAAGAGTCTCTGAGTGTAAGAGATAAAGTTATGCATTAAAGTATTCATTAGTGTAAGAGGAAAAAATAAGATTGTTCTGAACAATTGTATGCTTCTTGTTTGGGTTATTGTGTCTCAAAAGTTAAATAAGTTGTAGAAATGACCTTGATGCTTCTTTCAGGTCCTTTAACCTTTGATTATGCAAATTCTAGTGGAAATTTCCCGAAATTGGAGTTGAACTCATATTCTTGGACCAAGGTTTTGTAAGCTTACTCTTTTGCAATTTGCTTAGATTTTCATTGTTGCTTGTCTATATAAGCCGTAATCTGGTTTTCATTTCTAGGTGGCCAACATAATATTTATAGATCAACCTGCTGGCACAGGCTACTCATATGCAAACACTTCAGAAGCTTACAACTGCAGTGATACCCTCTCTGTAACTCTAACTTACGACTTCCTTAGAAAGGTGAGAGAATTTCAACATTTATTTATCTCACATTTCATGTCTCAATGTCAGTTAGAATTTCATACTCATGCTTAAGGATAAGGTAAACATCTAACCCATGAAACTTTCATAAGCAAATTCATGAGACTGAAATTGCTGTGCTGTAGTGGCTTATGGACCATTCCGAGTATCTCAAGAATCCACTATATGTTACTGGTGGTTCCTACTCAGGCTTCTTTGTTGGACCACTTACTCGCAAAATATACGATGGTATTGTATCTTGTACCTGAGTTCAAGATAAGTCTTTTTGTTATCTTGGTCTCATGTGCTTTTTCTTTCTCTCAAGGTATTGAACTTGGTGACAAGCCTCGAGTGAATATCAAAGTATGAACTCCACTGTGTTCAGTTGCACACATATTCTTGCTGTTCTTATTGTTGATCCTTCTCATTTTAACTTCTTCTGTCTAACCGGAGGTTTTGGAATGTAGGGATATATACAAGGCAATCCTCAAACAGATAGATACATCGACTTCAATGGTAGAGTCAAATATGCTAATCGTATGGGACTTATTTCAGATAAGATCTATCAGGTATCTAATAGCTTATGTTCTGTACTCTACATTGGGGAAACTAACTTCTAGTTAACAACGGTGTAGATGGAAAAAAATCCCCCCCCCCCCCCTCCCAGATATTTTAACAAAGTGAATTCTTTGAATTAAAGAGTAGTTCAACTAGAAATTACTTACAGCTCATTATGATTCTTCAATTAATCTTCGTTATGTTACCGTGCAGTCCACTAAAGCAAATTGCAATGAGAACTACATTGACATTGATCCAAATAACATATTATGTCTAAGTGATCTTCAGAAAGTAGAAAGGGTAAGGTATCAAGTTCTGCACTTATAAAATATTAAGATATCTTCAAAGTTAAATTATGCTTAAATAGTCAATCATTGGATGTGATTAGTGTCTCAAGAACATACAAGGGACACATATTTTAGAACCTTGGTGTGACCTTGAATCTTTTATGAGCATTCTCCAAGAAACTCCTACAAATGGCCAGTCAGTATTTCCAATTCCAGGACCATGGTGTCGAGTAAGTCTCTGTTTCTCCCACTTAACAAGGCCTTCTTAGCATCATGTATTGTGTTAATTCTGTTGGTATATTATACAAGAATTTGATGAGTTTAACTTTTTAAACCCAAAAACCAGGAAAAAAATTACATATACTCGTATGTTTGGGCAAACGATAAAGCTGTCCAGAAAGCACTAAACGTTCGTGAGGTATGCAAATACAGTTTTTATTCCTACTGTTTATGTCCAATGCTACCCCCCCCCCCCCAGCCAAGAAAGAGAAACCTTTGAATGATATGGTCATGTAAACAACCCAGGGAACAATATTGGAGTGGGTGAGATGCAATGAAAGCATGCATTATAGAGGTAAGGAGAGAACTGAATCATATGTGTATGATGTCCCAAGTGCCATTGATGATCATCGTCATCTCACCAGCAAATCCTGTCGAGCACTAATTTATAGGTATTACTCCAAGATAGCTTTCTTCTTCATGTTACACCATTCTTCTAAGTGACCATAATATATCCTGTCGAGACTGTTTGACAATTTTTTTACTTTGATAGCGGTGACCATGACATGATTGTTCCTCATTTGACCACGGAAGAATGGATAGAAACTTTGAAACTTCCAATTGTAGATGATTGGGAGCCTTGGATTGTTGACGCTCAAGTTGCAGGGTTGATTCCTTTCTCTTAATGCTTTTCTTACTCACCCAATCAATCCTTAACATGTATCAATAGTTATTAATTTTCTAATAATTTGTTTATGTAGATACAAGATGAAGTATTTACAAAATGATTATGAGCTGACATATGCAACTATTAAGGTAAGGACAATTCCATATTGCAACAACTCTAAACCAACATCATTGCATCTTAATCTTAATTCCTTGAATTAATTTATTTAGGGTGCGGGTCATACAGCTGCTGAATACAAGCCGGAACAATGCCTGTCAATGGTTGATAGGTGGTTTTCTGGTGACCCTCTTTAGTTTCACCTTTGCAAGACATTAATGTACTCATTTGTTTTTCTCGATCGACATAAGTTGCTTCTTTGACAACATATATAGCAACACCAGACATTAAGCATGTGTGTCGTGTAATCTTGACATGGAAAATCACATGTTAAAATATATATGATTCGAGGTTGATGCTATTTATATTCGTTTGTACTTTGTAGTATGCGAAGTTGGAGAAAGGAAGTACTTGTCTAATTTATTCTGTTTTTTTACAAATCAGACCCATGAAAAATCATGTTAGGTTTCAGGGTGAGCTATTCATTCTAGCTCGTGTTGAATTCTGTCGGCCGTGGCATGATGTCCTTAGTTTTCGACACAAACTACTTTATTTATTTAGGTGTCTTTTATACTCTTAGACTTAGTATTTGGGGTTTAGATGTCCTTGATGTGATGACTTTCAGGTTTCGGAAAATGATATTTAGTAGACTTTAGTGGATTTTGTATTCCTTACATTAATGAGATTTGAGCTTCCGCATTATGTGTCACGCCTCGAGCCTACACCCTGGGCGGGACCGGCACTCGAAGACCATTGCTACCCCCAAGCGAACCCTTGGTCTGGCTTTCTTAACTCAGTGAAAACTTAACTCAACGGCTTAACTCAAAGCAATGAAAGGTTATCAAATAACCAACTGATAAAATCTGGCCAAAAAGCCAACTTAAGTCTCAAAGTAGAATTATATATATATATATATATATATATATATATATATATATATATATATATATATACACACACACAGAAGAGAGACTCAAAATTGACTGACTGACTGTCTATGAAGCCTCTAAAATACTGAGATGGATGTTGGGACAGGCCCCACAACATCCTAATAAAATAAAACTAAGAACGCAAAATAATCGAGTCCTCCGGAAAGCAAGGAGGCTCACCACTGACTCTGGAGTGCTCAGCTGGATCAACGGCGTGCTGGATGCTGATCCTGGGTACCTGCGTCTGCATCATAATAAGATGCAGGCCAACTGGCATCAGTACATGGAATGTACGAGTATGCGAGCGGGAAAGCTAAACCACAACTTAAGCTTGAAAAGAGTAGAACGGAACTCTTACCTTGGCTCTGTTCAACTCATGAATAACTGAACTCAATATATAAAGCCATAAAGCACATGCAATATATAAGGCTTGTAAAATAGTATAAACAATAACAACTCAACTTTACTTATATAAAAGTAATATAACTTTAGTGGGAGGTTTTTTAACTGACAACCACCACTATGAGCCTAGTGATGATACAACGCTTTACCTCGCGTTGCCCAAGGACCATTCTATACCTTGCCATGATATAGGAAGCTAACTTTACTTAGTGGATCGACTAGCTTAACTTTCGTGATCATCTAAAACGTATGACCCGAGAAATCCCATGTTAGCGCATGGTTCTTATGGAGAGTTGAGTTAATATGAACTCGTGTCCCCAATTCGGTGCTCAATACTACTCCCAAAAATACTTTGGATCATAAGTGTTTTTAAACACATCTTTCTTTAATTGAGATAATTACTCAAAATTTAGCCCAAAGGCTCTTTTGGAAAGCATGGTTCCCCTCTTACTTAAATGTAAAAATATTTAAAACTCCTTTGGGAATACTTAGTTCCCTAATAGCCCTTTTTAGAAAAAGAACTCAACTTTAAACTCTTGACATAACTTGAAACTTGAGACTCTTACTCGACTTGAAACTCTATACCCTTTTACTTGACTTGAAACTTGAGTCTTGAATGAAGTCAAAACGTCCACTAAAGACTCTTGAAAACTTTGAAGACTTGCTTTGACTTACTTCTTAACTTCTAAGCTTGACTCTAACTTCACTTGACTTCTTACTTCACTTGACTTGGAAACTAACTTTCCTTGAATTGGAATGATGAATTCAAGGTGTTTGATCACATGTTATGGAAGGATTCTTGATGTTTAGACGTACTTTGGAATGTCAAAAATAACTATGAAACATAGGTATAATACCTAGGAACATGAGTGAGAAAGTGAGAAAAGAATGGGGGAACTTGGCTGGTGTTACAGGTGGCACTCACAGACATCATCTACGGACCGTAGATCGACTTATGGTCCATCTTGCAAGTCCGTGGTTCATGACAGAAAATTCCCCAGTGGCACTTACGGACACCATCTACGGACCGTAGATGGACTTACGGAACATAGATGGACTTACGGTCCGTCCTGCAGGTCCGTAGTTCATGATAGAAAGTTCCCCAGAACTTGGTCAGAAAAATTTGGCTAAGTGTTGACCTACGGCCAGAACTTACTGTCCATAGGTCAGGTTACGAACCATAGTTCGTGTCCGTAGATCGATGCCCCAAAATACCCAACTTCAGTCCCGATTGACGGTTGACTAGTACGGGCCGTCAATCGATCTACGGTCCGTAGGTCTTGGCCGTAGATGGGAAACAACTGCCAATTAGCTGAAAATTGTTAATGGATCAACTTCAAATGGTCATAACTTTTAGAACAAAAGGAATTTGGTGATGGTCATAAATTTTAGAACAAAAGGAATTTGGTGCCCCAAGACCTATGATATGGTAGATAATTGAATTATCTTCCCAACTCTACCAACAACACAACCCAACAACTTCAACAACACAAACCAACAATACCAACAATACAATCCAACAACTACATCAACATGACCAATCTTTTCTCGAAATAAAATGAGTTTGGTGTGTGGGGAAAGGATCAACCCATCACTAAGAACTCACATACCTAGTAGGGATCACCCCCGATGATATCCATGATGCTCTCCTTGCTTGATCTACCCTTTCTCCTCTTCTTCTTCTCTTCTTTCTCTCTTATCTCCCAAGCTCTAACTCTCACTCTTTGTTAAAAAAAAAAAAAGGGAACAACCTGATCAAAATCAGTATAACACAACAATATGGCAAAAAGAATTTATTAGAGAAAAGACCAAAATGCCCTTAAAAATTTCGGACAGACTTCCCTGCCAACTGCCCAACTTCCAAAGGGCATAACTCACTCATACGAACTCGGAATCGAGTAAAATCGGTGGCGCTGGAAATATCATTCCACGATCTTCGTAAAAATAATTGGAACTACTCGTAACTCATCCTGAGCTAGGAGTTATGACTGCTCAAAGTTGGCCAAAAACTCACTTTTTCCCACACTTAACCGAATTTCTAGATTCTAAATTCTTTCCAAAAAATGACTATTTCCAATTTCAAACTTCTTCATATTCATTTTAAATTGTCGGATGTTACAATATCTCCCCCTTGGAAACATTCGTCCTCGAATGAGATTACTCTTACAAGGTTAAGGGTGTAACATCAACTCAAACACCCAACAAGCAACCATGCAAACATCAACAACAATAACATGCCCACTATAATTTAAAGAGCACTAAGAAGGAAATTAATACCTTGATCTACGGATTCAAAGAGATATGGATATCTCTTCTTTGTGTCTTCTTCGGCTTTCCAAGTAGCTTCCTAAACAAATTGGTTCCTCCAAAGTACCTTGACTGAGGCTACATCCTTTGTTCTCAACCTACGAACTTGTTGATCTAAAATCTTAACAGGAATCTCCTCATAAGATTAGTTGTCATTGATCTTAATACTTTCAGTTGGTAGGATCAATGAAGGATCGCCTATGCATTTCTTCAACATAGAGATGTGAAATACTGGATGAACCGCTGCTAGTTCCCATGGTAGCTCCAACTCATAAGCAACATTGCCAATCCTCTTGGCTATGCGGTAAGGTCCAATATATCAGGGACTAAGTTTCCCTTTCTTACCAAACCTCATAACCTCCTTTATGGGTGGAACTTTCAAATATACCCAATCATCTACTTCAAACTCTAACGCCCTTCTCCTAACATCAGTGTAGGATTTTTGGCGACTCTGTGCCGTTTTCAACCTCTCTTGAATCACTTTCACTTTTTCTATAGCTTGGTGAACTAAATCTGGTCCTATCAACCCTGCTTCACCAACTTCAAACCATCCAATAGGAGATCTACATCTTCTCCCATAAAAAGCTTCGTATGGAGCCATTTGGATACTGGAATGATAACTGTTGTTGTAGGAAAACTCAATGAGAGGTAGGTGATCATCCCAATTACCTTTGAAATTGATCACACAAGCCCTCAACATATCTTCTAAAGTCTGAATAGTACGTTCTGCTTGCCCATCAGTCTGAGGATGAAAGGCAGTACTTAAGTTCACCTTCGAACCCAAGCCTTTCTGAAAAGATTTCCAGAACTGTGCAGTAAACTGTGCACCTCTATCTGAAATAATGGAGATTGGGACTCCATGAAGTCTCACTATCTCTCGAATATACAACTTGGCATAATCTTCTGCTGAAAGGGTAGTCTTTACCAGTAGAAAATGAGCTGACTTTGTCATTCTATCGACAATCACCCAAATAGAATCAGACCTTGGCAACCCTGTGATGAAATCCATATTGATCATCTCCCACTTCCATTCTGGAAGTTCTATCCTCTGAGCCAAACCACCGGGCCTTTGGTGCTCAACTTTACTTGTTGGCAATTTGGACACTTAGCAACAAACTCTGCAATGCTCTTCTTCATGCCATTCCACCAATAAACCTCTCGCAAGTCACGATACATCTTGGTGGAACCCAGATAAATAGAATATCTGGAGCTATAGGCTTCCTCCATAATTTTCTCTTGGAGTCCATCTACCATAGGTACGCACAATCTATCTTGATATCTCAATGCACCATCTCCCGCTTGTTCAAAAGCTAATACTCTTTGCTTCTGAACATTTTCCTTCAACTCAAGCAAAATGGGACTTTGATCTTGCTTCTCTTTCACTTCTGACACTAATGATGACTCGGCCCCATTCGCTGCTATTATTCCTCCTTCTGCGGAATCTATAAGTCTGACTCCCAGGCATGCCAGTCTGTGTACATATTTTGCTAACTATCTCCTTCCTTCTTCAATATGGGCGGTGCTACCCATAGACAACCTGTTCAAAGAATCAGCAACTACATTAGCTTTACCTGGATGATAAAGAATACTCAGGTCATAATCCTTGAGTAATTCTAACCACCTCTTCTGTCTGAGATTAAGCTCCTTCTGAGTAAGCACATATTGAAGGCTCTTGTGATTAGTGAATATGTCGACATGCACCCCATACAAGTAATGACACCATATCTTCAAAGCAAATACTACAGCAGCCAACTCTGAGTCATGGGTTGGGTAGTTGTTCTCATGAACCTTCAACTGTCTGGAGGCATAAGCTATAACCTTGCCATTCTGCATTAAGACACAACCCAACCCAACTCTAGATGCATCACAATACACCACAAAACCTTGAGTACCTTCTGGTAACGTCAAAACTGGAGCCGTAATCAATCTCTTTTTCAATTTCTGAAAGCTTTTCTCACAAGCTTCAGACCATTGAAATTTCACTGTCTTCTGAGTCAACTTGGTCAAAGGAGATGCAATAGACGAGAACCTCTCAATAAACCTTCTATAATAGCTAGCTAAACCCAAGAAACTCCTAATTTCAGTTGGAGATGTGGGTTTAGGCCAATTCTGCACTGCCTCAATTTTCCGAGTATTAACTTTAATTTCATAACCGGACACAATGTGGCCTAGGAACGCCACAGACTTAAGCCAAAACTCACACTTAGAGAACTTGGCATACAACTCCTTGTCTTTCAAGGTCTAAAGAACTGTTCTGAGATGACTAGCATGATCTTCTTCATTCCTTGAATAGATTAGTATGTCATCAATAAAGACAATAACAAACATATCTAAATAAGGTTTGAAGACTCTATTCATCAAATCCATAAAAGCTGCCGGTGCATTGGTCAAACCAAAGGACATGACCAAAAACTCATAATGACCGTATCTGGTCTTGAAAGTTGTCTTTGGAATATCACATTCCCTTACTCTTAACTGATAGTAGCCTGATCGGAGGTCAATCTTTGAAAAACAAGTGGCACCCTGAAGCTGATTGAAAAGATCATCAATCCTCGGAAGAGGGTACTTATTCTTGATAGTAACATTATTCAACTGGCGGTAGTCTATACACATTCTAAGGGAACCATCTTTCTTTCTCACAAACAAGACTGGAGCGCCCCAAGGTGAGACATTCGGTTGAATGAAACCCTTTTCTAGGAGATCTTTCAACTGCTTTTTCAACTCTTTCAACTCTGCTGGTGCCATTCTATAAGGCGAAATAGAGACAGGACGAGTATCAGGAATGAGATCTATGCCGAACTCTATTTCTCTCTCAGGAGGAATTCCGGGTAGATCATCAGGAAAAACTTCTGGAAACTCTCTTACTATAGGGACTGACTGTAAAGAAGGCATCTCAACACTAGAGTCATGAACTCGGACTAAGTGATAGATACAACCCTTCGAAACTAACTTTCTTTCCTTAAGGTACGAAATGAAACGACTCTTAGGCACTGCTGAACTACTACTCCACTCTATGACTGACTCATTCGGAATCTGAAACTTGACTGCTCGAGTTCTACAATCTATCGATGTATAATAAGCATGAAGCCAATCCATACCTAAAATGACATTAAAATCTACCATGTCTAACTCAACCAAATCAGCCCTGGTACTCTTGTGACTGATGGAAATAGGACAATCACAATAGACTCTTTCTGCTAGAATAGATTCACCAACAGGTGTAGAAACACAAAAGGGTTCACAAAGTCTTTCAGGAAGAACCTCAAACTGATTTGCAACATAAGGAGTTACAAACGATAAACTTGCTCCTGGGTCTAGCAAAGCATACACATCAAAAGCAAAGACTTTGATCATACCAATGACAACATTTGGAGAATCCTCTTGCTCATGGCGACTGGTGATTGCATAAAGGCGGTTCGCTCCTCCATCGGTACTAGAAGTAGCTCCTCTAGATGCCATCCTGTCTGGGAGAACAACTGAAGAAAATTGGGGCCTATTGCCCAAATTCTCACTACCTTGCTTAATCTTAGGGCACTCCTTCATGAAGTGACCTTCTTGACCACACTTAAAGCAACCTGTCTGGCCTTGACGACACTTCCCTGGATGAAATCTACCACACTTAACATATGTAGGAAACAAACTACCTCCCTGTGCCACACTACCTGAAGACTGTGTTGACGTAACCTTGAAGTCTTTCGAATTCTGGCCATTATATTCCCATCTGTATCTGGGTGCAGGTGCTCTAGCAGATGATGGAGCAGGTCCCTTTTGCCTTTGCTGAAAGGAGGAACTGTTTGAATAACCTCTCTGCTACCTGGACTCGTTCCCGGTCTTAGCTCTCTTATTTCTGAACTCTTCTCTGTCCCTCAGCTTCTCTTCCTCAACTTGTTGCACATAGACCATCAACCTTGATATGTCCATGTCCCTAATAAGCATTGCATCCCTACCTTCTTTACTTGACAACCGAGACAGCCCAGCAACAAACAAGCTTATTCTATTTTTCATGTCCGCAACCATCTCTGGAGCATAGCGGGATAGTTGTGTGAACTTCAGACTGTACTCATGAACACTCAAGGACTCCTGCTTAAGTATGAGGAACTCACGTACCTTGGCCTCTTTCAATTCTCGAGGAAAGAAATGCCCTAAGAAAGCTTCCTCAAAACAGGCCCAACTCGCAGGTTCAAAAGGGTCGAACCATGTTCTAGCAACATCCTTCAATTGATACGCAGCTAGTTCAACCCGCTCAGTATCTGTCACATGCATCACATCAAAAATCTTTTTCAACTCATCAAAGAAGTTTTCTGGATCCTCAGAAATGCTCGAACCCGTGAAACTCAGAGGATTCATCCCCAAGAACTCACGAATCCTTGAAGTGTCAGCTCCTTCATGTCGAACTCTCCTTTGCTGACCAATCTGATTAGTTACAGCTTGACTCAGAATTCTAATCGCCTCTGTGAACTCGGCATTAGAAACTATCCCTTGATCTTGCACTCCCGGGGTATAAGGTAACTCTTGCTCATCCACATAACGTCTAGGAAGACGCCCTATGCCAACTCTTCGTGGAGGCATGACTATCTGAAAACACGCGCAAGCATGAATTAGAAAGAAACTCTTTAGAGATAAACGCTAACGCACAAGTCGAGTGTGAAGGAAATGAGAAATCTTCCTAAATATTGTAGCCTCCCAATTATAGATGTGGCGCGCTTGACACCGACAACTAGGACTCTACAGACACGGCTTCATAGACTCCCTAGGACTCTTGAACTCTGTGCTCTGATACAAAGTTTGTCACGCCCCGAGCCTACACCCTGGGCGGGACCAGCACTCGGAGACCATTGCTGGCCCCAAGCGAACCCTTGGCCTGGCTTTCTTAACTCAACGAAAACTCAACTCAACGGCTTAACTCAAAGCAATGAAAGGTTATCAAATAACCAACTGATAAAATGTGGCCAAAAAGGCAACTCAAGTCTCAAAGTAGAATATTATATCTATATCTATATATATATATATATATATATATATATATATATATATATATATATATATATATAGAAGAGAGACTCAAAACTGACTGACTGACTGTCTATGAAACCTCTAAAAACCTGAGATGGATGTTGGGACAGGCCCCACAACATCCTAATAAAATAAAACTAAGAACGCAAAATAACTGAGTCCTCCGGAAAGCAAGGAGGCTCACCACTGACTCTGGAGTGCTCAGCTGTATCAATGGCGTGCTGGATGCTGATCCTGGGTAACTGCATCTACATCATAATAAGATGCAGGCCAACTGGCATCAGTACATGGAATGTACGAGTATGCAAGCGGGAAAGCTAAACCACAACTTAAGCTTGAAAAGAATAGAACGTAACTCTTACCTTGGCTCTGTTCGACTCATGAATAACTGAACTCAATATATAAAGCCATAAAACACATGCAATATATAAGACTTGTAAAACAGTATAAACAATAACAACTCAACTTTACTTATATAAAAGTAATATAACTTTAGTGGGAGGTTCTTTAACCGACAACCACCACTATGAGCCTAGTAATGATACAACGCTTTACCTCGCGTTGCCCAAGGACCATCCTATACCTTGCCGTGATATAGGAAGCTAACTTTACTTGGTGGATCCACTAGCTTAACTTTCGTGATCATCTAAAAAGTATGACCTGAGAAATCCCATGTTAGTGCATGGTTCTTATGGAGAGTTGAGTTAATATGAACTCGTATCCCCAATTCGGTGCTCAATACTACTCCCAAAAATACTTTAGCTGATAAGTGTTTTTAAACACATCTTTCTTTAGTTAAGATAATTATTCAAAATTTAGCACAAAGGCTCTTTTGGAAAGCATGGTTCCCCTCTTACTTAAATGTAAAAACATTTAAAACTCCTTTGGGAATACTTAGTTCCCTAATAGCCCTTTTTAGAAAAAGAACTTAACTTTAAACTCTTGACTTAACTTGAAACTTGAGACTCTTACTCGACTTGAAACTCTATACCCTTTTACTTGACTTGAAACTTGAGTCTTGAATGAAGTCAAAACGTTCACTAAAGACTCTTGAAAACTTTGAAGACTTGCTTTGACTTACTTCTTAACTTCTAAGCTTGGCTCTAACTTCACTTGACTTGGAAACTAACTTTCCTTGAATTAGAATTATGAATTCAAAGTGTTTGATCACATGTTATGGAGGGATTCTTGATGTTTAGACGTACTTTGGAATGTCGGAAAAAACTATGAAACATAGGTATAATACCTAGGAACATGCATGAGAAAGTGAGAAAAGAATGGGGGAACTTGGCTGGTGTTACAGGTGGCACTCACGGACACCATCTACGGACCATAGATGGACTTACGATCCGTTCTGCAAGTCCGTGGTTCATGACAGAAAATTCCCCAGTGGCACTTACGGACACCATCTACGGACCGTAGATGGACTTACGGTCCTTCCTGCAGGTCCGTAGTTCTTGACAAAAAGTTCCCCAGAACTTGGTCAGAAAAATTTGGCTTAGTGTTGACCTACGGCCAGAACTTACTGTCCATAGGTCAGGTTACGAACCATAGTTCGTGTCCGTAGATCGATGCCCCAAAATACCCAACTTCAGTCCCGATTGACGGTTGACTAGTACGGGCCGTCAATCGATCTACGGTCCGTAGGTCTTGGCCGTAGATGGGAAACAACTGCCAATTAGTTGAAAATTGTTAATGGATCAACTTCAAATGGTCATAACTTTTAGAACAAAAGGAATTTGGTGATGGTCATAAATTTTAGAACAAAAGGAATTTGGTGCCCCAAGACCTATGATATGGTAGATAATTGAATTATCTTCCCAACTCTACCAACAACACAACCCAACAACTTCAACAACACAAACCAACAATACCAACAATACAATCCAACAACTACATCAACATGACCAATCTTTTCTCGAAATAAAATGAGTTTGGTGTGTGGGGGAAAGGATCAACCCATCACTAAGAACTCACATACCTAGTAGGGATCACCACCGACGATATCTACGATGCTCTCCTTGCTTGATTTTCCCTTTCTCCTCTTCTTCTTCTCTTCTTTCTCTCTTATCTCCCAAGCTCTAACTCTCACTCTTTGTTTAAAAAAAAAGGGAATAAACTGATCAAAATCAGTCTAACACAACAATATGGCAAAAAGAATTGATTAGGGAAAAGACCAAAATGCCCTTAAAATTTTCGGACAGACTTCCCTGCCAACTGCCCAACTTCCAAAGGGCATAACTCACTCATACGAACTCAGAATCGAGTAAAATCAGTGGCGTTGGAAAGATCATTCCACGAGCTTCGTAAAAATAACTGGAACTACTCCTAACTCATCCTGAGCTAGGAGTTATGACTGCTCAAAGTTGGCCAAAAACTCACTTTTTCCCACACTTAACCGAATTTCCAGATTCTAAATTCTTTCCAAAAAATGACTATTTCCAATTTCAAACTTCTTCATATTCATTTTAAACTGTCGGATGTTACGTTATGGTTAATATTTCGTAAGTTGAACAATTAATATAAGTTGGGGTGTGATTTCGTTGCTTCGCCCACCTTGGAGGTTACGTGTGGGTACCAGCATGACTTGTTTTAGGTCATGACAAACTTGGTATCAGAACCTTAAGTTCAACGATCTCATCACACAAGGACATGTCTAGTAGAGTCTTGCGGAAAAGTATGGGGACGCCTTTACTTTTCTTGGAGAGGCTATATGACTTCAGGAAATATCCATTCTTTCCTTCTTTCGTGCAATTACTTGAATCAAATCGGTATCTAAATATCTCTAAAAACAGAATATAGCATTGAAAATATCTCTAAAAATACTATTCTGCCTATAGTTGTAGAGAGAAAAATGTATATATTCTGGACTCCATTAAAAGTGCCGATGAACACATGTTTAGCCTCTATCTCTAAAGATCTATGAATATGTTACAAAAAAATTTAATCATTCAAATATGTGTCTCATTGAGAAACTTGCCACACTTAATTAAGCTAGTCATTGATTTGCCAAAGTCAAACTACACAAAAAAATCAACAATTGTGATGCATGTCCAATTATGGGCAGCAAAGTCCATGGTTAGGGATCTTATTCCTTAAACACATATAGAGTGAATTGAAAGTAAGTTTCAAACTTGGTAGTGTGTTCTTATATATGTCTTATTCATCCTAGAACATTCTCCCTCTGTCTCTACTTAGTTGTCCACTTTAGAAATAACACACATATTAAGACAACAATGATTAGCATAGTGAAGTTACAATTTTACCTTTATAGTACAATTTACAATTCCAAAATAAATTAACTCAAGATAACTAATCAATGCTCTGGGAAATTCATAAGTTTATTTACTGTATTTATGACAACTTTTCACTTCAAAATTACAACCACTTCTTTGAATTCAAGTGAAATAAATTGGAGGAAAACAACATACACTTTTACAATTTTTTGTAACATTCAAAAATTTCCCACCAAAATATTTTGTTATAAAAAATATCTCTTCTCCTTCTTCAGGAAATTTGTTCAAATCAATTTTGCCTGCTGCAATATGCTTAATTTTTCCCTCATAAATTAACGAAATGCTTTATGGATAACTTAAAAGGATTATGTAACTCCCCAAGTATAATAAATGTATTGTCTGGTTCCAAAAAGGATGAATTACAGCTTACTAGAAATTTTCAAGAAGTTTAAATGAGTGTATAATAGGAAAAAAAATTGTCCTTTTTTGATTTGTCAAAATGGACAAGTAAATAGGAACAGCTAAAAGAGGAAATATGGACAAGTAAATGGGACAAATGGAGTATTAGATGAAAAACTATACATCAAAAAGGGTATATTGATAGCGTTATAATTACTATATATTAATAATATATAAATCAAAGTAATATTATAAAAGAATAACAAAACAAGAGAAGTAAGCATATAGTAATGTCATACGACCAAGAAGATGAGTGTTATCAAGCCAAACTTGGAGAGAGTTCTTTGAAATTATCTCGTCTTAGTTTTATTAAACAAAATAAAGGAGAACATGGGCCATAACTTACAAAACATGGACTACAACTTACCATTATGACCATCTAATAGCAGCAGCATATACTTTACATAAATATTAAATAAAATATCATTTCATGTCCGGTACTCGACCAGAAAAAGATTACACGCCACTTAAGAGCCCTACTCACATTCCAAAGGTGCCACTTCAATTGACATGTATTATTTCTTTCCTTAAACATAAAAATAGTGGTACTATATTTATACTGAGGGGAAGTACTTGGAAAGGCCATAAGGGAGAGAATAGAACTCTTCACTTCTAGGATCTTTGTCAAAATGCTTGAACTTTGCCCACCAATGCCTTCCACTGTCTTTCTTGGTGTTGACATGTTTTCGAGCAAGAGTTAAGTCCAAGAACAATGCCACAATTCCTGCCACTGTGGCCGGAGACGTGAAGATTACTTGCATTATTTTGTTAAACTGCAATTAGTTTAAAGGCCAAAAATTATTGTCATTCAATTCAGTTACATATATATAAAACTTGTTGCATTGAATGGAAAATGAATATGACACATGTGGTGCTTACCCAGGCAGAGCCAGAGCGAACGGGACCATCACCAGTGGTTATCACATAACCATTGAAGTATTGTGGCACAGAAAGACCCAAGTAGATAGACAAACCTAATATAAATGTAGTCCTGAAGCTGTTGAGATTGCAAAATTGAAGTAATCCAAGACCAGCGGAAGCTGCATTAACCGATCAAACGTCAGAATATAAGGCAAAATAAACAGCATACACCTTGAATGAAACAAGTATATTCTCATTTTTATTGCACAAATTCTCTTGAAGATTTTAGTTTTTGATGTTGATTTTCCATGCTTAATATCTGAATGGCGATCGAGAATTAGATTACACAAAACCAAAAAAAAACTAGCTGAGAGGTGTTTGCGCAGAAATTTCTTGAAGAACCATATATAGACTACACTAGAAATATTGAAAGCAATGACATACACATGAAGGCAAACATAACACAGTACAAAGCTCCAACAATTGGCAGAGGTATGGAAGCCAGAACAGCTCCAAATTTTCCTGTTCATGGACAAAAATGTTCAACAATTAGTCTCAAACTGAAATTCTGCAATTACACAGACGAGAAATGAGATATGGATTCACCAGTATAAACCGTAAAATACTTCTATTAACGAATTTTGCATCAAAGAGAATAACTTAAGACGAGGGATAAAGTGACCAAAAATACTGATAGATTACTGCAGATACCCTTATTTAATCGATGTAAAACTTTACCTCTAATGCTCTCCTGTATGTTTAAGTACAGTTTTTAGGTGTGGTGATTGGAGTTTGTGAGATAGAAGCATGGAGTAGTAGAGTAAGTTGAGAAGACAAAAACATCTCTTACACTTACACAACTACTATATTTTAAGTCGGCTTTTTGATGTGTTTGGCTTCAATTTACCACGACTAAGTTTTTCATTCAAATTTGGACTTATAAAAAAAAAATTGTTGAAGAAAAGTAGTAATAGGATGAGTTGAGAAGAGAAGAAATATAGTTGTCTAAGTAAAAGAGGAGAAATGGCCCAATAGATTTGCTTATCAATGTTCTTACTCTTAAATTACTGGACTGTCTTACTTACCTAACACGGAAAAGAAAAGCATAAATATTGCAGACATTTGAATCACTCTTCTACTTCCAACTCGAGTCATTGCCAAAAGACCTACATTTTCACTGCATTGGTCACAAGAGAAACATGAAATTCTCAGCGATGATTTACTTTATAGAGACTACAAAATGACTGGAACAATTAGTTTCATAATACTTGTAATCCTCTTTCCTGACCGAACTTTTGCTCTTGATTAGGACAGTAGTATGAAATTTAGCACAAAGTAAATGTTCTACTTGAAGTGTTCCGTAGGAAAAAATGATGTTCGAAATTAGATGCTGTCGAGTAGATGTATTACACTGACACTGTAGATCCACTTGCAGTTCCCCATAGACCACTCAGCAAAATGCCTAATCCCTGGATGTCACGAAAAGCAAATTGATGTGAGCAGACAAATTTTACAATTGAAGAAAGATCAGTCGACGACAAGTGTAAATATCATCCAGCTGGTACATCTACGAACCAGCCAACCAGCACCACGGCTAATTACTGAACCCGGTGTATGTGTTACACTTCCATATCTTGCAGCTGCTATAAATGCTCCAGTAGACTGTCGAAATAACAACAATAGGAATACTTAATAGAAAATTCTATGGAAGCATGTTCTTCACAAAGATGTCTCACCAAAGACTTCAGAGTTTAGTGCCGAACAAGGATAAATGACATCTTTAAAAAAACTCTGTTAGCTTTATGTATCTTATACATGGAAAAACTGTTTCTCGAAGGAAAAAAAAAATTCATTATAATTTTTACTAGCAAGAGAGAAACCTGAACCAAGTTAGAAGTGTATATAGACCTCGACAAGAGAAACCAAAGCTGCAGCCATCATTACAAAGACATCTCCAGCATCAACTTTCGGAGCACCCCATTGCCATGGATAAGGTACCTTAATCCTGCATTTCCGCAAGTCAGTGAAAGCAGAACCAAATGAAAGCAAATCACTTAGAATTCTATAGAGAAGAGTTCGATGAGGAAAGAAATTAAACACTACATCAAATTGTAGTTGACCTAAAATCCTCGAAACGAAGCTTCTATCGTTACCAATGATCTTGTGCTTCAAATATCTACCACTTCAGGATATCATTTTGTTCATAATCAATACCATTCAAGGACAAGGGTATGAATTATCTAAAACGCAAGTTTAATTTAGCATACCATGAAGCTCCACTGATGAGCCCAGAGCGATCCACACGGCAACTGAATTGAGTCTGTGGAGGTCTATTGTGGTATGCACCTGTCACAGTGAGAAGAGCTGCATATGCCCAGACTATAGCAACTGATAATAGGACAGCAAATCGTTCAAAGATGGGACGCTTTAATTTCCACATGTGAGGAATGTACTGCACAGACATTTATTTCCCATATATTAGACTACTGGCATAACTATTAGAATTCATTCGAAGAAATTCATCTGTATGGAAACTCAATGCTGTTTATTAAAGAAATGGCTTACTTGAGACAACAATATTAGTATTATTAACCCTGGAAGACCAATTTCAACACATTCTGCCAGCTGAATCAACAGAAATGAAAAAGAAGTTAGTAAATCCAATAATGAAAAAGGGAAAACAGATAGATACTACTTCATGGAAATAAAAAATGTTAGAAATTGACTAAAGGCCTTCTACATGTGTACTGTTGATGTATATAACCAATTATACTTAGTGAAAGGCATCAACGGCCTATCTAAAAGATAGCAATCAACAATCAGAAGTCTTACAAGCGGAAAACCTTGCGTATATAGGCCAAGGCCTACAAGCAACACCGGTGGAGCTGCAGAGAGAGGGGATAGGACTCTACATTGTTAAACAATGCTGTAATAAGACATTTTTTTCTTAACAATACAAACACGAATAGGATGGAAATGAAGGATAAATCCTGCAAAATGAACACCTTAAGACAATTCTCCAGAGTCCCAGAAAGCCAATTAATGTGGGAAGTATGGATGCAATCATCAGAGCTCCCTGCATTCCTCTCATCGAATGTATAAACCTCTGAAGAAAATGATCAAAACAAAGTCGGGATCAAACTCAAACATAAAAACAGGAAACTGATGCAACAAGATGGAAGATGCCAACCTCGCGAGGGTCAAGATATGTATTGTATCTACTGGATAATGCAACAAAAGTAGCTGGAATTATGAATGTGAATGATCCACCTATCACCACAGGAAGCCGGGTTCCGAACAAAGACTGCAAAACAGTATTCAGCCCAGCAACAAAGAGCAAAGTTTGAATTACTTGAGCTTTCTCCTCCTAAAAAGACATAATTTTGAAACCACTATTGTTAGTACACTAGTATTCCATGTGCCTGAACTTGTAAACCCAAAATTCTCTTCAAAATTATTGATAAAGTAAATACTTACATTGCCACCACCCATTTGAGGAACAATGATGGTTGGGATAATGACAGTAGTTCCCAGCATAACTATGTAGTGCTGAAAACCCAGAATAATGGCCTCCGCTGCATTTTATTTAAAGAAGTGGACAGTCAACAGCTTGTACTCTGTCTTCCGATCACACGAAGAGGACAACATAAAAATTTGTATTGGGTTTCCACTTATGATTTCAACGTACATTTAAGCATATAAACAAAGAAAAACTCGAGGCTTAATTAGGTAACATGAGTATGAAAATGATCAAATCAGAACATCTGATCCCTTTGATGATCAAAATGCATAACAATCCTAGAAATCATGGATTCGGCTATATGCAGAGCCAGATTCATAATTTAGACACTACAGGTTCTTGAGAGAGTGTATTTTGAAATGTATATCTAACTCAATTTATACTTGGCTTTTGCACACATATACAGGGCTTGACCTCGAATCACTGGTCCTGCCAAAGCCACAAGCTCGTGGTTGGATCCGCCACAGGCTATATGATCCATTCCGTTCAATTCAAATTTGTTTCATTTGATTACTAGATATTCTGTCTGTCACTTCACAGAGATTTGAATAGGTAACCTGAACTCAAGGAACACCATAACACTTAAGAGGATCCAAACAACACACATGCTCTTCAGGCAATCAAAATAGTGAAGATGGAAACAGAGAGTCACGTTTTCACAATAGAGGATCGAAAGTAAGCAAAATGAATTAAATGCAGGACCCTCGAAGCTTTACTAGCTCAAATGAGGAAAGATAGTGAAAATAAATTATGTAATAAAAAGCAAGAAAATTAACATGTATGTATACGTTCAACTAATCAACAACTTTTCAGTCTTAAACTAGTTGAGATCAAGAAAGTAATGTGTTACGTACGCCAAGAAGGGTTGCTGTTAACACAATAATCAACTCCTGGCAATTGGTCCTTCACTGGATGTGGCACCAATTCATCAGCTTTCACCTGTGGCGCCATCGCTCTGTTTTTATGTCTGAGTGAACTCCAACAACACTAGTTCAAACATGCTAATTTATATCAAATTATCATAGACTATGCAATTAGGGGTTATGCTTATCTTTAGCTCAAATTATTATATATAAACAGAAAGGACTGAGAAATTGCAAAGTAGGTAATCATGTACTATATTCATACTCATTATCAAACATGAAAAAGGAGTTAGTGGTTCAGAACCATGTGTTGTATTTAAAATTTCTTATATGTTTACATAATTTGAGTGAAAAACAATGAAATTAGTTGAACCAGCAATATTCAGGTTTCACCACAAAATTAAATTCTAATGAGGAAGAAGAAAATTGACAAGTTGAACAATTATAGAGTAAAATATGATTAGGCAGTGATGTTGAGACTTAAGCTAGATAACAAACTTTTAAAATTTTATATGGACTGCCTTAGATGTTTACTCTTTAAAAAGTTTGGTGATTTGAACAAATATCATACTTTTGTGCTAGTGTTATAAGTTTTGAAACCATTTTAAATTTGTTAAACAAAATAGTTTGTGGGTCAAATTTTTGTCACAATTGCATGCGGATCACAAGGAATAGAGACAAGCCAAGATTTTTAGTTTATGAGTTCCTAATCATAAATTTTTCTGTTTATCGGTTTTTGAATAGATTACTTATATATATTAAATATTTTTTGGAAAAATTGTGCGTTGTGACAAATATTATAGACTGTATTTACGACACATAGCTATAAGTTCAAAAAATTATGAAATGTAGCTTCATTTTGCATTTTGTAGCAAATACACGCCTGATACCTACTCCCTGAATATAACTCTTTCGCTAATGATACTTCCATGACACAAGGTCAAGAATACCCCCTCTTGGAACGTAAGAAGACCTGAAAAATTGAGGGTAAGAGATCAAGAATACCCCTTTTGGTACATAAGAAGACATGGAAAATAAAAGAAAACGACCTTTTAATGATCCCCATTGGCCAAATCGGCGAGGTGGAGGTCCCATCGCCAAAAATACTAGGCAAATCACAAAAGGGAGTCTTTAGAGATCGCCAAAATAAACAGTTTCGGAAGGTTTTCGGGCCAATTTGGCAATACGCCACAACATTCGGCGCTTCACCGAATGGACAGGGGTGTCATCACCGAATTTCACAATCCATACATGTTCTAGTAAAACATGCATAACTTTTTACTCTGAACTCTGATTGATGCAAAACTGGTGGTGTTGAAAAGAAGACTCGTAGACCTTTAATTTGATTTGTTATGGACCACCTAATACTTTATATGGTGAGAGATTGCATAAACTCATGCGAAAACTTAGCCGATAGGAAAGCTATGAACTCGACTTAGTGCTAGAGTTCCCTTATGACCCTATATCACATCCCATACACTTCATACAATTGGGAATGGACCTTAAAACACATGATCAAATAAGATATTACCTGATCCAAGCTGATTCATTTACGAAGAATGGTTTGATTCTTTAGTGTAAAATTTTGCGAGGTACTTTTACATCAAAGCTATTTTCATTGCAGTGTACGGTGCTAGCTAGTAGTCACTTCACATGGTAATACCTATTTTTCTCGTGAAAGAACAAAAAAATGTTACTATAGTAAGTATTCCATTTACATTACAGTATTGGATTGAAGTTTAATATCTTAAATTTATTGGGTATTGAACTTCCAATTATAGATTATTGGTAATGAGTAGAAGCACGCAATAAGCTTGTCGGAAAATTTATCAAATTGTTTAACTTGGCACTGTTGAATGTATTTGTTTCAGGTCAAACATTTTGATAATTTTGTCCTCTTTTTTTTTTTTTTGGTTTCTCATCTGGTGTCGAAAGCCTACATTGGAACTCCGACTAAATTCGGATTGCACTCTGCAGGGCCCATTCGGGGGTGGCACTCCCAACAAGATTTTCTCCATACCCAGGGCTCGAACCCGAGACCTCTGGTTAAGGGTGAAACACTCCCACCAGTGCACCACAACCCATGTTGGTGTCCTCATTTTATTTCTCATTTGCATTTGAAAAAAAAAAAAAAACATTTTAGAAATATCAAGCTGAAATTGGAAAAATCAAATAGAATATAATTAATTTGATTCAGTGTTCGTTGTATATGTATTTTTCCAAAATCAAAGAATTGAACGTCCATCCCTAAATGGATTTGACCGTTAGTTAGAATTGACAAAATAGTTAGTTAGCGAATATGTTTATGGATGGCAATAGGGCGAGGTGGGTTTAAGGCTACACGGAGCGGGACGGGTTTAAGGTTGTACGGGACGGGTTAAAGTGAATTTTTTTAAAACCAATGTGGGGCAGAGCAAGTTGCGGGTATATGTGATTTATGTGGGTTCAATCTTAATTTTGACTTTGCTACATGTGAGAGTGATAAAGTATTATTATTAAGATAATTTCTTTAAAGCTACTAAAATATTCAAGATATTAAATGAAACTGATTCAATAAAAAATAATATAATTTCTTACATGTTTCCCGATTGACCTCTAAAAACAAAATTGTAAAGTCATTATCTATTAAATTAATACAACTTAATGAAAAAAATGAATTTATTTTTAGTATCAAACTTAACTAGAAAAAAATATTAAAAAAATTATGCGGGGCGAGTTCATTCGGGGCCAGACTATGCTGAACGCGTTGAAAATAAAAAAGAAGTTATTTTGCGGGACAGGGAGGGGTGAATTAAAAATTTTGCGGGTTAAGCTCAACCCGCCCCACTCCATTGCCATTCCTAAATATGTTGAGTCTTGAGTATTTATTCAATTGTAATAATCATTCTTGGCCTTTATGAAATACAATTACAGGTTCCTTTCTATATTCTCTCTTCAAGTTTTTTTTTTGGGTTTCCCACCCGGTGTCCGGAGCCCATATTGGAGCTCCGACTAAATTCGGATCGTACTCTGCGGGGCCTATTCCGATGTGGCACTCCCAACATGATTTTCTCCATACCCAGGACTCGAACCCGAAACCTCTGGTTAAAGGTAAAGCACTCCCACCAGTGCACCACAACCCATGTTGGTTTTCTCTTCAAGTTTACAACTTCTCTAATTGCCATTATTTATTCCAATCTTAAGACTCTCATTAATTAAAATTTAGTTGCAACTCAACCTTTTATAATTTTTATTAACAAGAGGATCTTTGTGTGATTATTCAATATATCATATTTTATTTCATGCACACAAAAAAAAAAATTCAATTAAAAATTCATTTGCACTACCAAGTTTTTTTTTAGTTTTTTTTTTTAAAGCATTGATTTAACTTATGTGCACTACCAAGTCCCAAACATCACACCCTTTCTTACAAGGATTAGGACACTCATGGGAGTACCTAATTTCTTATCATATGTAGCCTAATAAACATGCAAATTCCAATTATATATATGTAAATACGAAGCACATTTTGGATCAACATATATACAAAACAATCATCATGCATGCCCATATTTCATTTGTTAATAATCAATTACTTCTAGAATCAGAAAATATAATTATATTAGGTGTAATTAACTACTACTTTTTTAGTAGGGAAATGAATCTAACAAACAAATCTACCCTAAGAAAGGCAATCTCAATTTCTTTAATTTATCTTTCTCTACACACTCAGCTTAATTTTCATTTCTAGGTTGCGTTGTTTACATGTTGATTCAAATTCTATAATGTTAAACTAATGTACATATTTACACAAAGTGACATGCTTAAGATTATTTGACAAATTAAACATCTTTTACCACAATTTAAGATGAGGGATTGAAGATCTGAAGAGCAGCCAACCTTAATTATTCACAGAAATTTAGGTAGGCAGAAAGCATACTAATTTGCCAACTTTATTACTAACGTATCTTAACAACAAAAAACAAATTAGAATATATGAAAATGAGTTTTAAGTACTAATATACACCATAAACAAGGCCATGCTAACCTTTTGCTTTATGGGTGTTATATTTTACTAAAGTTGGAAAATCAATTAAGTAATTAATGCACTCTTAATAAAAGTTATGGACTATGACATAAATTTTATTTCTTATTTTGGTTCGTTCATTTTTGGAACATATCATATTGAGAAAAATCCTGAAAACACTTTGGACAGCTTAAAAATACACACCTTTTATTTGACTAACTAAATTTAGTTACACCCTCGATCTGCCATCACATTATATAGCAAGTGGTCTCAAACTATTATAGGAGCATGTAACTCTTAATAAAAAATCGAGAGAAGTGTTAAATACACCTTAAACTTGGCGAGAATTTAAGGGTATACTTTACTCATGTTGCAAGATCGGGAGTGTATTTAAGTTCAGTTAATAGATAAAATTAAGACTGTCAATATGTCAAGAATGAAACTATTAATTTACACCGACTTTAGGGATGTTTTCAGTTAACTTAGAAAGTACTAGGAAGATATATTAGTAATTACAACTTTTAAGACTGGCGGCCAAACGAATGCAAGTGTTAGGCGGGAAAGGTGCACCTACCAAATACAAAAGTTAGAAATGGAGAAAAATATATATTGTTCTTATATATATAATAATTAAAATAAGAGGTAGTTCACCTATAGCCTATTTTTTATTTTCTTATATGAAGATATTAATGGGAAAACCAAAAGTTACAAAAGAAAATGAAAAAGAAATGGACCAAGAACTTCAAAATAAATAGGTCCCTTCAAGTTGATAAGTTTCAAATTCTTGGGAGTAGTTGAAACTTACAAACTGATTTGGATTAATTGATTTGCCAAGTTAACAACCAATTTTTAACAATTAACACCTTCTTAGATTATTAATTATCAAACAGCTGAATTTAAAATATTATGTAAGTTAAATAATTCTGTTAATTAGGGTGACTAGGTGGGTTGGATCACATTAATATAATATTAGTTATTCTAATAGTTTGTTGTTGATGTTATTTTGTAAAATGGTTTTTGTTATTGTTATTATTGTTAGTGCACTCGAAAAATAGCGGTGACGATTTTCAAATATATATATTATTAGCATTAACTATTTTAGATGATATATATATATATATATATATATATATATACATCGAGGGAGTAAAATTAATTGTGTTTCCTTTGAGTATAACTAGAAACCTAACAAAAAGCGTGACCATGATGACTTAATGAAAGTTCGTATGTAATCAAACTATACATATTTTTAAAGAAAAACAAATAAAAGACTAGCTATAAAGAATTAAATCAATTTGGTTAGGTTAGGTTCTCTATAGTATTATATATTTTTTGGTTTTTTAGTTTTATGGCTATTGCTGTTGGCGATCGTGATAGTGAATGCACAAGTTATTGCACTAATTAAAATGGAGTACTTATAATTCCAATATCTATCCAAGTCCCTCAGATCTCATGATTCTAACTGTGACAAGTCTCAAGTAGGATAATTGAGTTATATAAGATCTCAAAACATAATTTCAAGTGTGATTCCTTTTTTTTTTTAAAGATTCTTTTTTCCTTAAAACGGAAGGATTTAATTTATATTAACGGATGTTGGAATGTATGCGTCCACTAATTATGATGGGACCAGATCCTTAACACAATTACGATGAACAGAAAATAAATACTGAAGGTAAAGATAACACACACAACTTTACATGGAAACCTCTTTGCTCAAGGGAGTAAAACCACGACCTGTCTCACAAGATTTTCAAACTGCTTTTACTAAACTTTACAAGCCACAGTAAAACCCAGTTTACAACACACACGAGATTAACCTCCTAATCTCTATTCTGAGTAATACACTATCACTCAATGAGCCAAAGCAATGTTTGCACTACCCACTATATTAACCCAACTGATTAATATAGTCTTTGACGTAAGACCACTATAAGAAAAGTACTGATTACCTGGGGATTTTCCTAGGGATAACATAGTAAAATTCATAGGTAACTTGATTACTTGCGAATGTTATCGCAAACTGAAATCTGATGGAAAAATCTTCGTAGGTAATTCTTACCTGTGGATTTATACAAGCCCTAGATAATTTACCTGGGGAATTAAAATTTGCATGTTTTACTTGTGGATTTATCTGCAATACATAACAAAAATTCTTGCAAATATTTTACCAAAATTTCTTATAAAAATGAAATTTCTTGGGGATTTTCATTGATATATTTCACAAGCAATTCCCTATGAAGATTCCCAAGTAAATCCGTAGGCGTTTGGAGATAAAATTTTGTAAAACAAAAGGAAATTTTCTGCAGATATATATGAAAATATTGCTCAAGATAATTCCTATGAAAAGAAACCCACAAGAACTAACAAAAAATATCAATTTCATTCAACAAAAAATATAATTCATAATTATAATTTCTATGAAACGAAACCCGCAAGATCAATATTTTATGATTCTTAAACGGACAAAAACAAAATACAACTCAAATTTGAATCCTAAATAGTACTATCAACTATCTCAATCCTCACTTTCATTCACGCTATCAGAGTCATAGGTAGAACCACTGTCATTCACACTATCAGAGTCATCACCACTTTCATCCTCATCATAAGCTTGATTGCTCATTTGAAGATGATGTGTTGTATACGTTCAAACCTAACCAGAATTATGAATGAATAAACTTGATACACCACACAGATTCCAAGAACAACCTTAGCCACGTCTCACTTTGTGTGATTTTATTGATTTCAGAGGCAAGTTTTTCCTAACTTCTTGAAAAATTTGTGTCATCCTTGCAGATGCCATTTTCTCAAAATTACGTCTTATAGCATAAGTATAGTGAAGGAGCCATTTGAATTTCTTATGTATATAGCAAATAAAAACTGCATTAGTTATAGAAGCTCACACCACCTGCATTAGACACTTGAGAATTGTTAGAGTGTTGCAAATGGTAACGTCATTCTGGGAGATTCTTTAACGGATGAAATAAGCTCGCTATTTCATTTGTGTTTAGATAATATATATGATCTCTCACCGTCGTGAATGTACCTCATCTAGTACGATACATCGATACATATCACTTCACAGTTCCAGATATAACTAAGACAGTCATCTAAGATAATAAGCAGCAAGAAGAAAATTCGTTTTCGAATTAACAAAACCAACAATGCATTTGCTGCACTTCTTGACTAGAATCACTTCCAAACTCAATCACATAACTGACAGTAAACTAACTAGAATTCTTTAACTGTCATCAGTGCTTAAAAAACAATTGTAAAGTCCAAACCTTTAAATTTTCAGAGGAGAGAAAATAAAGCATACCCTTTTCCTAGACCCATTCCTTTTGCAACTCCATATTTTCCACAAGCAACATTCGCCTGGAAAAATAAGGTAATACTTTCTAGACGTTAACTAGACATATCAAATATACAGAAAGACAAGGAATCACACTTAAATAAACTCAAAACTCACTGCACTCTCAGGGTCTGCAAGCATGACAAATATGACATCACAAAATGATTCAACCTCCTCAGGGGATGATTCGTATCTGTAGAAGAGAACCTCAAGTTACCATGAAATGAAAATTATCCTCAAGTACAAGCAATAACAACAGTCAAGAAAATTTTTAAGTGATCTCATACAAGGCGATACAAGCATAGGCATAGATCTTTCTTTTTTCAATTGTTAAGGATTAGCATAGATTACCATTGGCTACTTCATTGTTGGGTAATCTAAGTTTAAACACACATTTCCTGGAGGCCAACACAAACCAACTTAAGTCTGCAACATAACCAAAATTGGCATATACTTACTTTGCACCCAAGGAGATAAGGGGCTCACATTTGCTCTTGGTCCTATTCCAAATGTCACATCACATCGTTGTCTAGTGATTTATAAAGTTCACAAAGAAAAGGCTCATTGAAATCCATCAAATTAGTGTATCAAAGTAATAATTGGAACATACCCTTTATGAAATTTTGTGCCATTGGATTGCCCATAATTCCAAGACCTAGAAAGCCAATACTTGTTGGAAGATCATCAGCTGCAGAAAACTAAATTCCATTAGACAAAATAAACACCTAATTTTTTGTCAGTAGTAAATATTATCCGAAAGAGGTATAACTCGACAAAAAATGACACCATAAAAGAGGAAATCAAGTTTTTTTGTTAATCAATAATTTCATACTAATTTCAATTTTCACGTGATGTCATGCTGCCATGATAATTTCTTCTTGCTTTCAGGTGAACAGATCAAAACAAATGCCTTGAAAATTTTCTATTGCTACTAGCTGATGTTGCCAAACTATACATTACAATACTGTAAAATTGCAAAATATTAAGGTTTCTCGTAATAGACAACCAGTAGTAGAAGACGTTGACAACATCTCTAATTGTCAAACAAAATCACTTCATGCATTAGGCCGTCTCTAATTGTAAAACACAAACTCACATCAACTAAAAATTTTTTGAAGATGAGAACAAATTGAAGAGATTCTAGAACAAACATCATTTGTAGGATATTAAAATTCAATAAGCTATAGAAAGAAACATAATAATGGCATGCACTCATCTTCTCCAAGTATTTAAGCAAGAGCTTTGATTTGCAAAAAAGATTTACTCGATTTTCATCCAAACTAAAACAGTAAACAAATATTTACAGATTAACCTCACAGAGCTTAAAATTTGCAGATTAACCTCAATTTTTGGGTAGATTGACAAGAAAATCTTCTGATATGTAGTCCTTTACTTCGGAAAAATTCACTTGGAGAGAAGCATGAGGTCCGCTAGAAGAGTTTTGAGATGAGCTTTGGATGAGCTTGGAGCTTGGAGCTTGGAGCTTGGAGCTTGGGGCTTGGGGCTACACCGATTCAGATCGTTTCCACCATTGTATCTTCATGTGAGTTTTGGAGAGAAGCTTTAGTGGATTTGTGTAAAGTGAGTTAGAGAGAGGAAAATGAGTCTTAGTGGGTCTTACAATCACTTTCCAATTCCTAATTGAGTTTTTAATTGGTCTATTATCCAAAAAAAAACTATAAGTGTAAAAGAATTCAATCATCTAAAAGATAATTGGTCTAATGATTCCTAAATCCCCAATTATTTCCCAAGGTAATAAAATGTCTAGGTAAATCCCAAAAATAATTTTTTAGACAATCTAGAATTTTCCTACAGAGTAAAAATAATTTTTTAAAAATTTTTTTTGGTCCATGTACCTAGGAATTTAGCTAGAGATATTGTTCCTACGGATATATTTCCCTAGGTAATTTTGTAGGAACTAATTTAGTGCAAAATGATACCAACGTTCACTGGGAAATTTGTTGGGAATATAATTTTCATAGGTAATATATTCTAATATTGAGGAATTTAAATTTTTCGCAAGAAAATTTGCAAGTATTATCTGCGACAATTTTCCCTAGATAATATCCCATGTAACTCACACTTTTCTAGTAGTGGACACGAAGTTACCCTCAACTAAGTTCTTACAATGATTCACCCAAGATTGAAACGTTTCTATCACAAGCGAAACGATTCTTACAATATAAGCACAAATACAAGCAATCAAAGTAACAGCTGGTTCAGGAAGCAATCAGGTAATCTATGAGGTCCCTTGCTGTTTTTTGAAGCTTGAATATCTCTCTTTGCATGAATGAATAATTTGTTATTTGCCATATTGAATATATCAAACATCAAGAGTTAATACACATCGGACAAACAACCTCGCCCCTTCTGATTGGTGTAGTACACTGATGACCTCACCAACTTCTGATGTGGACAGCTTTCTAGCTATATAGTATATGGACCTGGATGAACATACTCTGCAGAGGACCGGGTCCCTGCATTTGTAAGGAGATCATCAAAACATCTGGGAGTATTAAGACTTATCATTTCCCCCCTTTTTGATGATGACAAACAATCGTGAAAGCGCCTCACATGAGTTAAACATTCATGCAATCAAAAACATTAATCCCCCTATCAATAATATCCCTCCATGTTGTACTAAACACAAAACATATGGCCAATTCCAAATCCCGCTATCAGTAACCCCATCTTCTACTAGACTCTAATTTCACAGCAGTTATCCAATATATTCCCTATTTTGACATCATTGAAAAGGAGTAGCAGTAAACATACACAGACTGCACGTAAAATGTTAGGAATTCAGGGCCATGGGCCACACAGTACATACACAAGTAAGCAGTAATATAGAAGATAAAAGCATACAAGACAAGGCACAAACAATGTCATTAGATCACAGAGCTGACCACAGTAGTCAGCCAAAATAGTACATTTGCCACTTAGAGTTAGATAGGAGGAAAGGAAAAACAAAAGACTAGACACATTTAGGACGGAGGGGGAGAGGGAGTAAGAGTTCTTATCAGCAAAGACATCCGCTCATTTGCATCAACATGAGCTTGAATGATTTGCTTGTTGAGAGCCTTGACTTCCTCACTGAGTGAGGCATTTATCTTCAGCAGCTGCTCATTTTCATCTCTCAACCTCTTTCTCATCCACAACACTAGTACCAGGTCCCTTGGAGATAGCTCTCTGCAACTGAGCCTTAAGTTGCGCAATTTCAACCTCCTAATCATTCAAGATCACTGTAAGGTCAGTCAACTCTCTTTTGAGAGAGACTTGCTGCTCTAGAAAATCTGCTACCTGAGACCTACCCTTTGCCTTTCCCTCAGCACATTCACACTCCAAGAGAGTGACAATAGTGAACATTTGCTTCATAGTACCAGATACTCCCCGTCCAAGAGGTACTTCAAAATGTTTGAACACATGGTTTAACAAATAGCCATAAGGAATGCCATGTTTGGCTAACTTCCAAGTCATCACCCTATGCATATGTTCAAGCATTATAGCAGGAAGATTGATTTCTTCAAGTTCATCCAGTTTTTCCATGAGAAATATATCAACAACAGATGCTACGGTTCTTTTCTCTATCCTTGGCACCAATATTTTGTTGATGAATTGAAACATCATCTGGTACTCCCCTTTGAGAAATTTCTTTGGCAGACTTGCATGTTTGATGTCCCCACGTTTTGTGGCATGCTTAGTGAACTCACCGGAAGGTTTGCAGCCTTCAATTGATCGGATTCCTTTCACAGCCACACCCAGAATGATTCCCAAGGTTTCCTCATCCAGAAATATTTTGACCTCTTTAACAGTAGTCTTAACCACCCTATCACTCAACAACTCCATCTTATAGTAGAATTCACGCACCCCAGGTTCATGCAAGTATGGTGCTGGGGCTTCAAATAGATGATCCCAACTTTGCAGGGAAACATAATAAAAAAGAATGGACATACCGAATTATGTAAGAATTTTAGGGTCGAACACTCTCCCATTTAGCACCTTTTGTTTCTCCATTACAGCTATACGCTCTTCCCTGGTCATTTCCTTTTCTTGAACTTGTTTTTTGAACATGAGGACTTGGTCCCTTTGTAGGTTTAGACTTCTCAATGGACCTTTAACTCACATTCTCCTTCTTCATTGATTTGTGACACCTTTCAGATTTGACCATCTCAATCTCTGTTTTCTTTCTTCTTTTCACCACAGCCACAACAATGCCATCAAATTTCGTCTCGCTAGACTCAACAATAGAGGTGTTGAGATAGGTTTTTCATGAAGATGACCTTCCCTTCTAATTTTCCTGGTTTTTTCCATTTGAATTGTATTTGATGCTATGGAACTTCTTATCACCTTCTACATTTCTCCTCTTGTGGCATATCTTTTCTTGTCCTATTTTGTGTGACACTTAACCATCTTCCCTTTCCCTTGTCTTTTCCTTTCCCTTTCGGACTCAGCAGGCTCATTATTGAGTTTAATGTCAAGGACATCCTTAACTGCTTCTAGATCTGGCACACCCACCGTCAAGGCGTTAGCACCTTAAACATATTTTCTATGCCATACCAAGAGAACTTCTCCTTCCTCCTATATTTCACTATCAATGTTGAATGACTTAGGAGTTTGGTCGAACCAGGTTGAACACTGTAAGGGTCCTATTCTGGCGATCTCAACTCTCTTTCTAGCAGAGTTGGTTGAACATCACCCCTGAGAGAGGCCAAACATTATACAACCACCAATTCTACGTAGGCAAATCTCCATCAAATAATCACTCAGACATCATAGATGACACATCCCTAGAAAATACTTTTACTTCTTTAGTGGGAAGGTCAGTACTAGGTTTCACAACTGATTGAGCCTCTGAGTTTTGAGATTTCTCACCGGATAGAACCAATGTAGGAGAACAGGGTAAAACTTCCCCAGAAGGAGGAGCAGGAGACACCACCATTTCAGTGTGAGGTGTGTTGGATTCACCCATCTCACCAACTTCATAGACTGGTGTGGAATGGGATTCTTCTAGGGAAGGAATGGAGAAATTGAATGAACTGGGATTTATAATTTCTTGGGAGATATGAAGCTTTAAGGATGAAGAAGAGTTAGTCATTTTGATACAAAGAGAAAGAAAGCTTAAAAAAAGAATAGTGAATACAAGAGAGGATTAGAAAGAGTTTAGGATGGTTTGGATTCACTAAAAGGATGTATTTAAAAACAAAAAGGGTATCGGGTCCCTGAACAGTAGCGACACTTGGATTTAAAGTGAAAAGACGTCTGAAATTGACACGATGAATAGGGAAAGGACACGTGGCAGTGACTGTTAACATACAACTGTGTAGCATAAGTGATACTAACCTTGGGGGACTAGGTCCCTTTCGTTATATGGCCCTGCTGTATGAGTTAATCTTCCCTCTAGCCAACATTCCATGAGTGTGTACCTATAGTAAGGTACCAAATATGAATTCTCAAATGAAAAGAAAAACAACTTGTATAGATACCTGACCCTCTTAACATAGTCAGAAAGAGGAGTTTCATGCAAGCTGGTTATGAAATCAGGAAATTTTGTGCATCCCTAGCTTCAGTCTATTTTTGACAAAACTTTCTTTGCTCAAAGGCTTTGTAAATATATCAGCCACTTGGTGTTCTGTCTTGCAAAATCTCATCACCACATTCTTCTTCTCAACATTATCCCTCAAAAAGTGATGTCTCACATCTATGTGTTTAGTCCTCTTATGTTGCACAGGATTCTTGGCCATGTTTATTGCACTAGAATTGTCGCATATGAGGGGAATAATGTCTGTGAGAACACCAAAGTCTTTGAGCTATTGCTTGATCCATAGGAGCTAACCACAACATGAAGCAGCAGCCATATATTCTGCTTCTGATGTGGACAAGGCTACTAAGTTTTGCTTCTTGGTACCCCATGAAATCAGTGCTGATCCTAAAAAATGAGCCATGCCTGACGTGTTTTTTTATCAACAATAAAACTTGCATAGTCAGCATTAGCATAACTGGTTAAATCAAAAGAGACACCTCAAGGGTAGAAGTAGACCAGGTCCTGTGTTCCCTTTAGGTATCTCAATATTCACTTGGCTGCCTTCAAGTGTAATTCCTTTGGTGCTGCTTGGAATCTGGCACACATTCCTACACTGAAAACTATGTCAAGCATGCTTGCAGTGAGGTACAGAAGTGACCCAATGATTCCTCTGTACATGGTCTGATTAACATCAACTCCTTCTTTATCTGAGTCAAGTTTCACACTTGTGCTCATGGAAGTATCAAGAACTTTTGCCTCAAGCAGGTGGAATTTTTTTAGTAGTTCTTTTATGTACTTCTCTTGGCATATTGACGTGCCCTGAGATGACTGCTTGATCTACAGCCCTAAGAAGAAAGTAAGCTCCCCCATCATGCTCATTTCAAATTCACAACTCCTAAAATCAACAAACTCTTTGCACAGTGAATCTGAAGTAGCTCCAAAGATAATGTCATCTACATATACCTGCATAATCAACAACTCATTACCTCTGGATTTTAGGAACATAGTATTATCAATTTTACCTCTTTTCAATCCGTTTGCAAGTAGGAATTTGGATAGGCACTCATATCAAGCTCTGGGAGCTTGCTTCAGGCCATACAAAGCTTTATCCAGTTTCATCACATGGTTTGGGATATCAACATCTTCAAAGCCTGGAGGTTGCTTGACATACACATCCTCCTTCAAATACCCATTCAGAAAGGCACTCTTGACATCCATTTGAAAAAGTTTGAACTCCATGTAGGTAGCAAAAACTATTAAGATTCTGATGGCTTTCATTCTGGCTAAAGGAGCAAAAGTCTCATCATAGTCAATCCCTTCCCCTTGATTATATCCTTGTACCACGAGTCTTGACTTATTTCTGGTGATGATCCCATGCTCATCAAGTTTGTTTCTAAAGAACCATCTAGTCCCGATAATGGTTATGTTAAGGGGTTTGGGACCAGGTGCGACACCTTACTTCTCACAAACTGATGTAGTTCTTCTTGCATTGATGTTACTCAATCAACATCATTTAAGGTTTCCTTGATATGCTTGGGCTCAATTGTGGATATGAAGGTTGAATACGCAACTAGATTTGTTGTTTTGGATCTAGTTTGTATTCCAAAGTCAAGTGGAGAAACAAGATTGTCCAACGGATGGGAAGATTGATGTTTCTATCTAGACTTCTTTGTTATCTCTTCTTCAATATTATCAGCAGATTCATCTTCTTCAAGCTCTAGGTTCTGAGAATCTCTATCCTGAGTTGCACCGGAAGGACCAGGCTCCTCTGTGAGTTTTGCACCTTTTTCTTTCTTTGAAGGTTGTTCACTTCCATGAGTTTTGATTCCCTTGTCTTGATGATCCTTCATCAGTTCTTCCAATTCAATGTCTTAATTGTTTTCATCCTTGTTCTTATTATTAGATTCATCAAAAATCACATTTATACTCTCTTCAACACATAGAGTTCTTTTATTGAAAACTCTGTATGCCTTGCTAGTGGAGAAGTACCCAACAAATACCCATTTATCACTCTTGGCATCAAACTTGTCAAGATCATCCTTTCCATTATTCAATACAAAGAATTTGCAACCAAAAGGCTTCAGATGAGCAATTAAAGGTTTCCTATCATTTAACAATTCATAAGGAGTTTTCTTGATCATAGACCTGATGAGACACCTGTTTGTAACATAGCAAGTTGTGTTGACTACTTCTGCCCAAAAATTCATTGCAAGCCCTTAGTCAATCAACATGGTTCTAGAAATATCCACCAGTGTTCTGTTCATTTGTTTAACAACTTTATTTTGCTGAGGAGTTCTTAGTGCAGAGAAATTGTGATGGATTCCATTTTCAGCACAAAAGCCTTCAATTTGAGAGTTTTCAAATTTTGTGCCATGATCTGATCTAATGCTTCTTATCTTGCAGTTCACATTCAGTTGAATTGCTTTGGCAAAGGTGATCAATAGTCCAACTGCCTCTTTCTTGTTTCTCAAAAACATGTTCCAGGTAAACCTGAAGAAATCATCAACAATTACCAAAATGTATTTCTTACCTCCTCTTCGTTGAATTCTAACAGGTCCACATAGATCCACGTGGAGAATCTCCAGAGGTTTGGTAGTGCTCACACCTTTCTTGGTTTTGAAGGATGATCTCGTTATTTCCCTCATACACATGCCTCATAGACTTTGTTGTCAGAAAACTTCAGTTTCGGCAGCCCACAGACCAGGTCCCATGCAACAAGCTTGTTTAGCAAGGATGAGCTCACATGTCCCAATCGTTTATGCCATAGATTTGCATTATCAGTTTGAGCACTTAAACATGAGAGACTGTCCCCTTCCACCGAGTCAAGATCTGCAACATACATGTTTTTGACTCTTTTGGCAAACATAACAACTTTGTTAGTTACACAATTAGTAACCAAACACCTTCCAGACAAGAATTTAACTTCATTTCCCTTATCGCATATTTGAGATACGCTTAAGAGATTGTATTTAAAACCATTCACATAATCAACATTGTCTATGGAATGATCTGCTGATCTTCCTATTTTCCCAATTCCGAGAATGAAACCCTTCTTCCTATCACCAAATGACATACCATCGTCCTGGTGTGCTTTCAAAGAGAGGAAGTTTTGAGTGTCTCCAGTCATGTGCCTTGAGCATCAACTATCCAAGTACCAGCACTGACTACTCCCTCTCTTCTGCATAAGAATAACTTATTAGATTTAGGAACCCGCTTGAGATGGAGTTCCCAGAAACTATCAAAAGGCTTAATGAGAAACCTTCATGTCCATGGAGGCAAAGTGTTCTTGCTAAAATGGTATCTGGGACTAGGTACTTTTTTCTTTTCTACATAACCTTTTCTCGATTTGAGAAACTTTTCCTGCCTTTCTTTTACTCCTTTTAGAATCTCACATTTTTCTTTCAGATGACCATTTCTTTCACAATGGGTACACAGGAGATTGTCAGAAACAAATACATATTTACTATGGGGATTATAGGAAGGCTCTATCTGTCTACAACCTAAATCCTTTTTGTTGTTGAACTTCTGATTCGCTAAGTTAGAAAGAATCTTAGACGAATCAGTCCATTTGAGGGAGTGGTTCAACTTTTATTTGATCTTACATAGATCCTTCACTAATTGAGAGTTTCTTTCAGGGAGGCAACTAACTTAGACTCAGACACCTTCAGTTTCTCTTCTACCTCGACCTCAAAGTTACTGAGTTTTCCTTTCCCACCCTTAGAGGTACCAGGTTTCTCATTGGCCTCAAACTATCAGTCTCTAGAATACTTATCCTAATACTCATTTAAGATATTTGAGAGTTAAGAGCTGCATTTTCATCCTCCCACAGACTCAGTTTTTCACTTATCATCAAATTATCAGAAGTTAATTTATTGATTGAGTCAATTAGTACTATCTAGGTCACTTTTGAGATAAAAAAGAGTTACCTTATCCTGATTCTCCTCGTCATCAGATTTTGCCAATAGTGAGAAAATGGAGTTGAATACAGTTTCATCATTTTTGACAGCCATCATCGAGACATCTTCATGGCCATCTTTCTCTTCCTCTGATTCGTTGGATGCATTTCCCCAGACAGCAAAGACTTTCTTCACTAGTTGATCAGCATGAGCCTTTCTTTTGGCATGGTCTAGGACCTGGTCCCTTCTTCGGGGTTTGAAGTCCTAAGATCCCTGCTTCTGGCTTGGACAGTCCCTCATAAAATGACCAGGTTTCCCACATTTATGACAAAGATCATTTGCATTTGCTACTCTGCTGGTAGAGCCTTTCTTTTGAAAACCCCCATACTTCTTGATTATCTTCTAGAACCTTCTAGTGATGTATGCCATTTCATCCTCTTCTTCAGTCCCATCATTTGAAGATATTTTCAGGGCCACTGGTTTTTCCTTTTTTCCCTCCTTCATGGTTGATCGCTGTTGTTTGTTTAATTCGTAGGTTTGAAGATTTCCAATCAGCTCATCCATGGTGAGTACCTTAAGATCTCTTGCTTCGGTGATAGCATTCAATTTGCCCTCCCATGACTTGGGAAGCACACCCTCAACTTAAATTCGTTGTTTGTCCTTAAGCGACGCACTAAGACTCTAAACGACACTTGTGTAGAAGCATACATTCAAGCTTAAGCAATCACATGACTTTCTATCCCAACTCTCTTTTCTAGTGCAAATCGTTTCTCTTAGACTCAACAAGCTAACTCATGTGGATCAAAATATGACAAAGATTGACCAATAGACACACAACATACACTTTTTTCACAATCACAAAGGTACCAGCTTTTCGACAATCTAACTAGTGCCCTTACTTCAAACGAAATCCTTTTTTCACACAATGAATATGATTTTGAGTACAAGGATTCATTCAACACTCACACTCATAAGTAACTTCAAGTATAGTTCGTGCCCAATATCATAAGATTGCCCTTATTTTCACTGCTTAGACTCGCCAAACTAGTTGCTAGGATCACTATAGGACTTTCTTAGCTTGTAACATAGGCTCAGGGTCAGGTGTGGTACATTTGGATACTTTTTAGTGACTTTCTACCCTCCTTGACATTACATCGGCTTTTTACCTCTTCCTTGACCTACTTTTGGCAACTTTTCATCCTTTTTTCTTTCCCTTCTATTTTCAACCAAGGATGTGACTTTTAACTTTGTGACACTTGTTTATATTTTTTTTTTCACTTTATTTTTCTTTATTTCTTTTCACGCTTTCACTTATCACATTCTTTTACCTTTTTCGCACAAAGTCACATCCTCTTTCTTTCTTTTTCTCTTTTCAATACTAAACTTTTTTCATACCATTTTTTCCATTAGGTTTCCTCTTTCACAGCCACCCTCAACTTATGCATTTTGCCTTAGTTGAGGTGCACAATGTCTGATGTCGGGCCAGGGCCAAGATCAAGGTCACTTTTGACTTAGCCACCCTCAACTTAGGCTTTTGGCCTAAGTCAAGGTGCACATGTCCAAGGAGGGACCGGGGCCAAGATAGCATTTTAAGGGAAGGTGAGTTAGGTGAATCAAAAGAAGTGGTCAATTTTAGGCTCAAATATTTGGATCAAAACGGAACAATGCTACCATTTGGTTAGATCATTTTAGGCTTAAGTGGACTAATTTGAACAATGGCCTATGATCACTTCCCAAATTCTAGCCTAGATTATCCTAGCAGGACCAACGGGGTGAGTTCAAGATTGACAAAAAACTGTCTGGACATTCAACTATCCTCACACACTCTTGGCACCTTGTTTCATTATTAGATTATCAGATTGCCCAGTTCAAGTTTTTAGCTTAAGTCATGGGGTCACATCGGTTCTTATCATGTCACATCCAGAGCCAACACATTCAACTTATTCTAGACTACATATTTTAGCACTTTTTTTTTTAGATGGGTATCATTTTCTTCTTTCATGCTCATGCAATCATGCTTTATTCTTTTTCATGCTCCTATACATACAATCCTAACACATGCCAGTTAAACAGAAATAAAAATAGTCTCTTGGGGAAAAAGAACACAGGCAAGAAAATCCTAAGAGAGGACTATAAGTTGGGTTACTCAGACTTCATCTTTTAACTCATAATATGTTTACCCCACCCCCAACAATATAAAGTGTTATTGTCCTCAAAGCATACAAAAATAAGCAATAAAGAGTAGGTTGAAGATGAAGCAAACCTGTGGTGCAAATGAACGAAAAAACTCAACAAACGGGTGAGTTTGGGTCGGATCAGGCAGAAACTAGGGTTTGGACCCACGAGACCCCGTCTACGGTCCGTGGGTCGACCTATGGACTGTATATGGGGTCCTTAGGTCACTGAACACTTCAAAAAAATTGAGGACTTACTTGGGGGTCTACGGGCACCATTCACGATCTGTGGATTGGACCACGGACCGTCAATGGGGCCCGTAGACCTCTGCAACAGATCTTTTTCTACAGATTGTGCTTATCATCCCTGCATATGTAGCACTCGTTAGACTTTCCTTTTTACATTTTCTAGACACTTTTCAGACACGGACCCTATGCTATATCTAACCAACACTAAAACAAAAATAAAATGCCAATCTAAAAATTTCAGAAAATCAAATAAGAATAGAAAACTCCTAAATCGAAGAAAAAAAACCTATCGTTGGCTAGATTGTACATCTTGGGCTGCCTCCCAAGCAACGCTTGATTTAATGTTGCGGCACGACGCATGCCTCTTGATTACTCAGGCTTTATCAAGATAGTAGGCCTCAATTATCTCTTACACATTCTTCTCTTTTCCCAGATAGACCTTGATTTGTTGACCATTTACCTTAAAATTTGTTCCCTTGCAGTTTTAAAGCTCGACCACTCCATGTGGGAGCACTTGCATGACTAAGAATGGCCCGGTCCACTTGGACTTGAGCTTGCCCGAAAACAAGCGCAACCTAGAGTTGAATAGAAGCACAAGATCACCCACAACAAATTCTCACTTTTAAATCCTTTGATCATGATATTTCTTCATCTTCTCCTTGTACAAGGCTGAACTTTCATAAGCTCTTAGGAGAAACTCATCAAAAACAATCAAGTCACTCATTCTCTGATTCGATGCGGTGCCCCAGTCCAAATTTAGCTTCTTCAGCGCTCATATAACCTTATTCTCTAGCTCTATTGGCAAATGGCAAGACTTCCCATATACAAGTTGGTAGGGGGACATACCTATGGGCGTCTTGAATGCGGCACGATAGGCCCATAGAGCATCAACAAGTTTCCTTGACCAACCAGTTATATTAGCATTCACAGTCTTAGCCAAAATCTGCTTGATCTCTCTGTTGGACACTTCAACGTACCCACTAGACTGTGGATGGTAAGGAGTGGTCACATTATGGCGGATGCCATATTTCTCAAGTAGTGCCTTGAACAACTTATTACAAAAGTGCGAACCTCCATCGCTGATAATTGCCCTAGGTGTACCACATCTGGAGAAGATATTCTTTTTTCAGGAATGCAGTGACACTTTTACCTTCATTGTTAGAAAGCGCAATTGTTTCCTCCCACTTCGACACATAATCAACCGCAACAAAAATATACTTCATCCCATGTGAATTCATAAATGGACCCATAAAATCAATGCCCCATACATCAAATAACTCTATCACCAACTTTGAATTCATAGGAAGCTCTTGCCTCTTTGAAATTCCTCCTTCTCTTTGGCAACGATCACAAGACTTAGCGAAATCATAAGCATCTTGGTGTATGGTAGGGCAGTAATACCCACACTGCAAAATTTTATGTGCATTCTGAATACCACTATGATGCCTACCAACAGGTGATGAGTGACATGCCTCTAGTATACTCAACATCTCAACCTCGAGCAAACAGCGACGAATAATCCCATCAGCACAACTAAGGTATAAATAAGGCTCATCCCAAAAGAACTTCTTCACATCATGCATAAACTTTTTCTTTGGGTGAAAAGAAAAATATGATGGCACCAGATCACTTGCCAAGTAGTTAGCAAAGTCTGCGAACCAAAGAATCAGATCATGAGAAGCAGTCAATACCTGTTCATCTGGAAAAGCACCATTAATTTTAGCCCTATCACCTAGCTTGAGCATAGCTTCTTCCTCCAATCTAGACAAGTGATCGGCAACCTGATTTTCTGTCCCCTTTCTATCTTTCACCACAAAGTCAAACTCTTGCAGCAACAACACCCATTTAATCAACCTCGGTTTTGCATCCTTCTTAGCCATCAAATACCTCAATGTAGAATGGTCAGTATGCACTATGACCTTAGTACCAAGCAAGTAGGATCAAAATTTCTCGAATGTGAAAACCACCGCCAGAAGCTCCTGTTTAGTCACTGTATATTTCTTTTGAGCCACATTTAGAGCTTTACTGGCATAGGAAATAGGATGAAAAATCTTTTCTCGTCTCTTTCCCAATACCACACTAAGCGCCACTCCACTAGCATCACACATTACCTCAAACGGTTGCCCCTAATTCGGTGAAATAATGATAGGTGCGGAAACTAGCTTTTCCTTCAACTCCCTAAATGCTCTCAGACAAGCATCATCAAACTCAAACATACACTCCTTTTCGAGCAATTTGCACAATGGATGTGCAATTTTTAGAGAAATCCTTGATGAACCTCCTATAGAAACATGCATGCCCAAGAAAACATCCAACACCTTTAATAGAGATAGGTGGTGGAAGGTTTTCTATTACCTCGACATTCGCTCTATCAACCTCGATACCCTTCTCAGAAATTTGATGGCCCAGAACTATCCCCTCTTTTACCATGAAGTGACATTTTTCTCAATTGAGCACAAGATTGCACTCTTCACACCATTTTAGTACTTCAGCCAAATGGTCTAAATAATGATCAAAAGAGTCACCTACCACGAAGAAATCATCCATAAATACCTCAATAGTGTCTTCCACCATATCAAAAAATATTGACATCATACAACGCTGGAAGGTCGTTGGAGCATTACACAACCCAAATGACATTCGTTTGAAAGAAAAAGTCCCATAAGGGAAAGTGAAGGTGGTCTTTTCTTTGTCTTCTGGAGCTAAAGAAATCTAATTGTAACCCAAATAATCATCAAGAAAACAATACCAACCCTTACCCGCAAGTCGGTCTAATATTTGATCCATGAACGGCATAAGAAAGTGGTCTTTTTCTGTCTAAGCATTTTATTTCCAGTAGTCCATACAGAATCTCTATCCAGTCATGGGCTGCATCGGAACAAGCTCATTTTTCTCATTCAAGACCACAGTCATCCCACCTTTCTTGGGCACACACTGAACAGGATAAATTGATATCTGCAATGGGATAAATAACTCTAGCATCCAACCACTTGATTATTTCCTTCTTCACTACCTCTTGCATAGACGGATTTAGTCTTCTCTGGTGCTCAATACTAGGCTTGTGATCCAGCATGAGTTGGATTTTATGAGAACAAATGCCTGGAGGGACCCCAATAATGTCCACAATAGTCCACCCAATAGCTCGCTTGAACCTCTTCAACACGGAAACCAATGCCTGAACTTGTGTCACATTCAAATCTGCCGCAATGATGACTTACCATCTCTCCCCAAGAATACATACCTCAAATGTGATGGTAGAGCCTTAAGTTTTAATTTCGGAACCTCTTCAACAGATGGTCTTGTGGGTAGAGAGTCGCGATTCTTCATGTCTAACTCCAATCTCTTTGGTTTTGAACGAAATTTGAACCTATCAAGCACGGCGACCAATTCATCATAGTCTTCAATACCATCACCCTCAAAATTTATCATTACCGCTGCTAGTGCATCAACACTCAACCTTTCTTCGATAAACACCTTAGAACCACTCTCTACAATATGATTCACCACTGATATCGACTTGAGCTCACTACTCTGCTTCATGGATCTACAGATGTTGAAAGTTACCTCTTCATTATTCAATCGGAACTTCATCTGCCCTTTCTCCATATCAACTAAGGCGCTCCTAGTGGCAAGGAATGGTCTCCCAAGGATAATGGGAACCTCAAAATCAACCTCATAATCAAGGATAAGAAAATCCACCGAAAAAATAAAAGACTCCACTTTCACTAGTACATCATGGAGCACACCAATAGGGCTCTTCACAGTTCTATCGGCCATGAGCAATCGCATTGCAGTTGGTTTTGGATCCCATAAACCCAACTTTTTGTAAATAGACAATGGCATCAGATTAATATTAGCACCCAAATCACACATCACCTTAGCAAAATGCAGCAACCCGATGATATAAGGAATAGTGAAGGCACCAGGATCCTCTTTCTTTTATACAAGAGACCTTGTAGCAATAACACTACAATGTTGCAACCTATCATCATCTTCAAAACTCACGACCCGCTTCTTAGTCACCAAATCTTTCATAAACTTTGCATACCCAGGCATTTGCTTCAAGGCTTCTATCAACAGAACATTGATGGAAAGCTTTTTCAACATACTAATAAACCTGCGGTACTTCCCTTCTTCAGTCTTCTGCACTAACCTCTATGGGAATGGAGGTGGAGGTCTAGGCATGGGAACATCTTTCTAGGTTATCTCTGTTTCCTTCTCTGTAGCATTCTTGGACTCTCCAGTAACCTTGATATCATCATCACCTTTAGTAACCTCAACTTCAACCTCAGATGGCATGGGTGGATCAATGGCTTGCTTACCCTCTCAAGTAGTGACTGTCATGCAATGCCCATCATTCTTTGGATTTTGGATGGTGTTGCTAGGAAGTTTGCCAAGCTGTCGTGGATTGACTGTATTGGACAAATGATTCATCTGCTTCTCAAGATGTTTGATCAACATTGCATGGGCATCAACTTTTTGATCGATTCTAGACAAGTCATTTTGCATCTCCTTCACATTCTCATCAGTCGAATCAAACCTCTTCATCATCTTCTACATCATATCCTTAATACGTGACATACTACCCCCAGCTTCTATATTACCAGATTCCCAATTTTGAGGAAGAGCATATGGCCCACCCCTATCATTTCTGTTGGCATAATTGTTTCGGTTGTACTTGTTGTTGTGATTATAGTTCCCATCCCGGACATAATGAACCTCTCGATTGTAGTTACCATAGTTCCGACCTTGGTTTCCTTGACCTTGGCGTCAATTATACAAATTGGAACCTTGGGCATTGTCACGAAAACCCCTCGTCTGATCACTCACTGTATAAGTATCCTCTTCATAGTAGCACTCCTCAATCTATGGTGGGTCTTTAGTCAAATATTTCACAACATTTATCTTTTCGGTACCTCTGCTCACATGCTTCAACACTAACCCAAGTTTTGTCCTCATTTGAGCCATCTCCTCACGAATGTCATTGGCAGATTGACTAGGTGCAAATTGAACTGCAAAAGTTCTTCTTCCAAGTCTAACTTGTGAGTGCTCAATGCTTTATTGTTCCAGGAAATCTTCTCCAATTTCTTAGCGATCTCCTCAAAAGATCATTCACCATATTATCCTTCTGCGATTGTATCAAGCACAGTCTTACCATTGTCATCCTAGCCTCTGTAGAAATACTCCTTTAGTTACTCATCATCAATACGGTGGTTTGGAACACTTCTTATGAAAGCAGTGAACCTGTTCCATGAACTACTCATAGACTGTCCAGGTAGTGCTATGAAGTTGGTAAGTTTATCTTTGTGGTTCAGCTTTTTTGACACTGGGAAGTATTTTTCCATGAACACTTTATTCAATTGATCCCATGTGTGAATTGAGCTATAATGAAGCTGATTAAACCATGCAACCGAATCTCTGATCAATGATAGAGGGAAGACTCTCAACCCAATGACATCTATGTCTAAATCTGGTCGACCCCCGCAACTCTTGCAAACACTACTCAATTTGGCCATGTGCCCATGGGGATCCTTTGATGTCATACCAGAGAACAAACCCCTCGCTGTAAGAATCTGCATCAAACTACTAGTCACCATGAATGTATGCCCTAGAGGTGGAGGAGGTAGAACAATAGGTCCTTCAGATTCAACGGTGTTGAAGTAGACCCTATAGTTATCATGCAGCATTGGTTCTGCTGGATTTTGTACCCTCAATACATCTCCTAGTAGATTCTCACCTTGAACCTAAACATGTTCATTACCATCCCTAGGAGGATGCAACTCAACTCCATCACCTAGATTTCCTCCCATAGGATTGGCTGGGACCCATTGATTATTCATCCTTCGCAAAGTTTTATTCAATTTTGGATCATAAGGAGTCAGTGGTTCACCTTGACTTCGTGTACTTGACATACACTAGGGTTGGAACCTGAGAGAAACAAAAACAAAAAAAAAGTAAAATTAGGAAATAATTGACTAAAGTTCAATAATGTAGTTAAACTTAATCTTAGAGCCTTATTCCCCGGCAGTGGCGCCAAAATTTGATACGCTCAAATTACACCTCCCTAAAGAATATAAGTGATCGTTATCAAGTAAAGAACCCAACTTGGAGGTTGGGGTCGATTCTACGAGGAATATGGTTTAGACTTAAACTTAACTTACGATTATATTTGTTTGGAATATGGTTTAGACTTAAACTTAACTTACGATTATATTTGTTTAGTCAAGGTATTTCCAAGACAAGTAAGTAAAGGGTTTTTTTTTGTGTAACAAATAATTGATTATTATTTAGAGAGAAAGTGAACAAGATTTGAACTTTAGTTGTTATCAATGAGAGAAAGAAACTAGGTTGAATGTGTTCCCCATAAGCTCATAACACGGTAATCCTAGTAATAGTAATCATTTCTTAGTGTATTACATGCAAAGTGATAAGTTATATATCTCTAATTCCTTGGTCCGGCAACTAGAGAATTTCACCCCGCAACTTGGTCCGACTACGTGTGTATAATTTACTAACCCTTACCTTTACCTCATATTAGACATCACATCAATGTATGACTTAGTTTTCACCCTCACACCAATTGACATTAGATTATTAGATAGTATCACATTAAATCTATGTTAATAATTCTTTTCTTATTAACTACCTCCTTGGTCCAGCAAGTAGTAACAAGGCAAGTTCTAACGTTGGCTTCCGTTAAAAAGACATTTACACGAAAGAATTATCAATGCATGCAACAACACTATTCATGAATTACTTAGTTACTATTCATACTTTGTTAATCGCTCATGGTTTCCAAACCCTAGTTGTGGATTTAGTTACCCATAGTAGCAAGAACACAATTCATATTTTTAGATGAAGAAATCATGAACTTATGTAATAAATAGAAAAAACCTAGAATCTCAACTTGAATTTCAAAGTCAAAATCTTCAAAACGAACTTAGGAAAACAAGAATTGCGAAAATTGCAAGTTAATCTCCAAAGCCAAAAACTAGAACAAAAGTAATACGTTCTAACCCCTAAAAATGAGGTTTACATGCCCTATATATAAAACAATATGTCCCAAATTAAAAGGAAACGAAATAAGGAAATAAAGTTTCTGGACGCGATTGCAGTCGGCGACACTGACCTACGAACTATGGACTGACCTACAGTCCGTAGGTCCCTTCCGTGGTTTGGGACTTAGGCAATTTTTTAGAAGCTTGGAACTCCAATTCTCAGTAACGAATGACGACTCAACAGCACGGACCGTGACTCGATCCACAGTCGGTTGATCCCCTACCTTGGTCTCATACTTAGTTTGATAAATATTAGGTACTGGAACACCTTCTCTGATTCAGTTAACGGACTTGCAGGACTGCCCGTAGGTCAAACTATGGTCCGTCAATCATAGTTGTGGTTCCACACTTAGTCAAGAATTCCCTGATTGTTTCTGCAAGCCTTTCCCATCAATCTACGCCCTGCACCTACAGAATATGACTGGACCTATGGTCCGTAGGTCATGTCTGTAGGTGGCGATTTCTGCAACATTTCTTCAGCTATCTCCTAACTTCCTCGTCCGAACTTATTTCCTACAAACAAGATCAAAACATATTAATACCAATACAAAATATCTCTAGACACACAAAACTCTTAAGTGAAATGTATTAAAAATACCATAAATTCACGGTATATCAGAAGCCCCTTGATAATCTTTTGAACTTGTTTTCTTGGTTGAATAGGCTCACCAAGACATCTCAGTTCATTGGTTATGGAAGTGAATCTATCTTGTATTCATCTCGTGAATGGTTTCACCTTTCTTTATACAGAAGTTCTCATATTGGGTCGTTAGCATATCAACCTTAGACTTCTTTACTTGTGTCATTCCTTCATGGGTTGTTTTGAGACAGTCTCATATCTCTTTAGTTGTCTCACAAACAGAGATTATGTTGTACTCATCTGAGCCGATTCCATATACCAGAATCTTTTTCGCTTAATAGTTCTTCTCTATCTTCTTTCTATCCACTTCATTGTATTCTTTTCTAGTTTTGGGGATTACCTTAGTAAGCTCTCCATATATCACTTCTCTTGTGGGAATGTAAGGTCCGTCAAGAATCACATCCCACAACTCATGTCTTCAGCATTGATGTAGTCAGCATGCGATTCTTCCACCAACCATAAAATTGTCTGTTGAAATGAGGTGTTCTGGTGGTTGACTGACCTTCTTCCACGTTAGGTGGAGCAGTCATTCCTTTAGGATCTTTTCTTTTCTTGGTGTTACCCAAATAGAAAAGTACCGCTCTGATACCACTTGTTGAAATGTATGTGTCCATTAATTACGATATGACCAGGCCCTTAACACAGTTACGATGAACAAAAAATAAATAGTGAAGGTAAAGATAGCACACACAACTTTATGTGGAAAGCTCCTTGCTTAAGAGAGTAAAACCATGACCTGTCTCACAGGATTTTCAAACTGCTTTTACTAAACTTCACAAGCCAAAGTAAAACCCAATTTACAGTACACATGAGATTAACCTCCTAATCTCTATTCTGAGTAATACACTATCACTCAATGAGCCAAAGCAATGCTTGTATTGCCTACTATACTAACCCAACTGATTAATATAGACTTTGACATAAGACATGAAGTTACCTTCAACTAAGTTCTTACAATGATTCACCCAAGATTGAAACGTTTCTATCACAAGAGAAAGAATTCCTACAATATAAGCACAAATACAAGCAATCAAAGTAACAGATGGTTCAAGAAGCAATTAGGTAATCTATGAGGTCCCTTCTTTCTTTTTGAAGCTTGAATATCTCTCTTTGCATGAATGAATGATTTATTGTTTGTCATCCTGAATATATCAAACATCAAGAGTTAATACACATTGGACAAACAACCTCGTCCCTTCTGATTGGTGTAGTACACTGACACCTCAACAACTTCTGACGCGAACAACTTTCTAGTTGTACAACATATGGACCTAGACGGACAAACTCTATAGAGGATCGGGTCCCTACATTTGTGAGGAGATCATCAAAACATATGGGAGCATTAAGACTTATTAAAGGATCGTTCATACGGAAGAGGAACCGATCTATAAGGTATAGTTCCCATAGCATCTCTATCAAGTTCATTTGTTACAAATGATGGGGATGCATAAAAAATATAAGGTTGATTTACATCTAAGTCTGGATCCATTGATTTCCTTCTATAGACTACTAGTATATCAACAACTCTATTAGCCTCCCGTGGAACATGTTTCAGCAGCTGGCATTCCATCTGGAGTAGCAATGACCTACAATTAGAGTAAATATGTGAGAGTAGAGAGTTATTACTATTTAAAGTGTTGGGTTTTATTTGCCCTGAATTTCTTACCATAAATAGGTTTTCCTTTTAGGAAAAGGTTTTGGATTGGCTAGTCCTTTTATGGTAGGAAAAGGTTTAGGACTTTATAAATAGAGGTTTGTTCCTTCCAACTTAATCAACATTCACAATGTAGTTCTAGGGGCTTTGAGAGTTTTGGTTAGGGGGAGAATTTGTGGGACACAAGTTTGATAAGTTATCACTTGTGTGAACCTCTCATGTATTCTGAGTGAATTGGTTGAGGTTATTTCTCTTTATATTTTGTACTCTCATATTTATATAGTGGATTGTTCATCTCCTTTGTGGATGTAGGTCGATTGACTGAACCACGTTAAATCTTTGTCTTTCGGTATATTTCTCGTTTGTATTCTTACTCATGGTCTTTTGAGGTTTGCTTTGCTAGCTTCCGCATGACATCTAATTATTTTCGGTTCTAACATAAAGTGTTTAGTAGAACCCGCGAGTCAGTTTCTACCATAAGGTAATTCATATTTTTCCTTTTAGCTAGATTTAGCCCATGAAGAAGAGCTAAACTTTCCGCATGGTGAGCATTATTAACTCTAACCTTGAAAGTGAAACACATAATCCAATCACCCATGTGATTTCTTATTACTCCTCTCGTACTTCCATTGTTGGTATTAGGATCAAATGAACCATCTTATATTAAGCTTGATGAATCCTACAAGCACCGAAGGAAATATTTTGATTGTTGATAGCAGGGCCAGGAACATTTTTGTTTTTGAAGAGCTTATTATTTCTATTTTTTGAGATATTCCAGAGGATAAAAGGAGTTAGGATAGCAGTAGGCACACTTTGATGAGAGTTGACTAGAGTAATAGTTTTAGAGCAGCATGGTTGTTGAAAGTTGTTGTGAGAGTCTTGATTATTTATGGTAATGTCAAAATTGTTCCAGGTGTACTAAGAGGCTTTTGGGCAATCAGCAAAAATGTGTATGGTGTTTTTTCCACATTCAGGCATGTACGTTGTTGCATGTACGTTGTTACAAAATGAGAAAGAGAAACACAAGAAAATCTGGAGAATTAATAATTCTATTCATCATTGAATAAACTAGACTACAGCCATATTTGTACACAAGAAGTTAAGAAGCAAAAGGAAATAAAATACATATAATGTCTAAATATATACTTTACCATACTTAATATATTTAAATATATACTCTACCCATATTTAGAATGTATATACAATATTTACCAAATTTTCACATCCCCCCTCAAACTCAAGATGGTTTAGAAGAAATCAGATTGAGTTTGGCCACCAGAACTTGGAAACGTCTAGGAAGATGAGGCTTGGTGAAAATATCAGTTGGTTGATCTAAGGACCTAATAGAAGCTAATTGAATGGCACCAAGATCAATGTGCTGACGAGTAAAATGACAATCAATCTCAATATGCTTTGTACGCTCATAAAATACCTCATTATGAGCAATCTGAATGGCAGTATGATTATCACAATAAAGAGTAGTGGTACAAGATTAAGGAACACTCATGTCAGCCAATAACCAACGAAGCCACAATATCTCAGCAGTAGTATCAGCAAGTGCACGATATTCTAATTCGGTACTTGATCGGGATGCTAAGGTTTGTTTCTTGCTTCTCCACGATATAAGAGAATCTCCTAGAAAAATACAATAACCAGTAGTAGAAAGTCTATCAATAGGATCTCGTCCCCAATCAACATCAACATATGCTTTTAATTCAAGAGAAGAATTGGCTGGAAAGTGAAGTCCATGGAACATAGTACTTTTGACGTAAATTCGCAGAACAACAGCATAATGAGTAGAGCGAGGTGCAGCCATGAATTGACTAACTATGTGAAAAACATAAGCAATATCTAGACAAGTAACTATCAGATAGATAAGACTACCTACAAGTGTTCGATAAACAGTGGCATTAGACAATAAAGTACCATCGGTTGGAGAAAACCGCACATTAGGCTTAAGATATGTGCTCTCAATTTTATTATCGCTAATACCTGCTTTTGATAACAAATCAGTAGCATACTTAACTTGAAATAGAGAAATCCCATTATCAGATGTGAGAACTTCGATGCCCAAGAAATAGTTGAGAGACCCCAAATCCTTCATCTCAAAATTAGTACTCAAAAATTCTTTAACCTCTTAAATACCAGCATTATTATCACTAGAAATAATCATATCATCTACATAAAGAATCAAAAGAACAATACCTTCTGTTGCCTTGCGTACAAAAGAACAGTATCATGTGGGATAGAAGAGAATCCATATTTGCTCAATGTTGAGCTAAACTTTTCATACCAAGCTCGTGGAGCTTGTTTCAAACCATATAATGCACGGTGAAGATGACATACTTTATTTGGAGGACAATTGTATCCTGGTGGAGGTTTCATATAAACCTTTTCCTCCAAATCTCCATTAAGAAAAGCTTTTTTAACATCCATTTGAGAAAGTCCCATCCGTTTAGCTGCTGCAATAGAAAGAAGGGCACAGACAGAGGTAACACGAGCTACTGGAGCAAAGGTATCCTCATAATCAATTCCATATTCTTTGGTGAATCCTCGAGCAACTAATTGAGCATTGTATCTTTCAATAGAGCCATCAAATCGTGTCTTGATTTTATAGATCCATTTGCAATCAACAAGAGTTTTATCAAAGGGAGAATCAACTGAGTCCCAAGTATGAGTTTTTTCAAAGTCCTACAACTCTTCTTTCATATCTTGCTGCCAACAAGGATCATTGGATGCCTCTTTGTATGTACCAGGCTCTTGTAAATTAAGCATGGTAAAATAACATTAATAATCACGAAGATAACTATGAGGGATTTTTTTCTCTTTCTGGACGAATAGATGAAGTGTTATCAAGAAGAAGAGAAGATGAGGGTACCTCGAAATCAACATTCATATCAAGAGTGGAACTATCAATTGGAGATTGATCATGAGAATTGGATGCTGTAATATTTTCAAGAACTAGACCATCAGATGGGCCTGCATCAAGGGAAATAGTTGAACTATGGGGTGCAATGGCTGACTCACTAGATGAATCTGCAATAAGATCACTTTGAAAAAGCTCAATAGAAGAATTAGAAAAGAATGTCACTTTGCTTGATGGAATAGACTCAAACTTTGACAATGATGAAAATTTAATATGTTCCCAGAAAACAACATATCGAGAAATACGAATGCAATTTGACACAAGGTCCCAACACTGGTAACCTTTATGTTCTATCCCATATCCTAGAAAGAAAGAAACTCGAGCACAAGGTTCTAATTTTGTGTGTTCATGTGGTTGAAGAAGAACAAAACAAGCAGAGCCAAATACTTTAAGCAATGTCTAGTCAGGAACTACCTTGTAAAGATGTTCATAAGGAGATATGTTTCCAAGAATAGAAGATGGGAGTATATTGATAGTAAACACTGCTGTAAGAGTTGCTTCACCCCAAAGGCGCTCAGGGCAAGATGAATAAATAATCATGGCCCGAACAGAATCAAGGATATGCATATGCTTACGTTTAGCTCGTCCATTTTGTTGGGAGGTACTGAGACAAGAGAATTCAGAAAGTGTACCATTTACAGATAAGAAATTTAAAAGTTTAGAATCACGTTATTCCATGGCATTGTCACACCGTAAAACTTTGATAGTTTTACCAAATTGAGTTTTAACCATATTGGCAAAATTAATATAGATTTGACGTAGTTCCAAATGACTTTTCATAAGATATATCCATGTTAATCGGGAAAAGTCATCGATAAAAATGGCAAAGTATCGTGATCTAATCATGTTTGATACATGGGAAGGTCCCCAAACATCAGAATGTATTAAATCAAAAGGAAACTTTGAAATAGAAGGATTTTTATTAAAAGGTAAAGCATGTTGTTTGGCATGTTTACATGCAATACAATCCAAACTTTTCTCAATAACATGACCTAAAAACTCACTAGAAACTAAAGAACAAAGTTTACTCAAAGAACAATGACAAAAATGTTGATGCCATAATGACAAAGGAACACTAGAAGAAACAACACATAATCGAGACACGGGAGATGATTGGGGAATATGAAGACTAGTGAGTTCAAACATACGCCCAACTTTACGGCCTTTCCCAATGATTTGTCCCATCTGAAGGTCTTGCACTTGACAACCACGAGAAGAAAAAACTACATCATATCCCAAATCACATAATTATCCAACAGAGATAAGATTAAAATTTAAACTTGAAATAAGGAAAGTATCAGGCAAAGAGATCTGATGAAGAAATAGATCATTTATGACTAGCATTCATATTAGATCCATTATCAGTATGAATGGATGATAGGATAGAAATTGTATCCAGGTCAGAGAAAATCTTGGAAGAATACGTCATGTGATTACAACATGCTAAATAAAGTACCAAGATGAATTACCTGAAGGAGTAACTAGAGTTGCACGATTGTTACTAGTTGGAGAAAAGAGTTGACTAAGGAGAGCTTGAAGGTCAATTGATGAAGTTCCAGAATTGTTAGTTACTGCAAGAACTGGATTTGACGGCTGATTCAAACGAGATTGATTTTTGTTCTAAGGATGAGTAGGACAATTCTCAATCAAGTGATCTTCCCTTTTACAGTACCTGCAAATTGGAGGACAATTCCTAGATATAGTTCCCTTCTTCTTACATTTATTACATTCAATAACTGGGCAGTCGTGTAAGGCATGACCAGTTTGACGACAATTGCGACAAAATTTGGCACAAATTCTGTTAGTGGCTACAAAACTGAGTTATCCACTGGTCGCGTAGGATCCAAACGAGTTTCTTCAAATTTTAGGTAAGGAAGAGCATCTTCAAGAGTTGGCAAAGTTTGTTGGTTAAGCAATGCAGCCCGGATTGGTTCATAATCATCAGTAAGATCCATCAAGAATTGAATCAATTTATCATTGTTGTGGTAAGCTAAAAATTTAGCAGCAGTATTAGAATTTCTAAAAACGGGTTCAGTCATGGTTAATTAATTCAAGATGGATTCCATCTTTGAGAGAAATTCATAGACATGTTCTCCCTTTTCTTGTTTCAAGTTGGCTATCTCCTTCATTAATTGAAAACGATGAGAAAGATCAGAAGTAGTATATCATTGAGAGAGATGATCCCATACCTCTTTTGCAGTGTTGAATTGTCCAAATTGGAGGTGAATACTTGGAACAAAAGTATTTCGAAGTCATGTAATAATTTGATGATTTCGGCTATCCCAATCTTCTAAACAATCAACAAACTTTTCATTTGTTTCAGTCTCAGTTTGCTTTGGACAGGTTAGATCACCTGTGACATATCGCCACAACTTTCTCCCTTTCAAAAAACTACGCATTGCCTCACACCAATGACGATAGTTAGATCCATTGAGAACAACGGAAATAAGTTGAGAAATATCATTCTTCTCCATCATATTCGCTCAAAAAATTAACGTCAACAAACCAAAAAATAAAAACTAAAAGACAAAAGAGACCCAACAAAGTGATGAAGCAATAATTGCTATCAACAAAATACCACGAGAAAAAATAGAATAGTGAATATGGATTTGAAAAATCTGAGGAGGCTCTAATACCATGTTACAAAACGAGACAGAGAAACACAAGAAAATTTGGAGAATTAATAATTATATTCATCATTGAATAAAAGAGACTACAACTGTATTTGTACACAAGAAGTTAAGAAGCAAAAGGAAATAAAATACCTATAATGTCTAAATATATATTTTACCATACTTAATATATTTAAATATATACTTTACCCATATTTAGAATGTCTATACAATATTTACCAAATTTTAACATACGTAAAGCAAGTATTTATTGCGGTGATATTTCTATAAGCTAAGGCAGAGGAAGTTGGCAACTTGTCAAGTAGTAGCAGCCACATAAAAAAAATTATTATGGTAATAGTTTTAAACTTCCAGATCCAACAATGTTTTGAATTGTAGGTATTATTATTGATCGTTAGGTATAGGTTATAGGCACTCCTAGAGCTAAATTTTCCGTCCAAACATAGGTTCCAGTAGAAAGTATCCTTATTTTTTGGGATAGATGTTTGAGTGTAAGTATTTAAAATATTGTCTTTGATGTGATTGGGAATATTGACGGAAAGACCTGAGAAATCCCAAATCTTATTGGAGACACTACAACAAATTTGATTATTAGCGACAAATAATTTTGTCACTAGAAACTCACATTTCGTCACAAAAAGAATTTTGTAACGAAAAATAATTCGTCAACCATTCGTCCCTAAAGCATGGGTCACTAAATGTATACAAAGACGAGTTAATGTTTCATCACTAAATAGAAATGTATTAACTATGAAAATATATTTGTCCCTCACTGCTTCGTATTTATGACAAATTTGTTTGTCATAAAAAATATTAAAATTTGTAGTTGAAGATATATTTTTTTCACTAAATAGGTTATTATAGCCGACGAAAATGATGTGTCAATAACTGCTTAGTTTAATTAGTGACGATGTCATTTGTCTCTAATATTTTGTGTATTCCGTAGTCAAGCAAATAATATTTCGTCACTAAAACCTACTTTTTACATACAATTTTTTCGTTGTCCCTAAAGGTAAAAATTAGTGACAACATTATATTTAAATAATTTTGTAGTTGAAACAATCATGTCATCACTAAAAATAATTTTTTTTTACCAACAAAATAAAATTGTCACTAAAAAATTTAATAAATAAGTAGGAAATTTTTGGGAAAAAAAAGAACTTTGTCACGGAATGTCATACTTTAATGACGAAAAAGTTATCATCTTAAAAAATAATGTATTCGTCATTAAAAATTGAGCTTTTGAAGTTAAAATGTTTTGTCACTAATGACATTTAAACTTGTAAGCAATACTATTTACAATTCGTATTAAGCTAGGTCTCTGTAAATTTAAAAAATTATTAAAAAATTAAAATTATTAAATAATACAAATATATTAAACTTAATAGCATGGAGCAAATTTTTTTTTTAATAATGAGCATCATACACTATACAAATTAAAATTAACAACATACTAAAAGAATTATAAAGAGAATCATATAGATTAAAAATAACAACATACCAAAAAAGAAAGATAAAAAAAAAATTACACATTGTCTGTCATTTCTCTTATATTAGAAAGGCTTGTTCAACATGCCTGCTTCATTGATGTAAAGGGTATTTCTGTCTTTTCACTTCCATATTATAACTACGTGTCTAACTCCTGTGTTATCAATTTACACCTCACTTTGTCATTTATACTTCATCGTCAGTGTACATCAAGGTTCCTCTGTTTCCTTCAGAATTCCATCTAGGTAAGATTCTTTTCCTCAAAGTTGAAGTTCGGGAACCAAATTTGATCTGGGTGTCTAAAAATTTGCTTATTTTACTTGTGTTTAGGAAGTCCCAATAATTTTAATCGATATGCTTTCAATTTTGGCTGGGTGATTATGGTTTTCGTGTTCTATTTTGGATTCGTGTTTCATATTTTTGTTGTGTTTCTCACATGCAGTAATTAATTTGGTATTTTCTGTCGAAATTAACTTTGTGGTTTATTTTAGTTGGGTTTTTTTATTAGAACTCTTTTCAACTTCCTCCGTTCATATATGGTCTTCTTCACCTGAATCAATTTTCTAGGTTTTTGTGATGTTTGATTTTTCTTGTGTTTGGGAAGTCCCAATAATTTTAATCGATATGCTTTCAATTTTGGCTGGGTGATTATGGTTTCCATGTTCTATTTTGGATTCCCGTTTCAGATTTTTGTTGTGTTTTCTCACATGCAGTAATTAATTTGGTCTTTTTCCATTGAAATTAACTTAATAGTTTATTTTAGTTGGGTTTTCTTTATCAGAACTCTTTTCAACTTCCTGCGTTCATATGTGGTTTTCTTCATCTGAATCAATTTTCTGGGTTTGTGATATTCGATTTTCCTTGTGTTTTGAAAGTCCCAATAATTTTAATCGTTACGCTTTCAATTTTTTGTTGGGTGATTATGGTTTCCGTGTTCTATTTTGGATTTCTGTTTTAGATTTTTGTTGTGTTTTCTAACATGCAGTAATTAATTTGGTCTTTGGGTTTTCTTTATCAGAATTTTTTTTGAAGTTCCGTCATTCATATATGGGTTTTTCATCGAAATCAATTTATGGGTTCTTGTGGGTTTAGTTTGGAGTTTCTTCACCTTATTGCATTGACATTTTCTATCATGACCCAGACCGTCATGATTGGCACCCACACAAACTCTCCGATGGGAGAACCACTACTACATCCCAAACCAAACAACTATATCAAAACTAAGGCATTTAAGTTATGGAAGCAAGTTAAATACTAAGGAAATAAATAGAGTTACCATAAAGCCTAACAATAATAAACTAACATTGCGGAAGTAATGCCTAGAATCTAAAAGTTAATGTACCAAAACATCTAAAGTTCAACAAGTCTAAACTAGAAGAGATGTAACCCCAATCTAATGAACTAATCAACTAACTAGAACATAGTCTAATTCTGGAAATGGTGGACATAGACGAATGAGAACCCATGGCAGCCTAGAAGAATTGGCTCACCCTTGAATTCGAACGATCATTGATCTCCTAAGCGAGGTCTGTCAGTAGCCGCTTGAAGATGCCCTATACTCAACAAAAATAAGAGCAAGTCCAGTATCAGTATGCAACCACAGTGTACTGGTAGGATCATGCGGCTATCCCACTAAGTGCAACATACATAAGTCAAATAACAATATAATCACATGCATATATCGAACCAATACAATATCATCAACATTTACGAATAACGAACAACTTCACATGTCTTAAAATACACAATTATGATAAGTCATTGGTCCCCTCATGGAACCCAAACCCAAGCAGTTAGCATACCGGAACGTGGTACCCAATCCAATGATTATGCCAGAATGTTGCAACCGATCCCATAATTATGTCGAAACATGGAAACCGATCCAAATTAGTTATGCCAGAGTATGGTAACCAATCCACTCAACACACCACAATTACAATCACAAGTATATCCATAAGATCATACAATTAAGTCTTGGTAACCATTATTCATCTACCTCATTACAACAAGTGTGAACAATAATGCAACATTTATATACATACATGTATCATAATGAAGCAAGAACAAACATACATCACACAATCATAGAATCACAACCATCACCTACCTTGAAACAAGCTTGAAACCCTAAGAAACTTGATCCTTCCCTTTCCGTATTCGTTCCGCTTGTTCTTAGTCTACAAACAATCATAATAACACAGAAATTAATAAACAATCACTAATTACCCAGATTACTAACAACTCTAACAATCCTAGATCATCCCCATGATCCCAAGTATCCAAAATAAGGTTGTTTCCACAATAGAATCTAGATCAAAACCCTCCCCCGTCATTAATTATTCATTCTATTACGTTCTACGAATCAAAAAATGGATTCGGGGACTGAAAAACTTATCTTTAGCCTCAATAATGGTGGAAAACTATTAGGAGTCACCTGGGGTTCATTTTTTAGCTCTAAAAATCAAAAAGTGTAGAAATAGGTCGTTTAGGGATTTATTTACGACCTTAAGTCACGTCGAACCCGCCACAGCGGCCCTCACCCGCTATAGCGACCCCGCCAAAGCCACCAAAAGCTCCGCCAGAGCAGGTTGCACGAACCAATGAGCTATTTAAAGAATTCTAAAATCCCCATTTCACAACACACCTCTATCCAACAAAGCTCAAAAAAATCCCATTACGCTAAAGTCAATTTCGAGAGTTCTACTCGCCCGAATTCAATTTCGTAAAGTCGTACGAATTCCATAACGAGTTATATAACCACTCATTTAAACAAAATTATAAATAAATCACCCAATTGTTACCATATTTCCCTACACCTTAAAGACTCCGATTTCGTCCAAATCTAGACAAGGTTGGGAAAATCCAAATACTACAAAAAAGTTTTTTGGTCCCAAATTTTCCACCGTTGGCATTTCTATAACGACAGAAACAGGTCGATACAATAGATACCAATTTACCCATCACTCGACCCCGAGTGACAAAACTTAGGAAAATAGGCTAAGGAAAGTATGAAGTAGTGTCTGAATTGACGAACAATTGGGGATACTTGTCTCGCATGTCCCTCTCGGTTTCCCAAGTAGCTTCCTCAACTAGATGATGCTTCCATTGAAATTTCATAGACTTAATCTCCTTGGTCCTCAACTTACGCACATCACGATCAAGAATTGTAACCGGTTCCTCCTCATATTGAAGGTCTTTGTCTAACACAATTGAGTCTCACTTAATGATATAATCCCCCCCACCATGATACATCTTCAACATGGACACATGAAATACCGGATGAACAGCTGATAGATTAGGAGATAACGCCAATTTATACGCTTCCGGCCCTACACATTCAAGAACATCAAATGGACCAATGTATCGCGGACTTAGCTTGCCCTTCTTGCCAAATCTCATCACCCCTTTCATGGATGATACCTTAAGAAGAACATTCTCACCGGTTTGAAACGTCATGTCTCTTACCTTATGATCCGCATACTTCTTTTGTCTACTCTGGGATGCTAAAATCTTAGCTTGAATACTCCTCATCTTATCTTGAGCATCCTTCACTAAATCAACCTACAAAGGTTTCACATCCCTAGCCTCGAACCATCCTATAGGTGATCTACATCCCTTCCCATAGAGTGCCTCACATGGTGACATATCTATGCTTGAGTAATAAATATTATTATAGGATAATTCATACAAAGGTAAGAACTTATCCCAACGCCTTCCAAAATCAATCACACATGCCCTCAACATGTCTTCTAACACTTGAATAGTCCTCTTTGACTGCCCGTCTATCTGTGGATGGAAGGTTGTACTAAAGGTGAGTTGTGTGCCCAATTCATCATGTAATTGTCATGACCCAAGCCTAGGGCCTAGACGTGACATGGCGAATGGGGAACCCGAAGGAACCCCAAACAAGCCTCTCAAACTTGTCATCACACTTCATCAGTCGCGAAAATATATTCAACATTAAATAACAGGAAATAGGGACTAAGGGCAACCATTTCAAAATAACATCATAGAATAAGAGTCAAGCTCATTTACAAAATACTTGTCCAACGTACACCTCTACATACATAGATAGGACGGGGGCCATGACATATTACCGGCTCTCCTTATAGTCAAAATACAATGGCAAGCTAAAGTCTCAAAACATAAGAGTAAGAAACATAGCGTAGCCCTCGAATCATTGAGGACTCACCAACAATCTCGGATAAGCACCGTACTAGCCACGTGAATGGAGAGAAGGATCAAGATTAGCTCCGGTCCCTACATGGTGACATCATGTAGGCAAAATATGCGTTAGTACTTTGGAATGTACTAAGTATGCGGGGTGCAATGCAACAATAGACAAGGACGCAATCGAAATGCAAGAGATAGTTCCATAGGCATAATAGATGATAATATGAGGATGCATGATCAAAGTGAAGTCAAAAGATGTTTAAGTAAAACTATACTAATAGTAGATATCATATGTGTGTGCATAATCCGACCAATCTGTAACCTCAACTTAGGATGGGGGATGCCGTTCACACCCGGACACCTTGGTGGCAAGGTATAAACCCCTCACATGGTTGATGTTGGTCACACCCCAAGCATCCTAGGTGGCGAGATATAAACCTCTCACATGGTTGATGTTGGTCACACCCCAAACATCCTAGGTGGCGGGATATAAACCTCTCACATGGTTGATGTTGGTCACACCCCAAGCATCCTAGGTGGCGAGATATAAACCTCTCACATGGTTGATGTTGGTCACACCCCAAGCATCCTAGGTGGCGAGATATAAACCTCTCACATGGTTGATGTTGGTCACACCCCAAGCATCCTAGGTGGTGAGATATAAACCTCTCACATGGTTGATGTTGGTCACACCCCAAGCATCCTAGGTGGTGAGATATAAACCTCTCACATGGTTGTCCGGTTCTTTTCCCCCGGACCGGGCATGGTCATGCAACACTTTATATAGGAAATTCACCTTAGGCTCTAATGCAATCTCATGTATGGAATGAACATATACATAAGCTTAGTTTGTCATCAACACATTTCGGAATGCCATACATCTCGTAACTCAAGCCCTAAAGCATCAATTCATCAATTCTCCATAATTGGACATTTTGTCAAACACCTTGAAGGCATGTAATGGGATCAAAGAGCATGGAAAATAGGGTAGTAATTATGCAGCCAAACCAGTGAACAACCTACAACAACACATTTTAACACCCACAAGACCACATGAAAATCTCCACATCCATTCCGAATTTAGATTCAAGTTCTAGAGTCACAACATGCTCAAAACAATCACTCTTCATGTTTAAAATTCACTTGTGCAGGAAATTTATACAAGGAACAAGACTAATTTATGAACCATGAATTAAACCATGAATTAGTGAGTAGAATAGAGACTAGGCACTATGGGTGGAAGGACCCATGAGTTCAACACCACATACCTTGAGTTTTTATGAAGGCCTTGAGAGTGTCTTCAATGGAAGCTTGGAACTTGGGAGCAAGAGTCTCTTCAATCTTGATGAAGGTTTTGGATTAGTGTTCTTGAGAGAACTTTGAGAGAAAATGTGTCTAAGTATGGGAGAGGTGTTTTGGGAAATGTTTTAGAGATGGGAATTGAGTTAATGTTATATAGGAAATAACATATGCCCTTTGGAAAAAAACGGAACAAACACTTAGAAAAAAAAAAGTGAGGCGGGTGAACAGTAACTTTGGTTACTGGAAATTGCATTTTCTGCCCGGACAGGTTTTACGAAAATGGGCATAACTTCTTCGTCCGAACTCCGAATGAGGTGAAACGAAGTGTGTTGGGTAGCTAACTCAAAGGGCTTTCCATGGATATATTATGTCCACCAAAATTATTTGTGTGCTAGGAGATATGACCCTCTAAAGTAGACCCTCGAAAAAGGCTTCACTTGGAAATTTCGGATTTCGATACGGTTGCTCTAAAATTTGGGTGAGACCCATTTCCCACTCAATTTGACCCCTAAACAAGAATATGAAGTCGGATTTTCGAAAAACGAAATAGATTTTTAGATATAGCTAAAACAAGCTTCCGGTAACTTCCGAAGCACATTTTTAAGAACTTTTTGGGTCGTTTCAGTAATTTCCTCCAAAACTATGTGAATTGGGTACCACGGTCTGAGATGATAGAGAGGGGCACCCCATGCAACCTCACTATCTCTTTCACATACACCTTAGCCAATTGTTCAGCATTATAATCTATTCTTACCGAAATAAAATGGGCTAACTTAGTCAATCTATCAACCACTACCCAAATAGAATCTAACTTCCCTAAAGTCTTGGGAAGACCAACTACGAAATCCATGGCTATCCTCTCCCACTTTCATTCCGAAATTGGCATTCTTTGAAGCAAACCTGCAGGCCTTTGGTGTTCATATTTCACTTGTTGACAATTTTTACACTTTGCCACAAACTCCGCTATGTCCTTCTTCATGCTCGGCCACCAATAAATTCGCTTCAAATCTCAGTACATCTTAGTCACACCTGAATGGATAGAATATCGCGAACCATAAGACACTACCAATAATTTCTTAATCAAGTCATCTACTCTAGGGACACATATTCTCCCTTTAAAATTGAGCACACCATCAGCATCAAAAGTGGTCTCTTGTGCCTTACCAATCACAATCTTCTTTCTAAGCTCCTCCAAATTTTCATCTTCAAATTGTTTGGACTTGATCTCATCAATGAATGTGGCCCTTACTTCAACGTTAGCTAACACCCTACCTCTTTCTGAGATACCCAATAAGATGAACTTAGACTCTAAGGTCTGAATTTCCTTAGCCAAAGGTCGTCTGGATGCACTCAAGCAAGCTAAACTACCCATACTCACCGCCTTTCGACTCAAAGCGTTTTCCACTACATTAGCCTTACCCGGATGGTATTGAATGGTGACATCATAATCTTTAAGTAACTTCATCCACCTTCGCTGTCTCAAATTCAGATCCTTTTGAGTGAACACATGCTGCAAATTGCGTTGAGTGAACACATGCTGCAAATTGCGATGATCAGTAAACACTTCACACTTAACACCATAGAGATAATGCCGCCAGATCTTAAGAGTAAACACTACCACTACCAACTCCAAATCATGTGTTGGATAATTCCTCTCATGTACCTTTAACTGATGTAAGGCATAAGCTATAACATTTTTATCATGCATCAACACCGCACCCAAACCAGAATGTGAAGCATCACAATAAACAATAAAATCTTTACCTTCAACCAATAATGCTAGAATAGGCGCGGTGGTCAAAAGAGTCTTGAGCCTTTGGAAGCTCTTCTCACATTTTTCAGTCCATTCAAATGGTATCTCATTTTTGGTCAAATTAGTCAAATGCATGGCGATATAAGCAAAGTTCTTCACAAATCGACGATAATAGCTAGTGAGCCCCACAAAACTCCTAACTTCAGTCACAGAACTTGGTCGAACCCAATTCTTAACTGCCTCAATCTTTTGAGGATCTACCATTACCCCTTTATTTGAAACAACATGTTCCAAAAATGCCACAGAAGTCAACCAAAATTCACACTTAGAAAATTTCGCATATACCTTTTGCTTCCCAAGAACATCCAAAACAATATAAAGATGGTCGGCATGCTCTTCCTCACTTTTTGAATAGACCAAAATATCATTAATAAAGACTATGACGAAAGAACCAAGAAATGACTTGAACACCCCATTCATGAAACTTATAAAAGTTGTAGGCACATTGGTTAAACCAAAAGACATAACCAAAAACTCATAGTGTCCATAGCGAGTCCTAAACGTCGTCTTGGGCACATGCTTAGGCTTAATTTTCAATTGATGGTAGCCAGACCTTAGATACATCTTAGAGAAACTGATGCACCTTGCAATTGGTCAAAAAGATCATATATTCAAGGCAAAGGGTACTTGTTTCGAATAGTGACCCTATTCAATTGCCGATAATCTATACACATTCTCATACTACCATCCTGTTTCTTAACAAATAAAACTGGAGCACCCTATGGGGAAGCACTAGGATGAATAAATTCCTTATCAAGAAGCTCTTGGATTTGAGCCTTAAGTTGTCTTAATTCTACCGGAACCATGGGATATGGAGGGATAGAAATGGGACGAGTACCAGGCTCTAAATCAATGCAAAAATCTATATCTCTATCCGGAGGCATACCAGGCAAGTCACTAGGAAACACTTCTCTAAATTTCGACACCACAAGAATAGACTCAATGGATGGAACCTCAATCCCAACATCTCTAATATGAGCCAAATAAGCCAAACAACCTTGCCTTATCAATTTCCTATCCTGAATGGAGGATATAATCTTAGCTTACTTAGTCTTGTACACCCCTTCCCACTCTAATTTTTCTCTTCCTGAAATTTCTAGAGTTACAGACTTAGTATTACAATTAAGCACGGCAAAATAGGGGGACAACCAAGTCATGCCTAAGATTATATCAAAGTCAGTCATATCCAAAATTTCCAAATTAGCCCAAGTCGAAAAACCCATAAACAAAATAGGACAAACACGATAGACATGGGTAACTATGACGGACTCTCCAACTGGGGTGGGTAGAAACATGGATAGAGACATCAAGTATATCACAGATCATATCAATCTTTGAGGCAAATCGCACGGATACATAAGAAAAAGTAGAACCGGGATCAAACACTACAACAATAAAGGCTTTTAGCGGCAATTAATATGCACTTTAGTGGCAATATAAATTGCCACTAAAACTTTTACCGTCGTTTAATTTATTGTCATTGAATTCAATGTCGCTAAGACTTTAGTGGCAATTATAAAGAGTGCCGGTAAAGATACCAACTATTGCCGCTAAAAGATTTCAAATTTAGCGGCATTTATTTACTGGCAATAACAATGGCCACTAAAATCACCTGAAATTTACATCTTGCATAATCACTAATGATGCACCTAATTGGCAATAAAACTGCCCACAAATTGCAAATGCTAATATTAAGAAATGACGTGCTTCATTAAAATCACAATAAAAATAAAAATAAAAAAAAACTATTCATTCATAATCTTAATGTCAACAACATAACATGAAAAAAATTACTCCACTTGATTCCAAAAGCTAATCTTCTATTTTTTGAGAAGGTAAAAGCTAATCTTGTTCTCATTTCAAGTTTGCCCTTCAGACTGACTACCTGAAGTTGTGTCCCACTCTCATATGCCCATCAATGCTTTCAGGAGAAGGCAACTGACCATCAGGACTAAAAGCCAAACTAAACAAAATCTCTGTGATCTGCACCATAGGTCAAAAAACAAAAGTTAAAAGGTATATCAATAAGACATATCTAATTAGCGATACAAAACCATAAATCATTTGAATAATAAACATGAGACAGATTCTTAATGTCAGGCATGACTCATTTACCTTCTAATAACTTTAAACTAGAATCACCTTGACCAATCTTCTATATAAATTCTCCTTCGTCTCCACCACATGTTGCCACCAAATTAGCATATGTCGGACTGCAGATAGCAGTTTATGCTTCATTTATAAAGAGAAAATGTATTGAAATAGTTAAAATATAAGTAAACAGAAAAGAAATCCACTCCAAAGTACAATCTAGTTATTGTTTTATACCCAATCGGGAGGCATTGACTATCATATGGATGCATTTAACTTTTAACTAGTCCAAAATCAATAAAAACACATTTGCCTAAAATCATTATGTTGGTGAGGAAAACAATCTTATGTGAAGTATATTCAACTATCTGAATATCTGATTCAATTTTCTTATAGGGAAAATATTTACATTAATGAGTGGAAAAATTCCAGCATACAAGAAGCAATAAGTGGAGGGCCAACACAAGATGGAAACATCTAGCTATGCACACTATCAGATAAAAGGGATCTCACATGTTTTCAAGAGTTTGTAAAGCACATATAGCATGTGACGAGTCTAGCTAGCATTAACCAACCATACGACACTTCATAAACTACATACGCATGCAAGTTTTACAACACAAATATGCAAGGAGTCCTTCCACTCCCAAATGTTAAGGCTTTAGATGCCTAAAACAACATAGACTAGCTTGCTTAAAAGAAATATATGATTAACGACATGCTCTACGTGTTAATAGAATTTTGAGGTACGGACCTGTCTTACTCCTACTGCAGGTTGTAGTGGATTCATGGTATCATATGAAATCTGTAGCTTAAAAAAGTGTGCAAATCAAAGGAGGACAACAAACTCAACTTCTGATATGATCGTGTGATCTTTTTCATGACTAGTCAATATCTTTGCTGATAAAAGTTCCCAAGGAACAACGGCAAAACTATTAGATTGAAAACTGACAGTGTGTTCAAAATTAGGGCTTGAAGAAAACGACTCAACTTCGATTCGAGCGAGGACTCGAATACATAAATCCAATTAGAAGAGAAAACAAAGACATACTGAAAATATAAAATGGCTTAAGCTTCAATTCTAACAACTTAGGTCTTTCAAAAGACGATGGCACGCGCTAAAATTTCTCCTAATGTATCAAACCACGAATAAAAATATCATAACTTCATTAAACTTCCAAAAATAAAGAAATTTAGATAGTAACCGATGAAGGAGGAAGAATACCGACATAGTAGCGGTGTTGATTCGTAGTGGAGGTGGATTTGGAGGTCCGGATAGCGGTGGTGGATACGGTGGTTTCGGTGGCCATGTTGAATACGATGGCTCCAGTGGCGCCGGAGAATACGCTGGCTTAAGCGGCGGTGGATAAAATGGCTACGGTGGCTCTAGAGGTTGTGAATCTGGAGGAGGAGGGCAGCGGATCTAATGGCCAGCATTTTTTATTCCTTTGAGGGAATAAATAAAATAAAATTGAATTTAGATATTGACTTTTAGTGGCAACTATCTTTTAATGTCACTGAAAAGAGAAATTTTTTACGGTGAATGTACATTTGCCGCTATATCTCATTTTAGAGATTAAATTAGTGGCAATTATTTTATTGCCAATAAATAATTGCCACTAAAAATACTTTTTGGTGTATTGAAACAACACATTAGCCATCCGGTCACAGACAAGAATAGTACTTGTAATTACTGCGTCAGACGCCTCTGCCTCATTCTTGCACGGAAATCATAACACTGAGACCTATCATCTTGACAAGCCACTTCCCTGCCTGGTTGCGCGTTACCCCTGATTGCATTACCATTTCCTCTACCTCTATGGCCTCGCTGATTACCTCCTCGCCCACCTTGTGGATGTCCTCTACCATTATTACCATTCCCCACGGGTACCATTGCTCTAGACTGCTGCTGCGTGGAATCTAACACATGTGGGTGGGGACAATCTCTCCTCATACGCCCAGGTTCACCACAGTTGTAGCAAGTATGATCAAAATATGGTTTACTACCCATCAAAGGCGCGACTCCCTAGCTATCCTGAAAATTATGAGATAGAGTTTCTGAGTAACTACCTGTAGAGGTGGGCATAGCGGACTGAATTGGCTTGGCTGCAAGCGTTTGCCTTTCGGACCCCTTGGAATAAGAACCTTGAAAGTTACCCAAGTTCTTGGCCCTTTTTGCCCATGCCTTAGCTTGACTGTCTCGCCTCACCCCTTCCACTTTCTTAACATAGTCTGTTACCTCATTGAAGCTCCTCCCTGCAGAAGTTATATGAACCGATAATACTTTCAACTCAAAATTTAGTCCCCTAATAAATAATCGGATCCTCTCCTCCTCACTAATCACCAATTGAGTAGCATATCTAGACAAAGCATGGAACTTGGCCTCATAAACAACCACAGTCATGCCACCTTGCTCCAATGTCATGAACTCATCCTTCTTGAGATCCCTCAAGGTCCTAGGCACATACTTCTCTAGAAACAGAGCATGAAATTGGGTCCAAGTAAGTGGTGGTAAAGTAGAAGATCGGCATTCCATATAAGCTCTCCACCACTGCTTAGCCTCACCTTGAAGTTGAAAGGACATGAACTTAACCCCATATTGATGGAAAATTCCCAACTTATGAAGCCTTTCATAGCAACCTAAGATAAACTCATAAGCATCCTCATTCTCATAACCAAAAAACACATGAGGCTTTAGCTTTAAAAACTTAGTCAACATTTCATGCTCATTACCAGTCATAATAGAACCCAACAAAGGACGAAAGAAAGCATCATTACCTCCAGTCTCACCCACCTTGGGCGCAGTGCTAGCAACAGAAGAGTTAGTAGGAGCTTGAGTTGCTTGAGCAGAAGGAAGCACTCCAGGACCAACCAACCCTTTCAAGAATGACATGATATGTCGAGCTAACACTGGGTCTATGGGGGAACATCGATAGTCTCAGCCTGCACCTATTCCTCTTGTCCCACATCCTCAACATTCTTAACATCAACATTTTCCTCTTCAATCTCTTCATGATGTGCAGGAGGGTTCTTATTCACACGAGCATTCTCAATAAGAGTTCCATTTCCAGCAGGCGCTACTCTTCCACGGCCTCTACCCCTGCCTCGATCGTGACCTCTCGCAGCAAATTCCTCAGTTAGAGCATTGACGGGGGCTACGGGCCTAACGTCATTGAATCTAGTATTAACCATCTGCGGACAGAAGAGTGAAAGAGGTTAGATACTAATTTGAATCGCCAGATACCAATTGGATCAATTAAAAGCAGGAAAGGAGACAAGAGAAACATAGAGATTTCCTAAAGTTCTATAGCCTTTCGAAGAAAAGTAAAGGCGTCCCTGTACCGTTCCACAAGACTTTACTAGACTTATTTTGGTACATTGAGATCAACGAACCTAGTCTCTGATACCAACTTTGTCACGACCCAGACCATCGTGATTGGCACCCATACTAACTCTCCAGTGGGAGAACCACTACTACAAGCCAAATCAAGCAACTAAACCAAAACTAAGGCATTCAAGTTACGAAAGCAAGTTAAATACTGAGGAAATAAATAGAGTTCCATAAACTCTAACAAAAGTCTAACAATAATAAACTAACATTGCGGAAGTAATGCCTATAACTTGAAAGTCAATGTATCAAAATATCTAAAATTCAACAAGTCTAAACAAGAAGGGATGCAACCCCAATCTAATGAACTAATCAACTAACTAGAATATAGTCTAAATTCGGAAATGGTGGACATAGACGAAAGAGAACCCATGGAAGCCCGAAAGAATTGGTTCACTCTTAAATTCGAACGATCACTGATCTCCTAAGCGAGGTCTGCCAGTAGCCGCTTGAAGATGCCCTATACTCAACAAAAATAAGAGCAAGTGCAGTATTAGTACACAATCACAGTGTACTGGTAGGATCACGTGGCTATCCCACTAAGTGCAACATACATAAGTCAAATAACAATATAATCACATGCATATATCGAACCTATACAATATCATCAACATTTATGAAAAACGAACAACTTCACATGTCTCAAAATACACAATTATGACAAGTTATTGATCCTCTCATGGAACCCAAACCCAAACAGTTAGCATACCGGAACATGGTATATGATCCAATGATTATGTTAGAACGTGGCAACCGATCCCATAATTATGCCGGAACGTGACAACCAATCCAAGTTAGTTATGCCGAAATGTAGCAACCGATTCATTCAACACACCACAATCACAATCATAAATATATCATCAAGATCATAAAATTAAGTCTTGATTCCATGGTAACCATCATTCATCTACCTCATTAGAAAAAGTGTGATATATAATGCAACATTCATATACATACATGTATTATAATGAAGCAAGAACAAACATACATCACACAATCATATAATCACAACCATTATCTACCTCGAAACAATCTTGAAACCCTAAGAAACTTTATCCTTCCCTTTCCGGATTCGTTCCGCTTGTTCTTGGTCTACAAACAATCATAATAACATGGGAATCGATAAACAATCACTAATTACCCGAATTACTAACAATTCTAACAACCCTAGATCATACACATGATCCCAAGTATCCAAAATAGGGTTGTTTCCACTATAAAATCTAGATCAAAACCCTCCCCCATCATTAGTTGTCCATTTTATTACGTTCTACAGATCGAAAAATGGATTTGTGGAGTGAAAAGTTTACCTTTAGCCTCAAGAATGGTGAAAAACTGTTAGGAGTCGCTTGGGGTTCGTTCTTTAGCACTAAAAATCAAAAAGTGCAGAATGAGTTCGTTTAGGGGTTTATTTATGACCTTAAGTCGCGTTGAACCCGCCAAAACGGCCCTCACCCCGCTATAGCGGCCCCTCCAGAATTACAAAATCTCCATTTCACAACACACCTCTAACCAACAATGCTTAGAAAGTACCCTTTGCGTTAAGGTCAATTACGGGAGTTCTACTCGTCCAAATTCAATTCTGTAAAGTCGTATGAATTCCTTAACGATTTATCTAACCACTCATGTAACCAGAATTATAAATAAATTACCCGATTATTACCATTTTTCCCTACACCTTAAAGACTCTGATTTCGTCCAAATCTGGACAAGGTTTGAAAAATTCAAATACTACGAAAAAATTTCTAGGTCCTAAATTTTTCCCTGTTGGCATTTCTATAACGACGGAAACAAGTCATTACATTTTCATAGTTGATTTCTAGGATGCAGTTGAACACATTGTGCTCTCTCACATCCTTAGTAAAGCGATTTGAGAAGTAGTTAGAACCTCTCTTGAAAAGCCGAGTTTTTTAATTTATTATTATATAATTTCCTTAGGCTTAATTTAAGGTTCTGGAGGAAGGAATTGGTAGGTAAAGCACTAGAGTTTTGTTCTTTTCATCTTTTCTCTTGCTATATTTGGTAGTGTTAGTTGGAATATTGTTGCTTGTGAGTTTTGATGTGGACCACTTGTTGTCACTCTAAATCTACATTTTACTCTTCTTTGTTTTATAGGCATAATTTGTGTTATAGGGAAGTTATTGTTAGGGTTGAATGTTGTTGATTTTCTTTGTGGAATTTAGGAAATTGGAATTATCAGGTTTCTTTTTAGTTAAATTTGGCTATTGATTGATTTGATTCCACGCTAAAGTTATGTTCTCTCTGTTTCTGTGTGATTTGGGCAGAAGGGTGATTATAGTTTTCTTTTTTTTTTAAATCATTGTTTCATTTTCCTGATTTACTTTTGTGTTGTAGCAACTTTTTGGGGACCGCTAAACTTAAAAAACCTAATTTAGGACCTTTAAAGTTTTTGAAACTGATAAGTGAAATTTCATGTAAATCTTTTCAGTTAAACCTTTCCTCTTGCTATAGTTGGTAGTGTTACTTGGAATATTGTTACTTGTGAGTTTTGATGTGTAGCACTTGTTATCCTTCTAAATCTACATTTTACTTGCACTCATATTTCCATTTCAGTATTGAAACCAAATAGCTCTAGTGTTTTGTTTGTCTAAGCTTTCATAAATTCACATGGTTACACAATGATATCATATGTTGAAGGTGAACTATAACGATTCTATTTGATAGATACAAATTATAAAAAAATACTAAATTCATTTTACAATTATTTTCGCGTGCAGTGTGAAGTTAAGGATTTGCAGTTATTACTATTGAAGTTTTCAGCTACAGGTATGTTCTTTCCCACCCATTATTGTGATTTCTTTTTCCCTCCTTCCTCCTTTTATCTCCTTCATTAGTAGCGGTCCAGTCACTCTGTTATTCTCTATTTTGATTGATAGGAAATTTGGGGGTGTTTGAGGAGTTTAAGGGTACAAAGTTGTTGTCTTGTTACTAGTGAAGAGGAAGATAACTAGATCATGGATTCATACTAGGCATGATATTTTTTGTTACATAATTGCTTATTTTCGATGGACGTTTCATCTGAATTTGATAGGTTGGTAAGAGGATTTTTGACGAAAAGTCCATCAAAAACGTTATCGATAAGAAAATATCTACATGATACTACGTATTATATAATCTTTGGAAATGGTTTTAAAGAAGATATTTGACTAGGTAAACAAGCCAAGTTTCTAAATACAATTATATATTTAATAATGTGCACTAGTGGATTGATGAGTATCTCTTCATAAGAGATTCAAGTTCGAGTTTCCTTGGATATATAATTGTCTTGGTTAGAAAGTGTTTTACGTTCATGTGGAATTTTTTTATGCAAACTTAAATTTAGTTGAATATCAATACAAATACCAAAAAGGTTAAGGTTCTTGACAAGCAACTCTTAAGTAGTTGGATATACCGCTCATAGTTATATCTGAACTTGGAAGTTCAATATAATTTTTCCAATCAAATTGCTTACTTTTGCAATGTGGATTAGGCATTTCTTGATTTTTGGATGGGCTGAAATTCCACAAATCATTAGTGTATTGTTCGTACTAGAAGTAACGATAGTATTATCACAATCTAATACATACTTTTCGTGAGTGTCTCATTCTGTTTTAGTGTCTCACTTCAAACACCACACACACCCAAACTGATGCCAAAGTTTGTTTTTCCTTTTTTTTTTTTAGTAACCAATATGCTAAAATATTCAGGTGATGCAACCTTAAGTATCATAGTTTAGTTCTCTTGAGTTGCTTAGTTGGTTTTGCAATTGTTAACATGCTATTGATGTAAGGGATTGTAACTGGTTATAGATTATTTATATCTTATAATTATGGTTTATGGGCTTGAAGAATTGGCATTGATAAACTGTGATGTAGTGGAAAGATAATTTGGTTTATTGACTACATTAGGGGAGGATTTGAAAAGATTAAAAAAATAGGTGTTGACTTAGTTGCTTTTACATTTTATTTTTGCCACACCCCAAAGTAGGGGGCTTAACTGGCACTCGATTCCCTAATACATCGAGTTACCCACTGAAACATACTAGCTAAAAGTGTGAGACAAAAAGATTGGGCTGCACAACCTCTAAAAAGTGAAGCCTGGACCCAGAGGTCATGACCTGAATGAGAATAAACCATACAAATAATGGTAGACAAATCGAAAAATAAAAATAAAGATGTACTATCTAGCCGACGAGGCCACAATCGAAAACATACCTACTTACCCACACATATATATACATGCCAAACCTATTGGCTAGAGGTTGAAACATACAAAAAGAAAGCCCAGAATATTGTGTCCACAATAGCCTCTATGAGTGACATAAGCACTGTCGGGACAAGGCCCCGACTATACCCAAATTGTACAACAAAATTAAACATCCTCTGATAGCCCCAGGATAAGATGGAACTTACCAACTCACAGCTGAACCTGAATCCTAGCGGGAGGGTCAATTAGAGTCCCTGCCTATACATACTCGCACAAAACAAAAAGCAGCGTCCCCAGGCAAAGGGACGTCAGTACGAATAAAAACTTACTGGTATGTAAAGTGAAAAGTAAAATCATAAACATTTACTGTAAAAGGGTAATAGAGATACCACCTGAAATTGAAACCCAAATAATCTCCATGGCTGACTTTTAGCTCCCTACTACTTAAATATGCATGATGTGCTCGTATAATCGTATGTAGTGAATATATATATATGCAAATGCATGACATACCCAACCATATGCTAGCAATGGTGGTGCTTTCCGATAGCGAACCGGCATCATATTCGCCAACTTGTGGCCATCTGTGTCTCATACGTATAAATATAGGCAATAGGCCCATACCTCCCGATTATAGCTCAGGAGTAGAAAGCATAGCATGTCATGTCATGGATTTATAACACCTATGAGTTACTGTTGTCATGTTTCCAATCTTGGCCCGTTTGTAGTCTTGTTCTCATAACCCCATAATAACTTTCGTATAACATATAACAATCTCATGGAACCTGATATGTTCTTCCAAATAAGCTTGAAAAGTTAACTCGGATTTTAGAAGGATAACCTAACCTTGTTGATATTCATAACAAGTTTAAGGTGACTTACTAAGTTCCTAAACTTGGTTCCTAGATAATTTATAAAAAAAATATTTCAAAAACCAAGTGTTCTAATAGTTTACATTTAAATTATATTCGGGAGTTTTGAAGATCGTGAGTTACTTTAAAGATTTTTTTAATAATAACCTTAGTGGAGAAAGAGGGCTGGCCACAAGTAGTAAGGGTCTCGCGTGACATTTTAATTCACATCACCCAAGGAAGAATACGAATTCATACGTGCGGACATATAATCAAGGAACCAGATAAAATGACATGTAGATGTCGAACACTCTATTTATCCAAACGAGTGAAATATCAAAATAACAGAATCATGAAAAAAATTCAGCTGAGATCTCAATTCCTTTCATTGAAGGTCTTTCTAGCAAGAGAATAGAAAAATATCACATTCGGCGTTTTAGGAATTTCCCAGGAGTGGTGCTAAAATGAGGGACTTAGTTTTGCCTTAACATACCTTTTCAATGAACGCTCGAATGGCCGTAGCCTCTTCACGAAAGTTGTTCCTTAAATCCTAAGCTTCACAAACACTATATATACAAAGCTGGTACGCACCTATAAACAGTTCATAATTGTTCTTAAATCGGCAGATTTGCCAAATTGCCTCAACTTGACAAAATGTCCGTAGAACTTCATAAAAACAATCATAAAAGAGTCCTGAGATGATTATCTTAGTTAACCAAGTGTAAACCTTGAATAAACACCAATAACTACAAATTTATATCTCCAAAAACTTGCTCCAAACTCAGCTAATAGAAGGGGAAAATGATTGCCACATGCAGGGATCACGTTTCTAGGCACGGGGCAATCTTTAATGGTAGAAATCGTCAAAAACTAATCTTCATCATGCAAGTACTCCATAGGAACCCTCTCTTAAGCTTTCTTTCTAGTTTGGAAGTAAAATGAAATGTTTTCATGGCTTAAAACGTTGAGTAAGCCGACGTACCACATTTTTTACCCGACCCGAATTCTGCCCCGGCAGTCCATAGTAAAACCCTCATAACTTTTTACTCCGATGTCGGTTGGATACGGGGTTTTGTGAGTTGTAAACTAGAATCGTAGGGCATAGATTTAATGGGTGGTAGGCCTTCTAACTCTATATATATTGGGAGAAAACATCCAAGACATTTGACCCAAAGTTAAGAAACTATTATTAGAGAAACTTCGATAACTTTTGCCGACTTTAGTGTCACTAAGTTTCTTGACTTCCAAACTTAACATACAACCCTTGTACTATTATAATACCTCATAACACACTATTATTAGCATGTTTTACACTCATAGGCTTATCCACAAGGTATGGGACAATTTAAACATTTGAAACGGCGAAGTTCTACCCAAGCCATTTCTTTAGTCATGAACTTTGTTTGAGGGGTCCCTTTGACCTAAAACTTTAGTTTAGTTCCTTGAAATTGCCACCTATTTGAAATCTTAATCTCCAATGTACGATACAAAGTCATATACACCTCATATAACCATGTCATACTACGCCACATATATTATGCATGATTAGACAAAGAGGATGGGATCTTACAATTTTTAACTCCGATGTTGATCCAAGCAATCACACCTTCTGTTAGGGCAAAACACGACAACACAAATAATGGAATAACAACCATGCTTGAAATATACCTAATCAAGACATTGAATATCTGAAGCAGTAGATGCCCAAATAGGAATTATGCCATGTATGTTCTTTGATAAAAGAGGCTAGAGAGTTCTGTGTATGTTTTTTATGGATTGATGACAACTAGGAATCTCACTTGTTTATCTGAACCCTGCAACAATTTGTCTCCATTAGATTCAAAAGTCTTCTTTACTTTCTTTTGTTTAATGTTGTTACTGTGTTGCTTTTTGCAAGAAAATTTTTAACTCTAAATAGTTGTCTGCAAAATCATGACAATGAAAGATTTACTTGATGTTTTTTTTAATAGCTGTCACATGGTATTATGCCTACTACTCTCTGGCAATTCAGAAATGTTATAGATATCAAAATGCCTTACAACCAAATTCTATACTGATGCTTGCAATTTTACATATTCTTTTTTAAAAGACATTTTTATACTCAATTTAAGCAACAATTGTAGCACCCTTTTCTCAAAAAAACTTTCTTCCATTTCAGCTTGCATCTATGTAAGCTAGGATCTATTATAACATTGTTTATCTTTTTTCTATTCAAAAGTCTTCTTTACTTTCTTTTGTTTAATGTTGTTACTGTGTTGCTTTTTGTGAGAAAAGTTTTAACTCTAAATAGTTGTTTGCAAAATCATGACAATGAAAGATTCACTTGATGTTTTTTTAATTGGTTGTCACATGGTGTTATGCCTACTACTCTCTGGCAATTCAGAAATGTTATAGAAATCAAAATGCCTTACAACCAAATTCTATATTGCTGCTTGCAATTTTACATTAAGCTAGGGTCTATTATAACACTGTTTATCTTTTTTCTATGTAAACAGGAAAAAAACCTACAAAACTCACTCTCTGGGAAGAATTCATAGACCTATATGGGAATAAACTTCTCACACATCTGAAAAAACTTCAAGATTTCCCAGTAATTCTTGCCAGAAAAGTAGCCAAACCAAAATCATCTTCAAGTGAAGTACAGACATACTAACAATTTCTCATATGCTGAAACACATATTGCTCAAATTAACACCAACTATTCAACAATGTGCAGGCCTTTCAAAATAGATTTAGTACAACAATCCAGATTGGTCCCCCATACTCACAAGCTATCGAACTAAAGACATGGTATTCAAAATACACCTCTTTCTATGAACAAAAAAATGTATTCACATCTTAACATTTTTAACTTACATATAGGTCCAATGAAATAAAACCACTTCTTAGCACATACATAACAAAAAGCACCACAGCTACAGGATCTCTTTTGTTTGAAAATGGGGCAGCACAAAAAGATCGAAAATGTCAATGGATTGAAATGACTTTCAATAATTTATTAAGCATTGAGGGGCTTTAAATAGCCAACATAAAACACATAATATGCATAATTTAAAATTTAAACAACCTAAAATATCTCACCAACATAAACAAACTAACTAAAATTCATATTTATTCAAACTAAATAACTTATTTTGCTAAAGGTTACTGCAGTAACTAAAAGCAAACTTCAACACTCCTCCTTTGCTTTAGTTACTGCAATTGAAAAAAATGCTCCTCCTCAATTTTTGCTTTGGTAGTTGATGCTGGATTTTTTTTCATTGTTTTTGAACTTGCAAAATTTCTTCTTTTTTCTTTTTCTTCTTTTGATTTTGTTCTTCAAAAACACATGCGATGACATTGTCTTATGTAGAGGTTGTAAGGGTTTTTCTTCCATCGCAACCTCACATATCACATATGTTTCAAAATATGGTTTTATTCTCACATACCAAATTTGATAGTTTTCGTCTGTGAAAATTTGTGGGGCATTCCAAGAGAGACTTTTGCTTGCCATTATTTTGGTTAAAAATGATTTAGAAAAGCCTGTGCGTTGAAAAAAGCATCGGTTGAAAAAGTAGCCTTGATGGGTTAAAATGGGTAGCCCTGATGGGTTAAAAAGGTAGCCCTTACGGGTTAAAAGTGTATGGTAGTTCTTTGGAAGATTTCACAGATCCCTTAAGATCAATGAAGCTCGGATACCACTGTTGGTGTTTTTTAAAATATGGGGTAGCACAAAAAGATTGAAAATGTCTCTCAATGGATTGAAATGACTTTCAATAATTTTATTAAGCATTGAGGGGCTTTAAATAGCCAACATAAAACACATAATCTGACCTAAAATATCTCAACAACATAAACAAACTAACTAAAATTCAAAATTCAAATTTATTCAAACTAAATAACTTATTTTGCTAAAAGTTACTGCAGTAACTAAAAGCAAACTTCAACACTTAGCACATACATAACAAAAAGCACCACAGCTACAGGATCTCTTTTGTTTGTGCCATTTGAAGAACACATCGTGCCTATTGTCAATATTCAACAACAATCTTTGGTACATACATCATCTACATCTTAAATTTAGTTTAAAAATCAAACTGTTGATACAATTTATCATTTCATATATATTCACAGGGCCAAATGTTCCATGTGCAAGCTTAATTGTTAATATCCAATGAAACTCAACGATTCTGTGTTTTACTCTGCTCCGACTGCAAGTAAATCTTTCCAAGGAATTGGTCACAGAGAAGATTCTATTGTACAACCTACCGTCGATCAACACATCTCACACCCAGGTATACACATATACAATTGTTAATATATTTTTTACTTGTCCCCCATTTGACTTAAAAAATGTTTTCTTCAAACATAAACATATTGAGTTTTGCTTCCATAGCAGATGCCAGTTCGAAGTAACCATCCAAAATGGTACTAGATCAACAACAACTATGATTTCAAACAAAATTGGAGAAGAACTGTTGTCTCTCACTGTGGCAGAAATCCATGAAATACGTTGCATCAAGATAAAACACTCTACAGCCTCTTTCTTCTTGCTTAAAATTCTATCTTACATGACTTCCTTTCATCTTTCAGAAACAATTGTTGCCAGCCATACCCGTGCTGCACAAACTGCTAGGGAAGACATTCATTATCCAAATAAAGAAGTTGTTCGCAAAAATCAAGGATACATCTGCAGCAAAATTGTTCATCATGTCAATCACCGAAAAAGATATTGCTAGCAACCTGCCATTACCACTCATTGCACCAACAACTCCAGAAAACAGCAAACACAAGCTGAAGCAAATCATGAGAAAGGAAGACTAAAGGTATTCTCTCTACACGACTTCCAACCTATGGCATTTTTGAGTCTTTCTGTTCAATCTTCCCCTTTTAAACCCATTTCTTATGTTTGGTTTTCTCCTCATTCTTTCTCTTCTCGCTCTTTTTCGGCTTCTTCTGGTAAAACCCTTCACCGGTTTGACTCTTTTCCTCTCTAAAGTTTCATTCTTTTTACCTTATGTTATGTGATTATACTAATGCTTTCCTAAAGATTTTGTCTTTAGACTTTAACTTCTTGTTCTTCTGTTTTACTGATGTTTTGGGAATTTTTTGATGTGGGTGTTTATATTTTGTTGATTTGGTTACTCCATGACCCCTTACTACTATTTGGGTTTCTTGTTTTGCAATAATTTACTTGTTGCCCTTGTCTTTTGTTAAGTTGAGATGCGTACAGAAATAAAGGATTTTGATGACGTACTAGACTAGAAAAGGTGATCTTATAAAAGTGTCTTGGTTTCAATTGTCTTCCTCTACTTCTTAATCAATTTGAATAATTAAGAAAGTTGTTCAGTGTAGTATACAACAGTTTCTTACCAATTGTAGTCTTGGTACTTCCAATTTTGTCGTCATTGTATGATGTCACATGCTTGTTGATATTTCACTTATTTTAAACCCATCTCCAACTTTTGTTCAATATGTAGACTTTCATTTGCTTTTTCTTTTGTTTTTTGGACTCATGTTCCCTCAGAAGTTCACCTTGAATTGAAAAGTCATTAGTTTATGCCTAGATTTGGATCATAACCTGCAGGATACTCACCTTATTCCTAACTAAATAATCAAATTATGCAACTTAGCATATATTTTTTTCAACACTCTATCTGTTCAACAACTGATGTTTTCTCCTTTTGTTATCTGTGTAGTATATACTACTTTTTTTTGCGATATGGTTGGCACCACCCTTTTTTTATACTCAACTACTACAAATGTTGATGGCGCACACTTTTGTTGTTAATAGCGTGGACTTTGCCGCTACTTCTTGGAAACTGTCACGTACTTATATCTTGCAATCACTCTCCACATTTACTCATCCCCATAACTACACACTAAATTCATTTTCCCTTTTATTTCACAGATACTTTTTGGCGCTGAAAAACTGTCAAAATGCAGCATTATGTAAATATTATAGAATGTAAATATCCAATGTAAGCAACAATCATGACAACAAACATAACAACTGCCAACCATATTTATAATATCTATATGTAACTATATATACGTATATATGTGTGTCTCCATGTATGCACTATCCTTACATTCAACTCACAAAAAAAATGTAGTGTTGGGCCCATGCTTGCACGGGCAACTCTTACCTAGTATAGTAATAAAGATCAACTAAAACACGACATTCAGGAGACGATACCTCAGTATACTCCCTAAGAAAAAAATACTACTAAGTAAAATTTATCCTTCTTAAAAATCTAATGAGATATACAAACATTTACAAAACTAAAGAAATAAAATGGAGGTTGCTTCTCAAAACACAATTGCAGAAACACTTCTCTAGCAATTAGTCTTGATTTCCATCCTCCACAATCTGTGTAAAAGAAAAACTATCTAAGATTTGATTTTATATTTTATGATATCATGATATACAACAAATAACATACCCAGTGTAATTCCTCTAGTGGAATCCAAAGATGGTAGGATATATGAAAACCTTACCTCTACCCTTGCAGGATAGAGACGTTATTTACAGTGACCCTCGGCTCAAAAGAAATATAGCCACTGCAGGAAAGCAACAAAGAAAAAGAGACGAAAAACACGTATTCACACCTTCAACAAAGGGAAAAAAAGAAGGGAAAATTATATATAATAGCAAACTATTAATTCAAATTAAATGCTATAAATATACTTTGATTTAATTGTACCCTATAGAAAACTGTTGCTATTTTCGCCACTCTCCTTAGTGGAATCTCGCTCGCCACTCTCGTTTGGTGGCAATCTCGCTCGCCTCTCTCGCTTTTATACAAACACAAATGTATAAAATGTGTTTGTGTTTGTATAAAGCAAGAGGAAATTGTATATATACATATATTTTCGTTCCCCTCTCCCAGATCTCGCTCGCCACTCTCCCAAATCTCGCTCGCCACCCTCGCCTCTCTCGCTTATACAAACAGAAACGAAATGTATAAATTGCGCTTCTGTTTGTATAAAGCGAGAGAAAATTGTATATACACATGCAAATACATATATCTTCGTCATATACACTTATAATTATATAATACAAATATCTCCCTGCCCAGTTTTCTTTTGCCTTTCTCTCTTTCTCGTTTTTTACATACACAGATTATACAATTGATCTTTTGTATACAACTGCTTTCACTACAACAAAAAGGCTCATTAAAGACCAAAATATAGTGGCAAGTTATAAATATGGTCCCTAAAATGTACTTATAAAGATGATATTATTTACTAGTCCCTATTTGACTAATTATTTTCTAAAAATAAAATAACTGGTCCCTAACTAAAAAATTTCAGCGGGAACAAAAAGTGAAATATTAAAAGGCTCTAAAACATTCTCTCTATAGTAATAACCTAAAACCCCAAAATCCATTAATACAGGTGGTAGGTTTTTCTTTCTCTCTCCAGCAATATGCAAAAATCGCTAATGTATCCTTAATTTTTTCTCTCTTGCTCTATGAAACAAGCTTTGAAGTCCCTAAATCTTGAAAGTTGAAGGCATTTTGGCAGAAAAATTTCCTAAATCTTAAAGTTTGAAGGCATTTTTTGGAGAAAAACGTTTCATCTAGCTATCTACATCTAAAGTAAGTTTATTCCTCCATATTCATCTCCCTCTTCTTCTTTTTTTGGTATAATCTTCCATTTTTCTTTCTGATGATTATATTATGTGATTCGGCTCTTATAAATACTCATTGTTATTTTATTAGGACCGAAAATTATAGTTTTAATTTGTAGGTAAGGCTAGGGGTTGAGGGTCAAAGAGGAGATATTTGAGAGCTTATTTAAGGATTTTCTCTGTTAGGGTTGCATAATTGCTAGGGCTGCCAAGAAATTTTGGTAAGGCTGACATTGAAATTATTTTTCCTATCGGATGATGAATTAGTTGAATATTTTTACCATTAGTGTCTTTAATTTCAGTACCTAATTTGTGTTCTTTGATTTTGAATGGTTCTTTTTATTGTATTACCAGTGTATTTTCTGACACTAAAAAGATTAGACAAGAAAGAAAAAAAATTGTTAATGAGATTTGTTAAAGTATCTGATTTTTTTTGTCTATGAGTAGCTTGAGGATTAGAAAAGAAAGAAACAAAATTGTTAATGAGCTTTGTTAAAGCATCTGAAATATTCACTTAGTTTGTTTATTCAATAGCATTCTAGTATAATTCTATTTTCTCTTTTTCAAGATTTTGCAATTTCTTGAACAACATTGACTCGAAACTAGCTATTAATCTTTTCTTTCAGCCACTATTGTGAATATCAAGTTGTTTTTTCATCTATACAGCTTTCATGAGTTCAATAGTTGAGTCCAGAATCATTGAGCAAAATGCACTTTAAGAGAGTTGTTGAGAAGTAGTAGTATTATTAATTACTATGAGAGAAATTGTTTTCTCTCAAACACTCTATTGGTTGAAGTTAGTAAAATTTAGTTTGAGTGAATTCTATTTCTACTTACTTTTGATCAATTTAGTGTATTTTTTATTGGATTAAAGTTAAGTTATCACAAGAACTTTAAAAGTATGTGTTTCACATAATATACTTCATAGTAGTTACCTTTTTTTTGCTATTTCAAATTTTATTTTGAATTGTTCTTTTCTACTACAACTATGGCTGCATATTGATCTCTAAAGTTACTAATTGTGGTGCATTTTTGAAGTCTTAAGCTACTTAGAAATTCGTGGCTGTTTGTCATTGTTGTTTTGTGGTTCTTGATTTCAATTAGATTCTAGATAGTTGCTGAAATTGCTTGGATCGTCATGTATTTTGATAAAAAAAAATTGTTGGAGAAGTGAGTTTAGCTTTGTGAAACATGAAAAAGGTCATTACTTTCGTGGATGAAAAAGGTCATTACTTCAATTAGATTCTAGATAGTTACTGAATGGTTTCTTTCTTATGTCCCTTTGTGCTTCCAATTCTATACTCAGAGGTGAGATCTGAGAATAGAGGTTCCATCACCATCACTTGTACTGGTGGCATTCTAAGTACCCATTCATCATTAACCAATGCTCTATCTATCCTGCTGCACACATGCCCATTAGTCCATGTATATTGCCTCCCTACTGTATGAAGCTCTGAAAGGTTACTGTTAATCATACAATCTTTGAAGTCCTTGATTTCTGCCAGCTGAACTTGACTCCCAATGGGTCTATCCTCTGGTGCCAATATTGAATTAAAATCACCCATTATTAACCATGGTTCCCTGATGTGTGTACTTATCTGTTTTATTTTTTCCCATAGTGAACTCCTGGTAGCTATAGTGTGCAGTCCATACACTGTTGTGAATTGAAACTTAACACCACTTTGTTGAATACCAACCATGCCATGTATACATTGAACTGATGTTTCCATCCTTGTAAACTTGACTATACTAGGATTACATACAACCCAAATAGCACTCTATCCCTTTCTTCCTCATTTGCAAACCTTACTACAAAATACCCATCAGTATGATACAATACCACTAGTTTACTTGAAAAATTCCCCTGACCCAGGATGAATCTCTCCATAACTCCAATTGATGGTGCTGTACCCACCACATAAACGACCACTGAAGGTTTCCATTTCACATCATCCTCAGCTAAATCCTCAGCCAGTATCTCCACTACCTTCTCACCATCTACGATTATTGGAGCTATGTAAGTGAGATTAATACCTCTAGCAGCCATACGATTCGTAGCAAACAGGTTCGTCCATGGTTTCTCTGGTGTTTTTTCGGGCATACTCAACTTTATTGCAAATCTGTCCACTGCTACTGTTCCATTCATTTCATGCAATTAGTTGTTGCTGCCTCCAGTTCCTTAGTGTTGCGGTAGTTCCGGCCATTATTCCTCTCTAACAATTTCCCCTTTGCTCTTTCAATTAGATGCTAGATGTTTTACTGAAATTGTTTGGATCCTCGTGTAATTTGATAAAAAAAATTGTTGGAGAAGTTGTTGATAAGCTTAGCTTTGTGAAACATGAAAAAGGTCACTAGTTCACATGGACGAAAAATTAAACTTTAGATCTGTTAAGTTTGACTCGAAGTGTGTAGTGTTCTAAACTATTGTTATTGAGTCGCAATGTTTTTCATAACTCTTTGTAGCCTTGAAACTTAAATTTATGAATAACATTTAAGCATATTGTCATAAATAGATCTAATATGAAGGAATTTAATAAATCAACAAATCAATATTGTCTCGTTGTTGTTTTTCTTGATAAATCTAGATTATTTTGTCGTCTTTATTGAAGTTCACTAGTAGGTTTAGGACGTCGCATCTGTTAAGACCTTTTAGTTTTATTATTATAGCAGCACATATTCAATTAGAAGAAAAGATGTTATTAGTCCATTTTAGATATTTATTTTTAATTATTAGGATGATTTGACTAGTTTAATAGAAAGTAATATTCATCTTAGTAAATTTGTTATCCTAAAGTATGATTGATCTAACTCTTATATGCAATCCAAGGTTATGGCACCAAGTAAGCAATGGATGCAACTTGTTGATGATCGACTTAATGAGGCCTACTTTATCGGGGTGGAAATTTTTTTGAATTATGCTTTCCAAAGGACAGGAGAAATGTATGAAATACGATGTCCGTGTGTCAAATGTTATAATACCACATTAGGAACACGTGAGACAAATCGAACACATTTGAAAGTATATGGAATAATTAAAAATTATACCTTTTGGTATCATCATGGGGAAGTCTTTGGTGAGCCAGAATCACAATGTGAAGATGGAGATGATAATGAAGTAGAAAATTGTGAGAATGAGGATGAAATACAAGAAATTTTGAGGGATTTCTATCCCAATCATTATGGACACACTTTAGATGTTGATTGTGATGATTCACTTGAAGAGGAACCAAATGTTGAAGCCAAAAAGTTTTATAGCCTATTGGGAGACTTTGAGAAGCCACTATATCAAGGTTCAAAAATTTCAAAACTTTCAACTTTGATTAAGTTGCTTCACATAAAAAGTATGGGTCGTTGGAGTAATGAGTCATTTTCAATGTTGTTAAAAATGTTAAAAGAGGAATTGTTGCCAGATGAAGCCGATTTGCCAAATACATATTATGGGGCAAAGAAGGTAATTCGGAATCTTGGGTTTTCCTACGAAAGAATTGATGCTTGTAGAAATGATTGCATGTAATATTGGAAGGAGGATAACTTACTTGATTCTTGTAAAATTTGTGGTGAATCTAGATGGAAAGTCAATAAACGTAACAGGGAAGCAAAGAACAAAAAGGGTAAAAAGGTTGCATCACAGATTTTACGCTATTTTCCATTAAAACCTAGGCTTCAAAGGTTATTTATGTCTTCAAAGACATCTTCTCTAATGAGATGGCATCATGACGAAAGAGTTGATGATGGAATAATGAGGCACCCAGCTGATTCAATGGCATGGAAATCATTTGATGAACTTCATCCTTCATTTGCAGCCGAGCCTCGTAATGTTCGACTTGGACTTGCGAGTGATGGTTTTCAACCATTTCGGAATGCAAAAACCTCATATAGCATTTGGCCGGTGGTACTTATTCCTTATAACTTACCACCTTGGTTGTGTATGAAACAAGAAAACTTTATCATGTCCATGATTATTCCTGGTCCAAATAGTCCAGGTGATGCAATTGACACATATCTTCAACCATTAATAGAATAATTGAAGGAGCTATGGGATATTGGTATTGAGACCTTTGATGCATCAAGCAAACATAATTTTAAGCTACATGCTTCTTTGTTATGGACAATCAATGACTTTCCAGCATATGGAAATTTATCTAGATGGAGTACCAAAGGAAAATTGGCATGCCATGTTGCAACAAAGATACTTCCTCAATTAGATTGGCCAATTGTAAGAAAGAATATTTTATGTGTCATCGTCGTTATCTTCCTCGTAATCACAAATGGAGGAATGATGAGAAGTCCATTGATGGTACAGAAGAGAAGAGGCTCCCACCGAAAACGTTCGGTATTGGGATTCTTCATCAAGTTCAAGATCTTGAAGGGTTGCGCTTGACAAAGGAACCAAAGAAAAGAATCAAAATATCACATGATAGTCGAAAAGATAATTGGAACAAGAAGAGTATCTTTTTTGAACTTCCATATTGGGAGTCTCTTTTGTTGCGACATAATTTGGATGTTATGCATATTGAGAAAAATATATGTGATAATATTTTGGGGACAATTATGAATGCCAAAGGAAAGACCAAGGACACTATTAATACTCGGCTAGATTTGAAAGAAATGAATATAAGGCCGGAGTTGCACCCTATCCAGAAAGGTGAAAAGTATGAAGTTCCAACTGCATGTTACACCTTATCTCCACAAGAAAAGCACAATTTCTGCCTGTTTTTGAAGAATTTAAAGGTTCCAGATGGATTTTCATCCAATATTTCTCAGTCTGTTAACTTGAAAGATCACAAAATTTCTAGTTTAAAGAGTCATGATTGCCATGTTCTTCTCCAACATTTACTCCCTCTTGCACTACGTGGAATGTTGTCCAAAGAAATGTGTGAACCACTAATTGAATTGTCTTTATTTTTTAATATGATTAGAGCTAAGTTATTAAGGATTGATGACTTGGAGCAGGTTGAGGCTCAAATTCCTATAACTCTTTGCAAGTTAGAAAAGTTATTTCCGCCTTCATTTTTTGATGTCATGGTGCACTTGCCTATTCACTTAGCTAATGAAGCTATGCTTGGTGGACCTGTCCAGTATCAATGGATGTATCCCATAGAACGATGGTTATATTCTTTGAAATCTCTCATTGGTAATAGGGCTTGGCCAGAAGGTTGTATTGCAGAGGGTTACATTGCAAATGAATGCATGAATTTATGTTCAAGATATCTGCATACAATTGACACAAAATTTAATAGGCCAGAACGAAACTATGATGGTGGTCTGAAAAAATCTGATGGAGGATTATCTCTATTTTGTCAATCTGGAAAAACATTGGGGGCTCCAAAACAGCGTGATCTTGAAGCAAATGAATTAGAGCAAGCACATATATACATACTGAAGAATTGCGATGAAGTTCTACCATTTCTAGAGTATGATATTTTTCTACATAATACATATCATACTTCACTGCCTTGTTGCTTTAGGATTATTTTTTTTTGTATGACATTTGTGTTTCAATTTAAATTTGTAGAGAGTTTGCACAAATTAATGTAGATTCTACTCAACACTTGTCTGATGATGAATGGAACAGAAAATTTATTGAATGGTTTCAAGATAAGGTGAGTAATATAAACACATCAAATTTGGAAATCTAATATTGAGTTACTCATTAAGCAGTGATCAATTTTATCTTGTTGATAGGTTGCACAATTTCATAAAGAAGATGATAGTCGGAGCATGGAAGATCACTTTCACGTGGTCCTACTAAATATGTATTACATTATAATGGTTACATTGTCAATGGATATAGATTCCATACAAACGATTATGATAAAAATTTAAGGACTCAAAATTGTGGTGTGGTTGTCGTTGGTGAAACTGATAAACATAGTTAGAACGTTGATTACTATGGAGTTTTAACCGATATTCTTGAATTGCAATTTACAGGTAGAAGAGTTGTTTTGTTTGAATGCAAATGGTTTGATGCATATGATAAGACAAAAGGAGTGAAAATAGATGAGTATGGCATTGTAAGTGTAAATTAGGGGCAATTTCTGAAAATAAATGAGCCTTTTGTATTAGCTAATCAAGCCTCTCAAGTATTTTATGCTAATGATAATTCCAATAGAGGTTGGTGTGTAGCGAGAAAGGTACAACCTCGTGATTCCTATGAAATTGTGCAACAAAAGGACAATGAATTTGAAGATTTAGAAAATTCTTCACAAAATAAACGAAAAAGAATGATTGAGGTGAAGTATCTCCTTAAGCTTTAGCATATTCATTATTATACATTTTGATACATGATTTTTGTTAGTACATTATTTTTATGGTGTCTTAATTTTTTTTGCCAAGTATATGATTTTTAGAATGTTTTTTCATTTTTTTTGTTAACACATTGTCTTTGTTTTGTGGTAGGTTTGATATGAAACCATCAAAGGATGAAAATCAGGTAGCATCTAGGGTGAAAGCTACTACTAAATATACATATGTGGCACCGGGTGCTACAGGAAAGGGACGAGGAAGAGGGCTTAAATCTATGTTGTCTTTAGGGGTGTCAAGAACTGATATTCCATTTTCGCCATCTACTGATCAAGTTATGCAGTACAATCAATTTACTGAAAAAAGTATGGGTTTTTATTTTTATTTGTGTTATTAATTTGTACGAGGAATTTTAATACTAATTTTTTATTGTCGATTTTCTTATAATAGGTGTGGTTGCAAAGGGACGAGGAAAAGGTCTTAGATCTATGTCTAATGCTCAAGGAGTGTGAACAATGAACAAAAACTACTTGAGTGTTGAGAAAGGACATATTCCATCTTTTTCATCTACTGATGAACTTATGCAATACATCAAAACAAATTCAACAAGTATGATTCTACAATATATTGTGTTTTAAATTGCATTTAATTTATTTTTAATGTTTATCTGATATGATTTCTTGCACTAGGTGCTCAAGGGAAGTCTCAAGGGCTTAAATCTATGTGCTCAATTGAAGATTCTGAAAATGAGGGGCGATCTTTCAATCAAAATGATCGTTATGTTAGTCAAAGTATGTCAAGACCTTCTGCTGCTCAAGGATGGTGAACAATGAATAAAAAGTTTTTGGCTTTTGAGAAAGAGCATATGCAAGCTGATGTTCCAATTTCTCTTTCTACTGATGATATTATGGATTCCACCCCAACATTTGAAACAAGTATGATTTCTTAAGTTTTTTTTTTCAGAATTGAATTTAATTTGATTCAAGTACTTTTACTAATACAATTTCTTGAATTAGGTTTCTCTCAAGGATTGCGAACGATGAATAAAAAGTTTTTGGCTTTTGAGAAAGAGCATATGCAAACTGATGTTGCATTTTCTCTTTCTACTGATGATGCTATGGAGTCTACCCCAACATTTGAAACAAGTATGATTTCATAAAAAAATTTCTTTTCATAATTTAATTTAATTTTATTCAAATAATTTTACTAATATAATTTCTTGCATTAGGTTTCTCTCAAGGTTTGAGAACAACAGATAAAACTTCCTTGGCTCATGAGAAAGAGAGTTTGCATTCTGATATTTCAATTTCTCCTATTGATCAAGTTAAACAGTCTGCCCAAACAGCTGAAACAAGTATGCTTTCATTTCTGAAATCTATTTGATCACAAGTTTATCATATGTACAATATTTTCTACCATTTGTAAATTATGTAAATGTAGGTTCATGTGCTACTGGAATGGATAAAAGGTTCGAGGAAGTAACAAGTGCAAAGAAGTTGCATCGCTTGATATTGGACAAAAGCTAAAAGTGACATTTTACAATAATCGAACAGCTGGGAAGAATAGAAATCTATTTTCGAGGCACTTGGGAAAAATAGTTCATGATCGTAATATATGTCCGTTGGGAGTATCATCATGGAAACACATTAAGGAGGAAAAGCTAAATCACATGTGGGCTGTTGTTAAGGTAATTGGATTAAGTATTTCAATTTCTTCTTGGGCTACTCTCTTCTTAATACAATTCTCGCTGCTTAATTAGTGTGCTCCTTCCTGTTTCAATTTGATACATTGTAGGATAAATTTGATAGTGATGACATGAATAGTCATCGAGATCATGTTTTGGGATGGATGAAAGAGTTATGGAATAAATGGAGAGGTCAGTTGCATGCAAACTATGTGAAGGGTAAGCCTATCCAAGAGGCTCTTAAGAATATGCCTAAGGGGGTAGAAAAGAAGCAATGGGAGTGGTTGGTAAAAGAACATTTTACTTCAAAAGATTTCCAGGTTTGACATATTACCTAATTATGTAATTTGTTTCACACTATGATTTCATTTTGATCATTTATTTATAATATTTGAATTTAATGTTGTTACTCAAATATAGGCTAGAAGCAATAGAAACGCAATAAATAGAGCTAAGTTGAAGATGCTTCATGATATTGGTAGCAAGCCAATTAGAGAGATTATTTATCAAAAGGTGTTATCATCAAATCTTTTTCAAGAATTGGTGGAGTCTGAACCATCACTTTCTAGCATAGAAATTGTTGAGAAATGCTTTGGACCTCAAAGTCGTAGTCATGTATTTGGCTTCGGAGGTGGAGTAAAAGCAAGAGATTTGAAAGGTGGGACTTCCTCAAAAGCTGAATTGTTGGCTGAGCTACGTTCAACTCAAAAGGAAAATCAGTCTTTGAAGGATTGCATATCTAACTTCCAAAATGAGATGAAAGAACTGAAGCAATTGAAAGAATTTTTGTTAGCGCAACATCCTAATTACCAGCCTCCAATTCAAGAGAATGACTATCCAGATCCTTGATTATACAATGTGAGTAAAAACTTACCTGAAACATCAATTTATTGTTTTGGTTCTGCGTAGCAAAGCTATTAATTGCTGGTTGTTTTATCTTAAAATATATTTGCACGTTTGATAAATTTTAGAATGATAAATAGTCTATAAATTTGGATCACTATTGAATAGTCCTAACCTCATTCTAATGGAGAAAATATTGCGAAGAGCTCTGTCAATATCAGATTCTTCTAATTTCGGCTTCTTCAAAGCTAACTCGTGATAAAATTTTACAGAGAGAATTGACTTTTGGCTATTTAAGGATTTTCAAGTGATGATAACAAACTCATTTAGAACATGTAAGCTCTTCTTCCGCTCTTAACTTTAACTTTTTTACTAAGTTTTGTTCCTTGTAAATTTTCGTTTTCGATTACAGTTTACTCGTCACAATATAAGTAATTCTTGATGTTTTACTATACAATCGTCATAGCAACATTAAGCTGACTGGAAACTCATACTATTTTATGACATTATGTTTCTAACTTGTGTAGTCATCGAGTACACGAGTACATTTTCCATTGAACAAGCTGTTTGATTCCTCCAAAATACACACTGCTTTTATCAACATTTGCCACCAGTTCTGAAGCCTCTGAAAATTGCATAAAACATTTATGTAGATAGCTCATGACTTTATATCTCCCCTGCAGAACATCAACAAGTCATCATCAAAGCTAAGTTGGATGATTTTTTGTCTCTTACACCTAGGATGGTAATGGAACTCATGGTTAGTATGAAGGCTTTTTAAGACCCTTGTGAGATAATCCATGGCTAATACAGAGACAAAAGGCGACATGGGATCCCCTTGTCTAACTCCTCTTCTAGCTTGGAATGGCTTTGTAGCTTTTCCATTGACCTGAAATGAGTAGGATACAGTAGTAACACACTGCATAATCCATTTGATCATCACTACCGGGAACTTCATCTCATATAAAATTTGCTCCAAGAAGCTCCATTCAAGAGAGTCATAAGCTTTCTTCATATCCACCTTCACCATACACCTTTTAGAAATACCTTTCCTAGCATAACCTTTCACTAGTTCATGGCTTAGAATGATATTGTCATTGATTGCTCTCCATGGTACAAATGTTGACTGGTTAGGATCAACTATGGAGCTCATCACCTTATGTAGCCTTGCTGTTATCACTTTAGAAATGATCTTATACAGTACTGTGCAACATGAAATAGGCCTATATTCCCCAATTCTTGTAGGACTGGCAACTTTTGGAATTAGAGTCACTGATTTACAATCAATAAGTGGGTACATGGTTCCTGCTTCAAAAAACAATAATACTACGGTTATAATATCCTCTCCCACTACTGGCCAAGTCCTCTTAAAAAAATGAGCATTGAATCCATCATATTCAGGAGCCTTCATATAATTTATGCCTTGCAATGCTATTATCATTTCCTCCATTGTCACTTTGGTTGCTAGTTGTATTTGTTGCTCCTTATTTAATGTATTTCCATTCTTCATGACAGTTGTACTCACACTAGGTATATTCTGAGCAGCCTTGCCCAACAGATCCTTATAAAATGTATTCACTTCCAATTCAATAGCTTCTTGCGTCTGAGCTTTAATACCTTCTGAGGACATGATTGTATTTTGAGCCACCCTGTTCTTCATGTTAGCAAAGAAGTATGCAGTATTTGCATCACCTAATTTTAGCCATTATACTCTCGACTTCTGTTGCATAACACTTTCTTCAATCTTACTCCATTTCTCCAATTGTATCTGCAGCTCCTTTTCATGCTGTCTGTTGAGGGCTACTGCTCTAGGATCGCTCATACTCTCTTGTAGACTATACAGTTGACCTCTGATATCTTTGACCCTGTTACTCACTTCTTTAAACTCCATGATGTTGAGTTGTTCAAGGTTTGTTTGCACCCTTTTTAGCATTCGCCATATGTTGTTCATATCCTTCTTATGTCCTCCCACCCATGCTTCTTTCACTCGTTGTAAAAACTATGGATGCTCAGCAACATAATTGAAACCTTAAATGCCTTGTGACTGCATCTTCTTTGTCTGTCTAACTCCAAACTCAAAGGGGAATGATCAGAAGTACCTGGATTCAATCTGGTGACCTCCATTGGAATCATATTCAGCATCCATTCACCATTCACTATTGCTCTATCTATTTTGCTACAAGTTCACCCATTAGACCATGTATAAGCTCTGCCAATTGATTTCAGTTCTGACATGCCAATATCAAGCATAATGTCACACCCCAAATCCGGATGTGATGGCACGTATCCATTCCCCACCGTACACGTCAGACTAACCCAACCACAACGATAGAGAAGTAGAAATACAAGAATAAAAGATAATAAATAAGCGGAAGACTTTAATTAAAACTGAACACTACCCAAATATGCTACTAGCTTGAAAATGACATTTCGGACTCAATGAAATCGTCGGAATTTGAATTCGAGGTCTCCTTGACCCGGTATCCGATAAGGCGTCAAGAAACTAACTTTAGGCTCAAAAACTCGAAACGCACTCGGGGCCTCTAAAATTCAACCAAGACTCATTCTAGACTTAGAATCACCCCCTGAATCCAACGGTGCCCTCGAAATTCCATTTCGAGCACCGGAACCTCGTTTGTTGACCAAAGTCAACTCTTGATCAAAATTTCACAATTTTAGCAACTTAGGACCTCAAATCTTCGTTTTAACTCCAAATTCGACTCCGTAAATTCTAATAGACCCATTTCAACATTCTAAAACTGTTGGAATCGACGGAAATCCGATTCGAGTCTCGAAACTCCAAATGACTCGAAATAGCACTTTTAACCAAACTTTAACTCTTAAAAACTCAACTTTCCAAAAACTCAACTTTTCATCAATTTTCCTTCAAACCAACTTCGAAAATACAATAATTAGGACTCGGGGCAACTATCGGGAGGGGTAAAAACAGTCATTTTATGAAAATTTCCAAAAATGACCTTTAGGGTCATTACACATAAACTCATTAAAGTCCCTTATTTCTCCCTTTTGAAATGGATTCCCTAGTTGTCTATCTTCACTTGAGAGAATAGCATTGAAGTCTCCAATGCATATCATAGGTTTTTGTGTCCTTGTGGAAATCCCTCTTAGATCTTCCCATAGTTTAAGTCTAGTATGAATAGTATGCAAGCCATATGCCACCACCAATTGGAACTTCATGTTGTTCCTCTTCACAACTACTCTGCCGTGTATATATTGCTCAGCCTTGTTCAAAGTTATGCACTCAATTAGTTAAGGATCCCAAATCAACCAGATTATACCCTTATCACTGTGTTCATAATTTGCTTCCCATTTCCATCCTTGTGCTACCTTTCTCCTTGAGCTTATTTTGTATAATCTTTGATCACGACAATATTGTGTTCAACACTTCCTAAAAGAAAATAGCCTACAAAGTTCCAACTGTTGCAGCAATTAGCGTTGCAACTACTACCACTATATTGTGTACAACAATTTCCCACAAAAAATGGCGACCAAAATCTCAATTGTTGTAGCAATTAGTGTTACAGCTGCTACAGAAATTGTAATTTGATTTAATCACATCTTTCTGTTTATCTTTATTAGGTCTTCTAAATGAAAGTTTTATTTCTTTTATAGATTTTGGATGCTGAAATTTGCAAAAAGCCGATGTTAAACAACATGTAGATTGACCATTTTTTGCTGGGAAGGTGAAGGCAACTTTGGATTATAGTTTAAGGCTAGTATATGATTTTTTTGCTAAGCGTTCATGATCACAATATTGTTACTAGCTTACCTCATTGTTGTATATAGTCAAATGCCTTATACTCACCTTATTTTGTAATTACATTATATATTATATATGAAAGCAACAAGTTTATATTAATTATCGTATTTTCTAGGTGCAAATGCAATGTGATTTAAGGACTACATTGTAAATCCTTTTGAGTAGGAAATCTGTAATGGTTGCGAAATGATTTATGGATCACCTTCAAAATGGTCCCGAAATGATTTAGGGACCAGCTTAAAAGTTTTCCTAAATTGATTTATAGACGAGTTAAAAACTGGTCGCCAACTGATTTACAGACCAGCTTCAAACTGGTCGCAAAATGATTATGGACCAGCATAGAAGTCGTCCCAAAATGATATATGGACCAGCTAAAATCTAGTCGCAAAATGATTTAACGACCATAATTTTGATTTCAATATGTGCGAATAGGTACCAGATATATGGTACCTAAATGTATTTTAGGGACCAGTATTATGCTAGTCCTGAAAAAGAATCAGCGACCGACCCGATAATCTCGTCCCTAAAGGTCCTTAGTGACTAAGGCTATAAGGACAAGTGCAGCTGGTCGCTATTGTCCTTTTTGGGACCAGATTCTTACTTATAGCGACCAGTTTTCCCTTCGCTATTGGGCAGTTTTCTTGTAGTGTTTCTTTTGTATATGTATAGCGAATTATACAACTTTTTTTTTTTGTATATGTATAGCGAATTATACAACTGTTTTTTTTTGTATATGTATAGTGAATTATACATATATATGTTTGCTATGAAGCGCAATTATACAAACTTTGTTATATCATACAAAAATGATTTTTGTGTTTGCTATATGTGAAAGTAATCAATAGGCTAAGGGAAGAAAGTGATTTTATGAGGAAGGTAACTCCTTTTAGAAAAAAAAAATGATCTATCTGAATGATTAAAGGTGGTGATGAACAAAAGAGGAAGGTGGAATGTGAATAATCTTAAGATCCAAAATAAAAGTATATTCTTTAGACGGATACAATGATTAAACAATGATAGAAATGACTTATGGAAGAAAGTTTACATATTTAAATATGGTAAGAAAGACCACTGGACCCTCGAGATTATAGTAATGCATAACAAATTCACACTGAAAGTATAATTATAGTTATCCGAGGAATTTCCAATTATTTACAAGAATTCAGAGCATTTCATCGAAATACTTCCCGTCTTTTTACCTTAGTACCGATAAGGACAACAACAATTTTTACAAATTGCAGTTGCACTGCACTAATTGTATCCACATGAAACTCCTATTGACTATATGCTAACTTTTTCCTACTAAACCTCTATTGATCTTCTGACATGAAAATTCTACAATTGATGAATTCACAAAGCTTTGCTTCACACAAAACAAAGAGGAGAATAAAGATAACCAGTTCTGTGCTTTTAAAAACTAAAGGGGATATTATGTCGAATCATAACTATATGATCATTCAAGTCTCACGCTTTATTTTGTTCCCACACATTAAGAGCATGTTGGATTGACTTTTAGTTTTTGACTTATAAGCCATAAGTTAGAAATTCTAACTTAGAGCTTTTGGCTTATTTTATTCATTTTAGCTTAAAACTAAGTGCTTGTAAGCACTTTTTAAATTTATTCAAATACTCCAGAAGTAGTTAAAAGCTATTTTGGCTTAAAAGAACTTAAAATTAGCTAATCCAAAGAGGCACTAAGTCAGAATCTAATACTATCATACTTACCATTACAACTCTCCAAGCACGCAATCACCCAACACTGTCATGGAACTAACACCAAAGAAGAAGTAATCAACACAAAGAAACAAGAAATCGGAAGAAGAAAAAACTATACAAAGAATAGTACCTTCATCTCATCAGAACTTTACATAGAACTTCCTTAATCACTCTGATAAAGGGAGATTAAAATGATGCAACAGACCCCGTAAGTAAGTTTTACTCTCTTTTGTGAGTGGAGACCCATACCAGTATCATGTTCTTTGAGCTTGCAAGAAAGATAATGGACAATGTACAACAAATAGTGTGCATCAGTTCAAGCATAATGCACGATTTTAGCTAGTAGTGGATGTTGCCTCCAGTCTTCTTTCTACAATTTTAATAAATAATAGAACTGTAGGCTATTATCCAGCTCAACTATAGGTACAATGCACCAACACTACTGTATAGCATGTAGGTCGTATCATGCTCAGATCACTGAAGTGTCCATCGAAAATCATGTCTGCTGAGGATTAGTGTCACGCCCCGACCCTACACCCTAGGCGGGACCGGCACTCAGAGACCATTGCTGGCCCCAAGCGAACCTTTGGCCTGACTTTCTTAATTCAGCGGAAACTCAACTCAACAGCTTAACTCAAAGCAATGAAAGGTTATAAAATAACCAACTGATAAAAATCTGGCCAAAAAGGAAACTCAAGTCTCAAAATAGAATATTATATATATACACAGAAGAGAGACTCAAAACTAACTGACTGACTGTCATGAAGCCTCTAAAATACTGAGATGGATGTTGAGGCAGGCCCCGTAACATCCTAATAAAACAAAACTAAGAACGCAAAATAACCGAGTCCTCCGAAAAGCAAGGAGGCTCACCACTGACTCTGGAGTGCTCAGCTGGATCAACGGCGTGCTGGATGCTGATCCTGGGTACCTGCGTCTGCATCATAATAAGATGCAGGCCAACTGGCATCAGTACATGGAATGTACGAGTATGCGAGCGGGAAAGCTAAACCACAACTTAAGCTTAAAAGGAGTAGAAAGGAACTTTTACCTTGGCTCTGTTCGACTCATGAATAACTGAACTCAATATATAAAGCAATAAGACACATGCAATATATAAGGCTTGTAAAACAATATAAACAACTTAGCTTGTAAATGACAAAACAATAACAACTCAACTTTTGCTTAAATAAAAGTAATATAACTTTTGTGGGAGGTTCTTTAACCGACAACCACCACTATGAGCTCTAGTGATGATACAATGTTTTACCTCACGTTGCCCAAGGACCATCCTATACCTTGCCATGATATAGGAAGCTAACTTTATTAAGTGGATCCACTAGTTTAACTTTCGTGATCATCTAAAAAGTATGACCCGAGAAATCTCATGTTGGCGCATGGTTCTTATGGAGAGTTGAGTTAATATGAACTCGTGTCTCAAATTCGGTGCTCAATATTACTCCCAAAAATACTTTGGCTCATAATTGTCTTTAAACACATCTTTCTTTAGTTGAGATAATTACTCAAAACTTAGCCCAAAGGCTCTTTTGGAAAACATGGTTCCCCTCTTACTCAAATGTAAAAACATTTAAAACTCCTTTGGGAATACTTAGTTCCCTAATAGCTTTTTTTTTTTTTTTTTTGAAAATGAACTCAACTTTAAACTCTTGACTTAACTTGAAACTTGAGACTCTTTACTTGACTTGAAGCTCTATACCCTTTTTCTTGACTTGAAACTTGAGTCTTGAAATGAAGTTAAAACGTTTAATGAAAACTCTTGGAGAACCTTAAAGACTTGCTTTGACTTACTTAACTTCTAACTTCACTTGACTTGGAAACTAACTTTCCTTGAATTGAAATATAACTTCACTTGACTTGGAAACTAACTTTACTTGACTTGGAAACTAACTTCACGTGACTTGGAAACTAACTTCACTGGACTTGGAATCTAACTTCACTTGACTTGGAATCTAACTTCACTTGACTTGGAAACTAACTCTCCTTGAATTGGAATTATGAATTCAAGGTGTTTGATCACATGCTATGAATGAGTTCTTGACGTTTAGACGTACTTTGGAGTGTTGAAAATAACTAGGAAACATAGGTACAATACTTAGGAACATGCATGAGAAAGTGGGGAAGGAATGAGGGAACTTGGCTTTGGCGCCCTTGGCGCCAGCCCTTGGAGCTCAGAGGATCTGCTGGGGCACACTGCTAGGCGCATCGCCCCATAGGGGAAACTTCAGAGCCCCTGCTGGGGCGCGCTAGCTGGCGCGACGCCCCAGCCCCTTTTTCCCCGAAATTCGACTTTCCTCTCTTGTTTCTCCATCTATAAACCACCCTAGCTTCAAGGGTTTCAACTCCAACACTAAGGATCATAAAATTCCTCAACAAACCAGAGATTCAACTAAAATCACAATCAAATCATGTACTAAACCAATAAGAACTTCCAACAACACAACCAACAACTTCAACAACACCAACAACACAACCCAACAACTTCAACAACATGACCAATCTTTTCTAAAAAATAAAACGAGTTTGGTGTGTGGGGGAAAGGATCAACCCATCACTAAGAACTCACATACCTGATAGGGATCACCCCCGACGAAATCCACGATGATCTCCTTGCTTGATCTTCCCTTTCTCCTCTTCTTCTCCTCTTCTTTCTCTCTTATCTCCCAAGCCCTAACTCTCACTCTTACTCTCACTCTTTAAAATGGGAAAAAAATGATTCAAACATCAGTCTAACACCTCAATATAACCCAAAGAAATGATTAGGGAAAAGACCAAAATACCCTTAAAATTTCCGGACGGATCCCCTGCCAACTGCCCAACTTTCAAAGGGCATAACTTGCTCATACGAACTCGGAATTGAGTAAAATCGGTGGTGTTGGAAAGATCATTCCACAAGCTTCGTAAACATAACTGGAACTACTCCTAACTCCTCCTAATCCAGGAGTTATGACTGCTCAAAGTTGGCCAAAAACTCACTGATTTCCACACTTAGCCAAATTTCCAGATTTTAGATTCTTTCCAAAAAAAATGACTATTTCCAATTCTACTCTTCTTGGAACTCGATGTGCTACATCTAGGGACCTTAACTTAACACTCAAGAAATTTTTATTCCTCGGTAAAATCTCACTCCACATGAAGGATGGCTCGAGTCTTAGTTCGAAAAATTCTCTGGGGTGTTACAATTAGCTAGTTTCTAATGAAAACAAAGTAGAAAATTTGATGCTATATATAAAGGAGCAATTAGCACCCAAATCATTATTTAACTAGATAACTTAGTGAGCCTAATTTCTTCATATAACTTCTGCAACATAGTTTGCTAAATTACTACACTTAAATAAAATACCAACTCCAATTAGTAAGATGTCAAAAGCATTAGATGACCAGAGAAAACTAAACAAGACCTCATAATCATATTTCTAATGCAAATAGTCTCTGTTGCTCAGACTCTCCAAAAATGTGGCCATACCCGTGTTGGATCCTTCAATGTGTTGGTGTGAATATTGATCTGCTCATACCAGTACTCTTTGTACTTCTTGTCTGCGTTATTGAGCAGATCAATATTCACATAATATTCACACCAACACAATGGCCATTTGAAGCACTGAATCGGATTTAACGTGAAAGAAACATGATATGGCCAAAACAAATTGAAGGAAACAAAAGACCTTATGTCTAAATTATCAAATGACAACCATGTTACTCAAGAAAGAAACAAGCACAAAAATAGCTAATCATGTATAAACTAAAGAAAACATCTAAGCAACTCTATGAATCTAACAGAGACTAGGCTCAAATCCACATTGTTGCTCAGGTAGTGAAAATCTGGGCAAGTCATGACTACAAATATTGATTACTCGCGAATCGTTGACCATTCGAATTGTCACCCCAAGATGAGTATTGCATACTTTCCTAAAAATTTCAATATCACCTCAAATAGTTTTTCAAGTAATAAACTTTCAAACGTCTAACTAACATATAACATCGAGGAACCAGGGTGGGTAATGCACTTAACTAAAATTTGTAACCTTGAACAAAACCCAATAGTGTACTATCGTTCAGATCAATAACATCATAACCTAAAAAAACCAGCAAAACAACAATATCACAACAGATTAATCCCCAAAAGAAACAACTGCTTATCACTGGCAGCAAACAATTCTTTACGTTTAGAAAGGAACGTTGGTTGGAAGGTGCAGAACAAAAAAAACATGCGTTGGTGAGTACAATGAAGCCATACATGTTTCTATTCAAAGTAGAAAATATAGGTGGTGAGTAAATAGGTTTATTGCAATTACGATTGTGAACGGTAAACACGCAGGACTCTAGGAATTTTTTTTATCTTTATTCGAGAATTGCACACGATGATGTACAAAAAACCAAGAAAAACTTCAAGTCCCTAGCTAATTCTTTCCACCATTGGGCAATGAAAATGAAGATAACCAAAATACAATCTAAATGCACTAGTTCATACAAACACTGGCAGATAGAACTCTCACAAATGGAAGTTACCCTACTACACGAACATCGCCATGAAATTGCTGATGCTGAAATCGGCGAAGAAGATCATCTCTTCGTTTTCAAATACAGATGGATGAGGATATGATCAACTCTCTTTCAAAAAATGCCTCTTTGAGTTCCAGACTGAATGTTTACGATGAAGACATCATCTCCAAGAACATTGTTTCCCATCTATTCCCTAAGGAATTGTTAAAGGAAGACGTCATCCCCAAGAACAAATAGTAGGTTGGGTGGAAATACATACCCAAGATTAGACAACACAGTCCCTTGTGCCATCGAGGGAAATTTCAATGAAGATGCAGAGGCAAAAAGTCCTAGGCTTATGAAATTAGGGAGGAGGCAAATTTTTGAGAAATTTGTGTGTGGGGAAAGGGGGGGTGATATTTTTCTAAAAGCAAGCAAAGGAGGGAACATTAATTTAGTGAGTTTTTTTTTTTTTTTATGAAATTACAAAAGCACATTAATAAAGTTTTGCTTTTAGAATTTATTTTGTTGCATTTTCTTTTTGGGAAAAATGGAAAAGAAACAAAAATTTTTACCAAATAACCAAATAATTATTTTCAAAAAAATAAGGTGTATAGAAAAATATTTTACCAATAATAATACAAAATTTGGCAACACTAATATCATGCTGTCAATTGCTATATTTTAAAATATTAGTACTAAACAATCCATAAAGATTCTAACATTAAAATGTTTGCTAACCTATGAAAATAATATTTTCGTAAAAAAACTTTTTTGTATACCAAAATTTAAATCAAGATATTGTCATTTATTAAAAAAGTATTGCCAACAATATTATGATTTTGGTAAACAATTATTACAAATAAAGAATGTAAAAACAATTGTTAAATGTAGTAATCACAATTAAAAAATTTATAGCGTCTTGACTGACACCAAACAAACAACCATCATATCAAGTGAATCACAATTATACAATACTTAATGCATCTAAAAAAAGTCTTGTAACAAGAAAATAACATATTAATCTAGAAATTGATTATCAAATTACAGCGAGAGAGTTGAAACAAAATAGGATCAAGTACATTGATTGGTTGGAGTGATATAAGACTCTCGGCTCTCAACTCCAAATTAAACCTTTATTTTTCATTTATGTTGTGTTCGTACAACTATGGAGAAAAATGTCAACGTATTACGAGACTAAAAGAAAGACGATTTGGACGTCTAACTGACGTAGAGACCAATGATGTACTACAAATAAGGATAACATAATACGAATTGTTGATTATTTGAAAACTTACTAAAAATGTTCAAATAGGATCAAAACATGGGTAGATTCCATAAACATAATCATGATAATTTTAACCCCGGAAAATAGACAAAAATTGTGTTCCACCAGAATAAAAAGCAAATAATTTTTTATTAAACTATAATTATTTTTTAGGGATAATTTTAGAGACATCCCTCAAGGTTTTGCTCTGTATCACTCATCTCTCATGTGATTTATGATATTATGCTTACCTCCTTATTTTGATTTTTTTTGTAAGTACTATTTAAACATATTTAAAATACATAAAAATTTAATAATATTTGATAAATTTTTCCATCTTTATATTAATACATATTATTAAAAATGACTTGTTTGATAAATACTTTAAAAAATAAATCACGATAAAGAAATGTGTGTGTGTATATATATATATATATATATATATATATATATATATATATATTAATTTATTTGAGTTGATTTATTTCTAAAGTATTTATTAAATAAGTGATGTTTTTAATAATATGCATTTATATGAAAAACTAAATATAAAAAGGCCAAATAAGTAATAATTTCAAATTTATACTGAATAGGTTTAAAGAATGGTTATAAGAAAATCAAAATAACAGAGGTAGACATAATATTGTAAACCACAGGGGAGGTGAGTGTTATAGAGCGAAATCAGAAGGGGGTGTTTAAATTATCCCTATTTTTTATAGCAAAATAGTTAAATTATTTAGCTACGAAATTAAATCATCGCTATTTAAACAATGCATATTTTATGATAAAACTATGTTGTCACTAAGTAACAACATGACTAGAGACAATAAAGTTATCGTTTGTGATTAAAACTTACAATATTTAACTACAAAACTCTAATTTGTCGCAAATACAACAACTTATTTTGTATGACGAAACTTTTTTGTGTCTAAAGTAATAACTAATTTTACAACAAATAATAATTTGTCACAAATTGAATAGATCATTAGTGACAAAATAATGTGTCACTGGCTACTCAAAGTTTGTTGCCAATAATGCTTAATAAATGACGCCAAATTATTTTTTGGTGGGAAATTTTAGTGGACAACAGATTGCTACAAAATTGTATGTTTCGTCACTAAAAGTAATTTGCTTATGCATTAGCACCTTCAACCCTACACTCTATTTTACTTTCTAAATATAGAATTCTTTATTTTTTCAAACAACCAACTCCAACCCAATTCTCTATTTTACTCTCTAAAAAGAAATCTTTTTCTATCTCCTCAATATTATATTATTATTTCTATTTCATTCTTATTTTCTTATTTCATAAAATAAATCTTTTATTTCTTCTTCCCAATATTACTTTATATAATTTTCATGCAATATAAAATATTATTTTTTTTCAAATTTTTAATTTTAATATAAAATTATATTTTATTCTAAATTTTAAATAACATAAATTGCAAGAAAATATTATATAATATACAAATTAATTGACAAATTCAAATAAAAGTTAAATACAATTACATAAACACTCAATTTTTGAAGTTATTACGTTGTTCACATAAATGCTCTATTAATGCATTACGGAGTTCAAAATAAGCATTTTTGTCCTTAATTTTTTTTATGTCTAGCTAAAAGTTGTTCAAATCGGAAATTTTCATCTACCTCCATTTTTGTCGTTGGAGTTGGAACCTCTACGACATCTTGAATTGGTACATTAAGATCACGTTCATCCTTAATTATAATGTTGTGCAATATAATACATGTAATCATTATATCATGTAGCACTTCCTTTCTCCAAAAATGTGACGGTCCTGCAAAAATTGCAAAATGTAATTGCAAAAACTCCGAATGCACATTCAACATCTTTTTGGCATGATTCTTGTTTCATTGCGAATTAATTATTATGTTATGTATTGTTTTTTATCTTGTATTTTAATTATTATGTTATGTATTGTATTATTATCTTGTATTTAAATTATCATATTATGTGTTGTATTTTTAAATTAAATTTTTCATCTTATCATTTAGATTTTGTGTATTTTTTATAGGGAAAATTAATAATTAAATTAAATTATATTGTCGACAAAAATTAGAAAAAATTAAAATACTATTAATTCGGGATGAAAGTAGTATATATTAAATAATATATTTTTTGAAATATTATATTACATTTAAAAAGAAGTAGGAATAGTAGATATTTAATTAATGACATTATATATAAAATAATATGTTAATTAGAAAGTAATAAAAATAATAATAAAACATTGAAAAAGTTAAATAGAGAATGTGAATAGTAGTTCTCTCATTGGAGAACTACTATTCACCTCTCTATAAATGGAGTATGGAGAGTGATATGGAGAGAGGTTGGACAAAGCATTCTCTATTTTACTCTCCAAATATAGAGAATGGAGGGTAAAATAGAGGTGGGTTGGAGATGTCTAAGACAAAATATATTTTTTGTCACAAAAGGTAAATAATTAGTGACGAATTTTAAATCGTTCCTAATAATTTCGTAGCTAAATATCACATTTGTTATAGTGAGAGTATGTGAGAAACTGTAAGATGGAGATCAAGCTTATTAAGAGGGCCCTGGATTACCTCGCGAAGGTAATGTGAAGCTTCAATCCATTTATCTTCCCAAAGATGAATGTTATCTCTATTGCTAATGTTCCAGGAAATTCCATTACAGAATAAAGAGTACATTTTAAAAATACTCTTCCTTCACGTTTTTATACTTCTTTGTGAGGACTTTAACCCAAAGGAGATTTTATTATTCATAAATCTCCAATTTAAATTTGTTAGGAGGGAAAAAAAATTTCCCATTTATTTTCTGCAATCCTAGCCCACCTAAATTTTTAGGAGTTGTTACTAGGTCCCAATTGACTAGATGAAGTTTTCTTTTTTCCGACGTAGAGCCCCAAAGGAAATTAATTTGAATGCGATCGATATGGTTAAAAATTTCTTGAGGCAATAAATTACATTGCATAGCATAATTAGGTATAGAGGCTAGGACTGATTTGATGATGGTAGTTTGCCCTGCCAAAGAGAGCGTTCTAGCTTTCCATCCCTTAAGCTTATTTTTCATGCGGTCAATAATGTATTGGTAATTCGAGCTTTTGGGATGATGGTTAGTGATAGAAAGTCCTAGGTTTTTACCCATTTTCCTGGATTGGTGAATATTTAGCATGGTAGATAGGTTATTACGTTCTTCGGTGTTTACATTAGTTGATAAGATGACCGAAGACTTGTTGAAGTTAATTTTCTGTCCCGATTTTTCTGCAAGGGTATTGAAGATATGAATAATTGTCGAGGCATTTAGGGGATCTGCCTTCAATAAAAGAATAATATCATCCGTGAAGAGGAGGTGGGATATGGGTATTCATGTTCTTCCCATTCTTATTGGTTGCCACAAGTGTTCGTGAATGGCAAAGTTTATGAGCCTGGATAGGGACTCCATACAGATAATAAATATGTGAGGGGATAACGGGTCTCCCTGTCGAATTCCTCTAGTATAGGAAGGAAATAATTTGTGGTTTTTCATTTACAAGGATGGAGATGGAAGAGGTGGATACACAAGACATAATTAGGGAGATGATATTAGTGGAAAAATTAAGGATAGCAAGACTATCTGATGAAAGACCACTCCAATCCATCAAAAACTTTTTTCAAATCTACTTTGAGCAACATTTTGCCTAGTTTTCCTCTTGATATTTGGAAAGAATGAATGGCTTCCTGGGCTATAATAGCTCTTCTCCCAGGGATGAAACTACATTGTTGTGGGCTGATAAAGGAAAATGCATAAGAACTCCCAACTTATGTCGTAATCTCAGAGACACACTTATACTATACTAAGGTTCTATTACCTCCCGAACTTATTTTATAAATATTTTTCTATCCCTTTTCGATCTACGTGGCACTATCAACAAGATAGCTTGAAAAAACTATCAACACGCGCTAGGCCCAGAAGATAGTGCCACGTAGGCCGAAAAGGGGTAGAAAATTATTTATAAAATAAGTTTAAGGGTAATAGGACCTTAGTATATTATAAGTGTGTCTCTGAAATTTCGGGCATAGGTTGGGGGTACTGATGCATTTTCCCAGACTGATAATTTTGACCAGATAAGGCCTAATCCTATTGATGATGATTTTGATGATAATTTTATAGATACTATATTACAGAGGCTAATGGATCTATAGTGAGTAATTTGTTCTGGGTTATTTATTTTAGGGATAAGCCAAATAAAGGTTTTGTTTAGCTCCGGGAGATGTTGCACGTATTGAAAGCTCTCGTACAAGTAGTGATCGACCACTGTTTCCTCCGTATCTTTCTAAAAAAATTGAAAGAATAGTGGATGAAGACTATCAGATAGATTTGAGAGGTTGGAAGGAGAAAATGACAATTTAAATTTCTTCTTTTGTGATCGGCATGGCTGGCTATGTAATTCCTATTTTACAATGAGATAGCATTCACACATGTAGGGGGAATAGATATACATCCATGATCTAGTTCGGTTGTGTAGGTCTTTTGGTAATGTTGTTGAATAGTATCGTTTATGATTGCAGGATCAAAGGTCCAATTGCCGACAGAATCATTAAGGCCAAGGATCCTAGCTATTTCTACGTCTACTATTAATTGTTGAGGCATGGAAGGAAGCATCTAGTGTTAGCATCCCCATCATTAAGCCATTGAACTCTTGATTTAAGCTTCCAAATTTCCTCTTCTCTCTTAAAGATTTCATTAAAGTCATTGATGAGGGAATTCTCCAACCCATGATGAAAATGCTTTCTATGATTATCATTCATTTGCTGAAGACCCTTTAACTGACTGAGAATTTTGTTATTTTGCTTAAAAATATTCCCAAAGGTTTCCTTATTCCATCTTTTAGTAGAAATAGTAAAATTCTCTATTGCTATCTCATAATCAAGATTATGGTTCCACGAATTTTGAACTAGATTTATGAAATTTGGATGCCTGATCCACATGGTTGCAAGTCTAAATAATTTGGTAGGTTTGAAGGTGCTTTTAATAGCAACAGACAGTGGTCTGAGTGAGTCCGAGTAAGGTGCTGAACATTTGAGTCAGGGTAAAGATTTAACCAATCTTCATTACTAAGGAAGCGATCTATTCTTTCTCTAATGAGAGTTGTACAATTTTTATGATTATTTGATAAGGTATATTTTTTACCCGTAAAAACAGATCTTAGACATATTTATTTGCCTAAATTGTCAATATTTGCCCATGAGTCGATTAGATTGAAGGATGATCTCTAGTCATTAGCTTAATTTTTGGTGTAACTTGCGATGATTGTCCACTTACACACATGATTAGTTGTTTCAGGAACTCTCAAGGGAATTGGAGTCAACTTGAAGAAAAGAGATGTAAAAGAGCATGAAAAGCGGCTAAGGATGAAGGCCCCAGGGCCAGGCGCACTGCTAGGCGTGAGGCACCAAGGGCCAACACTCAGAGAGGCCTCTCAAGCGCTTTGAAAGGCGCGACGCACCAAGGCCTAATATTCAAAGGCCTTTCTCAGGCAGGCTGAGAGGCGCGGCGCGCCAACAAGGATGCAGTTGGAGCATGTTCTTCAGGCGATACGAGGCGCGACACGCCAAGGTAGTCCCAATTTTTCAAGCCTAAGTTATGTTAAAAAATATTCCTAGTTGAAGTAGATTTTGTCTCCAATTTTCCTAAACTTATAAATAAATAGACCTCTTGGGTTCTATTGTAGGAGGTCAACTTTTATTTTGTGTGCAAGAGCAAGTATCTACGTTTGTAATAGGTTTTGATCTTCTAACTCTTCTATTTTCCGGGAAATCGCATGAACAATTGTATTTTGTGGTTTTCTAATAGCATGAGTGGCTAAACGCCTTAGTTCTGGGGTTGTAGCTATGAATGGATTGTTAATTATTAAAGGCTTTATGAATTAATTTTTGGTTGTCACTATAAGTTACTTCTATATTCTTGTTTTAGTATTTCTTGACTGGCAATCTAGAGATAAATCTATTGTTTAACCTTAAAATCGGGAGAGGAGAGGTTAGATAGACCAGAGGATATAGAGAGCTTGATCGACCCGTTAAGTCGAGGTGATTTGTGTTCAGGAGTGACGTCCGGATGAACAACTCGCTTGGTTATGAAATAGGATGAAATATAAATGCTCGCCAATTAGTCTATTTATTCCCGCTCAACGATGTAGTTAGGTAGCTAATTGGGGTAGGCGACAAGAAGTGTATAGCCCGACTCATATAATTAACCCTATAAACTAGTAACTTGACAACTGAAATTAGATCTATGCCAATAATATGATACATGATATTCAGTATATGTTGCAGCCCTGGAATTGCTTTTAACTTGCTTGAAACATAATATTAAAGTCATTCACAATTAGTTACTTTCATTTAGTTCATAAGTAGTAGTAGTTAACAATCAATCATCAACTCTTGAAAATGTTACTTTTACTTCTTATTTGTAGAATTAAGTGTTAAATATAAATTAATCATAAGTCCCTTGGGAACGATAACTCATTTTTTCAAAAATCTATATTACTTGCGCGATCACGTACACTTGCGTGTATACTGGGGAGCAACAAGTTTTTGGCGCCGTTGCCGGGGACTTAGAAATTAACTATCCTTCTAGGTTATACTTTTCTTTTTATTTATTTATTTATTTATTTATTTATTTTGATACATATTTTTTCTACTAATTAATACTTTTCTTGGGATGAACGGGAATGAGGATTATTCAAAAGTGGTAAGACCTTGTCCTTATTGCAAAGGAGCTCACTTTTGGCAACAATGTAATTATATTCCCGAGGAAGAATTGTGTGCACCATCTCTATCATGAATTTTGTAGGGGGTTGTGGGTCAGTTGCACCGTGTGTCGCTACCCTACTCCAAAACCTCCTCATGATGATGCTAATAATCTTTGTTCCTTTGATAGTATGGAATCTTGCAGGAAATTAATAGAGGATTATGAAGAACGCCATAGGAGAATCATATATGTGATGTCACGCCTTATAGATAGAAAAATGGAGTACTTTCTTGATGTTAATATGTTTTTCTTGCACACCCAGAACTTAAGCAATGAGTTGAATGAAAAGGTTAATGCGTTTGACGCTCAACAATCCAATTATGAGTTGTCTGATACTGAAAAGGCACTCAAAAGTCAAATTGAGGATCTAAAATGAGAGGAGATGCAATTCAATCAGACTTTTCATGCCATATTTGGGAAAGAGTATAAAACTGAGCATGTTGCAATTGGTGTAAGTTTGGAAGAGGGACGTGTTGGACCCCATTCAAATCACTTTTCAACATTATGTTTAGATGTTGATGTATCATTCGAGTCATTTGAACTAATGGAGAACTATATAGATAGGGAACAAGGCCCCTACATCCTAAGGCTTTCTAGTCCACGTAGACAAATGAATATTCCTCACATAAGGGCCAAGAAGTGCAAGATGCGATATATATTACTTGGTTCTTTTATCTTTATACCACCACCCATTGAAAGGAGTAGAAAAATAGATGCAAAGTTAGGGGTACAATTCATAAGTTCAAAGTGGAAATAAAAGTGGTGAACTTACTTGTGTCGTGCCGCGGCGTTAAATTAGGCACTTATTGGGAGGCAACCCAATTTATAGTGGAACTTTTTTTTTTTTTTTTTTTTAATGTTAGTGTCATTTTTTTGTGTGGTTTTTACAAATTTTGGAGAAGTCTGAGTATCCAAAATTTGGAGCTAAGGAGCACGTTTGAGCTTAAGTGTGGGGTGCGTACGACCCTTGATGAAAATAAAGAGAACATGCTACTAGCTAGGCCTAAAGGCCTCAGGGAGTTTTCTAACCATTGTTTTTAAATTTTATTTGATGCTTTGGGGACATAACATATTTTTAAGTATGAGGTGGAGGAATAAATTCCTGGTTGTGACTTTGTATATAACTTATTTTATTTTGTAGTTTGTTATGATCTCGTCTCTCTTAGAAGTGAAATTGATCCATCTTGATTGATACTTGTGTCATGTGTGGTGAGAATTTGTTTATTCCATGTTTTGCATCTTAGTCTAGAACATGCCCTGCATGTTATTGAAGCGAAATAAAAAGTGTTGCTTTGTTTAGGAGATGATAATAGGCTTTGTTTGATTTGTCTTATAAATTTTAGCCTTTTCAGATATATATCACTAGTATCCCTTTTGAACCTGTAGCTTTTTATTGGTAGTCATATTTTTGCTTTGACTTTTTTGTTGAATCTCTAGTTTTTGCACCTTGCTTCCTTGAGCACTGTAGCATAGACTTATTCTAATTATCAATTTTTAGAAAAAGGGATGGTTTAGTGAAAAGGTAATTAATGATAGCTACAAAGTGCTTAAAAAGCCCTATTTGAGAGAATGTGATGGTAAAAAAAAATGAACAAAAGAAATTACCTTGATGATGGCCCTGGTCCTTTCAAGGACATTGTGCACCTTAACGCATGTAAAATGCGTAAGTTGAGGGTGGCTATTATAAAGGAAAACTTAAAAAAAAAAGAGAAAAAAAAGATTGAAGCATTCTTGAGATGATGAAAATTACTTGTGAAATAATTGTTGAAGAAAGGGTTGAAAATAAAGAGAAGAAAATAATGGGTGATAAAGTCTAAAATTGCAAAGTGCTTAAGGAAGTGTAAGTCACTATTATATAGTTTTCCTACCTGTCCCCTAGCCTACATTACAACCCGTTAAAGTCCTATTTGATTCTATTTAAGCATGCTTAATTAGTGGAGATGTACATAATGGGCAAGCCTATAGTTCTTTGTGCATACATGTGAATTTTATTTGTGTGAGAGTTGTTCTTGATATGAAGTCCTTAATTTATATTCAATCTTTTGAATTGAGTGTGTGACTATTTTTTTCTTGTGAGGGCACTTATTTCATGATGGATAGGTGATTTTATTAACTTTCTTTGATGAGAATAGGGGAGCAAGCTTAAGTTTGATGAGTTCAAAGTCTTTCCTTGAGGTAGAAGGTTAGAGGTTTGTTGTTTATTTGGATGTCTTGCATAATGATTGAGAAGAGTACTTGATGTTTTGAAATTGGTATATGGCCTAATTGTTTCTATTAACCAAGGTGATGACATTCCTAGTATGATTTTTTGAGATGAGCTTTAATGCTTACTCGAGGACGAGCAAAAGTTTAAGTGTGGGGTGTCAAAAACTTGTTGCTCCCCAGTATACACGCAAGTGTATGTGGTCGCTACTTGAAGAAACGAGTTATCGTTCCCAAGAGACTTATGATTAATTTATATTTAACACTTAATTCTACAAATAAAAGTAAAAGTAGCCTTTTCAAGAGTTGATGATTGATTGTTAACTACTACTAATTATGAACTAAATGAAAGTAACTAATTGTGAATGACTTTAATAATATGTTTCAAGCAAGTTAAAAGTAATTCCAGGGTTGCAACATATACTGAATATCATGTATCATATTATTGGCATAGAACTAATTGCAGTTGTCAAGTTACTGATTTATAGGGTTAATTATATGAGTCGGGATATACACCTCTCGTCACCTACCCCAATTAGCTAACTTACTACATCATTGAGCGGGGATAAATAGACTAATTGACGAGCATTTGTATTTCATCCTATTTCGTAACCAAGCGAGTTATTCATCCGGACGTCACTCCTGAACACAAATCACCTCGACTTAATGGATCGATCAAGCTCTCTATATCCTCTGGTCTATCTAACCTCTCCTCTCCCGATTTTAAGGTTAAACAATAGATTTATCTCTAGAAGGCCAATCAAGAAATACTAAAACAAGAATATAGAAGTAACTTATAATGACAACCAAAAATTAATTCATAAAGCCTTTAATAATCAACAATCCATTCGTAGCTACAGCCCCAGAACTAGGGCGTTTAGCCACTCATGCTATTAGAAAACTACAAAATACAATTGTTCATGCGATTTCCCGGAAAATAGAAAAGTTAGAAGATCAAAGCCTATTACAAACGTAGATACTTGCTCTTGCACACAAAATAAAAGTTGACCTCCTACAATAGAACCCAAGAGGTCTATTTATTTATAAGTTTAGGAAAATTGGAGACAAAATCTACTTCAACTAGGAATATTTTTTAACACAACTTAGGCTTGAAAAATTGGGACTACCTTGGCGTGTCGCGCCTCGTATCGCCCGAAGAACATGCTCCAACTGCATCCTTGTTGGTGCGCCGCGCCTCTCAGCGCGCCTGAGAAAGGCCTCTGAATATTAGGCCTTGGCGCGTCGCGCCTCTTAGAGCGCCTGAGAGTCCTCTATATGTGTTGGCCCTTGGCACCTCGCGCCTAGCAGTGCGCCTAGCCCTGAGGCCTTCATCCTTAGCTGCTTTTCATGCTCTTTTACATCTCTTTTCTTCAAGTTGATTCCAATTCCCTTGAGAGTTCCTGAAACAACTAATCATGTGTGTAAGTGCACAATCATCACAAGTTACACCAAAAATTAAGCTAATGACTAGAGATCATCCTTCAATCTAATCGACTCATGGGCAAATATTGACAACTTAGACATATAAATATGCCTAAGATCACCACCCCACACTTAGAACTTTGTTTTTCCTCAAATAATCTCTAGACTATCAACTCTTTTTCACAACCCATGGACTTATCAACCCACCTCAAAATCAACCAAACATTTTCGATCATGATCTTGTAGTTCACAATGGATGCAACAATTCACAAATTTACACCAAGTACAACACATGCTCAAAGAATGACCCTTTTTTTTCCAGGCTAATGCAAACTCATACAAACACGTCAATTAGATAATCGTATACATGCTATGAATGCCCTCACTTGTTCTTGTTTAGTAAAGCCTTTCGCGCGAACAACTTGCAATATCAACAAGTCCTATTTTTCAAACAATCAACTCACCCTCACAAAAGAAGTTCTTACTTTTCTCAACATACCATAAGCTTGCCAATAGTGTATTATTACTTTCACATCTATTTCTCAAGGAATCAAGAGGACTTTCATTTGGTTGTAATGTTGGCTTAAGGTAAGGGAGGGAATATTTAAAAATCATTTTAGTGACTACACCTCCTTAATGCACATGTCATTATTTTGCCAACAATCTCCTTGATAGCTTTTCTTTCCTCCTAGTACACACTTCATAACTATTTACCCCTTTTATTTCTCCATATTTGCCCTTTATTCCTTTTTTCTTTTCTTTATATATATATATATATATATATATGCCTTTGCACTAGCCACTCAAACTCTAGATTTTAACATCCGAGTATGATAAACATTATCCTTGATAGGATCAGGGCCAATATTTCGAGCATAGTTCTAAATTAGTCACCCTCAATTTTAGTCGACGTACACATTGTCACTAAGGACCAGGGCCAAAATAGGATTTCTTTTTTCACACAATGTAGCATTTCACCCTTAGCTATATGAACCAACAATTTTCAACCCTTATTCTTTAACATAGTGCATTAAGGATTTTCATAGGATAAAAAAACTTGGTATCAACAAACGGATTTCGGCTTATCAGGTGGTTTATCAATAAACAAGGCTAAAGGCTCAATGGGGCTTCACTAGGGATAATTTCAATGGTAAGTATACAAGTAGATTTAAGAATTGACTATTTCAAAGGAACACCTCAATCACATTCCCTAAGTCATACAAGCTACAAATTCAACACACACAAGGCAAGTTCTAGATATCAAGTTAAGCAAAAATAAATCAATTCTCACCACTCATGGCATCATGACACATATAAGGATATATCAACTAACATGTTCCTACAATTTGCATTACGGTATCATTACACAATTAAGCCCTTTATTTATTTATTTTTTTTAGTCAAAACTAAGAACACATGTTTGTTACAAGTTTAACACTCTATTGCACTTTTCCACTTGTGACTACCCATGACGTTTGGCTGACTTTTTCGGACATAGTTTCAAAAGGCCAAAGTTGGTTTCTCAATCCTACTCTTCTATGTGACTAATTTTCCCTTAAGACGGTCGTCATCCATCCATCATTGGGAACTGTCACTCCTATTACGACTCTAAGACTCAATAAAGCAATAAACTAGTCCTAGTCGATTCAAAGGGACAATCCTCAGTAAAAGTATCGAAAACAAACGCTGAGGAACCCAAAATTAAAAATTAAAAATTAAACTAAAAAATACCACTAGACTCGATAAAGCAGTAAACAACTATATACAACAGAGACATATTACCCCACCCCACACTTTAAAAATAAGCACGATCCTCAGTGCACAAGTAAAACAAAGTATAGAGTTAGAAATATTCCCTTGGGCCTCTAGGCCTCGTCGTCACCGCCATCGAACACCATCAAGGCATTTGCCTCTTCATCCACAGCATCATCCTCCTCATCATCCCTAGCTTCATCTGCAGTAGCCTCATCATTATCTAAAGGCTCCATAAAAGCGAGACCAGACCTGCACAGAAAGGCTGCACTCTCGATCAACGGATAGCGATCCGCCAAGGTCTCCATTTCCTTATCAGTAACCGGACGTCCTCCTATTTGTAACGGCAGCTCGGCTATACCAAAAATTCTTGCCATGACGTTGTCATCATGGGCTTGCCTTTCTAGAGCAGACAAGATAGGTCCATGAGACGTGTCTAGTGCCTTTGTTCGGGTTACATCAACTAATTTACCAATCAGATTTGGGTGATAAGCAACGGTCATGTCCACTGTTTCCTCTTCAATACCCTTAGCCCTCAGAAAATGGATGATCAACCCCCGTAACATAATCTCCACCTCAAATTGTTCCTAAATTTCATCATATTTTGCCTCAGGATTGCCCCAACATTAATGGGCATTCCTTTCATCAGCATATAGACTAACACCACTCTATCTCTTGTCATCTCAGTTAAATGTTTGGCAGGCAACAACACACTACACACTATCTTCAGCCATACCCTAGCAACCTGATTAAAATTAGCAAAATAGAGGGCATTATGCCTCCTAGTATCCTTACTCCGCTCCCACCTAGCAGTCGAATCAACCCCACACAAGATATGTCGGATATCCCTATAAGGAAGTTTATCCTTCAAGCTATTAAACTCATCAGGGTCATAATTCGGGGTTCCTAACAACTCATTCAGAATTCGAGCAGAAAACTTGACATCTTTCCCCCTAACAGGCACAATTTTATATTTTGTTTCAGTTAGCCAATTAGCATAAAATTCTCTCACTAACGTCAAATTGCAATCTCCCGGATTGTGAAATATAAACCTCAATCCTAACTGAATCACAGTATGATATATAGCAGGAAATTGCGACTGCAACCGTACCTCATTCATAAATTCGTCGCCCATATACTTCGCCTCTTGTTGACATGAGAACCATTCCCAACCATACCTTTGCACAGCCTTTTTGCCAAATTTTTGTACCGGTTCCTGGGCACTAGAGGACCCGAAAGTTTCACCCTTTCTATTCCGCTTGGAACCCACCACATTTTTGGTTTTTGGAGCCATCTCAACCTGTTAATAAAAGAAAACTAAAGAAAAAAACAAAGAAAATTAGAACAGGAAGGGAGGGGGTCGGGTTTTGGGCAGTGGGGAGGGAGAAGAAGAAAGAAAAAAAAGAAAAGTATGGAGAATGAGTGAAGTTGAAGTGAAAGGGAAATGGGTGGAGTGGATATGCGGTTTTATAGGAGGAGGATAGGTAGGGAAAGGTTTAGTTGTGAGTTTAATGGAGGAAAGAGAAGAGTTGGTGTAGTTAGTGGAGGTTTGGTAATGGGGAAAGTGAGACTTTGAGATTTGGGGTGTTGGGTCGGTTGAAATGAGAGAATGAGGAGAAGAATAAGAGAATTGGGGATTTAAGGGGTGGGTTGGGTTAAATCCGGGTCAAAACGCGAATAATTTTTTTTCTGGGCATTATGGCTATAGGAGGGGCGACGCACCTCTCAATGCGCCTGAGATGGCGCTCTAATGTGTGACGCGCCTCTCAGCGCGCCTGAGATGGCGCTCTGACGTTTGACGTCAGGCGTGGTGCGCCAATCAGTGCGCCTGACTCCAATTTTTTTTTGTTATGCACTATTACAAATAATGAAAAAAATCCTACTTTGCAAAAACTAACCTCTATTCTAAAAAATTAAACTATGCTAACAAAATTTCAAGAATTCAAAGACGAACTATCTATCTATTACATATTGTTCATGGGTTGCCTCCCATGTAGCGCTTGATTTAACGTCGCGCCACGATGCAGCTTGGATCATTCATCATTTAGCTCAAGAGCTTCCCGATCACGATCTGAATCCTCATCGAAATAGTGTTTCACCTTCTGCCCATTGACTAAGAACGTAAGGCTAGTCTTACCTTTAAGTTCAACAACCCCATGTTATGTCATCCTGACCACTTTAAAAGGACCATTTCACTTCGACCTTAGTTTTCCCGGGAATAACCTTAGTCTAGAGTTAAAGAGTAGTACATTATCTCCTGGATTGAAAGTACGAGCTACTATGTGCTTGTCATGCCACCTCTTCGTCTTTTCTTTATAAAGCTTGGCATTCTCATACGCGTGGAGCCTAAACTCCTCAAGTTCATACAGCTGATTCACTCTCTTTTTATCGGCTAGCTTAGGGTCTAAGTTCAACTTCTTGATTGCCCAATATGCTTGATGTTCTAATTCCGCCGAAGGTGACATGCTTTCCCAAATACTATGTGATATGAAAAAGTCCCTATTGGTGTCTTATATGTAGTCCTATATGCCCACAATACATCATCTAGTTTATCAGACCAATCCTTCCTTTGCGCATTCATAGTTTTCTACAAAATTTATTTCACCTCTCTATTCGAAATCTTCACTTGGCCACTCATTTGAGGATGGTAAGATGTAGCAACCTTATGACGAATACCATACTTAGCAAGAAGATTCTTAACAAGATGGTTAATGAAATGCTTGCCTCCATCACTTATAATTGCCCTTGGAGTGCCAAAGCGAGTGAAGATGTGCTTCTTGATGAACTTTATCACCACCCTTGAATCATTGGAAGGAGGAGCTACAACCTCCACCCATTTACTAACATAATCCACAGTAACAAGAATGTATTGGTTTCCACTAGATGGTGAGAAGGGAGCCATGAAGTCAATACCCTACACATCAAAGATTTCCACCTCTAAAATGTTACTTAGCGACATCTCATGTCTTCTTGAAATAGTACCCAACCTTTGGAATTTATCACAACCCTTCACAAAAGCAATAGAATCTTTAAATAACGAGGGCCAAAAGAAACCAGATTATAGTACCTTATGAGCAGTGCGCTCTCCTCCATGGTGACCTCCATATGGGTTAGCACTTTGTGAACCTCAGATTCCGGAATGCACCTTCTCACTACCCGATCTACGCCTTGCTTGAACAAGAATGGTTCATCCCAAATGTAGAACTTGGCATCATGATTGAGCTTTTTCTTTTGTTGGGTGGTTGCACCCGGAGGATAATCGCCACTTACTATCAAATTCATAATGTCTGCATACCATGGCACTTGAGAGATATCTAATGCCATCAATTATTCATCCGAAAACTCTTCTCAGATTTGCTCACCTTCATTCACATGTGAAAATTCCTCCAACCTAGATAAGTGATCTGCTATTTGATTCTCAGTACCTTTCCTATCTTTATTCTCAAGGTCAATTCTTGGAGAAGCAATATCTATCAAATCAGACTTGGTTTAGCATTCTTCTTGTTGAATAGGTACCTAATAGCTGCATGGTCAGTAAAAACAATCACTTTAGTACCTCCCAAATACGATCTGAACTTGTCGAAGGCGAACAAGAGCCAGCATCTCATTCTTAGTCACTGTGTAATTAGCTTGTGTAGAGTCAAGGGTCTTGTTTGCATAATAGATCAAGTGGAACACTTTATTCTTTCTTTGTCCCAACATTGCACCCACTGCTACGTCGCTTGCATCACACATGAGTTCAAATGGTAATTCCCAATCAGGAGCATTTAAGATAGGAGCCTCAACTAAGTTCCTCTTCAACATCTCAAAAGCTTTCAAGCACATCTCATCAAAGTCAAATTTCACTTCCTTTTCCACGAGACTGCACATATGTCTTGCAATCTTGGAAAAATCCTTGATGAAGCTCCTGTAAAATCTTGCATGACAAAGAAAACTGCGCACCCCTTTTACAGAAATGGGAGGGGGCAATTTCTCAATAACTTCTACCTTAGCCTTATCAACCTCCAACCCAGATTTAGACACCTTGTGTCCCAACACTATCCCATCTCTTACCAAAAAATGACACTTTTTCCAGTTTAGTACTAAGTTAGTGTCCTCACATCTAGCAAGTACTTTATCAAGATTCCAGAGACATACCTCAAAAGACTTCCCAAAGACGGAGAAATCATACATAAACACCTCTACAAAGTCTTCCACCATATCATGAAAAATGGCCATCATACACCTTTGAAACGTCGCCGATGCATTGCAAAGTCTGAATGGCATGCGTTTGAAAGCATAGGTACCATAAGGACAAGTGAACGTGGTCTTTTCCTGATCCTCGAGTGCAATCAAGATCTGGTTTTAACCAAAATACCCATCTAAGAAACAATAGTACTCCTGCCCTACTAGTCAGTCAAGCATCTGATCAATGAAGGGAATGGGGTAGTGATCTTTCCGGGTAGCATCATTTAGTTTTTAGTAATCCATGCAAATTCTCCACCCGGTCACTGTTCTAGTAGGAATCAACTCATTCTTTTCATTCCTTAACACTGTCATACCTCCCTTCTTGGGAACACATTATATCGGATTTACCTACTTACTATCAGAGATTGGGTACACAATTTCAGCATCTGGCCACTTTATTATCTCTTTTCTCACCACTTCTTTCATCAAAGTATTTAGTCGACGTTGATGTTGTGCACCTGGTTTGTGATCCTCTTCCATGTATATTCTGTGCATACATAACGCCGGACTAATCCCATGAATGTCAGCCATCTGCCATCCAATAGCTTTCTTTCTCCGCTTTAGGATCTGCAATGCCGCTCCAACCTATATTTCAGACAACTCTGTAGAAAGCATAACAGGCAAAGTTTCATTAGTACCCAAAAATGCATACCTGAGGTGAGGTAGCAGTGTTTTCAGTTCCAACTTTGGGGCTTCCTCAATGGAGGGTTTGGGTGGTGGACCTAAGTCACGCTCTAATAGTTCCACTCTCCGCTTGTGAGGCTCCACAAGTGCCAGATTCATACATGTTTCTATCTCTTGAGCCTCAGTGTCTTCATCTCTCTTATGACCAATTAACACTTTTTCTAAGGGGTCTTCGGGCACCACTAATTGTGACTCTACTATGCGATCAACCACAGTAATTGCAGACAACTCTTCATAAATAAAGGGTAATTTTAGAGCGCGGTAAACATCAAATACCTCTACCTTATCATGTGCCCTCATGGTTAATTGACCAGCTGCTACATCAATCAATTCCCTACCCGTGGCCAAGAAAGGACGTCCCAAAATGAATGAAACTTCAGGATCAGGTTCAAAATGTAAGACTACAAAATCTACCTGAAAAATCAATGAACCTACTTGCACTAACACATCTTCTACCACCCATTCTAGCTTAGCAATGGATCTATCAGCATGTTGGAGAATAAAAGTGGTTTGTTTTGGACTTCCCAACCCAAGCTTTAGATACAAAAATAAGGGCATCAAATTTATACTTGCCCCCAAATTACACAACCCCCGGGCATAAACACTTTGCCCAATTGTAATCTGCACAGTAAAACTACCCGGATCTTTTAACTTTTTGGGCAGTCTGTTTTGAATCCTTGAGCTGCACTCCTCAGTAAGTGTTGCACTTTCATATTCTGTGAGCCTTCTCTTGCTAGCCACAATGTCCTTCACGTATTTGGCATACTTTGGGATACCCTGCAAATGTCAACCAAAGGTAGATTAATGTGAACCTGTTTAAGGAGAGAGAGAAACTTACCGAAGCATTCATCTTCATTCTGCTTTTTGAGTCTTTATGGAAATGGAGGTGGTAATTTCTTTTGAGGAACCGGTACCTCAACATTGGAGTTTTTTACTACCTTTTCCACCTTCATTTCTTTGTTACTTACCTCAATGTCTCTCTTCTTTGGAGCTAGTTCCTCTAATTGCAGCCCACTTCTAGTATTTACCGCATGCAATTGCTTTGGGTTGGGCTCAGTATCACCGGGCAACCCACATTAGGGATGCAAGTTCAAAGAATTAGCCACTTGCGCAATTTATTTCTCTAAACTCATTTGGGACATCTGGATGTTTCTAATGTTCTCATCCTTCTTATCTATTCTAGCATTTAATTTAGTCCCTATTTCAATCATAAATTTTTGGAGTAGCTCTTCATTGGTCATCCCCCCTTTTGGTGCACTAGAATTTGAGCCTTGGTTAGGATTGTAGTATTGTCGCCCAGCCCCTTGAGAACGGTATTAGTTAACCCTTTGCACTTGATTTTGGTTTTGGTTCCCACCCCATGAGAAGTTAGGATGGTTCTTCCAACTAGGGTTGTAAGTGTTGCCATAATTTTGTTGCACTCCACCCCTTTGTGCATTACCCACATAGTTTAGGGAATCCGGGTTTGCCTCACATTTCTTGGTTTCATGAGTTCCACTACCACATACCTTACACCAATTTGTTGCTTGTTGTACTACATTTACTGGAGCCTGATTTAGAGCCATTTGTTTAAATTGCAAGGTAATGTTATGTTGTATTGCATCTAATTTGGCATTTATGGCAGTAGTTTGGTCTACATCTAAGATCCCTACAACCTTTTGGGTTGGGGTTCTAGACATTTCCCCTTCATACCCTTGGTTCCTTTCAGAAGGTTTATCGAGTAAAGTGAAGAACTCTTCACTTGTTATGGATAGGGCCTGTCCACCTGCTGCACTATTAAGAAGAGCACGAGCATTATGGTCTAAACCCTCAAAGAAAGTGTGAGCAAGTATGTCATTGGTTTGCATATAGCGTGGACAAGTATTCAACATTTGTTTGAAACGCGCCCATGCTTGGTACATGTCCTCCCCTTGCTTTTGAACAAAGTTTATTATCTCACCCCTTAGCTTGGCGGTTTTCTTGGATGGGAAAAATTGACTCAGAAACTTCTTTGCTAGATCATCCCAAGTAGTGATGGAGTTTGGTGGCTCAGAGTCTAACTAACGCCTTGCAGCTCCTAACAATGAGTATGGGAACAAAGTCAACCTTACATAGTCTAATGAGACTCCAATTGGGATGTATGTATTGGTAATGTCTATGAAAGTCCTAAGATGGACTTGAGGATCCTCATGAGGGACACCAGTGAATTGCCCATTAGAATGGAGGATCTGTACCATGCTCTGTTTTAGTTCAAATCTACCCCCGGTGGAGGTTTCCTAATACTAGATGCCAAATTAGCTGTGAGTGGGACTGCCACATCACGGACTGGTCTTGCAGGTACGACAGGCGGTGCTCCTTAATTATTCGGTTCCTTTGGTTATTCACGTTTTTCGGGTTATTCAAGTTGTCTTAATTCTCATCATCAATGTTTTTCGGAATACCTAAACCCAATTCTCCTCGTCCTAGATTCATTTTTTGCGCTATCGTAGAACTCTTTCAAGTTCATTGTAAGGTTCAATAAGATCTCCTTTCTGAGCCAGACCTAAAAATCAAGTGTCTGCAATACACAAGCTAATATCAAGTAATTAATACCTAAATCTTTTAAGTGTAGAGTTAAGAAGATTGAATATAAATCAATTTCTAAGTCCCCGGTAGCGGCGCCAAAAACTTGTTGCTCCCAATTGCACACGCAAGTGTACGCGATCGCGCAAGTAATATAGTGGCTCTTAAAAAAACCAGATTATCGAACCCAAAGGACTTGTCAATTAACTAATTTTACTAAATTATACTGATCTAATTATTTATTTAACAGAGCCAAAAGAGAAGAATGCAAGAACAAAATAATAAAATTACTTACAATAGTTGGAAAATCCCAGGGCTGCAGCATGTATTGGATTTCATGTATCATATTTTTGGCTTAGAATTAAATTTAGTTGTCAAGTTACTGGTTTATAGGGTTAATTGTATGAGTCGGGCTACACACCTCTAGTCGCCTACTCCAGTTAGCTATCTAACTACATCGTTGAGCATGGATAAATAGACTAAATGGTGACACTTATATTTCATCCTATTTCGTAACCAAGCAAGTTGTTCGTCCGGGCGTCACTCCTAAACACAAATCACCTCAATCAAATGGGTCAATCGAGCTCTCTATATTCTCTGGTCTATCTAATCCCTTCTCTCTCGATTTTAAGATTAAACAATATATTTATCTCATGGTGATCAAGCACAAAATACTAAAACAAGAATATAGAAGTAACTTATAATGACAATCAAGAATTAATTCAAAAACCTTAAATAATTAACATTAAATCCGTAGCTACAGCCCCAGAACAAGAGCTTTAGCTACTAATGTCTAAGAAAACAAGAAGAAGAAAAGAACCCTAAAAAGTATAGACGACTTTTTCTTCAAAAGTGCCTCCTCCTTACTCTATATTCGGTATCCAATAATTTTTTTTGTAGATTATTTATAGATATAGAAAACCTTGAATAAAATAATTGAGTCCAAACTAAATTAGGAAATCCAAAACCAAAAAGAATTCCTCTACGCGTGAAACACTGTAGCCGCTCTTGAATTTGTACTAGCCTCTTTCCTTGCTGCCACGTGGCAGTAATTCCTTTTGCAGTTCGTAATTTTGCAGCATGCAATTCTTATATATTATATATTATTATATTTAATTTAATCCATTAAACTGTATGCTTGATTTCCTTCTTTAATTTTTCATTTTTAATTTGTTTTGGCTCTAAACTTCTTCAACTTTACGTCAATTTACTCCTACAAATAAAATACACTATTTAGCATAATTCATAAAATTAATGCTCAAAAAGAAAAGATATATATAATAAATGTGAGGCAAATAATAATTAAAAATATGTATTTTTGGCCTCACATCAAAAACCAAGATCAATCATATTCATATTAGACAGTTTATAAAGGTTGAGCACTTAGTATTATTTATAGGTCTTCATCTTAATTTTTCAGATGCATTATAGGTCTTCATCTTAATTTTTTAGATGCATTGGTAATTTCATTAAAGTCACCACAAACTAACCACAGCAGCACCGGCTCTACGAAGTCAGAATTGAATTTTTCTGTTGGCTTTCCCAATTCATTCGTGAATAATAATTCAAGGGCGTGATCCAAGTCAATGGCCTAATTCGGGTTCACTCGGAGCTTTGGCAAGCCGGTATCTCACTTTCGAAAGAGAGTCTCGACGTGGCGGTGTACACCTAGCTCCATAGCTGGGCTAGTTCCGAACTCGTTAACACCGGAACACCCGCCATGAAGGGGGTTGGCTAAATCCCTTGTAACTCCTGGGTGGTATAAAAAACAATACGAGAATCTAAATCGCACCACGGAGGCCGTTGTGAAAACCCTATTGTATGTTAATTGGAAGACGTTGTAAGGGTCTTTTATTGTAGCTAACGAGCCTAATTAAATTTTCTATAATAGCTATTTGTGAAAAAAAAAATTAAAAAAAAATTCTCTCTTTTTGATTTGGTTTCGTCATCTCGTTCTCATGTAATTAGCAGACATATAGCTTTTTAAGGTAAAGCTGAAGCTGCTTAATTTTGTGTACCAAGGAAAGAAAGAATGTATTTTGTTATTAATGTAATAAAAAAATAGTAAGAGTACAAATATATAAAGAGTAAAGTATCAAAAACACATATAAACTTTCTTCTTCTTTTTTTTGAATTTTACACCTAAACTATTGAGAGTGTGAGAAACACACTTACGCTTATTACAATTTCTCTTCTTGTCACGTGGAATAATATAAATAACTAAATTGCACCTCTCACACTACATGTGATAATAATAAATAATTCATATATATATATATATATATATATATATATAACCTGAAGGGATTAGCAACAATTGATTGATTGTTGGGATTAAAGGTTTAGGGGTAAACTCTTATTTAATGTACAATTGCAATTACTATTTATCTCATTGTTTTTGTGAATAGTTAGTTGAAATCACACTTGGGGCTGAGGTTGTGATTTTTATAGTACCTTTTGAACTGGGTGATTTTTCAGGTAGAAATCGTGTATCTTTATTTATCCGCATTACAATATCTAATGAGAAACAATTGAAGAACCATTAGATTGTGTCTTTGTAAATTTGGATAACTTCTTCAATCGATATTAATCTAAGCTCTTACATGATTTTGCAAGGAATCAATAATATTTTAAAAAGGAAATGGTGGTAAACAAAAATGTGCACACAATATGGATGCAAAATGCGAAGATTTACTGATATATATATATATACCTTTACTCCTATATCTTGACATAGATTTTTGAAGATATAATTAATTACGTAAATAAAAATGTGCTCTATAACAATTGAAGTATTTAATTTTGATAGTTACATACTTTAACATGATATAAGTCTAATGACATTAACATTATTAGGACGTCGTTTTAGTCATTAGAATAAGGTTTAATTGTAACAACGTTACTGATAAAACAATAACATGATTGAAAGCTAAATATATATATATATATATATTGAAAACTGAAGAAGAGCTTTTCGTTATTAATATTTCTTAGTTTCTTTTTAGAAATTACTGGAAAGAAGAAAGAACAGACGTAGAGATAACAATGATGCAATGGAGCTAATGCATATGTACGCATGTATGCATATTGCAATATTAATAAATAATATATAATTTTAGAGTGAAATTTTGAGGACCATTAATTCAAGTCCTAAAGTTACGAGGAAAGAAAACTGAGAATCATTAGTATTTTCTTTCCGCAATTTAAATGCATGGTTTAGTTTACTTGTCGTAGAGATTCACTACTCGTCGATAATATTTTTAATCTAGTGCCCTACACAGGCACTAGATATAAAACTCCTTTGTGTTTCATACTATAGCTCTCTTCCTATAAAAATCTCAAAATCCCCAACACCAACACCATTTTCAATAGAAAATATATAGTCATGAATAATAACATTCAACAACCTCCTGTTAGTCTCCCACCCCCTCAAGGTAAGAACTCAAATCTTCTCTTTTCTTCGTCATGGTTTTGATATTATCTAGATTCAATCAAATGTAATGTAATTTGATGTTTTATTGTGTATGTGGCATGTATTAGGTAATTATCCTCCGCAAGCTTACCCAAATGGGATGTATCCTCCCCCGCCCCAAGGGCATGGATACGCACAAGGTAATTACCCTCCACAGGGAGTAGGATATTACCCTCCTCATCCCCAACCCCAAGGTTATCCTCCGCCCATGGGACCACAAGGTTACCCTCCACAAAATTGTCACCCTCCGCAATACGGTGCACCCCCACATGGACATGGACATGGACAAGGATATCCTCCTCAAAAACAAAAACAAAATCAAAATCAAGCTACTACTGGTGTCATGGGAGGATGGTATGTCTTATATTTACAATCACCTTATATAATTCACCATTATATTGCCCTCCTAGTTTGTAAGCTTATTTGGTATGACAAAAGTTAAGTTATTTTTCATTAAAAAATCATTAATCAATACAGTAATATATTTTGGATACTCACTCAAAAATCATTATTTCATTCTCATAAGATTAATAGTTGTTCTTAATTTTCATTGTAGTTTGGCTGCTTTGTGTTGCTGTTGTCTCTTAGATGCATGTCTTGAATGAAGGATCAATGATTTTTTTTTTTGCGCAAGTGGTCTGCAACAGAAGGTGATTCCCAACTATAGGGTTGTACTATGGATCATCGGAGAATCTGGCTTTACTTTGATGAACCAAAACCCCCTTCATGTGTGCTTAAAAATGCAATGCTTTCAATTAGTTGCCTAGACAACGTACACTTAATTTATGTAAATTTTGAGAGATGTTGTTAATGCGGATAATATAATTTTGTCAATCCTCATGATCGGATTACAATTCTGCATTCGTGTAGGTTTTCTCTAGGTGTCTTAACAAGATGGAAATGTGAATCAGGGCGAAAATGTGGCAAATTTGTGGCTTATTCAATATAGTTTTGATGTTTTGCTCTTTCTTTCCATCTAAAACACGAATATTTATAAATCTACGTCTATTGTAGCTCAAAATCGAGCATCTTATTTAATTTTTCCTTTTAATTTGTTTATTGGTATGGTGTCCATTTCTGTACTGGTAACTTTAAGGTTAATTAATTAACTCATATGGGGATTATTTCTAGATATTTTGGGGAGGGTGTTGATTCTTGAGAATTCAATATTGATGTTTAGAGAGTTGTGAGATTAGAGAAGGAGAGTATGTAGAAGAAGAGGAAATGATATGTCTAACTAACTTAAGTAGTTAGACAATTATAAAGCGACCTTTTTATTAATTAACACTCCCCTCAAGCTATGCGGTGCAAAAATATTAAGCAGTCCTTGCTTGGAACATAAGTAATCATGCTGAGGTTTGTATAATTCTTTAATCAGTTGATCTCTGGTGAAATGTATTTTGTCTTGATCATTCCTTTAGAATTTTTTTCCCTCACAAAGTGATAATCTATTTCTATATATTTTGTTCTTTTATGAATTTGCAGCTATTTGAATCGCTGATTTACTGTCTTTATGAACTTGAATTGGTAGAGCTAGCTGAAGTCCATTATACTTGAATTGGTAGAGCTAGCTGAAGTCCATTATACTTGAATTGGTAGAACTAGCTGAAGTCCAATATACTTGAATAGGCCGAGTAATAAACAATTGTAAAAGAAAAACTTTTGTTGTAACACTTCGGATTTTGAAAAGGGAATAGGTTGCATTAATTTTGTCTACTGGTGCAGGTTTACGAGACCAGTCTACAGTTCGTAGTATTTTCTATGGGTCGTAGATCAGTCTCAGCTCGTAGAAAAGGAGAAAATAATTTTGGAAAATCAAGTTCTTGAAGTTGAGTCTACAATTGACCAGGACGGTCCGTCGAATGGTCTACGAATCGTAGGTAGGTCTTGTAGAAGATCCCAGACTTGGTGAAATTTTAAGGTCAAAGATGAGTTCTACGGTTGGGGTCTAAGGGCCATAGATAGGCTTTGTCAAAAGTTGGTCAATATTAAGGCTTCTGAACCTTTCTACGGTCGACCAGGACGGTCCGTAGAAAGTCCTACGTACAGTAGGTCCAAATCGTAGAAAGTTCTCAAAGTTATTTTAAGGGGGTTTGGGTCTTTTTCTGAATTTTTTTAAGAGTATGCTATGTCGTTTTGGCCTCTATCCTAAGCCGTATATAAAAACTAAGTCATAAATCTACCCACTTTAAATCCATTCTCCTATTTCCCCAAAATTCCAATCAAATTCATTCTCCCAAAATCCTTCTCAACCTAAGAAAGAGAAGAAGCTAGGGTTCACTCCAAACTAATTGTGTTTTCAATTCACCATTCATCTTGGGTTTTGAGTAGCAAGGTATGTGGGTATTCACCCATGCAGTCCATTCCTGCATGGGCCCCCCAAGGTTTTCAATTTCTCAAATCAATTTCAATTGATCAAATTATGGTTCTTCTTAATTCTACATGGGTTTCATTCAATTATGATTTTTATTATTGTTTAAATCTTCTATTGCATGATTTGATGTAAATTACATGATATCTAATTGAATTTATATGAAGCTAAGCATGATCCATGACTTTCAATTATGAACATATGAAATACCCATGAACTATGAAATTTGAAGGATTATGCATGTTATATGGAAATGATGTTTATGATGATAGAGTGTTTTTAGATGAAAGTATCGATGTTATTGTGAAAGGTTTTCTCACATATGAATATGATCATGATTATGGAAGGTATTTCTCACATATGGATTCACATTGGTGAAAAGTTTTCTCACCTATGCTTGAATTGTGTTTTAGGAGCTTTTCTATGTTTTGATTTTAAAGATCTGAATTGGTATTGATCATTGTATTCCTATGTTATAATGATATTTGAATTTTAACTATTCCGTTGGGATTTAGACTTAGTACCGAGTGGATTTGAGTTGGAGGTTCAAATAGGGTAGTCTCTAGTAGCAACCTCTAGTCCCTAACTACGTGTCTATATGATTGTCTTAAATGACCTAGCTAGTGGATTCACTTTAGAAAAAGATGATGTGTATGTATGCTACCTTGGCAAGTAGAATCCCCTTCTTTCGGTACGAGGGATATACCATATTCCATGACATAGCTCTCATGATCTTATTGCCGATTAAAGCTAATATCCCACAAAATGAGTATGTTTCTTCAAGGCTTACTTGTGTCTCTTATTTTAAACATGTTGACCATATTTTGTGTTATGTGTTGTTGCTTTTTTAAAGCTTCCAAATGTTCAAATGTTGGTCATGCATTACATGTTTAAACTATCTATGTCATCATGTCTATTATGTATATTGCCCCATACTTAGTACTTCATGTACTAATGCATACTAGTGCCTATATTGTCTCATTAATGTAAGGTCCGGCGCTCCTACCTCTCGCACTCGTGGCTAGTTGAATATTTCACCGGATTCAAGAGTTGGTAAGTCCTCAAAGCCAAAACTGCAATTCTAAATTCAGTTGCGGATTCAATTTTTTCTAAAATTATTGCTTGTGAGATAGCAAAAGAACCTTGGGAAAAATTAAGAAAAGACTATCAAGAAAGTGACCAAGTCAGATAAATATAAATTTTGAATTTGAAAGAGGATTGAATCTCTTGAGATGTAAGAGGATGAAACTATTACTAAGTATTCTAAAAAGATAATTTCTTTGATGGTTAATAAAATTAAGTTGCTTTGCGAGGATTTCAAAGATGATAGAATAGCAGAAAATTTTTTGTGACAATTTCAGAGAGATTCGAGTCTACAATTTCACATACAAAAGAGTAAAGATCTCTCTACCATCTCTATTGAAGAACTAATAAGTTTTCTTTAAGCGCAAGAGTAAAGAAGAGTCTTATAATGTTATTGAGGGTACTCTTTATGCACACAATACAAAAGAAAAAAGGTAATTATCCTCTTTGAAAATACTGCAAAAGAAAAACACACTTTAAAATTCTTTGTTTGTGGAGACTTGAAGGAATATGTGGAAATTGCAAACAAGTCGACCATGTTACAAAAATGTGCAAGCTTTAACATAATCCCCAAGCACAAATAAAAATCGAGGAAGAACAACTTTTTTAAATTACAGTATCTAAAACAAAGAAAGAGTGTTGAATTCGCTTTTAATAATTACTATAGTAATTTTTAGCTTCAACAGAGAAAAAAGGGGGAACGTAACTGACTTCACACAAGCATATAAGAACTGAAATCCATCTTCGCTAATATAGAAAAAAGAAAAAAAACAGTGCATACACCACATATGACTATATATATTTCAAAGCAAAATCTGCATGTTAATATCTCCACAATAGTCGATTTAATAACAATTTGTTGTCCACACAAAATTTCTATTACAAGGATTAATTAGATTCTTAATACACTAAAGTGTCCTATTCTTCCTATCATAATTTGCAAACATGCATGGCATGGGCAATGCATGTAATCTCTTTTCAAAGACCATCTCTAACTTGTTCAGTACGTCTCTCTCTTTGAGTTTGATAGCTTTGACTTCCTTGAGATTTTGAGTAATTTGAACATTTTGTGGTTGAATTAGTGGTTAATCCACGCATGGACTTCTTGAATTATCATGTCGTTAGACTCTAAATCAATTATGTGATTATGTAAAATGTACAACGCTAATACCACATCCACTTGGAGTCCTAAAGTCTCATAAAAGTTGATTACACCAACGAAAAAAAATTGTCTCTTGAGAATAAAAAAGAGATGTTCAACCGAGGATCTGAATGATGCATGATGAAGATTGAATAATTCTTTTTCATTTTGGGGAGGACGATCATTAATTATACTCTTGTAAGTGATAGCGTACTTCATGTTAAGGAGGAATAAATCATTTACGAAGTCCATATCTAGTATCTACAAGATAATATTTATCTACAAAGTCAGAATAAAGTTAATTAATATACATTATTCACCTACTTCTTTCGATAAACTATTTTAGATTGAATAGCATAACCTTGGGAGATTTGACACCTCAGTGGTCTCTCCAATGCATCATTTAATATGCGAGAGTCATGTGCAAATCCTTCCCAACCAACAAGCATATATGTAGACTTCAAATTAAAGTTGATGGCAGCCAATACTTTTTGTGTTGTTGTGCCTTTTAAGCCACAAAATCTATTTATGTTGATCAATAGGAATAAATACTAGCACATGTGTGCCAACTATTGCTCCTACATAGGGGTGTTAAAAATGAACCCAAACATAGGTAACCCGTCCAGAATTTTAAGGGTTGAGCTCAAGCTAATTTGAATTGGGTTCAATCTCAACACATTCAAGCCTAATCCATTTTAAGATAATCCTCACTTGAGCTCAATTCAATCTCCAATTTCAACCCGTTGTAAAACTCTTTACTAAGATATGTTCCTATATTAAAGGTATGAATTATTATCTATTTAACATCTTTTAGGATTTATCTATTCATTTGTTACTTTTAAAAAGAAAAATCTTAAGCATAAATTTGAATTGTGATTATAAAAGTCAAATATCACTATGTTAAAATTATTAAGATTAATCGGGTCAAATTGGGCGGGTCAAGACCCAGCCCGTTTTTTAGCCCATTTGAACCCAACCCGTTTGAGCCCAGAGTAAACTTGGGCGGGTCAAGACCCAACCCAATTTCTATCTCAACCCATTTTAATATCTCCAATTTCAATCCAACCCGCCCATTTGACACCCCTATTCCTACACATTCCTATATACAACTTAAGTTAATAATATGTATTATCTTTTCATAAATGAATTAAAATAATATATAAATTTTTTTAAATTGCAAATATAACTTTGTTATGTTTCTAATTATTGACATAACTGATTAACCAAATCGAAAAAATCCAAACCAAACCAAATTTATTTTGGTTCGGATTGGGTTACACTTCTTCAAAACCAAAAACCAAAAAATCCAAACTAAATAGTATAAAACCAAACCGAATGCACACCCCTACCACACAAATATACCTCTATTCCAGATTAAGTGAACTTTTGAGGCTTTTTTCATTATTTAAAATAATTGAATTGTTCAAAGTTTAAGAGGTATGTTTGAAATTTTTTCATTTTTTCCGTTTCCTTTAATGAAGTTTTATATTTTTTAGGAGTTAAAATACACTAATTACAAAGTTATATTTAAATTTTTTGCAAATGGTAATAGCAAAAAATATCATTTAAATTATGTCTTTAAATGTTTTTTTAATAGGTATGTACTATTGCCTCACAAATTCAGTTAATATGAAAAGAGGGTATATTATTTAAAAAAGATTATAAATTATAATAATTAAAAATTTAATATATTTAAAAGACATGTAAAAAATTGGTTGACTCTTGAAATCTATAGTGTCACATAAATTGGAAAAAGAGGAAGTAACATAATAATATATTATTGAAAATGAGATAGAAAGTATTCTAAATCACAATAAGTGACAACTTAAAAATTAAAACACAAAAAAAATAAAATTGGTTGACTTTCAAAACCCTACTAGTGCCGCATAAAATGTTATAAATCACAATAATTAACAACATAAAATATCTAAAATTGTATTAAAAATTTAATCAACTCTCTAAATGCGAGTCCGGAGTCAAAAGGGCAACAAAATTGATTATCAAACCAAAAGGGCAACAAATTTAGACGCTGTATAAATTCGTGTAAATTAGGTTGTGCGTCGCAAAATGCGGAAACCAATGCGCCTTGCAAGGCGCAACAACCTACTTGTAAGGCTCGGCCGCCATGCGCCTTACAAGGCGCATGGTTTCTGCGTTTTCCGGATTATTTTTAAAAAAAAAAATTAGTTAATGCTTTTGAATGCAAATGTTATAATATGGAAAACTCAATCAATTTTAATGTACGTCACCACAAATATTAATCAATTTTTTTTGAAGCCCTCCGATTATTTTTAAAAAAAATAAATTGAAGTCCTCCGATTATTAAACTCTTTTTTTATTAATATTAAAATATTAATAAAAGATTATGTAATATTGTGCTTAAAAAAATAATATGACAAGTATTTTAGGAGAAACAGTTTAATAGTCGAAATTGTAGTTATTATTATCACACACTACAAAAAGGGATACTTGTCATATTATTTTTTTAGCACAATATTACATAATCTTTTATTAATATTTTAAGATTAATAAAAGAAGAGTTTAATAATCGGAGGACTTCAAAAAAATAATAATTTAATAACCGGAGGATTTCTAATAAAATTGATTAATATTGGTGGTGACGTACTTAAAATTGATTGAGTTTTCATATTATAACATTTGCATTCAAAAGCACTAACTAACAAAAAGCTACCGTATTTGAGCTTAAATGTGTGATTGCAAAGAAGAATGAGTCAAGGACCTTAGTGTCAAATATGCTTGATTTGGGCAAGGATTCTCTTGATGAAGATGAGGAAGATATGCTGGACATATCACCTAGGCAACAAAGAAGTGGAAGCTACAAAAGCAAAAAGAAGACACATGGAAGGCAACATATATAGTTGGGACGGTAAGATGACTGAGGAGTTTGTTTCAAGGCACCTACTGATGTGACAGGCAAAGCAGAACCATTTGACAGTATCAGTAGGTTCAACAAGATCCAATCACTACAAAAGGAACCCCAATTACCAACAAAAAAATTCGTTGGTAAATTGATCAAATTGGTTGGCAAATTGAGTTACCAACCAAATGCCAACTTATATTAATCCGTTGCTAAAAGGCTCGTCGGTAAATATTACCAACCAATTTTAATTTGTTGGTAAACTTACCAACCAAAAATCAGTTGGTAAACACCCAAAGATGTTGTTACAAAATTTTGAAGCATGGCCCTGAAATTTCCGTTGGTAAATTCACCAACTAATTTTTGGTTAGTATATCGTTAGTACCTTTACTAACGAATTGAAAAGGAGTTGGTAAATTTTTTTCTTCATTATTTGATTCCGTTGGTAATACGTTGGTAATTATAGTAACTTTATGTTGGTAATTTACCAATAAATTTTAAATACTTTTTTTTTGGTTTCCCATTCGGTGACCGGTACCCACACCGCAGCCCGACTAAATTCGGATTCACGCCGGCAAGTCCCACATTGGCCCACACCGTAGCCCGACTAAATCCGGATTCACACCGGCAAGTCCCACATTGAGGAGTATAGCGCTCCCTAACAAAGGCGACTCCGTACACAAGGGAAATCGAACATGAGACCTCTTGATTAAGAATGAAGGAGTACTTACCACTCCACCACAACCCTTGTTGGTAATAAATTTTAAATATGTTAGTATGATTATTTGTTTTTCTAATAAATTTACTAATATTGTTAGTTTGTTGGTAATATATCATTCAAGGCGACTCCGTACCCAAGGGGAATCGAACCTAAGACCTCTTGGTTAAGGATGAAGGAGTACTTACCACTTCACTACAACCCTTGTTGGTAATAAATTTCAAATACGTTAGTATGATTATTTGTTTTCTAATAAATTTACTAATTGATTGTTAGTTTGTTGGTAATATATCATTCAATTAAGTTCAATGTTAGGTTAGTAATTGATTGACAATATGTTCAAAATATCATTAACTGAATGATTATCCAATAGTAAAATCTTTATTAATTTATTGCATTTAAAAATCTAAGAGCATGAATATAAATCCAAAAATATTAATATCAATTTTATAAATCATATTTGAATGAAACAATGTAAAATCTATGATAACAAATTAAATTAATCTCAATATGACACATATCATTATATCAAATTTTTTAATTTGAGCACGTTTACCAAAAATATTGATCAAATCTAAATTTTGGCCAAAATTTAAAAGTTAAAACACCTAACAGCAGAAACTGAAAATGGAAGCCTCAAAACCTGAACCAACCATCCTATTACATATAAAAATGACCTTCCAAAACTAATCGCGCTGACGAAATTCTTATCAGAGCATGTTTACAAAAAATATTAAGCAAAGTCAAATTTTGGCCAAAAGTTAAAAGTTAAAACGCCTAACGGTAACAAACTAAATATGAAAACCTCAAAATCCAAACCAACCATCCTATAAGACGAAAAATGACCTTCCAGAGCTAACCGCACTGACGAAATTCAAATTTGAGCATGTTTTCCAAAAAAATTGACCTAGTTCAAATTTTAGCCAAAAGTTAAAAGTTAAAACACTTAACGACACAAACTGAAAATAAAGTCTCAAAACCCGAACCAACCATCCTATAAGACCAAAACTAAACTTATATGGCTAACCGAGGTGAATTTTTTTTAATTCGAGCACGATTACCAAAAATATTGACGAAAGTGAAATTTTGGCTAAAACTTAAAAGTTAAAATGCCTAACGACACAAACTAAAAATGGAAACCTCAAAACCCGAACCCTCTATCTTATTACATAAAAAATGACCATCCACATCTAACTGCACTGACGAAATTCTCATCTTAGCACGTTTATCAAATATATTGACCGAAGTTAAATTTTGGCCAAAATTTATAAGTTAAAACACCTAACGGCACACACTAAAAATGAAAGCCTCAAAACCCGTAGCAACCATCCTATTAGATAAAAAAAAATTACCTTTGGAGTTAATTATGCTGACGGAATTCTCATCTGAGCACGTTCACAAAAATATTGACCAAAGTCAAATTTTGGGCAAAACATAAGATTTAAAACACCTAACAGCACAAACAAAAAATGGAAGCCTCAAAACTTGAACCAACCTTCCTGTTAGATAAAAAATGACCTTTCAAAGCTAATGACACTGGCAGAGTTCTAATCTGAGCACGTTTACCAAAAAAATTGACCAAAGTCAAGTTTTGGCTAAAATTTAAAAGTTAAAACGCCTAACGACACAAACTGAATATGAAAGCCTCAACACTAGACGCTGATTTACCAAAACGTTTAACTTCAATTGATAAATTTACCAACTATTCAAATATAAGTTATAATTAATAATTTACCAATAAATTTTATCACAGTTGATAATAGTTACTATTCAACTAAACATTCATATGTAATATTACCAACTAATAATTAATATGTTGGTAAATTTTACCAATGGATTAATGATCGGTTGGTATTTTACCAACTATTTTAATGATGTTATTAATTTACTAACTACAATCTTTATTCATCGGCAAAATTTTCAACTAATTGGATATTGGTTGGCAAGTTTACCAACAAATTACATTTTGTTACTAATTTACCAACACATTTATATTTGGTTGGTAAATTTAGCAACACAAGCTTGCCGTTGGTAAATGTTTGGTTAGTAATTCATTGGTAATATGTTAATAAATTATATAAACAATTTTTTGTCATATTTACCAACCGATATATACTTCGTTGGTAATATTACCAACAAAAGGTGTGCGTTAGTAATATTTCAGTTGGTAATCCATTGATAGAATGTTGCTAAATTTGGCGCCAATTTTTTCCGCCGTATTTACCAACTAAAATACTTAGTAAGATTTTGGTTGGTAATCTGTTAGAATTTCGTTGTTAGGTTTTAAAATATAATTCAGTTAGAAATATGTTGGTAATTTGTTAGTAGAATACTAACCAACTTAAGTTGTTAGTAAAATATGTTGGCAATTTGGGGTTTTTTTGTAGTGAATTAATCCATACAGAAAGTATGAATTATCAAGTGTTGTTGGATAGGTTTGAAGAAGAAGACAAGTGAAAAATACTTCAAGTTACTTTTGATGGGCAATCAATCTTTTTTAATTCATGCGTTTGTAATAGAAAGTTTGAGGCTGATAACTCAACTTTCTTCTTGATTGACATATTTTTACATTATTTAAGCTCCTCATTTGTAGTATCAGCATGGAGTGTATTACAAACTCTGTGGTGATAAAAAAAATACTTAGTTCTCTCTAGCTCTTATTTTCTGCAAGCTTGTTAGGTAGTAGACGTTAGATACTTCATTAGGATTAGTAAGGTAAGGCCTTGCCCCCCTTGCTTGCCTTTATCTCTATTGATATTTTTTATGTTTAATAAAAGGTCACTAGACACTGTCTAGTGGTAAATTTGCGGGGAAAAAAATTATAAAAAAAAATATGCTGCAAAACGCAGAAACCATGCGCATGGCCGCCGAGCATTACAAGGCTAAAGGTTGTTGTGCCTTACAAGGTGCATTGGTGTCCGCATTTTGCGGCGCGCAACCTAATTTAGACGAATTTAAATGGCGTCTAAATTCGTTACCCTTTTGGTTTGATAATCAATTTTGTTGCCCTTTTGGAATTTTCAAAAATTTTGTTGCCCTCTTGACTCTGGACTCCTCTAAATGCTATCCAGGTTATATAAATTGAAACAATATCTATATATATATATATATATATATATATATATTAGGCCAGTGCTAATCTAGTTATAAAAAACAAAAACGACTTCTTTTTTATATAAAAAGAGAATTGTGCTAAGTTGAGCTACCATATGTTATATATTTAGGGGTGTTTAGTGTGAATGATAACCAAATGTCCTAAGATTAAATTAAAGTGCCACTTAATTTGTTATTTGATAGGCAAGTTCGAAATAACTTATCTCGGGATTAATAATTAGTTCTGGAATGAGTTACTTCTCCCCTTGAGTGGTATAGTAATCCTGGGATAACTTACCCCCGAATAAAATAGGTAAATGACAAAGATATACCTTTAAACTTTTTTTATCCATTACTTTTCATATTCATGAAGAACATTGTTATAAACAAATAACATGTTCTTAAAATTAATGTAATGCTTATTATTTTAAATACAACAAACCAAACACTCAATAAGAAATAATCTCACATAACTTATTTCATCTTAACTAATCCCAAGTCCCAACATAATTATAACCTATATTCAAACCAAATAACTCCTCAATTTCAAGTAATAATTCTGCAAAAGTAAAAATGATTAAGAAAACTCACCCCACAAATCCACAATGCATATACTTCCTGGTTTTGCATAATTTGGTCTAGATGTTGATGTTTTTAGGGGATTCAGTTCGTTACACTTTTTTATTTACTAGATCAATTATATGTATGAGCGGGATTTTGTTGGAATTTAGTTGAATTAGCCTTTGTGACTAATAATTCAGGTGGAGTTTGGATTTGGTTTATGTTTCTGTTTTATTTATTTCTGTTTGATTGAGAAAAAAAAAGGAGAATAATGTATTATGAAAACCAAGCTTGGTGGTTTTCGAAAAATATTCAGTTTGCAAATTTTGAAAGTCTTTCCACAATTTGCTTCTAATCTCGATAAGACTACTCCTAGTCCAATTGGTCTGAGTATGTAAATCTTCCCTTTCAATTTTAATTGAATTTTCCTTGGTTTGATTTGTAAGAAAAATATGTTTTTTTTTAAAAAAAATAATTATATGTGTTGCTTTTGATTCCTAGGATCGTATTTTAGCTTATATGCTTTTCATGTGACTAGCCTGTTGGAAGTTAAGGAAAATAGGGGAGCTCTTAATGTGAAATATTTGAACTTTAGCTCAAATTATATCTTGAAATGGCTACGCTGGCATTACTTTGAGATATTTTCTTTCTAGATCCTAAATTTCCTTTCCTTTGGGCATTAGATGATTCTGTGTATGAATGTTTTGCTTGTTTTGTGCATTGCATAAGGTTTAAGAACCATTATTAGATTTGATAAATCCGGATATATATAAAGGAACCAGATTGAAGTACTCAGAGAATTGTAGTTATGAGAAGTGAAAAATAAAGGCCAAATTACAAAAATATACTACTTAAGACTTTTATTAACAAAATATCAATATACTTATATTTAATTATAAACTAAGTTTTTAAATTACATACATAACAAAATATTTAATTTTTGTATTTATTTTAATTTTGTTTTACAGATTTTTCTCTCTCATACTATTAGTATTTTGTGCCTTTTATATGGAGTATAATTAAGATATTAATATTTATCAAATATTCTCTATCCTAAATAGTTTTAAATATACACGTTTCATTACTTTTATTTTTCCCCCCTTTTTAGGCTTAGTGAACCTTGTGGGGATCATAATTAGTTTATTCCTTTTTTGATAAAGCTGTTTTTTTTACCAAAAAAGGGGTGTACTTATCAATGTGGAGTTATAGTTTCAAGAAATCTTGAAAATATTTTGGGAAGTCAAAAGGGTTTTTCTTCCATATTCTTCTTCGTTTTTCTTAACCTTTAATCTTCTTCACATAAACGATTCACAATCCAACTAACCAAAAAATTTACCATTGTTCGATGGAAAAGACTCCACGTAAAAGTCCTAGACTTAACAAATCTGTGGTAGTCGTTGATAGCCTGCCGATCAGTTGTTCAAGACCATCTGGTAGAATTAAAGAGTGTATTGTTATCAATTCTTCATCATCCTACAAAGTTCAACAAAAAAATGATTATGGGGTTGATACAAAATCGAGGGGTAAAGAAAAATTGCTAGAAGATCATTATCCACATGACAACGATTTTGAGGACGAAATCCCCCTCTCTTAAAGATTAAGAGTAAATAATGATCAAAATTTAAAGGTATTTATTTATTTGATTAAAATTCTATTTTTTGTGACATGCAAGTGTTGAATCTTGTTATTATTAGAAAGATTTGTAACATTAATTATTTTTTTTCTACCCTAGAATGTTGACGGGGTTCGGTGAGCAAAAGGTATGAATGATTTAAGTCAAAAAATGGACTAGGTTTATTAATAATAAAAGGAAAAAGGCAACACAAGTACCACCAAAGGTATATTTTTACGGTTGTTTTTAGTAATGTACTGTTTGATGCAAATATTTCTTTATTTATATTATAAATTTTGCATTTTATGACTATTATAATTTATTGATTTTTAATATATTATTTTAGATCAAGAAGAAACAATCGCGTTGGTGTTCTTACATTAATGTCAACGTTTTTGTTGATATAACAAAGCTACTTGAAAAAATTGGCAGTGTTCATTTGTTTAAAGAGTCTCCTTTTGGTTATCTATTAGACTTATCCCAATCGAAAGTCCAACCTCAAATTATTAGAAGTCTTGTTCATCATTTATCTAACAATCGGGATGACATATTTGTGTTTGACATAAATGGTAAAGAAATGCATTTTTGGCTTAGAGAATTTTTGGTAATTACTGATTTTAAGTGTGGTGGGTGTATGGGTTTTGATCATGATCCGAACAGTACATCAAAGTTACTTTCTCGTTACTTTTCAAATGCTGTTGATAAGGTTTGAAAGCAGATTTCATAAGAGTGTTTAAAGAAGATGGGTTGATTTAGGAAGAAGACTTTTTTAATATGTCTATGATTTATTTTATTAGTACATTCATATTGTCATCTCCACCACAATTGTCACATATTCCAAAAGATCACTACTTATGTGTTGAGTCGGGACAATACATTACGTACCCCTGGGGTAATCTCTCCTTTTTCAATCTTCGTCATTCCATATCGAGTCAAATGGCAAAAGATCTGAATTATGTGAAGTTTGAAGGGTTTCCGCTCACATTGCAAATTTGGTTTTACGAATATTGTAACAAAGTTGATGGTTCAATTGCAATTCGTAAATCCAATCGAACGCCTAGAATATTCAATTGGGATATATCAAAAAACAAGATATATTTTGACTATCTCCAGAAAGGAATGTTTAGAAAATACGACAATCAGGTAATAGAAGTTCTTTTGTTATTATTAATTAATTTTCTTTTTTGATGAGTTGTGTATATTCATAATTTATTATTATTGTGTTAGTATATATTTGAAGATCTTGTGTTCATGGATGAGGAGCTTGCTATCATTGAGGCGGAAAATCTAACTGTTTTGACTGATATTTCATTTAATAAGAAGAGTAAACGTGATAGATCTGTGAGGCAAAATGAGAATTTACAGACTCATTGTGTCGTTCGACAGAATGACAAAGATTTGCCTCATAGTTTTGCACATGATCCGAGTTTGTCATTTAATAAGGATTTGCAGAAAATTGCCCAAGAAGTTGTGAAGGTATGATTATAAATATTATTTACTTACTGTCAAAATTTTGGTTGAAGAAACATTAATGTCATTTTAATTTTTGTTAGGTTCGTAATGAGTTGGAAAAGTTTGAAAAAAATGTAGATGCTAAGTTTGTTGAAATGAAGGCTTTTATGGATTCATCATTCAAACATATTATTCAAGAGTTGAAATCTCTTCAAAATGATGTTTCAACCAACAAAGATTTAGGTGGTGAACGGGTTAGTCTACTTATTAATCTATGGACTTATTATTTGCTTATAAACTAATTTTTAGATCAAGACTATTATAAATGTTAATGTGTATACTTTCTGTTGATTTTAAATATGTATATCTTCTTGTTGATTACATATCTGTAATTAGCTATATTGTTGTCTTATTGTAATAGTTGAATGACTCAAAATTTTATTTTTATTGAGAACATTAAGGTTGTTGTTGAGGATCAAAGAAAAGGAAATGTTGATGTCCAAAATGAACATTTGCAAGATTGTGGAGATAAAGATGGTGTCCAGACACCATCTTCGTTTCGTAATCATGTTTTTGATAAAAGTTGTAAGTTCTTTTTTGTTAGCTTAAATATGTTTTGTATAACTATTTTTAGTTCATTTCTGGTTTGTGTTTAAAATATCATAAAATATAGATACATAAATGATGTTTGTATATCTTAATAGGTGGTGTACCTGTTGATTTTGAAATAAATAGAAAAATTCCTACATTGGATGACTTTGTTATGCCCAATATGCGTGAATTACAGTTGGTTGCTCTTGAAACTGGACAAACATATGTGTCATCATTGGTAGAAGTTGAATATGAAAATATTTGTGTCACACCTTTGGAAGTGGCTAAAGTTGGAAAAACAAAGTTCAATCAGTTTGGTGTTATTGAGGGTGAAAACACACTTATCTCTCCAGTTCAACATGTTCGTACGAAGATTCTAGGAAAGTATGCTCAATCACCATACACAAACCTAAGTGAATCAGGTGGCACATCAGTGAACACAATGAAGTACTGTTTATGGAGGCATCCTTTTGTAAATTACAAGGGGTTTGATATGTACAGTGAGGTTATCCTTCATTTTAAGAAATGGGTTGATAGCAAATTATCCAAGAAACGTGGAAAGCATGTATTGTTGTGTAATTGTATTTTACCATTTGTTCATTCACTTTATATGCTATAACTACTCATTTTGTTTTATAGGAAAACCAGTTTCTTCACTGCTGCTTCAAATCCAATCAATCCTCCTTTTGAGTTTGGTGTTGGTAGGGTGGATCTGATGGATTGGTTTCACCCTTTGGCTTATCCAGGACAGCCTTGGAGAGATTTGGTAATTTCTTAATGTGTAACTCTATATTAAAGTAAGATTTGATATTTGTTTTTTGTTGTGATTTTAGTGATTGGTAAGTAAAATTGGTTTCATTGTAGTCACATGAATCTGTGATTTAGTTCTCTAGGGACAATTATTTTTGGTATGTATGTTAGGAAAATAAACTAATGACACAAACATAAATTTTAAATATAGTCTAATAGGTAATAATCAGATAATGGTGATTCTTTCAATCAAGTTGTGATATTATTTTATTGTTTGGTGCTAACTAATAAAGCTTGTTATGCAGCATGTTGATGTGATAATGTATTATCTTTGCAAGTTTTGCAAGTATGATCCTGATAATAGTGTAAGAGTTACTACTACTGACCCTTTTTTCATCAGTTGGGTTGTTCAAATCCATGATGCGTGGGAGGCCAATGACAAAGATGAAAGTATGATTAGTATACATCATGAGGTTGCACAATATATAAGAGGTGATAGGATTCTTGCTAATACTCCATGGGTGGATGTTGATTATGTATGCATTCCAGTCAATAGTAGTGTTGCATTCCACTGATTTTTAGTTGTTTTTTCCATAAGAAAAATGTGTTTATACATTTATGATTCTTTTAATGGTTATGGGGTTAAACATACCAATGCAATAACAAGTTTGGTTCAAAAATATCTAGAATGATACCTTTGTTCCTACTTGCTACTGATTATTATGCTTTAAGGAAAGACATTGACTGGAATACAAATGTGCATTATGCTGGAAGGCCAGTTGGTGATCCATTGGTATATGGTAGTCGTGAAAACATCCCACAATAACGTTACAATTCAACGTAAGTATAACGTGTCTGTTGATTATACTATGTATTGTACTAATTATGCTGATTGAATAATATTTGTAGGGATTGTGGTCTGTATACTTGTGCTTTTGCTGAATATGTGTGCCGTGGAGATAGAAACATATCTATGTCGGGTTTAAATGCTGAAAATCTTCGATTGAGATTTGGAGCATTACTGTGGGAATATGGAAAGATGAAAATTGATACTGAATCTGTTAGTGAAGATGAAACTTCTAAGCAAGGTGGTTGGTCAAATCGAAGGGTCAAGGAGTAAAAAGTATTATTTCTTAAGACAGAATTTCATGAATGTTTTATGGTTTTGAATCTCTTTTGTTATTTTGGATAGTACTTTAGTTACGTTTATGGTTTTGAGTTCGTTGTTGGATATTGTCTTTATTATGTGATTATGCATTTATTTGTTTGCTTTTTTGGTTAAATTTTGTGATAAATTTATAGTGTGAGTTTGGTTTGTACATGTATGAGTTTGGTATAAATTGGGTTTTATAATTATTGAAAAATTATACTAAATGCTTGTATATGATCGATTGGATTTCTTTCAAAGTTGCAGGTTGGTATACATACCAATGTGTTTACTCAGTTTTGTGTTTTTTTCTTTCATATGTAAACCATTTTTTTTCTTTAACAACGTGTGTTTTTTATGGTTTCAGTGTTAACCAAGATTGTAGTCATAAACCATTTATTGAATATCAAAGTATTTTACCAAAATTTTAACCATTTAATGATCTTAAAAAAACAGTCAAAGATATACCAAAGTATTTTACCAATATTTTACCCATTTAATAAACTTTAAAAAAAACAGTCAAAGATTACATACCTTTAAACCAATTTTTAAAATTTATGATTTTATCAGGTTACCTTCAACAAATGTAGGAACTATTTTTCATATTATTATTTACACTAATTCACATACTTAAAATACACTAAAATATGTACAATATTTTTATTTATGAGGTTCTAATTATATATCATAGATCGTCAAACTTGTAGTTTTTTACACTACCAATTACATCAAATAATTTATTACTGCACTCATTTTAATATATGTATGTTCATACGTAAGATAATATACCATCATCATGGTCACATTTAGTTGTTATATATACCATCATTTATACCAAGTTTTATACCAGTTGTAACCAAAGTAAACCAATTTTACAGTAATTGAGTGTTAATTATTGTAGCGTCCAAACTAATATACTAACATCTAATACTTTTCAATTTATTGTTTTAGGTTGGTGTATATTGCAAACATTTGTTTTACTATATACACCATTATTATGATCCTTTATTTTTACCATAAAGGAGTGCCTATTTACCATAATTTCACCAAAAATTTGGCTTATTTACCATATCAAATCAACAGCAGAATATCATCCAATAAGTTCATTTTTTATCAATATTTCTGGATATGTGACAACACGTAATCCAAAAGAGTTCATGATATCTATTATATACAACCATTTATAACAACTATGAATTCAAAAATATGAATAAGATAGAAGTAATCAACTTTGAAATAAGGTAATGAAATACAATACATCTAATAAAAGTAGTACAGTTCAACTGTATAACTGCAAAGTAAAAATACCACAAAGCTAATTATCATGAGTGTTAATTATTGTAGCGTCCAAACTAATATACTAACATCTAATACTTTTCAATTTATTGTTTTAGGTTGGTGTATACTACAAACATTTGTTTTACTATATACACCATTATTATGATCCTTTATTTTTACCATAAAGGAGTGCCTATTTACCATAATTTCACCAAGAATTTGGCTTATTTACCATATCAAGTCAACAACAAAATATCATTCACTAAGTTCATTTTTAATCAATATTTCTGGTTATGTGACAACACGTAATCCAAAAGAGTTCATGATATCTATTATATACAACGATTTATAACAACTATGAATTCAAAAATATGAATAAGATAACAAAAAGTAATCAACTTTGAAATAAGGTAATGAAATACAGTACATCTAATAAAAGTAATATAGTTCAACTGTGTAACTGCAAAGTAAAAATAACAACAAAAATACCACAAAGCTAATTATCATGAGTTTTGTTTGGGCAAGTCTTCTTGTTATGCCCAACTATATCACATTCACTACATGTTACTTTCCTCTTCTTCCCCTTTCCTTCGGGGAATCCTTTTTTGCGATCATTTTTTGGAGGTCTGCGTAGTTGCTTTCTTGTAATTGGTGGTAATACTACCTCTTCCAAGACATGTGATAGAACATCCCAAGTGCTTTCGCAAGGCGAGGGTTCAATTGGTAATGCATATGTATCTTGATAATTCTTATTACTATAATAAGCTGAACAATAATCATCGTGATGTTTATTCCTATGTCTGATCGCTGCAAGTGCATGACTACAAGGGATCTCATCATGTTGAAATCTGCCACAACTACACATTCATGTATTCAGACATACCGTAAACGTCTTTACACCATCTGTAATGGTATGAAGGTGTATTGTTGCTGTGCATACCTTCATTTAAGCACATGCATTATCAATAATAAAACCAAAACATACTATGCATAGTAGAAAATTGTTAATACTTACAAGCATACGATGAGACAAATTTCTATTGTCCTCCAACATTTCACTGTATGTACTTGTCAAGGTTGTTATAGTATTTCTACCTTCTTCATTGTGTTTCTCATTCCAAGCTTCAATTGTTTTTCTAACAAATTCCAACAATGGTGCCACTGGTAACCTTTTTCCAACAAGAATAGCGTTATTTAGGGACTCTGCAATGTTACTTGTTAGTGTCCAAGTCCTTTTTACTTGTGAATGTGCGCATGACCATTTCTCATAATTTGCTTTTTGTAGATAAGCACGGTATTTTGGATTAATTTGATCCATTCTTTTCATCAATTCATCAAACTCTTGAACAGTGTATGCTTTTGCTAAACTGAAGAATAATGTTCTAACCTCTTCTATATCTCTATATGTTTTCTTTAGTAAATTGGTCCATAGATGGTATATGCATGCGTAATGTCTGAATTCGGAATAAACAGCTGTAGTAGCATTCCAAATGCTCTTATTTCTATCAGAAACAAAGCACATATCTTCCCTTTCACCGAATGCATTTTTAAAATTCTCAAAGAACCATAACCATGAATCATCATTTTCTGAATCAACTATGCGGCAAGATGTGACCTATACAACAAATATCTTCAAAATAAATACAACATATATTGTTTATATATAAAACAAATCAATCTAGTTGTAGTAATGGTATAAACAGTACCTCCTGGATCAAGTGTGCTAGCTATCAACATTGTGCCTTCGTATGTTGATTTTAAATTTGTACCATCCATGACTACTATTGGTCGACAATACTCCCAGCCTCTTATACTTGCATCAAGTGATGTAAATGAATATCAAAAATGATTTTCATCTTCTTTTTTTATAATTCGCAATTGTCCCTGGATATGTCTTCTCCAATAAACATAGATATGTTGGAGTTTTTCCATATGATTCGGCAGGGTCACCTCTTAATGTCTCGAAAGCTTTTTTTTACCTCTCCATGCTTGCATACACTATTAAAAAATTATCAAAAAATGACGGCCAAAAGTGACGGACTGCGTTACTTTTTTTGGTCAAAATCAACGAAAAAGCGACGCAGTCACCTCCATCACTTTTTAATCCGACGCTTTTTTACAATTTTTTTTTTGAATTTTTTAACAAAAGTGACGGACTCCATCGCTTTATTTTCATTTTTTTATTTCTAAAAGGTGACGCAGTCCGTCGCTTTTCTGGAAATTTTATTTTTGAAAATCCCAGAAAAGCGACGGACTAAACCACGCTGTCCATCACTTTTTCTGCAATATTTTTTACAGCAGAAACTGGCAATTTCTGCTGCCCACCTACAACTGCAATTCAATTCAATTCTACACTATTCAACCCAATCAAACACAAACAATTATAAACAATCTAAACAAAACATAAAACAACAAACTTAAAATAACATTCAAAAGTATCTAAATCATAAATTAAAGACTTATAAAGTCATTCAAAATTCATTTCGAAATTTCAAAAAGTTTATAAATGTCCAGAGATCTAAACTAGGGAGTGAAATCTACATAATCATCCTCATCACTCTCGTCGTCGGTGTCATCGGGAGACGAAGTAGTAGGTCGACGAACGAGGTTCATCACTTGTTCTTTGATTTGCTGAACGGTCTCACTCATGCTTTGTTGTTCAGTTACTTTTCTCCACTCCGATTCTGCTAGTGCCGCTGTAAGTTTAGCTATTTGATCCGACATAGCAGCAATCTGAACACCGTCAAGTGCCTCGGCTTGACGTGATGATCCAATACCTTCTAAGCCTGACTGAAGTTGTCTAACATTGTTTCGAGAGCCTAGACCATAGCATCTACCCTTGTGTGTCCCCCCTACCACTTTTTCTTTCCAAATCTGGGTGGACAATTCAGGTGTCAATTGGACCGAACTATCTAGATTCTCAGTGACGTACTGATGAAAGTCATTCGGTATATTAAATATAAAAATTGACATTAATATATCTATATATCATAAATATATTCACCATTAATATATATTATTCTTATTAAATAACTTACAAAAGTTCGTTCGGCCCTTTCCTCTACCCACACATTCGGATCCGACTCATTTTCTTTCTTCCTGACATGAGTCTTCTTGAAAACCTCTGGTTCAATGTGAGTGCGTCCCAATTCTTTTTTCTATAAATAAATATTGAAATTTATAAAGATATATATGAATCAACGAATTATTTATTTAAAGGTTTGAATTAGAACTTACCATCTCTCGTGCAATTGTTCCAACCGTCTTTGCACCTCCGGTGTGCAACGAGCCACCTTTAAGACTGCCTCTAGCCATTTTGGCTTGATCTGATATTGCCTTAAACTTGTCTGTGTTCCAATACTGACCCAATTCATCAAAAACATGAGGCAACATCCAATCAGGACGTTCACCACTATCCCGAACTTTCTTTAGCCAGTTAGACCGTCTGGTGGATGCCTTTCTCTCAAATGTGGTCCCAATGACCAAATTGTACCTCGACTCCCAAGTACACATAGTCTAAAGTAAAATTGAATAACGTTAATTAAATCGATAGTAGAAAAAAGTAAAGTATACTAAACTTAACTAAAAAATATATATCTTAAAGTTATTAAACATCACCTGGCGTATACTTTTTGGAATCTCGGTCCAAGATTGATAAGCCTGTGTATAGAGTCTTCTAACACAATCTTTTAAAGCCCGGACAGCATCCTTTGCATGATGCCACCTGCAAAACACATAATAAATATGTTAGTTCATTAATACTATATTAAAGTATAAGAAATAAATAAAATAAACTAACAAATAGATAACAAAACAAACTTACGATGATCCATCCGGCTCAATCATGACTTTACCAAGTCTGTCATTCTGGCTAGGAGCTAGAGCAAACATCGTATCATGTGATATAACACTAGATGTAGCTGTAGACGAGGGTGATACATCAGGATGCATAAAACGTTGAGTCAATGGAGGCGTACCAGCCATAACATCTGACTGCTCGCTATTAGAATCTCCTAGCCTTCTGGCAGATAACTGAGGAGATGTACCTGTAGGAGATGGAGTACCTGCCGATAAGGGGCATGCTCGACGAATATCCTGTAAAGGTAGGTCCTCGTAGCATCGTGAAGGCAATGCCTATAAAATAGATGAAGCGCCAACTGGTCGACGGTAATTAGGATAATATTGGCGAGGATCCGCTGTATCAAATGGAACAGCAAATAAATGAGTATCATGGCTGATGCGCTTTGGCGCAGAAGAAATAGATCCTGCAATATCGTCAGGATCTATCCGTCTCCTAGACTTCTTCTTCGTTGCCTGTTTAGTCTAGCTAACTCCAAGATGCTCGCGATATCTATCATTGTCACCGTCTGATGACATCTGTATGCAGATTTACATGTATAATATATATAAAAATCATAAATTAAATAAAATTAGCAAAATACACTTACATATATACTAGCTAGCTTTCATTCTACACTATTCTTCCTCACTTGTTTCAATTCCATCATTCTCCCATTCTTCCTCCTCAGTTGTTTCATTTTCATTAACGTCCCATTCTTTGTCATCAAATGATTCATTTTCCTCATTCTCAGATATTTCTTTCTCAACATTCAGTACATCAGATACTTCTTTTAATATGTGTTGAGGATGTTGCACTGTGATTTCCAATTCAACATCAACTTGTTGTTGAACAATTACAACATCATTTTGATACGCCATATCTAAGACATTGTCAATTTCAATTTTTCCCACAGAGCTACTTTTTATAACAACCCACCAATCAGCTTTGTCTCTACGCAATGGATATGAAGCGTAATACACTTGTTTAGCATTTTGTGCAATAATAAAAGGATCATAACTTCTGTATTCGTAGTGTGTTTAGCTTCAATTATATTATGTTGATGGTCCATCTTTGTGCCTCTATGTGATGGGTCAAACCACTCACACCAAAAAAATACAATCTTCCTCTTAGGCCAACCTGAATACCTCACTTCAATAATCTCTTGAATGACACCATAATATTCAATAGGTTGACCAGTACCATCAATATCACCTTGTATGTAGACACCGCTATTATTTGTTTTCTTGTTCCTAGAAACTCCTTCATTTTGAAACTTAAAACCATTGACACAATACTTATTCATTGTCAGTACTTGAGATTCAGGTCCAAGTGCTACTTCTTTCACTAATTGCAAATGTTGGACCCTTGAGTATTCATCGTAAACCTACGTGATTGTTATTTCAAGTAATATAATTTATTATAACATGGATATATTATTAAATACTTAGTGATTTCACATTTACATAGTTCTTCAGCTATTTGGAAAATTCTGTATAGATGGCTTCATTGCCCCATGTGTTTACGAACAAGCTGATCATTTTACATTCAAGTATTTTGTTAGTTAATGATTACTTATTAGTATGTAATTTAATAACATATTATTAACACTTACTTGACATATGATTGAATCTCTGGACAATTAAGCAAAATATGTGTCACAGCTATTTGCATTTCCATATCAGTGAAGCCTTGCTTTCCACACTTTTTAGATCCTCAACCATTTTGATTAAAAATTGATATCGGTGAAAATAAAGGATCAATATTGCCTTCATCATTGCGATTGGGCCTGTTTCTCCTACATGACACATCATTACCAAAGTAATTAGAATAAAAATCAGCAGTTTCTCTCCCAATATGACCTTGAACAAATGATCCTTCGATCCTTCCCCGTTGCTTAATCGTTTTCTTCGAACTACCAATTTTTCTGCATGTATATATGTTAATATATAAAAGACTTGGCGAATATAAATAACTTAGTGAATATTTCAAATGGATACATCCATCTTGTTTGAGCTGGACCTTCGAGGTGGGCCTCTTGTACAAGGTGAATTGGAAGATGCTTCATCACATCAAAGAAACCACATGGAAATATCTTCTCCAACTTAGTAGTAGTAACAAGAATATTTTCCTCCATCCTGTCTAAACTACTCTCCAACAACTTTCCAGATCACAAATCTTAAAAAAAAAGACTTATATCTGTGATTAGTTTCCATATCCTTTCGGGTAGATGGCTAAAAGCGATAGGAATTAAAGTTTCCATGAACACATGACAATCATGACTTTTCATACCTATCAACTTTTCTTCATTCATATCTGCCCGCTTTCCTAAATTCGAAGCATAGCCCCCTCCGGCATCCTCAAATTTTTAAGCCACTCAATAATTTAACGTTTCTCATCCAATGTGAATGAAAAGCTGGCTTTGGGCTTAACTATTTTTCCATTATGTAATTCCTGCAGTCATAACTCTTTTCTCATACAATATTCCTTTATGTCCATTCTAGCTTTTGGATTGTCTTTTGTCTTACCCTTAACATCCATCACTGTGTTAAACAAATTGTCAAAGTAATTTTTTTCAATGTGCATCACATCTAGATTATGTCGTAGTAGATTGTCCTTCCAATACGGCAAGTCCCAAAATATGCTTTGTTTGGTCCAATTATTTTCAACACCATATCTAGGAAGTCTAGAAGGTGAAGCTTCTGTAACTCTAGGTAATTGAGAAACTCTCTCCCAAATTTGATGCCTTGTGAGTAATGGAGGTGGGGGTTCACTTTCAACCTTATTTTTCCTAAATGCATTTTTCATCTTTCTAAACTCATGGTCCATTGGCAAGAACTGGCGATAACAATCAAACCATGTATTTTTTCTGTCATGCTTTAAAGTGAATGCCTTACTATTTTCCATGCAATTTGGACATGCTAGCTTTCCAACTGTCATCCAACCAGACAACATCCCGTATGCAGGAAAATCATTAATAGTCCACATTAAAGAAGCACGCATAACGAAACTCTGCTTTGTTGATATATCATAAGTCAAAACGCCTTCAAACCACAATTGTTTGAGCTCATCTATCAATGGTTGTAGATAGATATCAATCAAACTTTTTGGATTACGGGGACCTAGAATAACACAACTTAGAAAGATGTAAGGACTGGTCATGCACATTTCAGGAGGAAGATTATACAGAGTAAGAAATATCGGCAAGCATGAATAAGACGAAGCATTATTAGAGAATGGTGTGAAGCCATCTGAACACAACTCTAATCTAACATTTCTTGGTTCACTAGCAAAATCAGGATATACATTATCAAAATTCTTCCATGCTTCACCATCAGATGGATGAGACAAGACACCCGGTGGCCTACTATATTCACGATGCCATCTCATATGTGGGGCAGACCTCATCAATGCATACAACCTCTTTAACCTAGGAATGAGAGGTAGATAATGCATCGCCTGAACTGGGACCATCTTTCCAGCTGGAGCCCTCTTATAACGAGCATGTCCACAAAACTTACAATTTTCTAATTCACTATCAGTCTTGTAAAACAACATGCATCCATTAGCACTACAATGAATTATGTCATACGTCAATACTAACTTGGACACCAAACACTTTGCCTGATAGAAGTTCTTTGGTATGTTAAACTCCAAATTAACTAGTTCACCCAAAAGATCAACCATTGAGTCCATACCAACATTAGGAACATTCCAATCTGATTTAATATTCATTAATCTAACCGCAACTAACAAGGAAGAATGCGGACTCCCTTCATATAGTGGACGACTAGACTCTTCTAATTGACCATAAAAGCGTCTTGCTTCTTCGTTAGGAGCTTCATCAAAATATTATTCTGATTTCATCCTACCTTGAACCCTGAAAGCATCATTGATCATTTCATGAACCCTATCATGTTCAACCCTAACCTATTCAACCCTAATTTGGTCATGTGGTGCAACCATATTATATACATCCATAGGCATCGAATTATAAAACATACCATCCAATCCATCACTTTCTCCATGATCAATCCATACAAAATATCTAGGATTAAATCTATGGTACAAATGAACCATAACTCTATCTGGTTTAAAAAAATTTAAGCACATACATGCACTACAAGGACACCTAACCAATCCATTATTCTTGAAAATGTCAAGTGTCATTGTATGTTCAATAAAATTTCTAACACCGTCAATAAACTCAGGTTTCAAACCAGCACCAGTTTCATAATGAATATTATACATCCACAAACGATGATCCATCTAAAAAAATATAGATATTCAATTATATTATAAATAAAATTTAATAATAATTTTACTAGTAGTAGTCCTAAAACTAGTTTAGTATTGACTTAACCACATTATTTATTTTAACTTATTTAAACAACTTAACAACTTTAACTAGTTTGGTTTCGACTTAATACAACAACTAAATCCACCAACTAAACCACATTATTTAGTTTAACGTATTTAAACAACTTAACAATTTTTTAACTTGAACTAGTTTAGTTTTGATTTAATTCCAACAACTAAATCCATCAACAATATCACATTTTTTAATTCAACTTATTTAAATAACTTAACAACTTTATAACTTTAACTAGTTTAGTATTGACTTAATTCAAACAACTAAATCCGCCAATTAACTAAATCACATTATTTATTTTAACTTATTTAAACAACATAACAACTTTAACTAAATCCATCAATTAACTAAATCAATAGGATCAACTAGTGCTGATACTTATGCTAAACAAATATATTATTTTTAAATTTCAAGCTAAGTGTCAACACTAGATGAAGACATATCGATCTTGCAAGAAAATCAATTTTTTCATCAATAGGATCAACTAGTGTTGGTACTTATGCTTAACAAATATATTATTTGTAAGTGTCAACACTAGATGGACACAAATCGATCTTGCAAGAAAATTAATTTTGTCATCAATATGATCAACTAGTGTTGGTACTTACGCTTAACAAATATATTATTTGTAAATTTAAAGCTAAGTGTCAACACTAGATGGACACAAATCAATCTTGCAAGAAACTCAATTTTGTCATCAATAGGATCAACTAGTGTTGGTACTTATGCTTAACAAATATATTATTTCTAAATTTAAAACTAAGTGTCAATACTAGATGGACACAAATCGATCTTGCAATAAATTAAAATTTTCATCAATAGGATCAATTACTGTTGTTACTTATGCTTAACAAATATATTATTTCTAAATTTAAAGCTAAGTGTCAACACTAGATGGACACAAATCGATCTTGCGAGAAAATCAATTTTATCATCAATAAGATCAACTAGTGTTGGTAGTTATACTTAACAAATATATTATTTCTAAATTTAAAGCTAAGTGTCAACACTAGATGGACACAAATCGATCTTGCAAGAAAATCAATTTTGTCATCAATAGGAACAACTAGTGTTGGTACTTATGCGTACAAATATATTATTTCTAAATTAAAGCTAAGTATCAATACTAGATGGACACAAACTGTAACATCTCGCACCTAGAAACGACTATAAAGAGTTTAAAATATGAAAATATTGATTTTTGGGGAAAAATATGGAAATTTGGAAATTTTGTCTTTGTTAAGAAAGTGAGTTTTGACCATTTTCAAACGGCCATAACTCCTAGCTCAGGAGGATTTAAGAGCAGATCTTGATATGGTTGGAAATAACTTGGATAAATATTTCCAATGCCACTAAGATTGCACTATTTCGACATCGTATGAGTGAGATATGTCTTTCGGAAGTTGGGTTGCTGGATTGAGGAAAGTCCCAATCCGGATTTAGGGAAGGGTAAAGTAGTCTTTTCTGTAATTAATTTCCTAATTTGATTTTAGGGATTTATTGGGGTAAAAGCATGACTTAGTCAGTTTGGAGAATTGAGAAATGCGCTTAGGGCTTGGAGAAGAGAGAAAAGAAGAAAGAAAGGGAGAAAAAGGCAAGAATTCATCAAGATCATCCAAGCTTGCAAGTGAAATTCGTCGGGGGTGATCCCTATTAAGGTATGTGAGATCTTTTTGTGTTGGGTTAGTTCACCCACACAACAACTTGTTTCAATCCAATTGTTTTGAGTTGTTTACATGTTAAAGAAGTAAGGTTCTTGAAGAATAAATTGTTGAATTCTTGTTGGCTGAGTTGTTGATGCTTGGGGGTGAGTTGATTTATGTTTCCACGTTGTTTTTTTAGTTAGATTTGTTGCATATTGAGGGTACAATTGATCCTAAGTTTTTGGGGAAGGAACTATGGAAATTAGGGAGGTTTAGAGAGGAAGAACAGAAGAGAAAAGTCGGAAGTCGCTAGGCAAAAGGGCTGGGGCACCGCGACTGCCAAAGCTCCACAAAAACTTCTCTGAAGTTTGGCCTTTGGCATGTCGTGTCAGCCAGAGCGCCATCCAGACTTCTCTGAAGTTTGAGGACTGGCACCCCACGCCTCTCAGAGCTCCAGGGACGCCAGTTCTCCCCATTCGTTCTCCATCTTTTCGTACTTGTTCCTAAGCGATGCACTTATGTTTTCTAGTTGATTCCAATACTCTAAGGTACATTCAAACATCATGAAATCATCCATAAACATGAGATCATGAACCTTGAATCCATAATCCAATTCAAGGAAAGTTAAGATCAAAATCAAAGAAGTTAAGGGTTAAAGTCTAGAAATTAAGAAGCAAGTCAAAGCCAAGTTTATTAAAGTTTTCAAGAGTCTTTAACAAACGTTTTAACTTCGTTTTAAGGCTCAAGTTTCAAGTTAAGTAGAGAGTAAAGAGTTGAGTTCATTTCTCAAAAAATCTATAAGGGGACTAAGTATTTCCAAAGAGTTTATAAATGTTTTTCACATTTGAGTAAGAAAAAGGGAACATCAATTCCAACCGAGCTTTTAAGCTATGTTTTGAGTAACTATCTCAAACCAAAGAAAGAAGTTATGTTTTTAAAAACGTATGAGCTAAAGTATATTTTGGGAGTAGTATTGAGCACCGATATGGGGATGCGAGTTCATATTAACTCAAGTCTCCATAAACTATGTAGCCATCATGTGTAGTAAAGGATCATACTTTTTAGATGAATCCTTAAGATGCTTTTAGCATAGACTAGTGGATCCACTAAGTTAAGTGTCTATATGATGGAAAAGTATAGGACAGTTCTGGCAGCGTGGGCAAGACGCTGTATCACCACTTAGGCTCATAGTAGTGGTTGTCAGTTAGACAATCTCCCACTAACATTCTATTACTTTTATATTTAAGTAAAGTTGAGTTTGTTATTTCTTTATCTTTAACGAACTAAGTTGTTTACCTTGTTTTACAAGCTTTGTATATAGTGCATGTGTCTTATTTCTTTATATTGAGTTCAGTTATTCATGAGTTTAAACAGAGCCAAGGTAAGTGTTCCTTTGTACTCATTTCAAGCTTAAGTTGTTGTTTAACATTCCAACACATATACTTGTACACTCAATGTACTGATGCCAGTTGGCCTACATTTTATTATGATGCAGACACAGGTAACCAGGATCAGCATCCAACGCGCCGTTGATCCAATTGAGCACTCTAGAGTCAATGGTGAGCCTTCTTGCATTTCAGAGGACTCTTTTATTTCGTTTTCCTAGTTTTCTTTATTAGGATGTTGTGGGGTTTGTCCCAACATCCATCTCAGTATTATAGAGGCTTCATAGACAGTCAGACAGTTAGTTTTGAGTCTCTCAGCTATGTATTTGCAGATACTTTATTTTGAGACATAAGTTGCCATTTTGGCTAAGATGTTATCATTTAAACTATTACTTGAGTTTATTTTGTTAAGTTAAGTCTTCAACTGAGTTAAGTAAGCCAGGCCAAGGGTTCACTTGATGCCAGCAATGGTCTTCGAGTACCGGCCATGTCTAGGGTGTAGACTCAGGGCGTGATAAACTTGGTATTAGAGCACAGAGTTCAAGAGTCTTAGGGAGTCTATGAAGCTGTGTTTGTAGAGTCCTAGTTATCGGTGTAAAGCATACCACATCTATAATTAGAAGGATCTGACATTTAGGAAATTCTTCACTCCTTCATATCTATTTCGTACGTTAGAGTTTATCTCTAAAAGTTTCCCTCTAATTCGTGCTTGTGCGTGTTTCATATAACCATGCCTCCACGAAAAGCAGCATGAGGTCGTCCAGCTAGGACAAACGTTGAACCATAAGAGCAAGGGGTACCTAATGCACCAAATGTGCAACCTCAAGGCGAGGTCACTAATTCCAAATTTCATGAGGCTATCCGGATGTTGAGCCAAGCTGTGACTAACTAGGTTGGGCAGCCAAGAGGACCAAGGCAAGATGAGGCTGGCATTTTGAGGATTCGCAAATTCTTGAGGATAAATCCTCCAAGTTTCACTGGTTCGAGCACTATTGAGGATCCAAAGAACTTCATTGAGGAATTGAAAAAGGTATTCGATGTGATGCATGTTGCTAACACTGAGAGAGTTGAACTAGGTGCATATCAACTGAAGGATGTTGCTAGAACATGGTTCAATCAGTGAAAAGGGGGTCGACCTAAGAATGCACCATCTGCTAGTTGGGTTAGTTTCGAAGAAGCCTTCTTGGGGCGTTTCTTTCCCCGAGAACTGAATAAGGCTAAGGTATGCGAATTTCTTACACTGAAACAGAATTCCTTGAGTGTGCATGAGTATGGATTGAAGTTCACCGAGTTGTTTTGCTATGCTCCTGAAATGGTTAAGGACATGAGGAGCAGAATGAGTTTGTTTGTTACTGGCTTGGGTCGTTCATCAAGCAAAGAGGGCAGGGCTGCGATGTTGATAAGCAACATAGACATCTCCAGGCTGATGGTTTGTGTGCAGCAAGTTGAAAAGAAGAAGTTGAGGGACAAGAAAGAGTATAGAAACAAGAAAAGCTAAGACTGGGAATGAGTCTGGACAACAGAAGGGCAGTGTGAATCGTTCATCCTTTCAGAAGCAAAAGGGGCCAGCACCATTATTTGCTAGTGCACATGCATCCAGAAATAAAGGTGACTATAATGGTCATAATTCACAGAACTACAGAGCTAAACCTGCACAGTCTCAGGGTAGTGTGGCACAAGGAGGTACTTGGGCTCCTACATGTGCTAAGTATGGTAGAACCCACCTAGGTAAGTGTCGTGAGGGCCAGACAGGTTGCTTCAAGTGTGGACAAGAGGGTCACTTCTTGAAAGAGTGTCCAAAGAATAGGCAAGGTAGTGGAAATCAGGGAAATAGGGCCCAATCTTCATCAGTTGCTCCCCCACACAGAGCTGCACCTAGAGGACCTACTTCAGGTACGGGCAGAGGAGCAAACCGTCTCTATGCAATCACCAGTCGCCATGAGCAAAAGAACTCTCCAAATGTTGTCACTGGTATGATCAAAGTCTTTTCTTTTAATGTTTATGCTTTGCTAAACCCAGGAGCAAGTTTATCTTTTGTAACCCCTTATGTTGCAAATAAGTTTGAGATTCTTCCTGAGAAACGTTGTGAACCCTTTTGTGTTTCCACACCTGTTGGGGAGTCTATTCTAGCAGAAAGAGTCTATCGTGATTGTCATGTTTCCATCAATCACAAAGACACCATGGTTGATCTAGTTGAACTTAACATGGTAGATTTTGATGTCATTCTATGTATGGACCGACTTCATGCTTGTTATGCCTCCGTAGATTTTAAAACTCGAGTTGTCAAGTTTCAGATTCCTAATGAGCCAGTTATAGAGTAGAGTAGTAGTTCAGCTGTGCCTAAGGATCATTTCATTTCGTACCTTAAGGCGAGAAAGTTAGTTTCAAAGGGTTGTATCTATCACTTAGTCCGAGTTAATGACTCAAGTGTTGAGGTACCTCTCATTCAGTCTGTTCCTATAGTAAGAGAGTTTCCAGAAGCCTTTCCTGATGATCTACCTGGAGTCCCTCCTGAGAGAGAAATAGAATTTGGTATAGACATCATTCCAGATACTCGTCCTATCTCTATTCTGCCATACAAAATGGCACCAGCAGAGTTGAAAGAGCAGTTGAAATATTTATTAGATAAGGGCTTCATTCGACCAAGTGTCTCACCTTGGGGAGCTCCGATCTTGTTTGTGAGAAAGAAAGATGGTTCCCTTAGGATGTGTATAGACTACCGTCAACTGGATAAGGTTACCATCAAGAATAAGTATCCTCTTCCTAGAATTGATGATCTTTTCGATCAGCTTCAGGGTGCTTCCTGTTTCTCAAAAATTGATCTCAGATCAGGTTACCATCAGTTGAAAGTTAGGGTATGTGATATTCCCAAGAGAGCATTCAGGACCCGTTATGGTCATTATGAGTTTCTGGTCATGTCCTTTGGTTTGACTAATGCACCAGCAGTGTTCATGGACCTTATGAATAGAGTCTTCAAACCTTATTTAGGTACATTTGTTATCGTCTTCATTGATGACATATTAATCTATTCAAGTAATGAAGAAGGTCATGCTAGTCATCTCAGAACAGTTCTTCAGACTTTGAAAGATAATGAGTTATATTGTGTCTGGAGAGGAAATTAAAGTTGATACTCAGAAAATTGAGGCAGTGCAGAATTGGCCTAAACCCACATCTCCAACTGATATTTAGAGTTTCTTGGGTTTAGCTGGCTACTACAGAAGATTTGTATAGGGTTTCTCATTCATTTCATCTCCTTTGACGAAGTTGACCCAAAAAACAGTGAAGTTTGAATGGTCTGAAGATTGTGAGAAAAGTTTTCAGGAATTGAAGAAGAGGTTGACTACTGCCCCAGTGTTGACTTTACCAGGAGGCACTCACGGTTTTGTGGTGTATTGTGAATCATCTAGAGTTGGCTTGGGTTGTTTTCTAATGCATAATGGCAAGATGATAGCTTATGCCTCCATACAGTTGAAGGTTCATGAGAAGAATTATCCAACCCATGACTTAGAGTTGGTTGCGGTAGTATTCGCTTTGAAGATTTGGCGTCACTATTTGTATGGTTTATCATGTTGATGTATTCACTAATCACAAGAGCCTGCAATATGTGTTCACTCAGAAAGAACTCAATCTAAGACAAATGAGGTGGTTAGAGTTGCTCAAGGATTATGACATGAGTATTCTCTACCACCCAGGTAAGTCTAATGTGGTTGCTGATGCTTTAAGCAGGTTATTTATGGGTAGTACCACCCACATTGAGAAGGAGAAAAGGGAGTTAGCCAAAGATGTGCATAGACTTGCACGCTTGGGAGTCAGACTTATGGATTCCACAGAATGAGGAATAGTGGTGACGAACGGGGCTGAATAATCACTAGTGTCAGAGGTGAAGGAAAAGCAGGACTAGGACCCCATTTTTCTTGACTTGAAGGCAAATGTTCATAAGAAAATAGTATTAGCTTTTGAACAAGGGGGAGATTGTGTATTGAGATATCAAGGTAGATTGTGTGTACCAATGGTGGATGAACTCTAAGAGAGGATCATGGAGGAAGCTCATAGCTCCAGATATTCCATTCATTTAGGTTCCACAAAGATGTATCACGATTTGAGAGAAGTGTATTGGTGGAATGGCATGAAGAAGGGCATTGCAGAGTTTGTTGCTAAGTGTCCAAATTGCCAACAAGTGAAAGTCGAGCACCAAAGGCCTGGTGGTTTGGCACAGAATATAGAACTTCCATAATGGAAGTGGGAGATGATTAATATGGACTTCATCACAGGGTTGCCAAGGTCCCGCAGACAACATGATTCCATTTGGGTGATTGTAGACAGAATGGCAAAATCAGCCCATTTTCTACCGATAAAGACTACCCACTCAACAGAAGATTATGCTAAAATATATATTCAGGAAGTGGCAAGACTTCATGGGGTCCAGTCTCCATTATTTTAGATAGAGGTGCACAATTTACTGCACAGTTCTGGAAATATTTTCAGAAAGATTTGGGTTCGAAGGTGAATTTAAGTACTGCCTTGCATCCTCAGACAGATGGGCAAGCAAAGCGCACCATTCAGACATTAGAAGACATGTTGAGGGCTTGTGTGATTGATTTCAAGGGAAATTGGTATGATCACCTACCTCTCATTGAGTTTGCTTACAACAACAGTTACCACTCTAGCATCCAAATGGCTCCATATGAAGCTCTTTATGAGAGAAGATGCAGATCTCCTATTGAATGGTTTGAAGTTGGTGAAGCAGGGTTGATAGGACCAGATTTAGTTCATCAGGATATGGAGAAAGTGAAAGTAATTTAAGAGAGATTGAAAACAGCACAGAGTCGTCAGAAATCCTACACTGATGTTAAGAGAAGGGCGTTAGAGTTCAAAGTAGATGATTGGGTATATTTGAAAGTTTCACCCATGAAGGGTGTTATGGGGTTTGGTAAGAAAGGGAAGCTTAGTCCCCAGTATATTGGACCTTATCGCATAGCCAAGAGGATTGGTAATGTAACTTACGAGTTGGAGCTACCACCAGAATTAGCGATGGTTCATTCGGTATTTCACATCTCTATGTTGAAGAAGTACATGGGAAATCCTTCATTGATAGTGCAACCTGAAAATTTTGAGATTAAGGATAATTTATCCTATGAGGAGATTTCGGTCCAGATTTTAGATCGCCAAGTTCGCAAGTTGAGAACAAAGGAGGTCGCATCAGTCAAAGTCTTCTGGAGGAACCAATTTGTTGAAGAAGATACTTGGGAAGCTGAAAAAGATATGAAAAAGAGATACCCACATCTCTTTGAATCCAGAGAAAATTCATATCAAGGTACTAATCCTCTTCTTAGTACTAGCTAAATTATGAGTATGCATGTTGTCACTTGCTTTTGCTTGTTGAGTGTTGAACTTGATGTTGTTACCCTTAGCTTAGTGAAATAAAGCTCATTCGAGGACAAATATTCCCAATTGGGGGATATCGTAACATCTCGCACCTAGAAACGACAATAAAGAGTTTAAAATTTGAAAATATTGATTTTTGGAAAAAATAAGGAAATCTGGAAATTTTGTCTAAGTTAAGAAAGTGAGTTTTGGCCATTTTCAAACGGCCATAACTCCTATCTCAGGAAAATTTAGGAGAAGATATTGATATGGTTGGAAAGCCCTTGGAGAAATCTTTCCAACACCACTGAGATTGCACGATTTGGACATCGTATGAGTGAGATATGCCTTCCGGAAGTTGGGTTGTTGGATTGAGGAAAGTCCCAATCCGGATTTAGGGAAGGGCAAATTAGTCTTTTCTGTAATTAATTTTCTAATTTGATTTTAGGGATTTATTAGGGTAAAAGAATGACGTAGTCAGTTTGAAGAATTGAGAAATACGCTCAGGGCTTGGAGAAGAGAGAAAAAAAGAAAGAAAGGGAGAAAAAGGCAAGAATTAGTCAAGATCATCCAAACTTGCGAGTGGAATTCTTCGGGGGTGATTCCTATTACGGTATGTGAGATATTTTTGTGTTGGTTTAGTTCACCCACACACCAACTTGTTTCAATCCAATTGTTTTGAGTTGTTTACATGTTGAAGAAGTAAGGTTCTTGAATAATAAATTGTAGAATTCTTGTTGGTTGACTTGTTGATGCTTGGGGGTGAGTTGATCCATGTTTCCAAGTTGTTTTTTGAGTTAGATTGGTTGTATATTGAGGGTACAATTGATCCTAAGTTTTTGGGGAAGGAACTATGGAAATTAGGGAGGTTTAGAGAGGAAGAACGGAAGAGAAAAGTCAGAAGTCGCTAGGCAAAAGGGCAGGGGCGCCGCACCTACCAGATCGCCACAAAAACTTCTATAAAGTTTGGTCTCTGGCGTGTCGCACCAGCCAAAGCACCAGCCAGACTTATCTGAAGTTTGAGGACTGGCACCCCACGCCTCTCAGAGCGCCAGGGACACTTTCTCCCAATTCGTTCCCCAACTTTTCGTACTTGTTCCTAAGCGATGTACTTATGTTTTCTAGTTGATTCCAACACTCTAAGGTACATTCAAACAACATGAAATCATCCATAAACATGAGATCATGAACCTTGAATCCATAATCCAATTCAAGGAAAGTTAAGATCAAATTCAAAGAAGTTAAGAGTCAAAGTCTAGAAGTTAAGAAGCAAGTCAAAGCCAAGTTTATTAAAGTTTTCAAGAGTCTTTGACAAATGTTTTAACTTTGTTTTAAGGCTCAAGTTTCAATTTAAGCAGAGAGTAAAGAGTTCAGTTCATTTCTCAAAAAATCTATAAGGGGACTAAGTATTCCCAAAGAGTTTATAAATGTTTTCACATTTGAGTAAGAAAAAGGGAACATCGATTCCAAGAGAGCTTTTAAGCTATGTTTTGAGTAACTATCTCAAACCAAAGAAAGAAGTTATGTTTTTAAAAACATATGAGATAAAGTATATTTTGAGAGTAGTATTGAGCACCGATATGGGGATGCGAGTTCATATTAACTCAAGTCTCCATAAATCATATAGCCATCATGGGTAGTAAAGGATCATACTTTTTAGATGAATCCTTAAGATGCTTTTAGCATAGACTAGTGGATCCACTAAGTTAAGCGTTCTATATAACGACAAAGTATAGGACAGTTCTAGGAGCGTGGGCAAGATGTTGTATCACCACTTAGGCTCATAGTTGTGGTTGTCGGTTAGAGAATCTCCCACTAAAGTTATATTACTTTTATATTTAAGTAAAGTTGGGTTTGTTATTGCTTTATCTTTAACGAACTAAGTTGTTTACACTGTTTTACAAGATTTATATATATTGCATGTGTCTTATTTCTTTATATTGAGTTCAATTATTCATGAGTTAAATAGAACCAAGGTAGATGTTCCTTTGTACTCCTTTCAAGCTTAAGTTGTTGTTTAGCATTCCAACTCGCATACTCGTACATTCAATGTACTGATTCCAGTTGGCATGCATCTTATTATAATGCAGACGCAGGTAATCAGGATCAACATCCAGCACATTGTTGATCCAGTTAAGCACTCTAGAGTCAGTGGTGAGCCTCCTTGCATTCCAGAGGACTCTTTTATTTCGCTTTCCTTGGTTTCTTTATTAGGATGTTGCGGGGTCTGTCCTAAAATCTATCTCAGTATTATAGAGGCTTCATAGACAGTCAGACAATTAGTTTTGAGTCTCTCAGCTATGTATTTGCAGATACTTTGCTTTGAGACATAACTTGTCATTTTGGCTAAGATGTTATCATTTAAACTATTACTTGAGTTTATTTTGTTGAGTTAAGTCTTCCGCTGAGTTAAGTAAGCCAGGCCAAGGGTTCGCTTGGGGCCAGCAATGGTTTTCGAGTGCCGGCCACGTCCAGGGTGTAGGCTCGGGGCGTGACACAAACACATTATTGAAAACAATTGTACTTGAACTTTAGAAATTTAGAAACACCAACCTTATCTCCTACTTTGATGAAAGAAGCAATTCTGTCTTGTATCAACTTTTTTACATATTGAGCTTCCTCAATTGCCTAGCATGAAAAGTTCAAAAATTAGTTAAATATAAACTTCAAATCCAAGAATATTAGTTTATATATATATATATATATATATATATATATATATATTCAAGTTTTCAATTTTAGTTCATATCTAATTTATAAACTTAATAGTTATAAATTCAAGCTAATTAGTTCCAAGTTCAAGTTCTAATTTCAAGTTCAAGTCTAAGTTCAACTTCAAGTTCTAATTTCAAGTTCAAGTTCTAATTTCAAGTTCAAGTTCAAGTTTAAATTCTAAGTTCAAGTTCAAGTTCAAGCTCAAGTTCAAGTTCAAGTTCAAGTTCTAATTTCAAGTTCAATGTTAAAGAATGACAAAAGTCCCACATCGGTGGTTAATGAGATGGGTGAACTCCTTATAAGGTTTGGGCAATCCTCTTCCCTTTGAGATAGATTTTGGGGTGTGAGTTAGGCCTAAGACCTAATTTAACATGGTATCAGAGCAGTGACTTAACGATCATCTCACAAGCTACGTATAGTTTTTTTGTCCAATTTTATTACAGAACCTACTGCTATAGATGAACTGACAGTAGCAACCCTAGAACACAATCATCATCTATATCTTCCTTTTTCTGATACACCTGGTACAACACTGATTGCGATCAAGCTCATAGGACCAGAGAACTATGGATTATGGAGTAGATCACTACGACTTGCATTGCTAGTGAAGAACAAGCTAGGATTTGTGGATGGTTCATGCTTGAAAGGCACATACAAAGGTGATTTAGCAGCTAAATGGGAAAGGTGCAATGTTGTGGTGCTTTCGTGGATAAGCAGCACTGTGGCTCAAGAATTGCTCACTACAATTGTTTATGCTTCCAATGCTAAACGAGTTTGGGATGACTTCAAGGAGAGGTTCAACAAATCCAACCTCACTAGAGTATTTCAACTTTGGGCAGAGGTATCTTCATTGAAATAAGGTACGATCGATTACGACTTACTATTCAAAATTAAGAGATCTATGGGATGAATTGGATGTATTAGTTCCAGCTCCTTTATGTAATTGTGTTGAAGCTAAACCCTATATTGAGCACTTAAGCCAATAGAGATTATTGATGTTTCTTATGGGACTCAATGAATCCTACAGTCATGTGAGGAGTGACATATTGCTTAAAGTGGCTATTTCGATTGTTAATCAGGCTTATGCAACTGTTATCCAAGAGGAAAGTCAAAGGTCATTAGGAGTCATGGATCTCCACAAGGAACCTCTCACAATAATGGTAAATAGAAGATAAACCTTCAAGGGAAAGAAGTTATGGGATACAACATGTGAGCATTGTGGTTATAAGAACCATCTCTCCAAGGATTGTTACAGGATTGTAGGATATCCTAATGATTTTAAGAGCAAGAGGAAACAAGGTGATACTTATGGTGGTAACCAGGGATACAGAGGACAAGGTGATAATGGAAGTACTCATAACAGAGGACAAGGTGATACTGGAAGTACTCATAGGTCCAATAATCAGAACTCTAGTTTCAGATCATATGCCAACTATGCTTCAAATGCAGGCCATCGAGATGAGCTGACTCTCACTGAAGAGGAATACAATCATGTGCAAAATCTCAGGCATAACACCACCAGTACAGATGTTGGAGATGGCAGTTAATGCAAAGCTAATATGGCAGGTAATATGTTTTTGACACCTACTGATTATGAATGTAGTTGGATCATTGACTCAGGAGCTACTCATCATATTACTTCATCTAAAGATCTATTAGCTGAACTAAGTTGTCCAAGTGATCAGAGGACAAACACTGTCCAAATACCAATAGGAAAAAAGGCTCATATCACAAACACTGGGAATTCTATTATTTTGGGAAGCTATAAAGTGCAAGATGTGCTACATGTGCCTGACTTCAAGTTTAACTTGTTGTCAGTTGCCAGGTTAACTAAATATCTATCATGTAGTGTTAGTTTCTTCCCTAATTTTTGTGTGATGCAAGCACTCTCAAATGGCAAGGTGATTGGGATTGGTAGAGAATATGGTGATATGTACTTGTTGAAAGATACTATAAAGGTTGTTGCCAATGCTGTCAATAAGGATACCAGTCTAACAGCTTTGTGGCATTTCAGACTTGGACACCCCTCTTTTACTGCTATGCAACACATTTCAACTATTAAGGATCAACTCACTAATCAACCTTGTTGTCATATCTGCCCTTAGGCTAAGCAAAGTAGACCTGTTTTTTATGATAGCTCTCACAAATCTAGTACTATTTTCCAGTTGTTACATGTAGATGTCTGGGGTCCTTACAAAACCCCCACTTATGATAGGAAGCAATATTTTTTAACCATTGTGGATGATTACAGTAGGTTCTCTTGGGCTTGCTTAATACATTCAAAGGTTGAAGTTCATTCTGTACTGAAAGATTTTTGTTAATGATAAACACTCAATTTGGCATGAAGGTGAAAGTGTTAAGATCTGACAATGGGACAGAGTTCATGAATACAAAATGTAGGGAGTTATTTTCCTCACTTGGTATTGTGCATCAAAGTTCTTGTGCATATACACCCCAACAAAATGGGGTGGTTGAAAGAAAGCATAGGCACATACTTATCTTTTGCTAGGGCCTTAAAATTTCAAGGTAATATTCCTACTTCTTACTGGGGTCATTGTGTCAAGGCTGCAGTCTACCTTATAAATAAACTTCCTACTTCAGTCCTACAAGGGAAGTCTCCACATGAGTTACTGTATGGAACTAAACCACAACTAGATCACTTAAGAGTTTTTGGTTGTCTATGTTTTGTTTCCATACTTCCCAGGTCTGATAAATTTACTCCAAGGGCAAAGAAAGTTGTCTTTATGGGTTATGCTAAAACTCAAAAGGGGTATAGAGTACTGGATTTGGAATCCAATTCCTTCCTTGTTAGCAGAGATGTTACATTTATGGAGGATCAGTTCCCATTCAAGCAAGTCTTGAATTCCCAAAATTCAACTTCTCATATTCTTGCATGGTCTCCAATGTTTGATGATCATGAGGTCTTTGAAATGCATCCTGAGGATTCAGCTGGTATCTTATAGGATAGTGCATCTCTTAATGTCTCTCCTAAAGCTGTAGATTCAGTAGATGAATCAAGTAATGAACCAGTAATTGAAGATTGCACTACTGGATCAGTCTCAAAAAATTGCACTGAAAATCCAGTCCTATAGTTAATAGCTCCTGCTCCAGCTATTGTCAATCCTGAGCAGCCTAGCACACGATCACAAAGGTCCATTAAGCCCCTTATTTGGCATAAGGATTACCTTGTGTCCAAAAACCAAAAGCAAGCTCACACTGCTTGTCTTTATTCAATTACTGACAACATTGCTTATTCAAGGATAAGCCCCTCTTATAAGTCCTTCCTGACTTGTCTATCCACTGTATCTGAACACCCGCCGTTTTAAGGAGGCCTCCAATAGCAAAGAGTGGATTGCAGCAATGCAGGATGAAATAATTGCATTGGAGCAAAATGGAACTTGGATTGTAGTTGATCTTCCACCTGGAAAGAAGGCCATTGGGTCTAAATGGGTTTATAAGGTCAAGCTTCAAGACAATGGACAAGTGGAGAGGTATAAAGCTAGATTGGTTGCTAAGGGATATAGTCAACAAGAGGGACTAGACTATCATGAGACTTTTTCACCAGTAGCTAAGATGGTCACAATCAGGACTACCATCAGTGTAGCAGCTTCTCACAACTGACCTCTTTACCAAACGGATGTCCACAATGCCTTCTTGCAAAGTGATCTTATGGAAGATGTACACATGGAAATTCCATAGGGTTTCCAAAAACAGGGGGAATACAAGGTATGTGAATTGCTTAAATCCTAATATGGGCTTAAACAGGCTTCACGGCAATGGAACCTAAAGCTCACTAAAGTTCTCTTGGATGCTGGTTATTCACAAAGTCCATATGATCATTCTCTTTTTACAAAAAGAGATGGTCAAGGCATTGTTGTGATTCTTATATATATGGATGATTTGCTCATGATTGGGAATAGTAGGTAGTTGATCCAAGAGTTAAAGCACTCACTGCATAGTAGATTTAAAATGAAGGACCTTGGTGATCTCAAATTTTTCTTAGGGATTGAAGTTATGAGATCTAAGGCTAGCATACTACTTAATCAGAGGAAGTATGCTCTTGAGCTTATCTTAGCTACTGGCCTTAGTGGAGCAAAGCCAGCAAATACTCCGTTAGAGGCAAATGTGAAGCTGACTACTGTAGAATATGATGAATTAACTGATGCTACTGCAGATCCAATGTACAAAGATGTCACAGGCTATCAAAGGCTGGTTGGAAGGTTATTGTATCTAACCATAACCAGACCTGACATTAGCTTTACAGTGCAGGTATTATCACAGTTTATGTATTGAAGAAATTAGTTAGAAATCAATTAGAGTGTTCTAGAAGCAAATTAGTTACTAACTAACTACTACTTGACATTAGGCAAATAAGGTGTGTGTCTATTAGCATTTGTAGTGTGTGCAGATTGTGTGAACTATATAAGAGTGTTTACTCTCATTGTAACAGAGCTTTTTTAGATAATAAAAATTCTCTCAAAGTTCATCTTGTTCATCAAGTTCATATCCATGGAAGAACAAGCTTCCATGGATTCAATCACACAACACTAAATTGACATGGTATCAGAGCAGAGTCCGTCTCACCCGATGTTTAGGCCCCCAAAATCAAAATTGCCCACGCACCAGATGTTAAGCACTGGGCGTGAGGTGGGTGTTAAAGAATGACAAAAATCCCACATCGGTGGTTAATGAGATGGGTGAACTCCTTATAAGGTTTGGGCAATCCTCCTCCATTTGAGCTAACTTTTGGGGTGTCAGTTAGGCCTAAGACCTAATTTAACAAGTTCTAAGTTCAAGTTCCAATTCTAAGTTCAAGTTCTAATTTCAAGTTCAAGTTCTAAGTTTAACTTCAAATTCTAAGTTCAAGTTCAAGTTCAAGTTCTAATTTCAAGTTCAAGTTCTAAGTTCACGTTCAAATTCTAAGTTTAACTTCAAATTCTAAGTTCAAGTTCAAGTTCAAGTTCTAATTTCAAGTTCAAGTTCTAAGTTCACGTTCAAATTCTAAGTTTAACTTCAAATTCTAAGTTCAAGTTCTAAATTCAAGTTCTAGTTCTAATTTCAAGTTCAAGTTCAAATTCTAAGTTCAAGTTCAAATTCTAAGTTCAAGTTCAAGTTCTAATTTCAAGTTCTAAGTTTAACTTCAAATTCTAAGTTCAAGTTCAAGTTCTAATTTCAAGTTATAGTTCTAAGTTCACGTTCAAATTCTAAGTTCAATTTCAAGTTCTAAATTCAAGTTCAAGTTCTAAATTCAAGTTCAAGTTTTAAATTCAAGTACAAGTTCTAAATTCAAGTTCAAGTTCTAATTTCAAGTTCAAGTTCAAGTTCAAATTCTAAGTTAAAGTTCAAGTTCTAAGTTCATGACATTCAAACATTCATCATCTAAATTCATGACATTCAAACATTCATCATCCACTCATAACACTTCAATTACTAATTTCTAACTTCAAATTATTAACACTTTACTAACTAGTCATAAAATCAAATCCAAAAAAATCCCAATTCAACCTAAAATTACATATTCTCAAGTTTAAACTAGTCCTAAAATAAAAAAAATGATAATTCTTCACTAACTAACAATGCCCAATTTAAAAATGCCCAATTTTTTTTTTTAAAACCCTAAAATAAAAATCTTCAATTATCTATACCTAACTAACAATAATCAAATCAAATTAACAATTGAATAACACAACTCAACCAAAAAAAACAATAATATACTAACAAACAATCAATTATAATCACTAGAATTGAAAGAAAAAAAACTAATATTTAACCCCCCTACCTACAGTGACGGCAACCGGCGACGGGGAAGAGGAGCACTGGCTGAGGACGACGACCAACGACGGCAATGGGAAGGGCGGCGACGGCGACAGCGACGGAAGGATCGATATATATATATATATATATATATATATATATATATATATATATATAGAGAGAGAGAGAGAGAGAGAGAGAGAGAGAGAGAGAAGGGAGAGAATAAGAGTGAAGAGAGAAAGGAAAATAAGAAAATGGCAATATGTCTTTTAGATATTTAATAAAAAGCAACGGACAACGTCTCTAAGTCCGTCACTTTTTTTAAATATAGTTGACCAACATTTTGACCAAAAAGCAACGGACTAAGAGACACTGTCCGTCGCTTTTTAAAAATAGTTGACTAGATATTTTGACCAAAAAGTGATGGACTAAGAGATGCCGTCCATCGATTTTTTAAAAATAATTAATAAAATAAAATAAATTAAAAACGATGGACAACGTGGTTATATTTAAATTTATATATAATTATTTTTAATAAAAAGCGACGGACGGCGTCTCTCTCTTTATTAAATAAATAATTATTAATCATATATCTATTTAGCGCAAAAATCCACGAAAAAAAGCGACGGACTAAGAGATGTCGTCCCTCACTTTTTGTAAAATAATTTAAAAAATAATTATTTTTATTAAAAAGCGATGGACAGTGTGGCAAAAGGCGCCACTTTTTGGAGCGACGCCGTCCGTCGCTTTTCTGTCCATCGTTTTTAAGCTATTTTTTAGTAGTGATGTATGTCAATGAAATACCATGTATCCTTAGCATGTCTGCTTGTATGTCTGTTGGTGTGTAAACGGTCTTTAGATTGACATACTTTTCAACCAACATTGCCTCAAGCACACCACTTGTTGATTGTCGCTTTGATTGAATCCGGTCCTTCAATGGACAAGAATGTGTATCATAGAATTTTCTCACTTTGAATAACTTTGAATTATTCAAACATGAGGATTTAAAAACCCATGAACAGTTTTCTGTAGCACACTTTAGATAGTAACTGCAAAAACTCATGCATTAATATACATGTTAAGTTGTTAAAATATATTGGTAATTTTTAAAACCAACATATATAATAACTCACCATGCAGGACTTGATTTTTTTGCAATGAAACAAAACTCTCTTAGAAATGCATATCGTTTCATAACTTCCGAGATAGTTTGCTTGTTTATATAAACTTGATCCTCGGCCACCAAATAGTGTTGAGGATTTGAAATTATTTTAGTTCCTTTAGATTCTTCAATATAACCTTCCAAAATTAGATCCATCTTAGTCAAACATAGTGTGTTGGATCCCAAAATATGTTGATGTGTCGTTTGGACATTAGTTTGGTACTCAATGGATTCCATAGCTCTGTCCACACATGTCACACATAAAGGATATTTTGAAAAGAAATCTGAATTGCATCTCTTTTGATCTAAATAAACTTGCACTCTCATATCGTTATGTATCTTCATTGGTGGAGATAGACCATTCACGAAATACTTGAGTTTCAAATCATAAATTGTTGTGTCCACTCCCAATTGTGAAGATATAGTTGTAATCAAGCCTTCGTATTTGGTGGTTGGATCATACATAACTCCTTCAATATTGTAATCCACGTAATTGTCTATTTAAAATAACAAATTCTTCATCAAAGAAATACCAAACTATTTTACCAATATTTTAACCATTTAACAAACGTAAAAAACAACAGTCAAATATTACATACCCTTAAACCAATTTTTAAAATTTATGATTTTATCAGGTTACCATCAATTAATGTAGGAACTATTTTTCATATTATTATTTACACCAATTCACATACTTAAAATACACTAAAATATGTACCATATTTTTATTTATGAGGTTCTAATTATATACCGTAGATCGTCAAACTTGTAGTTTTTTACATCACCAATTGCACTAAATAATTTATTACTGCACTCATTTTAATATATGTATGTTCATATGTGAGATAATATAAATTTGACCAAACAATACGCCAAAACATACATCAGGCTATTCGTTTGGTGTTAGTTATTAGCGAAAATTATACCAGATCACATACCAAAACAAATACATAAATACATATCACAAACTTATTGATATAAAATATTTGCTATCATACGGCACACATCATACCAATTAAACCTAAACTTTAACAAAAAAACAAATTTGACACATCAGTGTACAACAAAATCATATGAAGTTGTTGAAATTACACCAAAATTTTGACAATCCAGAACATCAACCAAATTGTATGAATTAATTACTCAAAAATTGACAAACTAAACAAAACGAATAACTACCAAAAATTACAAAATAGATATTTGTGAAAAATCAAATTCAACTACGTAATAAAACACCATGAGAATTATTTTTTATATAATTACTTGATGAGTCCCATCGCCCGTTGTGTTGAATTAGAATTGAGAAATTATTGGTATGCATTTTTTTGATAGTCGTTCTTCTCAGAGAAAGGGAGTTTTGTTTTGGTAGGAAACCTCTATTTATGGGAGATAATATATAGCATATTTGAATAAATTAGGGAAGGTAAAACTATTGGAGAAATTTATGGGAATCGGGATAAACATGGCTGATTTGGATTTTTTTTTAAATTTAAATTCTACTTTTGAAAAAAAAAGTATTGCTATATAATTGAAAAAAAAGTATTGCTATGTTGGTGTAAATACAGTTGTTAAGTTGTATAGTTAAAAAATCGGCCCAAAAATAAATGTCCACAAATCATTGTGATTTGATTTTAGAAGACACATAATTGTTGCATTTTCTGGAAAAAAAAATATTGTGCGTTTTCAAGATTTTGTTCAAGTAATCTCACTCATCTGCATTTCCTCTATTAGTTGGTAATGATCATGGCTCATGGACAATAACTTAATGCATTGAATTGTAATAATTGAATGTTGATTATGCAAGTATATGTAACTTTCAGATGTATAATACTCATCGTTGATCTTACCTGTTGTCCCAACTATCTTCTTTGAGTATGTGTTTAGTTGACACACATTAATTGGTTTTCTAATAAGGTTCTTTTGGAAGATTATTTTCCTCAATCCTTTGATGGGTGCACCTAACCAGAAATGGACTCCTGAAGAAGAATCTGCTCTTAAAGTTGGGGTCCTTAAATATGAGACAGACAAATGGCATACAATTCTTAAGGATCCAGAATATAGTGGTGTGTTGTATCTGCGTTCAAATGTTGATCTTACGGTAGAGTTTTGGCTCAATATTTTTTTATAAAATTAATTTTATTCAGTGTATAGTTCTTCAATGTATTATGTTCCCTATAACTACTTAGTTAAACAAAAGTCTTGATACAACTATCTACCTTTGTGATATATATAGGACAAGTGGAGAAATATGACAGTGATGACAAATGGCTAGGTTCTAGAGATAAAGCAAGGTTGACTTTGAAAAGAGTGGTTCAGGCCCCTGTGCAAGATGAGAGTATTGTGGTTGTTACCTCGACAGCTGAAAGTCATGAGAAACTTCATGGAACAAGGCCAACCACAACTTTTAGTAGCTCTCCACATAACGGTGGTTCAAGAAGAACTCTCCTAAGGTTATTCTTTTTGGGGATTCTTAGTTGTTACAACACCATTCTCATGTTATAATCTTGTACATTTCTTTGTCCTTCTAGATATCACTAGTTTTGGGTTCATGCATTGCACATATATTCCTATTAATTGGTATCAAAATCTTCTACACAATTTCTACTGATATGTTACATGATAAAAATAGATATTACAGTATATCGAAAAATATAAGTTTCTAAAGATAATGAATATTAATCTTATACTTGAATTACCTTACATTTGCATTCAAAATAGATTTAATATTTGTAAAGTTGAAATATAAATTAAGGTAGTTTTGTTAATATATATATATATATATATATATATATATATATATATATATATATATATATTACTCTTATTTAGAAATGGGACTTGTGGTGTACGAACACTGCTACATAAATTGTACCAAATGCAATGAAAGTTGTATGACAGGAATGGGACGAAAAAGGTAGTACCGAAAATTTAAAATTTGTGCCTATTCCTAATAATAATATACATAATTTCTTATTACTCTTATTTAAAAATGAGACTTGTGGTGTACGAACACTGCTATATAAATTGTACCAAATGCAATGAAAGTTGTATGACAGGAATGGGACGAAAAAGGTAGTACAGAAAATTTAAAATTTGTGCCTATTCCTAATAATAATATACATACGTGTCAGTTTTTGGACTTAGATATGCTTGTGCAACAAAGTACGTGTCATTTGACCATCACCTCTTACTCTTTTTTCTCTGTTTTTAGTTCATGTCACAAATAGAAAAGTCTCAATCAAGGAAATGAAAAAATCTCAATATATCATTTACAAATAACTTAAAAAATATTAAAAATTACAATAATTACCAATTTTAAATATTTAAAAGCTATATAATAAAATAGATTGACTCTCAGAATTCTATCAGGCTCACATATATTGGAACAGAAAAAATAACACATATCATTTTAAAATTACCAAAAAAGTATTATAAATAATAATAATTAACAACTTAAAATAAATATATATATATATATATATATATATATATATATATATATTCTATATTCTATTTTCTATTTTCTATTCTACTATATTATAAAAGGGAGTTTTGGTCTCAAATATAATATATAATATTTAAGATTGAGACTTTTTTCAATCTTCAATATTATATATTATACTTGTAGGACTTTTAAAAGCTTTTAAATGACTTAAAAAGCATTAAAAATTACAATAATTATCAATTTTTAAAATTATAAAAGGGAGTTTTGGCCCAAGTATAATATATAATATTCAAGATTGGGACTTTTCCCAATCTTCAATATTATATATTATACTTGTGGGACTTTTAAAAGCTTTTATAATATAGTAGAATATATATATGTGTGTGTGTGTGTGTCACAAATGGAAAAGTCCCAATCAAGGAAATGGAAAATTCATAATATATCATTTACAAATAACTTAAAAAGCATTAAAAATTACAATAATTACCAATTTAAAATATTTAAAAGCTATTTAATAAAATAGGTTGACTCTCAGAATTCTATCATGCTCACATATATTGGGACAGAAAAAATAGCACATATCATTTTAAAATTACCAAAAAAGTATTATAAATAATAATAATTAACACCTTAAAATATATGAAAGACATTTTAAAAGGGTTAAACTTGTAATTTTATCCATATCACATAAATTAAGACAAAGTGACCAGTAATGTACGTTATTTCAAAGTTACATAAAAATATTATAAATCACAATAATTAATAACTTAAAACATTTTAAAGAAAAATATGAAAATTTGGATGACTCTTCAAATTTCATTTGTGTCACATAAATTGAGACAACAAAAATAACATATATTGGGTCCATTTTAATTTATTTGTCTTATTTTTTTATATTTACAAATTGCGTAAAAATACCATAAATCATGATAATTGATAACATAAAATATGTTTTAAAAATAATACAAAAAATTTCACTAATTCTTGAAGTGAATCTATCGTAAAAATACTATAAATCATGATAATTGACAACATAAAATATTTACAAAATGTTGTATGCGGGTAGTCTTATTATGCCTTAAATAGTGTCAAAAAAAGTACATGTTTGTGATAAAAAAATTTATTCCTTTATCTACGCAAACAATCGCTTCAAAAACTCGATTATTAGCCCCAAAACATACCATTTATATTATTGGGTATTAATTTAAATTCAATAAAAAAAATTGAAAACTTATTTTTTATTAATTCAATACAATCTTACCACAATAGTTAGTCTTGTCCACCCAATATAATGATGATTTTTTTTATTAAACGTTAATTTGAACGAAGTAGTAATAAATTTGATAAAAAATAATAAATTTGGTGAATATAAATGGTAAACAAACATTGACCTAACAGGACCAGAAAAGGGAAAATACTTTTTCAATATTCAAATTATAAATAAGGAAAATAAACACTTAGTAGAAGGAAACTTGGCCTCTGACTTAAGTTAAATATTTGATGTCCATCTTTATGTTCGATTCCTCAAAAATTCAAAAAATTTAATTCTATCTCTTTCCCTTTTTTGGCTTTTCCATTCAATAACATAAAAAATTCTGGGTTCGAGACTTGAATATGAAACTGAATGAAGATATTGTTGGGGTTATCATCTCCCGCTTACCCGTGAAACTAGCAGTTCAATGTAAAGTTCTAAGCAAAAGTTTCAACAATAAACTCTGTGAACCAAATATTTCACAAAGTTTTGCTTAACGATGGTTTCGTGATCAAAATATTACTAATCTACTCATCTATTCGACACCATCACCCACACAATCATCATATGAAATATCAAACTATTCTTGTAAATTCTTTTGCAGCAACCCTAGGCTCCGACTTGGGTACGAAAGACGATCTTCATCACTTAATATTTCACTTTTGACCTCTTGCAAGGGTCTCCTTCTCCTTGAATTTCATAAATTTAAAACTTTCTGTATTTTTAATCCTATAACGAAAGTGCACCAATTGATATCTTATCCTGAGCCTACAAATTATTTTTCTACTGTGGGCGGAGGGGCAGGATTAGCCATTGATCATCCAACTACAAATCACAATTATAAATTGGTGACTGCTGGGATGCTGAATAAATGCAGAGGATATAGATTTAGAGTATTTTCATCGGAAGAAGCTGGAGTTGTATGGCATGAATTCCAATTTTTGAAAGAGGTATATTATCGTACTTCCATAGTCGGTCCACAACCTGTTTTCGTGCACGATTGCTTGCATTGGCTCACGAGTGACGGTAATGTTCTTGCTTTTGATACAAAGAGTAGTACCGGACAGGCTACAATTATCAACCTACCTCATGAAGTCCTTCATGTTTATTTAAATGATCCTATGTACGGTGCTATTAATTTCATGTTCGATGCAATTTTGGAGTTGGTACGTGGTGTACTTACCCTTGCTTGTTCCTTCAAGGAATTCATAGTCATTTTTTGTTATGATTATGTAAGCCGCAAATGGAAAGTTTCATACACATTGCCTAACTTCAAGCCGGATCTGGTGGGACGTGTTGGTTCTCCAATATGTTTTGACGGGGAACCAACATTAGCCTGTATCCCTAAGACAGAGCTTCCCCCTTACAAAGTCCACTCTAAACATATCCCAGAGATTACTGCAACATTAGATGAGCTCAGATGTCTGATTGCTAATAAACCTCGAGTTGATCGTGTCACGAAAACGGCCATAAATAATTATAGGTTGTTAGCTGTTATTGGTTCTCAATACTAATTTGTCATATATAAATAATTATATGTTCAGACTTATCATTTGTTGCAATTTTAATACATCAATTTATGCTTCTCATCAATAGTTTTCGGTTCAGATTAACCCGCCATATCAACTGTACATTCGTCCATGCTTTCAGCACCAGATATTTGAGGCGATATATATATATATATAAATATAATAGTTACTTTATATCAAACATGCATACATGTTACTCTATGATGTAAAAGAATACAATATATCTTTAAATTGTGTTTTTTTATAGAACATTCCACACAACTTTTATATTAGATTTGAGATATATTTGCCTACCTAAAATAATTTACACATAAATGCTTTCTTGTCCACCTGAAAAAGATAATGCAAAAGAGAAAAAAAATCCTAATTGGATTTAAATGCAAACCAGTTTAATTAGTATTATATGTTTTATCAAGTGGTTATTTGGCCTTTTGTCTTAAAGATATTGCTACATGAAATTTACTTCAACATATATGGTATGAGAATTTTATTAAGTCATTAAGGCAGTAAATATTTATTAAAAATGTAAAAAAAATATGATATTATGAATGATTGTAATGTAACTTTTTATTTAGGGTATTTCCACTTGTAATATGATACATGATATATTATTTAATGATTAATTAAATGATTTATAATATTATAATTTAGTGTAGGGACAAAATGATAATCTAATTTTGCATTTTAAAGCTTCCTACTTTTAATAATATTAGTTTTCCGACACGTGCGTTGCACGTGATTATCAATTCAGAAAATTTAAGAGAATATTTGAATAATAAGCTTTGCACAAAATAATATTGCATATTCTTTTGTGAATGTTCAGTATGGATCGTCATATATATCTCTTATTCACACGGACTTATGAAGATGGTCAATGAAAAAATTTATTTGTTAAATGCAATAATGTATATATTTATTTCAATTTGATGAGGTTTAATCATGTAATTAGTCGTATCTCAATAATATTACCTTATAGACGATATTTATTGTGTACTTTTTTTTGTCATCTAATCAGATGTGCTTTGCACGTGTATTCCATTTAATTTGTTTAGATGTCATATGAACATGAGGACAACTACATTTTATTTTTTAGAACTATTTTTGTATATTAATTTTTATTTTTTAAGTTATAACATAATAGATGACGTTCTTTTTGTTGGCTCACATATTTGACTTCTCGATTGACTGTGTATATAAATCAAAGATAGTAATCTGACTGTCCATAGTTAACCAAGAAAGGTTTCCTTTTTTTACCGAAAAATCTAAAAATTAAAATTAAAGAATATATTCTATATGTGAGATCATATATATAATCACATGTTTATCTTACACCCAACAAAGATATAGTTCTTATACTTGTAAATAATTTTCAATTTATTCAACCAAGCATGATTCGTCCAAGGAAAAATAACACCATTGTGTTATCATATAGGAGCAGTATAATAATATGAAAAATTATTGGTCAAAAGTTAATATAAGAAAAGATGAAAGATAGAAATAATTAATGTAATAACTATGAGAATTCATAAAATTATAACTAAAGAATGTAAAAGAGTGTGAATAACATTTGCATACTTAGTAATAACTAAGAGATTTTATAATGCTATAACTAAAGGATAAATGTGAAATAGATGAATTTCTAATAAATTTTATACTTACATAAACAAATAGGACTTTTTATTAATGTTACTATTTTTTTTTATAGTTATTAGATTTAATTTAGTGTAAGGACAAAATGAAAATGTTTATTCAATATTACTGAATATAAAATTTATTTTGTTAATGATAAATTTTAAGTGATTCATATATATTCACATATTTTCACATTTTTTGTGAGTTTTTTTTTTATAGAACTCGGAAAATTTTAAAATAATATATTTTGAAATTAGTGTTGACACCCAATTTTGGACCTACACAATATAATTAATCATTTCAACCTTCTTCAAATCAAACGATTTAAAATAATTAGTTTTATAAAATTTCCAAAAAATAAAAAATAATGCTCCCTCCGTCCCATATTATGTAGCAACATTTGACCGGACACGGAGTTTAACAAATAAATGAAGACTTTGAAATGTTTACCAAATTGCCCTTCAAAAAGTAGAGTCACTTTTCTCCCTCCTCATAAATGTATTGAAGTATTATTTTACTATTAAGTGGGACCAACAAGGATAAAAGAGGAATTGTACCTTTAAATATTTACCATATAAGGAAATGTAACATTCTTTTTTGGACTGACCAAAAAGGAAATGGTGCCACATAAAATGGGACAGAGGGAGTAATAATATAGCTTGAAGGTTATTTTAAATAGTTTTGTCACTTTTTATAATTTCTAGATAATGTATATGATTTTCATAATTATATATATAATTAGTACATTTTATGATTATTCGAAAATCGTCTCAAAAAGATTTTATTTTAATTAAATATTTGGTTAATTAGTTAAGTTATATAATAGTTTATATTTTAAATTATTTAGTTAATATTTGAGTTAACTATTTTATTTCGTTAAGATTAGGAAGCTCGTTGGGTAATTATATTAATTCGTCTTTACTTATTTGTTAGTCAAGTTTGCTAAGTAATTTCAATTTGACTCTATTCACAATTCAATGGACCCATTCTAAATTCTTCCAGCCCACCGGTTCCATTTCCTCATATTCCTAGCCCAAACAAATTCTTTTTAACTCCACTAAACAAACCCAAAACACAATACGTACACCAATATAAAATTCCAAGCAGCCTACTAATATTCCCAGCCCACTTTTATCCCTTAACCCGACCCAACATTTTTCTATACCAAAAGAAAGACCCATCAATTCTTTCAACCAACAATGCATACACTAGCCGACCCCATTGCCTGTGTCTTCTTCTCCAGACGTGAAACCCAGCAATAGGAGCCCAAAACTTGCGACTGAAATGCGAGCAGCAGTCCAGACGCGAGCCTAGCGAATCCAGCCCATCGTGTATCGTTCTCCCCTCGTCCTTATCCCCTCGTACATAATTTTCTCGATCGATACAGGTGGAAGCATCGAGTTACCTCTTCGTCCTTCATCCAAGATCGAGCGGCTATCATCTCGAATCTATTGGAATTGTACAAAATTAGTACTATTCCAGCTCTCACAACCTTATCTCTTAGAGATTTTTTGAATTTCAAATGGGAAATTCATCCCATTTGCATCACCCAATTCCCCCTCCCCCCCAATCTGCCCTAATTCCCTCTATATAAAGCTCCTCTTTACCTTCAGTTTAGGGGTGGAAAAAAATAGAGGTGGGAGAACATAGTTTATATATAAAGGTTGGATAAAAAAAGAAACGAAAAAGATCTAGAAGAGAGATTTCATAGAAAATACTAATTTTAAAATAGTCATATATACTCAACAAAGGTTCTCTTTTCTTTGTTCGTTGTTTGACGAAGCTCGTTGGAGTTCTCAAAATTTCGTTGTGCTCATGGAAAGGTTCCTGCTCGTTCTGGTCTCAGTTACGCTGCTCAAGAAGAGGTAAACAAATCTTGGCCTTTTTTTTTCCTTCATTCCGATTCCAATGAGTGTTGAATCATAAAATATTCCTTATTGATTTCGAGATGAGTTCATATGACTTGTTTTAATCATCTTATTTCTCTCATAAATCAGCAGTGTTTGTTGTCATTCTAAAGATGTTATTGCCTGTTTAAGCATGTTCTTTATGTTTATGGTCTTTCTCGAGTTCATTGGTTATTGTGCTCATTTTCATTTTGGCTTGTTCACATGTTAAGCGCATTGATACTGCTCTATTTCTGTTTTGTCGAAATAATGTTCTTTGTTTGTCACATGCTTTGAAGATGTTAAAGGATCAATTCCTTTTTGTTTTACTCTTATCTCCGAGTTTTAGATTAAGAATTTGTTTAGATCAATGGAGTCTAGGTTTGTTATAGTTGTGTTGTGGCATGATTGATTCTTCCATTTTTTGTTTATTTGATCATGTTTCCTGTCGCTTAGATGTTGTTCAGAATGTGTTGTTTTTTTCCAGAAATTATAGATACTATTTCCGTTTGTTCCATTTTGTTCACTAAACATAATGTATCGGCTACGATGGTACTTTTCTTTATTTGGTTTGATCATCTAGTAGGTTAATTTAATGTTCTTTTTTTTAGAGTTTAGTTGAGATTTGTTGTTGATACTATATGTCTGTTAGAAGAGTCAATTTGGTAAAATTGAAGTGTTATGGTCTGAGTTAGTTCTTAATAATTTACTTCTTATTCTGTTAGTTGATGTGTATTCATTTGGATTGATTCTGTTCATTAGCATGTTGTTAGCTTTTTGATGAAGAAGTCTTGGCTCTTTACTTTTGATTATCCTCTGTAAATCTTTTTTCTTTTGGTTTATTGTTTTACTTTTAGAAATATCACTGTTGCATTTTTCTATTATGATTTATTCTGAGCGTTACTTATGTTTGCCTCTCATTTTATTGTGCATTTGAAATATGGCTCCGAGTCCTCATGGACTCTTTCTCCTATCCTTGCCTCTTCTTATTGGGCCACGAAGGCCCAATTCTACCTTTATTGAGTCGGCTAGTCATGAAGAATTGAAGAACGAGTCCTTGGTATTGAAGTACATATGTCTATAGCTGATATACAGGCCTCGGAGCGAAAAGATGATGATGTATATGTGTCGTATACCTGTATACATAAGATATATAGTGACATACATCCAGTGTATATTGGAGCAGAAATGGGATTGAGACCCCCCCCCCCACCCCACCCCCCTCAAATTTTCAATTTTTTTGTTTTTTTGTGTTTTGTTGTAATTGGGCCAAAAGCCCATTTATTTTTAGTGTCATATGTTAGTTTTATGATAGGTGAAATTGGGCCTAAAGCTCAAAAGAAAATTCTATTTTTATGATAGTCTAGGCTAGGTGCAAATGAGCTAAAAGACCCAAAATGAAATTAGGCCCAAGTACTGGCCCAGGCGGACAGAAAACCAGACTTGGGCCCAGAAACACATACACTCTCTCTTTATTTTTTCTATTTCCTATTTGTTTAACTGTTTATTTGCTACTCAATTTTAAGGTTGTCCTAATTCGATTTCCCCAAAAAATAGTCATTTCAAGATTTCCTAAAGACAAAATATTTTTACTTATTTTATCACTTGAATTATTTTGAAATATCTAGTACTTAAGTAATATCCTTATATTATCTCCCTTTCCCTTTAAAACAATTTCAAATGTTAAGTTGTTATCTCTATTTATTCAAGTATGCGTATTTTCTTAAAATCGTTTACCCAAATAATTAATTGCCAGATAACCGCGTATTAGCGAGCATTTTGGATGCTTTCAAACCCTTCTTGAAATGCTAATAAGAACCCCGAACCCCTTTGAATATTTTCATTATATTTTTGTTTTAATCTTTTGGAAAATATCAGTTTTCTTAATTTCTCTTTAAAAATTAAGTGGCGACTCTTAAAACTAGTCGTTTTCTATTTTTTAATATAAAACAAAATGGCGACTCTATTGGGGATTTGAATTGGGTTCTAACCTTCAAATTAATTTGTTTCGCTAAATGTTTGTTGTTTATTTGCTTATTTGTTTAATTTTCCGTATTATTAAACTGCTGTATTCATAGTATGACATATATTCCATCGAATAACACTTATTTTCATTTTTTACTTAAAGGACGATTATGCGGGCCACAGTCGTTCATTAACCAAATTATTCTCGGGGCACCCTGACGAATGTAGTTGGCCACTGGATGGTCAACATTCGTTAACTGTCCCAGCCCAAGTAGTCTGCTTGGGTCACCGATCCACTAAATATAAAGCTCACTCTTAGTCAAACTAGTGTAGAGTTAAATCCAATCCCAAAATTTAGCACATTGATCTAAGATGACCCAACATCCAAGGCCTGTTAGGCCCATTAGAAAGACTACCTTGAGTCCAAAACGGCCTACGGCCTAAAAGGACGTTCATACTTATGTGTTAAATTTGAAGGATGTATATGTTATTTGAAAAAGTCATTGTCCCTTGGTGTTGAGAGTAAATTTTAATAGCTTTTTCTAGTCGTAGGAGGATTTTCACAAGTTACTACTCAGAAGGGATGGACATCCAGAGATGACAAGAAATAAAGAAAGAAGAAAAACCTTCCACGGAAGCATAGTTTAGGATTGTACCCCTGCGTGGGACTGATTATTTACATCTATTTCCCCTATTATGTATCCCCATTCAATTTATTTATAAAGTTTGTATAAATTTGAGTTTTGGGCCAATGAGATGTTTCAAACAACGTTATACATCCTTCAAATCGTTAGGCCTACCCTTGACACAAAAGGGTCACATATCTGTTTAAAATGCGTAATAACTGTTTATGTGTTATAACTGCTTACGTGAATATGTTACTTTGTTTGAAGATGTTCTAGCCTGCTATTTTGGAAATTTTCTAGAATCCCTTAAGCACAAATATTAAGTTACTATCGAAAGTGAGTCCAAAATATTCTTCGAGTCTTTAGTTTTCCAAAAAAAAATAAAATCAAACTTCACTTTCAAATGCTTACTCTCCCATCTCGAAAAAGGTCAATTTTTTGTCTCAAGCCAAAAAGGAAGGTCGAACTACGTAAGGACCTGAATTCTCCTCTGAGAGATACGTAGGCAGTCTTTCAAGGCTCAGTCCCTATTTTTAAGAAATTCTATCTTTTCCAACTTTTGCAATGAGATGGAAAATTCATCTCAATCGAAAATCAGAAGTATGACAATACAATCGACTTGTCTCGACTCAAGTCGACATTTCTGATTCACTAATCTCAAAATCAAATAGACAAATTCCTGTCTATTTAGTCATTTCTCTATATTTGTGGGCTAGTTTATCTTCAAATGAAGCAATCCTTATGTGTTTACAGTAATGTGTGTGATATTTTGTATTATTTATTACCGACACAGACTAACATATTTGTCTTTGAGTTATTTTTCTTTGCCAGGTACTCAAAACTGATCTGTGTTGATAAAATGGCTGAACATCCATACTTCACAAGGTCTAAAGACCCCAAAGATTCCTTCTCCGACCAATGTTTGTCAAAAGGCAAAGGAAAAGTGGTTGAAAATGTTGATAACACTGATTTGACCAAAATTATTGTGAATGACCCCATCATTGCTGAACATAACAAGTTGATTGCACAATTGTTCCAACAGATTGCTGAAATGAGGGCTGAAATGGATAAGACTCGAGATTTGACGAATCTGGCTATTGTTGCCAACGTTCCTACTCCAGACAATGAAAGACCTCCTCTCCATTTTCCTACTTCGAATCCAACATTCGAACGTTTTCCAAACAATTCATCCACCGCTACCAATCCAAAACCTCCCATCATCGACTTAACCACCCTTAACGCACATTATCCTAGCTCCTCACACCAAAAGTTACCTACTCCTCAAAATCCAAATACCAACATTTTCCAGAATTTTCCTTCAGTCTGTCAAACCCCTACTCAAATTGTCCAAAATCCACCTACCACTCAACCCATTCCTCTAAAAACTACTTGTCATATTTCAATATCGCCAAAATCATACCCTCCATTTACCACACATTTTAAACTCGATAATTGTGAGAAGAAGGAGAAGGAGTGGAAGGTCATAAAAGGAAAGGTTGAGCAAGGCATCAGAGAGGAAGTCATGAATGCAATGAAGGACTTTCAATACACCCTAGACATTGTGGGGTTGAATTATGAAGATTTGTGTCGCCATTCACATTTGGAGCTTCCAGAAGGTTTTTAAGTACCAAAATTTGACATTTTTAGTGGAGTTGAAAATCCTTTGACACATTTGAGGGCTTATTGTGATCAACTTATTGAAGTAGGGAAATATGAAGCTTTGTTGATGCGACTCCTTAGTTAAAGTCTAAAAGGAGAAGCACTGGAATGGTTTATTTCTAAAGAAATCAAGCAGTTGCCAAGTTGGAACGCTTTGGCTAAAGACTTCATTGAAAGGTTTGGTTACTATGTAGAATTCTTTCTTGATCAATACTCTTTGGAGAGAATCAAACAGGATTCTACTAAAGCTACCGAGAGTATGCCTACCGTTGGAGAAGAGAGGCTGCAAGGGTTAGACCTCCCATGATCGAGAAAGAGATTATTGAAGTCTTTGTGCGCATTCAAGAGCCGAAGTACTACAATAGGATGTTGATCATTTTAGGAGGAAAGTTCAGTGAGATAGTCAAAATTGGTGAAGCTATTGAAGACGGTCTCAAGACTGAAAAAATCATCCAAATGACTCTCCAAGATGAATCCTCGAGGCCATTGAGGAGGAAGAGGGAAGATGTTTCCTCTATCTCATTTGAATCAAGCCAAAAATCAAAAGAGGCATGCTGGTCTCAATATTCGAAAGTTTTTACCATCCAAAATCTACCCTTTAGCTCCACAAAATCCTTACCCCATCAAACCAAATTACCAAACTCCACCACCAAATCATCCAAATTACCAGGCTCCATTGCCAAATTACCCAAATGCTCAATCAAGTTACCAAGTTGCATTGCCAAATTACCCAAATAACCCTCATAGCTACCAAGCTCCACAATACCAAAATTTCCAAACACCAGCACCTACTCGCCAAAATCCTTCCAGCTACCGCCAAGTACCTCCTTCTTCAAGAAATAATTACAATCTTTCTTGTCAAGAGTTTTTGAAGAAATCTTCTAGAGTCTTTACTCCTTTGGTTGAAAGTCGAACCCAACTCTTTGAGAGATTGAAAATGGCTTGTCTAATACAAACAATTGATCCAAAAAAAGTAAATGTCAATTCCAGACTTTACAGGTCTGATCTTCATTGTGCTTACCATTCAAGGGGTGCTGGACATACCACTGAAGATTGCATCAACTTGAAGCATAAAAGTCAAGACTTAATTGATCAAAGAATTGTCACCCTTCAAGCTGTCAATTCTGATGCCAATGGTAATTCACTGATGCATCATGGAAGATTCGCTATTAACATGACCCAAAGCCTGAAGCACTTCCCCTTCAAAACCCCCCAAAGTATCATCAAATGTCTCCCCCTCAGCAAGGTAGTTATGATTCCCATCGTCCATGTCTTGAGAAGAAACCTGTTCGAAAGTTTACTCATTTTATTGAAAGTCGGACAAAGTTGTTTGAGCGATTGAGTGCGGTAGGTATTATTCATCCAGTCAAGCCTAAGCCAGTCGATACTAGCTCAAGATTTTATCGAGCCGATCGGAGATGTGCATATCATTCCAACGGTGTTGAGCATGATACTGAAGATTGTATTAATTTGAAGCACATGATTCATGACTTGATCGACCAGAAAATGGTCGAGACCACTGTACCCAACGTCAACAGTAATCCTCTACCGAACTATGGAGGTGCCACTATCAATATGATAAAGACAGAGAATGAGTGCTGCAGGGTAAAGGAGATAGTCCCGATTGGTCCTGACAACCTCGAGAAAGTTGTAGCTTCTCCAAGCATAAGTGAGAAACTTAATTTTACGAGCATGACACTCTATCAAGCTTTTGCTTCTGTGTCAAAAGAGGGTCAAAACAATAAGGGGATTAATCATATTCCATCAAAAAATATTTGCCTCATTTACGTCAATTCTTTCTGGTAGAGGAATATGCCAATGATGACGGTCTTGGAGAAGGAATTGGGGATCTTTTTGAAGAAGGTGATGTTGTGCCCAAGAGGATGATCGAGACATCAGGCATACGAGATGCCGAGCCAATGGAGAAAGTTCTTAATTGGACTTCCACTCTGCTCCTGATTCCTTGCTCATTTTGATAGACAAAGATGAATTTTATGCTATTTCTAAATTCGGTGGTAGTCCGAAAGAGTCCCGAGACCCACATTTTTTGCAATTTTACTTGTTTAAGTTTTAATTTCCCTCGTAATGTTTTGAAAAAGGAAAAATGACTCATGGTCATGGACAAAGTTCATATTTCCTTGTTTTCAATGGAAGCCTCTTCTATTGAGAAAATTTATTTTATTTGTTTTAATTCTGCTATCTAACAATCTTTGTTTTTGTTTCAGTAAAAGTTTTTTTTATAAATCTGTCAATATCATGTCATGTCACAAGTTGAATGAACAAAAATGAAGTAGATGAAGATGAATTTGAAGAGTATGACGATAATATCATGATATTCGAACACCTTGTCAAAATTTGAAATAGTTCGAGACTCAAGATAAGTCGAATCTGGATGAGACAGATATTGCAAAGGATAACCCTGTCAAAGAAGTTAGAATCAGGGTCCAACATTTACTTAAGAAAATACATTGATGTATTTGTTTGTAATCGTCTTATGTTATGTAGATAGAAATTTATCTCTTGTAATGAACTACGTCTAACCTGAATTCTCAAGAATGAGATACATAAGCGGACTATGTCGGCTTCGGTCACCCCTTCATATATTTTCAATAATTCACTTGTGTATTTGAACTATGTTCGACCTAAATTCTCAAAATTGAGATACATAGACGACCTGTGTCGGCCTTAATCGTTTCCTTAGTTAAATTTTCTTATTTTTTAATCCTCAAGAGGGGAACTACGTTTGACCTGATTCCTGCATCAACGGGATACGTAGGCGCCACAACGGCTCGGTCATATCTCCCATAAGATTTCTATTTTTCTGTACAATAGAAACTGGGACAGAATTTTTAAGAGAGACTCAAAAATTCTCAAAAAAGTAGATCTCTACAACAAGCCAAGACTGAAGATACATTGAGAATCGCAATTGGGACAGAATTTTTGAGAGGGTCTCAAAAATTCTACAATTCATATATCAATAGTTTGAGATATCTCAAGACATCTAACTGGAATAGAAATTTCTGAGGATGGCCTCAAAAATTTCTTCAAGCATCAGTAGAAGTTTGTAGTAAATTTTGAATATTTCAAGCATATTAGAAATTTAAAGCTAACTTCAAATTTCTCAAGCATCGCTAAAGTTCAATGTCAACTACAGCAATCTCTGACACCTTTGGATCTTAGAGTCAACTGCAAAACCTTTCATTTATAGAAGATTTCGATAGGATCGTGTCAAAAATTTCCCAAGCTTTAAGGATTTTTGAATTCTCCAGAACAAGCTATCGGATACACCAAAATTTCAAACCAAGGAGCGAGCAATTGAAGAACTCAACACAGATCAGTTTATTTTAAAAACTAACAATTTTTCTGTAGATGCAGACATAAGTTCACCTCAAGATCATCATATTCCTCCATTCAATGAATATGGAGAAGTCAAAAGGGCGAGGAGCTCCCCAAAATTGACAACTTTTATGTGGATGCAGGAAAGTCATTGAAATTTTTCAGAAGAAAAAAGAAACATTTCAGAATACGAGCAACAACACCTCATTCAAATGTCCAGCAAAACATTAGTCACAATGAGTACAAATGTTCAAACATGAACAAGTGAAAGCATCACTTTCAAACAAGCATCTACAATGACATCAAATTACATTTTTCAGCATCAAGGATGTTTGAAGAATATTCACAAATCGCGTCAATATCAGACACGATAATGTGAAACCCCCAAAGGAACATTTCTACAGTATTATCAAATGAGGTAGTACCACCACCCAGAAGGACATCATCATTTTATCGATGGAATATCATCATCCTGTCAATGGATCATCAACAAAGAATATAGTCCTATCAATGGAGCATCAACATAATCCTACCAATGGATCATCAATGGAGAATCATCGTCCTATCAATGGAGCATCAACATAATCCTACCAATGGATCATCAACGAAGAATCATCGTCCTATCAATGGAGCATCAACATCATCCTACCAATGGGGCATCATCATCCTATCATGTAGCAGCATTTTACTACTAATGGATCATCATCATCCTACCAATGAATCATCATCTTTCTATCAATGAAGCATCGTCATCCACATCATATCAAGTCATCATCTACTACATCAAAATCGATGAAGGCTGACGTCAGAATATTTATAGAAAAGAACATGTGTCGAATATGGTAAAACATATCACTTCTCTATTTAAATTACAGTTTCTGCTAACGAGTTTTTCTCATTCTTTGTCCAGAGCATCCAAGAGGATGAATTCTCAAATCAAACCACAGGTACAGACGACATCAGAAAAGATGCAGCACAACGTGGAACTTTTCTTAGCTCGAGCTGAGGAATGAATGTCATCAAGCCTCCACCTCGTTACAGTTGGACTATTATTGAGTCATCCACCTCGTTACAGTGGGATAATCATCGAGCCATCCACTTCGTTACAGTTGGATAATCATTGAGTCATCTAGCTTATTACAGAGATCACCGGAGTTTGCCACGCAGAAAACAAGCAATGGCATCTCCAAATCCTCAGCAAATCATGAGTTGTAATGGACATACTGTGTTCGAAAGCGGTATCCATTATCTTTTACTCTCAATACTTCCTTATTTTCTCATCTAGTTGAAAAAATTGTTTATGCCTATCAATTAAGATATACTCATATGTTATATGAATGATTTTTCTTTATTATTTTTTTATTTAAGCCGCTAGCTAAAGCGGTGCAACGTCTACTAATTATTTACTTGAGTATGCAGACATATACTGAACATACCTATATGTCATCTCTCAAAGAAAGAGTGATTTTAAAACACCAAGACAATGGCGTATTCACAGAAACTTGCAAGAAGATAACTAAAATGTATCGTAAGAGATGCTACCACTATTTTCCATTACAGTTTCTACTAACAATTTTGTTTCAGTTTTTGTCGAGAGCATCCAAGAGGATGAATTCTCAAATCAAACCACAGGTGCGGACGACATCAACAAGGACGCTACACAACGTGGAACTTTTTCTTAGCAGCGAACTAGGACATAGTCTGAAGAGGAGTATCAAACTCTTAGGATGCGAGCTGAGGGGCGACTTCCACCACAATCAAACCACACCCCTATCAGAAGGCATGTGGTTTTTTCTTTAGGTTTATCGATTTCTATCTCGCATCCGGAAAGTTTTGGTTTTCACCGAAAGCAACTTTCTAATATAAGTGACGATGCACCAAGAGCTTTGGAAATTATGTCCGTGTAAATTCTTACTTATGGATGTGAAGGGCCCCACATTCATAGTTAAGAGGTTGCAAGCCTTTCTTTCATACTCGACTTATCTGTCACCCCTCCAAGACCAAAAGTTATCTTGCACAATAGATTTCCTTTTCAATTGATTGAGTCGAACTACAAACAGCTTGATTCCTAAGGTTTAAGGATATGTAGGCGGGCTCAATATTGAAAACTCGTCTGTATTCCAACATTCGCTCTTAAATCTTATTCTCGAGGATTTCGGTCCCTTTATAATTCGGTATCGTGATGACTTTTGAATTCTTTCAAAATCGTGCGTGAAATCAAGCTTATCGAATTACAAGTGGCCTCAATTCTCATAAAGTCTAAGATATATAGGAAACCCATTTTCGGGGTTCGTCCATGATTCTTGAAGTCCATACCAAAAGCCCTCTTTCTGAAGGATGAATATGTGGTCGGTCAAAATTTAATACGTCAATTTCATTTGCCTCGAATTTCTTTCATCAATCCAAGTCAAACGAGGGACAATTTTTGACACCCAATTTTGGACCTCCACAATACAAATTAATCATTTCGAGCTTCTTCAATTTTAAACGATTTAAAATAATTAGTTTTATAAAATTTCCAAAAAATAATAACAATAATATAGCTTGCAAGTTGTTTTAAATAGTTTTGTCACTTTTTATAATTTTTAGATAATATATATGTTTTACATAATTATAAATATAATTAGTATATTTTATGATTATTCAAAAATCGTCTCAAAAATATTTTATTTTAATTAAATATTTGCTTAATTAGTTAAGTTATATAATAGTTTATATTTTAAATTATTTAGTTTATATTTGAGTTAACTATTTTATTTCGTTAAGATTAGGAAACTCGTTGGGTAATTATATTAATTCATCTTTACTTATTTGTTAGTCGAGTTTGCTAAGTAATTTCAATTTGACTATATTCACAATTCAATGGACCCATTCTAAATTCTTCCAGCCCACCGGTTTCATTTCCTCACATTCCTAGCCCAAACCCATTCTTTTTAACTCCACTAAACAAACCCAAAACACAATATGTACACCAATATAAAATTCCAATCAGCCTACAAATATTCCCATCCCACTTTTATCCCTTAACCCGACCCAACACTTTTCTATACCAAAAGAAAGACCCATCAATTCTTTCAACCAACAATACATACTCCAGCCGACCCTACTGCCTGTGTTTTCTTCTCCAGACGTGAAACCCAGCAGCAGGAGTCCAAAAATCGTGACTGAAACACGAGCAGCAGGCCAGACGCGAGCCAAACGAATCCAGCCTATCGTGCGTCTTCTCCCCTCGTCCTTATTCTCTCGTACATAATTTTCTCGATTGATACAGGTTAAAGCATCGTATTGCCTCTTCGTCTTTCATCCAAGATCGAGCGGCTATCATCTCGAATCCATTGGAATTGTACAAAATCAATACTATTCCAACTCTCACAACCTTATCTCTTAGAGATTTTTTGAATTTCAAATGGGAAATTCATCCCATTTGCTTCACCCGATTCTCCCCCCCCCCCAATCTGCCCTAATTCCCTCTATATAAAGCCCCTCTTTACCTTCAGTTTAGAGGTGGAAAAAAAATAGAGGTGGGAGAACATAGTTTATATATAAAGGTTGGAGAAAAAAAATGGAAAAGATCTAGAAGAGACATATTCATAGAAAATACTAATTTTAAAATAGCCATATATTTGCCAAAGCTTATGGAGTTCTCAAAATCTCGTTGTGGTTGTGGAAAGCTCCCTGCTTGTTCTGGTCTCAGTTACGCTGCTCAAGAAGAGGTAAACAACTCTTGGCCTTTTTTTTTCTTCATTCCTATTCCAATGAGTGTTGAATCGTAAATTATTCCTTGTTGATTTCGAGATGAGTTCATATGACTTGTTTTGAGTCTAAGCTGTTTTGATCATCTTATTTCACTCAGAAATCGGCAGTGTATGTTTTCAATCTAAAGAGGTTATCACCTATTTAAGCATGTTATCTATGTTTATGGTTTTTCTCGAGTTCATTGGTTGGTGTGCTCATTTTCATTTTGGCTTGTTCACTTGTTAAACGCATTGATACTACTCTGTTCGCGTTTTGTCGAGATAATATTCTTGTTTGTCACATGCTTTGAAGATGTCAAAGGATATTATGAATATGGTTAATGGTATACTCACACTTAGGCGCAGCAACAAGCTAAAAGTTGCACCTAAATATTTGGAGGAATACTCCACTATAGGAACCAACAAGGGGACAAATGTGTCAGACATACCAAAAGACACAGATCACCACATAGGGTTCTTCTCCAAGCAACAAAGCCTATAAATAGAAAAGACATACAAGGCTACTGCTTATGCATATTCTGAAAGTTTATTTCTTTTCTTAGTTTTCCTTTTAGTTGCTTTTGGTAGTTGAATGGCTGTAGTTCTTTTTTACTTTTCTCAGCAAGTTTGGATTCCCTAAAAGCTTGTATTCCCTATCAGTTTATCAATACAAGTTGGTTCATATCATTTGGTGCTTTCATTGACCCTCCTCTACAAATGGGTGATGAGACACATAATACTCGACTCAAAACATTGGATGAAGCTTTGAAACAGGTCCAGGAACAAGTGGCTTCCCATAACAAGAGCTTTGAATCCATGTCTGCTACGATCCAGAGTTATACCTTCATGAAATTCTCTCTCAGCTCTCCACCCTGCAATCGAACCAGTTAGGACAACAACCAGGAAAAAGCCCTGTTTCTAGTGTTCCATCTCCGCCCACCATGCCACCTCCACAAAACTTCTACCACTAACACACCACTCATATTCAGAATCTCATTTTCTCCCCTTTTCCGCCACAACCCCAGTTTCCACCACAAACCCAATTTCCACTTCATCCCCCTTCAAACTCGTATGCAGCGTTTCGTCGTGACAAACCAGCCCCAATCGATTTGCCTAAGTTTGATGGAGCTCATGTTGAGAGCTAGGGGTTCCAAGCTAATCGGTACTTTGATGTCTATGGGGTTTCTGATGAACAGCGCCTTACATTGGCTGCTTTTTACCTTGAAGGTGATGCTTGTGACTGGTTTCAATGGATGTACAAAAATCACCAGTTAATTGGCTGGGAGCATTTCACTAGAGCTTTGGTGACTCGTTTTGGTGCAAAAACACTATAGGCTCCTGAAGGTGTTCTGGCAAAACTCCAAATAACCTCATCTGTTCGCAAATATCTCTCTCAATTCGAGAAGACCGCAAATCATACGTCGGGTATGGCACCGAACCAACTGATGCACACATTTATTTCAGGGTTCCAACACGATATAAAGTCTGAGGTATTAGCTTTTTGCCCCGTTGATCTTAATGATGCTATTGGGCTGGCCTATTTACAGGAGCAAAAGTTATTGGGCTCGGGTAAGCCTAGCCAGCGAACTAATTCTTTTCATTACACAGGCCCTAAAATTTCCAGTCACTCAAACATCCCTTTATTTGCTTCGACCTCTTCCACACTAATTTCACCGTCTTCATCCCATGGCCCTTCAGCGTCCCTACCTGGTGTGGGTCGTGTTCCTTATAAAAAGCTTACTCCTGCTGAAATGCAATGCAAACGTGAGCTTAATCTTTGTTATCATTGTGATGAGAAATGGCACAAGAACCATCGTTGTACTTCTACCCCCCAGCTTTTACTTCTCTTATCAAAGGACGAGATTGTAGAGCTTTCACCCCTCGAAGCCAAAAAGGTCAATGATGAGTCTCTTATCCCTCTTTGTACTGAGGAAGCACCAGTTCCAACTATCAGTTACCTCACCTTATCCGGCGGCTTACACCCCACCACCCTTCATTTCTCCGGTAGTGTCAAGTTTCTCCAGTTAAGGCTTTTCTTGACGGGGCCAGCACTCATAACTTTATGCATCCTCGTGTTGCTAATTTTCTCAAACTACCAATTGAGACCTCCTCCTAATTTTCAGTTCTTGTGGGCAGTGGTCATACACTAAGATGTTTGGGGGTCGTTCATCAGGTCTCACTCACCATTCACGGATTTACTCTTTACATGGATTTTCTTATCATAGAATTTCACGGGTCTGATATGGTCCTTGGAATAGTTTGGTTGCGCACTTTGGGTAGAACTATCTCAGACTATGCTACTCTCCTCTTTGAGTTCTCTTTTGCGGGGACAACCATCAAAGTGGGTTGGGGATCCTGCTCCATCTATGGACCAAGTTCAATTTTCCTTTCTTTGTCGTTTAACCACTACTGATTCAGTTGCCCGCTTCTATCGCTTGGATCTTATTGCTCCAAACTCTCTCCCGTTACCAGAGCCTCCCCCCAATTTGACCTCTCTACTATCTTCTTTTTTAGATATCTTCAAAAAACCCACTGCATTACCTCCTTCTAGACCTCAGGATCATCGCATTCCTTTGTTGCCCAATTCGAATCTGGTGAATGTTCACCCATATCACTACCCCCATTTTCAGAAATCTGAGATTGAAAGGTTGGTCTCTGAAATGATCAAAGATGGTGTGATTTGCCCTTATTCCAGCCCTTACTCTTCCCCTGTTCTTCTTGTTCGAAAGAAAGACGAAACTTGGCGATTTTGTGTTGATTATCATGCTCTCAACCTTATTATAGTCAAAGACCATTTTCCTATCCCTACCATTGATGAGCTCTTTGACGAACTCCATGGGGCCTGTTTCTTTTCTAAGTTAGATTTTCTCGCTGGTTACCACCAAATTCGAGATCATCTATCGGATATTGAGAAATCGGCATTCCGAACTCATGAAGGTCACTATGAGTTTGTCGTGATGCCTTTTGGTCTTTCTAATGCACCATCGACCTTTTAGGCGACCATGAACTCAATTTTTAAATCATTTATCCACCAATTTGTTTTGGTCTTCTTTGATGATATCTTGGTATATAGCTAATCATGGCCCGACCACCTGGCCCATTTACAAAAAGTGTTTGAGGCCTTATGTGAACACGCATTGGTGGTTAAACATTCCAAGTGCCAATTTGGTCGGACCTCTATTGAGTATCTTGGCCATATTATTTCTTCCAGGGGACTTCAAGTGGATCCTGATAAGATACATGCTATTGTGTCTTAGCCTACACCTCTGACCATGAAGGATGTGCGGGCTTTTCTGGGACTTACCGGCTAGTATCGTCGTTTTGCCAAATCATATGCCCATATTGCTTCGGCGCTCACTGATTTATTAAAATAGGATGCCTTTCGTTGGATTGATCTCAAGGTTTCTATCTTTGGTAAACTCAAAGAGCCTCTTAATACTGTCCCTGTTCTTCGCCTCCCCGACTTTCACAAGATATTCACGATTGAAACAGATGCATTTGGAGATGGCATTGGAGCAATTCTTTCTGAGGAAGGGCATCCCATTGCCTTCTTCAGCCAAAAGCTTTCTTCTCGAATGCGTGTCGCTTTTACTTATCACAGGGAGATGTTTGCCATTACAGAGGCTGTTCAGAAGTGGCATCAATATTTATTGGGCAGAAAATTTCTTATTCTCACGAATCAAGAACCTCTCCAGTCTTTGACTACTCAGGTAATCCAAACGCTTGAACAACAGAAGTGGTTAACCAAGTTGATTGGTTATGACTTTGAGATCTCTTATAGATCGGGAAAATTGAACACCACTGCTGACGCCCTTTCTTGTGTGCCTGCTCTTTATTCTCTTACAATGGCAGTAACTGAATTTGACTTAGTGTCCAAACTACGGGAACTTAACAAACATGATGCATCCTTAGTTTCTCTTCACCAACAACTTCAGGATGATCCTGCCTCCTTGTTGGACTACTTTTTCCACAGTAGTTTGCTACTTTTTCGCAATCGTCTTATCATTCCCACTAATCTGACTCTTCGTAAGTTGTTGTTACAAGAATTCCATTCTTTTACTACATGAGGACATGCTGGTTTAGCCAGAACTTTTCATCGGCTTTCCTCAAATTTTTATTGGCAAGGCATGCGTTCTGATGTCAAGGACTTTGTTACTCACTGCCAAGTTTGCCAACAATGAAGGACACTCAATTGAAGCTAGCAGGACTTCTTCAACCTCTTTCGGTTCCTGATGCCATTTTTGAGGAAATCTCCATGGATTTTATCACAGGTCTTCCTCCTTCACACGGCTGCACAGTTATTTTAGTGATTGTGGATCGTCTTTCCAAGTATGGGCATTTTGTTGCCTTTCTCCCTTCTTTTACCAGTCAAAAAGTAGCTGATGTTTTTGTGAAAGAGTACATCAAATTGCATGGTTTTCCTTCTAAGATTGTCACTGATAGAGATCCTCTTTTCCTATCTAATTTTTGGAAAGAAATCAATTGCCTACAAGGCACTCACTTAGTGAAAAGTTCAGCATACCATCCTCAAACAGATGGTCAAATTGAGGCTCTCAACAAGTGCTTAGAAATGTATTTGAGGTGTTTTACTGCCGATGCTCTAGCCGACTGGTTCAAACTCCTTCCATGAGCTGAGTTATGGTATAATACAGCCTATCAATCCAGTTCCCAAATGACTCCCTTTGAGGTTGTCTATGGTAGACCTCCCCCTACAATTTCTCATTATGTTATAAATGGCTCCCATAACCCTGTTGTCATGGCTGCCTTTAGAAAATGTGATGAAACTCTATCTCCGCTGCGCACAAATCTGCTAAGGTCCCAAGAACGGATGAAATCTTTTGCTGACAAAGGGCGAAGGGAAGTTGCCTTCAATGTTGGGGAATTGGGTCTATGTTCGTCTTCGACCTTATCGTCAACTGTCAGTGTGCCTTCAAAAATAGACCAAGCTTAGCCGTCGGTACTTTGGTCCATTCCAAGTCCTCAAACGCATTGGTGAAGTTGTGTACAAATTAGACTTGCCAGCCTCTTCCCGTATTCACCCTACTTTTCATGTTTCAGTTCTTCGAAAGTGTATAGGAACACCTGACCAACAGGTTACTCCTCTTGAATTGTTGGATCAATCTTCTGCATTAGTTCTGATGCATGAATCGATTCTCTAGCAGCGCGTGTTGCACAAGGGCAATGGTCAACTGGTCCAATGGCTTATCAAGTGGTCTGGCTTGCCCAATTCAGATGCCACTTGGGAAGCCAAGTCGACTATCCTTCAACAATTTCCCCAGCTGAACCTTGAGGACAAGGTTCCTCTTCAAGGGGTTGGCAATGTTATGAATATGGTTAATGGTCCACTCACACTTAGGCACAGCAACAGGCTAAAAGTTGCACCTAAATATTTGGAAGAATACTCCACTACAGGAACCAACAAGGGGACAAATGTGTCAGACATGCCAAAAGCCACAAATCACCACATTGGATTCTTCTCCAAGCAACAAAGTCTATAAATAGAAGAGACATACAAGGCTACTGCTTATGCATATTCTGAAAGTTTATTTCTTTTCTTAGTTTTCCTTTTAGTTGCTTTTGGTAGTTGAATGGTTGTAGTTCTTTTTTACTTTTCTCAGCAAGTTTGGATTCCCTAAAAGCTTGTATTCCCTATCAGTTTATCAATACAAGTTGGTTCACATCAAAGGATCTGTTCCTTTTTTATTTACTTTTATCTTCGAGTTTTAGATTAACAATTTTGTTTAGATCAGTGGGGTCTAGCTATGTTATAGTTGTGTTGTGGCATGATTATTCCTTCCATTTTTTGTTTATTTGATCATGTTTCCTGTCGCTTAGATGTTGTTCAAAATGTGTTTTTTTTTCCAGAAATTATAGATACTATTTCCGTTTGTTCCATCTTGTTCACTGAACAGAATGTATTGGCTACGATGGTAGTTTTCTTTATTTGGTTTGATCATCTAGTAGGTTAATTTAATGTTCTCTTTTTTTTTTAGAGTTTAGTTGAGATTTGCTGTTGATATTATATGTCTGTTAGAAGAGTCAATTTGGTAAAATTGAAGTGTTATGGTCTAAGTTAGTTCTTAATAATTTACTTCCTATTCTGTTAGTTGATGTGTATTCATTTGGATTGATTCTGTTCATTAGCATGTTGTTAGCTTTTTGATGAAGAACTCTTGGCTCTTTACTTTTGATTATCCTCTGTAAATCTTTTTTCTTTTGGTTTATTGTTTTACTTTTAGAAATATCACTGTTGCATTTTTCTATTATGATTTATTCTAAGCGTTACTTATGTTTTCTTTTCATTTTATTGTGCAGGTGAAATATGGCTCCGAGTCCTCATGGACTCTTTCTCCTATCCTTGCATCTTCTTATTGGGCCACGGAGGCCCAATTCTCCTTTATTGAGTCGGCTAGTCATGAAGAATCGAAGAACGAGTCATTGGAATTGATGTACATGTGTCTATAGCTGATATACAAGCCTCGGAGCGAAAAGATAAGGATGTACATCTGTATAAATAAGATATATAGTGATATACATCCAGTGTATACGGTGTATATTGGAGCAGAAATGGGATTCTCCCCCCCCCCCCCCCCACCCAATTTCCTTTTTTTTTTTTTTTTTTGTGTGTTTTGTTGTAATTGGGCCTAAAGCCCAAAAGAAAATTCAATTTTTATGATAGTCTAGAATAGGTGCAAATGAGCTAAAAGGCCCAAAATGAAATTAGGCCCAAGTACTGGCCCAAACGGACAAAAAACCAGACTTGGGCCCAAAAACACACACTCTCTCTCTTTATTTTATCTGTTTCGTATTTGTTTAACTGTTTATTTGCTACTAGTTGTCCTAATTCGATCTACCCAAAAGATAGTCATTTCGAGATTTCCTAAAGACAAAATAATTTTACTTATTTTATCACTTGATTTTTTTTTTTAATATCTAGTACTTAAGTAATATCCTTATATTATCTCCCATTCCCTTTAAAACAATTTCAAGTGTTAAGTTGTTATCTCTATTTATTCAAGTATGCATATTTTCTTAAAATCGTTTAGCCAAATAATTAATTGCCGGATAATCACGTATTAGCGAACATTTCGGATGCTTTCAAACCCTTCCCGAAATGCTAATAAGAACCCCGAACCCCTTTGAATATTTTCATTAGATTTCTGTTTTAATCGTTTGGAAAAAATCAATTTTCTTAATTTCTCTTTAAAAATTAAGTGGCGACTCTTAAAACCAGTCGTTTTCTATTTTTTAATATAAAACAGTTAGAAGATCTTGATAATACATTTGTGACATATATAAATACCTACCCAGAAATATATATATATATATATATATATATATATATATATATATATATATATAAAGAGAGAGAGAGAGAGAGAGATTTGCATTAATGAAAATATTTATCTCATAAAAAATAAAAACTAAACTAATACAAACTTTAACTGGCGTTATTAGAAGTCATATGAACTTTTCTTTGTCGAAAATACTGAAATATTAAGAAATAGTAAATTAGTAAAAACAAAATGGCAATGTTTACATAGTAATAACTATTTTGAAGCAAACTTCCTGACAATATAAATTACATAAGTAGCATTGATAAATAAAGTCATTATTTTGTCTTGAGCATAAAAAAAACAAATCGTGACAATTCTCTAACTCTTGAGAAGTTTAATAATTTTTTAAAAGATATTCAGGAACATATATCTACATCACAAGAGAAATTGTTAACAAAAACAAATGAATTTAGACTACAATAAAAATTAAACTAATACGAACTTCAATTGTCGTTATTACAAGTCATATGAATTTTTCTTCTTCGAAAATACTAAAATATTAAGAAATAGTAAATTAGTAAAACAAAAGGGCAATGTTTATATCGTAATAACTATTTTGAAGCAAACTTCCAGACAATATAAATCACATAAGTAGCATTGATAAATAAAGTCATTTTTCTGTCCTGGGCATCAAAAAAATAAATCGTGACTATTCTCTAACTCTTGAAAAGTTCAATGATTTTACAATAAGTTATTCAGAAGAATATATCTACATCACAAGAGAAATTGTTAACAAAAACAAATGAATTCAGACTTCAATAAAAATTAAACTATTACAAACTTCAACTGACGTTATTACAAGCCATATAAACTTTTCTTCGTCAAAAATATTTAAATATTAAGAAATAGTAAATCAGTAAAACAAAAGGGCAATGTATATATAGTAATAACTATTTTGAAGCAAACTTCCAGACAATCTAAATCACACAAGTAGCATTGATAAATAAAGTCATTCCTTTGTCTTGAACATAAAAAAAAAAAATTGTGACAATTCTCTAACTCTTGAAAAGTTAAATAATTTTTGAAAAAGATATTCAGAAGCATATATTTACATCACAAGAGAAATTGTTAAAAAAACAAATGAATTTAGACTTCATCATGTTAACTTCATATATTTGAACATTACATACTAATGTATATACTAAGCAAAAAAAATTTATTTTATCATCAGAATTATTTTCTCAAGTACTCGAGGTTAAGGAATATACCCTCTTAGGATATTACAATTTACTTCATCATAATAGTGGTACCTCATATTCCGCTAAACTTCAAACTCACTTAATGACAATAAATCACACAAAATATTTTAAAATGCAAGAGGAAGAAGAGTAAAAAAAAATTGTGGTTGAAAATGAGAGGAAACCCCTCTATTTATAGTCAACAAAGGGTAGTATGAACAAGTTTTTTTTTTGTCTTATCTGAAAAGTCATGACCTTTCCGGGAAGTCACAACCCTTTGGAAAAGTCACAACTCTTTGGAAAAGTCACAACTCATCAAAAAATCACAACCCTTTGAAAAAAGTCACAACTTATCAGAAAAGTCACAACTCATTGAAAAAGTCACAACCTAAGTTAGGGGTATTATAGTAATTTAACATCCAAGTTAGGAGTTCATGCTTTTAAGGTAATATAGATATGTGATGTGATGAATTATATTGAATTTGAAGAATAAATACAAGCTCAAATTAATGAATAATGAGTCGATTCAACCTAAATTATTAATTGCAAGGCACATCATATATATTGCTATCAACTGAATTTCAAAAGTAAATTACTCTAATGACTTTAAATATGCAATTCTTATAATATACATCGAATATTCAACTTATTAAAAGTTTTATATAATATGTCACAATAAATAATTGAAAATGTTGGTGTCATGGTTGTAAAATGTTTCATGTCTTATAATTTTTGCCTTTCTTTTTAAGAAATAACAACCTCCACCTTTTTACAGTTGCATATATATTAAGAAGTTGTCATCAAAGGAAAGTAGTATTTAATAAAAATTGTATATAAATTCGATCAACATATGCCTTCCTTACTATAAATAGTAAATCATTATCCTTTTCACGGTGTAAACCTACAATAAATAAATGAATTATTATTTGTTACAAAAACAATAATTACAGAAAGATTTAATTATCATAATTAATTACATGTAAATGTACCCTTTGTCTCCTTTGCTTGATTCAAAATTATTAATTCTATCATTTGTAAAAAAATAATTTGTTAAGTTGTGTACATATAATTGTATTATAAAATATAACACAATTATGTGTGAGATATTGACAGTTGACTTTTCAAACTAACAAATCAAATTGACAGTCATAATATAAAATAAAAGACTCAAATAGTATGAAAATTAAAGGAAACATATTTTCCACAAGCTACAACTAATGTTGATAAGCAGCAAAGGAGAAATTAATGTACAACATGAATATAACTATTCAGATGTTGCTGAGTAGAATAAGACGAGAAAGGACAAATATTTTTTTATGGGAAAGACGAAATCTCTGATCGAACAAAAATAAGTAAAAAGTATCACTCTATTGTGGACTTTATATAGTGCAATGAAACATATAAATATAATTATACTACATAACAATATTATGATCCAAGAATACTCAAAAGACAAAATAAATAAAAGCTACACACTGTAAAATGATTATTATTATATTATGATTGGAGGAAATTCAAAAGACAAATAACTAAAAGCTACACACTATGAAATGATTATTATTACTATTAGTAAAATTATCCACACTTTGCGCGGAAATTAGATACCACAAAATTTATAAAATAATATTTAAAATATATCTGTCATTAAAACTAAAACACTATGTTGTCTTACATAAAAGATTACGTAGTAACGAACATTAATAATATAAAGGAAAATGATAATTATAACATCTTATCATTTATCCTTCAATCAATCATCTTAATTTGATTTTATAATTTATCATTTTGCCTCTGGAAAGTCTTACTATTTGATTTTTTTGGGAAATTATTTCTAATAAATAAATAATATTTATCTGTGCTAACAAATACTTATAACAATAACTTTACAGAAACATAAACAAAAAGTTTAAAACATGTACTCAAAAATAACAATTAATATCATAAGCATAAATTAACGACCGTAAAAAAATATACCAAGATCTATAACAATAGAAGGAAACGGAAAGGAAAATAATGAGTTCACTGAATGCACAATGTTCCCTTAAGAAAATTATTCCCCTCTAGTACTCGAGGTTTAAAGGAATAGATCCTCTAATGATGGAACGATTCTATTCACAAGTGTATTGATACAAAAACAATGGTGTCAGTGAGCCACTCAACAGGAGCAAAGTACACAAATATTTAATTGTGCAAAAGAAGAAGAAGAAGTTTAGAATTTTCGTTGTTTTAAAATGAGAGGAAATTCCTCTATTTATAGACAAAAAGAGGTAGTGTGAACAAATGTTTATTGTGCCTTATCGGAAATGTCACAACGCTGACCTTTCAGAAAGGTCACAACCCTTTAGAAAGGTAACAACCTTTCATAAAAGTCACAATTTTTCATAAAAGTCGCAACTGTTCATAAAAGTCGCAACTTTTCATAAAAGTCACATATTTTCATGAAAGGGGAAGAGTATTTTGAAAATAAATAAATTTAAAAGGAAACTCTTGCTTGTGGTGGCTCTACGTAGGCCAGCCTAGGGTTCTTTTTATATAAATATATGATATATGATTATATTATGATTTGAGGAAATTCAAAAGACAAAATAAATAAAAGTTACATGTGAAATGCTTATTATTTATTGGCAGATGCCACAATAATGGAAAAATTCACACAATTATAGTCTCCAATAACAATTAGAAGATGAACATTCCTCCATATTTAATGCATGGCACACCTTCCGTTGCCTTTAATGCCTAAACTTTTGGAATCTATATATTTATATAAAGCTGGATATAAAAAAGGTGATGTGACACCTCTTTAGGGCAGCATTATTTTTTACATTTTCTAATTAAAAAATTAACTATATTCCACCTTATTTGATCAGAAAAAAGTCATTTAATTCAAATAATCAGTTACGTGTCTTTTGTTTTCCATAATTAATTACTATTATTTAATTTGTTGACGGTTTAGATTTGGTAAAAGGACTCTCCATCTTTATTTTGATAGTGCAAATTTCATTTGGTAAGAAAATTGTTTTTACTCAAATGAGAAGAGAACAAAGTTGGGAAAAGAAATCTGATAAAAACATTTTTGTATATTGAAAGTTGGGAGATGGAATCTGAAGCCGTCCAAGGTGATGGGTTAAGTTCTTCTAATAGTACTATAAATTTCATTGTTATTTCTTTCTTTTGAATTTTCCTCATGTTTTTGAAGGTCATGTGTATTTTAATGGCAATACACTTTGAAAGGTATGTTTTCTGGCAATATTTTTATTGTCGTTTTTTTCAATAATATGTTTGCATCATGAGAAGAAAACAAAGTTCTTCATATTTTGACATGTTAATGGTAATTCCTTATTTTTAGTATAATAATAAATAATAACATTTGAGACACGTGAGAAATATTGTTACCTTCCAATTGTATTTTTTTTGTAAACTATATTTATATATACATAAAGTTGGGCATATACAAGATAATATAACAATCTCCATATGATCAACATTCATATTTGAACGAATATATTTATTATTGTAATAGAAAACAAAAAGGTATATAAATGAAGAATCATTCAAGAAAAATTTAACCACATCATTTAAATTGGAATTTTGATTTGTATAAATAAATTCATTAGAATATATTTGTATGAATTTAATTCTTTTATAGCAGCAGAAATTAAAAGCTCAACATACCTAAAATCGACAATCAATAGCAAAATCATGAGAATGGGCAGCCACAATAAAGTGTCATTTCTTTCTTTCTACTCTTTTGATTTTAAAAAAGAGAACTATATAAAACATTAAAATGATACGAGAGGTTATTCAAAAAATATAAATTTATGACTATCTTTTTTAAAATATAAAATAAATTTGGCGTGATAAATGGAGAAGAATGAGGAGAAAGCAGAGATAATAAATTGCATAATAAAAAGGAAAAAAGCATTGAACCAAATGGAAATAAATAAAAAGAAAAAGGCAGGAAGGGAAGAAAAAGGAAATGAAAATAAAAATCTAATAATTGTAAATAAATAATAATAAAACATAAAAAGGAAAGAAAATAATTTAGATAGTCACGTTATTTTTTGTTTTATTTTTCTCCTTACTTATTCCTCTTAGTTTTTTTTGTTTTTTAAAATTGAGAGTAGGGAATTAAAGTATTAAAATGAATTATTCAAATTACAAAAGATATACACACTTATATATAAGAAAAAAATGTAATGAATTTATTAAACGAGAACTAAAAATACAATCTCATAATATAAAGGTGAAATACTAAAACTACATAAGGAAAAAATTTAAAATAAAATATATTTTTATAAATTATTTAAACATAGTTAAATAAATTATTCTATATTTAATATTTTTCATTGCACCTTTACTCTTTCCCTTTATTTTTCTACTTTTTTTTCTTTATTTATTATTTATTGTTTCGGGCCATAGATAATTTTAATTGCTTAATTATTGCTAACAAAAGCCATATACGCTAGCAAGAAGTTACGGTATAGTTTTTCTTTCATTTTGTGCAATTATTTGCACATTAAATTCTAAATATTTACTAATTGTCCATTAAATTATGGATACAAATTACCCATAAAACTTTCATTACTTAATTCTGCCTTTTCTGCTTTTTCTCTCTGATTTCTTTTATCTTACTTAAAAAATTGCTTAAATAATTTATATTTATAGTAAATTAGGCATAGTAATCTTTCATTGCCCTTACTCATTTATTACAAATTTATTTTGAATTATTACAACATACACTATCCAAAATTAAAATGTGAGATTGTACAAAGAATATCTCTCTATATATAAAGCTAGATAATAAAAAAGTGATGTGCCATCTTTCAATGACCAATGATCCTATTTATCTTTTTTGTGATTTTTTGACTTTTTCTCTAATTTTTTTCAATTATTTTATTTTATAAAATCATCTCTTTAATTCACACCTCTTCAATTACATATATTCAAATCTTAATTAATTTAATAATGTCTATAACTCCTAACCTTTCATATTCATAACCTTCAAATTATTTTAATTTATAAATTTATAACTCCTTAAATCACACTTATAAAAACTTATTTTGAGAAATGTATGATGATCATTTTGTTTTCATTTTTCTATTCTTCATCTTTTATATCTTTGGTTGACAAATTTTTTAATTTTTTAATTATTATTGTACAAAAATGAATGTTTCAATATACTACTCCACTTAAGTGTCATGTTTTTTGTGTTTATTATGTTGATATTTTTTTAATATTTTAATAATTAAGATAGTAAGAATGATGTTGTATTATTTATTTATTTATTATAGTTCTCTTGTGATTTCTCTTTATTTTATATTTTATATAAAGTCTTGATTGTCGTAAATTTATAATTTCATTTGGTTCAAACTAGTAACTTGTGACTTTGTTGGACATAATTATCTCTTCTCTTTTTTTTTTTTTGTTAGTTTCTCAAAAATGTCTAAATATATATTTTTTTTTCCATGAATTTTCAATTAAAAAATACTTCATTACAAGTTTTAAATGACACTAAAATCTACACAATAATATGCTGAGTTTCTTAAGTTTTTCATCTTTATTATAATCTTTGGCTAAGAATTCTGTTTATTTTCTTCTTTTTTACTTTTATAATTTCTCTATTTTTTATTGTAGAATAATAGATATGTCAATTAACTATTCATTTATATTCTTTAATACAAAACTTAATGATCATTATTTTCATTACTCTCATAATTTTATTATCATAATCTCTAAAGAATTAATAGTCATATTCTTGGCAATATTTGTTATTCATATTATAGTCCTATAAATAAAAGCATTGTAAGACTTTGGACAAATGATCACATTAGTCTTTTAAATTGTTATGTTTTCGATACTTATTTTATTCATCCATTAATTTGACTCAAAGAATAAAACTATATTGGTGATCAACTTGTGGAAATGGATGTCGACAAGAGTTCGGAAGATTGTGTATTAATTTCGTATTTTGTATTTTTATTTTTTAAAGATTAGGACTGTAAGCAGGGTAAAATTAATGTTGCATTCTTTTTTTTTTATATAGTTTTGTTTATGGTTTCTCTTTATTTTTTATTTTATACAAAAAAATTATTGTTGTAAATTTAATTATATTTTTATGGTTCAAAAGAGTAACTTATGACTTTGTTAGAATTCATGTAACTACTACCAAAGTATTTTTCTCTATGAAAATAATTAAATATCTGAATAAATATATAATGACATTTTATCATTTTTTATAATCCCGCGAAGCGCGGATGAGTTCACTAGTTAGAATGAATAAGATAAAGAATTGGGTGAAAAGGAATTTTGCATGTAAAATTAATTAAAGCAGTTATTCAATTAATAACATTAACTATAAAAAGGGGTAAAAAAATAATCAGAGTTTGAAGAGAATTTTAAACTGAAAATTCATATAAAGATACATTAAATAGGCAATAAGAATTTACCTCGGAGAATTATAACGTTATTTCAATGGTTGTAACTGAATGTTTTAACCACAAGCAATTACAATTTCAATTCAATGGTAGTAATTGAATGTGTCGAGGCTCAAGTGTTGCAACCTTTTCAGGAATAACTTATATTTAACTAATTAGAGAAAAGGACATATTATTATTATTATTATTATTATTATTATTATTATTATTATTATTATTTTGATAATATTTTTATTTAATGTATGGGTAAAATGGTAATCCAATGTTTAAGTTAGGAACTTTCCACTTTTAATAATACTAGTTTCAGGGAACGTGTGTTGAACGTTTATTCCTAAAACATATTATAAATTTTGTATTGTAAATGATAGCTTTTAAATAACATATATACTATGGACTTTTTGTGTTATAAAATAAAAATCAAAACATACAAAAAGAAAATAACAATTCACAAGTTGAGGTTAGAAAACTTTACAAAATTGATGCTACTAATTGACATATATAGTACTTTAATTAATTTGAAGATACATATTCAAACACATAATTTTATTGAGTCCTACCATGATTAACCCAAATGTTGTCAGAAATTATAAAAAAAAAAAAAAGAGGAAAAAAAAGAGAGAGATAATTGTATATAGTATATATAACATAAAAAAGAAAAATACAATATTACCTATAAAAAATATTAGTATAGCACTCAAAATCTATAAATATGAAAGAATCAACTACCAATTGTTATATACTTCATCGAATACCTGAAATTGAAGATGACGAAAAAGAAGTAGATTTGGGGTATATTTTTGTCTACTTGAATTAACGATAAATTTTGCTACTGATTGTCTTTTGGAATTCTCAGTAAATAAAAATAACCGTTTTTAATCTTTCTTTAGTGCTTTGAATAATTAATCAGAGAAATATTAGTACAAATACATTTTTCCCACCCCCACTTACATATTGCTCTTTTCAACTTCAGAAAATATTAGACATCAAATGTTAAAGTTTGGACAATTTCAAGTAAAACTCAAATTAATGATTCATACGAGAACCTTTTCTGTTAAACTTGCACGCTTTTTCTTTCCGTTTCAATTAAATTATTTGAAATTTCCAATATAGTTGTCGAATAACAGTATAGAGTGGTGCTTAGTAAACAAAAAATTGCTGAAACAATAATATACATTTTTATAAATATTCATAGAAAGTAATAAGTAAATAAAATAACTGGTAAATTTGCACCTTTTCTCTGTCGTTTGTGTTGATGGTGATACATATTCTTAATTTATAAATTATAAATTCATTTATATGAGTTGGTTATTGACAGAATCTAATGGATGAGATAAAGACAACTCGTTATTGATTTAATTTGGTCATTTAATGGATTATTTAAATTATTTGTGCATACGGAAAGCCATGAAGACAAAAGGAAATGGATATATAGTTATTATGCTTAGGAGGAAAAGCCTTATCATGAGATTTAATATTCATTGTATAATTCGTCCAAAGACTTCTTTGTGATTCTTGTTACCATCAAAATAATATTCAATATAGATTTATTTTTCAAAAAAAATAAAATATTCAATATAGATCAAGCACAACAACTACACTTCTACACTTTAATACTGATAATAGTAATTTGATGGAAATATTAAACGTTAACATCAATTGGGATGTGAGAAGCTTATGGAAAAATATCTAATGACCAAGAATAATTAAGAAACAGGCGATTAATTAAGTTGTCCATTGATGGAAAGTAATTTTGCTTTTAGATAAGATGTAATTAGATATGTACATGACTTTCAATCCTATAAAAAAATTAAAATATTACCCCTCACAACAAATCTTATGTTATAACATTAAAAATCACTAGGAAAAATAGAAATATATAAATAACATAACTAAATTAATTATAAGCCAATAAAAAAAATATACATAAATCATAAGCATGTTTTTTCTAATCATTTTAGGAGAATAAGAAGAAGATAAACGTTAATGACAACTAAATATACCTTTAATTTCGTAAGTAAAAGTCATATTAAAAATGCGAATTCAACTTCTTCATATAGGGAGGATATTCAATTATTACTATATAAAAAGTAATCATACTTCTTATCAAGTATTTTTTCTTTTTTCTTTTTCTACTATTTTTTTTTACTATATAAGAGGGAGTTGGTGCTTACCAAGCATCACTCCGTCGACATATGTGCTTGCTCATAAGGGTAGTGTTGTCATTTTACTTCTAATTTTACACAAAAACCACAACTTCATCTTCATCCACTTTTTATCTTAACAAGCGTCCCTTCAGACTTCCATCTTCCTCCACCTTGGTTGCTTCCTGTTCTGCTCGCTGAAGTTTACCGCTTTGCTTCTGCTTGATGTCGCTTTTTCAATTCAGGTGAGTATCTTCTGAATAGAAGAATCCAAATTCTGGAAAAAATCTAATCCAACATTTTTGTCTGTTAACTTTAAAAAAAAAATGAATATTAAAATTTGGCTTCTTTATATCTTTACTCAGCCGTGATTTCTAATTGTCCTGCGTTTTTGGAGTTACGTATATTGGCAGTTCATGATTTTTCCTTCTCGGGAGAACCCGACTACTTCAAAAAATCTAATCCACCATTTTTGGGGATTGATATAGTAAGAAATAGAATGGTCAAATTTCACTTCTTTATGCTTCTACTCAGTTGCAATTTACTGATTATTATTGGTTTACTGGATTTTTTGTATTTTTGTTGTTTGTGGATTCGGTGTTCCTATTTCTCCCTAATCCTAGACTCAGTAGTTATTTGAAAAAAACAATCATATTTCTCCTTCACTGCTTCTCCTATGCTTAAAAAACTTTGCTCTTGAAATATCATCCTCAGTCTTGTGATGTAATGATAGCTTTTCCTTTTCAATTTAACTCTGTTTTGTAAGAATTGATTAAGTTGAAATATTTAATATTGTTATCTTGAAATTAAAGGGAAAGGCTTACTACCTTTTTAATTTGTTCTTGACTACAACTTACATTAAGGGGTGTCAAATAGACGGGTTGAGTTGAAATTATGTCAGCTGAATGAGCTAAATCAACAAATAAGCGTGTTGTAACCCGAAAGTTTCATCTTAGCAGATTAGTACTAGCTAACATCAGATAGGCACAATGGCAACTCTATTTGGCAATGACCTCTTGAAGTTCAAGAATCTAAAGCGTCTACTTCCATGAAAGATTTTCTAAAGTATCTATCTCCTAAAGTTTGATTGTCCACCAACTGAACAGGTAAATTGTTGAAGATGCAACAAAAACTGGACCAAGGATAGTTTCATCATTTGGTTTCCTTTTGGGTTTTCGCGTGATTTAAACACAGTAACAACTCACGCGTGTTTTTTTCCCTCTTCCCACTGACAATTACCAAGGAGAAAAAATGGGCACTCCTGCCATCTTTGCTTCCTTCTTTGGTTTGCTGTTTCTTTATCATTCTTAATTCAAACTTTTCTATTTCTTTTTATACATCAAACATCTATTGTCCACATATAGCTGGTCATAAGAGTAGTTGTCGAGGTCCTATTTTGTTTTCACCTTCATGTATTGATTTCATTTGCTTCAATTTGACTTGCTAGAGTATATATATAGCATGTTGTTGCTTTACCGTTGCGTGGTTGGTCCTACAATGAGTAGCTTTAGATCTTCCTAAAGACTAGGCTGTTTTGGTCATTTCAATAAGCCTCTGAGGCACTAGCTGTCCTGTATCTAACTCTTAACATGGTTGTGCTTTGTTTTGTTTCTAGCTGTGTGTGTTTTGGTTTTTATTGCTCCTCATACTTACCTTCGCATGTTCCTATGATCAATCAGCTTCTTCTACGTCTTACATGAGTTTTCAATCTGTTTTCTGTCTGAGGTAAGTCTTCAATCTGTTACTGTGATGGTGTTTAGATGTTAAAAGAAAATTAGAGTGATAGTTTTGCAACTCTTCTGCTGACCACCTCAAGTTCAATTCACCCTGGACTTGAAAGCTAGATCTTAAGAAAAATGTATCAACTTTCACCTCCCAAAGTAAAACAGAAAGTTTATGATTTCCTTATATAAATAGTAAAGGGGCAATCCAGTGCACAAAACATATCCCGTATTAGCACAATCCGACAGATGTGATGTATAAATGGTAATCGTTAACTATCTTTCTAATCATGTATGCTCACAGGTGTTTAGATATCACATTAATTTAGGTGTCAAAACAAAGCTTTACAATTATTACTGCCATGGTGCTTAGAGATGAGAAAAAATAGCAAAATGCTAAAGCTCTTTTACTTTCTTCAAGCTCCGTACAGACTTGGGAAACCATGCTGATATCTTTGGTGCAAGGCCAAAAGATAATTTCAGTTTTCAAGTTGGAATGAATTACCAATATAAAAAACCTGCTTGCGAAGTAGATGACAATTGTTGTGCTAGCTTGCCGTCAAAGTACTGAAAACTCCTTAAGGTATTGATATCTAGTGATCAATTTTGAATACTTTTTCGTTTATTAAAACAGATTGGTCTAATTTAATGATAGAATTACCATGGATCATGATTGACTCACTATTGATCCCTTTCAATATCATACGTACTAATGTTTTTCTAAATTCTCTAAGTACATGAAGTTGAACGTTCTTCACCTATAACGATTAAGTAAGTGTTAAACTATTAATAACACCCTCAACATAGGAACAATTCGTATTCATTTTTACATTTTGATCCATTATATTTGGGGCAGAAGATGAGTAGATATTGTACAAGTATAATAACAATCTGAATGAATTTTGCGAGTAATCTCTTTCTATTCACCTTCCGAAACTGCTTAACTGATCATTATCCGACTCAGATGGATTGAAAAATATAAGGGATTGTGAAACTTTAGTTATACTTAGCAAGGAAATCTTTCACTACTTCTCCAGACCTGGTGTTCAGCTTCGGCAATTACCTAATCCCAAACTTCGTTTCTATCTTCCATTACTTAATTAAACTCCTTTCCCATCTCAAATGAGTGCTAAATCTGTTACTATTGTTCTGTTTTAATTTTCTCCTTCGTTTTGGACTGCTGCAATACCTTTTAATTTTTATTTTGTATCATGTTATGAAGATTCACATTTTTATTCATGTATGAACAGAGGCTTTTGACGGGCTGAATATATAAGTTCATTCTGCATACTTTCCTCAGAACTAGGTAATTTGCCTTTACATTAGTTGTTTAGTTTACTTTATCAGCCAATAACTTTTATATGCCTATACTTTATAATAACCTAGCTGATGATTGATTCCTATACATATTGAGGTTTACAAGTGCTAAGTTAGGTACATGTGCATCCATTTAATTGCATAAAGGATCCTAATGTTGCCATTTCAATTCACAAGTTTCATAGGATAGTGGGAACAACGCTGAAGAAAATTCACTCTTTTACAAAGTCAGATTTCTTGAATAAGGATTTTGAAAATCTTAGTCAATAATTAAGTCAACAGTACCAAGAAGCTGTTGTAACATATTTATATTGTTGGATAATATGATTCAACAAATCCTTACCGACTAACAAAGTTACGTATACAAAATTTTAGTGAAAGAAATCAAGTATAATCAATTTAAGTTGACACCATTTTTTGGATTAATTAGAAACACCAAATATTTTAGTAAATGTTTTAGTTTCAAACAAACTGACTATGTGCTAGTAAATAGAAAAGTAATGCTATCAAATATGCAAGAGACTATGAAAGTCAAGACAAAAATTCTAGCAAATAGAATTTGGTCTACTTAACAGTGGAGGTAAAAGGAATAATAGAAAACCATATGGATATACATCAATCCATTAATTTTGTTAACCTACACTATAGAGAATCTTGTAGTGCAAGTAGTGAGTATACCAACTTCTGTTGCCTTTTTTTTTTTTGGTGTGTCTAACATAGCCATGTCTTAGTTGCCTCATTCCAATAAAAAAAATAAAAAAGAAGAATCGAAGTCACGCATGCTAAAAGACATCGCTTAGACAATATACTAAAATAATATATGTAGAATTCAAACAAAAATTATATTTTAGACAATACTAATATATGTTGAATTCAATTGAAAGAAGAACACAAGTTATATATATTTTCATTAAGGCTATCCAAGCACTGAAATGCATGACATTTTTTAAAGTAGTATTTGGTGTAGTTAATTTTGTTTCCTGCAGCATAGAATTTCATTTGTAATAATTCTTCCACTGATGATGTTATAATTGTGATTTCCAAAACCAAATCATAACGGAGAAATTAAGGGAGAGACAAATGTTTTTTTCAAAAGTTTGTTGTTAACCAATTTAGAGTTGCTTCTGCATACCATTATTCAAACTATAAGCCTAGAGCTAGACATATACGCTTACACTATCATCACAAAAATACACAAATTACTCTAGAGGCTGCTTCTTTAGATCAAAAGTTGTTACATGTTTTTTTATGTCATATCAAACAGAGAATTTAAGGAATGACGTCTAATGATCTACTCTTCATTTTTCTCACCTTGTTTTCTTCAGCCTTGTTGAAAGGCAGCCCAACAATTTTTCGTTTGTAGTTAGCTATTTAAATTTAGAACAAACTACTTTGTTACGGACCTTCAAATCAAAGTTAAAATAACTCATTTTTTGGCCAACTAAAATTAAATGTAGAGCATAATTAATAAAACGAAAAGGTAACCAGAATAATTGACAGCTGAGCAAAATTTTATTACTAACCTTGCAAAATTTTGTTCATATAGCCTTCCTCTATTCTCATTGATTTCTTCTTAATAAGATTGACTGCTAAAAAATGAGAAAATGGCAAAAAGTCTCCCTAATCTATATCCGGATTTTCAACTACACACTTTAATTTTACGAGAGTCCTATCACCCTTGTGAAGTGTTTAAAACTAAAATTAATACCTCCTTGAATGCTTAGCTGGCGAAGAGAGTGTATTTCAATCTCTTTGAGAGAGTGTATTTCACTCTCTTTGAGAGAGTGAACGCAAAAAACAAATATTAAAACTTTATTTTTAATAGCTTTTTAAAAAATATATGTATTTTTTTTTCTTATTTATCGTCTTTCTTCTCCATAGCAACCAAATTCCTTCACTACCATTGTTGATTTCACACCACTTTAAACTCTCATGTAAAAAACTTTTAAGATGACATGTATTTATATCATCCAAAAAGAGATCTGGATCAGATTTGAAAATAAAAAAAGTCAAATTGGGTATACATCAAATTCAAGTGAACTCCCAAATGAGAATGCTTTTTCTTTTTTATTTTTCTCTTTGCTGCTCGACCAGCAGTCAGCATTGTCGCCTCCTCCGGCAAAACCCAAACCACCAACAAAAACCCTTTCTCCCCTCCCCCTCTCCTCTTATCTCTCTCGTTCCAAGTCAACCACCATGAAATCTACCTCTGTTCTCACATCGAGGTTGACTACAACAACAACACCAAATCTTGCGGCTGCACTACTCTGACCAGTGAGCTTCGGCGAAGCAAGCAAAACCTTGATGAAGCAGCGTATGCACGGATCCTTTTAGTTTTTTTTTTCAAGGTTCTCCGACAAGTAAAACTCAAATATTGCTTGACAAGCTATTGCTATCAATATATATCTTTGTTCCTCACAATTTAATAGGAATTTGAAAGAATTGGGGAAGAATTTACTTTAGGAATTTGAAGAAATTGAGAGAGTATAGGAGAAAGTGGAAAAGAATTATAAAAAAAAATTTGAAAAAATAATCAATTTCCACCTGTCAAACGTGTGAAGTTCACATGCTAAGATAGATGTGGTTGTGGCTTTTTATGGGTGTAATTATTACAGTTTTAAACAGTTTAGGTGGGTAATAGGATTCTCGTAAAGTTAAAGTGTGTAGTTGGAAATTCGAATATAGATTAAAAAGGCTGTTGACCATTTTCTCGCTAAAAAATTAACGCATTAGTGGCTGCATAAATTTTCTTTAGAGAACCGTTCTATATGTTGATTTATTTCTTCGTAATACGATTGACTGGCAAGAAATAATAGCCTTGAATTTTTATATGCAGGGTCAGAGGTGATGCAGAGTAAACAACAAGATTAACGATACAATATCCAAAGCAAGTAGAAAATCTTACTTGTTACCCTAGATGGTCCAGATATTCATATGCTCAACACCATTATATTGCTACCTCTTCGAACCTATATATTTTGCTATCATGTATGATTTGTTTCCCACACGACAACATTTCCAAGAAGATGATAAGAATGGACCTTTCATTGTTGGTTGATCGAATTTTAATTATACAATACCTATGGGATGAATTTAGGCATATCATCAAACACATATATATACTGCAGGTAAGTTATTCCTTGTCATTACAAAGTAGCGTACTATTATTGCTTCTCATGGTAAATCCAGTGTGCTTCCTAGAATAGTTTGTATAACCACATGCATGCATGTAAATAATTTTCTAAGAAAACTTGAAGAGAAAGAGGAAAGAACATCTATGTATGTATTACTCCGTCCCAATTTATATGATCAAGTTCGGATTTGGAGAGTTGTGCACGATAGGAACTTACTTAACTCTTGCCCATCTACTTCAAATGCAAGTGTGGAAGAACTAATTCCACAGAATGTAAATCAAAAATGAAAAAAAAAAACCAAGAAAGCTCAAGAATTTAATTCTAAAAGTCACATACTAATAGATATGTAGTCTAAATATGAATATGAAGACATGTCGTTTGATAAAGTAAAGATGAAGTACACGTGTTAATCCTCAATGAGATACACTCCACTTCTAAATAATAGAAAATTAATAAAGCACGTAGTACAATAGTTGGTGCATGTGTTCGTCCTTCTAAAGTCTCACTTCTAATAAGGAGTAATATAATTGTGCTAACAAAAAATATAGCAAAATGAAAACTCAAATATCATGGGTTAAAGAGAGAATCATTTATGCTAATTACTAATAATAGAGCTAAAAAATAAAATTATGTACCACAAACGGGTGTCGAAAAGCAAAAATTAATGATTTTTTAAAGAACAAAATAATGAAACCAATGAATCATGAAGTGCTCTAAAATTGTGCATATTATAAAGTGATAGAAAGAATAACAAAAAGTCATACATGATAAATATATAGGTATATATAGCTTTTAGTCTTTTGTATCATATTGTGTAATTGTTAATGTATTTATTCAAGATAGTTATTCTTTCATGGTATTAGATACCTAGGCTTTCTCCAACTCTTTTTCTCCTACGTATCATCATGGTTTCATCTACCTCGCTCGGTACTCAAACCTCTTCTGCCACTTCCATGGCTACTATTCCTGTTGCACCTCCTATTCCGAATTCCACTGTCTCTGTTTCCAACATCAAAAATCTGATTCCTACCACTCTTGATTATACAAACTACATGCTTTGGAGAGAGATTTCTTCTCGTGTTTAAAGGACATGGTGTCTATGGCTTCATCGATGGAAGTCATCCATGTCCAGAACCTATTCTTACCATGGAGAACGAAACTTCGACTATTAATCCTGTTTTTCAACAATGGGTCCAACTTGACTCCATTGTTTTGTCATGGATACAAGCTACAATCTCTCAAGAGATACTTCAAGCTATTATTCGTCCTAACAACAATCTTACTGCTCGCGAGGCATGGCTACAAATTGAACGTCTTTTCCGTGATCATGCTAGTTCCTGAACTCTCTAACTTAAGGTTCAATTTCATAATCTAAAGAAAGGTTCTCTTTCTATCTCTGATTATGTGCACCGCCTCAAATCTATTGTCGATGCCTTGATATAAATTGGTAATCCTATCTCTAATTCAGATCTTGTTCTCCAAGTTCTTTCTGGCCTACCTTCCGAATATCTCTCTGTTAGCACTTCAATCTCCACCAGAATTCCACTTCCTTCTTTTCTTGAGACCAGATCTCTTTTATTTCTTCATGAGACTCAATTAAATGGTCTTTCCTCTGCTGCATCAGATTCTTCTACTGCTTTACTAGCTAAACATAATTCATCTTCTCAAGGACGTGGACGTGGAAGAAATTCTAATGGTGGTCGTGGTAGAGGCCGCAACAACAACAACAACAACAATGGCTACCATAGAAACTATTCCACTACTCCTCTCCAATTTTCTCCACATCCAAATGCTTCTTCCGTTCTAGGCCCAGCTCCACACACTAGTCCTTCTTCGTTCTATCCTAGTTATCCAGCAGCGCCTTCTCCTTTTCAATGTCAATTATGTTTTCAACCTACTCATACTGCAAGAGATTGTCCATCTCTTTGTTCTAAAGCACTATTTTTTTATCTTCAATCTTTCTCGTTTGCGTATTCTTATGATCCGGCAGGTCATACTCCTTGGTATGTTGACACAGGAGCCTCTTCACACATGACATCTAATCCTTCGCATCTCTCTTCTGTTCAACCCTATAATGGTAATGATCGTGTTATGGTAGGTAATAGTAATCAACTCCCCATCTCTTATACTGGTAATTATACATTCTCTACTCATTCTTCCATTTTCTCTCTAAAAAATGTTTTCGTTGTTCCAATTCTTTCTTGCAATTTATTAAGTTTTCATAAATTTACTTCTGATAATAAATGTTCAATTGACTTTGATGCTTTTGTTTTTTCAATTAAGGACTTCTAGACGAAGAGAATTCTTCTCAGGTGCAATAGTTTGAGTCCCCTTTACTCTTTCTCTCCATCAGCTCCTACGGTTGCTGCTCATCATGCTTTTTTTGCTTCCCATCCTTCTCCAACTCTCTGGCATTGTCGTCTAGGCCACCCTAGTATAGGTGTTCTTTCTAGTCTAGTTAGAAATAATAATTTGCAATGTTCTTTTTCGAAGCGTTTAGATTTTCTTTGTAATGCTTGTCAACTTGGCAAGCACACAAACTATCATTTAAGGAATCTAGATCTTCTTCTACTTCTTCATTTGAATTGATTCACAGTGATATTTGGACCTCCCCAATTCCCTCTTTTACTGGTTTTCGTTACTATATTTTATTTCATGACGATTATACTAAATTTACATGGGTATTTCCAATTCGACGCAAATCAGAAGCATTTCTTATGTTAAAAAACTTTTTCTCTTATGTTTTAACTCAATTTTCGGTCAAAATTAAATCACTACAATGTGATGGAGCTGCCGAATATGTCAAACTTGCTTCTTTTCGAGAGTTTTTAAATTCAAATGGTGTTTGTCTTCGCATTTCATGTCCACATACGCACCAGAAAAATGGTAAAGCCGAACGAATGCATCACACTATACTAAATATTCTCCGGTCTTTACTTTTTCAATCTTTTCTTCCATCTCAATTTTGGGTTGAAGCCCTTAATACTGTTGTCCATCTTTTAAATATTCTACCTTCTTCCAAGCTCAAGTTTAAAACTCCCTATGAACTTCTTTTTGGTAAACAACCGTCGTATCATCATTTACGTGTATTTGATTGTTCTTGTTTTCCTAACCTTCATGATTATGTACCACATAAGTTGAGTCCTCGATCTAAACATTGTATTTTTCTTGGTTATCCTTCAAATTATAAAGGTTTTAGGTGCTTTGATCCTTTAGAAAATAAAGTTTATTTCCCGTCATGTTATTTTTAAAGAGGACTCTTTTCCATATCGTTTCTTAATTTCTCAATGTATATCTCCAAACACTTCCTTATCTTCCTTTAGAAGTCCATCATCACTATTATTTCTTTCTCTCACATCTCCAAATATTTCTCCTACTTTATCTCCAAATAGAGTTTTCAATTTGCATACTTCTCCTAATCTGGAACACTTTAGTCCCTTGCCGACACATTCCTCGTCTTTCTCACCTACTCCAATACGTCCATCTAGTACTTATCCTAGTGAAATATCCTCACCGCTGCCAACTTTTAGTCCTTCTCAATCTTCTCTATCTCTAGTAACTACTTCTAATTTACAAGGACTCTATCCACGGACAGATCCCTCTGTATCTCAAATGCAAAACGTTTCATCTCTTGATTCTAAAGTACATCCGATGATCACCCGAGCACAATTTGGAAAGCTCAACCCAAAATTCTTCCTTCTTTATTTTCTCACATATCTCATGTTCATCTCAACCTTCTCTTCCTCCTGAACCCAATTCATTTTCTGAGGCCAATAAAAATCCAAACTGGAAAAGGGCAATGGCAGATGAATACAACTCCCTCATCGCCAACAACACCTGGGACTTAGTGTTTCCCTCTACTAATGCAAATGCCATTGGTTGCCGATGGGTTTATAAAGTGAAACAAAAATCTGATGGCTCACTTGACCGCTATAAAGCTCGTCTGGTTGCTCAAGGTTATAATAAAAAACATGGATTAGACTACGATCAAACATTTAGTCCTGTGGTGAAACCAGTCACTATTCGAACTGTTTTTGCTTTAGCGGCGTCCAAAGGTTGGGAAATTCATTAATTAGATGTTAAGAATGCCTTTTTACATGGCACTCTTAATGAACTGGTATACATGAAACAACCTACTGGTTTTGTTCATCCGCAATTTCCACATCATGTTTGTCGATTGAACAAAGCCCTTTATGGCTTAAAACAAGCTCCACGAGCATGGTTTCATTGGTTCACCTCCTTTCTTGTCAACATGGTTTTAAAAATAGTTTTTCTGATAATTCTCTCTTTATTTACAAATCTGCTTCGGACATAATCATTCTTCTTCTATACGTGGATGATATTCTTATCACTTTGTCTTCGAGTTCTTTACTGAAGTCTATAATCAAGACTCTTATGTCTGAATTATCCATGAGAGATCTCGGTCTGGTCAATTTTTTTCTTGGAATCTCTGTCTCCACATGTAAGGGTGGTTATTTTCTTAATCAATCCAAACACATTCATGATCTTCTTAATCGGGCAGGTCTTTTCTCATCTAAACCAGTTAATACTCCTCTTTCTCCGAAATTTCTTATTGCTTTTGATAAATCTCCTCCATTTTCTGATCCTTCTTTATATCGTAGTCTTGTTGGTGGACTTCAATACTTAACTTTTACTCGACCCGACATTGCCTTCTCTGTCAGTCAGGTTGCTCAGTTCATGCATTCTCCCTTGGACATTCATTTTACTGCAGTGAAACGTATTCTACGCTACCTGCGTGGTTTCATAAATCATGGTCTATTGATTCCAGGCGGCTCAATTGGTTCATTAACATGTTATACTGATGCTGATTGGGCAGGTTGTCCTACCACCCGCAGGTCTACCTCAACGTATTGCATCTTTCTTGGTAATAATCTTATTTCTTGGCCTTCTAAGAAGAAAAGTGTTGTATCGTGCTCGAGTGCTGAGGCAGAATATCGTTCTGTTGCCCACGGTACTGCTAAGATATCTTGGTTGCTCTCTCTTCTTGGTGATCTACATATTCAACAATCCTCTCCTTCAACAATCTACTGTGATAACATCATTGGTATATACTTAGCTCACAATCCTGTTCATCATGCTCGCACTAAGCACATTGAGATTGACATTCACTTTGTTCGTGAGAAGGTTGCTTCTGGTGTTCTACAGGTTCGCTATGTGCCAAGTGTGGATCAACTTGCAGATTTAGTGATGAAGTCTCTTCCCTATACTCAATTTTCATTCTTGTGTGACAAGCTCAACATTTGTCGAGACCCAGCATCGCTTGAGGGGGAATGATAAATATATATGTATAGCTACAAGGATAGTTTAGTCTTTTGTATCATATTTACATATTATAAATACCTCGTATAATTGGTTAATGTATTTATTCAAGATAGTTATTCTTTCAATACATAAATGCATATTAACATATCTAATCTAATAAAGAAGATAATTATAATGGGAGATGGAAAGTTGATTAATAGAGTTTTAAGGTTTCATTGAATTTGTGCAATGAAAGTCTTGTAGAATAGAGTTGTAATAAGTTTTTTTTATCTCTCTCTCTATATATAGCCTTCTGTTCATAAACATATAATGGGGGAGTAAAAATCATAGTAACATAATTAGTGAGAGTAATTATATTTACATAATGGAGAGTTAGTGGAAATAGATGATTCATGTACTAATATGATGATTTATCATTTAAAATTTAATTTATTAAATAGTTTATAACATTTTAATTTAATTTAGGGATAAAATCGTAATTTAACTTTTGCCTAAATTTCTTCCCAATTATAATAATATATGATATGATGATGATATATGATAATGATATCATGATGATCTGATATGATATGATGATTCACTCTCTAAAGCAGCAAATTGACCATCTATTTTAACCCTTTTGTTGTTACGATTGTATAGTGGTTTAGCATGCCAATACACTTTTTTTACTTCCTCCTCCAAAATTATTCGTGGTTCACCATATGGATAAGTTATTGGCTTAGTCATTCGAACCTTCAATGTCGTTTTTGTTGATTTCGTTGATTGATGTAATGTTGTTGCATGATTTAATGATTTTGGTACGAGTATTGATGGATTTGTTGTTATGAATATAACTTAGCTGGAGGACCTACGTGAGAAGATGCCAAATTACATTTGGGACCCTAGGAAGATTCCTATATATAGAAGAGGAAAATACTCAATTAGGATTATGCTATGAATTTGTCTCTTATTTCTTAGTTGCTTGGATTAATTTGGAACCTCCCTCCATTCTTCCTTTTTATTTCTACTTCTTTCTTTTGAAGGATCTGTTACTAGTTTGGAGCAATTAGAATGATGAACTCTTATAATTGTATGTATAATTCCAATTATCCATTTCAATACAATATGGGTTCATTACATTTGTGGTAGGTATAAGGTGATGTTGAATAACCTCCATTGAGGTATAAGCAATTATACTACCACATTTTTCTTTGAAATTGGGTTAATTCATCAATGATCACTAAAAGATATATTGTTTGTAACAATCAACTCACAATTTTTATTTTTATTTTTGTAAGAGTTAAGTGAATATACTAATTTATTTGAATAGTTAATCACTAAATCATATGTTAGCTTCTCGAAAAAATATGAATCACTAGAAATATTAAATTTACAAAGAGAATTGACACGAATATGCAAAGAGAAAGAAAATGCTTTTCTATTTCATTGAGTCTATTTCATAAGCACTTCTCATATCTATATTTATTCTATTACATTAAAGTTACAAAACTATGACGTTAAACATGAACCATTGAGAACATGTAGATTATAGAGTCCAAAGCTAGAGTGGAGGTTAATTTGATCAAACTCTTTCATATCGTATATGGGGACAAAGATGGTTATTGGCAACCACTAGAATATTGTTGGGTTTGCAAATGATGAGGGCATCATGTGGAAGCTTACAATTGCATGCAAATCAGATGGTTGATAAATCAGACGACAAATAAAAACATAGGACAAAGGGTTCAAAACACACCCAAACTATGGGCGAAATTGTTGTTACACATATATATGAACTTTGCGGGGGTCCTATGACCCTCCAGACTTACTTTTAGTATATTTTTATGGGTATTATTTGCTTAGTCAGACTAGAAAGTCACTCAAACTTAAACGCTTACCTACACGCACGTTCACAAAATATCTTAGTCAAGGAAAACGTTAGAAAAGGGGGAAAATAGGTCAACAACTTTTCATCTTCTCTTTCTCACAAATTCAACTTTAATCTCACAAATTCAACTTTAATCACCCAAATCTTTCACTTTGAACCAATTGATTCAAAGTTGTTGCTTGCATTTTGGTGGGTGTGTAATTCAGATTTTCGGATTCAACCTTTCCATCAATTGACAATTTCATTGTCTATACAAACCTTATTCAAATCCAATTTTACCTCTTCCATAGCTAACTCTAATTTTATACAGAAAAATTGGACAAGAAATTAGAAGCCCTAAACACGAATATAGACAAAAAAAAATTAAAAAATAATAATCAAAGCTTACCTCTTCAATCCTCTTCAACGATTTTGAGCTTTCAAAGTGGGCAATGTGTCTTTAATGGAGGTTTTAGTGAAGAACAATGGCTAAATTGGAATATTTAATGAAAAAAAAAGTCATAAGTTGATTGCTACTGGCAAATAAATATAGGTTATAGTAATTTTAAGTTCATCTTCACGCGCCTCTTGTACATTCGTCTACTTGCTGGTCTGACTAAGCAAATAATACCCATAAAAATATACTAAAAGTAAGTTTGGGGGAGGGTCATAGGCCCCCGCAAAGTTCACATGTGTAACAACAATTTCGCCCATAGTTTGGGTGTGTTTTGAACCCTTTTCCCAAAAACATACTAAAGATATATTATTAATATGGTTTGGTTGAACGACCTACATATTGAAAACTAATATTAAAAAAACATAAATATGTTTAGGAGAAATCTCCCCATAAACAAGACTCTTAAACGACTACATTGTGGATTCTATTATGTTCTGCTATAAGAATAGGAATCTTCAATTTATAAATCTCCAAACTTTTCCTCTAAGGAAAGAATAAACTAAATATGGAAGAGAATTATATTTTCCTTTCAGAAAAAGTAAAAGAAATTATGGTAATACTTTAATTTTCCTTCAAGGTAAAATTAAAATTAAAATATGATAAGAAAATCAGGGCAAAACCCTAACAACTATGAGGGGGTTCCCAACTATTGTCAATACTGCAAACACCAAGGTCACAAGGAAATTGCATTTGTTGGGATATACTATTAACCATATGGTTGAGTTATAGTCTTGATTTTAATCCTTTATAAAGACTTTACGTATTATTTTAATTAATGCAATAAAATCTTTGTTTGAATAGATCATTGTGTTTATATGTGTCTCCATTCACAACAACAAAATGTATCTATAGCTACAAAATTTAAGCTATGAATTCAAAAATCATAGCTATTACTTAATAATAGCCACAAAATTTTGAATAAATTATTAAAATTTCTTAGCCATAAAAATCAAATTGACGAAGCTAATTCTTCATTTTAGCTATGATTGTTAATAATTGTGGCTATAATTACCCAAATAGCTACAATTCTATTGCTACGATAAAAGTTTATAGCTGATCATATGTTTTTGCTACGCAATAAAAGTTATTGTAGCAATAGTAACCTTTTAGCCACAATAAATTATTTGAAACAAAATATTGTAGCAAAATAAAATATTTTACTTCAAGTTATAAAGAATTGTGACAATTGTTAAATGATATAGCCATAAATCTTTTCTATAGTAAAATTTTGTAGCTGATTATTAATTTTTGCCGTAGGTTAAAATTTATTATAGCAATAGTAACCTTTTAGCGATGATAACTTATTTGAAACAAAATGTTGTAGCTAAATATTTTCTTTTGCTTCAAGTAATAAAAAGATGTGGCAATAACTAAATGATATAGCCACATAATTTTTGCTATAAAAAGATTTTGGAGCTAATTATTAACTCTAAGTCTTGTGTTGAAATTTACTGTAGCAATAGTAATATTTGAGCCATGATAAATTATTTGAAACAAACTATTGTAACTAAATATATATATTTTTGCTTTAAGTTTTTTAAAAACTATGGCAATAGATAAATTATATAACTATAAAAAAAATTATATAGTAAATTTTGTAGCTAATTACTAATTTTTGCCATGAGTTAAAATTTATTATAGAAATAGTAATGTTTTAGTTACAATAAATTATTTTAAATAAAATATTATGGTTGAATAAATATTTTTACTTTAAATTATAAAAACAAACATACTCGCTTTCATAAATAATTTTTACATGGTATCATAAAATTAAATACTCATCAAAATAATATTTAAATGGAAGATAAATTCATAAAATAAGTATGAAAAGTAAATTAAAGAAATAATATTTGTTATAAAATTACATAATATGAGATCATACTTTATATCTTGTATCCTTTTTATCAAACAATATATTTATTGCGTTAGTATAATTAGATGTGTGTTCATTTTTCTATTCAATCAAATTTTATAAGGATTTAGTTGTAAATTTTAAATATAATTTAAATAAATAGGAGGTTATATATAATTAACTTTGACTAATGATTATTATTATTATTATTATTATTATTATTAGTGATAATTCTCTTCCATACTTCTTATCTAGAGAATATCTAACTTCTTAAGAATGAGTTTTCTCAATCCCTTCTTTACCGATAAAACATTGGTAACTTTCTTAAAGGTGGTTCCGCTAAACTAAGACGTACAAGAGATTATCCTATGGAAAATCATTGATAGTATGGTGATGGATATTTTCACCATTTATAATTGTGAAGAAGTCAATGATATAATTGTGAAGAAGTCATCGATTTTGATGATCAAAATTATTATTATCAGGATTATTTTGATTTCTATGATCTTATAGATGATTAAAACAAAATGCTTTGTTTGTAGGATGGACCTTCCTTGGGTAACCTAGGGTAAATCTAATAGATTTACAAAGAATCGGTCTAAGCGAGAACTTGATTTTATCCTATGGAAAATCATTGATAGTATGGTGATGGATATTTTCACCATTTATAATTGTGAAGAAGTCATTGATTTTGATAAAGGTGGTTCCGCTACACCAAGCCGTACAGGATATTATCCTATGGAAAATCATTGATAGTATGGTGATCATGGATATTTTCACCATTTATAATTGTGAAGAAGTCATCGATTTTGATGATCAAAATTATTATTATTATTATTAGGATTATTTTGATTTCTATGATCTTATAGATGATTAAAACAAAACGCTTGACTATGTTCGGCTAAAGAATTATATATATGTCGGATAACTAACTTCACTTTTATATCTACCATGAAAGATCTAGACTTTATCTAAGTATGCATAAATTTATATATGGTTTCTTGACTTGGTTCCGAGATGGTGGTACTGTCAGACTCAATACAACAAGTTAGTGGTGATGTCTTAGAGACTCCGTCTAGCCAGCCGTGGTCTCAGGCCAATAAGGTGCCCTTTTTTTTACTCCTTATTGGGCTGAGACCACGGCTGGCTAGACGGAGTAACTAGGACAAAGCCACTAACTTGTTGTATTGAGTCTGACAGTACCACCATCTCGGAACCAAGTCAAGAAACCATATATAAATTTATGCATATTTAGATAAAGTCTAGATCTTTCATGGTAGATATAAAAGTGAAGTTAATTATCCGACATAGATATAATTCTTTAGCCGGACATAGTCACGACTTAGATCTGAGAAGTAAATAAAGTAAAAGAAAGAAAGAATTAAAGTACCTTGAAGAACACACTTTATTTCACAACTCCGGTAGTATCCGGCAAGCTTACAATACAAGAGAGAGAGAGAGATTTCAAGCCCGCCTCTCAACTAAGGAAAACAAACTTATTTATAGAAAAAGAAAAGCATCTAGGTACAGGGATACTGGATATGAACAGTATATCTGCTGTTGCTCAACAGTGTTTCTACTGTTGATAGTGCCTTTTCACTGTTCGAGCTATGTTTTACAACACGTCTTTTCCTTTTAACTTGATTAGGAAATCTTTCGGTGCATCTCCTCCACATGGTTGAGTATCTTCTTGAGCATCCTCACTCATTTCAGTTCTCATAGAAGTGTCGTCTGACTTTGCATAGTGAGTGATATTGAGAAGAATATTTCTCCTAACCTCTTCTAGGTATTCTTTTATCATATCTTCTGTGTTTTCATCTTGAATGGAAATTCTTCTAGCAATATGCTTAACCGAGTTGTCCGCGACAAGCACTTTGTGAGAATCAGTACCATAATCTTGGATTTTTTGAGTGATAAGGTCTAGCAATTCTTGACCATATAATACCTTCGTCTTGGATCTTTTTTCACCAATTTGTCCCAAAAATGGTTATAATAGATGCGGTATAAACACGAAATTTGTTCTTCAGTATAACCGACTTCTGGGGTCCATTTATAGATCCAAGGGATAGAGAATTCTATGAAAAAATAGATTTGTTCAATTTGTTCCATATAACAAATATGATCAGCGTGATATAATTTATTTAAATTCGGCGAAATCTTAACCCATTCTTTATATAATTTTAAGAAAAGATTCGGTAGAATCTTTATAGTCGGGTCGTGGTATGACTACCAGTTCAAGAACCAATTAGGAATTGGTTTATCAAATATCTTTGAACAATCCTTCACAAACCAAGTATGTTTATGCCTCTCATTATTATAGTAGAAGACTTTACTGAAAGCGTTAATATAATCCCAATAAGTATAATTAGTGGGTACCTTGTTTAAACTGGTCTTTCTTTCTTTCATTGAGGAAATACCCCAATCTTTTATCAAAATAATCTACTTTATATCATTTTAGAGAAGTTATAAACATTCTCGCTAGTATTGTATCCTAAAAAGTGCTGGAAAGCAACACTACCAGTGCTTATCAAAATGGTCTCATAATATGAGCGGATTTTATATGATTCACCCAGGAAATATAATCCGTTAATCAGATAATGCTGGAATATCTTCCAGGGTTCGTCTTTCCTCTGAATTTCAGAGTTTTCCAAAAGAAATATTATTTATTTTTTAACTACCTTTTCATACGATTTGATATCATCAACATCGTCTTTGGCAATAGAGGCAAAGGTATCACCTTTTTCCTTTTGTGACAAATATGCCTGTAGCTCTGCATATAATGGGCTACCTTCTGGAATATCTTCCAAATGTACTAACGATGATGTTGCCTTTTGTGCTCCTTTTGAGTGCAAGTTTAACAAACTCATGCCTCCGCGTTGTATATCGGGGAGTTTGACGAGGATCCTTATGAAGACCCTAAAGAGGAACTTGGGGAAGATCTGCCCCTTCCTCGAGAGTTATTCCCTCTGCCGCGACCCTTGGTTATCCAAGGAGGGTCCATCCTACAAACAAAGCATTTTATTTTAATCATCTATAAGATCATAGAAATCAAAATAATCCTGATAATAATAATTTTGATCATCAAAATCGATGACTTCTTCACAATTATAAATGGTGAAAATATCCATCACCATACTATCAATGATTTTCCATAGGATAATCTCCTGTACGTCTTGGTTTAGCGGAACCATCTTAAAGATAGTTACCAATGTTTTATCGGTAAAGAAGGGATTGAGAAAGTTCATTCTTAAGAAGTTATATTCTCTAGATAGTAAATCTGGAAGAGAATTATCACTCCCTTTTTTTTATAATGAATTTCGAAATCAAATGGGGCTAATTGTGCCTGCCACCTGGCGGATATTAATTTAGAAGCATCATGCTTAAAATCTTTATCAAACATATATTTGATAGATTGAGCATCAGTTTTTATAAGAAACTTTTGATTATATAAATCATCTTGAAATTTCAAAACACATTTAACTATGGTTAGTATTTCATACACCACCATAACATATTTTTTCTGAGTATCGCTCCATTTTCCTGAATGAAATCGAATCAGATATTCAATTTTATCATAAGGATTGATTTGTTTCAATATTCCTCCATAACCAATATTAGATGCATCTTTCTCAGCTATTTTCTGCCATGTAGGGTTAGAAAGAGTTAAACATGGTAAAGATTGAACACGTTATTTAATATTCTTTACCAAAGTTGTGAGACTATTAGTCCAAGAAGACTTATGATCCTTCTTTAGCCTATCATATAATGGGGCAAGATCTCGAGATAAATTCTTGTAGAAGGGAGAAATATAATTCAAGCTTCTCAAGAATCTTTGTAATTGCGTCCTATCTGTTATCACATCAGGAAACTTTGAAGCAAAATCAATTGAATGCTGAATAGGGGTAACATTCCCTTGACAAATAAGATGTCCTAAAAATCAGACTTCAATTTGGAATAAACTCATTTTTGGTTAAGAAATCACCAAACCATTTTGTATAACTATTTTATTGAAAATGTCCAAATGTTTAATATGCATTTCAAGAGTCTTAGAGTAAACCAAAATATCATCAATATAAACAATGATGAAGTCCAAATAAGAGTTGAAAATATCATTCATGATTTTTTGAAATTCAGAAGGAGTATTTTTCAAACCAAATGGCATAACATTCCATTCGTATTATCCAAACGGGACATTAAATGCAGTTCTATAAGAATGTTCTTTAAATATTTAGATCTGCCAATATCCTGATTTTAAATCAAATTTAGAAAATATTTTGACGTCATATAATCTTGACAGAAGATCCTTTTTATTTGGAATGGGATACCTAATCCATTTTAAAAATTTGTTTAAAGGTTTATAATTTATGACTAATCTGGGAATACCACGTTCCTTTTCGGCTGCATTATTGACATAAAATGCAGTACAAGACCAAGGTGATTTAGAAGGTTTTATCAAACCCTTTTGTAATAAATTATCAATTTCTCTTTTGCAGAATTCAACCAATTTAGCATTCATCCAACAGGGACGAGACTTCGTAGGAATATTATCCTCAGAGAAATTATCTTCATATGGAAGAGTGATGATATACTTTTTTCGATTCCAAAAAGCACTAGGATCAGCACAAATATCAACAACAATTTGTTTGGAAATCAATTTAATTTTTTCCTGTACTTTGGTAGATTTCAAAGTATCAAATATATTTATGCTAAATATTTCAAGTTGTAATGAATCAACATGCTTTTGTTTCATATTAATCAAAGCATTAATATCATGGGAAATAGGATCAGTGATAAAAGTATAACTAATATCTCTGTCTTTATAAGTAGCAGAAAAACCTTTAGCAGTTATACTGGTAAAAGGATAAATAGCATTTATAAATGGAGTTCCAAGTATAATTGGATGGTATAGCTGATTTTTAACCAAGAAAAGAAATGCATAATGCAAACTTTATTTTAGCAAATACGCGTATTAGGCAATTTATATTTTATATCTAAAGCATGTCCAGAAGCAGATTTGACCATATGAGTAGTTTTTTCAAAATACTTGGTAGGTACACGACCTTCCTAAATACAACTCACATTAGCTCTGCTGTTAATCATAGCAATATCAGTTATGGAGAAAGTATTATCAATTTGTATGGTACATTTAACATACCATTTATGAGCAGTAACAATTTGCATCATTCTTAAAAACATATCTTGTTTAGGATAAAGTTTAATAGATTTTGTAAGAGTGTTATTCTCGGAATTATTATTTCCAACTACATTCTTACCTTTGCTATTAGCTGCCTCAATCTGAGTAATGCGATGATCACAAATAATTTGATTTTGTTTAAGGAATTTAATTTAATTTTTCAGATTTTCAATTTCTCCTTTTAAATCATCAAAAGAAGTATCACGTATAACAACAGGTTGTCTAGCAAGTCTAGTATTAACTTCAGACAAAGAATATGGTGCAGAATACTCAGATTCAAAATCCGTTTTCGAGTTTAAAATAGGTTTTGAAGAACTGGCACTGTTATTAATAGCAAATTGAATAATTTTATCACGCAAATCATTATCAGTAACTTCTTTCAGAAGTTCAATCACATTACCAAAAGTAATAGTATGAATGTTCAAATCTTCAAATTGAGATTACAATTTATAAAATTCATCATTTCACACGAGAAAATATCACTATGGCACCTGTAAGCATTCATAGTAACATGCTGCTTATCATCAGAAGACTCAGGAAAATCTATCTCTTCTTCTGAGCCGGAATTAGAATCATAATCGGACTCAGAACCAGAGGTATATAAGAAACTATAAATCTTATCATGAACCTCTTCATCCAGTTCTAGAGACTTCAACTTTTCAACCTTACAATTTGGTGCTATATGTCCAAATTTACCACACTTGTAGCACTTGATTTTAGCGAGTTCTAGCTTAGACCGATTCTTTGTAAATCTATTAGATTTACGATGAGCTCTTCGCTCTTCTCGTTCTTCCCTAGATCTTCGTCTAGACCTTTTCTTCCTATAAGGTTTATCAGGAGTAGAACCGCTAGCATCTCTATCTTTGGTCTGCTTTCCTGAATCAGGTAATCCAAACTGGGTACAGAAGTCTCCTAATTGAGACCTTTCTCTAAGCTTATCTATCTTAAGGTGTCTAGATAGCTTCAATTCATTGCATAGGTTTATGCCTTCTTGAGTGCAAGCTCCTATTAACTTCCCATAAGTGTAAGTGTTGTAAGGAATAACTCCTTATGGAGTCCTTAAAGGTTTTTTTTTTTTTAACTCTTTCAGCAAATAAAGAAGGAAGACCATCTATAAATTTAGCTTTCCAATGCTCAAGGCCATTTTCGGGTAGCTCCATCATCCGACTTAAATAGGTGTTTTTATACCATCGAAATTCTCCCAAATGTCAACATCGTAGACCATTCAGCAAACTGCGAACAGTTTCGTATTGGTTGGTGAATCTACCATTAAAATGTTCTAGTATAGTCTATACTAGGGTATAAACATCATCTTCCCTATTTTTGACTAAAGCCATGCCCAAGTCATCAACGCCTTCGTTATCTGCAGTAGCATTTACTACAACCGCTTTAGCCTCGAAGTTCATATAATTGTCCCACCAACCTCGAAGTTGGCCAGTGAAACCTGTAATAGTCATTTTGCAAATATTTCTATATATATTTTTGGTATTTTTACAGATAGTAGCATACATCAACATACGATGAACAAGGATAGTTAATTGTCTATTAGCCAGACCATCAAGATTCCATTCATAAATTTCAGAACCACTATAAGAAGTATTGGTCTGATTTCAGTCGCGTTCCTCTATCAATACATCTTGAGGAGTCGGTCGAGAATAGTAATATGTTTGCATACTAGGCTTATAAGCAAATTTAGTATCACCACTATTCTCTTTAGGAAAACCACGAAGTTTATTAACTTCCAATGCAATATGCTCTTTAGAATCAAAAGCTTGTTCTAGATCAGCAACAAAAGATTCAGATAAATCAATTGGTTTAGCACTAAATTCAATAAATTTTTTATCAAGAAGTTCTTCTAGATCAAAAACAGGTTTTATTATAATATCTTGAATCCCAGGAAGCCTCTAAATATGCGTAGAAAGTTCTAAGGACTGTTTTGAAGTAGAAACTTTCTCAGAAGGTTTTAAATCAGTTTTTATCTGAATTAGCAAAGCAGATAGTTCATCTAACTTTTTATCAAGAGAACTGATATGTTCATCCGAAACTTTAACATAAAGTCCCAAATAATTATTTTGAGAAATCAAATTGTTAATTTCATTGATGCTTACTGCCGCCACATCTTCTTCAACAAATTTTTGAAAGGTAGTAAAAGTAATACCAATATTATTTGGTAAGGTAAAAGACGCCTGAAGCGGATAAATAGCTTTGACAATATTACTTGATTCATCTTTATAAGATTGTTCAAGAATTTTGATGAATAATGGTAAATAAGAGGTTATAAACCAAGGTACAAAGAACATAATATGATTATTCAAAGCACAAGTTTCATAGAATTCTTGAGAGATATTATTTAGGTCATTATCACTATAAGTGTCAAAAAACCAAGTTTTAAACCGGTTCCATTTATCACTTGAAAATTCATTTTGAATATATGTTCTTGCCAGTTAACTTGAACTAAAATCAATTTGGTGTGCATCCATCATTAAGCATCATTAGGATTAAAATTCATTTCGGATACAAAAGGAATATTCTTATCATAAATATCAGATGATTTATCATTAGCTCGAACAATATTCAAGCGAGGATCAATTTTTATCTTATTTTTATCAGAAATAACAGAAGATAAAGTATGCAAAGAAGCAGCACGATTTCGAGCAAGACCATATAACGGTTCAATTGGTGAAATATGTTGTATAGCAAGAGATCTTCTATTAGAAAATGAATGTCTATTATAAGCAACACTTTTTTCATCAAACTAAATGCAAATTTTTCCGTCAGAATTTTGTGTACTATGAGAATATTCTGAATTAGTGACAACATCAGTCGTTTGCTCAGGAGGTATAATAGAATCCAAAGTCCAAGTAGTAGGAAAATTAATTTCTTTCCATTTTATAGGTCTTCTAGTAGTTACTTCAGACTTAGCGAAATTAGTTTCCACCAAAATAGTTTGGCTAGATGTATCATATAACTTACATCTTGGAACTCCGTTTCTCATATTTACCATCAATCGCATTATTATTATTTTTATTAATATATTATTATTATTATCAAAACCTTGATTTGTTAAACATATGGACTATTCCTAAAGTTGATATTAAAACTATTTATGATTATGGTTGGTTTGACAAAATATCTCATAAATAGTTAATTAAAACAACTGAGCAATCCTTGGCGTTAATTATAAGTTTCTAAATAATTCAAAAATCGTTTGAATATGAATCTTAAATTAACAAAAAATAAACAAAAAAAGAGTAATGGACTAAATAATTCTATGTTTCTTTTTTTCCTAAATTTAAAAATTGGTTGTTGTTTTTTAATTTGGATTTTAAAATTTCCTTTTTTGAAATACAATTTAAATATAAAAGGCAATTTTTTAAAGTAATAATAATAATAATAAGAATTATTATTATTATTATTATTATTATTACTATTATTATTATTACTATTTTTATTATTATTATTATTATTATTATTATTATTATTATTACTATTACTATTACTACAATAATACCGATCTATCTATACATAATAATAGAGGTAAAAAGTTCCACACGTCAGCACCACAAAAATTTAACAATTTTAAAACTAAAAAGTTAATTTAAAATCCTTTTAAATCTGTAACTTAAATTAACCAAAGAGAAATAAAAAAGTAACTACCTAAATAATTATTAAAATAATAACTAGAGAATACACATATTATTAAAATAATAAGTACTAAAAATAATGATAAACTTTATAATAGTCATAAAAGGATTTTACCCATTAATTATTACATTAGAATACTAAAAAATTGGTAAGTTCCTCGACATCTAATCGTTGATAAAGATATAAACTATTATTTTCTTCTATAAAAAAATTACAAATCTGAATTAATAATTTCAATATAATATAACAAGTATTTAATTCACTATTTATATTTAATTAGTTTTAATGATTAATAAGAAATTCATATATATTAATTTTATGTGTTGAATTGTGTTTACATTTTTTTATTGTTATTAAAAATCAGAATATTCCCCCTTTTCCAATTCTCCCTCTCGCCCAAAACCCCTCAGTAAAACAATAGCTGCATAAATGTGTTCTCTTCATCTACTACATATTGAAATAATATCGGGTAAGTAATTTTTTTTTTGGATCTGAATTATTTCTTCTTTCTATGTTTTTATGTTTTCTTTACCCAAAGTATGAAAAGTATTTCAGTTTAATAGATTTTGTTCCTTTACATTTCAAGAATCTTTAATTTAATAGCGATTTGACATATCTATGCATGTATGAATTCTTTTCCTACAGATTTTATTATTAGGTATTGATTATTTTGATGCCATAGTAGTTAACATTAATGGGGAGAGGGATGCCTAGACCTAGAAAGGGGTGTTAGGGCAAAATACAAGTGCATCCCTAAGCGGGTTATTGAATATAACACCAAGTCCAGTGTATAATCCAACCGAGGATGAATTTAAGGACCCTTTAGAATTTATATAAGAGATCAGGCCTCGAGGCTGAGAAATATGGTATTTGTAAAATTGTTTGACCTAAGAGTTGGAAACCTCCTTTGCATTGGATTTGAATTCCTTCACATTTCCTAAGAAAAGCACAAGCTATTCATCAGTTGCATGATCTTAAATAAAGGAGTCATCATATATCCATAAAAAAATTGTTCTGCCTGAAAAGAGACTGCTCGTAAGTATTCACATCCATATGTTTTATATACTAAGTGATTGTTTAGTTAGCACAATGTTGTAGATTAACTCTTCATTTTCAAGGAGAAACACTAAAATGACAAGTGTTCCATGAACTTGTTTAATTGTAGTGTGATATTTACTTTGCCAAAATGATAATGTCATCTAAGTTGCACGGACTCTTCATTTTCGATGTCGCACCCGTGTCGGATTCTCTAAAAAATATACTACTTTTGGAGAATCCAGCACACACGGTCATTTACATTTTTGAAGAGTCCGAGCAACATACAGTGCCCTTAAATGGTTTAATTAAAAGATGCATGACAAAATTCAAATGGTACACATGAATTATAATTTAGAACAAAGTAGGAAGATGTCACGACTCAATTTCTCAGGTCATGATGGCGCCTACTATATAACCCACCAGTAGGCAAGCCGACCCATATCCCGAAACTCGAAGTAATGGGATGTTAGGGTAGAAAACCAACCAATCAACCTAAAATAGTAATAAATATAACAAGAACATGCAATTGACGGGCGGAAGCGACTAGACATATATACACAAAAATGAATCCCTCCCAAAACCTGAAAGTCACAAGTATAGAGCTGCTAACAAAAAGTACAAGTTCCAAAAGTGGACTACAGAAACAAGCTGTCTCAAAAGGCAAAAGATAAGAAAAAGTAAGTACAGAAGGAGACGGGCAAATCCAGGACGTTGTGTGCTCACCCTCGTCTCCGATCATGATTGCAGTAGGCTCGAATCAACGTCGGTGGCTAGTATTTGGACCTGCATCACGAAAATGGATGCAGAGTGTAGTATGAGTACCAAAACAACAGGTACCCAGTAGGCAGCATAGGCCGACTGAGCAACATAAGCAAAAGTAAACTGAAATGTGAATAAAGGGTCACAATCAAGGACAAAAGAGTAGTAAATGTGGGTATGTACACGATCGTACAGGCAACAAAGACAAGAAATTTAACTAACTCCGCCGGGCTCCCAGAAACCCGACGGGTACGCTCATGCACAATAAAAGAAACCACTTGCATGGACCCCCATAAGTCCGGCAGATGCACTGGTAGTTGAAGTAAAAAAATGGAGCTAGAAGGTCTATCACAATATTACCAATTTCCGGACTTTAACTGAACCATTTTCAATTATATTCCAAGATCTCACTACGTCTCGGACTTTAACCGAAACATCTCCAACCTCCAAAACCTCAACCTACAGATGAGAGTAATCAAAGACTAAACTAAAGCTTCAGTAAGGAATTGGGAATGCACCACGTGCAAGCTGGACCACGGACTCAAATCGGGTACTGTAGCTAATGATTCAACATATATGGGCTGGACCACGGACTCGAACCGGATGCTGTAGCCAAAGGTCGGGCACGGGTGGGCTGGACCACTAACTCGAATCAGGTACTGTAGCCAAAATCAGATCACAGGTAAGCTAGATCACGGACTCGAATCAGGTACTATAGCTAAGCCTGGACATAAGTAAGCTGGACCACGAACTCTAATTGGGTGTTGTAGCTAAGAATCAATATCCAACCATACGTCGCAGGAAATATCACCAAATCGTATACCATAAAAAATCATTTCAGTCTGACCCTCATATACCCCAAATCGCCGAGGAAGTATCCAAAAGTGAGTAAGCTAGACCATAGACTTTAACCGGGTATTTGTAGCTGATAGAAAAGCATGGCATTATGGATACAAGGTCATAAGCTGAGTTACCGCCTAGCTAAGGCTCAGACTATCAGATTCAAGTCTGCTATATCAGTCTACAAGGAGCTAATCGTCCAAAATGACGTCGGAAAAATTCTACGGCCCAATGGCATCCGAAACCTTGCAAGTCTATGGCAACACTAGTCTAAGCCTAGACTAAGGCCAAACATACTTCAAATCATTATTATAATATACACCACAAGGTATGGATGTTCAATAATATCAAGAGTCATGCTTTCACAGTCCAATAATTTCTCGAAATAAGGTCTAAGGCATGAATTATAGAAATTTAGCATGCTCGACACCCAAACCCCTCCATACTCAAGCAAATTAATAAACAATTGCCTAAACATGCTCAATCTCACGAGGGGAAAATCATAGCCTACCTGAAAGCCGATCACGCGTGCTCCAACTCACGGTACCAGAGCTTTTCCCCTCCGAACAGTCTCCAAATGCTTCCACACTATCAAAAGGTTAATCACCTCGTCAATACGAATATGTTGACACTAAAATTATATTTTTCGGAGACGGACCCAAAAATGGGTCTAAAATGGGATTGTGGGACCCACAATTGGAATCCAGAAAATGAATCCGTGAAAACGTCCCAAATACCTTACTAAACTAATACCCCAAAATTTAGCACGAATAGATTCCTAAAACGTAGCAAATCATCCCCAGCAATTAAAATCATCATTAAGTCCTAACTTAAGACTTGACAGGCCCTTGATCATCAAATTCTGGAAAAACGAGACCCTTCCAACCCAAACAAATTATACCATGACGACCCTTGCAAAAAACTCTACAATTTAGGAAATATTCATTTCGAAAATCACTCTAGCAGTAGCTAGATTCAATTCCTTACCTCAAACGAAGCCTCCCCTCGCGTTTCTGACCTCACCATTAGGTTTCTCACAAAATTCTCTTGAAATTAGCCTTTTGAATCACCTAATTTGAGCTTAAAATGGAGGAGATATCTATGTTTGAAGATGAGGAAAAAAAATGGACGAAAATCGTCCCTAAATCTGGAAATTTCCAGATTTCAACACGCTGCCACATGGCGTCACGTCGTTCAGCCACGTGGCATCATGTGGCTCTGCCACATCACAACCGCATTAGAATTCAACAACTCTTCAAACTTAAATTTCGATGTTGCGGACTCGTTCGGAGTTGGAAAAACACAAACCTTATATGGAATCCGATTGGAAATGATATTTCAAACTCAACGGTGAGGTCGGAATTTCCATTGGAGATCGCTTCGATGAAAAGTGGGTCCCACACCCAGTATCATTTTGAGCCAGATTCCACAACGGGCATCTAAAGCCTCGGGAAGTGAACAAAGGGTCGTTCTAGACCAAAATCGATATTCCAAAGCTAACCAAGCTGTCAGAATTTTCATCTGAGCACGTTTTCCAGGAAGGTTGACCAAAGTCAACTATAGGCCAAATTTCAAGGGCAAAAACGTCAAATGGCCCTAAACTCGTACCGATTGCCTCGATACTCGTGTTAACCATGCTACTAGCCTATTTTGCCATTCTGGAGGTGATAGAATCGTTAGAATTTTATTTTGAGGTTGTTTACCTGAATTTATGACTGAAGTCAACTTTTCAAGTTATAAAATCTCCAAAACAGGGAAACGGGCCTAAAACCCAAACGAACGACCAGGCGACCGAACAGTCAGTGCCAGCAAGTCATAAATGACTTGGGGTCGCTACAGGAACGCTCTAAACGATGGAATGAATGCTTTAATTTAAAAATGACCTGGAGGGTCATTACAGAAGAATTTAGAAGACTCAAAATTTTAAGTTTTACAAGAATGATATTGTCTCTGTGGGCAGAAACACCGCTATGCGTATATATTATAGTTCAAGTAAACATATTATAGAGACATCTCTATATAGACACAACATGTGGCATTGGAGGTTCTAACCAATTTGTAAGAACTGCTACCCCTTTTCTTGTTTATAACTTTATAGTTAGTCGCTTGCAATTATGATGATCACTGTTTCTAAATTGTTTATTAGAGAAACCTTGCTGCTAACTACAATCTCTAAGGTTATGAAAATTTAGATTACAAGATACTGATTAGTGTTGATGCTGGGAACAACGAACTAGTCCATATGTCATTAATAACTTTCTACACTCTCGATCACCCTTTCAAGTGTTAATTTACTTACAAAATTTTTCTTTAATTTCAAATTCACCTCTTATTTTTGTTTTGTTATCTGAATATCCTGTTTATTCTTCTCAATATCCATCTTGTGCTTAGAGCCAAGTTCTTTTGTTCATCACTGCAGAACATTTCCTCTGTCTCCCATCTTTACTTTACTAATAAACTAAAAACAATATCTGCCACTATGAGACTACTTCTATGGATGGTTAGTTGCTTAGAATTGTTTAACATTAAAAATATTTATTGAAAGAGATTTACAATGTGAAAGATAGCTGTGTTTTATTTTCTTATCAATTATTATACTTCAAACTCATTGATGGCAATATGTACCATTTTCTTATTCATAAAACTAGCAAGATTTTACACTGCATACTTCTGGTCTAGATACTTTTAATATGTAACTATACATACTAAATTAGAATTTTGATAGTTATTCTCCTCTTGGCAGAATGTTCTTTTGGTATGGTTAGGTTTCGAAAACTTGCGATGTAACGGAAGCTTTGTACAGTTGATATGCAGGCACATAATTGGTATAGCCTACCGAAAGGACAATATTTAGGTCATTCTACATGAAATTCTGATGATAGTTGATAAGAGCACCTTGCTATTCACCTAAGTATCTTTGAGTTCCCTAACTAGGTGGGATTTTCAGACTTTGCCACAAAGTATAGAGTTATCGAACCAGGTTCTGATTCCTCTCTTTCGCACTTCTGCATCATAGACACATTGATCTAGAACTGCAGAGACAATTTAAATATTTTTGAACTAAGGTTGGGGCTATTCCCTCTAGACACGATATAGACATTGATCAGCCACAAGTTTGAGACTTTTCTGTGGGATTGACTGAACCAAACCCTCCTTTTGGAGGCTAGCTCTTTTGTGTATTATAGTTAAATGAACTGGTGAGACATGATGCTTTGATCTGTCATCACTCTTTGAAAGATACTTATGCACATTTCAAAGGCTAGCCATGGTGTTCAGTGTTTCTTGAACACATTGCCACTCACTGTTGTCTCAAAAAATTTCCCGTTGCCACATAATGAATACATCCAAAATTTTCTTACACTCCCATCTTTCTTGGCTATGCTTTCTTTGCACCCTTATTTTACTTGGATTGATGCACTTAAGTCGAGCGTCTTTTGGAAACAACCTTTTTACCTTCATGAGGTAGTAGTAAAGTCCGCATATACTTTACTCTATCTAGACTACACTTAGTGGAATTTCACTAGGTATCTTTTTTCTATCACGAGGAAACAAGATTGAAAAGCTCCTCCTTGTATTGAATTTTTTATATTAACAAATAATTTAGTTTTTTAAATGAATACTTTATTGTATCATTTTCTTATTTGGTTTTTTGATGTTATTGTAGCTTATGGAGGAGTGACGAAATCAAAATTGATGGGGACATGAATTATTTTTTTTCTCTTGTGTACATTGATAAAGTTGAGTAAAATGATGTTTCACTATTTTGAATGATATTGTTAAACCTTTATTAAATTTTTTCTCTAATATATACATTTATTGCACAATTTAAGATACTCTACTGCAATTGTCTTTACATTGCATGTCAAAAATGAATTCTCAGCTAATTATATGAATTATTGTGGCCAAAAATGTTTGTGGTAACATTTTCAATTAGTAAGTAATTGCCACACAAATAATAACTTTCATTTCCATAGCAAATGAAGAAAATGTCTTGCTACGATTTATATCTTGTGACAAAAAATATGTAATTTTAGCCATGAAATTCAAAATTTGTTGCTCAACATATACTCTTATAATTGCCACGTATCAAGAACATGGCTAAAAACAAATCATTTTTTTGTAGCAAATGTAGAATTTTTTAGCTATAGTACTGTATATTTCATGGCTGAGTATGGATTCTTAGCTATAGTATGAAAATATTTGTGGCAAGTACTTTAATTCATCGCCATGAATTTTTTAATTTGTAACTAGATGTGAGTAATATTGCCACGCGAATAAATTATACAAATAGCCATAAAATTTGAATTTGTATGGCCAATAAAATAATTTTGTTTTCTAAAATACAACACATTGTGGCTACTATATGAAAATAGCTACAAAAGTTATTTGTCGTGGCACAAGAATAAAATTATATGTTATAAGTATATAGGCAGAAACTTTTTACTATTGTAGCTACAACACAATTTATTTTGTAGCAGTAAGTATAAATTCTTAGCCACAAACCATGTAAAGTCTGTAGCTATAACTATTAGCCATGCTACATCTTGCTACGAATGCTACTGAAAAAAGAATGTAGCTAAAGTGTTTAGCTACATAAAATTTCATATTTAGCTAGAACAAATTTTGTAGCAATAGATGCCTTTTTTTGTAGTGATTACTTATAGTCTTATATAATAGTTGATTTTTGGGTATGTAGTTGTTTAACTCATATGCGGAAAATTAAAATTGTCGGTTCTTATAAGTTATAAATTAAATGTTCACAATAAAAGATGAAGTTGGACAAACATCTTGATGATTGTAACACAAGATTAAATATAATTCAATCTTAATTATGATAATGGTAAAATTTCAACTTCTTCTGTTGGTACATTTTGAATGTATTGAACGGACCAAATTGAGATATGTATTTAAGTTCTGAATTTCAATAAATAATATCTCTAGTCCATTACATGAGCTTATACTTTTAATCTTGATGTAGTTATTATGATCTGTGTAGTTTGCTTTATTATTTTAATCTATTAGAAGGTGAGACTCTATGATGAGTCATTTCTAATGGATTGGATAATAACAAATTACATTCGTGAAATAATAATTAGTTGATAGAATCATATCTCGGATATGAGAAAGAAGACACCCCTTTATGGTTTCTTATAAGTAGTCACGTGAAAACCCTGCAGGTGGATTATATATGTATATCTGTCACGTGAATTAAGTTAAGCATAAAGATAAAGTATTAAATTAATCAATGGATTAATTTTTTCAGAAGTTTGATTTAATTGATTGGTGTCGGTAATTCTAACATGGGGAGTTAAATAAGTTGTAATGGAAAAAAATTGAAATTAAATAGAAGAGTGTAATTACAAATTTTTAGTGGTACAATCTGTGATTTATTATGATGTGGTTAATTCATGCTTTTACGAATTAAATATTATAATTGGAAGCCTTTGCTAATTAATTTGCGGTTCCTTCTATGCCTGATTAATTGATCAAGTTTGGAAAAGAAAAGGACTGTTAGTATTTTTTCAGTTTAGGAATAAATCTTTTTTGACTTTTATTAGTGTAAACGAGAAAGAAATTTTTATTTCCTTAAAAGAAGAAAGAGGAAAATACTGGATTTCTCTGTTTCCTTAAAAGATGAAAGAAACAAATATTGTTGTTATTGGTAATTGATGGATATCGATGGTGTTTAATGACTATCTAAATACACTTAGTTGTATTTAGTGATTGTTGATAACTATTGATCATGGCTGTTGGATACCTTAACGGTGTCAAAATACACTTAATGGTAATTAGTGGTTGTTGATAACCGTTGATCATGGTTGTTGGATACATTAACGGTGTCAAAATACACTAAATGATATTTAATGGTTGTTGATGACTATTGATCATGGTTGTTGGATACACTTAACAATATCTAAATACACTTAAATGTATTTAATGACTATTAATGGCTATTAATTACGACAAGAAACATTTCATCTTTCAAACCTTTCCCTTATGCTGAAAAGTATAAATATGGGTGGTGGTTCTCAAGGAAAGATCATCCTTTTTTTCTGAAAATCTTCTTGCCCACACAAGACTTGATTGAGAGAGTTAGTCAGGAATTAGTAGAAGGTTGCGATCCTAGAGTCTCAGTCCCTGAACGAGTTGTGTGAAAGCTACAAAATGTTAGAGTTTCACAATTTATTTAGTTTGCATTAGTATGCTATTATGTAAGTTTGTGATTCTGAATAATGCTTCCGTTGTGCATAAACTAACAACATTGACATCAATGACAACAAAAAAGAGAAACAATCAAGGGCAAACTAAATTTTCAAAGGTCACTACTAAAAATACAGTGAATACCGACCTACAAATACCGACCTCCGGAGATCAGTATTCCCTGAAATATCGACCTAAATCCGGCATCCCAGCTTAGGTCGGAAAAAGCTTGGTCGCTATTCAATACTGACCTCTGGAGGTCGGTATTTATTTTATGTCAAAATATTTATTTTTTTAAATTTTGACTTCTGGTGGTCGGTATTTTTATTTTTTCTTGTTGAGATTCTGACCTCCGGAGATCGGTATTCTTATTTTTGTAATGTTGAAATTCTAACCTCCGGAGGTTGGTATTTTTATTTTTGTAATGTTGAAATTCTGACCTCCGGAGGTCGGTATTTTTATTTTTGTAATGTTGAAATTCTTACCTTAGGAGGTCAGTATTTTTATTTTTGTAATGTTGAAATTTTGACCTCCGAAGGTTGGTATTTTTATTTTGTAATGTTGAAATTCTGACCTCCGGAGGTCGGTATTTTTCTTTTTGTAATGTTGAAATTCAGACCTCCGGAGGTCGGTATTTTTATTTTTTGTATTTTTGAAATTCTAACCTCCGGAGGTCGGTATTTTTATTTTTGTATTTTTAAAATTCTAACCTCCGGAGGTCGGTATTTTTATTTTTTATTTTTGAAATTCTGACCTCCGAAGGTCGGTTTTCTGCTACAAAACAGGCAGCAAATTGTTGCAATTTTTAGTTGCCCACCTGCATATTTATACCAAAACAACCCAAAGCCAAATAAACTTCATCCAACCAAAACAACACAATATTTTCATTATATACATTAAACTATTTCAAAATAAACTTCATCCAACTTCAAAATCAACTAAATAGATACAACTACTCCTCATCACCCTCACTCTCCTTATCAGACTTACCATTCTCATCACCCTCACTTTCCTTATCAGACTTATCATTCTCATCACCCTCCTGATCAGATCCATCACTTTTGGCCGGACATGGAGGAAGAATATTTCCTGATTCAAAAAAAAAAGTTAGTTGGGCCTGAAGCGCTGCATACCTCTTGTTCTCTACCTTCTTTGCTGCCGCAATCTCTTCATCTCTCTTCTTCTCTCTTTCTTCTCTCTTTTTCTCTCTTTCGGCTACAACAACAAGCTCGGCATTGAGATAAGCTATCTTACTCTCCATTGCAGATATTGTCTCTCTATCCCCGCTATCAAAGCTTGAGGATGATGAACCACAATACCAAGACTTCTTCTTTTGATACGCCTTTTTTGGATAGCCATATACTGAATCTCTAATCGGTTTACCAACACTCTGTTTCCAAAGATTCTCATTTTCTTCTTGTGTAAATGGTCTGTCCTGACTCTCAAAAGGTAGAGTACTACGATATTCCTGAGATATTCGTATATACCTATCCTGTAATTTAAACAAAGAACTCTACGAATAAGAATGTAATACATACAAGGAAAAGAAAAAAAGATTAGTTTGAATGGAGTTCTTACATATGTCTCTTTAGCACGTGGCTCAATCCATCTTTCTTCTTCTGTGGGTTCGTACTCTTCTTGACGTGAGTAACCTTGAACATCTCTGGTACAACTACTGGCCTACCCAACTCTTTTTCCTGCAAATAGCATATATAGAATTTGATCTCATTAATCTCCAAAAAGTACTTATCAAAAAAGAAAAAAATTATTTTACTAAATTAAGAAAGTATATCATTCTTTCCTTCCTAGTAACCTGGCTAATAGCTCCACCGGTGTGCAAAGATCCTCCCTTTTCTGATGCGCGAGCCATCTTCCCAATCTCACTCCTCTTTTTAAAATTTTCATCAGTACTCCAATGTTTCAGTAACAAAGCCTATCGATCCGGAAACATAAACTTAGGCATTCTGTTTTCTCTTCGACAATCACAAAATATGCTAGAAAGCAACTTTGAAGCTTTAAGCTTGAAGTTCACTTGAACGTCATCCTCGTGTTCGGGAGCCCATACATAATATTTCTATAATAAAAAATTACTAAATATTTATTGTTCAAATGACTAGAGAATTTAAATGTATATGATATGAGTTTAATTTGTATATATTCTTACCTTAAATTCATTGAACATCTGCCCTTGGGTGTTAAGTGGAATCGAACTCCAATTCGGATACACACCATTATAGTGAGTTCCAATGCACTTTAAAATAATCTTTGCCATACCCACATCCGGACGTAAGCTGAAATACAAGTTCATTGACGACGTAGAGTAAACAAAAAATAATCAATCAATTAAAATATAAATAGATAAATGAAAGATGAAACATAATTAAATCATACTTGTATCCTAATGGCTCGATGACGAGTCTCCGAAAATTGTCTCTATCGCCTGGCTGAGGACCATGTGCATCTGAGTGCTGGGTAGTGGGAGTATTAGGCTCTGAGCCATTGGATTCAATATGAAGATTGGAAAGTCCAATTGATCCACTACTAGTATTCAAACTATTGCACTGACTAGCGCTAGCTGATGGTATGTTAGACCCACGACTAAGATGTGAATAGCCCTGCAATGTTTGGTAACCCGAACTAGGTACCACAGTGGGTGTAGATATAGTATAACCAGATTGTGGAGCCACATGAGTAGAGGCATTATGTGACTGGTTTGTCGAGTGAGTAGTTGAAACTGAGGCTCTTTTTGAAATATTAACTCGAGAGGGCTCATCAGATATCACGACCTCAGTGGGCCTTCTCATAGCATTGGCCTTAAATTTCTTTTTCGGATTAGCAGATTTTTTTGATTTACCCTTGTCTTTATCTACCATCTATATCAAATAAATATAAAGATTAAAACAAAGTAGTACAAAATAATGTCACAATGTCGAACAAATATATCAAACAAAGTTATCATAACATAAGGCTTAATCCAAATAGTCTTTCACAATGTCGAACAAACATTAAAACTACTAAAATATAAAGTATACTCAAATATGAATAGCTAAAAATCCACCAACTAAACATACAAATTGTTATTTATCTTTCACCTGGGGCATTTCACTTTAGCTTATGTTTAACTTTTTTGGCTTTGGGAATTGCTTTCAGCTCAAAATGGGCAGACTGAGGTGGACAGGAGTTTCCCCAAAATCTATCATTCAAATTTCTTTGGTAATATTATTGAAAACTGTTGCAATGTTGTTCAATTTACAAGTTATATTTCAAAGAAGTGGTAATATTGTCCCTAAGCTCTTTTTCTCCATTTCCAGTCACAACACTTAGTTTCTACAAATTCAATGACCAATAAAGGGAATATGTGTTCACATGTTTCAGAATATCTACCTACATTACTTAAAAATCGATGTAAAAAGCTTACATTGAACTGTAACTTGTGAGATTGAACTCTTTTCTATGTATCAAACGCTGCAATTCTAAGGATTCTTTGACATGACTCATGAGCTACTTGTCATTAATTGAGCTAAGTGTCAACACTAGATGGACAAAAATTGATCTTGCAAGAAAATCAATTTTGTCATCAATAGGATCAACTAGTGTTGGTACTTATGCTTAACAAACACATTATTCCTAAATTAAAGCTTAATATCCACACTAGATAGACACAAATTGATCTTGCAAGACGTGTTAAAACTACTAAATAGTCTTTCACAATGTCGAACAAAAGTTAAAACTACTAAAATATAAAGTATACTCAAATATGAATAGCTAAAAATCCACCAACTAAACATACAAATTGTTATTCATCCTCTTCAGAAGTTTCTTCATCATCTATCCATTTGCATGCATCATCTTCGGAAGTTTCCTCCTCATCTATCCATTCATCCTCTTCGAAAGTTTCCTTCTCATCCTCCTCCATATGTGTTGGCATATCTAACTCTTCTCTATTAACTTCTTCTAAAATGTGATCAGGATGCTCCAAATTCATTTCTAACTCAACATCCACTACTTGATGAACACTTGATATTTCATTTTGATATGCAACATCCAATTCATTCTCAACCTTCACTCTCCCCATCAATTTTGTTTTGATTACAACCCACCAATCAGACTTATCCCTACGCAACGGATAAGGAGCATAGTACACTTGCTTAGCATTCTGTGAAATAATAAAAGGATTATAAGTCTCATACTTCCTAGTGTGCTTGACTTCAATGATATTATGTTGCTTAAGCTCCCTCGTACCTCTTGAAGTTGGATCAAACCACTTGCATTGAAAAAGTACTATTCTTTTGATTGGCCAACCTGAATACTCCAACTCTACAATCTCCTGTAGGACGCCAAAATAATCAACATTCTCATTTTGATTTCCATCATCACCTTTAACCCAAACACCACTATTATTAGTTTTCTTATTCTTTGAGTATTTCTCTGTGGTAAAGTTAAAACCATTTACTTTATATTGGGACATTGTGTGAACTATAATTGGTCCCCAGAAATATCCTTGAAAAATTGATCAAATGTGGCGGCATTTTCTGAATTGTAGACCTATATATGGTTAGTAAATTAAAAGGAATGTTAGTAGAAAGAAGGGTACACTAATCTCTTAATAGGTGTATATGGGTACACTAATCTCTTAATAGGTGTATATATTACAACACTTACCCAATTAGTATACCACATTATAAATTATGGAAATACTTGATCATGACCATATTAGCTCACAAAATAACTGTAGAATCACATTGAAAATACAGTTAGCTTCCTTAATAAAATCGGAGTTAAATATATGTTGTTTACATATTTAATTTTCTTACTCTAAGAAGGGTTGGACTTCTGGACAATTCAACAATACATGAAGCTCTGCAGATGTTTTCTCCTTTCCGATAAGTTTGCGCAATGTATGTTTTTTTGAACCCTTACCCGGTTGGTTGAAGATTGATAATGATTGTACTGCAGGATCATTCCTAATATCATCATGTCGATTAGGTCTGTTTCTCAAACACGACACATAATTATCAAAGTACTAAGAACAAAAGTGGGATCATTCTTTAGCTAGATATACTTGAGCCATACAACCCTCCACCGTATGTTTATTCTTAATACCCCTTTTAGACTTCTCAATGCTCCTGTAAAATTTTATATTAGATATAAATTTCAAAAGATATATGAACGATTTATGAAATAAGAATAAATATGTTATAGTTACTTACCGCTCAAAAGGATACATCCACCTATATTGGACTGGACCTCCCTGTAGGGCTACATGAACAAGGTGAATGGGAAGATGTTCCATCACATGAAAGAACCTAGGTGGAAGAATCTTCTCCAACTTATTACTAATAACAACGATATTTTTGTCCATTCGAACCAGATTCTCTACTCTCAATGTGCTGGAACACAAGTCTTTGAAGAACAAACTGATCTCTGTCATCAATTTCCATATGTTTTCAGGCAATCCACAAAAAGCAATCGGAAGTAATTGTTCCATGGAAACATGACAATCGTGACTTTTCATCCCATGTAATATTCCACGCTCAATGTCAACCCTCTTTCCCAAATTTGAGGCATATCCCTCTGGCATTTTCAAGCTTTCCACCCACTCACAAATTTTTCTATTTTGTTCCATTGTGAATGAATAACTAGCCTTGGGCTTAAGTAACTTGTTGTTGGCAGACTCCTGTAAATGCAACTCCGGTCGTCTACAATGTTCTGGTAAGTCAAGTCTCGCCTTAATATTATCTTTTGTCTTGTCGGTCACATCCATTACAGTGTTGAACAGATTATCAAAATAATTCTTTTCAATATGCATGACATCAAGATTATGTCTAAGCAAATTATCCTTCCAATAAGGTAACTCCCAGAATATACTCTGTTTAGTCCAATTATGTGCAACACTATACCCATCAAATTTGTACGGTGGTTCCTCAGTTACCTTTGGAAAATTTTAAACCATTTCCCAAATATCATCACCTATTAATATTGGGGGTGGACCATCTCATTCAGTTTTATTCTTTTTAAATGCATATTTCTTTCTCCTAAACTTATGATCAGGTGGCAAGAACTGACGGTGACAATCAAACCATGAATTTTTTCGGCCATGTTTTAATGCGAATGATTTAGTATCTTCCATACAGTAGGGACATGCTAACTTTCCAGCAATCATCCATCCAGATAGCATTCCATAGGCAGGAAAATCATTAATAGTCCACATTAAAGTTGCACGCATGTTGAAATTTTGTTTACGAGAAATGTCCCATGTTTCTACCCCTTCAGACCACAAAAATTTCAACTAATCATTCAAAGGTTGTAAGTACACATCAATCTTGCTTTTTGGATTACTCGGATCAGGAATGACACAATTTAGAAATATATATGGACTTATCATACACATCTCAGATGGAAGATTATAACGTGTAATAAACACGGGCCAACAAGAATATGGTGCAGCCCCAACTGAAAAAGGGGTGAAACCATCCGCACACAAACCCAACCTAACATTCCTTGGCTCAGCGGCAAAATCTGGATAAGTTCTATCAAAATGTTTCCAAGCCTCTCCGTCAGATGGATGGCACATGACACCAGGTGGCCTTCTATTTTCACGGTGCCATCTCATATGAGGAGTAGAGTTATTTGATGCATACAACCTCTTCAATCATGGTATAAGAGGTAAATTATGCATCACCTTAATAGCAAGTTTCTTTTTGGTAGAACCAGTCTTATAGCGAGGGTGACTACAAAACTTACAAGACTCTAGATCGACATCCTCCTTATAGTATAACATGCAACCTTTTTCACAACAATCAATTCTTATCTAGGAGAGTCCTAACTTAGACACCAATGCATTTGCTTTATAATAAGAATCAGGAATCTCTACATTGTGATCAACTAATTCCTTAATAAGATCTATCATAGAGTCCATTGCTCCTTGAGAAATATTATTGTCAGATTTAATACTTAACAATCTAACTGCAACAGACAATTTAGAGTGTTGATTCCCATTGAACAAAGGACTACTACAATCACGCAATTGTTCATAAAAGATGTTTGCTTCTTCAGTAGGAGCTTCTTCTACATTTTCTCCTTGTTCAAAATCAGAATGCATCCCAAAAGCATCATTGACCATATCTGACATTCTAGAACCTTGAAAATAATTATGCTCGGTAGATGTACTACTTTCACCGACAATAAAGTTATTAAACATAGTGTCACTTTCACCTCACCATGACTAGTCCAAACAGTATACCCTGGTTTGAATCCATTCATCATAAGATGCATAGCAACAGTCTCTGTTGTATGATATCTCACATTTTCACAATTAACACACGGACACCTAATCAATCTTGAAGTTAAAAAATCATCAAGTGTCTTTGCATAATTTATAAATCTAGTGACACCTTCTACGAATTCTGGAATCATACCTGCTCGACCAAGATTGTTTCTATTATACATCCAACTACGATCAGGATCCATCTACACAAACAATAATGATAATTTTAATTCCAACAACTAAATTCACCAACAAAACGACATTATTTATTTTAACTTATTTAAACAACTTAATTACATTAACTAGTTTAGTTATGACTTAATTCCAACAACTAAATCCACCAATTAAATGACATTATTTATTTTAACTTATTTAAACAACTTAACAACTTTAACTAGTTTAGTTTTGACTTAATTCCAACAACTAAATCCACCAACTAAACGACAGTATTTATTTTAACTTATTTAAACAACTTTAACAAGTTTAGTTTTGACTTAATTTCAACAACTAAATTCACTAACTAACCCACATTATTTATTTTAACTTATTTAAACAACTTAACAACCTTTTAACGTTAACTAGTTTAGTTTTGACTTTATTCCAACAACTAAATTCACTAACTAACCCACATTATTTATTTTAACTTATTTAAACAACTTAACAACTATTTAACGTTAACTAGTTTAGTTTTGACTTAATTTCAACAACTAAATCCACTAACTAAACGACATTATTTAATTTTAACTTATTTAAATAACTTAACAACTTTTTAACTTTAACTAGTTTAGTTTTGACTTAATTCCAACTACTAAATTCACTAACTAACCCACATTATTTATTTTAACTTATTTAAACAACTTAACAACTTTTTAACGTTAACTAGTTTAGTTTTGACTTAATTCCAACAACTAAATCCATTAACTAAACGACATTATTTACTTTAACTTATTTAAACAACTTAACAACTTTTTAACGTTAACTAGTTTAGTTTTGACTTAATTCCAACAACTAAATCCACTAACTAAACGACATTATTTATTTTAACTTATTTAAACAACTTAACAACTTTTTAACTTTAACTAGTTTAGTTTTGACTTAAATTCAACGACTAAACTCACTAACTAACCCACATTATTTATTTTAACTTCTTTAAACAACTTAACAACTTTTTAACGTTAACTAGTTTAGTTTTATATTAACTCCAACAACTAAATCCACTAACTAACCCACATTATTTATTTTAACTTATTTAAACAACTCAACAACTTTTTAACTTTAACTAGTTTAGATTTGACTTAATTCCTACAACTAAATTCACTAACTAACCCACATTATTTATTTTAACTTATTTAAACAACTCAACAACTTTTTAACTTTGACTAGTTTAGTTTTAACTTAATTCCAACAACTCAATCCACTAACTAAACGACATTATTTATTTTAACTTATTTAAACGACTTAACAACTTTTTAACTTTAACTACATTAGTTTTGACTTAATTCCAACAACTAAATTCACTGACTAAACAACATTATTTATTTTAACTTATTTAAACAACTTAACAACTTATTAACTTTAGCTAGTTTAGTTTTGACTTAATTTCAACAACTAAATTCACTAACTAACCCACATAATCTTTTTAACTTATTTAAACAACTTAACAACTTTTTAACTTTAACTAGTTTAGTTTTCACTTAATTCCAACAACTAAATCCACTAACTAAACGACATTATTTATTTTAACTTATTTAAACAACTTAACAATTTTTTAATTTTAACTAGTTTAGTTTTGACTTAATTCCAACAACTAAATTTACTAACTAACCCACATTATTTATTTTAACTTCTTTAAACAACTTAACAACTTTTTAACGTTAACTAGTTTAGTTTTGACTTAATTCCAACAACTAAATTCACTAACTAAACGACATTATTTACTTTAACTTATTTAAACAACTTAACAACTTTTTAACTTTAACGAATTTAGTTTTGACTTAATTCCAACAACTAAATTCACTAACTAATCCACATTATTTAATTTAACTTATTTAAATAACTTTTTAACTTTAACTAGTTTAGTTTTGACTTAATTCCAACTATTAAATTCACTAACTAACCCACATTATTTATTTTAACTTATTTAAACAACTTAACAACCTTTTAACGTTAACTAGTTTAGTTTTGACTTAATTTCAACAACTAAATCCACTAACTAAACGACATTATTTATTTTAACTTATTTAAACAACTTAAGAACTTTGTAACTTTAACTACATTAGTTTTGACTTAATTCCAACAACTAAATTCACTAACTAAACGACATTATTTTTTTTAACTTATTTAAACAACTGAACAATTTTTTAACTTTAACTAGTTTAGCTTTGACTTAATTCCAACAACTAAATTCACTAACTAACCCACATTATTTATTTTAACTTATTTAAATAACTTAACAACTTTTTAATGTTAACTAGTTTAGTTTTGACTTAATTCCAACAACTAAATCCACTAACTAAATGACATTATTTATTTTAACTTAATTTAAACAACTTAACAACTTAGTAACTTTAACTACATTAGTTTTGACTTAATTCCAGCAACTAAATTCACTAACTAAACGACATTATTTATTTTAACTTATTTAAACAACTTAACAACTTTTTAACTTTAACTAGTTTAGTTTTGATTTAATTCCAACAACTAAATTCACTAACTAACCCACAATATTTATTTTAACTTATTTAAACAACTTAACAATTTTTTAACGTTAACTAGTTTAATTTTGACTTAATTCCAACAACTAAATTCACTAACTGAACAACATTATTTATTTTAACTTATTTAAACAACTTAACAACTTTTTAACTTTAACTAGTTAAGTTTTGACTTTATTCCAACAACTAAATTAACTAACTAACCCACATTATTTATTTTAACTTATTTAAACAACTTAACAACTTTTTAACGTTAACTAGTTTAGTTTTGACTTGATTCCAACAACTAAATCCACTAACTAAACGACATTATTTATTTTAACTTATTTAAACAACTTAACAACTTTTTAACTTTAACTAGTTTAGTTTTGACTTAATTCCAACTACTAAATTCACTAACTAACCCACATTATTTATTTTAACTTCTTTAAACAACTTAACAACTTTTTAACGTTAACTAGTTTAGTTTTGACTTAATTCCAACAACTAAATTCATTAATTAAATCACATTATTTATTTTAACTTATTTAAACAACATAACAACTTTTTAACTTTACCTAGTTTAGTTTTGACTTAATTCCAACAACTAAATCAATTTTATCATCTATTGGATCAAATAGTGTTGGTACTTATGCTTAACAAATATATTATTTCTAAATTTAAAGCTAAGTGTCAACACTAGATGGACACAAATCGATTTTGCAAGAAAATCAATTTTGTCATCAATAGGATCAAATAGCGTTGGTACTTACGCTTAACAAACACATTATTTCTAAATTAAAGCTTAATATCAACGCTAGATGGACACAAATCGATCTTACAAGAAAATCAATTTTGTCATCAATAGGATCAACTAGTGTTGGTACTTATGCTCAACAAATATATTATTTCTAAATTTAAAGCTAAGTGTCAACATTAGATGGAAACAAATCGATCTTGCAAGAAAATCAATTTTATCATCAGTAGGATCAACTAGTGCTGGTACTTATGCTTAACAAACACTCGATGGACACAAAAAAATTATCACAAAATTAAAGCTAAGTATTAATACTAGATAGACACAAACACATTATTCAAAACAATTGTACTTGAACTTAAGAAATTTAGAAGCACCAACCTTATTTCAAACTTTGATGAAAGAAGCAATATAGTCTTGTATCAACTTTTTTACATGTTGAGCTTCCTCAGTTGCCTAGCACGAAAAGTTCTTAAATTAGTTAAATATAAACTTCATAACCAAGAATATTAGTTATATATATATATATATTCAAGTTTTAATAAGTTCAAGTTTCAATTCTAGTTCATATCTAATTTCTAAACTTAATTGGTTATATATTCAAGCTAATTAGTTCCAAGTTCAAGTTCTAATTTCAAGTTCATATTCCTAATTAAGTTCAATTTATAGTATATTCAAGTTATAATTAATTATAAGTTCTAATTAAGTTGTAATTCAAATCCCTAAAATTCTAAATTCAAACTAGCTAGCTTGTGTCCCAACTTCAAACTATTAATTAGTCCTAAAATATCAAATATAATTCAAACTATTAGTCCTAAATTCCAAATTCAAACTAGCCTTAAAATAACAAATTGAAAGTACTCCTAGAATTCAAAAATCAAACTATAGAGCTAAAATCCTAAATTCAAACTATTAGTAGTCCTAAAATCTCAATAATAATTCAAACTAGTTCTAAATTCAAAATTCGAACTAGTCTTAAAATCACAAATTCAAACTAGCCCTAAAATCCCAAAATTTAACTAGTGTTAAATCCTAAATTAAAATTAGCTAGCTATTCCTAGTCCCAAATTCAAACTATTAGTCCTAAAATCTCAATAATAATTCAAACTAACTCAAATAATACCCAAATTCAAACAACTCCTTAAATACCCTAATTCAATCTAATCTTACAATTCCAAAATCAAACTAATTAACTCAAGAAATACCGAATTTCAAACAAATCCTAAGATACCCTAATTCAAACTAACCCTTACATTAAAATTTCCAATTCACAATCAACAAACACAAACTAACAATCAAAAACCCTAAATCATTCACTTACTAACTAACAATCAATAAAACTAAGTATATTAGTACTCTAATTTTGAGATACTTCAATTAAATAGAAATAAAAGTAATCTTTTATGGAGGTTCTAAAAATTCACCTTGAGTAAGAAGGTCGGGGATGGTGGCGCGAACTAAGAAAGCTGATATGGAGGTGGCGCCAGTCGAGATGGAGGCGGCGTGATCTTCCTTTGCAGTTGCGCGCCCTCTGTAGCTGCGCGCGACCTTCCTCTGCTGCTGCGATGGTGGCGTGGCGTGGCGCCGATCGGGGATGGGTGGGGATGGGCGCCGATGGGGGTGGGTCGGGGGTGGGGAGTGAGACTTCACTTAGGTTTTGAGACTTCACTTAGGAGTGAGATTTGATATTATCATTCTTTTTTTAAGAGAATTATTTAATTTACCGACCACAGGATGTCGGTATTTTTTAAAATAATTATCTATATTTAAAAATATTTAATAAATACCGACATCGTGAAGTCGATATTATATAAATTTAATTTTATTGATCAACAAAAGTTTATCAATATCAAATTTAATATATAAATCTCCTTGAATTGATCATCGATATTTCTTTAATTGATAATGTATTTCATTTCTAAACCACTAGTTTATAAGACTTGATTTGTTAAACTACTCGAGGAGAGTGTGTGTGTATGTATATATATATATATATATATAATTTAACTACACATCACCAGAAGTTTAATTTAATAAATTTAATTTATCGATCAAGTTAATTTTATAAATTTAAATTATATAACTCCTAATTATATAAAATTAATTTCATTGATCAACAAAAGTTTATCAATATCAAATTTAATATGTAAATCTCCTTGAATTGATCATCTGTATTTCTTTAATTGATAATGTATTTCATATCTAAACCACTAGTATATAAGACTTGATTTGTTAAACTACTCGAGGAGTATATAATTAATCAACGTATATATATATATATAATATTAAACTACACATCAACAGAAGTTTAATTTAATAAATTTAATTTATCAATCAAATTAATTTTATAAATTTAAATTATATAACTCCTAATTATATAAATTTAATTTTATTGATCAACAAAAGTTTATCAATATTAAATATATATATATATATATATCGTTTACATGTCGTCATAATTAGAAGGTGATCACTACGCTTAAGATCCATTCAATTAGATCGAACATATATAATAATACTATCTCGCATTTCATACTTGAATGGATTATATGTTAGCTCTTCACCTCTACATCAGATATTAAGTTCATGATTAGTCGACGGACTGATAGAATTTGTACATTACTCTAGAAATATATGTATAATTATCTCCTAATTCATATCAACGTAGTTTCATAATCTAAATATGGATTATAGATATTTTTTTATTTATTCCACGAATTCTAACTTTTTATTTATAAAAGTATACAAAATTGTTACACTTTTTGAACAATTAAATGTTAGGTGTAAAATGAAATTTTAGTATTATGCACAATAGCAAAATTATGATTATTAATAGGAATATTTTAAATAAACCGACCTCCGGATGTCGCTTTTATTAAAATTAATTAGATTTAATAAAAACTACCGACGTCATGAGGTCGGTATCACATTAAAAAGTAATCATGTTAATTAAATAATATTGACATCGGGAGGTCGGTATTTTATATTAAATTATTTTTTAACTTGTATAAAACTGTCATTCGGAAGATGATTTATTTAAAGTTAATTGAAAATATTAATTTATTACATACTATTTAATTTTACCGACTTCCGAAAGTTGGTATTATAATTTTTTTGTTTTTTGTTTTACACAAAATCGTCCTCCGGAAGACGATTTAAATAAAATATATTTCTCAATTTTGTTTTTTATATTTAATTGAGAAAATAATACCAACATCAAGAGGTCAGTTTTTATCGTAATTCATTTTCTGGGAAAAATTCCGACCTCCTGAGGTCGGAATTTGGCTTTCCGGCTTTATTTTGCATAAAAACCGACTACTTGTCAGTTTTCATATCAACGTAACTTCATAGTATACAAAATTGTTATAGGTGTAAAATGAACAACAAACCGACCTCCGGATGTTGTTTTTAAAAGTAATAGATGAAATAAAAATACCGACCTCTGGATGTCACTTTAATTAATAGTAATTAGAAAAAATACCAACCTCATGAGGTCGGTATTTTAATTACATACTATTTAGTTTTACCGACATTCGGAAGTCGGTATTATAACCGACATCAAGAAGTCGGTTTTTAAGCAAAATAACCAAATTCCGATCTTAGGAGGTCGGAATTTTTCCCAGAATAAAAACCGACCTCTTGATGTCGATATTATTTTCTCAATTAAATATCAACCTCATGAGGTCGGTATTTTATATTAATTTATTTTTACATACTATTTAATTTTACCGACATACGGAAGTCGGTATTATTTGTTTTTTATATTTAATTGAGATTTATTTGTTTAATACCGACATCAAGAGGTCGATTTTTATTGTAATTCATCTTTTTCGGGAAAAATTTTGAATTTGGTTTTTCCGCTTTATTTTGCATAAAAACCGATTACTTGTAAATACCGACCTCCGGAGGTTGGAAATTACCGACCTCCATTTGAGATCGGAAATTTTTAGATCGATATTCACTGTTTTTTTAGTAGTGGGTCATCATGGGGAATTTATTTCAGTTTTTTCAGCCCTCTTTGGTATCCAGAGTAACAGTGATGTTGAGTCTTTTGCCTCTCTATATTGAAATGGAATGGTGCAAGGAAAATTGTATCAACAAGATCATTGTTGATGAATTATATTTTTATTGGCTTTTTGTTTGTCAACTTTTCCCTTGTAAAGAGTTGAATTTATGCAACTTACTTAGTTATTATAAGGGAAAATGCATAAGTACCCCCCAACCTATTCCCGAAATCCCAGAGACACAATTATACTATACTAAGGTCCTATTACCCCCGAACTTATTTTATAAATAATTTTCTACCCCTTTTCGACCTACATGACACTATCCTTGAAAAAATTGTCAACATGTGCTGGGTCCAGAAGATAGTGCCACATAAGCCGAAAAGGGATAGAAAATGATTTATAAAATAAGTTTGAGGGGGTAATAGGACCTTAGCATAGTATAAGTGTGTCTCTGAAATTTCGGACATAGGTTGGGGGGTACTTACGCATTTTCCCTTATTATAATGATGTTTAGTTTTATATCTCCCTCCTTCATGTATTTTATTTTTGGTTTGATAATAGACAAGGTGGGCGTCAATGCCAAACCTTTTGCCACCTCAAGGCGGATTTCAAAGGGAAAAAAAGAAGATGTTATATAAGTGTGAAAATTATATACCAACTTGTATAATAGAAAAACTAATTAAAATAACAACTTGAAGAGTTATGAACATCCACAAAGTAGACATTGAAATTTTGTAGGACAATACAAGACTCGTTCAATTTTAGTTGAGACTCTACAAGATGTATTCGATTTCAGTTAGGATTCTTGGAGGCTGCTCTACCCGAAATCCTAGCTCATGTCTATATAAAGGATAATATATTCCCTTAAAAAGTCAACTTGAATATTTCGCAAATTCATGAAATATTTATAAAGAGATAAAAAATATGTTGGACTTTTCTTGATAATCAAATACTTCAAGAAGATCCACAAACACAAATTCTTTCATGGTGATCAAGTCCAAATCATCCCAGCCAGTTCAAGAAATATGTCACTAACAACCCTTTAATCATGAAGATCAAGTCCAAATCATCCTTGTTCAAGAAATACGACACTAACGACCCTTGAAGCACGGAGATCAAGTCCATAACATCCTAATTCGAGAAATACGCCACCATGACTCTCGAATCATGAAGAAAGTTTAAGAGAGAAGAATCAAGAGATGAACAGATTTGTATGTGCACTATTTATCAATAAAGTATGACAAAAGGACAAATATACCTCGAAACTATCATAAATGGTATGTCAATACCCTTCGTTATACTTTAGGACACTGATGCCCTTATCGTCTAATTTTTGGAGTGTATATACCCCTTTGCACTAACGGAAAGATACATGTCACGATCTTAACAGCCTATCCAAATTTTAGTGATTTTTTATCCACAATTAAAAAATTGACCCAAATAATTAAAAATCCACCAAATAATTTTAAGACCCACACCCAATAAATCTAATTTTCCTTGTCTTCTCAAGTTCCAACAACCAAAGACTGCACGAACCAGTTAAAACACATCACCATCGCGACTCCATCTTCTCCAATGAAGTTCCACAAACAAAGCCACCTCTAACTAAACCCAAGATCCATGGATTCGGCGAAACCAACGAGGCCGCAACCCTTTGGCTACCACGCACCCATCTCTCTCTCAACATTGTTCCAACATCTCCGGTGAGCATACCTCTAGCTCTCTTTAAAAAGCTTCAACAATGGCGGCCAAGAAGGCACTCCGTAACCCATAAAAAATCAATCTCAATTCCATCAACTGAGAAACCTCCAAAGTTCTTTGTTGATGAGAATCATATTAAATTAGGATAGCAATTAATATGAGATTTAACTATAAAAAACCTCTAACCAAACCGAGAAGATAGTCTATTGGTGGTTTGGGGTTATAATTTGATGCGGGTCTTGAATTATTTGGTTAAGTTTTTAATTAATCGGGTCAATTTTTTAATAATGGATAAAAATTAAATAAATTTTACATAGACAGTTAAGATCATGACACGTGTCCCTCCGTTAGTCCAAATGGTATATACACTTAAAAAATTAGACGTTAAGGACATGAGTGTCCTAAAAGTATAGCGAATAGTATTTAGCTAGCATTTACGATAATTCGAGAATATATTTATCATTTTTCCCATAAAATATTCATGTTTCTTCATTTTTTTTTTGTGATTTCAATATATTTTCTGTCACTTTAAAATTTGTTGCAAACACATAATAAGCTACAGTCATAATACTTAAATGTGGATCAACTATATATTCTTTATCCCAACCATAAAGATAAGGGAATAAAGAGAAGATTCCTTGTTACAAAACCACAAAAATACTTGGTGGAACGGTAGTTATAAAAGATAATAAGGATTTATAAATCTTTCAAGCAAATAGATGCATCGTGGGCATTTGGTCTAGTGGTATGATTCTTGCTTCGGGTGCGAGAGGTCCCGAGTTCGATTCCCGGAATGCCCCATCTTTTTTTTTATAATTTTATTTAAATGATTTTTGCGAAGTCAGAAATTTTGTTAAGAATATCCAAGATCTAATATTATGTGTAAAAAATAATTTTTGACCTATATATTTTGTATTATAAATTTTCGATAAAACGTGTCCGATTCTCCACTCTGGGCTATATGTGGCTAAGCGTCCATACAAGTTAGTATGTATCATTTTAATTGTTTTGGAGGGTGGGGATACTTTGTTTAATATATTTGCTAAAGAATCCACACTGAGATTGATGTTCTGAAAATTGCAGTAAACTCATCAGGCAATATTGATAGTGACATCAAGACAATAATATAGTTCATGGTGGGGCTCAAAGACATGTGCGGACAATTTAATCTAACAGAGTCAAGTAGACAACATCGAGCATAGTCCAGACTGCTCTCTTAAATAATCTATATTCCTATTAAAAATAAATTTTTGTTAATATTTGTTATTTCACAAAATCAATACATAAATCACATTTTTCTTCTTATTTTAAATTTGAGAGTTGTTAATTAGCTTTGAAAGTATGAATTAAACCAACATAGGAAAACTAAATAATTAATTAATGTTCATTGGTCAATTTAATTAATCAAAATAAAGTAGTCATGAATCATGTTCATTTATTGAAAATTTGATCTAAAACAATATTTACTAAATAAGGTTATAATTTGGAAATTTAATAGTTGAACCAAAGTCAATATTTGGGTAAACAAGCTCAAAATTGAGATTTAAAAGTTCTTGGAGGTTCTGAGGGTGATTTTGAACTTGAATGGATTGTTTAATTTGGACGAGTCCAAGGGGCCTGGGGTTGATTCAGATACTTAAGTTAAATAGTAGTTAATTTAAAGATTAAGGATTGATCACGATCAACAATGTGCTTGGAGGTCCTCTCTGATCGGTGTTTTGAGAGTTTCAATTGGTTTGTAACGTGTTTTTAGGAATGATTTGCATATTTTGGTTTGAATTTTGATGGCTTCGGGTGAGTTGGAGCAAAAGCCAATAATGGACTCTAAATATTTCAATTTTATGCAAATACATATAGAGTTATCTACATATATATGCACTTGATCTCTATAACTTTACTTAATTATTTCTTAATAATTTATCGCAAAATAATTTTCTCAAATACACGAGTTATTATTAAGAATGATCAGTATATATATGCCAAGTAAATTCAACTTATTTCTACACATCTATAAATGAGGGTAGAAATATGGTTTAGGTTAATGTTTGTAGCCACCCATCAATAATAAAAGAAAAAATAATCAAATACCAATAAACCCAAAATTATGAACGCTACACTAGAGTTGAGTTCACAACCTCGCGCAGTAAAGGGTTTATCTACTCATATTTTGTAACATCAACAACAGGATCATTAAAAAATCATATTTACTTACAAGAACAATGTTGAAACAATTTCAAGAAACTAAAAATATCTCCACGAAAACTATAAGAATTTGTACACAATAATATCCTAGAGATTACCATAACTCATCTACATAAAAACCCCTAGAATATATATATATACTTCTAAATTGAGAAAAAATATGTACGTAGCTCTGCTTCTGAATTGAGAATTATCGTTGTTGCATTTGAATTCACTTTATGATTATGATCAAGCATATTCAAGGATCATAGGATTGTACCATTGAAAACACTGTTTTTTTTGTAAAAATAAAATGCACTAATATTTTATTGATTTAGTCTGCGGTAAGATGCTAGACATGAGTAAAATGTACCACCTTTTATTGATTAAGTCCGAGGTAAGATATTAGTTGGGTTTGTGAGTTCGAGGTAATTTTTTGGACGGGTATATGGACATAGCGAGTCTACCATAGGTCACACCACTCAACATCCAAGGAGAGAGTGTATGCCGATATTACCATTGGTCATTGCATTGCGCTGCATATATTGTATCTTATATTCCATTGTCGTTCTCTTTGTTATTATATTGCTATTAAATCGGGGAGTCTTTTCTTCTTTGCAAGATTTCTTTAGCATTATTTATTCGATATAATAACTACTTAAGCTCGATTGACTTGTGATGCCTACTGAGAACTAGTTTTTTTTTTTTTTTTGGTACAAAACGATAATAATATATTATAGATTAATATGCATCAGTACAAAATAGTGGCATCGCATGGTTGTAGCTATCATGCGTAGTTAGGGGAGGGGACTGATTACACTTAGTATTTATACTAGTGGGTGATAAACGCCTAACAAAAAGAGTTCCAGCCTTGTCTGCTTCTAGATATTTTACTGCAAACAAGGGTGGAACTGATAATATCAAAATAGAATTGGTCTTCTTCAACTTCGCACCCTCCTTAGCTAGAATATCTGCCACTTTGTTCTCTTCTCAATAGCTATGCTGCACCGGAGGCCTCCCTAGCTGTTTGATTAGATCCCTGCAATCAGATAATATATTAGAGTATGGCGGATGATCAACTTTTAGATATTGGATCACCTCTTTGCAATCTATGGATATTTCTATCGGTGTTAGATTGTGTAATTTAGCCACTCTTAGCCCTTTCACGAAGGCCGAAATTTCAGTTATGATAGGTGTTGTTGTTGTTAGAGATCCCATGAAACCTATTACCCAGTTTTCGTGGTTGTCCCTTATCACGCCTCCTATTTCTCCTATGCCAGTCGGCGTGTTCATTGATCCGTCAGTATTGAGCTTAAATTTTACTTCAGGTGGCTTCCACCCAACTTGGATCATTATATTCCTAGTTGTTACCTTATGAGAGTTGGTTAAGCTAAGGTATTTAGGGAGTTTTAAGGTTGATGTTGTTTTTCTTGCGGTTGTAATAGTTGTCATTCCTTAATAACCATATGTTCCACATGTAGAAAGGAAATGCTTGTTTCCATTGGAGATTCTTGTTAACTATGAAATCTTCACTATTAATGGCTTCCAACCAGTAAGGCTCATGAGTGTTTTTGATTTTCCTTATGGTGCTCCCAAGACCAATGGCTTCCCAGAACTTCTGTACGTTTGGGAAATTAAGGAAAATATGTCTTATAGTTTCTGGTTCGTTACAAAAATAACATGACTTATCTATTTGTATTCCTATGTGGTGTAGGTAATTGCAGGTTGGTAGCCTACCGTGCTTACATTGCCAAAGAATGAATTTAATCTTGTTGGGGCATTTCAGCGACCAAATCCAGCTAAAGGATTTTTCTCCATCCTCTTGCTTCTTTTGATTATTTAGAAGAAAATGATATACAGAGTTAGTCGTCAGTGTCCCTTTGGGATTTGGGAACAGCAATATCCTATCCTTGACTCCTGTTGTAACTGGTATGTATACTCCATGAATCTGATTTGTAATGGAACATGGTTGCTCGAATGATATTTTGTTGAGGTTCCATGTACCATTAGTAGTTAGTATATCCATAACTCTCATAATATTCTCTGCTTCTGTCAGGGGGCCTTGTATAGCTTCCCTCAAAGTGCTACCATTATCTAACAACCTATCATACCATAGAGTTGTTGTTTCCCCTTTCCCTATCGACCATTTAAGTCCTCTCATACAAACTTCCCATCCATTGCTTAGCCCTTTCCATGTCCTACCATAATTGTTGTTCTTTCTAATTATATTGGTTGTTTTAACCCCTTGTGGGAAGTATTTATTAATTAATAGGGATGCCCATGGAGAGGAGCTATTGTTGTACGCCCTCCAAGCTAGTTTTGCCAGTAGGGCATTATTTTTCACTTTAGCCCTTTAGGCACCCAAACCTCTGTCAGCTTTTTTATTTGTAAGTGTTTTCCAATCGATCATATGTAGTTTCCTTTTATCTCTAGTGGATCCCCATATGAAGTTCCTCTGTATTTGGTCGATTTTTTTGGTAATTGCAGTTGGGAGCTTAACATAATGCATAATATGCATGGGGATGTTATTTAAGCATGCCATAGCAAGTGTGGTTCGACCTGCAATGTTTAAGAATTTTGTTTTCCATCCCACTAGTTTTTGGCTGAGATTGTCTATTATGAATTGGTAATCACTCAAAGTTGGACTTTTTGTAAAGATTGGAAAACCTAGGTATTTACCAAAATAGGTACTTTTCTTAATGCTTAGAGTACTGGATATGTTGCTTTTCAGCTCTTTACCACAGAGTTTGGAGAAGATAAGCTTTGATTTAGAGTAGTTAATTGATTGCCCTAATTTCTCACAGAATTTAGCTAACACTTTATTAATGGTTGCAACATTTTTGTTGTCTGCTCTACTCATAAGTATTAAATCATCTACAAAGAATAGATGGGACAAACAAGGCCCTCTTCTTGCAACTTTAATTGGTTGCCAATTATTTTTTCTAACTTCCGATTCAATCTATCTGGAGCGCATTTCCATGCAGAGAATGAATATGTAAGGGGGATATTGGATCCCCTTGTCTAATACCTCTAGAAGGCTAAAAAAAGTCAGTGCGATCTCCATTCACTAGTATTGCAACACTACTAGAAGAAATGCATGACATGATAAGATTAATAAGGTTTGTTGGAAGGTTAAAAAATATAAGTGTTTTGTGGATGAAGGACCACTCAACTTTATCAAAAGTCTTTTCTAGGTCGATTTTGATCATCATGTTTGCCTTTTTACCTCTCATTCTTTGGAAATATGATATGACCTCCTGGACTATTATCGCATTATCTGTGGCTTGTCTTTTTTGGAGGAAGTTCGATTGGTAGGGTCCTATCAGCTCATTCATTATTGATTTAAGTCTGTTTGCTATAATCTTTGTAATGGTCTTATATGTGGTGTTACATAGAATAATATGCCTAAAATATTTTAAGGTGTTAGCTCCCTTAACTTTGGGTATCAAGCAAACATGTGCTTGGTTAATATCCTTAGGCATTTTTTCTTCCTGAAATGCTTATTCACAGAGTTATGAATGACTTACCCACTATGTCCCAATATTTTTGGTAGAAGAAAGGATGTAACCCGTCTGGTCCTGGGGCGTTGAAGGGTTGGAAGGAAAACACTGCTTGTTTTATTTCCTCTATCGTGGGAGTGTCCCCCATACTTTTTGGAATTATAAAGTTATTTTTGACTAGTATAGCATTTACAGTGTATGGGGGCTATTTCATGTGAGGAGCGGAATAGTTTATCAAAGAATTGACTGTAATGGTTAGCAGACCAGGGAGGTCATAAGTCCACACTCCAAATTCATTTTCTAGCGCTACTATTTTGTTTCTCCTTCTTCTATTTAAGGTAGTTATATGGAAGAATATAGTATATGAGTCTCCATCGTTTAACCAATTAACTCTGGATTTTAGTTTCCAGAAATCTTCTTCTTGCTTTAACACTTGGTTAAACTCTTGAGTTAATTCCTACTCCAGATTTATAAGGAAAGTACTCGATTTATATCTGTCTGAGTTTTGGATACCTTCGATTCTCTTTAGTAGGTTACTTTTTTTTTATAGAAGATATTCCCAAAGGTTTGTTTGTTCCATTTGGAGATTGTTATTTCGAAATCAGGAATTGCATCTCTTATATTCTGGTGGTTGACCCAACAATCCTGAATGATGTTCCTTAGTTCGGGATGAGTCGTCCACATTGATTCAAAATGAACTATGTTGTGACGACGTTTTTGATTATTTTGGAATAGAGATAGGAGCAAGGGGCAGTGATCTGAGTGGGTACGTGGGAGATGACTTACTTAGGCATTTGGGAATTTTTGGAGTCATTCATTATTTGCTAGGTAACGGTCAAGTCGTTCTAGAATAAGCTTCCCTTTGTCCCTAAACCTTTTATTTAGCCAAGTGTATTTCCCCCCTTTAAAACCTAGATCGATGAGCTCGCAATGGTTTATTGTATCCTAAAAGTCAATCATTCGGGATCTATTTGCCGGTCTACCCTTGGACTTGTCAGAGCTACTCATTAATTCGTTAAAATCACCCCATATTAACCAACAACCGTTATAAGTATTTTTTTATTCTTTTCAGGTTATTCCATAATATATTCCTCGTACTTCTACATGTACTAGCATAAATACAACTAAATAGCCAAAAGTCATTAGTAGTACGTACCTTCACCGTAGCATGAATATCCTGCCCTGAGGTTGTGAAATTGTCCACTTCCAGAATGTTGTCGTCCCACAGAATGACCAGACCTCCAGAGTTTCCAACAGATGGAACTTGGATCATGTTAGTGAATGGATATTCATCTATAAGTACCTGATGATCGCTCATTTTTGTTTCTACTAGAGCAACTAGTGGAGGTTTATGCCAATTTATTAATGACCTGAAGTTTCTACGAAAATCTTGATTATTACTGCCCCTACAATTCAAGATTATTAAGTTCATTGATCTATTCTAGTTGGGTGGGACTATCATTGTTACTGGCCTCTCGTTCAAGGGTGTCCAAACCCTCAGAGTTGGATTCACTACCATAATAAAGTTCCCTATCCTCGTCGAGCGGGGGGATCGTATGTCTATAGATGCTTTTCTTAAATTTGGAGGACAAATTAGGATGCACTTTTTTTCGAATTGTTCTTTGAATAACATTACTTTAACCTTTTTTAAAACCCATATCTCTGTTCGTGTTTCCCTCATCAATTCCATCGTTTCTTCTAGCTCCTTCTACTTGGGTTTGGTTCTACGATTGGACCTACAACTAAGGGGGATAGGGGGGGACGGGGTGAGGTGGTACCTGTGAGGATGATGCTATATGGGTTGGTATATTCAAGTTCAGACCCTCCTTCGTCCTGTTGTCCTGGTTCTCTTCCTGCTCCTCCATGGGGATATTGCTACTTCCTGAACTTGTTGGGGAACGAAGAGAGGTGTGTCGCACCCCTATTTCGAACCAGCCGAAACAGTTCACAACATAATATGGCTGACACTCTGCTTTTTGGGGAAAAAAAATTGTTTTTGTTTTAGAGTCGCCACCTAAATTTTAAGGAAAATATTAGGAAAACCATTTTTTAAGTACGTACATGTAAACTCTGTTTTGATTTGCGAAACCAATGAGATTCTGAGTAAGGGGTTTGGTTACTCGAGGGGAAGGTGTTAGACATCCCTCAGAGCCTATCCGAATATAGTCCTTAAACTCAATTTAGGAAAATATAATTAGGAAAACTTGTTTATTTATTTTTTTCTTTAAAAATCAATGGTAAGTAAATTTTATTATTTTAAGAAAAGAGTAAAATACAAGGTATGATGTATATATGTCTATAAAATTATTAGTAGTATGTTTATTATACGGTAATAAATAAATAAATAAATGTACTAAGATGTATGATAATTTTATATGTTGAAAAATATAGATGTGTCTTATATAAATGTATCCAAAATAAATGTTGAGTTTAAATGATATGAAAATTTGTCATTTTATTTATATATAAAATTAAAACGTAAAAATAAAAATAAGATTATAATCGGGTTTAAATATATAGAGTAGTATGTGTGAACAATAAAGTTTAATGAAATAAACAATAATGATACTAAATGTTAAAATATTATATAAAAGTTTGTGATCTTAAATATGTTTATTATAAAGTGTAGTATATACATGTAAGTTGTTTAAAAACATGTGAACACTTATTATTTATTTACATGTATAGATAAATTGACGATAGATTATATGTAGTAAAGTAATATGTATATTTAAGTGTAGGAATTTATAAATTATAAAATAAATAAATAATATTAGTAGAAGAGATAGTAGATAATAATAGGTTATGTAGAGAAAAATATAGAGTATATATCTTTATATGTATGACATATGTATCTATGTACCTTGTATTTGAACCTGTTGACATATCTAAAATTTGAAATAGCGTGTTAAAAAAATGTTTATAGCAATGTTTGATTTTTTTTTTAAATAGTCAATATATTTTATAAAGAGGTGATGTAAAGAGGATAAAAATAGACCTAACTATTGAGCCTTATTCTATAGTTATATTTATTTATTTTTTGTTAAATATATAAGCCTACTTTCCTACTTAGTTTCTTAAAAAGTATGTATGTCTAAAGGTAAATATCTTAGACATAAGTAATTTCTAAAGGTAATTATTCTAACCTTTTAATTAGTTTCAAATTTATTTGGAGGTCCTAAGCCATGAGTAGGCCTAAATGAATATTATTTTAACCCTTTTGAAACTTCATTTGGAAAACTTTTTAAACTATAAGCCCCATCTTTTCACTTAAAAGGCCTAAAATTATGCTATAAATAAAAATGCTAACCCATTTTTAAGAAAATGTTTTTTTTTTATCATTTGTTCTGAAAGTGTTTCGACTAAATTCATAAATAAATAATATTAGCTCAGATAAATAAACTTCGAAATAAAAGACAAGCAATATATCAAAAACTTGTAAGTAAAGGTTAGCCAACATATCAAAACAACATAGGTAGGACAACGAAAGAAAGGGTAAGAAAACATTGGACTCCTAATTTACGAGACTCCAAGAGTTGCGATGATCCTAATTGTTGTTGGCCTAATATTTTAGGCCAAAATGAGTTCCAAAGTAGAAACTCTAGCTCTCCGATTGTACATGAAACATAAAAATAAATAAAGAGACAAAGATTAGTAACTTAATCTAATGATCAAGCATGCCAAAACTAAATAGATAAAATATATATACATATTAGTAGAAGTTTGAGTTTAAAAATGGTATCAAAGCTATGGATAATAAGAAACATAACAAGAAATGTACTAGTAGAAAGTTAAGAAAATTAAGAAGAAAATTAAACAAATTATATCCGGAATATAAACAACTCAATAACACAAAAACTGATAACGATAAATTAAATCAATTAATAGATAATATATCTAAAATAGAATATAAATATATTTAATATTTAAAAATACAATAAATAGCGAGAATAATGAATATAAAGAGAAACTTACTAAAATAATTATAGCAAAAAAGCGAGAATTAGAACATAGGTAAAATAGACTTAATAATAACATATTCGCAGGAATTTATAAAAAATCAATAATAGCACAGAGAAAAAATATTTTATATCTAGAAATACAAATAGAAAGTTTAGAATATAAACTTCAACATAATCTATATATGAATAAGGAAGAATATGCCATAGACGAAAAAATATATGAAAACTATGACGGATTAAACATAAAGATAATATTTTCTAATCTAGGAAGAAGATATAAGAAAATAGGTGACAATATAAGTTTAATGTTAGAAAAAGCAACAGTAAAACTAGAAGATAGTTTGACTGCTATGATAAGATTAACAAAAGAAAATGAAGAAATAGATAGAAAAACAGAAATCGAAAAATTAAAACAACAAGCAAAAAAGGAAGTACAACAATTAGAAGAAGTAAAAAATACTAAAATAATAGAACTAGAAAAAGATCTAACAATGTTAAAAGAAATATATGAAATGAAACAAAAAGAAAAAGAACAAAAAACAAAATTAACAAATGAGATAATTAAATTTAAAGAAAAATTGCAACTAGAAGATGAATTAGAAGAAAAACAAGAAAATAACCAAGATAATCTACCCGAAATAAGAATTGATGAAATAAACGATGATGATCTAGAACAACATTTGGAAACAAGCGAAACATATACGGAGCTTTTAGCAAACATAGATAATACAAAGAATTTAGAAATAAATATAGGAGACGTAGACATAGATGAAAAACCTAGCACATCAGGAGTAAATAATCCAAAAGATTTAAATTCAAAACATTATAATAAAAACTATGAACAATATGATAGAGAAAAAACTATATGAGATAAAAAATTAAATAAAAAATGGACACCTAAACCAATAACTGAACGACATGATTTTTTAGATTTAGATTGCGTAGCAGATATAAATAAAACAATCCAATTATGGATAGGATATTTATCAAAACAATTAATAGATAACAAAATAGTAATAACAGAGACACCAAGATATATAAAAAGAACGCTTATAGGAACAGTAAAATTATGGCTACAAAATTTATCAGATGAAAGTTTAAAAACTCTAAGAAGTAATAAAAAATCTAATGGTGAATTAGCTACTACAACTATGGAAATATTATATAAATACGAAGTAGCTATAAGAAATGAATTTAGTAGTATGACAACAGAGGTAGAAGAATAAAATAAAGAAAAAAAATCATAAATCGGAATCTAATGACAAAATTAGGAATATGTAATATGTGTTACGTAGATGAATATACATGTGCATTTAGAGAATACTATTATAAAGAAACATCTAACACAGAAGAAAGTAAAGAAATAAGAAAATTATATTTTACAAAATTAGCAGAACCTTTTAATTCAAAAATAATAAAAAGTTGGAATGAAACAGAATTAACAGATACCTTAGGAGCTAGAATGAAATTTTTGCAACGATGGTTTATGGAACTATGTGAAAAACATAAAGAAGAAATAAAAATGGAAAAAATATTAGTAAAAAACTTGGCATGTTGCAAAAATAAAAAAGCACCTCAATTTGGTTGTACGGATATGTATTATAAAAATAGAAAGAAATATAATAAAAAATACATATCAAAATATAATTATAAAAACCAAGAAGAAGATACTATGTAAAAAACTACAAAACCAAAAGACCATATAGACCAAAAAGAAAATTAACAGAATGTACTTGTTATAATTGTGAAAAATTAGGACACATAGTTAGAGATTGTAAATTACCTAAAAGTTCAAAGAAAAAACAAATATCAGAAATAATAATAAATGATGAAAAATATTCGCCGATAGAATATATAGATTATGAATTAGAAAGTGAAGATAGCATATATGAAATATCAGAAAATGAAATTGATAATGATATAAAAATAGAATCAGACAATGAATTCTATAATATAACAAGTGACTGAAACATATATACAAATAATAACTAAAGTAAAATATCAAAACGAAGAATCTTCAGAACAAAAAATAATATTTGATAATAATATATTTGAACAAATAAAAGGAAAAGAATTAGACCTAAGCATAGTAAAAATATTCGACATACCAAAAATAAGAAACTGGTTTAAACGACAAAAAGAAGAATATTATATAGTAAGTCAAAGAGAACATATTATAGATTGCAAATACACCAAAGGAAATGCTAAAATACCAATAATAAACAAACGAATAATAAATAAAGAAATACAAGATATTAAGGCTAAAAATCCAATTAAATATGTACATTTAGGAGGAACGGAAATATTAATAAAAACATGTTTTAGAGAAGGAATAGATACACCCATAAAAATATACTTAGCAGATGATAGAATCATACAACCTATAGAAAAAAAGTATAATAAGTGCAGTAAAAGGTAACCTCATATACCAAAAATTTAAATTTATAATAAGTGCTAGCTACTCAGTAGCAATAAATGACACAAATATAGATAAATCATTAGTATTATATTGGAAAATGTCAGGAATAGAACTAGCCCCAGGAAGTAAAATATTTAGAGCTAGATGTAAAAATTTATATGTTCTAACAACAAAATATAAAATAACAGCAAAAAATAAAATAGATAAAATAAAAATAAAAGATCCCTTTGAAAGGATAGTTACAGTCATAGATAATAATGATTATAGTTATAATGAGATTGATATAGAAGAAGATTTAGAAATACTAAAAGAAAGATTAAGCACATCAAAAATAATAAACTGTGAAATACCACAAATATCATCAAAAATGAGTACCTCAAGAAGAATAGATAAAACTCCACAAAAATAATGGAAGAAGAAATAAAACCACATCATTACTACATAACGGGAGTAATGGAACAATGAAAATATTTAATATTAATAAATACAGGACTAGAAGAAAACTATATTACAAGAGAATTAGTGACGGAAGATGAAATAATAACTACTGAACAATTATGTCCCGAACTACCAAAAGCATTAATGTATACCGAAGAAACTACAGAAAAGGAAATAATCATTGGAGGAGTACCAATAGTAATAAATTTAAAATATATCAAGGAGATGAAAATATCACTTTAGGAATAAAATGGCTATAACAAGTAAAATCATATAATCTACAAGACAAACAGTTAATAATAAATTATGAAAATAAAAAAATAATAATAAAAAAAACTTTAGTATGATAAAAATATGAAAATATATATACTTGCAAAGAGAATAATAGAAGGATATTACAACAGATATTATACACCAATGATAGATACGGGAGCAGAAACTAATATATGTAAATACAAATGTTTACCAGAAGATAAGTGGAAAAAATAAAAAACACCGATAGTAGTAACAGGATTTAATAATGAAGGAAGCATGATCACATATAAGACAAAAAATATAAAAATACAAATATGGAATAAAATATTAACTATAGAGGAAATATATAACTTTGAATTGACTATAAAAGATATGCTATTAGGGATGCCATTTTTAGAAAAATTATACCCACATATAATAACAAAAATACACTGGTGGTTCACAACACCGTGTAAACAAAAAATAGGAGCAAAAAGAGTAAATAACAAAAAACGAAAAACGACAAAATGGATAAAAGGAAGTGAAAAAATTACACAAAAATTAGAAAATATAAAAGAAAAAGACCCTAAGATAGAATTACTTATATTCTCTATAGATAAAGTAAAAATAATCCAAGATAAGTTAGAATTATTATATAGTGAAGATCCTTTACAAGGATGGGAGAAACATAAAACAAAAGTAAAAATTGAACTAATTGATAATAATAGTATAATAACCCAAAAACCATCAAAGTATAATTTTAATGATTTAATCAAATTTAAGATACATATAAATGAATTACTAGAAAAAGGAAATATACAAGAAAGCAATAGTAAGCACACAAGCCCGACATTTATCATAAATAAACATAGTAAACAAAAAAGAGGAAAAAGCAGAATGATTATTGATTATAGAAATTTAAATGCAAAAACTAAAACATATAACTATCCGATACCAAATAAAATACTAAAGATAAGACAAATACAATGATATAATTATTTTAGCAAATTTGATTGTAAATCAGGATTTTATCACTTAAAATTAGAAGAAGAATCTAAAAAACTAACATTATTCACTGTACCACAAGGATTTTACGAATGGAATGTATTACCATTTGGATATAAAAATGCACCCGGTAGATACCAATACTTTATGGATAACTATTTTAAACAATTAGAAAATTGTGTAGTATATATTGATGACATATTACTATATTCCAAAACACAAGATGAACATATAAAATTATTAGAAAAATTTATACATATTATAGAATATTCAGGCATAAGTCTAAGTAAAAAGAAAGCAGACATAATGAAAAAACAAATAGAATTCTTAGGAATATAAATAGATAAAAATGGAATAAAAATGCAAACACACATAGTACAAAAAATAATTAACTCAAATGAACAACTAGATACAAAAAAGAAATTACAATCATTTCTAGGACTAGTAAACCAAGTAAGAGAATATATACCAAAATTAGCAGAGAATTTAAAACTATTACAACAAAAATTAAAGAAAGATGTAGAATACCAGTTTGATAAAAAAGACCAAACACAAATACAAAAAATAAAACTATTATGTAAAAACTTACCTAAACTATATTTTCCTGACGAAAACAAAAAAATTACTTATATAGTAGAATTAGACACCAGTGAAAAAAGTTATGGAGGAGTCTTAAAATATAGATATGATAAAGAAGAAATAGAACACCATTGTAGATATTATTCAGGAACATTTACCAATACCAAAATAAGATGGGAAATAAATAAGAAAAGAATTATATCAGTGTATAAATGTTTACTATCATTTGAACCATATATCGTATATAACAAATTTATTATAAGGACAGATAACACACAAGTAAAATGGTGGCTAACAAGAAAAATACAAGATTTGGTAACAACAAAAGAAATAAGGAGATTGGTATTCAATATATTAAATTTTACATTTACAATTGAAGTAATAAAAACTGATAAGAATGTTATTGCAGATTACCTATCACGACAAAGCTACTCAGACTGAGACTGAGGAAGAAGATACAATTGAAAAGATACTCAAAGCTATTACTACACTCTGTACAAAAGTGGATAGTATGGACAACGAGATACAAAAGCTAAATACTAATGAAGATAATCTGAAGTCTAAAACTAGTATAAGTCATTAGCATGACTATAAAAATATGGAGCTATGTCGATCGGAAGACAGAAAAAATCCAGAGCTAAAAGGTGGCGTTGGGAAACACCTAAAAACCCATAACATTTGTTTAAATACAGCTACAGGTACAAGCCAACGAGTTAGTGAAAATCATAAGAACTCAAACTTAAACCAGTTATTCGAAAAATCATTTACCCCAAGGCTAACACCAAAAAGCATATTGACTATAGAACCACAAACTTCTACATATGCAGATAGCATACACCATGACAAAAGAACATATAACCATATTACGCGAACCTACATAGAAAATATATACAAAATCCAAACATTTTTAAATGTTAACCCCAGATCCATTACAACCCAATAACCCAACCAAGATTATTTAATCCAAAAATTACAAGGTTATAATAAACTAATTGCACAACCAAAAACTAATGCCAACTTAGTAAGGACATGTTACAACTATGGACTATTAAATACAATATATACATATGACGGAGAGGAACTAAGTGGAATACTGGAACTACATAAAGCATTTATTCCATATAAGAGAGTTACTAAGGGAAATTTATTCTATGTAAAATTTTATATGGCAACAACAGAGATATTATACGAGAAAATAAAACCTCCGATACAAGTGGTAAAGATAGGACTAACAAAAAATATGATAATACCGGAAGATATCGAACAACAATCAGAGATACAAAAAAGTGAGATACCAGTTTTTATGTCAATAAGAGAATAATTGGTATATCAACCATTATACAAGAGCTAGCAAATAATTATTTAAACGAAAATGCTATATGGAGCTACTATGCAAGAGATTAGTTAATGATTTATTCCAATTCAAGGGAGCCAAGGAAAGCAGATATGGATGAAGTCCAAAGATGGATTTTATCATTACTTAAGCCAGAGGAACGACCTACGACACGAGCACTAAAAGTAGGATTTATTTCAACAGAGTTATTAACCAGATATTGCAAGCTAATTGGTTACAAATACCCTGACTACCTATGTTCAAAATGTAACAGAGAAGATAATATAATTTTAGATGTACAGCTAAAATGATCTAATAAGATAGAGACAGAAGAAGATAAGAAGAAGAAGACAAAAAAGTAAAATAGACACGTGTTCAAAGAAAGTCATAAAGGGGAAGACAAAGAGATAAGAATAGGAGAAAAAGAGATACATTTGGACGACAAAACAAAAATCAAATAGTAAAGTGTATAGTAAGATATGTAAAAAGTCATGAAAGTGTGTCATAAAGTAGGTGTATTATATATGTAAAAAGTCATAAAGAGTGTCATTGTGTCATAAAGTAGGTAGATGTGTCATAAAGTAGATATATTATATTATATTATATTATGGGCACATTATTAAGTAGTAGGTGTACGTGTAGTATTGTGAAGGATTGTAAAGTAGCAATTCCTTTCTATATAAAGGGAGGTATATGTAAATGAAAAGGCAGGCAAGGCCTACCATAATAAAAGCTTTCATAAAAAACCACTCTCTCTAGATACTTAATACTTAAAAGTTAATGGATAAATCTGAAATCCAATCAGATATTTTAGATAGCATGGCTAAGCAAGAGGCAAAGGTATATTGTTCAAAAAATATGTGAAACTAATTTCATACATTCCTGAATATCATGTATATGATTGGGTAAATTTATGTTAGTTATTATGTATTTGAATCATGATTTCTAGTTTATTAGCACACTGGAAACAGGGAGAAAACTTCTATACTATGTCATCCTAATGTTGAAACCGATAGGCGAGGAAAGCCGTTTAGTGGAGTAAACAAAATTGAGGCGCTGATAAGAAGGAAGTATCCGCTAAAGTACGATGCTAGTAGTGACAGGAGAACATGATAAATATATAATCTAGTTCATAATGATCTAATATGAATTTAATCAATTATGGATATGATAGGAAAGAATAATTTGAAATAAAAAACCTACATGATAAAGAACATGACTACATACATGTACGATGAAATAATAAAAAACTATGAAACTTTAATCTTATATATACTTAAAGGTATAGAAATAATTGAATTAAGAAGAATAATATGAGATAAAATATTTAATGATAACGAATCAGAAGATATATTAAATCAACAATGGTATAAAATAGACCTACATGATTTAGACTCCGAAAGAATAGAATGGTATGATTTAGAAATAAATTCAGATTAAAATGAACTATGAATATTTACAATATTGGATATAATCTATGGAAGATATAAAACTATTAGAACAATTAATGAAGGAAAATTTATTTATGTACCAAAGAACCCAAGATATGTTATATCTAGAATATATCATAAATAATATTAGTGAAATACTCAGATTAAAACAACTATCGAAAGAATATTACAATAAATATTATTACATTTTACCATGAATTCTGCAACCCCAAAAAATAATATTAAAGAAATATCAAGATTAAGACACTTAGCAAAAGAATATTATAATAAAATCTTTAAAATAAATTACTCACCTACCACACTACCACTTACCACACTACCACTTCCATGAATTCCTCAACTACCAGTTCCGCGCCGAAAAATGGTATCAGAAACTGTACCTTTGGAATTGAAGAGACATGGAAGTAACATTATTTAACTTAAATTAACTAAAATCAAACCATAACAATCCATTACACTAGGAAGTCATTTTTTGCTAGTTTAAGAATGCAAGTAAAGGTTGTCTACTGTTGTTTTTAACAACCAAATCAGCACAATAACTCACAATAAGATGGGAAGTTTGAGGCATAACAATATTGACACAATAAAAAGATTGCAAACAGAGAAGTTATATGTTGATAGTAAACCAAATTTTGCTCCAAAACTTTACCTCTTTTGCTAAAAATATTCAAGGGAAGAAAAACAAATCATGAACTGAACACTCGATATGGTAGACGTACTTCTAAAACTTTTTAAACTACTTCAGAAAATTAAGACCAAGAATACACGAACAACCAAGAATCAAGAGGCGGGACACATTGATTACAACATGGAGTAGGAAGCTGGAACCTACAAAAGCAAAATTAATATGAGAGACGAGAAACTGCCAGCGAATGCATTCATATTCTTACTTAGAGAAAAAAAAGAAAACAAACACATTGATTTAGGATCCTTACACAATAGTACAACAACTCAACAAGAATGTGCAAGAGAAACAAAAATGTAAAGAAAAGCTTTTACATGGTTTAGACGAGATAAGTATAAACTCCAATATGAACTTTAATCATCTTGGCACTTGATTATGTCGAATTGAGAATTTTTGCCTCATGAAAGTCAGTTACAATTTTTTATTAGTTGAATGTATCACATACCAGTATGAATGACATGAAGCAAATCAGATTATGTGCTAATAATAAAGAAATTCGCACAGACCATTATCTTAGGTTACAAAAAAAAACGACCAAATGCTAAAACAAATGGGATCAAGAGGGAAACATATCATTCGTTATCCCAAACTCTTGGAGAAACAAGAGATGAATATCAGGAAATAGAGGACATCCAATCGTTTCTTAAAAGGACTGAGCCAGATGACAACAAGATGATAAATTGATTATTGGATTTTCTTGCTCGTTCCTGGATTATTTTTGGACGTTGATGGATGATCTTTGAATGAGGACCGAAGTCCTTATTTTATACTCAATTTGGAGCTCCATGGAAACACAAATCTTACAGGAAACGACAAAGTAATCATGAAGAGGAAGAAAAATCTCTCAAGAATCGACCTTTTCAGGTTGATTTGAGAGTGTTGAGTGACTGATGGGGCATTTTTTGGGCGACGCAGAGCCGATATTCTGACAGGGAGATGGGGGATCACGTGGGGGAGGCCATGGGCGGTGATGCTAGCGTAGGGTCTGAGGAAGAAGTAATGGGAGAGGAGCCTGGGTCTATGGAGAAGATGTTCTGAGGAAGAAGGTGGGAGAGGAGCTTGAGGCGTCGTTTTAGGGAAGAGGAAGCGGCGTGGCCGGCTGATTCTGGGAAAAGAAAAGCGTAGGGGCGATGGTAGAGTCTATCTAGGAGAAGAAAGGTCTTTGGTTATTTTGGGCCGTCTGATCGTTTGATTGGACGGTCAAAAATTAATCAAGAGTTAAATAAATAATATAGAAAAATGTTGAATCAAATTGGGCCCTTAGATTAAATCGGACGGTTGTGATCGAATCTGAAGAAGTACAATCCAAGTGCTTCTTCTGTGGCACGCGCGGATTGGCTGAATTAAAATAAATTGGATTGCCAATTTTTTCTCAAATTAAGTCCATTTAAATTATAACCCTTCTTTATTAAATAGCCATAATTTATTAAATTAAAAATAATTATTTTGCAAGACTAGCTTATTTGATAAAATTAGTCATTCTAAAAATTAAACTAATATAAATTAGTAACTTATTAATTAATTAAGCTTTCCTAACTTTTTAAAAAAATGTTGAAAAATATTTATCGCAATAATAGAAATTATATTTAATTAGAAAAATCGAGTTAACCCTTAAGAAAAAATATTTATTTGACGTGAAATTTAAAAATGAGAAAGTAAGTAGTAATATTTATATAATATATTTAATTTTAAAAAATCTTTTTCGTACTCCTACAAAAATTTCATAACATATATATATATATATATATATATATTCTATTATTATTATTTTTATTATTATTATTATTATTATTTTAGTTAAATAAATGTGGAGAGCCAAAATTGGGTGTCAACAACTTGCCCTTTTCTTTGTCCATGGAAGAGAGTAAAGAAGACGTGGACAAAGAAATACTGACACAATCCAATTTTAGGCGACCCACCAAAATACACCTTGAGCAAAACTTGGAAAGGAATGTTTATGGAGTTATGGCCGAACTCTGGATTCTGAGTTGCCTACATATCTCAGGTTTCAGGAGAGATCATGCCATATGTAGTTCGAGAGTGTAGGAGCAGAGCAAATTTTGATTAAAATTTGCCCCAGTGTCGAATTATGGTGATACTGATTTTTTTTTTTGGTGGTGAGGTATGAAGAGATTAGCACGAATAGAGGGATGGGATAGTTCTAAAGAAACTTGAATGAGAAATGTCTTGTAGAAGTTTCTACTGAAGACTCATGGTAGAGAGATGAATTTTCAAAAAGACTGCCCCAATTTTGAGTTATAATGAACTGAGACATGAAAGAGCTATAAGTGAAATTTAAATCTGAATTTTTGAAGATCGAGTCGAGTTAAGTTTTGAAATTGAATCCTTGATGTAGCTAGTGATGCTTGACATTGCACTGACTTTCCCTAGTTTGCTGCTTAGAGGAGTTCCTCGTTGTAATGCGTTGTCCTGCAAAACATGTAAAAAGGTAAAGAGTACCTATTGCGGTTCAAAAAATTATGAATTGAAATTGTAATGTAAAGAGTAGAGTGTAGGTGTTCAAACGATTGTTGATGTCCCTCTTTTTTGTGTTGTGAATGTGATGTAGGTAAAGTAACTTGTAATGCAAAGGCCCTCGACTGGCGGGGTCGTTGTAATGTAAAAACCTGTATCCGGCTGTGTAAAGATTGTAATGTGGACCTCCACTTGGTGGGGTTGTTGTAATGTAAAAGCCTGTATCCAACTGTGTGAAGCTTGTAATGTAACATATTATGGTTAGTGTATGACAACGTCGCTATGCTTACATGCCCCCGAGCGGTGGAGCTTCAGTGACATCGCTACGATGTTAGTCTCCGATTGGCGGAGTGTTGCTTCGTTTACTTATGTACAAGCTCCGATCGGCGGAATTCAATTGATGTTTTCTATGTACAACCTCCAGTTGGCGAAGTTCGATGATGTTTGCTATGTACAACCTCTGATCGGTGGAGTCATTGATGAGGTTACATTACAAGCTCTAGTTGGTGGAGTCATTTTTGACAGAAAGCTAACTATCTTATTTTCCTACGAAGGGTCCCTCTCTTTAGTATTTGGTCTGGATCTTGAGTGTGCCCTACAAAAAATGAAATGTTCTTAGATATAAGATGCAAGTTGAAGTACATTCAGGAAATAAAGTAGGGAAAGAATATTTTGGCTCATGATTGTAGAAGTCAAACGGCGCCTCCGGTCGTGCCCCGAGACTTGATGTTATTTTCTTGATTCTTGTGTTCCTATGCTCAAAGAAGTTTTTTTAGTTTGGGAGGGGGTGTTGATTTGTATCAACGCGCGAACTGAAGCCTCGTCACTAGAATCTCTCAACGTCTTCTTAGCCTGCACATAGTTTCTTAACCTAGAGACTTGGTAGGTGAAAGAGTAGAAAAAAATCTTCTGAAAATAATTAGATTGTTTTTCTAGAAAATAAGTATACTATGTATATATTAGGTATGTATATATATAGTAATTCTCCTGCATTTGTTTTTAGGTTACATGTTCCGAAGTCGATCGAGTTTTCCATTCTGTTGACTATATCCAACATAGTCTTCTTGTAGCTTTTACCCTCCTGATGAAGCTTCTCTAGCTCTTTTGCAGACACTGCGACGATTGAGATTCTTCATATTCTGAGGTTACACTAACTATGAGGAAGTGCTTCCTCAGGGTGAGAAAAAAATGGAAATTATGAAGTGCATTGATCGAGCCTGACTCATGCTACCTACGTATCCCCAAAATAGGAATCAAATCGTAACGTAGTTTGAATACAAGTGGGAGAAATAGAAGTATGTAATGCAATGACCGAGCTTGACACAAGTTGCCTATGTATCCAAGTGGAATCAGGTTGTAACGTAGTTCAATACAATAGAAAGTGAAAATTATGCAATGGAATGATCGGGCCTGACTCAAGTTGCGTACATATCCAAGCGAAATCAGGTCATAACGTAGTTCAGATACAATAGAAAAGTGAAAAATATGAAGGAAAAGTAAGAAACACGTAGTGCAATGACCAAGCCTGACTCAGACTGCCTACGTATCCAAACAGAATCAGGTCAGGACGTAGTTCAAATACAAAAGGAAAGTGAAAAATATGAAGGAAAAGTAAGAAACACGTAACGCAATGACCGAGCCTAACTTAGGCTGCCTACGTATCCAAGCGGAATCAGGTCAGGACGTAGTTCAAATACAATATAAAAAAGGGAAAATATAAAATGGAATGATCGGGCCTGACTCAGGCTGCCTATGTATCCGAGAGGAATCAGGTTAGGACGTAGTTCAAATACAATTGAAAAGACAAAAATGCAAGGGATCGAATCTGACAAGGATTACCTACGTATCCCACCGAGGGAATTCAGGTCGAGCATAGTTCTAAATACATGGAAATGATGATTTTGGATTTTCTAAGGAAGACCGAATCCGATGTGGGTTGCCTACGTACCCCGTTATGGGAAGTCAAGTCTAGACGTAGTTGTATTACATCACAAATGCAAAAGTACCATAAATAAGCGCTAATCTTGAAGTCTTCAGATGTAGTATATCTTGATGGCGTCTGAATTGATTGGCTTTGTGCTCACTCTGCCTTCCATTTCTGCTAAGATTATCGTTTCTCTAGAGAGTACTCTATGAACCATGTAGGGGCCAATTTGGTGCAAATTTCCCTTTGGCTTCTTCTTGGTGAGGAAAGATCTTCTTCAATACTAATTTCCCCAGTGTGAACTGTCGAGGTTTGACTTTCTTGTTGAATGCTTTGGTCATTCTGTTCTAATAGAGTTGTCCATGACAAACTGCGTCCATCCTCTTTTCATCGATGAGCATTAGTTGTTCATGCTTGCTACGTATCCATTCTTCATCGTCCAGACCAACCTCCTGGATAATCCTTAAAGATGGTATTTCTACCTCGATAGGTATTACTGCCTCCGAACCATAAAACAACATATAAGGAGTTGCCCCAGTTGATGTTCTGATTATGGTGCAATAACCGAGTAAAGCATATGGTAGCTTCTCATGCCATTGCCTGTTATTGTCCACTATTTTCCTTAAAATCTTCTTGATATTCTTATTTGCAGCCTCAACTGCTCCATTCATTTGTGGCCGATAAACTGTGGAATTTCGATGAGCAATCTTGAACCTTTCACAAGTTTCCCTCATAAGATCATTGTTGAGGTTGGCTGCATTATATGTTATGATTGATTCTGGAATTCCAAATCGACAAACTATATTATTGCGAACAAAGTCTGCTACCACCTTCTTTGTCACTTCCTTGTATGTCGAATCTTCAACCCATTTTGTGAAATAATTGATAGCCACCAGAATGAAACGATGTGCATTTGATGCGAGAGGCTCTATGGGTCCACTAACATCCATACCCCAAGCGGCAAATGGCCAAGGGGAACCCATCACATTGAGCTCATTCGGTGGAACCCGTATAAAATATCCATGCACTTGACATTGATGACACTTTTGCACATATCGGATGCTGTCTCTCTCTATGGTCATCCAAAAATATTCAGCTCTTAAAATCTTCTTTGCCAAAGTGAATCCATTCATGTGAGGTCCACATGTTCCTGCATGTATTTCTTCCAAAATCCTTGTCGCTTCTGGGGCGTCGACACACCTCAACAATCCTAAATTTGAAGTTCTCCTATATAGGATTTCTCCATTAAGGAAGAAATGATTGGCCATCCTTCTCAAAGTCTGTTTCTGCTTTCTTGTGGCATCTTCATGATATTCTTGCGCTTCTATCAATCTTTTGATGTCATAGTACCAGGGTTTTCCATCCAGTTCCTCATCTACATGAAAACAGTATGCATGTTGATCATGTATCTCTATATCGATAGGGTTGATGTAATTCTTGTCTGGGTGTTGAATCATGGAGGACAAAGTTGCCAAAGCATCGGCAAACTCATTTTGAGCTCGAGGGACATGCTTGAACTCAATCCTTGTGAATCTCCTACACAACTCTTTTATGTAATGCAAATAAGGCAGGATCTTGACATTCTTAGTGGTCCAATGTCCTTGCACCTGATGAACCAATAAATCAGAATCTCCTATCACCAAAAGTTCTTTAATGTTCATGTTGATGGCCATCGTAAGTTCGAGAATACAAGCTTCATATTCCGCTATGTTATTGGTACAGTAGAACCTAATCTTAGCTGATATTGGGTAATGCTGACCTGTTTTCAAAATTAAGACTGGTCCTATTCCAACTCCAATAGAGTTTGATGCTCTATTAAAGAACATCCTCCATCCATCATACGACTCTGATATGTCTTCTCCTACAAATAAAACCTCTTTCTCATGGAAGTAGGTCATGAGTGGCTTGTAATCCTGGTCCACCGGGTTTTCTACTAGGTGATTAGCTAGGGCTTGTCCTTTGATGGCCTTCTGTGTCACGTACATGATATCAAACTTTCTCAACAAAATTTGCCACTTTGCCAGCTTACTTGTAGACATTGGTTTCTGAGAGATGTACTTGAGTGGATCAATTCTTGAGATCAAGTACATGGTGTATGTAGACAGGTAATGCCTATTTTTTTGCGCAATCCAAGTCAAAGTGCAACATGTTCGTTCCAACAAGGTGTATCTTGCCTCGTATGGTGTGAACTTCTTACTCAAATAGTAAATAGCTTGCTCTCTTCTACTTGTCTCATCATGCTTCCCTAATACACATCCAAATGCATTATCCATGAAAGATAGATACAATAACAAACGCTTTCCAGGCTCTGGTGGGACCAATACTGGTGGGTTGGACAAGTATTGTTTGATTCTATCGAAAGCCCTTTGGCATTCCTCTGTCCATTTCGTGGCATCATCCTTCTTCAGTAATTTGAATATGGGTTCACAGATCACTATAGATTGAGCTATGAATCGACTGATGTAATTCAGTATTCCCAAGAAACTCATCACGTCCTTTCTGGTCTTGGGTGGATGTAGCTCTTGAATTGCCTTTATCATTGATGGATCCAACTTTATGCCTTTCCTGCTAATGATGAATCCCAATAGTTTTCCCGCGGGTACTCCAAATGCACACTTTGTTGGATTCAACTTCAGATTATACTAACGCAACTTCTAAAAGAACTTTTGCAAGTCATCCAAGTGGTCTGAACTTCTTTTGGATTTGATAACGACATCATCCACGTACACTTCAATTTCCTTGTGGATCATATTGTGAAAAAGGGTAGTCATGGCCCTCATGTAGGTTGCACCGGCATTTTTGAGACCAAATGGCATTACTCTGTAGCAATACACTCCCCATAGAGTGATAAATGCTGTCTTTTCTGCATCATCTTCATCCATCAGGATTTGGTGATATCCTGCAAAGCAATCGACAAATGATTGCAACTCATATTTTGCACAATTATCTATGATTATATGAATATTTGGAAGAGGGAAGTCATCCTTAGGACTGACTGTATTGAGATCTCGATAGTCCACACATATTCTGATCTTTCCATTCTTGTTTGGCACAGGCACAATATTGGCTAACCATGTGGGGTAATTTGTAACCCTCACAACGTTTACTTCAATTTGCTTAGTTACCTCCTCCTTGATCCTTAAACTCAAATCTAGCTTGAATTTTCTTGTCTTTTGCTTAACGGGTAGACAAATGGGATCAGTTGGTAATTTATGCCAGACAATATCAGTGCTTAATCCTGGCATGTCATCATAAGGCCAAGAAAATACGTCAATGTACTGCTTAAGTAACTCTATTAACTCTTGTTTTCTTTCAACCTCCAAATGTATGCTGACTCATGTTTCCTTAACGATATCCTCATTTCCTAAGTTGACCACCTCTGTTTCATCCATATTGTATTTCTTCTGACTTTCAACTTGTTCAATCTCATGTGGTAGATTTTCAGGCATCATGCTCTCATCATACTCTTCGTGATCTTGTTCATCACTTTCACCTTGCTCGGTAGATTTGTTACACGTCACAACCGTTAAACGAAGATTTTTATTAATATGAGCCTTGAAAAGTGCAAAAGGTAAGTAAAAATAAAGAGATATTTAAAATAAAGAGAAATTTTTTAAAGAAAAATAAAAGCTTTTTATTTCAAAGCATTCTAGTTTTTAGAAGAGGCAAGCAACAAAAGATTATGTATGATTCAAGCCTCAATTTGATCATGAGAATTTTAAAATTAAGACTACTTTTCCACACTACCAGGACTCTGGTTGAAACAAGGATGGGCTGATGGTCAAATTCTACAAGATTTCTCCAGGTTCGGCATCACAAATGGTCAACTTGTTGAGACTTATCTTTTCCTCTTCTCCAGCCATGGCCACGAACAAATTGCCTATTCCTTTTACGATGTCATCAACGCCAGCTTGATCTGAAATCAAAGCTTGTTCTGGTACAAAGATTGTATCGCTTGACCTGTGACAGTCTCTTCCTGAGGCAGGCTCATATCTGAGTCCGTTGGTGCCTCTCTGATGCTTCAGCTGGATCGGCTCAACTATACCATTGGACTTAGGTCCAAGTCCATTCTTAGGCTGATATCCATACTTCAATATCTCTGATGCAACCATTTTTGCTGCACTTGACAACTTTGTATTACCTGTCTCTAGTTCCTCACCGACCCTTATAGCTTGCATAGTTTCCAAAGTCTGAAAGGTGGCTCCGTCTAACTCATCAGCAACTGGGATATAATTAACAGAAAGGATGGGGTGACTGAGCTCTCCGTGGATGGTAACTGCAGTGCGACCCTACTAAATTTTTACACATTGGTGAAGAGTTGAAGGAATTGCTCTTGCCATGTAAACCCATGGCCTTCCTAGCAACAGGTTGTAGTTGGATGATACATCCATCACTTCAAATAGGATGGAGAATTCAGCCGGCCCCACCTGCAATGTGAGATAGATATCTCCAATGACATTTATTTGCGATTCATCAAAAGCTCTAACTTTCACACGACTTTCCCTCATCTCTCCCATATTAACACCTAAATCCTTCAGAGTGGTGAAAGGAAATATGTTGCATCTAGAACCACCATCAATTAGAACTCGAGCCACAATCTTATCACAACATTGAAGCACTTTGTTGTGCCCAACCCCTTCTGCATGCAACTCATCATCATGGAAAGAATTCTTGTTAGCTTCCACTATTATTCCAATCGTTGAAGCTAAGGTTTCACTTGTAGTCTCTTTTGGAACATTTACTCCGTTTAATACTTCCATTAAAGCATTCCTATGAGCTTGAGAACTCATAAGTAGAGGCAAAATAGATATGTGGGCAGGCGTCTTCTTCAACTGCTCTTCGACTGAATAGTCTTTAGGCTGCATCTTCTTCCAAAATCCCGCAGCTTCAGTATTGGTAACATTTTTCTTTGGATTCTATTCTTTTCCAATAGCTCTTTGATTTAGATCCTTTGGGGTAAAACACCTCCCCGACCTAGTCATCCCTTGAGCCACGACAGTGTCGATCATATTTCCCTTGGCGGGCACTCAATAGTACCATGAGACTGCTTTGGTGTCATAATCAGGCTTTCTAGTGATTAGAGTGGTCACTGGGAGATATGTTTGAACAATCAGAGGTTCCCTTAGTTGAACAGTGATAACAGGTTGCGCCGAAGATGTCATGGCATCTGGTTCATTAATGTCTGGACAATCAAAGCCCCCCATATTTTTCATCTAGAGTAACCATGTTGACTTCCCGATTCTCATGGTTTGGAAAGGGGTTGTATTTCACATTGGGAGGCGCTGTAGTGCGTTTGATTACTCCTCTTGTGATCAAAGACTCGATCTGGTTCTTCAAACCTTAACAATCTTCTATGTCATCTGTTTGGATTCCCGAGTGGTAAGCGCATCACTTGTTTCCATCAAAATTACGAGGGATTGGATCATAAAGTTTTCCTTTAATTGGTTGCAGCACTCCCACTATCCTCAACCCCTCAAACAATTGGGCGTAGGGTTCGACAATCGGTGTGTAAGTGTGAGCATTTATAGCTTCAAGATTTGGACGTGCTGTCGGTGCATATGCTGGTCTATTTTGGTGGATTGGTGCTTGGACAGGGACATATAGTCTTGGAGGATTTTGGTATGCTGGTGCTCGGGGTGGATTATAGTGTGGTTGGGTATTATATACTGTGTATGGGACGTATGAAGTATGCATAACGATTTAGGGATTACTGGGGTATCGATGGGACGATCCTCCTTGTTGGTTAGTGACCTGAAATATCCTCCCTTTTCTTTTTGATACCACCAATGGAACTCGATTGTATGGCCCTACTTGCAGGTTGCAATGCCACCATAGACTGAATCTTCCCAGATTTGACACCTTCTTCTATGAAGTCTCCCATCTTGACCAGTTCTGCGAACTTCTGCCCCATTATTGACATCATTTTGTCAAAGTAGACACCTTCTTGAGCTTGAATAAAGTACTTCGAGAGCTCACTCTCATCTAGTGGTGGTTGCACTCTTGTGGCTTCGATTCTCCAACGTCGTGCTTACTCTTGGAAATTATCTGATGTCTTTTTTTGTATGTTGGTCAATGAGAATCCGTCAACAGTAATTTTAGTATTGAATCTGAAGCAATTCATGAAGTCCTCAGTCATTTCCTGCCAATCACGCCATTTTCGAGGGTCTTAGCACATATACCAGGTCAATGTTTCTCCTGACAGACTCCGGATGAACAACCTCATCCTTAACTTCTCATTTCTCCCTACACCGACTAACTTGTTACAGTATTTCCTTAAATGTGCGTGAGGGTCACCTTTTCCATCGAACATGTCAAACTTCAGTGGTTTGTACCCTACCGACATGTCAATGTCAGGATGGATGCACAAGTCATCATAATCCAGACTCTCCGTTCCTCTAGTAACCTGTAAGCTTTTCAATGCCTTTCTTAGACCCTGAAGCTGGGAATTTATCGATGCATCTTCTTTCAGCTAGGTATCTTTCTCCATTTCTGCATATTGATCGACATCATACGGTACATTAACCACTGCTGGGATAGTGAAGGTAGGAGCTCCAATGGCATATATCGGTTGAACATGTGGCTCATAGAGAGCAACAACATGTGCCCCAAGTATCTGCTACATTGTAGGTATGGTAGGGTCGGGAATGGTCCTAACTACGATTGGAGAAGCTTGTGGAACTCGACCGTGAGCGGGAGCGTGTTGAGTTTGTTCTGGCTGATTTGGCAAGTCGGCAAAAGGCAAGTCAGCCTTTCCGAAGTAGATAGGCATCTTGAAAGTAGGGAAAGTGGTAGCTGACAGTTTGGCCAAGTCTCGCACTTGGTGTAATTCTTCCCTCAAGACTTGAGTTCTTGCTCCATGCGAGCCATTTTCTCTTCATTTTGGATGTCCGTCATGCTTCGAGAACCTACGGGGTTCTCAATAGGTATCATTATACTTGAAGTAGCGTTGAAATTGTCTTTATCAGTCATCTTTCCTTTTGATCGAAGGTTGTATCGTGAGTCAGTCAGTTTTCAAGTCGACACAAATCAACATACTTTGGGGATAAATGTTGAAAAAGAAAAAGGAAAACTATGTTAGTTTGGGAAATATTGAAAAATGTAATAAATATGTAAGTTTAACGCATATATACGCCAATTTGGCGACATTCAAAACGCGTCCTAATATAGAACCTCTTTTTGCCTGAGGTTGGCCTATGTTGCAATTAGTTTGATAACAAATGATCCATTTAAACACATTTTAGATTCGGAGCAAACATAACTTCATTGATTAGGGTAGTGTTGGAGCAAACATATCTAAATCCTTGATCCGGAATCTAGAGAATTTCACCCCGCACCTTGATCCGGCTACGTGTCTATAATTTACTAACCCTTACCTTTACCTCATATTAGACATCATAATCGATGTTTGGCTTAGTTATTACTTCGCACCAATTGACACTAGCCTATTAGATAGTATCACACTAAATCTATGTTGATAATTCTTTTCTTGTTGATTACCTCCTTGATCCGGCAAGTAGCAACAAGGCGAGTTCTAATGCGTGCACTCGTTAAAAAGACTTCTAAACGAAAGAATTATCAATGCATGAAAAACACTATTCAAGAATTGCCTATTTAGTATTCATATTTTGTTAATCGCTCATGGTTCCCACAACCCTAGTTGTGGATTTAGTTACTCATATTAGCAAGAACACAATTCATAATTTTAGATAAAGAAATCATGAACTTACGTAAAGAGAATAATAAACCCAAAAATTCAACTTGAGTTGCAAAGCCAAAATCTTCAAAACGACGGACTTGCAGTACGAACCGTAGATTGATCTACGGTTCGTCAATCCCCTCCATAGCTCCACACTTAGAATCTTCAAGAATTAGGTACTGGAACCCTCGCAGTCTCATTATACGATTCAATCAGTACCGTCCGTAGATCAATCTACAGACCATTAATGTACACTGTGGTTCCATACTTGGTCAGATTTCCCTAATTTGTCATCTATCCCTTGGCTGCTGATCTACGGTCATCACCTACGGACCGTCAATGGACCTATGGTCCGTAGATCGTCTCCGTGAAAGCCTTTTTTCTGCATTTTTCTCAGTTTTCTCCATACTTCTGCGCATGAACATCTTTCCTGCAAAAATACAATAAAACACATAAAAACCAATATGATAAGGCTCTAGACACACACAACTGGTAAGTGAAATGTATTAGAAATACCGTAAACTCACGGTATATCAACACCCTCAACTTAAATCTGTTGTTTGTCCTCAAGCGACGCAATACGACTCTAAACGACACTTGTATAAAAGCAAGCATTTCAGGCCCACACAATCACATGGCTCTCTACCCCCCCCCCCCCCCCTTCACTTTTGAAATGCAACTTCGTTCTTTTAGACTCGACAAGCTAATCCATGCAGATCAAACCATGACATAGATCGACCAACTGACACACAACATGCACCTTCTCATTATCACCAAGGTACCAACTTTCCGACAATGTAACTAGTGCCCTTACTTCAAACAAAATCCCTTTTTCATAAAAATTTAATGTCATTTATGGTGCAAGGATTTATTCAACACTCACGCTCAGAAATAATTTCAAATACAGTTAGTGCTTTATGCCATAAGCTTGCCCTTATTTTCACTGTTTAGACTCTCCAAACTAGATTCTAGGATCACTATAGGAATTTATTGGCTTGTAACGTAGGCTCAGGGTTAGGTGTGGTACATTTGGGTACTGCTTAGTGACTTTCTGCCCTCCTTGTCATTACACTTTGGCTTTTAACCTCTTTTTGCCCTATTTTTGACATACTATCGCTTTACCTTCTTTCCTTAACTCTCTTCACCCACGGATGTGACTTTAGGCTGTGTCGCCTTTTTTTAAATATTTTATTTTTCTTTTAGCTTTCAACAAGTCACATCCTTTCCTCAGGTTTCCTCTCTTCTTCACCTTACTCTTTTCATACCCATGTTTCTTTTAGTATCCTCTTTCATAGCCACCCTCAACTTATGGATTTTTCATTAGTTAAGGTGCACAATACCTGATGTCGGGTCAGGGCCAAGATTGAAGTTATTTTTGCATTAGCCACCCTCAACTTAGGCTTTTGGCCTAAGTCGAAGTGCACATGTCCAAGGAGGGACCGGGGCCAACATAGTAGATTATGGGAAGGTGAGTTCGGGGTTTTAGAAAGAAATTGTTTATTTTTAGGCTCAAAGTTGGATCAAGGGGAATAGTTATTTCATTTGGTTGAATCCTTCTAGGCAATTCCTCTAATCTAGACAAGTGGTCGGCGACTTGATTTTCGGTCCCCTTTCTATCTTTTACTACAAAATCAAACTCTTGCAGCAGTAATACCCATCTAATCAATCTTGGTTTTGCATCCTTTTTTGCCATCAAATACCTCAATGCAGAATGGTCAGTATGCACTATGATCTTAGTACCAAGCAAGTACGATCGAAATTTCTCGAATGCAAAAACCACCGCAAGAAGTTCTTGTTCGGTCACATTATAGTAAATAGGGTGAAGAATTTTCTCTTTCCTTTGTCCTAATTCTACACCAAGCGCCAATCCACTTGCATCGCACATTACCTCAAACGGTTGTCCCCAGTCCGGTGAAATAATAATTGGTGTTGTAACTAACTTTTTCTTCAGCTCTTCAAATGCTCTAAGACAGTCATCATCAAAATCGAACTTACACTCCTTCTCAAGCAGTTTGCACAACGGATGTGCAATTTTGGAAAAATCTTTGATGAATCTTCTATAAAAACCTGCATGCCTAAGAAAACTTCTAACACCTTTTACAGAGATGGGTGGTGGAAGCTTTTTTATTACCTCAAATTTAGCTCTATCAACCTCAATACCTTTCTCAGAAATTCGGTGACCCAACATTATACCTTCTTTCACCATGAAATGACACTTCTCCCAATTCAGCACCAAGTTGCAGTCTTCACATCTTTTAAGCACCTCGGCCAGATGATCTAGACAATGATCAAAAGAATTACCTACAACTGAAAAATCATCTATGAACACTTCAATAGCATTCTCCACCATATCTGAAAATATTGATATCATACACCGCTGGAAGGTTGCTGGAGAATTGCACAACCCAAAAGGCATCCGTTTGAAAGCAAAAGTCCCATATGAACAAGTGAAGGTGGTCTTCTCTTGGTCTTCTGGAGCTATAGAAATTTGATTGTAGCCAGAATACCCATCAAGAAAACAATACCAACCCTTTCCTGCAAGTCTATCCAACATCTGGTCCATGAATGGCATGGGAAAGTGATCCTTTTTAGTACATGCATTCAACTTCCGATAATCCATGCAAACTCTCCATCCCGTAACGGGCCTCATAGGAACAAACTCATTTTTTTTCATTTGGAACCACAGTCATACCTCCTTTCTTAGGCACACTCTGCACAGGACATACCCAACTACTATCTGCAATGGAATAGATGACACCTGCATCCAGCCACTTTATGATCTCCTTTTTAACTACCTCTTGCATAGGTGGATTTAATCTTCTCTGGTGCTCAATACTGGGCTTATGCTCTGGCATGAGTTGGATTTTGTGAGAGTAAATATCGGGGCGAATCCCAATAATATCTGCAATAGTCCACCCAATAGCTTGCTTGAACCTCTTTAATACAGTCACCAAACACTCTTCTTGCCTTGAATTCAAATATGCTACAATGATGACCGACAAAGTATTCTCTTCGCCCAAGTATACATACCTCAAGTGCGGTGGTTGAGCCTTAAGCTCTAATTTCGGTGCCTCCTCAATAGATGGTCTTGTGGGTGGTGACTCGCGATTCTTAATGTCTAGCTCATATTTCTTTGGTTTGGACCGGTATTCATACTTATCAAGTGCGGCTACCAACTCATCATAATCTTCAATACCATCACTATCAAAATTCATCATTACCGCTGCTAGTGTCTTAACACCTAGTCGCTCTTCAATCTGTACTTCTGACCCACTCTCCACTCTATAGGTGATAGCAGATACTGTTTGGAGCTCACCATTCTGCTTCATGGACCTACAGATATTGAAAGTTGCTTCTTCATTATTCAATCTGAACTTCATTTGTCCCTTTTCCATATCAACCAATGCACGCCCTGTAGCAAGAAATGGTCTCCCAAGGATGTTGGGGACCTAAAAATCAACCTCATAGTCAAGAATCACAAAATCCGCCGGAAAGATGAAAGACTCCACTTTCACTAGCACATCATGGAGCACACCTATGGGCCTCTTCACAATCCGATCAGCCATTAGTAACCACATTGTAGTGGGCTTTGGGTTCCCCAGACCCAACTTCTTGTAAATAGAAAAAGGCATGAGGTTGATGCTAGCACCGAGATCACACAATGCCTTAACAAAGTGTAACAACCCTACAGTACATGGGATCGTGAAAGCACCAGGGTCTTCCTTCTTCTGCACCAGAGATCTTGTAGCAATAGCACTACAATGCTGCAATCTGTTGTCATCTTCAAAACTCACAGACCTTTTCTTTGTCACCATATCTTTCATAAACTTGGCATACCCAAGCATTTGCTCCAATGCTTCTATGAAAGGGACATTGATAGAAAACTGCTTGAACATAGTGATAAACTTGAGATATTTACCATCTTCAGTCTTCTTCACTAACCTCTGTGGAAAAGGTGGTGGCGGTCTAGGTATGGGGACCACTTTTTGAGGTATCTCAGCTTCTTGTTCTGTCGTAGTCTCAGACTCCTCTCTAACTTCCACCGCATCATCTTCTTTTCTAATCTCAGTATCCACCACAGACGTCATAGGTGGATCTATGGTTTGCTTACCTCCTCGAGTAGTAATTGCCATACAATGACCATCATTCTTGAGATTCTGGATGGTGTTGCTAGGAAGGGTGCTAGGTTGACGCGGGTTCACTATAGTAGACAATTGAGTCATCTGCTGCTCTAGATGCTTTATTGACACTGCATGGGCATCAACCTTTTGACCAATGCCAGATAAGTCGTTTCTTATCTCCTTCACATTCTCATCAGTTGCATCAAACCTTCTCATCATCTTTTGTGTCATATCTTCAATACGCGCCAAATTACCTCCAGCTTCCCTAGCACCAGTTTCTCGATTTTGAGGGGGAACATAGGGTCCAACCAGATCGTTTCTATTGCCATAATTGTTCTTGTTATAGTTGTTGTCACGATTGAAGTTCCCATCCCGGACATAGTGATCCTCTCGGTTGTAATTTCCATAGTTTCGACCTTGGCGCCAATTTTTCGAGTTGGATCCTTGGGCATTTGGTCGAAAACCCCCCGTCTGATCATTCACCGCGTAAGTATCTTCTTCATAGTAACACTCCTCAACTGGTGGTGGAGTTCTTGTTAAGTAGTTTACAACATTTACCTTTTCTGCTCCTCCGCTCACATGCTTCAGTACCAACCCCAACTCTGTCCTTATATGAGCCATCTCCTCACGAATATCGTCTGCAGAGTTGACAGGTTGCATTATGAACGGCAAATGTGTTTCTCCCAATCTGCTCTCCTAGTGCTCCATGCTTTATTATTGCGAGAGATCCTCTCCAATTTTTCGAAATGTGCATATGTACAATCACCATATGAACCTCCAAAGAATAGTGTCAAGGACTTCTTTATTGTTATCATCCTGTCCTCGATAGAAGTATTCCTTCAACGACTCATCATCAATACGGTGATTTGGAACACCTCTTACAAATGCAGTGAATCTGTCCCAAGAGCTGCTCACAGACTCTCCAGGTAATGCTACAAAATTGTTGACCCTATCTTTGTGATTGAGCTTCTTGGACACTGGATAGTACTTCGCTTTGAACGCTTTCGCCAATTGGTCTCATGTAAATATTGAGTTATAAGGAAGCTCAGTGAACCATACTGCAGCGTCGCCTGTCAGTGACAGAGGAAACACTCGTAATCCAATGACGTCCATATCCAGGTCTGGTCTACCTACACAACTCTTGCAAACTACCCTTAGCTTGGCTAGGTGAGCATGTGGGTCCTCCAATGACAATCTTGAGAATAAACCTCTTGCTGTAAGAATCTGCATCAAACTACTAGTCACCACAAATGTGTGCCCTGGAGGTAGAGGGGGTAGGACAGTGGGTCCATCAGAGTTTTCTATGTTCATGTCTCCCCGATAGTTGTCATGTTGTCGTGGGCCTAGTGTATCTTGCGTCCTCAGCGCATCTCCCAATCGATTTTCAGCTGGAACCTGGTTGTCCCCACCAACTACCCTCTGCTATTGGAAATCATCTGCATCATCCAGATTTGCTCCGATAGGATTAATTGGACCTCTTGGGTTGTTCATTCTTCGTAAAGTGCGATTTAGCTCTGGATCGTAAGGAGTAAGTGGTTCACCCTGACTCCGTGTACTTGGCATACACTAGAGTTAGAACCTGAGAGAGAAAAAAACAAAGAGAAAAAGTAAAATACGGAAATATTTGACTAACGTTCAATAATGTAGTTAGAATAAATCTAAAAGCCAAAATTCCCCGGCAGCGGCGCCAAAATTTGATACACTCAAATTACACCTCCCTACAGAAGTATAACTGATCATTATCAAGTAGAGAACCCAACTTGTAGGTTGGGGTCGATCCCACGAGGAAAAATGGTTTAGACTTTACTTTAACCAATAATTATATTCAATTAGTCAAATTACTTCCAGAAACAGGTAATTAAAAAGGGGGGGGGGTTGTTTATATGAAACAAATAGTAAGAATTCAATAAGTAATCAGTAATCAAACAAAACTTAATTTTTGGTTGTTATCAAGATGAGAGAAATAACTAGGGTATACGTGTTCCCCACAAGCTCATCACACAATAATCCTAGTAACAACAATCCTTTCCTAGTGCACTGCATGCAAAGTGATAAGTTAGGTATCTCTAAATCCTTGATCCGGCATCTAGAGAATTTCACCTCGCACCTTGATCCGGCATCTAGAGAATTTAACCCCGCACCTTGATCCGGCTACGTGTGTATAATTCACTAACCCTAACCTTTACCTCATATTAGACATCATAATCGATGTTTGGCTTAGTTATTACTTCGCACCAATCGACACTAGCCTATTAGATAGTATTACACTAAGTCTATGTTGATAATTCTTTTCTTGTTGATTACCTCCTTGATCCGGCAAGTAGCAACAAGGCGAGTTCTAATGCGTGCACTCGTTAAAAAGACTTCTAAACGAAAGAATTATCAATGCATGAAAAACACTATCCAAGAATTGCCTATTTAGTATTCATATTTTGTTAATCGCTCATGGTTCCCACAACCCTAGTTGTGGATTTAGTTACTCATATTAGCAAGAACACAATTCATAATTTTAGATGAAGAAATCATGAACTTACGTAAAGAGAATAATAAACTCAGAAATTCAACTTGAGTTGCAAAGCCAAAATCTTCAAAATGAACTTATAAAATCAATAATTGCTAGCATTGTAACTAAATCTCCAAAGTCACAAAGTAAAACTAGAAAAATAATGTCTAACCCCCAAAAACGAGGTTTACATGCCCTATTTATAGAAAAATAAATCCTAATTTAAAAAGAAAATAAATTAAGGAAAGTTTGTTCAGGCACGCGTCTTCAATCCACGAGACTGACTTACGGACCGTCGATGGATCTACGGTGCGTAAGTCCCTTATGTCAGCCAGGACTTAGAAAATATTTCAGCTCCCAAACATCAGCCTCTCTGAAGCAAACGACGGACTTGCAGTACGGACCATAGATCGATCTACGGTCCGTCAATCCCCTCCGTAGCTCCACACTTAGAATCTTCAAGAATCAGGTACTAGAACCCTCGCAGTCTTATTTTACGATTGGATCAGTACGGTCCGTAGATCAATCTACGGACCGTCAATGTACACCGTGGTTCCACACTTGGTCAGATTTCGCTGATTTGTCATCTATCCCTTGGCTGCTGATCTACGGTCATCACCTACGGACCGTCAATGGACCTACGATCCGTAGATCATCCCCGTGAAAGCCCTTTTTCTGCATTTTGCTCAGTTGTCTCCATACTTCTGCGCTTGAACATCTTTTCTGCAAAAATATAATAAAACACATAAAAACCAATACGATAAGGCCCTAGACACACACAACTGGTAAGTGAAATGTATTAGAAATACCGTAAACTCACGATATATCAGGGACACCATAACTCCCAAAAAAACCATAACAAATACTCTTGGCCTCATATGTTCCCATGCTCCGTGAGTACATTCAAATTCACATTGATATTCATATTAATCTTTCGAATGCCCAAACCTCTGAAAGAGGTAGTCTAACTCGACCTATCTGTCATCCACATATCTCAATGACCGAAATATGTGTAGATCCAGTAGACTTAGAAAATCACCAGTACAAATAGCTAACGGGATCATTGGTAAGCTCCCTCTAATTGGTAGCTCGGTAAGACTACTGAACTCCTCTAGTGTAGGAGTGATCTCAAAATCCAAAAATTTGAAAGTTACGGTGCTCGGTTCCCAAAACTCCATTAACTGAGTGATAAAGACTTTATCGCATTGTGTCCCTAGAAGTGACGATAATGCTCCTAAGTTCCCTCGAATCTCAGTCCCGTGTATCATGCAGATATTTTGCCACCAATTCTGTAGAATGTGGGGCCCTGAAACGACCATTTGGATATCCGACAAGTCTTGGTTGAGGTTCATTTGAAAAGAGGGTAAAGAGTGTAATGAGTTTATTTGCTCCAAATCCGTTAAGTGTTTAAGTTTGGATAATTTATATCAATTTCACATAAAGTTTATGTCGTCGAGTTTTAAAGAAAAAACTCATTGACATTTGGGTGGTTTCCTAAATGCAACGACAATACAATATATTGTCTTGCCTATGACTATGCAACATGACTTATTTCTAGAGTAGGATTTTTTTCTAGATGGTTGAGAGTAAGACTGAGTAATTGCGAGAAGGCGCACTATGTTAATTGCACTAACTCTGAAACTAATGAATCCAAAGAGAGTTTTGGAGGAGTGCAGGAACACCCCTTGTGTGTACCTTGTGTGTGTTTGTGTACGGCCAAAGACTCGATAGAAAGTGTAAATGACAGTGTAGGGAAAACAGTAACAAGTAGTGTTTTAAAACAAATAAGGAACACAAGTTTGGATTTTACTTGCGGCATTTCAATCAAAGCAATATATCAAATAATAAGCTGAAAATAAACACATAATCATAATTGTTATTTCTAAATTGAGTTTTCTAAGGTTAAACCTAAATAAGTTCTCCAGTAGAGTCGCCAAGTTGTCGCACCCCTATTTCGAATCAGCCAAAACAGTTCACAACATAATATGACTGACACTTTGAATTTTGGAAAAGTCTTTTTGTTTTTTTTTAAGAGTCGCCACCTAAATTTTGAGGAAAATATTAGGAAAACCATTTTTTAAGTATGTAAATGTAAACTTTATTTTGATTTGCGAGATCAGTAAGACTCTGAGTAAGGATTTTGGTTACTCGAGGAGAAGGTGTTAGGCATCCCTTAGCGCCTATTCGAAGATAGTCCTTAAACTCAATTTAGGAAAATATAATTAGGAAAACTTGTTTATTTATTTTTTCTTTAAAAATCAATGGTAAGTAAATTTTATTATTTTAAGAAAAGAGTAAAATACAAGAAACGATGTATATATGTCTATAAAATTAATAGTAGTATGTTTATCATACAATAATAAATAAATAAATAAATGTACTAAAATGTATGATAATTTTATATGTTGAAAAATATAGATGTGTCTTATATAAATGTATCCAAAATAAATGTTGAGTTTAAATGATATGAAAATTTGTCATTTTATTTATATATAGAATTAAAACGTAAAAATAAAAATAAGATTATAATCAGATTTAAATATATAGAGTAGTATGTGTGAAGAATAAAGTTTAATGAAATAAATAATAATGATACTAAATATTAAAATATTATATAAATTTGTGATCTTAAATATGTTTACTATAAAGTGTAGTATCTGAACACTTATTATTTATTTACATGTATAGACAAATTGATGATAGATTATATGTAGTAAAGTAATATGTATATTTAAGTGTAGGGATTTATAAATTATAAAATAAATAAATAAAATTAGTAAAAGAAATAGTAGATAATAATAGGTTATGTAGAGAAAAATATAGAGTATATACCTTTATAGGTATGACATATGTATGTATGTACCTTGTATTTGAACTTGTTGGCATATCTAAAATTTGAAATAACATGTTAAAAAAATGTGTTTAGCAATGTTTGATTATTTTTTTTAAATAGTCAATATATTTTATAAAGGGGTGATGTAAAGAGTATAAAAATAGACCTAACTATTGAGCCTTATTCTATAGTTATATTTTTTTCTGTTAAATATAGAAGCCTACTTTCCTACTTATTTTCTTAAAAAGTATGTATGTCTAAAGGTAAATATCTTAGACATAAATAATTTCTAAAGGTAATTATTCTAGCCTTTTAATTAGTTTTAAATTTATTTGGAAGTCCTAAGCCATGAGTAGGCCTAAATGAGTATTATTTTAACCCTTTTGAAACTTCATTTGGAAAACTTTTTAAACTATAATCCCCATCTTTTCACTTAAAAGGCCTGAAATTATGCTATAAATAAAAATGCTAACCCATTTTTAAGAATATGGTTTTTTTGTATCATTTATTCTAAAAGTGTTTCAACTAAATTCATAAATAAATAATATTAGCTCACATAAATAATCTTCGAAGTAATAGACAAGCAATATATCAAAAACTTGTAAGTAAAGGTTAGCCAACATATCAAAACAACATAGATAGGACAACGAAAGAAAGGCTAAGAAAACATTGGACTCCTAATTTGCGAGACTCCAAGCATTTCGATGATCCTAATTGTTGTTGGCCTATTATTTTATGCCAAAATGAGTTCCAACGAAATGCTACAAGTTCACATATTGCCTATGTAACTTAGTTTGGCTCATCATAGCCGCACTATCATTTTATTCAATTAAGCTCATTATTCAAGTCATCGGTATTGACCCTAACCGACACTCAACGTATTTAACGGTGGTCTTCCTAACAAGGTTCCACCCCACCAAAACTATCCAACATTGTCTTCAATGTAACAGGAATAAACGGGCACAAAAATAAAGATGGACATGCAATAATATAGAATGAAAAGATCAGGGTTTAGAAAATTCTTCACTAGGTGCCCATTCGGTGAATTTTGCCAATGGATTCGGCGAACTGTGTAATCGTGTGTTGCTCGCCAAACTTTCCAAAACTCTAGCTCTCTAATTGAGGCCAAAAGGCGGTGAAAATTGAGCTCTCCGAATCACCTCGACGCATCGCTGAGTTATATGCTGAATCGCCGAGTTTTACAGAATTCACTACTAAAAAACTGCTGAAAAGCGACGGCCAAAAGCGACAGACTGTGCCATTTTTTTTGGCATAATCGACGAAAAAGCGATGCACTCATGTTCACAGCTTTTTGGCTCGATGCTTTCAAAAAGCGACAGACTGTGTCGCTTTTATATTTTGTTTTTCAAGATTTTTTAAAAAAAGTGACAGACAACGTCGCTTTTTTTATATTTTCATTCATTTTTTATTTCCAAAAAGTGACGCGTTTCGTCTCTTTTCTGGAAATTTAAATTTTGAAAATCCCAAAAAAGCGATGTACTAAATGACACTATCCATCACTTTTCTGGAAATTAATTTTTTGAAATACCCAAAAAAGCAACGGATTAAAGGACCTTGTCCGTCATTTTTCTGGGTTTATTTGAAAAAAATAATGCAAAAAACCGACGAACAAAACCACCTTGTCCGTCGCATTTTTCTGCAATTTTTTGATAGCAGAAACTGCCCACTTACAAATATAAATCAATTCAATTCATATTGAACCTGCCCAATCAAACAAAATATAATCTAAACATCACACACAACATATAAAACAACAAACTTAAATCAATCTTCAAAAATATCTAAATCACAATACAAAAACGTATAAGTCATTCAAAATGTGTTTCAAAATTTCAAAAAGTTCATAAAAGAGACCTAAGTGCGATCTACAAAATGATCTTCCTATTCATTGTCGTCGTCGGTGTCCTCGAGAGACGAAGGTGTAGTAGGTCGACGAGTGACGTTCAACACTTGTTCTTTGATTTGCTGAATGGTCGCACTCATGCTTTGTTGTTCAGCTACTCTTCTCTGCTCAGACTCTGCCAGTGCCGATGTAAGTTGTGCTATTTGAGCCGACACAGCAGCAATCTGAACACCGTCAAGTGCCTCAGCTTGACGTGATAATCCAATACCTTGTAATCCTTAATGGAGTCGTCTTACATCATTTCGAGAGTCTCGACCATAGAATCTACCCTTGTGTGTCCCCCTACCACTTTTTTTGTCCAAATATGACTGGACAGTTCAGGTGTCATTTGGATCAAACTATCTAGATTCTCATTGACATACTGGTTAAACTCATTCTGCATATTAAATAGAAGAATTTACATCAATATATATACATATCATAAATATATTAACTATTAATATATATTATTCATATTAAATAACTTACAGAAGTTCGTTCGGCCCTTTCCTCAACCATACATCCGGATCGGACTCATTTTTTTTCTTTCACATGAGTCTTTTTGAAAACCTTCGGTACAAGGGGAGTGCACCCCATTTCTTTTTCCTATAAATAAAAATGAAATTTATATTATAGCGATATTAATCAACTAATTATTTATTTAAAAGTTTGAATTAGAACTTACCATCTCTCTTGTAATTGTTCCAACGCTCTTTGCACCTCCAGTGTGCAACGAGCCTCCCTTAAGACTGCCTCTAGACTTTTTGGCTTGTTCATACATTTCCTTGAACTTATCTGTGTTCAAATATTGGCGCAATCCATCCATCACATGAGGCAACATCCAACCGAGACACTAATTAGTATCCCAGGCTTTCTTTAGCCTGCTAGACAGTCTCGCGGATGCCCTCCTCTCAAATGTGGTCGCGATGACCATATTAAACCTCGGTTCCCAAGTACATATAGTTTGGAAAAAATGAATAACGTTAGATAATTAAAAAAAAAGTGAAGGATACTAAAATTAATAAACTTAACTAAAAAAATATTTAACTTAAATTCATTAAACATCGTCTGACGTATATTGTTTGGGATCTCACTGCAGGAGTGATAAGCCTGTGTAAAAAGCCTTCTCACAAAGTCTTTTAAAGGTTGGGCAACATCCTTTGTAGGATAACACATGCAAAACACATAATAAACATGTTAGTTCATGAATAATATATTAAAGATTCTCAAATAAGTAAAATAAAGTAACAAATAGATAACAAAACAAACTTACGATGACCCATCCGACTCAATCATGACTCTGTCAATCCTGTCACTGTGTCCCGGTGCTACAGTAGACGTCTCATCTAGTGTAGGTGTAGGTGATACACTGTGATGCACATAATGCTGATTCAATGAAGGTGTACTAGCCACAACATCTGACTGCTCACTACTAGAATCTTTAATCCTTATGGCAGATAACTGATGAGATGTACCTATGGGAAATGGAGAGGGAGATGGAGTACGGCCAGTCGATAAGGATTGTGTTCGACGAATAGCCTATAAAGGTAGGTCTTTGTAGTGCCGTGGAGGTAGTGCCTGTGAAGAAGAGGAAGCCTCGGATGGTCGACGGTAATTAGGATAATATTGCCAAGGATCTGCCATACCAAATGGAACAACAAATAAATGAGTATCATGAGTAATGCACTCTGATGAAGAAGGAAGAATTCCTAGAATATCCTTAGAATAGATAGGTTTCCTAGACTTCTTCTTTTTAGTCTTATTAGGTTGACTAACTCCAAGATGCCCGCGAGATCTATCACCCTCACCCCCTGATGACATATGTACGCAAATTTACATGGATAATATATTAAAATCATAAGTAAAATAAAATTAGTATTAGGGAAATAAATATCTTACATACCAGCTATATAGTCTATCATTCTACATTTATTCCTCCTCACTTGTTTCATTTCCATCACTCTCCCATTCTTCCTCCTTAGTTGTTTGATTTTCATTGTCATATTCTTCATTATCAAATAAATCATTTTCCCCATCCTCATTTATTTATTCCTCAACATTTATCATTATCTCATCATCAAATACTTCTTCTAATATATGTTGAGGATGTTCTAGTGTGGTTTCCAGTTCAACATCAGCTTGTTGCTGAACAATTGCAACCTCATTTTGGTACGCCACATCTAAGACATTGTCAATTTCAATTCTTCCCACAGGTTTAGTATTTATAAAAACCCAGCAATCATCTTTGTCTCTACGCAATGGATATGAAGCGTAATGCACTTGTTTAGCATTTTGTGCAATGATGAAAGGATCATAACTTATGTATTTTCTGGTGTGCTTAACTTCAATTATATTATGTTGTTGGTCCTCTTTTGTGCCTCTGTGTAATGGGTCAAACCACTTACACCAAAATAATACGATCTTCTTTTTAGGCCAACCTGAATATCTTACTTCAATAATCTTATAAATGACACCATAATATTCAATAGTTTGGCCAATACCATTAACATCACCTTGTATGAAGACACCGCTATTTTTTTCCTTCTTATTCCTAGAAACTTCTTCAGTTTGAAACTTAAAACCATTGACACAATACTTATTCATCGTCTGAATTTGAGATTCAGGTCCAAGTGCAACTTCTTTCACTAATTGCAAATGTTCGACATTTGAGTATTCATCGTAAATCTATCTATTTTTGTTTAAAATAATATAATTTAGCATAACGTGAATACATTATTAAATACTTATTGATTCAATGTAATCTTGCACACTTACATATTCTGTTAGCGATTTGGAAAATTCTATATAGATGGCTTCATTATCCCATGTGTTTACGAATAAGCTGATCATTGTACATTCAGATATTTCGTTAGTTAATAAACACTTATTAGTATGTATGTATTTTGATAATATATTTTTAACACTCATTTGAGAAATGGTTGAATCTCCGGACAATTAAGCAAAATATGTGTCACAACTGATTGCATTTACATACTAGTGAAGCTTCGTTTTTCACATTTTTTAGATCCTCGACCATTTTGATTAAAAATTGATATCGGAGGAAATAAAGGATCGATATCACCTTCATTATTGCGATTGGGCCTGTTTCTCCTACATGACACATCAATCCCAAAGTAATAAGAATAAAAATCATCAGTTTCTCTACCAATATGACCTTGAACAACCGACCCTTCGATCTTTCCCTTTTGCTTAATTGTTTGCTTGGAACTGCCAATTTTTCTGCATGTATATATCTATATATGTTAATAAAGGAAACAAAAACTTAATGATTAGCTATTTTACTTAGTGAATATGTCAATGATAGTTACCTCTCAAATGGATACATCCATCTTGTTTGAACAGGACTTTCGAGGCGGGCCTCTTGTACAAGGTGAATTGGAAGATGTTCCATCACTTCAAAGAAACCACATGGAAAGATCATCTCCAACTTAGTAGTAATAACAAGAATATTTTCTTCCATCCTATCCAAACTACTCTCCAAAAACTTTCTAGATCATAAATCTTCAAAGAAAAGACTTATCTTTGTGATTGGTTTCCATATCCTTTCGGGTAGATGTCTAAAATCGATAGGAATTAAAGTTTCCATGAATACATGACAATCATGACTTTTCAGACCTAAATTCAAAGCATAGCCCTCCAGCATCCTCAAATTTTTAACCCACTCAGAAATTTCACGTTTCTCATCCAATGTGAATGAAAAATTGGCTTTAGGCTTAACTATTTTACCATTTTGTAATTCTTGCAGCCATAACTCTCTTCTCCTACAATATTCCTTTATGTCTGTTCTAGCTTTTGGATTGTCTTTTGTCTTGCCCTTAACATCCATCACTGTGTTAAACAAATTGTCAAAATAATTTTTTTCAATGTGCATCACATCAAGATTATGTCGTAGCAGATTGCCCTTTCAATATGGCAACTCCCAAAATATGGTTTTTTTGGTCGAATTATGTTCAACACCATATCCAGGAAGTCTAGAAGGTGAAGCTTCTACAACTTTAGGTAATTGAGAAATTGTCTCCCAAATTTGATGCCTTGTGAGTAATGGAGGTGGGTGGTCACTTCCAATCTTATATTTCCTAAATGTATTTTTCATCTTTCTAAACTCATGGTCCATTGGCAAGAACTGGCGATGACAATCAAACCATGTATTTTTTCTGCCATGCTTTAAAGTGAATGCCTTACTATTTTCCATGCAATATGAACATGCTAGCTTTCCAGCTGTCATCCAACCATACAACATCTCATATGCAAGAAAATCACTAATAGTCCACATTACAGAAGCACACATAACAAAATTCTGCTTAGTTGATATATCATAAGTCAAAATGCCTTCAAACCACAATTGTTTAACCTCATCTATCAATGGTTGTATATAGACATCAATCAAACTTTTTGGATTATGGGGACCTAAAATAACACAACTTAGAAAGATGTAGGGACTGGTCATACACATTTCAGGAGGAAGATTATACGGAGTAAGAAATATTGGCAAACATGAATAAGGTGAAGCAGCATTAGAGAATGGTGTGAAGCCATCTGCACACAATCCCAATCTAACATTTCTTGGTTCACTAGGAAAATCAGAATATACATTATGAAAATGCTTCCATGCTTAAGCATCAGATGGATGAGACAAGACACACGGCAACCTTCTATATTCATGATGCCATCTCATATGTGGGGCAGACCTAATTGATGCATACAACCTCTTTAACCTAGGAATAAGAGCTAGATAATGCATTGCCTTAACTGAGACCATCTTTCTAGCCGGAGTCCTCTTATAACAAGCATGTCCACAAAACTTACTATTTTCTAATTCACTATCTGTCTTGTAAAACAACATGCAGCCATTAACACAACAATGAATTTTATCATACATCAATCCTAACTTGGAAGCCAAATGTTTTGCCTAATAGAAGTTCTTAGGTATGTTAAACTCCGAATTAACTAGTTCACCTAAAAGATCAACCATTGAGTCCATAGCCGCATAGGAACATTCTAATCTGATTAAATATTCATTAATCTAATCGCAACTGACAAGGAAAAATGCAGACTCCCTTCACATAGTGGACGACTAGACTCTTCTAATTGATCATAGAAGCGTCTTGCTTCTTCATTAGGGGCTTTATCAAAATATTGTTTGGGTTCCATCCCACCTTGAACCCCGAAAGCATCATTGATCATTTCATGAACCCTATCATGTCCAACCCTATCATGTTCAACCCTGGTTTGACCATGTGGTGAAAGCATATTATGTTCATCCACAAGCATTGAATTATAAAACATAACATCCAATCCATGTCTTTCTCCATGATCAATCCATATAAGATATCTAGGCTTAAATCCATTATGATACAAATGAACCATGACTGTATCTGGTTAAAAAACTTTAAGCACCTACATGCACTACAAGGACACCTAACTAATCCATTATTCTTGAAAATATCAAGTTTTATTGTATGTTCAAAAAAATTTCTAACACCGTCAATAAACTCAGGTTTCAAACCAGCACCAGTTTCATAATGCATATTATACATCCACAAACGATGATCCATCTACAAATATATAGATATTCAATTATATTAATAAATTTAATAATAATTTTACTACATTAAACTAATTTATAATGTTAATATAAATACTACATTTCAAGATCTACAAAGTTAAAGCTTAATTAATTAATGAATAATAATTAATTAAGTTCAAATTAAGTTCAAGTTCTAGTTAAGTTCAAAATTAAGTTTATATTCCTAATTAAATTTTCAAGTTATTATAAATTAATTAAGCTTAATAAAGTTCTAATTAATTTAACTTTAAATTAATTAAGGTCAATAAGATTTCAAGTACTTCAAAATTCTAATTAAGTTCAAATAAAATCCAAGTTCTAATAAAGTTAAAAATTAAGTTCTAATTAATTAAGGTCAACAAGATTTCAAGTTCATATTCCTAATTAAGTTCAAGTTATAGTAAATTAAAGTTATAATTAATTATAAATTCTAATTAAGTTGTAATTCAAATCCCAAATTCAAACTATTAGTTCTAAAATCTCAAATATAATTCAAACTAGTCCTAAATTCCAAATTCAAACTAGTCTTACAATCACAAATTCAAAGTACTCCTAGAATCCAAAAATCAAACTAGTGCTAAAATCCCAAATTCAAACTATTAGTCTTAAAATCTCAAATATAATTCAAACTAGTCCTACATTCCAAATTCAACTAGTCCTAAAATCACAAATTCAAATTAGTCCTAAAATCCCGAAATCAAACTAGTGTTAAAATCCCAAATTCAAACTATTAGTCCTAAATTCTCAAATATAATTCAAAGTAGTCATAAATTCCAAATTGAAACTAGTCTTAAAATCACAAACTCAAACTAGTCCTAAAATACCAAAATCAAACTAGTGCTAAAATTCCAAATGCAAACTAGCTAGCTAGTCCTAATCCCAAATTCAAACTATTACTCCTAAAATCTCAAATATAATTCAAACTCTAGTTGGTCCAAAATTTCGAAAATCAAACTTACTCAAATAATACCCAAATTCAAACAACTCCTTAAATACCCTAATTCAAACTAATCCTATAATCCCAAAATCAAACTAATTAACTCAAGAAATACCCAAATTCAAACAAATCCTAAGATACCCTAATTCAAACTAACACTAACATTAAAAATTTCAATTCACTCACTAACTAATAATCCCTAATTCAAACTAACAATCAATATACACAAAATACATAAACTAATTACAATTAAATAACTAACAAAATCAAATATAGCTCAAATTGAAATTTTATTTGATAAATAAAACCCTAACTTTAAAGGAGAAGGAGAGAATGAAGAGAGAGGGGAAGGAGGCGGCGACAGCGGCTCCTCCAATAGCTACTGCTCGTGAACATCGGCGGTGGATGGTGGGATGACGGACGGTGGGCGTCGGAGTGGAGAGAAGGAAGAGAGAATGAGGTTTTTTGAAAATGGGAAAATGGGGAAATGGGGGGAAATTCTTGTTTGCCTTTCAGATATTTAATAAAAAGCGACGGACAACATCTCTATGTCCGTCGCTATTTAACAAATAGTTGACCAACATTTTGACCAAAAAGCGACGGACTAAGAGACATCGTTTATCGCTTTTTAAAAATAATTGACCATATATTTTGACCAAAAAGCGACGGACTTAAAGATGTCGTCTGTCACTTTTTTTTTAAAAATAATTAATAAAATAAATTAAAAGCGATGGATAGCATGGTTATTTTTTAATTTATATATAATTATTTTTAATAAGAACGACGAACGGCGTTGCTAATTATATTAAATAAATAAATATTTTATATATATATATATATATATATATATATATATATATTTGATGTAAAAATCCGCAAAAAATAGCAACAGACTAAGAGATGCCATCCGTCGCATTTTGTAAGATAATTTTAAAAATAATTAGCTTTTGAAAAAAGCAACGGACAGTGGCAAATGGCGTCACTTTTTGGAGCGACGTCGTTCGTCGTTTTTAGCAGTTTTTTAGTAGTGACTCCTAGCAATTTGGAAGGGGTTCAAACGGCGGACAAAATCAGGCTTGCCGACCTATTCGGCGTGTCACCGATTGAGCTTTTAGCTCGCCAAGTTTTACATAACTTAACCCATCAAGCTAGGTGGTTCCAACGACGGTCCAAGTCGGGCTCGCCGACCTCTTCGGTGAGTCACCGACTGGACTATTGGCTCGCCTAATTGCCACTTTCCAACATTATCACTTTTGAACATGCACAATCAACATCCATTATTTAAAAACAACTAAAACTTGGTTGCCTCCCAAGAAGAGCCTTATTTAACGTCATGGCACGACATGGAAATGCTCTCAAGCATCTTCCAAATACACCATTTCAATAACTGAAATCTCATGACACTCTCCAAAGTAAAGCTTCAAACGCTACCCATTCACCTTGAAGGCTGGACCCTCCTTACCTTCAACTTCAATAACCCCATTCATGAACACTCGTGTCACTGTAAATGGGCCAGACCATTTCGACTTGAGGTTGCCTGGAAAGAGTTTCAGTCAAGAATTGTAAAGCAACACAATGTCTCTAACTCAAAATTCTCTCCTAAGGATCTTAGAGTCATGTTATTTCTTCATTTTCTCCTTATAGAGAGTTGAGATTTCATAAGCCCGTAATCGGAATTCTTTCATCTTATTCAGCTGATCTAATCTCCCTTTCGAAGCATTCACCCAATTCTGATTTAATGCCTTTAATGCCCATAGTTTCTTATGTTCAAGTTCAACTGGTAGGTGACAAGATTTCCCAAAAACCAGCTAATATGGAGACATACCAATAGGCATTTTGTAAGAAGTGTGATACGCCCATAGGGAATCATCGAGTTTTCGGGACCAATTTGTCCTATGTGCATTCATGGTTTTTGCCAAGATACTCTTATTTTCCCGATTCGAGACTTCAACCTGACCACTTGTTTGAGAATGATACGGCGTTGCCACTTTATGTTTTACTCCGTATTTACTCATAAGGATGCAAAAAGTTGGTTGCAAAAAAGTGAGACTCTATCACTAATAATAGCATGTGGGGTGCCGAATCTTGCAAAGATGTAGCGCTTCAAGAATTGAACTACACTCTTTCCTTCGTTGTTTGGTAATGCAACATATTCCACTCATTTAGAAACATAGTCCACGGCCACCAAAATATACTTATTTCCAAACGAACTCACAAATGGGCCCATGAAGTCTATTCCCCAGACATCGAACAATTCAACTTCTAGAATAGGATTAAGAGGCAATTCATGATGTTTGGACACCCCGTCTTTCTTTTGGCTTTTATGCATCTCTTGACATATCTATGGGCATCTTTGTAGAACTACTTTGAAGTACTTTTGCGGCTGTTCTCACACCACTATGATGACCACCAACCGGTGAAGCATGACAAGTATTGAGAATGTCATTGACTTCCTCTACAGGCACACATCGCCTAATAATATGGTATGCACATTATCTAAATAAATATGGCTCATCCCAAAAGTATCTCTTGACATCGAACAAGAATCGGTTTTTTTTATAGAAGTTTAGGTCCTCCGGCAATAGTCCACACACTACATGGTTAGAAAAATTAGCATATCGAGAAGTTTGATTTACAGTGACGATGAGTAACTGTTCATCGGGAAATGAGTCATTGATGTCTAACTCCTACTCTTCTTTCTCTTTGCTCTCCAACCTAGATAGATGATCAACCACCTAATTTTCACAACATCTTCTATCCTTGACTTCAAAGTCAAATTCTTGCAAAAACATCACCCATCTTATCAACCTTGGTTTGGCATCTTTGTTTACCATTAAGTAACATAGAGCTGCATGATCAGTGTGCACCACCACTTTGGTGCCTAGCAAGTATGCCCAAAAATTTTCAAATGCATATACCACCGCAAGTAATTCTTGCTCAGTAACAGTGTAGTTACGTTAAGCACCATTCAAAGTTTTGTTTGCATAGTAAATTTGATGGAATAACTTGTTGCGCTTTTGCCCTAACACAATACCTAATGCCGTACCACTTGCATCACACATTACTTCAAAAGGTGCCGACCAATCAGGGCTAATAATTACCGGGGTGGAGATCAACTTCTCTTTCAAGCACTTTAAGGCTGCCTTACATGCATCATCAAAGCTAAATTTCACCTCCTTCTCCAAAAGCTTGCATAATGGGTGTGCAATTTTTGAAAAGTCTTTGATGAACCTCTAGTAGAAACCGGCATGCCCTAAGAAACTCCGAATACTTTTTATCGAGAGAGATGGTGGTAGTTTCTCAATTACCTCAATCTTTGCCTTGCCAACCTCCAGCCCTTTTTGTGACACTTTGTGACCCAAAACTTTACCTTCCCTAACTATGAAGTGACATTTCTCCCGATTTAGGACCAAATTGGTTTCCACACATCTTTGAAGGGCTTGTTTAAGGTGCGCTAAGCATTCTTCAAAAGTATCGCCCATAACTGAGAAGTCATCCATAAATACTTCCATTGAATCTTCTATAATATCAGCGAAAATAGATAACATGCAACGTTGCCGGGTCATTACACAACCCGAAAGGCATCCTTTTGAGAGCGAAAGTTCCATAGGGACAAGTGAAAGTGATTTTCTCTTGATCTTTTGGTGCAATAGAGATTTGATTATACTCGGAATAACCATCTAAGGAACAATACCATCCCCGCTTTGAAAGTCGATCGAGCATTTGACCCATGAAAGGCATGGGAAAGTGATCTTTTTTGGTCCAAGAATTTAACTTTCGGTTGTCCATGCATACTCTCCATCCAGTTATAGGTCTCATGGAAACAAGTTCCCCCTTTTCATTAGGAACTATCGTGATGCTGCCCTTTTTTGGTACACATTGCATCGGACTCACCCATTTGCTATCCGCAATAGGGTAAATCACACATGCATCCAAACACTTTATTATCTCTTTTTTTACCACCTCTTGCATCGATGGGTTCAAGCTCCTTTGATGTTCGGCACTCGTCTTGCACTCACTATCAAGTTGGATCTTGTGAATGAAAATGTCGGGTGGAATGCCCACAATGTCAGCGATAGTCCACCCTATAGCCTTTATGTACCTTTCAACACCTTAAGGAGCAATCTTACTTTCCACTCAAGAAAGTCAGCTGCAATGATTGCGGGTAAGGCGTTATTTGCCCCCAAGAATGCATATCAAAGATGAACGGGGAGCACTTTCAACTCAAGCTTTGGTGGCTCCTCCGTGGATGGTTTGGCGGAAGGATTTTCTCGATTCTTTAGACCAATATCTAGCTTCAATGGGTTCCTTGAGTATTCATCTAATCCTAACAGAGCAACTACCACTTCATCATAACCTTGAACTTCGGTCTTATCATAATTTGCAAGAACAACCTTAAGAGGTTCACTCATGCACATTATATGGCTCACACTAGCCACCGCCTCATCAATTACATCAATCGTTGAAACCACATGAATGTCACTCGGGTGTTTCATTGACTTGCACACATTAAAGGTGACCTTATCTTTGTTCACCCGAAACATCAACTCCTCGCTTTCAACATCCACTAGCACTCTCTCAGTTGCTAAAAATGGTCGTCCCAAAATAATGGGAATTTCAGCATCGATCTCACAGTCAAGAATAACAAAATCATCCAGAAAGATGAATCGATCAACCTTCACCAATATATCATAGAGTATCCCAACAGGGTACTTGATCGACCGATCCACCATAACAAGCCTCATTGTTGTGGATTTTGGTTCACCAAGCCCAAGTTGTTTATAGATTGCATAGGGCATTAGATTTATACTTTCCCCTAAGTCACATAGAGCTTTAGCAAATTTAAGCATACCAATGGTGCATGGTATGGTGAATGCCCCCGGATATTCTTTCTTTGTAATCATCTCGCTAGTCATAATGGCACTACAATTATGAGAGACTTTAATTGTCTTGAAGTCCATGGTTCTCTTCTTGGTGACTAGCTCCTTCATGAATTTGGAATAACCCGACATCTCCAACAATGCTTCCACTAACGCTAGGTTTATAGAGAGTGTTTTAAATATTGATAAAAAACTGCTTGAATTTCTCATCCTAATTTTTCTTCTTGAGACATTGAGGAAATTGAGGAGATATTTTGGGAAGAGGTTGTACTATCTTCGGAATTGAAGTGGCCTTTCCTTTAGCTTTTTTCAACTCTTCATCGAGGCTTTGTTTGTGACTTTCCTCCTTCTCTTTAAGTATGTCATTTTGGTGCTTGAATGAGCTCCTCTTCCTCATCAATGTCTTTCTCTTCTCCATGAGCTCTCACCCCATCATTACCATTCACCTTACCAACCACTATCTTTCCACTTCGAGTCACCACCACCAAATTTTTGTCATTATTAGCCCTCAAAGTTGTTGTGCATTCAGTTTCACCCCTATCAAATACCTTGGGTTCCAATTGTGCTGAAAGTTGACTTAATTGACCCTCAAGTTGCTTGATTGCATCAATGTGAGAATTCACTCTATTATTTAGTGACGAGAAGTTAGCTTTCATCTCTTTTAGCATGCATTCGAGCCTACAACCATGTCTAGGATATGAGACAACAAATCATCCACTCGTAGGCTACTCGAACTACCTTTTGATTTTGGACTGTCACTCGATTATGTGTGGTTCTCTTCATGATTATCTTCTCTTCTCCAATGGTCATTTTGTTCAGCCCATTCCTGATAGTATCGCCTCCACTCTTCTTTCTTGTGAGTGTTCGAACCTTGATTCCCACCCTGCTTTAAGTAGCTTGGGTGGAAACCCTCCTTAACCTTGTGAGAGTTCCCACCTTGATTCCCCCTCGACTTTGAGTAGCACGAGTGAGAACCCTCCTTAACTCTAAACACTCCCCTTGCTTCTTTGGGTTCGCCCACATTTTCTAGCACTTGTTTTCGTAGCAGCTCCATTTGGGGCAACATTTTGCTAATATTCACATCCCTCTCTTTCTCCTTGTCATGTTGTTCTTGCGTAATCCTAAAATAAAAATGTGAAACTCGGTTCTCTTGAGCGTACCACGCCTAATTTATCTTTGTCATTTCATCAAGAAGGGACGAGGCTACCTCAAATGATTGCAATATTATTCCTCCTTGAACCAATTGGTCAACCACTCCCTTATTCACCGAGTCCAAACTATGATAAAAATACTGAAGTATCACATCACCTGACAGCCCATGAGTAGGACATTATAATAGTAACTTCTGAAACCTTTGCCAAGTTTCATGAATTGGTTCCCCCTCTATCCGCTTGAAGTTTTGGACGTTGTCACACAATTTTACCATCTTTGAGAGTGGGAGGAACCTCACATAGAATTCCTCGGTGAGTTCCTCCCATGATAGAGTAGAGTCTCTCATAGCTCTGCTAGCCATTTGGTTGCTTCCTTATTAAAGTGAAAGGGAACAACCTTAGCCAAATTGATTCTTGCGAAATATCCTTGAGTGAGAATGGATTGCATGTCTCCACAAAATTTTGAATATGCCTATGGGGGTTCTCATGATCTAACCCTCTAAATATACCTTTCGCTTGCAAGAGTTGCATCATTGTATTTATCACATGGAATGAAGCATGGTCCTCAATCGGAGGTAGGCGGATGGCACCCACACCTCCAAGTAAAGCTTCATTGGCATGCAAGAAATCACCATCATCATCTTGATGACAATGTTGGTTCACGGTGCTTTCATTTGCACTCATCCAGTCACCTGATCACCACAGCTTACAACAAAAAGGTAAGTTTATTCAACTATAACACAAAAAGATCACAATTTAATTTTAATAATAGAATTTTAAACAACATGATGAGTCCGATTTAGGGCTTTGTTTTTATAGTTTTAGTGTCCTCAAACGCCTAATTTATGCTATAAACTGATGTTAAAGCCTTTATTTTCAGGTATGTGGATTAAGGAGCAAAGCAAGGACACTAACAAGCAAAATAGAACAAAACAAGCTAAAGAAGTGGAGAAAGGCAAGCCTGGTGAATGCCAAGACCACTCAGCGACTCGCTGAGTGGCTCTTCAGTCTGCCTAAAGTTCCAATATGCCATCCCTGAGGGAAGAAACTAAGTCGGCAACAAGAAAGGGGCAGCCGATGAATCGCGGATCAATTTCGCAATGACAAGAACAATCGCCCAGAGTTACAGGACTTGAGGATGCTGAGAGCTAATGCAAAAAGGCGATAGAAGAGTGCGAAGGGTGGTTCGCCGAACCACTCGACGAACCCAACTTACCTCGTCAAAAGGCTCTTCATGGATAATTTTTGCGACTATAAATTAGATTTTGAACTGTTAATTTAGGGGCTTGCTACCATTTAGAATAGTTTTCTTTTGAAGTTGATAGTTCTGTAGCAAGCTTGAAGGCTTTTTAAGACTCAATTCATAGATTTTGCAAGTGGGTTACTAATTTTCTTTAAATTGGAGCATTTTAAAGGCGTGAATACTCTTACCCAGTTGATGGATAATCGATTTGGTAACTATTTTCATCTTTTTTTAATGTTTGGCTAAAACCCCAATTCTTGGGGGTGTGATCATGTGATTATGAGTTGAATTAGCTTATGAGTATATTTAATTACTATAATAAATGCTATATTGAATTGAGTTTGATTACTTGCTAAAGTTTAATCTATGAATTGTAGTTGTAAATGCAGTTCTAATTTTGTGTTCTTAGCTTGCTCGAGAGAGAAGTTTTGGGACTAAGGCTGTGATTAATGGTTTGTAGGTATTTGGTTAATATGGGTTCAGCTCGAGAGAGTGAATCCTAAACCCAATCCTACACATCTATCTTGAGAGAGTGGATGAATGAAGTTGTGGGGTGTTCTTAATTGCTATGCTTGTTAATGTTCGAAAGATATTGCTTGAAGCGGGATAGTTGTTCGAGATAAAGCAATTTCACTCATAGTCTAGCCTACCCACTGATATTTAGCTATGTATTAGTAGTTACAATTACCCATAATGTGAAATTTGCCTATAATCGATCACATCCTAAGAATTCCTCTCCATATTGTTATTTTATCGTTGTTTGACTGCGTTGTAGTTGAAAATTGCAAACCAAAATCCCCTATTTGACATTTGTTCTCACCCTTTTGATTTTTTTACTTGTATTTTTTGATAATTTCTATTCTTATAACTATTTAGATCACATTTGTACTTCATAACTGAACTTTGAACATGTACTGCTCCATGTGGGTTCGACCCAAACTCTCTGTTGGGTTTTATACTGCTTAATGGTCGTTTACACCTAGAATTGGATGAGGTGTGCTTGAAACGTTATATCACAATACCACTCCCTGGCAGCGGTGCCCTTTTGATTAACGTTTCAAGAACACCTCGTCCAATTCTAGGTGTGAACAATCGTCATCTAGTATAAAACCCAATAATGAGTTGGGGTCGAACCCACAAGGAGTGGTACGTTTTCAAATTCAAGTATGAAGTACAAATGTGATCTAATTAGTTATAGAAATAGAAATTATCAAAAAAGTCATGTGAACAAGTCTAAGGGGATGGCAACTGTAACACCCCGACTTTTCGAAACGTATAAATTGACTCGTATCGTCGTGGAAAGACCAGGAGGGTGGGTAATAAATTAAGAATGATGTGTTATGTGATATTTTAAGTCTTTAAGGGTTGTATCTCAAGTTTTGAAGTTAGGTAAATGGCAAAATAAAAGTTGGCGAAAGCTACCGTAAATTCCTTTTTAAATATTTGTTTGAAATTTGGGTGAAATGTCTCAGAGATTTTCTCCCAATATATAATCAGTTATGGTTCCCATGACCTATTAAATCAAAGGTCTACGAGTCTAGTTTCCAACGCATCAACCCGTTCGTTCATACGACTTCAGAATCGAGAGATACTCGCATTTTCATAAGACTCCGCAAGCAGGCAAGTGAGGTGGGTCCCCTAGGTCGGTGGAACTATATATATATATATATATATCATCTTCTTTGACTTTTATTCATTTTTCTTAGTGAATAACCAGAAAACTCACAAAACCTACTTCTAGGATCAGCTAAGTTACAAATTTTCGTTACTTAAGTCCTTGACAAAAGTTGTTCTATGCGTTGAGCTCGTCAACATGGTATAATTTGTTTTATCAATTTCCTAGCATATCGTACTATGGTGTGTGGACAGCAGGGTTTTGGTCATATTTTAAAGTTTTGATGTGTATTACGAACTTAAAATCAAGGTAAGACCCTTCTTCCATCGACTCTAGCTTTGATAAGTCGCAAATAGCAATTTGCGACAGAAATACATATCTTTTATCGAATTATCGTGGTATCCTCTATTCTTTTTTGTTGATTATGGTCCTGCATTGTTGTAGTGTCGAGGGCGGTTGTGAGTAAAGTCGTTAGGCCACGTGAATTCAGCAAAAAAGGTATGTTAAGGCTATTCCCTACTTACGGCATGTTTCCTTAAAACTTAGGAGCAATGTAATTACGTTGTTATTCTTGTTATACTTGTAGTCATTATTGTTGATTGTTGGCTGCTCGAGTTGATATAATCCTCCCTTGTTAGGATTCTTATTCAGTTAGTAGCGTTCCTATGTTGGAAATGACTTAGAGGCTATTTGTATAGGTTGCTTATAACTAAATTGCTCGCTTTTAGCGATTGGATTGTTATTGTTGCCCTTGGGGTTATTGTGGTTAGCTCCAGGAATGTGATATATGCCTAAAAGGGCTCTGTTTTTCTACAGGACAATATTGATGCCTACAAAGGCTATGAGTTCCCTACAGGGCTATATTGATGCCTAAGAAGGGTATGCGCTTCCTACAGGGTCATGTTGTTTTTTAAGAGGGCCATGAGTTGTCTATATGCTATGTTGATGCCTAAGAGAGCTATGTGCTTCCTACGGGCTATATTAATGCCTAAGAGGGCTATGTGACTGCCTACGGGGCTAGGGGACTACCGATAGGGGTATATAGATTGATTGGCACCTTTCGGGATTATGAGGGCCTAAGTAGGTGGTCTTGTGTGTTGTTTATACCTGTCGAGCTTATGGGGGCTTGGTTAGGTTGTTTTTATTATTTTTGATAAGTTAATATTTAGGAACAGGTCACTACACTTATCTTGTTCTTGATCTATTTATCGGATTATTCTAGTATATTAGGATACCTGCTCATAGTCTATTGCCTTTCATATTCTGTACATTATTTCGTACTGATGCCTCATTGCCTGGGGGCGCTGCATTCATGCATGCAGGTCCTGACAGACGACCCAGTAGACCTCTTCAGCAGCAAGATTGACATTTATCCGGTTGGCTAGCCCCTTTCCTTCGAAGCTGCCAGAGTTCAGAGGTTTGTTAGCTTTTGTTGTATATATTTTTATAGGTAGGCTGGGGCCCTGTCCCACCAATCTTTACTACTCTTAGAGGATTACAGACTAGTGTGTGGGGTGTGTAGCTACGTTATGTCCATGCTGGCATAGTTTGTTGGTTTGCTGAAGCTTGTGAGCTGTTTGATGTATTGTTTTGATATATACATGTTTTTAGTTTTGGTATAGAGATCATGGTGGCCTCGACGGCCCAATCAGGACTTTTGTACTAGTTGGCTATTTATTTATATGAACTCTTGGGAGTAGCTATTTCGTTTATAGATATGTTGACATGGGTTGTCGGTCGAGGGCTTAGTTTTAAGCCGAGATATACTTGTTTGTTTTTTTCTCGATTGCATGTGACTGCCATGTGCTAGTAGTAAATGGTTTAGCAAGGTCAGCTCAGGCCTGATTTTTGGCATTAGGAGCCAGTTGCGCCCCTTGAGTTTTGGGCATGACAACAACGAATGTTAGATGGGGGGTTTTGGTTTGCAATTTTCAGCTACAACACAAACAAAACAAGAGAAAATAATAATATATGGAGGAATTCTCGGGATGTGATCGATTATAGACAAATTTCACGATATGGGTAATTGAAACTACTAATAAATAGCTACATATCAGTGGGTAAGCTAGACTATGAGTGAAATAGTTTTCTCTTGAACAACTATCACGTTTCAAGTGATTTCTTTCGAACATCAACAAGCTTAGAAAATAAGAACAACCCATAACCTTTATACATCCTCTCTCTCTCGAAAGATGGGTAGGATTGGGTTTTGGATTCACTCTTTCGAGCTGAACCCATATCAACCCAATATCCACAAACCATTAATCAAAAGCTTTGGTTCCAAAACCTCTCTCTTAGGCAAGCTAAGAACTCAAAATTAGAATTGCATTTGTAACTACAATTCATAGATTAAAACACAGCTAATGATTAAACCCACTTCAATATAGCATTTAAATTTGTAATTAACAATACCCATAAGCTAATTTAGCCCATAATCACACCCCAAGAATTGGGATTTTAGCTACACATCATAAAAAATAAGAATAATTACCAACTAGATCAGCCATCAGCTGGGTAATAGTCTCCAACCCTTTACAATGTTCCAAAAATGGTGGAATTCAAAAATCCAAATCCAAATTTATGTGAAAACTACTTGAAAACTTCAAAATTCTCCAAGAACAATGATTTTTTTAGTTCTGGGTAAGAGTTTCTTAACGTTATTCTCAATACCTTCTCTTTCCTCAAAAGATCAATTTATACTGCTTCAAGAGTTGTTTTTTTTTTTTTGGGAAAATCTGCAGTGAAAGTCAGGCTTCGCCGACTGATCAGCGATTCACCGATCTCATCTGTCCATCACCTTCCTCTTTCGAGTATTAAGCTAATATGCTCTGTAACTTTAGGTGGTCTAAGTCGGGATCGCCGAAGGCTTCGGCGATACGCCCTTTGCTCCTTTGGATTGCTAATTTGCTCGCACCTCCATTGAGAGTCCTATAACTTTGGGTGATCAAGGTTGCCTTTGCGGAGTCATTCGGCAATTCACCGAAAGCGCACTCTTGTCACCAAGTTGGTTCTTCCTCAGGGCTGGCATACTGGAACTTTAGGCGAGCTGAAGAGCCACTCGGCGGTTCACCGAGTGGTTTTGGTGATCACCAGGATTGCCTTTCTCCACATCTCCAACTTGTTTTACTCCTATTTGCATGTTAGTGTCCTTACCTTGCTCCTTAGCTCACATACCTGAAAATCAAGGCTTTAACATCAGTTTTTTCAGCACAAATCAAGCATTTGAGGACACTAAAACTATCAAAATAAAGCTCTAAATGAGTCCAAATCTCATACTAATCAAAGGGTAAACCCTTTCCACTAAGGCTTGGATAGGTGGAGTAAATCCATAGTATTTTTACCTCTGCTGAGTTTTGACCTTCAGACCTCATGGTTCTTCACCCACTTCACCGCCATTAGGCCATACCCTCAATATTCCATTGAGAATATTGCATATAACAATTTGAACAATTAACCCTATATGTGTACGACAAATGTAAATGCATTCTAACTATCACAATAAAGTTAAAGATCGTATGCTCCACTCTTACCACACAAATACCTGATTTCCAGAATTTTTTGCAAAGATAGATACTTGATTTGACAGATTTACTAGCGTGAATTAACTGGAAAGGTTAGTTATCATGAAATGTATATTCACTTAACAGTATAAATAATGTGACATTATGCGTTGTCTACATTAGACGTGTAACATGATGTAGTGCTCATGTTATACTTTGTCAGCTCATTAAAATCATTGTAAAGACAGGTTTACTTTCCTCATAATTATCAACTCCAACATTCTCTTATTGTTGAGTAGTTTCTAATCAACTCCACTTTTACTTATAAAAAAATGTTGTGTATTTTTCCTTACATTGTATAGGCTACCTCACCAAAAATATTTTTGTTTTCAATAAAATGGTTTCAAATATAAATCCTAGAGTCTAGGGCATGAAGGAGTGGACAAATAGTCCAAAATATTAAGGAATTAGGTCTTCTTAAATCCAATCTGAAAAGAAAAAAAATCCATGAATAATCACGTGTAAGAAAGATATGAGGAGTTATGGATCAAAGAATCTGAGGGATGCTCCTAGCCTGCACAAAACTAAATTACAAGTAGAAAATGAAAACAAACATTATGGAATAAACTTATGTTCTACAACAGTTTTGTGATACGGAATAGGCCCAAGTGTGCAGGATTGATCCCAGGAAAGGTGAGAAAAGTGAAGCAACCATTGGACACTCATAAAACAATACATGCATGAAACAATTTGTCATAGGCCTTTAATCTGATTATTCATCTCTAGATGGTGGATGAGCGAAAAACAAACATAATGGGGATATTAAGATAAAGGTTGATTTATGAAGATCATGATGTCTTAGTGGCTAATAAAAAGGAAATACTTAGAACAATAGTTAAAATCTACTTGGATATGAGAAAGAGTCCCATGATGCGCATAGGAAAAGCTAGCATTAGGAGACTAATAAAGAAGAAAAATATGAGAAGTAAAGTATGGAAATTCGACAAGACAAGAAACTAGATAAAGCTCCGTCACAACAAATATATGAGGAACATCATGTGGAAGAGTTATGCACCTTTTGCGCACCATGCAGGGAGGAGATAATTTGACCTTTTAAGGATAACTTGGTTGAATAGTTGAAGGACATAAACGTTTTTCTCACAATTTGCCATTTTTTTCTTTTCCTTTTTCCCTTTTTGTTTTGATAGTTTTCAAGTTCTTTTAATAAGGACAAACCAGAAAAGAAAAGTTATTGGAGTTGGGACTTGATACCAGGTCATCGATCAAAGGAAAGAACAACCACTAAACCTTTTCGACTTTTATAGAAGTGCTTTCTAGTTCCAAATAAGTGTTCTATAAAATTTTGTACTACTATCTAATTTAATAAGGTATGAATAACATTCAATAAGAGTTTAAAAAATCATATTAACAAGAAGGGAAAAATGACAAATACATCCCCGAACTATTGAAAATGGTATTACAGATACCCTCTATCATATTTTTGGGACATTGGTGTCCCTACTATCCAAAAACTAAAGCATATATTCCCTTCACTTTAACAGAAGACCAAATAAGGACACATGGCGCAATCCTACGTAGGGACCAAGTTTGACCAATTAATTAAACTCAAAATTTAAAAACCCACCCATAACTTCCCATCCACCCACTTAACCAGGCATGCATCAGATCAAGGTATGCATCATTTAGGGTACAAGTTTTCTCTCTTTTTTTGGGTGATTTTGTAGGATTAAAGTTAAAAGATCAGAAGCTTCAATCTTGGAAGCCAAAAATCATTAAACCACATAACGAAGAAGTGGGACACAAAATTTTCCTATGAATGAAACATAAACTTATTTCTCCATCATCGGAAGAAACTACTTTTCTATTACTCCATCTTATATAACAAATAAATGATGAGAATATACATTATAAAAACATTAGTTTTAACCAACAGAAAGTTCTTCCTTTTAAGCTTGACCAGATAATCATAATCTAGAGTTGAAATTTCTTCTTTTACTCATTTTCTTGTGAGTGAATTTATATCCCATGGCATCCTTGGCAAATCATGGAATAAGGTACACTAGTTTAACAAAGTTTGATCTCTTAGATACCCAAACTATTTTTTTGAACCATGAGAATAATCAATATGCTATCCAAATGGTACTATCTATTGTAAATGATGGAACAATAATTCAGAAGTCTAAGAAGCAAGTTTATGGAAATAAGCTTAAATTTAAGGATTATCGAAAGAAGAATGCAATTAACCGGTAAGGAGATCATCATCAAAAGAAGCAAGAAAAGAATTTGAGCTCACTTTCGCCCTAAAACCTCATTTTGAGTAATATGAACAAATGAAGTTACTCCTTCCAGCCGTTGGACCTTCAATAAAGAAAAAAAAACAATTCACCTCATTACTTGATATAAATAGGCATATTGTAATGAAAAATCACTTATAATATAAGAAAATGGGTTGAATTTGTTATACTGGCTCCATAAACATTACTTTATATTGTTACCCTTATAAATATATGACTGACAATAAGCAAATAATAAATTGTTTACATAAATCATGTCACTGATGTGAGCATCCATTTTTTGATGGAAGGGAAAATAAAGTAACTCAATAATAAGGAATGTACATCATCACATCAACATCCAAACCACTAAGATATTCATAAAGAGCCCCTTTTGATAATTAAAGTTTATTAACAAACATAGCAACACTAAGAGGGTCTGGAGCTATAGAACACTTATGACTATAACTGTGACATCCCATCTTAAGATTAGAAGTCCCACATCGTCAAAACACAAGAGATAGATGTGGGTATTTTGGTAAGCAGACCTTACCAACTAGTGACACGTTTTAAAGTTGTGCGTGCCTAAGCTCAGAGCGGATAATATCACTAGCGGGTTGGGTCATTACAAATGGTATTAGAGCCACTCCTGTGTCAGCGTTAGAATTCGATTGAGTTTAGGAAAATCCCAGTGGGAAGGGAGTAATCTCAATGCTAAGTATATATGAATCCCATACGGTGGGGCAAATCTTAGCGAGAACGCTGAGTCCATAAAGGGGGTTTGTGTGACTCCCTGATAATGCTCAACTACACCTCATCTAATTCTCAGTGTATGCGATCGTAATCTAGTATAAACCCAACGGAGATTTGGGGTTGAACCCACTGGGAGTGATACAAAATGAAATTCATTTAAGAAGTAAGTTTTGTGCTCTAGTAATTTGTAGAAGTAAACATTATAGAAAACAATTAGAGTAAAAAAAAGGTTTGACAACAAGTGTCAGATGGGGGGATTTAGTTTGTCAAGTAACAGTTATAACAATTACGAAAGCAGGGGAGTAGATAAGTAGAGAGGGATTCTCGGGAATGTGATCGATTAAAAGCTAATTTCACTATATGGGTAATTAAAGTTTACTATTAGTTGCTGAATCTTAGTAGGTGGGATAGACTCTAGATGCAATAGCTTTCTCTCGAACAACTATTACGATTCAAGCGAGTTCTCTCAAACCTCGACAAGCATAATAATATAAGCATCCCAATACCTCAATTAATCTACTCTCTCGAGTTAGATTGGTAGAATCGAGTTTAGATTCACTCACTCAAGTTGAATCAACGATAACCCTATCACTACAATCATCAATCAATAGCCTTAATCCTAGAACCTCTTTCTCAAGCAAGCCAAGAACACTAAGTTAGAATTACATTTGTAACTACAATTTATGGGTTAATAAACAACTATCAATCAAACCCACTTCAAATCAGCATTTAAATCAGGAAATAACAATACCCATAAGCTAATTAGAATGATTAATCACATGATCACAACCCCAAGAATGAGAGTTTTAGCCATACATTAATAAAATCAAGAAAATATTACCAATAATGTTATCCATCAACTGGTAATGATTTCCAAGTCTTTACAATGCTTCAAATCAACTAAAATTCAAAACCCACTTGAAAACTCTACCAAAAAAAACTCTAAGAATAGTTTTAGGAATCAAGAACACAAGGTAAAACTCTCAGAACACTTTTTTAAAATCTGGGAATTTCGGAATTCTTACAACCCCCTTAAAAACTCTTTTAAAATTTTACATTTATACTCTGCAAAATTTGCAGCTTGTAGACTGATCGGCGAAGTAAGTCGAGCATCGCCGACTTGGTACGCAATGTGCCAAGTGTCACTCTCCATCACCGTCTTGCCTTGCCTCTTCAACCTTAGGATTCTGTAACTTTAGGTGAGTATCAGTTACTTCACCAATCCATTCGGCATCCATTTCCATCGCCAAGCTGGCTTGTTCTCCAGGGTTGGAACGCTGTAACTTTCGGCGAGCTGAAGAGCTACTCGGCGGTTCGCCGAGTGGTCGTGGCGATCACCAGAATTGCCTTTCTTTAACTTTTTTAGCTTTTTCTCTCCTTTTTCCCTGGTAATGTTCTTGCCTTGCTCCTTTGCCTTCATCACTGTAAATCAACACTTTAACATCAGTATAGAGCATAAATTAGGCATTGAGGACATTAAAACTATGAAAATAAAGCCCTATATGAGTTGAAATCCTCGACTCATCAACACCTCTAACTTAAACTTTTACTTGTGCTCAAGTAAATCCAGGATCAATTAATTCAATAAGTATTTCTACAAACAGTGCTACTCAAGAATCAACCTGAATGCACACAAGAGGCTCAAACTATTCATGCAATGTTCAATTGTGCACTCTAAGTTTCAAACTGTGACTAACCATTATCAAATGGACTCAAGCTCATAATACTTTCTTCAAATGCAAGTTCAAGCTCAACAAGAATAATTGAATGCCCTCACAAGAAGAACGATTCCATATTCACACAAATTTTCAAAATGTTGGAATCACAAACAACTCTCATTCTCTCATGGACGAACACATGCAAGATTTTTTACCATAGGCTTTCCCATATTGTCCAATCAAAATGATGTTAAACTCACTCAAGATCACAAAGGTCTTTCAAGGCTTTTAGCGGGGCTAAGGATAGAGGTACAATCATCTTTGGTTAAGTGACTTCTACCTTCATGAAGCGTGGCCTTTACTTAATTCTTTTTACCTTTTCTCCCACTCTTTTCAATCCACTAGCCACCCTATGTCTTTCTATAAATAATTCATTGGACACCCCATTCTATTTGCTCATTGTACACATTTTATTTCCACAATTATTTTCTTTTTCAATCTTTTTCTTCTTTTCTTTCTTTATTTTTCTTTTATATGGAGGGGTTTCATCTTTTTCAACATGATCCTTCAAGGGCGACGTTCTCAAACTTCTTCATTTCATACTTTTTCACTACATCCCTAACTTAGGCTTTTGGCCTTATTTGGCTATTCAAAATAACCAATGCTCCATGAAGATTTTAGGTGGGCAAGAAAAGGGTTTGTGTTCAAGGTTCATCCAAAAAAAAGGATAGGCTCAAACGGTGCCAAACTAGGTTCACACTCTCACAAGGTGGTCACAAAGAGGTATAATGACCATTTAGGTTCACTCTCCCTAAATGGTTCCTAAGATCATCTCTATAATTCACTCACACTAGTCAATCAGACAAACGGGACAAGTTCTAGGTATTACCAAGTACACATTCCAAGAAAAATCTCACCACACATGGAATTCAACACAATCATCAGACAAGACTTTATAATTTTCAGCTAGTGTGAAACGATCATCACAAGAGTTCAACTCAACAACCGGCTTAGTCACAATGAGATGCTACGAGTTCACATATGACTTATGCAACTCAATCTGCCTCATCAAATTTATACACACATGCCGTTCAATTAAGAGTACTATTCAAGTCATCGGTATTGACCACAATCGACACTCAAAATTCCAAGAGAAAAACCACATTCACACACATCAAGAGGTGTCAATTTTTAAAAATGGGTCAAAATCACATCCACATTTAAAATAATGGACCAAAAACTAACATATATCAACACAAGATCATATCCAACATTCACAACAAAACAACAACAATATCCATAAAATATCCCAAAAGAGGTAGGTATGGAAATACTTCACCCCGCCAAACTGATCTATCAATTGTCCTCAAATGCAAAGAAATAGAGAAACATAAAAAAAATAGAAAAGGAGTCAAAAATCCTCCTGCCAGGCTAAACCTGGGTGAAATCTGCATCTCTGTGACTCCATCATCTTGGGCATTAGTTCTCGGTGCAACATCATTCTTGGCCTCACTAGAACCCACCATCGAAGTATCCCTCAATGATACCTCAACAGCTGTCTGAACCATGGACCTTTCAAGGTCCTCCAGATCATCATACAAGGGTGCATCAAGAACACCAAGCTCCTCTTCATCGGTCTCAGCCTCAGACTTATCAGTTGCATCATCCCTAGCAACATCTCTGGTCGTAGTAGCCGAAGGAACATCTGAACTGACCGCAAACTTTATACTCAGGATCTCGGGGATCTCCACTGTACTGAATAGCATATAAAGGTCAGTAGACTTCAACTCATCCACATCCTTCCTCAGCCCAATAATATTAGCCTTTAAGGTCATCACAACATCTAAAACACCCTGGGTCTACTCACAAGCCTCTACCCTCATGGTAAGGGCATCCAACGCAAACATGTGGGCATCTATCAACCCTCTGTGCTCTCTCATCTCAACCCTAATTGAGGCAAAGGCAACCGCAATTGCCTGCTCAATCAACCCTAGGAACAGCGGCCTCTACCCGGGAGGCACACATATCAGTAGACTGAGCTAGATGGCCCATCTTATACATCATGGCCTGGGTGATAGTGGTCGGGAAGCAGAAGCAGCAGCAAAAACACTAGTCGAATAGGAAGAAGCAGTAGGTTTAGAAGGTACAGAAGTAGAGGTACCAGGGATACTTGTAGGCTCACTAGCCTGAGGGGGGAGTATTGCCTCTGTCAGAAACATCTCAACATCAACTACAGGGGACGTATCCACCGGTGCATATCTCTTTCGATCAACATCGTCCCTTATGTACTCGGCCTCTATCCTCCAGATGTCAGTAGAGGAAGTGAGAGTCTCTTCCACATCCTTCTTAGCAATTAACAGAACATGGGCCCTCTTGCACGACTCAATAATCAAGATCGGGAATAAGAGAGAGTTCTATCTCTGCTTATCCCTCATGTCTATCTCTTGCTCAATGAGCAGACTGAGATTAATTCGATCTCGATCCATAATACAGCCTAGACAAGCAGCTTTCAGGTACAAAGGTATAGATTTATTATGTGAAGACATAATTGTGTTGCTAATAAACTGGAACTAGTATCTGGCAGCCACGTTTAGGTCCTTCTTCTCAGTGGAACCCAACCTCAATCCACCGTGGAAGTGTCAGATATCTATGGTGCCAACCAACACATTAAGTCATCGAGGGTCTTCTTTTTCACCTTATCCACATAGTAGTGTACCACATTCAACGTACAATCAATCACCTAATTTATGTCGGTGCTACTACATTGTACCTTCATCCCCTAAACTACCATATAGTCAGTCGGCTTGAAAGCACTAGTCTTTTTCTTTCTCTTTGGCACCATCTCTCTGTAAGCCGAGTCAAACTCTCTGACCCAAGTAGGAATATAAGGACCTCGGGGGTTCATGAAGATCTAGAACATGTGGAACTTTATGTTGTTTCACACCTCTAGGTACCGGTCTACCACACCATTAGTAGACAGATGCTTTTCTTCGAGGATAGTCTTCAGACCCTCAGCCTTTAACTGTTAAGTGACCCGGGTGAAGGAGGCGTAAGAAGCACCGAGATTCGAGTTGGATCATGTATAGCCTTGGAGCGTAGCTCCACTCTCCTAGCTTGGAGAAGTTGATCATCTTCCAACTTAGATACGGAAGCTAGAGATCGATCTCCTAAGTAAGCTTCACAGTCAGAGGTAGTGAGGTGAGTGTCATAGACACCCATGTTGTTGATGCTCTCATCCATCGGTGTTGGCACTACGGGCTCCTTGCCCTTGCCCTTTTCTTCTTTTGGAGGTAGTTTGGTAACTGTGGCCTGGGAGGCTGCAGCCTCCATATTGATCACTATCTATCTAGCCCGCTTTTGGGGCGATTGATTCCTTCCGGCAACTTTTAGTCTAGCCATTCCTACAAAATAAAACCACACATGTTAGATGCAATAAAAAAATATTCAAAGTTAGAAAATTGTGCAGGAAAACTCGATGAACCGTTCGGCGAGTTGCAGACTCCATTCGGTGAGCTAAATCGGGCTCGCCAAATATTCCAGGATAAAATTTGTCAAAACTCAGCACAGGTCTGCAATGTCCAGGGACTTTCAGTTGATCGCCAACACCATTTGTCGAACTAGAAGTAGCTCATAGAATGTTACAGAGTAATTTCAGAAAATAGGGCGCAGAAGGGCTACTAGAAGGGACTTTTGGTGAGTCACCAAGTGAACTCGGTGAGCTCAAGCGTATCGCCAAAAGTTACATAATGCAAATCTCAAAAATGGATAATAAAAAGGCCATCAAGGGGTCTTAAAGTGAACCACCGAACAACTCAGCGAGCTCGACCCAGCCCACCAAATAGTCCAACTAGCCAGATTTTTACCCCGACCTTCAAAATCGAACCTGCAGCTTATGAAAATAAAATTAACCCACTATTCTATGTAGTTGAGCCCAGACATATACTACCCATGCCCTCAGGGTACTTAGACTTCCCCTGATTTGGCCAAAATTAGCCAATCAACGTCTTTTGCCCTCAAGAATGACGCTAACCACTCTATTATTGGGAAAAATCAGTCAATAGGAACAATCGAGGTTACTCAGAATTCACCCCCACTAGACTCAACAATCAAATCAACACAACCTACAAAATTATCATGCTAACACATAGGATTTCAATATTTAAGGCCAATTAACACAAAATAAAATAAGATACGAGCATGCATTGTCAAAACACATGAAAACAAATCACAATACACATGAAAACAACCAATCAAAGAGCATGTATTTGAATTTACTAAATTAGAATCACGGGGTTCGGATAACCAACCTCAGAAGCAGATGATTGAAAGGTTAGGCAAGTGAATCGAAATTTGATCCATTTTTCCCCCAACTAATTGATGCCACACAAAAGGCAAGAAAACTAGTACGAAAGTATGAAAATATGCGTTTGTGAAATTTTGGAAGTCAAAAAGTATGAAATGAGGGAGATTTTTGAAATTAAAAATGGTTTGTCCTTTTAACCCTTCAGTTCACGCGCCATTTGACGACGCTTACTTACGTCGCCGACCTACTCGATGATGTGCTGAGTAGCACTTCAGTCCGCCAAGTTTTACAAAACCTCGAGTAAGCTAGGTGGTTTAAACGACGGTCCAAGTCAGGCTCGCCGACCTGTTTGGTGAGTCGCCGACTAGACCTTTGGCTCGCCTAACTGCTCATTTCCCCAAAATTTCAAATTTTCAACCTGCACATTCAACACCCGTTATTCAAACATAATATTAAAAACATCAGAAACTTGGAACCTCCCAAGAAGCACCTTATTTAACGTCGTGGCATGACGAAGATACTATTTCAAGGTTCATTCTTGGGATTGGCCATGGAGTCACTCGGTACTCCACATTTTGGTCTTAGATTCAAATGAATCGAAATTTGATCCATTTGTGTCTCCAGCTACTTAATGGACATCGAGTGAGAAGTAACCGTCTGATTGAGAGTTGAAATGTCATCTTTCATTTCTTTTAAAACCTTGTTTGACCCTTCCACTTTGATAAGAATGTGTGAAAGCATATTTTCAGTGCGAAAACTTTCTGGGTCAACCCTTTGCTCTTTTGGCTTTTGACACTCATGGAGATACATATCTCTTTATCCCTATCTCTTTCCTTCCAATTAGTTCCACGATCACGCCATTACCTATCACGGCAACTCCAACCGTCATCACGCTCTCTATTCCAACCTTGATTCTCGCCTGGCCTTTGATAGTTGGGATAGAAACCTCCACTTTGATTTGCAAGGAAACTCACTTCCTCATTATATAGAGCCTCAAAGTGTGCATCATCGGGGTTCACCCCACTAACACCAATAACATTCAAAACCTTAGAGCCACTACCTATGAACTGTTTTGACAACAAATCCATTTGGGTCATCATCTTGGCCATGTTTTGATCTCGTTCTTGGCCATTTTGAATTTGTTCCTTTGTTATCCTAAAGGTCAAAGGAGACACTGAATCCTCTCTTGTGTACCAAGCCCGATTGATTTTGGTCATGTCATCAAGCAAAGTGGATGCAACTTTAAATGGTTGCTGCATGATTCCTCTTTGAACAAGTTGATCAGCCACACCTTTGTTAACCGAATCTAGAGTCCAGTGGAAATGTTGTAATAAGACATTGTTTGGGAGTCCATGAGTCAGACATTATAGCAGAAACTTCTAAAAATATAGCCACGTCTCATGAATTGGCTCACCATCAAAGCGTTTGAAACCTTGGATATTGTTTCACAGCAACATCATCCTCGAAGGAGGAAATAACCTGATGTAGAACGCTTCAATAAGTTCATCCCCAAGTGGTAATTGAGTCAAAAGGTAGGTCGGCTAACCACTTGGTAGCATCTTCTATCAGAGAGAAGGGAAACAATCGGAGTCGAACTGACTCTTGGGAGATGTTTTAAAATGAGAAAGGTCCACAAACGTCCAAGAAGTTCCGTATATGGTCATGGGGATCCTCAAGAGCCAAGCCTTCAAACAACCCTTTCATTTGCAATAGTTGCAACACCGTACTTGTCACGTGGAACACTATATTTCCCATGATCGGAGGCAACCGGATAGCACCTATACCACCCAAATGTCCTTCATTTACATGTACTTCATTTATATCGTCCAAGTTGTCGATGTCGTCATTATGTCTCTGTTGGTTGGCATTGCTTCCGTTGACACTCATTTCGTCACCTGCTCAAATGCAACAACAACAAATCAAAGGTAAATAGGCTCAACTACAACATAGAAAGATCACAAACAAACTTCAATAACAGAATTCTAAACACCACTTCCTGGCAGCAGCGCCAATTTTTTGATAACACTCAACTACACATCATCTAATTCTAGGTGTAGGCGATCGTAATGTAGTATAAACCCAATAGAGAATTGGGGTTGAACCCATAGGGCGTGATACAAAATGGAAAAGGTTTGTGCTCAAATCATTTGTAGAAGTAAATATTATTAAAAACAATTAGAGTAAATTAAAAAGGTTTGACAGTAAGTGTCAGATGGGGGGATTTGGTTTGTCAAGTAACAACTATAACAATTACGAAAGCAGGGGAATAGATAAGTAGAGAGGGATTCTCGGAGATGTGATCGATTAAAAGATAATTTTTCTATATGGGTAACTAAAGTTTACTAACAGTTTTCTAATCTTAGTGAGTAGGCTAGACTCTAGATGCAATAGCTTTCTCTCGAACAACTATTACGATTCAAGCGAGTTCTCTCAAACCTCGACAAGCATACCAATATAAGCATCCCAATACCTCAATTAATCTACTCTTTCGAGCTAGATTGGTAGAATCAAGTTTAGATTCACTCTCTCAAGCGGAATCAACGATAACCCAATTACTACAATCATCAATCAATATCCATAATTCTAGAACCTCTTTCTCAAGCAAGCCTAGAACACTAAGTTAGAATTGCATTTGCAACTACAATTCATGGGTTAATACACAACTCTCAATCAAACCCACTTCAAATCAACATTTAAATCAGTAAACAACAATACCCATAAGGTAATTAGAACGATTAATCAAATGATCACACCCCCAAGAATGGGGGTTTTAGCCACACATTAATAAAAGCAATAAAATATTACCAATAATGTTATCCATCAACTGGGTAATGATTTATAAGTCTTTACAATGCTTCAAATCAACTAAAATTCAAAACCCACTTGAAATCTTTACTAAAAAAACTCTAAAAATTGTCCTAGGAATCAAGAACTCAAGGTAAAACTTTGAGAACACTTGTTTAGAATCTGGGAATTTCAGAATTCTTCCAACCCCCTTAAAAACTCTTTTGAAATTTTACATTTATACTCTTCAGAATTTGCAGCTTGTGGACTGATTGGCGGAGTAAGTCGAGCATCACCGACTAGGTCAGTGATGCGCCAAATGTCACTCTCTATCGATGTCTGGTCTTGCCTCTTCAACCTCAGGATTCTGCAACTTTGGGTGAGCAAGAACTTCTTCGCCTATCCATTCGGTGGTTCGCCGACTGTCTATATTCATCGCCAAGTTGGCTTGTTCTCCAGGGCTGGCAAGCTGTAACTTTTGATGAACTTGAGCCACTCAGCGGTTCGCTGAGTGGTCTTGGAAATCACCAGGATTGCCTTTCTTCAACTTTTTCGCTTCTTTTTTTCCGGTAATGTCCTTATCTTGCTCATTTGCCTTCATTTCTGCAACAATTTAACATCAGTATAAAGCATAAATTAGGCATTAAGGACAATAAAACTATGAAAATAATACCCTAAATGAGTAAAAATCCCTGATTCATCATGCCCCAGCTTAAGATTAAAAGTCCCACATCGAAAAAACACAAAAGAGATTGCGTATTTAAGTAAGTAGGTCTTACCAACTAGTAACATGTTTTAAAACGGTGTGACCCTAGGCTCAGAGAGGACAATATCACTAGCGAGCTAGGCCATTATAAATAGTATCAGAGCCACTCATGTGTCAGTCTTGTCGATGTGGACCAGAGTTTAACAGAGCTTAGGCAAATCCCGGTAAGGTGGGGCAAACCTCAGTTCTTAGTATGGGCAAATCCCATACGGTGGGGCAAACCTCACCGAGGGCATTGAGTCCATAGAGTGGGTGTATGTGATGCCCTAGTTTAAGATTAGAAGTCCCACATTGACAAAGCACAAGAGAGATGTTGGGTATTTCAATAAGCATGCCTTACCAACTAGTGATGCGATTTAAAGTCGTGCAGGCCTAAGCTCAGAGCGGACAATATCACTAGCGGGCTGGGCAGTTACAATTGCTCTTTCCTATTGCAAGGAGTCAATATAGTCCAAAAGAGTGGAATATTGACTCCAGGTCTCTTCATCCGCCCCTTCTTTCCACATCAAAATTGCAGTACCTCTCGTCTCATGTTTAATGCAACACAATAAATCAATTACTCTTTCCTCCATCCACCTAATAGAGACCCCTAAATGCTTCCAAAAACTAATATATTTCTTTTCTGCCCACTTTGAAAGCTTTTGTTCGCCTTCCAAAATAGAAATGGTTATGCTTCATCCACTGTAAAGACCAATATTGTGATGATTCCACCTTTGTGAGAGAAATAGTTTGTTATATTATGTTGGTAAGACACTATGTATAAATATGAAACGACCCCAAAAATGCCCGAAAATGTGCTTCGGAAACACCTATAATTGTAATTTCCATATATCTCGAAATCTGTGCATCATTTCAGAAATTCGACTTCATATTCTTATTCAGGGGGTCAAATTGAGTGGAAAATGGGTCTAACCCGAATTTTAGAGCAACCGTATCAAAATTCGAAAATCGCAAAAAATGCGATTTTGAGGGTCAACTTTAAAGGGGCATATCTCTTAGCACACAAGGAACTGGAAGGAGCTCAAACTATCAAAAATGAATCTCTATGAGTTAGCTTTCCAACGCAATTTGTTTAACCTCATTCCGAGTTAGGATGAAGGAGTTATGACCGTTTTCGTAAAATCTGTCTCGGCAAAATTGCAATTTCCAATAACCGAAAACACTGTTCACCCGCCTCATTTTTTTTTCTAAGTGTTGGGACGTTTTTTTATAAAAAGGGGACATATCCATAATTAGTCATTTAACTTCAAAACATCCAAGAACACTCTCTAAGCCCTTTCCAAAAAATTCCACCAAGATCATCCACCAAATTCAAGAATCCCAAGCTTTAATTCCGGATTCAAGATTCAATCTCAAGCAATTCTCCATTCTAATCTTCATCAAGAATTCTCCAAAGTTGAGGTATGTGGGTTGATTGTGGAAACCTTCCTTTCCACAAGTCCAACCATTTATCCTCTATTTTACTTCAAGTTTATGGGTCCTTATGATCATTTATGAACTCTTGAATTATGGAATCACTACTACACACCCTATTAAGGTCTATCTTGCATATTTTCATGAAATGGTATTATTATGTGATGTTTATGGTTTTCATGCCTCCATGATCAAATTATGAAGGTTGTTATATATGTATATATATATGTATGTTGTTGGTGGACTGTTTTATATGGATTTTGAAATTGGTTGGACTTAGTACTCTTGAAACACATGATTTCATTTACATGAACAAGTAGCCCACCATATGTTTGATAAAATGTCATTTATAGAATTCTTATGAAATGGAAGGTCCAATGTACGTCCTATGAGTCGGATGATTATATAAGTATTGAAATGGTGATGAAATGGATACATGTATATGATTTTCTCTATATAGTGTGTGAGTCGACCAAGCCTAGCTCGGGGGGTTGTAGGCCCGGGTAACCGTATCAAGGGGTTGGTACCTTGGTTGCCTAGTGCGGGGGGTAGTAGGCCCGTATAACCATATCGAGGGGTTTGTACCTTAGTCCCTAGCTCGGGGGGGGGGTGGTAGGCCTTGGAAATGCTATATTGATGGTCACTCACTACACATATACTATGCCCTACTAAATATGATTTTTATATAAGCATCATTATACATATCATCTCATTAATATGTTATCTATCGGGTACGATTATGCATTTTGCCTATGATGTCCATCCATTGTTGCATTGCATTGCATCCCATATACTTAGTACATTCAAACGTACTAATGCATACTCTATGCCTACATGATGTCACCATCTAGGGACCGGAGCACCGTCTGACCATCCTCCTCCACGTGGCTAATTCGATTTCCTATCAAGGTTATTGGTGAGTCCTCCATTCCGGGGACGTTGCTCATGATCTTTTGCTATGTATAAGACCTTTTTTTCTTTTTAGTTATGTTTTGACTATGAGGGTGAGCCCGGTAGTTTGTCTCGGCCCCGCTAAGTATCCATGTTTAGAGGTGGTGTTGGACAAGTTGTGTATTATGCTTGAGCTTGACTCATCTATGGTATTTATGTATCATTCCTTTTTTTTTCTTGCTCCCTTATTCCCGATTTCCCCTTGATTATGCTCATTGCTTATTGTCATTTTAATTGCTTCCGCGACCAAGGATGTGTAATGATATGCTATGAGGCTTGTTTGGGGTTCCCTCGGGTTCCCCATTCGCCGGTCACGTCTAAGCCCTAGGCTTGGGTCGTGACAAAATAGTTTTTAAATAAGTTTTTAGATTAATAGGTTTAAGTATGAAAAAGTAGAAAATTTGGTAAAACATTATTATCAATACTCAAGTTAACTTATTAACTTTAATGGTTGGATGGAGAATTTTCCATTCAAGGAAAGCAATTTTTAGATGGATGAACAGAGAAAAATAAGTTAAAATTATTAGAGCAAAGAGAGTACAGGTTGTGAACTTTAAATAATGTAACTTTGCATTGTTCAGTCATAATTGTGTCTATTGACGACATTTTGTAAATTATTATTACCACACTAGAAAAACTATTTGAAAAATGAACAATTTACTGTGGACACTTAGGGTTTGTTTGACCATGAAAATTGTGATTACCTAAGAAAGTGTTTTTATTTTCAAAGTGAAATATTACTTCCTCAACCCCAATTTATGTGACACATTTTTATTTTTGATTAATTCCCAAAAGAATGTTCAACTCTAGAAAAAAGTTTAAAATATTCATGGCCAAACACCTCTTAGTTAACTAAATACATTGTCTATATTTGAACACGAGAAAAGTGTTAGGGTTGTAAAATTATTCTTTTAAGCCTCCTAGCTTCTTTAGCATGTGATGAAAAAATAGCAATGAATAAGAGAAAAACAAAGATTGAAAAGAAAAGTCAAGGAAGCAAAATCAAAATCAGATGTGCCGCATGAGGGCATTTCAGAAGATTATTTTGGTATGATTTTAGTTGTTTGATTTTGGATTTTGAAAAAAATACTCATTTTTGCATTTGTTATATATCTAGATACGTATTGATGAGTTAGATCCATGCACTTATATTGGTTTCCTTAATTAGCATTTTTTACATGGTTTAGAGATTATTTTTCTATCTAAGTGTTGCAAGTCTTAGCGACACTTTCCTTGGGTGAAATATGAAAAGATTGAAGAATTTCGAGCTAAAGTTTACTGTTCGTGTATGATGTAATTATTCATTCCAAATGTGTTCTAGTTCATTTATGTGTCGCAAGAAGGTGATGATCTTTCACTTTATACCAACATATCCCTACAAGGGATTTGAGGCGTTGGCTTGCCTGTGAATTTTTTATAAAATAAAGGGAAAAGTGTCTGAAAAATACTCCAACTTTGGCCGAAATTGTTGTTACGATACCAAACTTTATGGCGGACCTTTTACCCTCCCCCCTGCACTATTTAATAGTGTATTTTAAAGATATATATGTGCCCACGTGGACACATTACTATTTATAATGATGCAATATTTATGATGTCCATGTGGGCACATATATACCTTTAAAATATATTATTAAATAGTGCAGGGTGAAAAAAGTCCTTTCCAAAGTTCAGTATTGTTACAATAATTTTGGTCAAAGTTTGGATATATTTCAGACCTTTTTCCCTAAAATAAATCTAAGAAATTTAGAAACAATTCTTGAGGAGATTGTGGTTTTCTTTTGAGTACTTATAAAGGGTGTGTATTCTTGTGCAAAAGAGATGCATCTTGGAAAGTGGGTAGTTTTATCACCCTTTTACAAGTGATATTGAGTCGGCACATGTCTAGATTACTCCACTTCGTTCTTTTCATTGTAACTAACTAGTTGGAAGTTGTAGTTCCTCAACAGTTGATCATCCAATAAATACATACTAATGCTCAAATGCACAAAACATACTCTTTCTCAATTTGAGATAATTGCTCAAAATATCTTCTTAAAAGAGGTAACTGCTCTGAAATATCTTGGAACTCATTAACTCATTTCGAAATCAAAGTTTCTCGTTTCTCAATGTAAAAAGTGATACCTTTGGGAATACCTTGTTTTCTTATACTCTTACTCAATTCATATTTGAAAACTCTTTTTCAAGACTCATCTTTTGCTCTCCTCATAAAACAATCGAAAGACAACATTTGTTTTGAAAAGATTCTCAAATTTAAACCAACAATAGGGTTCATAAAGAAATATAGACATGAACAAATAACATCAAGGATCTCAATACAATGATATATAACTCAATACTCAGGAATTAAGAACTCATAACACAACAATATAACTCATCTCAAAAATACTCAAAATCAAGGATAAAATCCTAGATTACTCTTTTACTGAGTTTAGACATATGTAGGGCGTGAGGATGAACTAGTCCAACACTATGATAGATTTACCTACCTGATTATGAAGCTATCTATTAGTATGAAAACATTAGTGGAGACTACATTTATCTTGATCTTGAGGAAGAACATTAGCTTTATTGGAAGAAATCTTTGAGCTTGGAATCTTGAGATAAAAAAATCTTTTATGAAGTTCTTAAGAGTGGAAGAACTTGGGAACACCTTGGATGGAAATTTTCTCTCTGTATTTTGAATTTTTGACTTGAATATTTTAGGGTTCTTGATGGAGAAGAGAAACCCTAGGTGAGTTTTAAGAGGATTTCTAAATACTTGAATGTTTAAATTGATGATTTTGAGAGGAAAACTAGTTAGTTGAATGAAATACTTAGTTAAAACACTCAAAAATAACTTAGAATAAGGTTAAAAAGCTTGAGAAGTGACCAAAATAACCTAGGAACATGTGCAGGAAGTTGATGGGAAAAAAATTAAGACAAGTCTTCACGGAAGGGTCTACAGTTCGTGGAAATTTCCAACATATGTAGGTCCAGCAGTAGAACATCAACTTCCTGATAGGGCTTCACTAAAATGGGCATAACATTTTACTCCTAACTCGAAATGAGGCAAACTTAGTGGAGGTAGAAAGAGGACTCATAGTCCTTTAATTCGATACATCATGGGCAACCTGATTCATTATATGCAAAGAGAAATGATCATTTGAAATTGACCTCAGTATAATCTTATCTCAAAACTTAATCGGTAAGGAAGTTTTCATCTCAACTTTATGTTAGATGTATCTTGTGACCTTAATTAGGTGCATAAACATAGGAGTTATGTTTAGAAAGGGTGGGACAAGACTAAAATTAACCCGTCTTAGAACCGACATGAGTCATCTATGGAAAGCCATCTACAGTCCGTACAAAAGTCTACGGACCGTAAACCCTCTTGTAGAAACCATGTTGGGTTTCTAAATCTCTAAATTTGGGGTCTACGGATCCTTTCTATGGACCTTAGAAACTTTGATGGACCGTCCTGCTCAATCATAGGAAGCTTACTGGGGTTGTTTCAGGACTTGGGTTCTACGAGGCCTTTCTATGAACCTTAGAAGTTTCTATGAGCCATAGTCTGGTCCCTGAAACTTAGACGTAAGAACACTTTTTCAGAGCATGGTTCTACGAACCTACCTATGGTTTGTTGATTCTTCTACGAGCAGAAGATTTCTTCCGTGGCTAGTCTGAAGAAATTTTTTTCTAGGTCTAATTTGAGTTTGAATTTTTAGGGTGTTACATCTATAATATCATCTCTAATTTGTTTTTTGTTTTTTTATCAAACTCAAGAATTTGTTCCACGAGATTGTCTCTACTTTGCAGAATGCTTTTGTGAAGGGTAGACAGTTTCTAGATGTAGTGCTGATGGGAAATGAAGTGGTGGATTTAGGGAGAAAGAAATGAATGTAAGGTGTGTTGTGCAAATTTGATTTTAAAAAGGCATGTGATCATGCGAATTAGAAAGTCCTAGATTCTATTATGCTTCAAATGGAATTTGGGGAGACGAGGTGGAAATAAATTTATTTTCGCATCACCTTAGTGAAATATTTTTAAGTTTGTGAATAATTACCCATGTGGATTTCTTTTGAGTTTGAGGGGTTTAAGAAAAGGATATCCCTTATCACCGATATTGTTCATTTTAGTTATGAAAGCGTTAAATAAGATGATGTACTGACTCCATGTCACGACCCGAATCTACACCCTGGACGTAGCCGGCACTCAAGAACCGTTGTTGTTCTCCAAGTGAACCCTTATCCTTGCTGACTACAAGCAAAAGACTAACTTAAGCATGCAAAAGCTTAAAATTGAATTACAGTGCAAAGATTTTCTCAAAATGTCTCAAAATGAATAACTTAGAATATGAATATTCAACTAGCAAAAAACAGGCAACTCAAGTCTTGAAATCATTTAACAAGATAAATGAAATAGACTTCTCAAACTCCACTGTCTATATATGAAGCCTCTAAATGAAAAATATGGAAGTCGGGACAAGACCCACGACATCCTGACAAAACTGAAAGTAAATGGAATCCTCCGGAAGCTAGGAAACTCACCATAGCTAACTCGAACTCCCTATGGTATCAAGGAGGCTCATGTTGATGATCCTGAATACTTGTATCTGCATCATGAAACGATGCAGGCCAAATGGCTCAGTACATGGAATTCACGAGCATGTAGGGGGAATTATAAAGCATAAACATAAGCTTGAACTTAATAAAATGGAAACGTAATTACCTCAAGTCAACTAAACTCAAAGAAACATAGTTTAACTCACCTCAAGGAATACTCAAGCATACTCAAAACTACTCAAACTTACTCAACAAAAAGTACTCAAGGGAAAGATACTCAACTCAGAAATAAGGTTCTTAGCTCAGTGAAATGGGGCCCCACTCAATAATAAGGTACTCGACTCAATGAAACACAGTCCAACTCAAGATACTCAAGAACAAAGCAACAATAAAAAATGCAATATATGGAAAGCTTTTAATACAGTAGATAGAAACTCAATGTATTGAAGAACAAAATAACAACTCAAAATGTATATAATAAAGTATACTAAAACTATGTGGGAGTTTCTTTAACTGACAACCATCACTATGAGCTATGTGATGATACAACGTCTCGCCCACGTTGCAGGAACTGTCCTATACTTTTCCAGGGTACAAGACCTATCAACTAACTGGATCCATTAGTCTATGCTAAAAAGCATTAAGGAATAATCTAAAAAGTATGACCCTTTCTACCCACGTTGGCTACATAGTTATTGGAGACTTGAGGTATTATGAAATTGTCCCTATATCAGTGTTCAATACTACTCCCAAAATATACTCAGCTCATATGTTTGAAAACATAACTCTTTCTGTGATTTGAGATAATTGCTCAAACGCTCACTTGGAAATCGGTGTTTCCTCTCTTTGTTAAATGTGAAAACATTTACTCTTTGGGAATATTTAGATAGAACTCAATACTTCGAACTCAAGAACTTCAATGATACTGCTCATTTCAAGAATGCTCAACTCATAGGATTCCTTCGGGATTATGAGCATGAACTACTCAACTCAAGGACTCAAAAATACTTCTCATCTCAAAACTTCTCGACTTATAGGGTTCATGCGAAATTATGGGCATGAACAACTCAACTCAAGGACTTCATGGGTAACATGTAATAGTCCCATGATTAGGAAATATAATCTCAAATGGATTAGGAACTCAATACTGAAGACTTAGAACTTGAAGATACTACTCCTCTCAAAGATACTCAACTAATGAAGTTCAAGCGGAATTTATGGGCATGAATGACTTGACTCAAGGATCTACATAACGATATGGAACTCGTGTATACGACTCTTCTAATTCTCATACTTACTTGCTCAAAACTTAACTCAAATCGATAATGGATCTCAAAGGATTCGCAATTGAACTCAAAGGCTTTCTTGAACTCTACTCTTAACTCTCTCTTGAATGTGAATTATGAATTCAAGAGTTATGGTTCATGATATGAAGGATCTCGTGATGACAAATTAGACTCATGAATACACTATCCTCACTCGCATGCTCTATTACTTGAGTCTTGAAACAAGTTATTAGAAATTGTAGAAGACTCCTCAAAAAGACTCAAAGGGACTTTTCTCGAACTGTTCAAATTAACTCTCAAGACTTAACTCTCAACTCTACCTTGAATTTGAATTATGAATTTAAGGTAATGACTCATATTATGAATGATATTTACGTGTTTAGAAGTAGTTTAGAGTGTTTAGAATCAAAAAGGGTGCAGATATACTTCAAAGGAGCTCAAACGGGACAACCGAAGGAAAAGGAGTGGGGGCAGGCGACCCTGCCGCGTTCCGGTGTGGGGTGCCAACCCCAAACTTCAGAACCTCATTTTGGGTGCACTGTTGGGGCGCGCCGCCCCAGCCACTCCCCAAGCCAAGTTCGATGAATTTCGTCTCTCGTTTTCTGATCCTAAATCGCTTTTAATCAATTTATTTTCTCAAATTTTCTTTAGATTCAATTATCCAACCTAAGTACACACTAATCCACTCAAAACACTCACTTTCATATCAAGAAATCATCAAAACCCCAACAAAACAAGATTTAGAGTGAACTTCAAGAATACCAATCAAGAACTTAAATCCTTCAACTTTTGAGAACGAAATTATGCTGAAAATAACATGGTTGGTGTGTGGGTGAATGACCCAACACTATGGAATCTTACATACCTCTTAGGGATTAGGCAAAAATCTGTAACAAAACTCAAGAACATCGACAAATGCTTTGATCATATCCTCTTTTCTCCTCTTTTCTCTTCTTTTCTCTTCTTGAACTCTCAAATAAGACCCTAGGCATATATTAGGATTATAAAACTGAACCTAATCAGATTAGACCCCTAAAACATTGCTAAAAATGAATTAAATTTGATTGGGTAAGGAAAAGACCAAAATACCCCTTACTACTTTCGGATAACTTTCCTTAACTGGACAACCTGACTTCAAAACGGCATATCTCAGTCATCCGAACTCATTACTTAGCAAACTCGGTGGCGTTGGAAAGATAATTCAAATACCTTGCATTATCTATCTTATAGCACACATAACTAATCATGTGGTAAGAGTTATGGTCGTTTGAAGTTCACCTAAATCTTAGAAGAACTTAGGAATGACTTGAATGAATTCTCTCTAGTTCTTTTTAGAACACAAGGTTCTACATCTATTGACCTTAAAACTTAAGAAATTTTTAATTCCTTGGTAAAATCTCACTCACTACGAAGAACGGTTCAAGTCTTAGTTCTAAAAAAATTTGGGGTGTTACAATATCTCCCCCCCCCCCTCGAGATCATTCGTCCTCGAATGACGACTAGATTGGGTATGGAATGGGGTTACTCTTACTAAGGTCTAATTCTAATGGTATGCTTTTTTACTATATTCAAGCTTAACCCAAATCCTTAAGTTCGGGTTCTATACCTCTCTATAGGGAATCTCATCTCAAAACCATTACTCTTTACCACCACATTCAAGCTTAGTACTTCTAACATCTCCATTACTAACAGAACCTCTGAAAAGATATCTCCCATACTCTCTGGAACTCATTACTATCTTATTCTCAAACACTTGACTTGATTTCTCATTTTTCCATCTCCCCTTTAGGTCTAAAGTTGACACTTGAAAGCTATGGACTTGTTCCATTATCTCTAACTGGTCTACATCCTCTTTTACTCTAACACTCGAGAGAAGTTTATCTCATGACTACCAAACTCTCAATAAGTAGGTACTAAGACCTCTTTATAAGGTGTTTCTCTTAACCTCCTCTGATTACATACCTTCTCGGTACACCTCTTAATGCTCTTTTTACTCTTGTGGCTTAGCCACACTTCACTGCCCTTATCTAAAGGTTAGGGTCTCTCACTTGTACTACTCACATTTATTGCAGTAAACATCTCAATTCCTCACTTACTCTATGTAAAGTCTACTAGATCAAATCTCAAAACTAGCATCATCACTCTCATATTGTCATTTTTTTTATCATGACACTCATCTCAAATTAAAGCTTAATGTTCATTACTAAACCCGAATATCAATATGATTGCTCATCTACTATATTATTACTTATTAATCGATCAGTTTTATAACCTTCATAACATCATGACCCTCTCAAACAAATCATAAGCCTAGCTTAGATCCATAACTTTATGAATACTATGTGCTTCTATTTAACACATATATTTTGCCTCCTCTAACACAATGACTCATTGACATCAACTATATTCTAGTTAACAATAGACTCTAACTTATCTTGACTAGTAACTATTTATCTACCTCCTATCATGAGATCTTCACAACTCATCACTTCTTAGTCTACCCATAATGAAAAACTCCTCATTACTAACTTATTACGTTAATGACTATAGTAACACAACTTGTCAAAACACCATCTCCCTTACTTAGATTACTAACCCTATGCATACTTTTCTTTAACTCTGGCTCTTTCTCTACAACTGCTCATGATCTCGTAACTTATGCTACCTTTTAGGGAGAAAATATTACCCAAGCTCTAAACATACTTTCTCATAAGAATCTCAGTTGAAACAAGGCTTAGAGAAAAGAGTACAACTCAATGTTAGCTCAAACGCACAATTCACATGAATAAATCTCTATGGCATAGCTCTATTACACGATTGAGAGTATGAAAGAAGGGAAACTTTTCTTAAATGTCTGTAGTCCCTTATTTATAGAAGTGGGGGTCTCACAACCATAAACAAGATCATATTGACATGGCTTCATAAACACCCTAGGACACTTGAACTCTGTGCTATGATACCAAGTTTGTCACGACCCAAGTCTACACCCTGGACGTGGCCGGCACTTAAGAACCGTTATTGGTCCCCAAGCGAACCCTCATCATGGCTGACTACAAGAGGAAGACTAACTTAAGCATGCAAAAGCTTAAAACTAAATTACAGTGCAAAGATTTTCTCAAAATGTCTCAAAATGAATAAATTAGAATATAATAGAATATTCAACTAGCCAAGAATAGGCAACTCAAGTTTTTAAAACATATAACAAGATAAATGATACAGACTTCTCAAACTCCACTGTCTATCTTTACAAAGATGGAAGTCAAGACAAGACCCACGACATCCTGACAAAACTAAAAGTAAATGGAATCCTCCGGAAGCAAGGAGGATCACCATAGCTAACTTGAACTCCTTGTGGTATCAACGAAGATCTTGTTGATGATCCTGAATACATGTATCTGCTTCATGAAATGATACAGGCCAAATGGCTCAGTAGATGGAATGTACGAGCACGAAAGGGGAATTCTAAAGCATAAACATAAGCTTGAACTTAATAAAAAAGAAACATACTTATCTCTTCTCAACTCAACTCAAAGAAACATAGTTTAACTCACCTCAAGGAATACACAAGGATACTCAAAACTAATTAAATTTACTCAACTCAGAAGTACTCAAGGCTAAGATACTCAACTCAGAAATAAGGTTCTCAACTCAGTGAAATGGGGATCAACTAAATAATAAGGTACTCGACGCAATGAAACACAGTTCAACTCAAGATACTCAAGAACAAAGTAACAATAAAAGATGCAATATATGATAAGTTTTTAATACAATAGATAGCAACTTAATGTATTAAAGAACACAATAACAACTCAATTTTTATATAATAAAGTATAATATAACTCTTTGGGAGTTTCTCTAATCGACAATCATCACTATGAGCTATGTGATGATACAACGTCTCTCCCACGCTACCAGAACTATCCTATACTTCGCCAGGGTATAAGACCTCTCAAATAAGTGGATCCACTAGTCTATGCTAAAAAGTATTAAGGAATCATCTAAAAAGTATGACCCTTTCTACCCACGTTGGCTACATGGTTTATGAAGACTTGAGTTATTATGAACTTGTCCCCATATCGGTGCTCAATACTACTCCCAAAATATACTCAACTCATATGTTTAAAAGCATAACTCTTTATGTGGTTTGAGAAAATTGCTCAAAACTAGCTCAAAGGCTCTCTTGGAAATCGGTGTCTCCTCTCTTGATTAAATGTGAAAACATTTACTCTTTGGGAATGCTTAGTTCCCATATAATGTTTTGAAGAAAATGAACTTCACTTTTACTCTTACTCAACTCAAGCTTAAGTCTTAAAACAAGTTTAAAGCATTTATAAAAGACATCTTAAAATATGGTTCATGTCGAATTATGGACGTGAACAACCCAATGCAAGGTTTTCAATAACCATAGATAAAAATAAATTTTGGAACTCAAGAACTTCAATGATACTACTCATTTCAATAATGCTCAACTCAGAGGGTTCCTGCAGAATTATGAGCGTGAACTACTCAGCTCAAGGACTCAAAAATACTTCTCATCTCAAGACTGCTTGACTTATAGGGTTCATGCGGAATTATGGATATGAATAACTCAACTCACGGACTTTATTGGTAACATGTAATAGTCCCATAATTAGGAAATATAATCTCAAATGGATTAGAAACTCAATACTCAAGACTTAAGACTTGAAGATACTACTCCGCTCAAAGATACTCAACTTATGAAGCTCATGCGGAATTTATGGGCATGAACGACTTGACTCAAGGGTCTACATAATGATATGGAACCTGTGTATACGACTCTTCTCGTTCTCATACTTACTTTCTCAAAATTTAATTCAAATCGATAATAAATCTCAAAGGATTCACAATTGAAATCAAAGGCTTTCTTGAACTCTAATCTTAACTATCTCTTGAATGTAAATTATGAATTCAAGAGTTATGATTCATGAAGGATCTCATGAATACATTCTCCTCTCTCTAAGCTCACTTACTTGAGTTTTGAAACAAGTTATTAGAAATTGTAGAAGTTTCCTTAAAAAGCTCAAATGGACTTTTCTCAAAATGTTTGAATGTACTCTCAAGACTTAACTCTCATCTCTACCTTGAATTTGAATTATGAATTAAAGGTTATGAATCATCTTATGAACGATAGCTAGGTGGTTAGAAGTAATTTAGAATAAAAAGGGGTAAAGATACACTTCAAAGGAGCTCAAACGGGACAACCGAAGGAAAAAGAGTAGAGGCGGGTGATCCTGGGGCGTTCCGGGCACGGGTTGCAGCCCCAAACTTAAGAACCTCATTTTGGGTGCACTGTTAGGGCGCCGCCCCAGCCTCTCCCCAGGCCAAGTTCAAAGAATTTTGTCTCTCATTTTCTGATCCTAAATCACTTTTAATCGATTTCTTTTCTCAAGTTTTCCATAGATTCAGTTACCCTACCTAAGTACACACTAATACACTCAAAACACTCACTTTCATCTCAAGAAATCATCAAAATCCCAACAAAACAAGATTTAGAATGAAATTCAAGAACATCTATCAAGACCTTAAATCCTTCAACTATTGAGAACAAAATTACGCTAAAAATAACATGATTGGCATGTGGGTGAATGAACCCAACACTATGGAAGCTTACATACCTCTTGGGGATTAAACCCATGGCGAAAATCCTCAACAAAACTCAAGAACCTCGACGAACACTTTGACCCTCTCCTCTTTTCTCCTCTCCTATTTTCTCCTCTTTTCTCTTCTTTTCTCTTCTTGAACTCTCAATTAAAACCTTAAAAGTGAACCTAATCAGATTAGACCCCTAAAGCATTACTAAAAATGAATTATATCTTATTGGGTAAGGAGAAGACCAAAATACCCCTTACTATTTTCGGATAACTTTCCTTAATTGAACAGCCTAACTTCAAAAGAGCATATCTCACTCATCCGAACTCGAATCTTAGCAAACTCGGTGGTGTTGGAAATATAATTCAAAGACCTTTCATTAGCTATCTTATAACCCACTTAACACATCATGTGCTAAGAGTTATGGTCGTTTGAAGTTCACCCAGATCTTAGAAGAACTTAGGAATGACTTGAATGAAGTCTCTCTAGTTCTTTTTGGAACACAAGGTGCTACATATAGTGACCTTAACACTTACGAAATTTTTAATTCCTTGGTAAAATTTCACTCACTATGAAGAATGGTTCGAGTCTTAGTTCGAAAAATTTTATGAGGTGTTGCATATCATTTGGCCTGCATGGTTTCATGCTGCAAATAAGTATTCAGGATCATCAACATTCATTTAGTTGAGGTCATGTGGTATTCCAGTCAGCTGTGGTGAGCCTTCTTGTATTCCGGAGGACTTCACCTTTACTTTACATTTAGTAGTTTTGAGATGTCGTGAGTCTTGTCCCGATATCTTTTTGTAATAGTAGAGGCTTCATAGATAGACAAATTTGAGGAGTTTTCTTTAATTTCTTTCTTTTGAGTTGTTTTATAAACTCTAAGTATATCTTTTGAGTATTGTTCAAACTTTTTAAAGTTGAGTATTTGAATTTAATGGGATTTGATTCAATATTAAGTTTTTGTATGCTGAGTTAGTCTTTTGCTTGTATTCAGTCGGGATGAGGGTTCGCTTTGGGACCAGCAATGGTTCTCGAGTGCCGGCCACGTCTAGGGTGTAGACTCTGGTCGTGACAGAGAGTACAGGTTACGAACTTTAAAAAATGTAAATATGCATTGTTCAGTCATAAATGTGTCTATTGATGACATTTTGTAAAATATTATTACCACACTAGAACAACTATTTGTAAAATGAACAATTTACTTTGGACACTTACGGGTCGTTTGGTTTGAATATTAGTTATGATGGGATAAGTTATGTTGGATTAGTTGTATTCAAAATAATATATATTGACAAATTTTAAGAACAAGTTGTTTGTTTACAAAATTACCCTTCACTTTATTTAAACTTTTTAAATTTTTCTTTGCGAGCTTTAGTTATTCATTTTTTTAAATAAAACTTTTATTTTATTTAACTTAAATATTTTAGTTTATGTATTCTCATGATAAGTACCATGTGTATTTAAAAATATAACTTTTTTCTTATTTAAATTAAAAATAAAACTTCCCTCTTAAGTTTATTAAAGAGAAGAAAGTTTATGAGAAATCAAAATAAAATAAACATAAGAATTAGTCAAATAAATTCATAAATAAAAATTATATTTATATAGTATAATTTCTTTAATAGAAAAATATGTATAATCATCATAAAAACAAGGAGTAGTAAATATTATTATACATGGTATTAAAAAAATGTAAATATGCATAAATGTGAAAAATGATGTATAAAAAGGATTTAAACGGACATATTTGCCATTTACCTATTTTATCCCGGGATTACTATACCACCCAATATGAGGGATAACTTATCCCGACACTAATTCATAATCCTGGGATAAGTTATCCCAAGCTTTGCAACCAAACAACGAAATAAAGGGTACTTAAAATTTATCTTGGGATTAACTCCCCTTATCCATCACACCAAACAACCCCTTAGGGTCTGTTTGACCATAAAAATTGTGAGTACCTAAAAAGGTATTTTTATTTTCAAAGTGAAAAATGTTACTTCCTCGGCCCAAATTTAAGTGACACACTTTTATTTTTTGTGAATTCCCAAAAGAATGAAATATTTCCTTATTTGAGAATTATTTAATGTCAATATGAACACTTTATCCATGTTGGATCCTACTTATTTGCTAAAAAAAACCCATAAAAGTTTGTTCTTCTAACTCAAAATTCATTATTTTGATTAAGGATGGCTTTAGAACGTTGCAAAGTCTTCCTATATTTCTTAAACTTCGAACCCTATCAAACATCATCACAAAGATTGGGATGAAGGAGGTATTTCGAAATTATAGTTGTGCATGGCTATGAATACAAATTAGCGTTGTTTTTAAATTTTTGTGCGTGATTTGGAGTGGAAACAACTTTTGGGTGATTTTCAAATTGCATATTTCAACTTCAAGTTGAATTACGAATTTCCTATTTTTTTGTCCAAACATGATTTTTCAAAATTCAACTCAAGGAAAAAGTTTAAAATATTCATGGCCAAACACCACTCAGTTAACTAAATGCATTGTCTATATTTGAACACGAGAAAAGTGTTAGAGTTGTAAAATTATTCTTTTAACCCTCCTAGCTTCTTTAGCATGCAATGACAAATAATAGAAATGAATAAGAGAAAAACAAAGATTGAGAAGAAAAGTTCAAGGAAGCAAAATCAAAATCATATGTGCTTCATTAGGGCTTTTCAAAAGATTATTTTGGTATGATTTTAGTTGTTTGATTTTGGATTTTGAAAAAAATGATCATTTTTGCATTTATTATATATTTGGATACGTATTGATGAGTTAGATCCATGCACTTATATTGGTTTCCTTAATTAGCATTTTTTACATGGTTTAGAGATTACTTCTCTATTTAAGTGTTGCAAGTTTCAGCGACAATTTCCTTGGGTGAAATGTCAAGAGATTGAAGAATTTAGAACTAAAGTTTATTGTTCATGTATGATGTAATTATTCATTCCAAATGTGTTCTAGTTGATTTATGTGTCGCAAGAAGGTGATGATCTTTTACTTTATACCAACATACCCCTACCAAGGATTTGAGGTGTTGGCTTGCCTATGAATTTTTTATAAAATAAATTTAAGAAATTTAGAACAATTCTTGAGGAGATTAAGGTTTTCTTTTGAGTACTTATAGAGGGTGTGTATTCATGGGCAAAAGAGATGCATCTTGGAAAGTGGGTAGCTTTATCACTTTTTTACAAGTGATATTGAGTTGGCACATGTCTAGATTACTCCACTTTGTTCTTTCCATTGTAACTAACTAGTTGGAAGTTTTATTTCCTCAACAGTTGATCTTCCAATAAATATATACTTAGGCTCAAATGTACAAAACATACTCTTTCTCAATTTGAGATAATTGCTCAAAATATCTTCTTAAAAAAGGTAACTGCTTTGAATATCTCTGAACTCATTAACTCATTTCAAAATTATAGTTTTTCTTTTGTCAATGTAAAATGTGATACCTTTGGGAATACTTAGTTCCCTTATACTCTTACTGAATTCATATTTGAAAACTCTATCTCAAAACTCATCTTTTGCACTCCTCATAAATCAATTGAAAGACAAAAAAATTGTTTTGAAAAGATTCTCAAATTTAACTCAACGGTAGGGTTCATAAAGAAATATTGCCATGAACAAATAACATCAAGGATCTCAATACAATGATATATAACTCAATACTCAGGAATTAAGAACTCATAACTCAAAAATATAACTCATCTCAAGAATACTCAAAATCAAGGATAAAACCCTAGATTACTCTTTTACTAAATTCAGATATATGTAAGGCGTAAGGAAGAATTAGTCCTACACTATAATAACTTACATACGTGATTATAAAGCTATTAGAATGAAAACTTTAGTGTAGACTATATTTATCTTGAGCTTGGGGAAGAACATTAGCTTTCTTGGAAGAAATCTTTGAGCTTGGAATCTTGAGGCTTGATCTTGAGATAAGAAAATCTTTTATGAAGTTCTTAGAGTGGAAGAACTTGGGAACACCTTGGATGGGAAGTTTCTCTATGTATCTTGAATTTTTTGTTTGAAGATTTTAGGGTTCTTGATGGATAAGAGGAACCCCAGGTGAGTTTAAGAGGATTTCTAAATACTTGAATGTTTAAATTGATGATTTTGAGAGGAAAACTAGTTATTTGAATGATATACTCAATTAAAACACTCAAAAACAACTTAGAATAGGGTTAAAAGCTTGGGAAATGAAAAAAATAAACTAGGAACGCGTAGCAAGTCTTCACGGAAGGGTCTATAGTTCGTGAAAATTTCCACTATCTGTAGGTCCAATAGTAAAACATCGACTGCCTAATAGGGATTCACCAAAATGGACATAACTTTTTACTTCGAACTCAAAATGAGGCAAACTTAGTAGAGGTAGAAAGAGGACTCATAGTCCTTAAATCTGATAGATCATGGACCACCTGATTCATTATATGCTGAGAGATATGATCATTTGAAATTGACCTAAGTATAATTTTATCTCAAAACTTAATCGGTAAGGAAGCTTTTCAACTCAACATTGTGCTAGGTGTTTCTTGTGACCTTAATTAGGTGTATAAACATCGGGGTATATGTTTAGAAAGGGTGGAAAAAGACTAAAAATAACCAGTCTTAAAACTGACACAAGTCATCTACAAAAGTCCATCTATGGTCTGTACAAAAGTATATGGACCGTTAACTCTCTGGTATAAAACATGTTGGGTTTCCACATCTCTAAAGTTGGGTCTACAGATCCTTTCTACGACCCGTAGGAACTTTGATGGAACGTCTTGCTCAATCATAGGAAGCATACTGGGGTTGTTTCAAGACTGGGGTTCTACGAGGCCTTTCTATGAACCGTAGAAGTTTCTATGAGCCGTAGTCTGGTCCTTGAAACTTAGACCTGAGAACACTTTTTCAGAGCATGGTTCTAAGAACCCACCTATGGTTTGTAGATACTTCTACGAGTAGAAGATTTCTTCCGTGGCACCAGTCTAAAGAAATTTTTTTCTAGGTCTAATTTGAGTTGGAATTTTTTGGGTGTTACATCTATAATATCATCTCTAATGTGCTTTTTTTTTTATCAAACTAAAGAAGCTGTTACACGAGATTGTCTACTTTGCAGAATGCTTTTATAGAGGGTAGACAGTTTCTAGATGTAGTGCTGATGGCAAATGAAGTGGTGGATTTAGGGAGAAAGCAAGAAGTGTCAGGTGTGTTGTGCAAACTTGATTTTAAAAAGGCATGTGATCATGCGAATTGGAAAGTCCTAGAAATCATTAAGCTTCAAATGGAATTTGAGGAGACGAGGTGGAAATAAATTTATTTTTGCATTGCCTCATAGAAAGTTTTTTATGTTTGTGAATAGGGACCCATGTGGATTTCTTTGGAGTTTGAGGGGTTTAAGACAAGGATATCCCTTCTCACCGATATTGTTTATTTTAGTTATGAAAGAATTAAATAGGATGATGAATAGAGTTGTTTTAGGGGGTTACTTAATGGGTTTTAGTGTTGCAGTTAGAGGTTTAGGGACAAGCCAAAATAATCCAACAAGGTCTCAGTTGCCTCACAGAAAATCAAGGTATCATCTACAAATAACAAATGAAACACTAAGACTATTCCTAGATCTAACCACAACAAATGAAACACATCAAGTAACCCCCTAAAACAGTTTCATCCATCATCCTATTTTACACTTTCATGACTAAAATAAACAACATCAGTGATAAGGGATCCCCTTGTCTTAAACCGCTCGAACTCCTAAAAAACCAAATGGGTCACTATTCACCAACATAAAAAGTCTCACCGAAGATATGCAAAAATAAATCCATTTCCTCCTCTTCTCCCCAAATCCAATTTGAAGCATAATAGAATCTAGGACTTTACAGTTCGTATGATCATAAACCTTCAAGATCATGTTATTAAAACACACCTAAAACTCCCTGCTTTCTCCCTAAATCCACCACTTCATTTTCCACCTGCACTACATCTAGAATCAATCTAACCTTCACAAAAGTATTTTACGAAGTACATACAATCTCTTCTAACAATTTCCAAAGACTAATAGAAAGCAGCTTAGAGATGATATTATAGATACTTCCCACTAGACTAATATGTGTATATTCCTTCATACTTCTAGCTCTATCCTTTTTAGGGATGATGACGTTGACATCCCTATTTTATTCAAATAAGGCACAATATCACTGTGACTGAATAAATGATAATCAATTAATTCAATTAAAAAAAAATCTAAGAAAAAGAATCCTAAACACAGTCAATTTAGCAATCACCACCTTACTATAGGATAATTAAGAAACCAATTAATTAATTAAAAAAAATATCTATGAAATCAATTCATTCTAGATAAGAGTTCAAGTGATTTCAAAGGAAAGGTATTAAGCACCCTTCAAAATCCACAAATGTAGGTCCCAGCTGAACTCATTTTTTCAAATTGAGAAAAAGATAAAATAATGTAAAAATATAATAAATATGTAATATACACAAATAATAAAGTTAAATAATAATATAAGAAACGACCTAATGTTTATCTATCGTTAATTATATACATAATAGTGAATGGAAAAGTATTATTCGATCTTCATCCGAATAGCTTCCTTGGAAACCAACTTTGGGTACCCAAAAACATACTTAGTAAAAGTGTTAGTAATGGATTAATATGAACCAAAATAAATGAAATAAATAATAACTTTAATTAAAACCCACCTTATATACATGGGAGGCCTTGAAAATCGACAGTAATCTCTTCATCTGCCAATTTTAACATAAAATATAAATGATCTTAAACTAAATTTTCCGTATTTTAAAATGGTGAAGCCTCAAAAATTGAAGGAGAGATTCTTTTTCATTGGTCAACTTTAACTATCTCTATTTAATATAAATTACAATAACAATAACCAAGACTATTTTAAGAAAAAAAATATAATGGCAACAACGATCAATAATTAATGAGCCACTAATAGAATCAAAACAATAAATAAACTATTTGAGAATAAAAACATTAAACCATAATCATAAAAAGAAATACTAGACCAAAGAAAACAATACCTTAGCATAATCAAAAAAACCAAAACAAATTACTAGAAATGAATTTTTAAAAACAAAAGGACGGTAATAACAATGAACATAGCAGCAAACAAAAGTTCTAACTAGGATAAAAAAAACACAAAAAAATAAATCAACTAACATATTAACACATTTCAACATAACCATGAATGAGTAACATTCGAAATTAGTTTAAATCAAAACAAAATGCTTTAAATAACAATGGAGAAAACTTCACTAGAAAAGAAACCAAAAGTCGAATAATAACAACAAAAATAGAGTAACAACAACCTTTAAGACATAAATTGATTTGTACAAAAAATAAAAAGGAGAAGAGATTTTCCTCACTGTCAAAGTCTCGCTGGATTCACCGGATTTATCTTCGCAGCGGCTAGTTGTTGTCCGCCAGAGTTAGAGTCACAACGACTCTTCGGTTATTGTTCAATATAGTTCGAGCCACGCCGGAGATGGAGTTCATACCTTTGAGTTCGTTGTTTTATGGAGATTTGAGCTCACAGATAACCTGCATAAAAACAAACAGAATATCAAAAAGGGGTAAAGTGGAAAGGACTGGCGGTCGCCAGGTCCTGAAGCTTCGAGGAGATGGCATCGTTGTTGTTGGTTGTTGTTTTGTAACTAATATGGTTGGGTTTTTGGTCTGGTTTTCCAGAGAAGAAGAGTGTGGATGCAGTGAGGTGGACTGGAGGAGATCTGGTGGTTCGGTGGCAGAAATGGAAGGAAAAAGTGAAGTGTTAGGGTTTTAGGTGGTGTGGTGGCAGCGGCTGGAAAAATTGGGAATGAGGGAGGAAAGCTTTATTAGGGTTTTTGTCAATTTAGGCAAATTGTAAGTATCCATCGCCACCTATATTTCTAATCAAGTAAGGACATAAATAGGAAATTTTAAAAACCACTTTCGTACAATACAATAGGCTCAAAACTGTGTGCTCAAAATCATTGGTTAATAAAAAAATATATGTGTATGCAATTCTTGTATGTGTTTCAATATATTTCTAAACAGTGCAAATAATAGTTAAATATATATAAACAAATGTAAAATATGTAATAAATGGATTGTGCCAAAAACAATGATGTACAAAATTAATAAATAAAAATCTTAATATTTTCCCAAACAACGATAATTATTGATAAATCACATTAAAATTGCAAAACATGCATTTTGAACTTTTTAAAAAATAAAATTTTAAAATATTAACTTTGAAAATATCAAGCCAAAATTTGGTATCAATAATGACAACGAATGAAATATCCTTATTGTTCTCTAATTCAACTCTTTCATGAAACTCAACAATAGTATACATCACATCTGTTTTAAATGTATCCCAACAATGTTGATAAAAAGCAAAGGAGAAACCATTGAGTCCCGAAGCTTTGTCACCTGTAGAACACTCCACCTCCTCGATTGTCCTTTCTAGAAACTTGCCCTTATCCCCTCCAAATTGATTGAACCCTAATCCCCTCAAATTAGGCTTATCCACCTGGCTTCCTCTTTCAAAAGATGTTAATAAAAGTCAACAACTCCCCCATCTACTTCCTCCTTCTCCACATGGTTCACCCTATTTACCTCATTCGGCTCTATGTAGTTCCTTCTTCTATTTGCGACCTTATTTTAGGATAAGTAGGAAACAAAAACTACCCTTAATTAAAATGGTGAATTTTTAAATAGAAGAGCAATTTTTTTTATGCTGACTTTTTTAGCAAATAAGTAGGACCAAATGATAACGCTCAACTACACCTCTTTCGATTCGAAGTGTAGGCGGTCGCTAACAAGTATAAACCCAACGATGCATTTGGGTCAATCCCACAGGGAGTGATACGGTAAAGAATTCAATTATGAAGTAAAAATGTTTTCTAATATTTTGTAGGTATAAGGAATCATGCGACATAAACTAAATCAATGAATTTCACTGACTAGCATCAAATGGGGGGGAATTGGTAACCAATTGTGAACAAGAAATCACTAACACGAGAATTAACCAATTAGAGATCAGATCTAAGGAATGTGATCAGTCGAATGCTAATTTTACGTAATGGGTGATCATTGATTGCTAAAATGAGTTGAATCTCAATGGGTAGGTGGGGTTTTGGATACAATAACCATCTCTCGATCAACTATTATGTTTCAAGTGAGTTCTCTCGAACCTCAGCAAGCTTAGCATTACCAAACAACCCAAATCCTTAATTTACCCACTTTCTCAAGCTGGGTTTGTAAAGACGCAATCAAACCCATTTTCTCAAGCTTGATTTTAAAGACGCAATCAATACAATTATCAATCAATTGTTCTACTCTAACACCTCTTTCTCAAGCAAGTATAGGTAACAAAGCTACAATTGAATTTGCAACTTCAATTCCTTCATTAAAACATGAACAAATGATTGAACCCATTTCAAATAAACAATTAAATCAGCAATTAATAACACCCATTAGCTAATTAAGACATTCGACTACATGATCACAACCCTAAGGTAAGGGATTTTATCCAAACATAGTGGAAAATAAGAAATTGTTAACAAAATAGATTATCCATCCAAAGTTGCTAACAATTTGCAAATACCCAAATGCTGAAATTAAGCTAAAATCTTAAAATCTCAAATTCTCAATCCCAAATTTCTCTCAAAAGTATTGAAACAATGTGTGAAGGTGAAAAACTCTCCAAAAGCTGGAATACACAGCGTGGGAACTCCTTTTCTTATTTTCAAAATTTTATTTATATGTTCCCAAAAGTTCAATACGAAGTCAACTCGGTGAGTAATTCGGGATCGCTAACCCATTCAACGATCCACCGAGTTGCTCATTTCATCACCTTTCAGCTTGGTTCCTTCATCAATATGTTCTGGAAAGTTTGGCGTGCCTGATTGTTGTCGCCATTCCATTCGGCATGTCACCGAATAACCATTTTTCTTGCCAAGTTGGTTTGGTCCATGAGCTATTTCGATGGAACTTTAGGCGAGCTATAGGCCCACTCGACAAGTCATCGAGTGGCTTTTTCAAGGTCCAACTTCTCTTTTCTTCGGTTTTTCCAACTTTTTCACTCCTTTTTGCATTATAATGTCCTTGCCTCACTCTTAAGCTTTTATTTCTGCATATTATCATCGGTTATGAGCGTAAATCAGGCATTCAGGCCACTAAATCAATGAATAATAAGCCCTGAATGAGTCCAAATTACCGACTCATCAACACTCCCAACTTAAACTTTTGTTTGTCCTCAAGTAAAACACAAGATCAATCGAGCCAACAGAGATTTCTACATGTAGTGCTACTAGAGACTCAACATGAATGCACACAAAGTTCAATTCACACATGCAATGTTCAATTGTGCACTAAAAGTTTCAAACTATGTCTAGTCATCATCAAATAGAGTTCAAGCTCACCAAACTCACTTCAAATGCAAATTCATGATCAACAAGAGTATTTGAATGCCCTCATACCAAGAATGATTACATGCTCTCACAAAACCAATCAAGGATTAAAATTTTAAGGAATTGAACTCATCTCTCACACTCTAAATGAGAAAAACATGCATGATTTTACTCATATGTTTGCCCGTATTTTTCAACCAACACATCATTCGGCTCATGTAGGATCAAAAAGGTCTTTCAAGGCTTGTAACTGGGGTGAGGATAAAGGTATGATCATTTTGGCTTAGTGACTTCCACCTTCATGAAGCATCGCTCAAATTTCACTTCTTTCCCTTTCATTCATTCTTTTCATCTTTACGACCTACCCTTGGCATATTCAAACACACAAAAAATTTGGTGTAGCTCATTGGACACCCCTTTTCTATTCACAATGCACAATTAATAAAAAAATTCATTACGTTTCTTTTCTTTCTCTCTCTTTTTTATATGGAGGGGTTCCATCTTTTTCTTCAATACAAGTTTCCAAGGATGAATTTCACAAACCTCTTGCTTGACTTCATTCCTCATTCTTACCACACCCCCAACTAAGTTGGCTATTCAAACAAACCAATGCTTCATGAAGGTTTTAGGTGGGGAGGAAATGGCCATTTTTGTTTATGTTTCATTCAAAGAAAAAGTTAGGCTCAAATGGTGCCAAGCTAGGTTATCACACTCACAAGATAGTCACACAAAAGGTATAACAATAAGGTTCGCTCTTAATGATTTTTGCCTAAGATCATTTCCTTCATTTACCCAAAGTAGTCAATCGAACAAACGAGGCAAGTTCTAGATATGACCATGCACATATTTCAATCAAAACTCACCACACCAGGCATTCAACATAATTATCGATCATGACTCTACAAGTTGAGCTCGCTTGCAACGGTCTTCGCAAAAACTCACCTCAACAAATCGACTAGTCACAATGAGATGCTAAGAGTTCACAAAAAACTACTACAACTCAACTTCCTCATTGGACTTGCACACATATTGTTCATCAAGAGCACTATTCAAATCATTGATATTGGTCACAACCGACACTCGAATGTACAAGAGAACATCACATCATTCAAAAATCAAGAAATCAAGGGATAGATCAAAGAGATTAAAACCAACATTCAAAATTTAAGCCACAACGAGAAGTTTCGAACACAAATAGTATCAGCAAAATAGTAAAAACAAACATCCAAAACAAAACAAAATACAACCTAAGGGGATAGGTATCAATATACCTTCGCCCCACCAAAAGAACTAAACAGTGTCATTAATGTAAAACAAAACAAATGTCTCAGAAGTAAATATAAGTGCAAGAGAGTTAAGATCCCTCTGTCAGACTAAGCTTGAGATGAACTCTGTGTAGTTGGTGTGGACTCAATAGGGGCATCAATGCCCGACTCATCTCCTACACTGGAAGAATGCGCCATGATCTTCTCTGTGGGCTGAGACCCACTTGAGCCAATCTTAGACGTGTCACGCAAAGAAGCCTCTGTCACTATATCGAGGTGTTACAATATCTCCCCCTTAGGATCATTCGTCCTCGAATGAGATTACTCTAAGTAGAAATGAGGGTGGAAACATCTACACCCAACATGCAATTTAAGATACTTAACATTTCAATTTAAAGAGTGCCAAAAAAAGATCTAGTACCTTCGTTTGAAATTTCTCCAGAATCAAAGAGATGTGGGTATCTCTTATTCATATCCTCTTCAGCCTCCCAAGTAGCTTCCTCAACGAACTGATTCCTCCATAAGACCTTTACCGATTCTACCTCCTTGGTTCTTAACTTGTGAACCTGACGATCAAGGATCTGAACAGGAATCTCCTCATAAGATAGGATGTCCTTAATACCAATATTCTCAGTAGGTATAATAAGTGAAGGATCGCTCATACACATCTTTAACATTGAAATATGAAACACCAGATGGACTGTTGCTAACTCTAGCGGTAACGCTTATTCATAAGCTATATTGCCGATTTTATTGGATATCTTGTAAGAACCAATATACCGGGGACTGAGCTTCCCCTTATTACCAAATCTCATAACACCCTTTATGGGTGACACCTTCAAGTAAACCCATTCATCCACGCCAAACTCTAAGTTTGTTTTCCTAACATCCGTATAGGATTTTTGACGGCTCTGTGTTATTTTAAATCTCTCTTTAATGATCTTAACTTTCTTCATAGCTTAATGAACCAAGTCTTGTCCTATCAACCCAGCTTCACCGACCTCAAACCATCCAATAGGGGATCTATATCTTCACCCATAAAGGGCCTCATAAGGAGCTATCTTAATGCTAAAGTGATAGTTGTGGTTGTAAGCGAACTCTATGAGAGGTAAATGATGATCCCTATTACCTTTGAAATCGATCACACAAGCCCTCAACGTATCCTCTAAAGTCTGAATCGTGCACTCTGCTTGACCATCAGTCTGAGGATGGAAAGCAGTACTCATATTTACCTTCAAACCCAAACCATTCTGGAAAGACTTTCAATCTTGGAAGCCAAAAAGCTTTAAACCACATAACGAAGAAGTGGGACGCAAACTTTTCTTATGAATGAAACAAAAACTTATTTCTCCATCATATGAAGCAAATACATTTTTGTTACTCCATCTTATATAACAAATAAAAAGATGAGCATACGCATTATAAAAATGTTAGTTTTAAACAACAAAAAGTTCTTCTTTTTAAGCTTGATGAGATAATCATAATCGGATTATCAAAAGAAAAAATGCAATTAACTGGTAAGGAGATCATCATCAAAAGAAGCAAGAAAAGGATTTAAGCTCACTTTTTCCCTAAAAACTCATTTTGAGTAATATGAACAAATGACATTACTCCTTCCGGTAGTTGGACCTTTAATAAAGAAAAAAAAAATTCACCTCATTACTTGAAATAAATAGGCATACTGTAATGAAAAAACACCTATAATATAAGAAAAGCAGTTGAAAGTGTTATATTGGCTCCATAAACATTACTATATATTTTTATCCTTACAAATATATGATTGACAATAAGCAAATAACAAATTATTTTCATAAATCATGTCACTGGTGTAAGTATCCATATTTTGATGGAATGGAAAATAAAGTAACTCAATAATAAGGAATGTACATCATAACATCAACCATCCAAACCACTAGGATATTCAATAAGAGCCCTTTTTTACAATTAAAGTTTATTAACAAACATAGCAGCACTAAGACGGTCTAGAGCTGTAGAACACTTATGACTATAGTTGTGACACCCTAACTTAAGATTAGAAGTGCCACATCAGCAAAACATAAGAGGGGTGTTGGGTATTTAAGTAAGAAGACCTTACTAACTAGTGATGCGTTTTAAAGTCGTGTGGGCCTAAGCTCGGAGTGAATAGTATCACTAGCGGGCTGGGTTGTTACAAACGGTATCAGAGTCACTCATGTGTCAGCCTTGTCGATGTGGGATAAAGTTTGACTGAGTTTCAGCAAGTCCCGGTAGGGTGGGGGGAACCTCAGTGCTAAGTATAAGTGAATCCCATACGGTGGGGTAAACCTCAGCGAGGACGCTGAGTCCATAAGTGAGGTGTGTGTGTAACGCCCTAGCTTAAGATTAGAAGTGCCACATTGGAAAAACACAAGAGAGATGTTGAGTATTTAAGTAAATAGGCCTTACCAACTAGTGACACGTTCTAAAGCCATGCGGACCTAGGCTTAGAGCGGACCAAATCACTAGCGAGATGAAATTTTACAAATGGTACCAGAGCCACTCATGTGCCACCCTTGTCGAAGTGGGCTAGAGTTCGACTGAGTTTAGGCAAATCCCGATAAGGTGGAGCAAATCTTAGTGCTGAGTAAAGGCAAAACCTATACGGTTGGACAAACCTTAGCGAGGACGCTGAGTCCATAGAGGGGGTGTATGTGGCACCCCAGCTTAAGATTAGAAGTCCCACAATGACAAAGCACAAGAGAGATGTTGGGCATTTTAGCAAGCGGGCCTTACCAACTAGTGACGCATTTTAAAGTTGTTCGGGCTTAGGCTCAGAGCGGACAATATCACTAGCGGACTGGGCCATTACGATAGCTCTTTCCTGCTACAAGGAGTCAATATAGTCCAAAAGAGTGGAATACCAACTTACACTTTTCATCTGTATTTAATAAGCCCGATTTTGTTGAGAGAACAAAGTTGACTTTGTTGAGGAACTACAACTTTCAACTAGTTAGCTACAATGGTAAAAACAAAGTAGAGCAATTTAGACATGTGCCAACTCAATATCACATGTTAAAAAGAGATGAAACTACCCACTTTCAAAAGTACATATCTTTTGTCCATAAATACAAACCGCATATAAGTACTCAACAAAACACCATAATCTCCTCAAGAATTATTTCTAATTTTCGTAAATTTATATCTTCAAATATATATAGTCAGGCAAATGCCTCAAATCCTTGGTAGGGATATGTTGGTATAAAAAAAAAGGGAAAAGGCACAAGTACCTCTCTAAACTATGACCGAAATCTCAGGCACACACCTAAACTTAACTAGGGTCCTATTACCTCCTAAACACATTTTTTCATATTTTTGAGCACCTTTTGTGTTGACGTGGCACCTTCAATCACCCAAGCTGGTTGTGTTTGTACACACGCGCCTTCCACGTGTGTAAATATTATTTTTCAATATTTTGAAATTTGTTTTCAAAAAATTTAATATTTTTTAAAAAAATATTCCTATTTTCAGTATCTTGTATTTAAATCAATTTAATATATAATTTTACTTACCTTGTATCAAAACATTTTTTTTTACCTTCATTCATTGTTATTTCTCTTTTATTTTTTTATTGATTTTATTTACTCTTTTTATTTTCTTTGTCTTTCGTTTTAATTTGATTTAAAATTTATTGTATTTAAAATAAGTTAATTTCAAACGGATATCAAAACAAGTAAAGAAAATCAAATAAAACATAAAAAAAAAATTAAAGATTAAAATTAAAGGACACTTTTTTAAAAAAAATACACATAATATTTAAAAATAATTAAAAGTGAAAAGATAAAAAATTAATTAAAAAAAGTTTAAAGTGTGAAAGAAATTAAAATAAATGTTTTACAAAGAAAGAAATAAAAATAATTAAATATATATAAGTTTTTAATATCAATAAATATGTATACTAACTAATTATAAAGTTACCAATTATGAAATTACATGTGTCCAATTTGTGCACTCATCACTTGCCTTCAAGAGATGGTGCACCCTCTCTCTGCCACATCATCATTTTTGGTGTATTTATTTCATTTTAAATTAGTTTTGGAGGGGGGGGGGGGGAATAGGACCCTAGTTAAATTTAGGTGTCTCTAGGATTTCGCCATAGTCTAGGGGGTGCTCGTGCCTTAGATTATCACTTCATGTGATGCATAAATGAGCTAGAGCACATTTGGAATGAATAATACATCATACACGAACAACAGACTTTACATTTAAACTCTTCAATCTTTTCACGTTTCATTCAAGGAAAGTGTCACTCAGACTTGCAAGACCTAAATAAAAAATAATCGCTAAACAAAGTAAAAAAGGTTAAATAAAGAAAACAAGATAAATGCACGTGTCTTACTCATAATACGTATCTAGATATATCAAATGCAAAAATGAGAGTGTTTTCAAAATCCAAAATCAAACAACTAAAATCATACCAAAATAATCTTCTGAAAAGCGCTCGTGCCCCGCTTCTTATTTTGGTTTTGCTTCCTCGAACATTTATTCTAAATATTTGCTATACCTTATTCATTGTTATTCTTTTTCACCATATGCTAAAAAGGCTAGGAGGGTTAATAGAACAATTTTACAACCCTAACACTTTTCTTGCGTTCAAATACAGAAAATGCATTTAGTTAACTAAGTGGTGTTTGGCCATGAATATTTTTTTTTTACAGTTGAATTTCGAAAATCATGTTTGGTCATAAGAATTTTAAAATGGTTATGCAATTTGAAAAATACCAAAAAATTATTTTCACTCCAAATCACTCACACTACTAAAAAAATAGTCAATACCGACCTAGAAATACCGACCTCCGGAGGTCGGTATTCCTTGAAATACCGACCTAAAACCGACATCCCAGCTTAGGTCGGAAAAAGCTTGGTCGCTATTCAATACCGACCTCTGGAGGTCGGTATTTACCGACCTCTCGAGGTCGGTTTTTATTTTATGTCGGAATATACATTTTTTTTAAATTCCGACCTCTGGAGGTCGGTATTTTTATTTTTATAATATTGAAATTCCGACCTCCGGAGGTCGGTATTTTTATTTTTGTAATGTTGAAATTCCGACCTCCGAGGTCGGTATTTTTATTTTTGTAATGTTGAAATTCCGACCTCCGAGGTCGGTATTTTTATTTTTGTAATGTTGAAATTCCGACCTCCGGAGGTCGGTATTTTTATTTTTATAATATTGAAATTCCGACCTCCGGAGGTCGGTATTTTTATTTTTGTAATGTTAAAATTCCGACCTCCGGAGGTCGGTATTTTTATTTGTGTAATGTTGAAATTCCGACCTCCGGAGGTCGGTATTTTTATTTTTGTAATGTTGAAATTCCGACCTCCGGAGGTCGGTATTTTTATTTGTGTAATGTTGAAATTCCGACCTCCGAAGGTCGGTATTTTTATTTTTGTAATGTTGAAATTCCGACCTCCGGAGGTCGGTATTTTTATTTTTGTAATGTCAAAATTCCGACCTCCGGAGGTCGGTACTTATATTTTTGTAATATTAAAATTCCGACCTCCGGAGGTCGGTAGTTTTATTTTTGTAATGTTGAAATTCCGACCTCCGGAGGTCGGTATTTTTATTTTTGTAATGTTGAAATTCCGACCTCCGGAGGTCGGTATTTTTATTTTTGTAATGTCAAAATTCCGACCTCCGGAGGTCGGTAGTTTTATTTTTGTAATGTTGAAATTTCGACCTCCGGAGGTCGGTATTTTTATTTTTGTAATGTTGAAATTCCGACCTCCGGAGGTCGGTATTTTTATTTTTTATTTTTGAAAATCCGACCTCCGGAGGTCGGTTTTCTGCTGCAAAACAGGCAGCAAATTGCTATAATTTTTTGTTGCCCACCTGCATATTTATACTAAAACAACCCAAAGCCAAATAAACTTCATCCAACAAAAACAACCCAAAGCCAAATAAAATTCATTACCAAAACAACCCAAAGCCAAATAAAACTCATCCAACCAAAACAATCCAAAGCCAAATAAAACTCATCCAACCAAAACAACACAATATTTTCAACATATACATTAAACTATTTCAAAATAAACTTCATCCAACTTCAAAATAACCTAAAATACGATCAAATTAAACAATTCCAAAAATATAGAAGTCTAAAATGTCAAATAGATACAACTACTCTTCATCACCCTCACTCTCCTTATCAGACTTGTCATTCTCATCACCCTCCTGATCAGATTCATCACTGCTAGCCGGACATGGAGGAAGAATATTTCCGATTCAAAAAGAAAAGTTAGTTGGGCCTGAAGCGCCGCATACCTCTTGTTCTCTACCTCCTTTGCCGCCGCAATCTCCTCCTCTCTCTCTTCTCTCTTTCTTCTCTCTTCTTCTCTCTTTCGGCTACAAAGAAGAAGCTCGGCATTGAGATAAGCTATCTTACTCTCCATTGCAGATATTGTCTCTCTATCCCCACCATCAAAGCTTGAGGATGATGAACCACAATACCAAGACTTCTTCTTCGATACGCCTTTTCTCGGATAGCCGTAGACCGAACCTCTAATCGGTTCACCAAAGACTCGTTTCCAAAGATTCTCGTTTTCTTCTTGTGTAAATGGTCTGTCTTGACTCTCAAGAGGTAGAGTACTACGATATTCCTGAGATATTCGTATATACCTATCCTGTAATTTAAACAAAGAATTCTACGAATAAGAATGTAATATATACAAGGAAAAGAAAAAAAAATAGTTTGAATGGAGTTCTTACATATGTCTCTTGAGCACGTGGCTCAATCCATTTTTCTTCTTCTGTGGGGTTCTTACTCTTCTTGACGTGAGTAACCTTGAACATCTCTGGTACAGCTACCGGCCTACCCAACTCTTTTTCCTGCAAATAACATATAGAATTTGATTTCATTAATCTCCAAAAAGTACTTATCAAAAAAGAAAAAATTTATTTTACTAAATTAAGAAAGTATACCATTCTTTCCTTCCTAGTAACCTGGCTAATAGCTCCACCAAAGGTGCAAAGAGCCTCCCTTTTCGATGCGCGAGCCATCTTCCCAATTTCACTCCTCTTTTTAAATTTTTCATCAGTACTCCAATGTTTCAGTAACAAAGCCCATCGATCCGGAAACATAAATCCAGGCATTCTGTTTTCTCTTCGACAATCACAAAATGTGCTAGAAAGCAACTTTGAAGCTTTAAGCTTAAAGTTCACTTGAACATCATCCTCGTGTTCGGGAGCCCATACATAATATTTTTGTAATAAAAAATTACTAAATATTTATTGTTCGAATTACTAGAGAATTTAAATGTGTATGATATGAATTTAACTTATATATATTCTTACCTTAAATTCATTGAACATCTGTCCTTGGGTGTTAAGTGGAATCGAACTCCAATTCGGATACACACCATTATAGTGAGTTCCGATGCACTTTAAAATAATCTTTGCCATACCCACATCCGGACGTAAGCTGAAATACGAGTTCATTGACGAAGTAGAGTAAACAAAAAATAATCAATCAATTAAAATATAAATAGATAAATGAAAGATGAAACATAATTAAATCATACTTGTATCCTAATGGCTCGATGATGAGTCTCCGAAAATTATCTCTATCGCCCGGGCGAGGAGCATGTGCATCCGAGTCTTGGGTGGTGGGAGTATTAGGCTCGAGCCATTGGATTCAATATGAAGATTGGAAAGTCTAATTGATCCACTACTAGTATTCAAACTATTGCACTGACTAGCACTAGATGATGGTATGTTAGACCCATGACCAAGATGTGAATAGCCCTGCAATGTTTGGTAACCTGAACTAGGTACCACAGTGGGTGTAGATATAGTATAACCAGATTGTGGAGCCACATGAGTAGCGGCATTATGTGACTGGTGTGTCGAGTGAGTAGTTGAAACTGAGGCTTTTTTGAAATATTAACTCGAGAGGGCTCATCGATATCACGACCCCAAAGGGGCCTTCTCATAGCATTGGCCTTAAATTTCTTTTTTCGGATTAGAGGATTTTTTTATTTACCCTTGTCTTTATCTACCATCTATATCAAATAAATATAAAGATTAAAACAAAGTAGTACAAAATAATGTCACAATGTCGAACAAATATATCAAACAAAGTTATCATAACATAAGGCTTAATCCAAATAGTCTTTCACAATGTCAAACAAACGTTAAAACTACTAAAATATAAAGTATACTCAAATATGAATAGCTAAAAATCCACCAACTAAACATACAAATTGTTATTCATCCTCTTCGGAAGTTTCTTCATCATCTATCCATTCACATGCATCATCTTCGGAAGTTTCCTCCTCATCTATCCATTCATCCTCTTCGAAAGTTTCCTCCTCATCCCCTCCATATTTGTTGGCATATCTAACTCTTCTTTATTAACTTCTTCTAAAATGTGATCGGATGCTCCAAATTCATTTCTAACTCAAAGATCCACTACTTGATGAACACTTGATATTTCATTTTGATATGCAACATCCAATTCATTCTCAACTTCCACTAGCCCCATCGATTTTGTTTTGATTACAACCCACCAATCAGATTTATCCCTACGCAACGGATAAGGAGCATAGTACACTTGCTTAGCATTTTGTGCAATAATAAAAGGATCATAAGCCTCATACTTCCTAGTGTGCTTGACTTCAATGATATTATGTTGCTTAAGCTCTCTCGTACCTCTTGAAGTTGGATCAAACCACTTGCATTGGAAAAGTACTATTCTTTTGATTGGCCAACCCGAATACTCCAACTCTACAATCTCCTGTAGGACGCCAAAATAATCAACATTCTCATTTTGATTTCCATTATCACCTTTAACCCAAACACCACTATTATTAGTTTTCTTATTATTTGAGTATTTCTCTGTGGCAAATTTAAAACCATTTACGTTATATTGGGACATTGTGTGAACTGTAATCGGTCCCCAAGAAATATCCTTGAAAAATTGATCAAATGTGGTGGCATTTTCTGAATTGTAGACCTATATATAATTAGTAAATTAAAAGCAATGTTAGTAGAAAGAAGAGTACACTAATCTCTTAATAGGTGTATATATTACAACACTTACCCAATTAGTATACCACGTTATAAATGATGGAAACACTTGATCATGACCATATTGGCTCACAAAATAACTGTAGAATCACATTGAAAATACACTTAGTTTCCTTAATAAAATCGGAGTTGAATATATGTTGTTTACATATTTAATTTTCTTACTCTAAGAAGGGTTGGACTTCTGGACAATTCAACAAGACATGAAGCTCTGCAGATTTTTTCTCCTTTTCGGTAAGTTTGTGCAATGTACGCTTTTTTGAACCCTTACCCGGTTGGTTGAAGATTGATAATGATTGTACTGCAGGATCATTCCCAGTAACATCATGTCGATTAGGTCTGTTTCTCAAACATGACACATAATCATCAAAGTAGTAAGAACAAAAGTGGGATCTTTCTTTAGCTAGATATACTTGAGTCATACAGCCCTCCACCCTATGTTTATTCTTAATACCCCTTTTAGACTTGTCAATGCTCCTGTAAAATTTTATATTAGATATATAATTTCAAAAGATATATTAACGATTTATGAAATAAGAATAAATGTGTTATAGTTACTTACCGCTCAAAAGGATACATCCACCTATATTGAACTGGACCTCCCAAAGAGAGCTTCATGAACAAGGTGAATAGGAAGATGTTCCATCACATCAAAGAACCCAGGTGGAAGAATCTTCTCCAATTTATTACTAATAACAACTATATTTTTGGCCATCTGAACCAGATTCTCTACTCTCAATGTGCTAGAACACAAGTCTTTGAAGAACAAACTGATTTCTCGCCATTGGCTTCCATATGTTTTCGGGCAATCCACAAAAAGCAATCGGAAGTAATTGTTCCATAAAAACATGACAAGCCGTGACTTTTCATCCCATGTAATATTCCATGCTCAATGTCAACCCGCTTTCCCAAATTTGAGGCATATCCATCTGGCATTTTCAAGCTTTCCACCCACTCACAAATTTTTCTCTTCTGTTCCATTGTGAATGAATAACTGGCCTTGGGCTTAAATAACTTGTTGTTGGCAGACTCCTGTAAATGCAACTCCGGTCGTCTACAATGTTCTAGTAAGTCAAGTCTAGCCTTAACATTATCTTTTGTCTTGCCGCCATACATCCATTACGGTGTTGAACAGTTTATCAAAATAATTCTTTTCAATATGCATGACATCGAGATTATGTCTAAGCAAATTATCCTTCCAATAAGGTAACTCCCAGAATATACTTTGTTTAGTCCAATTATGTGCAACACCATACCCATCAAATTTGTACGGTGGTTCCTCAGTTACCTTTGGAAAATTTTGAACCCTTTCCCAAATATCATCACCCGTTAATATTGGGGGTGGACCATCTCGTTCAGTTTTATTCTTTTTAAATGCATATTTCTTTCTCCTAAACTCATGATCAGGTGGCAAGAACCGACGATGACAAGCCAAACCATGAATTCTTTCGCCCATGTTTTAATGTGAATGATTTAGTATCTTCCATACAAAGAGGGACATGCTAACTTTCCAGTTGTCATCCATCCGAGATAGCATTCCATATGCGGGAAAATCATTAATAGTCCACATTAAAGTAGCACGCATGTTGAAATTTTGTTTACGAGAAATGTCCCATGTTTCTACCCCATCGACCACAACCATCTCAACGCCTCAATCAAAGGTTGTAAGTACACATCAATCTTGCTTTTTGGATTACTCGGACCAGGAATGACACAATTCAGAAATATATATGGACTTGTCATACACATCTCAGGTGGAAGATTATACGGTGTAATAAACACAAGCCAACAAGAATATAGTGTAGCCCCAACTGAAAAAGGGGTGAAACCATCTGCACACAAACCCAGCCTAACATTCCTTAGTTCAGCAGCAAAATCTGGATAAGTTCTATCAAAATGTTTCCAAGCCTCTCCGTCAGATGGATGACACATGACACCAGGATAAGAGGTAAATAATGCATCGCCTTAATAGCAAGTTTCTTTCTGGTAGAACCAATCTTATAGCGAGGGTGACTACAAAACTTACAAGACTCTAGATTGACATCCTCCTTATAGTATAACATGCAACCTTTTTGACAACAATCAATTCTTATCGAAGAGAGTCCTAACTTAGACACCAATGCATTTGCTTTATAATAAGAATCAGGAATCTCTACATTGGGATTAACTAATTCCTTCATAAGTTCTATCATAGAGTCCATTGCTCCTTGAGAAATATTATTGTCAGGTAGATCTACTACTTTCACCGACAACAAAGTTATTAAACATAGTGTCACTTTCAACCTCACCATGGCTAGTCCAAACCGTATACCCCGGTTTGAATCCATTCATCATAAGATGCATAGCAACAATCTCTGTTGTATGATATCTCACATTTTCACAATTAACACACGGACACCTAATCAATCTTGAATTTAAAAAATCATCAAGTGTCATTGCATGATTTATAAATCTAGTGACACCTTCTGCAAATTCTGGAATCATACCCGCTCGACCAGGATTGTTTCTATTATACATCCAACTACGATCAGGATTCATCTACACAAACAATAAAGATACTTTTAATTCCATCAACTAAATAACATTTGAATTTATTTTAACAACTTAACCACTTTCTAAGTCTAACTAGTTTTAACATATTTATTTTAACTTATTAAAACAACTTAAGAACTTTAACTAATTTAGTTTTGACTTAATTCGAACTTAAACAACTTAACAACTTTTTAACTTAGTTAAACAATATAACAACTTTTTAACTTTACCTACTTTAGTTTAGACTTAGTTTCAACAACTAAATTCACTAACTAAATCAACATTATTTATTTTAACTTAGTTAACCAACATAACAACTTTTTAACTTTACCTACTTTAGTTTTGACTTAGTTTCAACAACTAAATTCACTAGCTAAACCGACATTATTCATTTTAACTTTGCTAAACAACATAACAACTTTTTAACTTATCTACTTTAGTTTGACTTAGTTTCAACAACTAAATTTACTAACTAAACCGACATTATTCATTTTAACTTAGTTAAACAACATAACAACTTTTTAACTTTACCTACTTTAGTTTACACTTAGTTTCAACAACTAAATTCACTAACTAAACCGACATTATTCATTTTAACTTAGTTAAACAACATAACAACTTTTTAACTTTACCTACTTTAGTTTAGACTTAGTTTCAACAACTAAATTCACTAACTAAACCGACATTATTCATTTTAACTTAGTTAAACAACATAACAACTTTTAACTTTACCTACTTTAGTTTTAGACTTAGTTTCAACAACTAAATTCACTAACTAAATCAACATTATTTATTTTAACTTAGTTAGCCAACATAACAACTTTTTAACTTTACCTACTTTAGTTTAGACTTAATTTCAACAACTAAATTCACTAGCTAAACCGACATTATTCATTTTAACTTTGCTAAACAACATAACAACTTTTTAACTTATCTACTTTAGTTTTGACTTAGTTTCAACAACTAAATTTACTAACTAAACCGACATTATTCATTTTAACTTAGTTAAACAACATAACAACTTTTTAACTTTACCTACTTTAGTTTAGACTTAGTTTCAACAACTAAATTCACTAACTAAATCAACATTATTTATTTTAACTTAGTTAAACAACATAACAACTTTTTAACTTTACCTACTTTAGTTTTGACTTAGTTTCAACAACTAAATTCACTAACTAAATCAACATTATTCATTTTAACTTAGTTAAACAACATAACAACTTTTTAACTTTACCTACTTTAGTTTAGACTTAGTTTCCACAACTAAATTCACTAACTAAATCAAGATTATTTATTTTAACTTAGTTAAACAACATAACAACTTTTTAACTTTACCTACTTTAGTTTAGACTTAGTTTCAACAACTAAATTTACTAACTAAACCGACATTATTCATTTTAACTTAGTTAAACAACATAACAACTTTTTAACTTTACCTACTTTAGTTTAGACTTAGTTTCAACAACTAAATTCACTAACTAAATCAACATTATTTATTTTAACTTAGTTAAACAACATAACAACTTTTTAACTTTACCTACTTTAGTTTAGACTTAGTTTCAACAACTAAATTTACTAACTAAACCGACATTATTCATTTTAACTTTGCTAAACAACATAACAACTTTTTAACTTTACCTACTTTAGTTTAGACTTAGTTTCAACAACTAAATTTACTAACTAAACCGACATTATTCATTTTAACTTAGTTAAACAACATAACAACTTTTTAACTTTACCTACTTTAGTTTAGACTTAGTTTCAACAACTAAATTCACTAACTAAACCGACATTATTCATTTTAACTTAGTTAAACAACATAACAACTTTTTAACTTTACCTACTTTAGTTTAGACTTAGTTTCAACAACTAAATTCACTAACTAAATCAAGATTATTTATTTTAACTTAGTTAAACAACATAACAACTTTTTAACTTTACCTACTTTAGTTTAAACTTAGTTTCAACAACTAAATTTACTAACTAAACCGACATTATTCATTTTAACTTAGTTAAACAACATAACAACTTTTTAACTTTACCTACTTTAGTTTAGACTTAGTTTCAACAACTAAATTCACTAACTAAACCGACATTATTCATTTTAACTTAGTTAAACAACATAACAACTTTTTAACTTTACCTACTTTAGTTTAGACTTAGTTTCAACAACTAAATTCACTAACTAAATCAACATTATTTATTTTAACTTAGTTAGCCAACATAACAACTTTTTAACTTTACCTACTTTAGTTTAGACTTAATTTCAACAACTAAATTCACTAGCTAAACCGACATTATTCATTTTAACTTTGCTAAACAACATATCAACTTTTTAACTTATCTACTTTAGTTTTGACTTAGTTTCAACAACTAAATTTACTAACTAAACCGACATTATTCATTTTAACTTAGTTAAACAACATAACAACTTTTTAACTTTACCTACTTTAGTTTAGACTTAGTTTCAACAACTAAATTTACTAACTAAATCAACATTATTTATTTTAACTTAGTTAAACAACATAACAACTTTTTAACTTTACCTACTTTAGTTTTGACTTAGTTTCAACAACTAAATTCACTAACTAAATCAACATTATTCATTTTAACTTAGTTAAACAACATAACAACTTTTTAACTTTACCTACTTTAGTTTAGACTTAGTTTCAACAACTAAATTTACTAACTAAATCAACATTATTTATTTTAACTTAGTTAAACAACATAACAACTTTTTAACTTTACCCACTTTAGTTTAGACTTAATTTCAACAACTAAATTCACTAGCTAAACCGACATTATTCATTTTAACTTTGCTAAACAACATATCAACTTTTTAACTTATCTACTTTAGTTTTGACTTAGTTTCAACAACTAAATTTACTAACTAAACCGACATTATTCATTTTAACTTAGTTAAACAACATAACAACTTTTTAACTTTACCTACTTTAGTTTAGACTTAGTTTCAACAACTAAATTTACTAACTAAATCAACATTATTTATTTTAACTTAGTTAAACAACATAACAACTTTTTAACTTTACCTACTTTAGTTTTGACTTAGTTTCAACAACTAAATTCACTAACTAAATCAACATTATTCATTTTAACTTAGTTATACAACATAACAACTTTTTAACTTTACCTACTTTAGTTTAGACTTAGTTTCAACAACTAAATTCACTAACTAAATCAACATTATTTATTTTAACTTAGTTAAACAACATAACAACTTTTTAACTTTACCTACTTTAGTTTAGACTTAGTTTCAACAACTAAATTCACTAACTAAATCAACATTATTTATTTTAACTTAGTTAAACAACATAACAACTTTTTAACTTTACCTACTTTAGTTTAGACTTAGTTTCAACAACTAAATTCACTAGCTAAACCGACATTATTCATTTTAACTTTGCTAAACAACATAACAACTTTTTAACTTATCTACTTTAGTTTAGACTTAGTTTCAACAACTAAATTTACTAACTAAACCGACATTATTTATTTTAACTTAGTTAAACAACATAACAACTTTTTAACTTATCTACTTTAGTTTTGACTTAGTTTCAACAACTAAATTCACTAACTAAATCGACATTATTCATTTTAACTTAGTTAAACAACATAACAACGTTTTAACTTTACCTACTTTAGTTTTGACTTAGTTTCAACAACAAAATTCACTAACTAAATCAACATTATTTATTTTAACTTATTTAAACTACATAACAACTTTAACTTATTTAGTGTTGACCTAATACAATAACTAAATCCACCAACTAAATCACATTATTTAATTTAACTTATATAAATAACATAGCAACTTTAAACTAGTTTAGTTTTGACTTAATACAACAACTAAATTTACCAACTAAATCACATTGTTTATTTTAATTTATCTAAATAACTTAACAACTTTTTAACTTTAACTACATTAGTTTTGACTTAATTTCAACAACTAAATCTATCAACAAAATCACATTATTTAATTTAACTTATTTAAACAACTTAACAACTTTTTAAAGCTAAGTGTCAACACTAGATGGACACAAATCGATCTTACAAGAAAATCAATTTTGTCATCTATAGGATCAACTAGTGTTGA